>OY720144.1:81661028-84061028 GCA_963082955.1 Cheilosia grossa
GGAGCGGAAGGGGCACCATAGGAGCTCGATGGCGAAGACGAGGGGGAGGATGAATAGCCATTAGAGGACGGCGCTCCGTAGCTGGAAGATGGGCCTGAGGGTCCGGGAGCCGATGGAGCTCCATAGCTGCTAGATGGCGCTGATCCTGAAGAGCCGAAACCGTTGGATGGACCCTGGGCATCGTAACTTGAGGAGCCCTGAGAGCCTGAGGAATAACCGCCTGTTGGTCCAGCTGCTGGGGCGCCGTAGCTAGAGGATGGGACAGAAGGCGCTGATGGGGCACCGTATGAAGACGAAGGCACTGGTCCTGAAGCTGGGGCACCATAACTTGAGGATGGCTTTGATGGACCAGCTGGCGCATCGTAGCTCGTCGATGGTCCGGATGGCGCACCGTAACTAGAAGATGGCGCAGATGGAGCGCCGTAGCTGGATGATGGAGCCGATTGTGAGCTGTGGCCTGAGGAAGACGATGAGGAGGATGGAGCACCATAGCTTGAGGAAGGAGCTGATGCAGATGGAGCACCATAGCTGGAAGATGGAGCCGGTGCCGAAGGTGCACCGTAGCTTGATGATGGCCTTGATGGTGCAGATGGAGCGCCGTAGCTAGATGATGGGGCAGGTGCCGAAGGAGCACCGTAGCTACCGGATGGAGCAGGCGCACCGTAGCTTGATGATGGAGCAGGAGCGGATGGAGCGCCATAGCTAGAAGAAGGGGCTGGAGCCGACGGTGCACCGTAGCTTGATGATGGTCTTGACGGAGCGCCGTAGTTTGACGATGGAGCGGGTGCCGAAGGAGCACCATAGCTACCCGATGGAGCAGGTGCCGAAGGAGCGCCATAGCTGGATGAAGGAGCAGGGGCCGAAGGTGCCCCATAGCTGGATGATGGTCTTGACGGAGCACCGTAGCTAGATGAAGGAGCACGTGCCGAAGGAGCACCATAGCTACCAGATGGAGCAGGCGCCGAAGGCGCACCGTAGCTTGATGATGGCCTTGATGGTGCTGCCGGTGCTCCATAACTTGACGAAGGGCCAAATGAGCCTGAGGAAGACGACGATCCGGATGAGTACCCACCGGAACCGCCAGATGCTGGCGCACCATAACTGGAAGATGGTCTAGCTGGAGCTCCGTAGCTAGATGATGGTGAGGATGGGGCAGCGGGTGCACCGTAGCTGGCTGATGGAGCTGATGGGGCACCATAGCTGCCTGAAGGAACGCCAGCACTAGGAGCTCCATAGCTTGACGATGGAGCTGGGGCAGATGGAGCGCCGTACAACGTCGATGGTCTAGATGACGCCGCGGGAGCACCGTAACTGGAAGACGGCACTGAGGGGCCGACTGGAGCGCCATAGCTTGAAGATGGAGAGGAAGGAGCACCGTAGCTGCCGGAGGGCACTGATGGGGCACCATAGCTGGAGGATGGACTGCCTACGGCCGGAGATCCATGTGACGAGGAGGGTCGCGATGGCGCACCATATGAAGAGGATGGTCGTTGAGCTGATGGGGCACCATAACTGGAGGGGGCACCATAACTAGATGAGGGCTTCGAAGGTGCACCGTAGCTCGGCGATGGAGCAGATGGAACGCCATAACTTGTTGCTGGTGGTGACACCTTTGGTGCTCCATATGAAGATGATGGCCGCTTGGGTGCCCCATAGCTAGATGATGGTCGCCCATAGCTGGAAGAGGGAGACGAAGAAGGTGCTCCATAGCTCGACGAAGGTTTCTTTTGTGGGGCTCCATAACTAGATGAAGGACGGCTGGGGGCGCCGTAGCTGCCAGACGGTGAAGATGCAGATGGGGCGCCGTAACTCGAAGATGGCCGACTGTTGCCCGCAGAAGGAGCTCCGTAACTGCTCGACGGCCTTGATGGTGCACCGTAACCCGAAGACGGCCCGGACGGTGGAGCGCCGTAGCTGCTCGATGGCCTCGAGGCCGATGGGGCGCCATAGCTGCTCGATGGTTTTGATGGAGCACCATAACTCGACGATGGCCCCGCAGATGGTGCCCCATAGCTGCTCGATGGTCGGGACGGTGAGCCGTAACTCTGAGACGGAGCCGCTGGCCCCGAAGGCGGCGGCAGGTAAGAATTCGATGGTGCATTGTACCGCGTTGATGGCATCTGTCCAGATGTGGGTGGCAGGTAGCCATTCGACTGCAATGGCGCCTCACTCAACACCCTGCCCAGGCAGCACACAGCTATGCACAGCACCTGCAATAAGACAAACAGAATGAGCCACACTGTCGAGGCATTGCAACACCACTCCAGCACAACTTACCGTCGTCGTCAACTTCATCATCCTCATCGCGATTGAACTAGTTTCTCACAGAATTTACAACCTGCAACATAAAGGAAAACCAAGATGAGATCTATTTAGTTCAATTAAGAGGCAACCAACTCCCAGCCCCAGGCGGCAATGCATCGCATTGCATAATCCCCCCCCCCCTTCCGTAGACAACTGAAATTTTACGCATGCGTAACCGCATCGCGTACAATTATTGCGTTACCCAACGCTCCTCCTCAGCCAGAGTTAATTGATTTCAGACGTCAGTATGCAAAAAAAATCGACATCGCCGTCGGTCGTCGAGGAAGATGCCACCAAGGCGTTTGCACATGAAGTGAAATTCACTTCCATAGTGGCGAATGGCGGTGATGGCGAGTGCGCTTGCACTCTTCCATTTCGTTCCAACAAAAGCGAAAGTAGGTTCACAGACCAGAGTATGTCGTATGTGTACGATGCGAGACATAGTATTGTCGGCCCAAAGCGCACCGGGCTTCCGTCAACACATCATCAAAGTCGTGCTAGGTTCTCGCACAAACGCCAGCGAACATTGACACTCGTCGATAGAATTGGTGGCGCGAAAATTCGCAGTGCTTCCAGCGGAAAGTGAAAATTCCCTTTTTGTCGATCGAGCATTTTGTAAGTTGGGTTTTGTCTGCGCCGAAAGCAATCGAAAGTGAACCGTGAGCGTGACACTGGAGGAGTTTCTCCCGATCAATGGCGGAGCGTTTTCACTTTCAGGGCACACAAAGAACAAACTGCTCAATTAGTTTTATCGCACATTGGCCCCGACATTGGAGAAACCCATCCGCATTGTGGGTACACGCGATTAATTCAATTCCTTTCCCTCGCGGTTGATGGATAGATGGATGGACGGATGGATGGATGGGTATGGGTGCTGCAAGTGCGGGTCCAAGTCCAAGTGATTTGTGTGGCAGTGACACCTCATGTCGATGTATCGTCGAACGTCGTGCGCTTTCTTTCAGGGCCCCCACGACAGGAAGCGATCAAAAGCACTGCTTCCTTCCCGAAAGGGTGATCGCTGCGTCGCGTCGTCTTGCTCAACAGCGAGTATCTCGATCTCACAGATGAGCATTGTGTTTCCCCCCCACTCAGCGTTGCCAGTTTGGGGGTTTTCCCCCCAGATCTAGGGGTTTTTTTGGCCGACGGGGGGAAATCTGGGGGGAAAAATTGTTTAGGGGGAAATCTGGGGGTTTTATTTTGTAACTGCGTTCAATTAATTTCTTTTTTTTTTCTCACTAAAAAGCATCGTAATAGAAAGCAACTGCACCACCAACAAACCAAATCAATGTATATTCGAGTACCTTACCTATATCCGATGTTAACATGTCTGGCAAATCCATTCCATTCCAACGCATTCCAATATTCATTGAGAAGTGCCAGTGTATTAATTAACCCCTATCTAAAGCTACATGCATCACACACTATTGCGTTTGCGAAAAGTTCACAATCATTTGGGTGGAAGGAAGCAGAGCGAGACTTTCTTGGTATTTTCTCTTGCCAAATTTCAAAACAAATTTCTGATTGTTCCCCCTTCTGATCAAATGATTAAAATGTTCACATCCGAACAGATGTACAAAAACAAAAATGAAGACGACTTTAGGACTTTTTTCTGAAAATTGATTATTTTTACTTATTTCTTATATTATTCTTATCTTGAAACCTGAATTCTTTTTAAATACCTTATATAGATACATATCTACAAAAATTAAAAAAAAAAGTTCTTTGTGTTGAATAAACTTTTTGCTTTTTAAATTTATTTTTATGAAAAAAAAAATTTAGGGGTTTTTTTCTTGAAAATAGCTAAATCTGGGGGTTTTTCAGATTTGTCTGGGGGGAAATATATTAACCGTCTGGCAACGCTGCCCCCACTTTATGTGTGCAATGCTGTAGCTCAGCGCCAAATATTTCAACATTGTTGCGACCATACAGACAGTCTTCAGCCTATGCGAGCATAATGTGATTCATATAACAATATTTTAGCTGGGAGAAGATTTTTCCCATCCCACAAGTGAGATTAGCAATTTTGTTTGTGCCGTTGTTTCTTTTCAATTTATGAGGTATTAAGACGTAATTTGAGGCTGTTTGCATAATTCCCTTTTGTTTGACGAGTTAATTTCGCTTTTATGCGAACCAGTGTGATTTGCAACATTTTATAAATGTGCACAGCAACAAGTTGCAAACAGCACTTTGTTTGGCCAAAATGTAAACAAAGTGGCGGTTAAATTTGAGTTGGGTGCGTTCCCCTGGAATGTGTATGTGTACATGGAAATTAGCATTTTGCAAATAACTACTAAAATTTAATTAAACACGAAGGCGACTTACAAGCATTGGAAAGACGTGACGTTTGCTGAATGTTGCGTAAGGTGTGTGTTAGCCCAAGGTGCGAGTAGTTGTTGTCAGATGCGGGTGCAAGTGACCATGTGATTGGAAATGATATATATTGCGCTTCAATGTTGATGTTGGTTTTTAGTTGTTTAGGAGAAGCGGGACATTGTGCCAAATCTAAATGTGGATATTTGTTAAAACACCGATTTCCAGGTTCGATCTTATTCGGGTGTGCCTGTAGAGGGGATTTTTTTTCATTGGATGTCCTACTTTTCAATACAGACAAACTGTCAAACGTGGTTTTCTGCATTTAAGATTTGTGTTCATTACGCCTGGTTAACCTGGAAGGACTTGCACCGCAACAGTGTCTTTAAATGTTGTAAACCTATTTCCAAAACATGAGTCCATTTTGATATTTTTACAGCGCGAATTGCGGTACACAAAAATTTCCCAAGATGAATCTGTGAGCAAAATCCAGGCTTGAAGGTGATACTCCTACTGAAGAGCTTTTAGTCTAACTAAAGACTTTATGATGGAAAATCATTGAAACACTAGCCTTTGATCTGACTTTGGAGAAGATATCTTCAAAAAGATCAAACAATAGAAAACTAACGAAAGAATTAAAGTTCAGCGACTAAAATATCCTTCGGAGTTTTTTAGCCTCGAGTCAGTTGAATGTGGATAGCACTTTTCTCGAAGTCTTTTCCTGTAAAACGCCCCAAGAGGTTTCTAAGTTGGCCTCGCATGCTAAAAACAGAAAATCCAGACGCTTCGAAATGGATTATTAGTTTTTCAATTTGTATGTACCTATGAAAAATAACGTAGCTTGACGGATATGCATTATGTAGTCAACCTACGTCAAACTACGGAGCTATTGGCAGAGCAGTTTGATTTGATCATTGTTTTAGAGATTGAAGTCAATTGGTCCTAAAAGGTTATGTGGATTGATGAATGGATAGTTTCTTATTGGTTATTAAACCAAAGCTGTCAAACCGATGATGATTGTAGCCAACATTTCTCGGCCCCAATTACTTACAAACTGAAACTCTAAGGAAAAACCACCCCCAAAATCAATCGTACGTTAAATTTAAGAATGCAATGTAAACGAGCAACAATTTTACAAGGCAGCTTCTTTTCGACGATATTTGCATTTCCTCTGCTAAATATAAAAATAAGCTCAAGAAACATAACCCCAGCATAAAATAATGGCGGTTGCTACTACTACAAAAAAACAGGGCGCAATTCGTTATTTGTGTCTTTCCCAAACCAGATAAAAGGGAATTTCAGCCACTTAAAGCAACCAGCCAGCTACTACTACTAGTTGCAACCAATTTTTCGGGGACGAACAGGTATTTAATTTTTTTTTCAAAACCACTAACGATTTAGGAATAAAAACAGTTCAAAAAATGGCCCTCACCTTGTTTTGTTTTGTCTTGGGGGTTTCTGTTAGGTTTCTGCTGACATGTGGCGCATATTGACGCAACAAACTTTTCCAAACACATTCTTAGACCCTACAGTCTTTGTTTTTAAAGAAATTGACCTTTGTGATGAGCAGGCTTAAAAATTTGCGTACAAGGTTTTAGCCGTCAAAGATACCTCAACTTGAATGACATACTCGTAAGCAGGATAAAGCACTGGAACAAATTTGCAATATCGGCGCTTTCTAAGCTCGCAGAAAATTTGGTATTCTAAACACAAAACGCTTAAGTTAAGGCCTGTGAAGCCTTCTTCGGGGAGGGTACAAAACTTTTCCGATTGATAACGGATGAGAGGCGGACGCTCCTTTAGCTGACTTATCTGTTAAAGTTTTCCCAACAATTGGCTCCTGGCAAGGGCTCTAATATTATCAGGTCATTTTCGATGACTTGCCTTTTTTGGACATATTGCTGGCTGAATTGCGGCCTAAACCTATTTTATTGATCGTAACCATTATTTCATACAGATTTACAGGAAATGAAGAACTTTCTTTGTCAATATACCAGGGGAGCTTAACGATTTCCAAGAACTCTTCCAACTCTGCATACATGCATTTTGAGTTTAAAGTTTCTCCTTTTTCAGGATCACAGCTGATAAAACCTTTATGGCACCGGTCATTTTGTTCGGATTCTCTTGTTTATCAAGTTTGACGCATATTGAGGAAGATCCCATTTAACACATAATTTTCTAAAATGAGACGTCCTCTCTATTAAATAAAAAAACCAAAAACTAAAATGTGTTTAACTGTGAGCAAGAATACATTAAGTTCAAGCTTTTTAATTTTATTGCTAACCCGTAAAACATTTCGATTGTTTCTTTCTAAAAAATGATTTCTTACTCTCTCACGAGTGGATAATTCCATTAATTAAAATGTGTGTAGCATAATTTAATAACACTCCATTTTCAAACGCCCCATTCAATACATAATTTAATTAAATATACCTATATATAATAAAAGTGAACCTTGTTACCGAAGGTAGATGAATCCAAACCCACGTTCAATTAACTTTAATACGCCATAAAAAAAGTCGGTTATTAAAAATTGTTTCAAACAAGAGTGAAACCTCAACGAAGACCTTTAATTACCTTTTCCTAAAACAACATAACCAAATTAATGAATGAACAAAAACAGTATGCACTGCAAAGACGTTTCCACTTTGGGCTGTTAAATTTGCAATTATTTGTGTCGGATGTAGAAACTTTTGTTTAAGACAGTCAGAGTGTAGTTCTCGTTGGTAGATTGGTTATAAAATGAGCTGAGATGCTATTTTGTTGGGATCTCTTCGGAGCATTAATTGCAGTAATGGAAGAATGACCTTTTGCTTTAATTGTAAGCCCAACTGTTTTCCATAACTAGCATGTGCGCTGAACTAAATGAATATCTGCATCAAAATTTCCTTAGATTGAGGATCAAAACAGAAAAAGAAAATTATTTCGCCACCCACTGTAACAAAATTGTTGCCACTAGGAAAGAGAATGTCGACTTCCACGTAATTCACATGGTGTCACCCATAATTTAACAGCTAAATGAGACGTTTGCTAACAGCATACTGCTTTTGCTAAATGCAGAAGAGGCGGTGGACAAATTTTCTTACCCTAGCAATAGCCAGGCAACGAAGCGAAAATATGGCATCGATATTTGCAATGAATATTGGGAAAATGCAAGCAATTTTCCGTATCATTTAATCAAATTGCTTACAAAAATATGGCAAAATTTGAGAGGATCACTTTTTTATAGCGATTTTACTCAACTTGGATATAACGATTTGAGTGGCTTTTCTTTTCAAAATATTGACAAAACACCACTTTCCTTAAGTTTTATTCAAATTTTGCAGTCGCGGTGGAGGCTATGAAGTCATAACTCAAACACAGTGGGCCTTACCAATTATCTATTTTTTATTTAATTTTGTAGGTTACAATATGGAATTTTGTTGGAAAAATTTAGCCAGGACACTAAGAATAATTATTATTAGTATCGCGGAGTGTCAATGCATTTCCAGTCTTTTCTCAATTTGTGCTTACATTTTTTGGTCCAATTCACTATTTTCATTGTTCAATTTCTTCGTTTTGTTTCATGATTTAAAATGCTATATAAGTACGAGACCCATTTGCGCCAATTTTGCAAAAACCTGTTCCGAGTATTCAGCTTTACTTTTGTCACACTCTAGGTCTGTCTTTAATTTGCGATTTCGAATAAAGATCTATGTTTCATTTCATTTTTCACTGGGTTGTGCGATAATTTAGGGTAGACATTTATGGTGTCGCCTATAACCAAAAGCACTATTCCTGTTCGAAAAAAAAATACAAAACGAAAAAACATGAAGTCCATACCAGAGTACTCGTAATTTGTCTGTACAGACATTTTTTACATAAATAAGCTTTTGGGTTTGTTTATAGCCCCTAAAGAAAATAATATTTCCCCGGGAGTTTACTATTCAGCAACATTTACATTTCTGACATGGGCAAAATTTCCATCGGAATTTATCTGAATCGTGTCTCTTGCTTTCAGAAATTGGTAATCATTGTAATTTAAAAAATTTACGAAAAACATTTAAGGGCCCTATTTCTATAGTTTCCTATCGACTTCATATTTTCTTTAACGTGGCATATGTGGGTACACAAAATTCATCTTAAATGCAGAAGTTTAAAGTTTATAAAACATCATTACTCCGATTTTACCCACTCGTAGAAATATTTGCTTGCAGTTTTAATACTCTTACAAAACAATATTTCAAAGTAAACTCCAGCTTTATCTGCCTCGTTTCGTTGTCCCAAACATTGAACCAGCACAAAAGAGTAGTTGTAAGTAGCTATCAACCCGTTGCGCCATAATTTTTTTTTTTTATTTGGTAACTGTCTCCAACGAAGGGAGAATCGAACAGGATACATTCAAAGAGATCGGAGCACTAAAATCAGCTTTTGGGTTGTTGTCTCAGATTTTGTGAACGCTGCATCTGTTTTGCTCCGATTGGTTGCTGTGGTTCTTGGTCAGACGTTGGAATTTTAAATAAGGCATTTTAAATATTTTTTACCTACATCTTGAATTTCGAAAAAACTATGAGAGAGTCCAAAAATCAAATCTAAAACTTCTCAATCATAGATGTCAGAACAGAATATAGCAGAATTGCCATTTTGTGAGAAAATTCATTCACACGAAAATATTTGCATCGCCTTTAGCGGTATTTACGAAAAGTTTCGAAAAACTCTTAGAGGGCTTGAACGTCTAAGCTAAAGTTCGCCAAACACAGAAACCGATTTCAACACAAAACTCCATCCGAAAACAAATTTTTTGAGTACTTTCCAAGACTCAAATATGTAACTTTAAACTTAGGAGGCTTTAGTATTTTTTGGATTTTTTTTGCATTTTAAATGTATTTAAAAAAAAAATCATATATCTAGTGTAAGAACATGGTTCTTAAATGTGGTGCGAAAATCCAGTACAAGTGTTGTTGGTCCCCAACCGACCAATTGCACTTTAAATAAATTCAGTCATATAAATGCCAAACTAACAAATGAATTCATCAAAAGGGTCAAAACTGGCGTCAAATTTATTCAATAACAAAAAACCCATTGCCGATGCTTATCCCATTGAAAATAAATCACAAAAGCTGTCATTTCTAAAACAGCTGTTGAATATTCAATTTCAATTTGAAACCAGAAAAGTGTTCGCTTGTTTTGACCCTTTGCGCAAACACTGCATCCAAAATTTTCCTCGTACATATGCAAATCGGTCACTAAGACACGTTTCTCCCGATGATTGGTATTGAAATTCACTCGTGTTGCTGCAACAAATTGCTGCGCGCACAAGCTGCATATTATTTCGAAATTCACAATTTTTAAACTTAAACAAACAGCAGACAGATTTCCATCTGAGACTAACTACCTATTTCAGTAAAGTTAATTGAAAATGAAGAACAAAAGGAAAAAAGTGCATTTTGCAACTCAACACAATTACACCACCACCAGATAGATGTTGAACTATATGTCAGAGCAGCAATCCAATTCTTTTTCACAATTCAGTTCAGTAGTTCACTCTCAATCCCAGTACATAGGTGACAGGACTTGTTCACACTGATCGCACTTATTCCTTATTCCAAAAAAGGTGTCACTTAATACGTCCTTGTTCACTTGACACTTTCGTTTTGTTACATATTTTGAATTTTTTTTATTTTATTAAAAACAAAACTAACCAGAAATATTTAAGATATCCAAACTCCGTCTTTGGTCTCGTCTCGTCTTCGGTAAAAAGCGGGATTAAAAAAAAAACTAAATTCTCTAAGATATGTTTATTCCGATAGTTGAATGCAAACTACATAGGCTACACCGAGCATCGAGCTGTTTTATACCGAAATTACATATTTTCCCTACTTTTTGCCTTGGTAAAGAAAAAATACTTTTAATAATATAATTCGTTGTTGTTGGAGTTTTGTGTTGTTTTCTGACTCGATCAGTACAAAACAAATGAGTTTTTCCACAACCACCGATAGATACTCGTATACTTCAATTATTCACAGAGAGAAGAGCTGAACAAAAGCCGACAACGACGGCGACGAAAAAAAAAACCAAAAGTGCATCTTTACAAACAAAACTCACCAATAGATGGAGGGAGAGATTTGGTATGCGGCAGCTTTGGCAGGGGCAAGACAAAAAAAGCTTAAGCCAACGTTGAAGATGCGCGCCAACAATCACCAATAATGCCGAGGGTCGGGGGTGCCCCCTCCGTTTTTGTTTTGGCACACAGAAAGAGAACAACTATCAGCAGCCAGCACGTGAGTGCGCATCAAGATGATATCTAAGAGATAGTTTACGCGGCTTTAATTGGATAGATGGTCCGCGAAACTACATGCATGAGGATGACGGTTAATTAGTAGTAACGCTCGATTTTCGAGTGTTTTACTGTAATGATCTATGTGATGATGATGATGAGCGAGTACAGATGGGTGATTTTTGGAATTGTTATTTCGGACGAAATTACCCGAGATGATTTTGCGCAATGCAGGTTTATCAATTCTTACTTAGAAAATAAAAGCATCGAGAAGAAATAATAAGGAAACACTGTAACAGTTATGTAGGGCGTGATTTGGTCACCACATTGACAACTCAATCTTATTTTGTCAGAGATTTTGTCAACGATTTTGTTAACGATTTTGTTAAGCCTTCCAGGTGCCTGAGGCATGAATTCGTCGTTAAATAAAAGCCGATTAGTTGAGAGAGAAAAGAGAAAAATAGGAAACAATAAACACCGATTTATCGAAAAACTTCTTTGGTTGAAATCGGATTGAAAGTGAACGCTACTCTAATTTAGGTCAATTAAATGAGCATGCAGTTTGTTCCCAAAATTGGGTAATGGATTATGAACCATAGCTCATGTTTACACACGAAAATAAATAGTTTTGTAGTTGCTTAGCGTTGAGCTACAGTGGGCTCGTGGGCTCTGGGTATTTTCAGATAGGTTGGTGCAAGGAGCAGAAATATGCGACCACCAGGTTTAGAAATTTTCTGAAATTTCAACAGGATTTGATTGTAAGACTTAAATCAGATTTTTAACCTGTTTTTATTTTCTAAACTTCAGCAGTTTCACAACAAATAATTAGTAAGTCAAGCAGTTTGCAAGTAAAGCAGAGGCCTCTGAAAGTGACAGCTGTGACAATTTTTTCCAACAAATAAAATTAAACTTTTAATTAATTGCAAAGAACTTTATGAACATTCCGAATAATGGAATTTTTGTTAACTCCGTACATATGTAAATGAAGAAATTATCACGCATCGATATTAGTTATTTTTAGGTCTTCCTATGTTTTTAAGTAGTAGACTTTGCAGCCTTTTACTTCGGCCTTAGCATTTTTGGGAAAATAAATCTGGTAACGTTGATAATGATACCGCATTCTTTGAATTACTAGAACTGGGTTCTAAATAAGAAGCTGCACACAGTCTCCACTACGCATAAAACAATTACTTGTCCGTATGTTGCAAACTAATCAACGAAGGGTTTTTGGAGCTTGTTTAGGTTTTAATCTATCGCAATCGGTGTCGACGGTAATATTCAAGAATATATTTAAGGAATGTACTGGAAAATCATTGCCAAAAATGCGCCCATTTGAAAATAGTTTTACTCATTAATATTTTAATAAGTCACTTTGAAAATTTAGAGGAAACAATTTATGTCGAAAAATGTTCTTTTCCGTACAGTTACAATATTGAAACCTACCGTCGTCAACAACACCTGGCAGATATGCCCTGAATTAATTAGGTACCTACACAATTGCTTATTACCTATTTCCTTCGAAATAGGTTCTAATCTAAGATGATGATACATATTTGAATGGGTTGGCTATAGCAAAATGGCGACGAAAAATTGAATGTGAACAAAATGGCTTCAAAGAACTGATAAGCATTTTGTATGAGGAATTCTTATCTTAATTTTACCAGTCTTAATGGCGGCATATACCATCGATTTTTGGTTTGTGTACATCTATGGCACAAACTATGATATAAGTTACATAAGTTACTTAGAAAAGTGTATGGAAACTTTGGATGTTCACGTATTAATATAATGATTCTTAGCCTCGCGTTAAAAATCATCAGCTAGCAACAGAATCGCGGCTTACATCTTACATTTATGTTGAAACCCATTAATTAAAAAGATAGGCCTCATTTGGCCTTGGCCCAATTTAATTTAATAATGGCGCAACATTTCACTATGCAGGTTTGTCACAATTTTTGGGGTTTATTTATTTCATTTATTTTTTGGACCTTTCTTCATTTCATTGGAGTTTAATTTCTATGTTAAAAATAGGGAATTATTTTACTACGCAAATTTATTCCACTTATGGGTCCTTATTTAATTTTTACTTTTGGGGTTTTCACGAAAACTTACATAGATTAGGAAAAAAGTTGGACCGCGAGCAGATCAAAAAATAAGTAAAAATGTTCGCAATATTGACTGATATATTTTTAACTCAATAATTTAACTTTCTTGCCCTAAGTGATATAAGTATACCTTGGATCTGGTCCACTGATTGAACCATGGACCTCAACTTGGAAACTAAAACTTATATTTGTGCTTCTTTGTTTATTTAATTTTTGTTCACGCTAAAAGGATGAAAAAAATATTTTATTTTCTTATTTTATTAAAGACTAGCTGACCCAGCGAACTTCGTTCCGCCCAAATTCATTAATGTACCTAATAGAAATAACAATTCTGAGCATGCAGAATGCACGTGCTGCTTTATGAAATAAATGAAGTACATATTATAGCAATATCGATGGGTTTGCTCACACGTGAGCACGCCATATACAATTGACCATGTGAGAAACATGGGAATTGAATTGATGCCACAAATATCCAGCGATTGTCCTTGCGACTATTTGTCATAGTGAAAGCGAGGCACACGGAAAATTTAAGACGCTCAAATACGAATGGCAAATCGTTCTGAATAAGGGGATTCCGCTGAATGAAAATGTTGGCATTTGAATTTTTCCCTCAAAATCGTTTGCTGCATGACATTCGATTTGAGATTCTTCACAATCAAATCAAATGCGTTCCTTTGCAAACTTTCGGAGCATTTAGGTTGCGCAACAAAATTATAACTGAACCGACTTTCAATTTCATCCTATCTTTTAAATACAGCAATACGAATAAAACAAAGAAAGAATCATGAAAATTGGCCCAGTGGATATCGAGTTATAATTATATTATATTTATGTAGATATGTGGAATAGATAATGTAAAGGGTTTTTCAATAAGAGCGCTACAAACGTTTTTTTAAATAAAACAAAAACGGTTTTGGTTATCAATGAAATTCTTTATTCCTGTGAAAGTACGTTCGATGCCATTATGCATGGAACTCGATTTCTTTTGCATGGCCACCACGGGCACGCTTGCAGAAGTCCAGACGTTGAACCCAATTTTCGACGGTTTTCAAGCATAAATCGGCCGATACTGCTGCAATTTCACGTAGTTCATCAATCGTCGCTGGCTTGTTGGCATAGACCATATGACTTGACGTAGCCCCACAGGAAAAAGTCTAACGGCGTCAAATCGCACGACCGAGGCGGCCAAGCGACTGGACCATTTCGTGAGATAACGCGTTTTCCAAACTTGGTTTCCAATAAATTGATTGTGACATTCGCTGTGTGGCTTGTGGCGCCGTCCTGTTGGAACCACATGTCTTCCAAGTCCATATCATCCAATTGGGTTATCATTGAACGGTAGCGATTCCCATTCACAGGAACGTGCCGGTCTTGATTATCACGGAAGAAGTCCGGCCCTATGACGCCGCCGGCCCATAAACCACACCAAACCCTAATTTTATCGGGATGCAATGATGACTCATGGATGACGTGTGGATTTCTGCCTGACCATTACTGCATATTTTGTTTATTGACGAAGCCATTCAGCCAGAAATGATGACGACCATAAATTGGACGTTACGCTCTTAACGTATCGCACGCAGTTTTCACAAATCACTAACTTACCTTTGAAATAGCCAAAATACAGAAAGCAAACGAACGAAAAGGGTGCAATTGAAATTTTGAATACAACTGGAAAAACAGAACAAAACACTTAACGATCTAACAAAACAATAATAATAATAGTAAATTTAAAAATTTTTGTTTAAAATTAATTTGACTTTCTTTCAAATGTTGTTTTATTTTTCTTTCTTGATTTACAAAAGGGTACAACTTATTTATCAGTACACATTAGTTAATTCATTGCCCCCCGCCCCCCCTCCTCCGTGACCACACAGCCCAAATTATCAAATCACAAAGAACATATACTGTGGAATGACCGCCTACAGCGCCACCTGTTGAGAATTTTTCAATTTTTCTTTTTTCCTAAACCTTCGCGGAGTAATTACGAACAAATCCGCAGAAGAAAGTATCCAATTTGGTCCAGTCGTTTTCGAGTTTTAAGCATCCGAACAAACCAAGATCCATTTTTATATATATAGATTAACGTATTTGGTGTTGAACAGAGGATACGATTTTTTTTGGTTATGAACGTGTTTCCATGAGGAATATAAAGGGAGAATTTATTGTCAAAATTCAACACCTCAAAGTAATTAAAGGAATCTAATAATAAATTAGTGGTGCACTTTGAAATAACTAAAGATAAATTCATTTGAACATTTTCCTAACCAAATTGTTGCCCCTCTCGAGTATTGCATAAAATGGTTAAAATCTATGTTTTCAATACTCGTATATTGACACAAATCAACAAAAAAGCAGACTACCAAATATCAAATTTAAAAGTCATGTAATTAAGGTCGTGCATTGTAAATTCTGGAACATTGCAAAAATACTTAACTAAAATCGCTTACAAAAAACTTGTACAAAATCCGTTCAGTTATTAAACTGTCTGCACAATAGTCGATTTATTGTTAAATTTTTACAATATAAAAGTGAATGTGGGTGACTTTGCCAGAGCTAACTGAATATAAATGTCATTGGCCAAACTGAAAATACGATTACCAATTTAGCAATCTTATTTGGCGTAGCTAAACTGCCTTCAAACTGCAGATATAAAATCAAATGCTTTGGAAAAACCCAAATGCGCAGATTTCAATAGTGAACAGCCGATGGTCAAAGTTGTCTAAATTTTTTCTTAAACAGGATCTAGGGAATAGAAAGCATCGAGCTACTTAAATTAGCCATGCACAGCAAATTATTTGACACTTTGGTATTCAATGGTTAAATTAGGTAACATTTTATATAGCAGAATAGAAGGAAAGACGTTGGACGACTTATGCCTTCAATTTGAATGTGGGCACAGACGTTACAAGTACAGAAAAGATGTGGGCGCACACTCGTGACTAATGAAGATCTCTAACTCAATTCTGCTACTGCCCAACTATTCCTTTTAATGCGCCGTCACTTATGAAGACTTTGATTGGTAAATTTGTTGCAGGCAATAACAAAATATATGTAAATATTCGGGGGGATTTCTTAAATTTCACTTAAAAATTAAATGCACTCTCTTAATGGCCACTAGTATGATTTTTGCGTTCTTAAACAATTTATATTATTTTTAAAAGGGGTTAATAACGTCTACAGAGACAGATAAAATAAAACGCGTTTACATTGGTCAAATTTTGCTTCAAACCCCCACCTCTGACAATTGCTTTAAGATAGTTACTTACATTTAGGACTTGTGTAATTTATATGCAATAAACCACACATAACGAAACCTCTAGGGAGAATTAAAAAAAAATCATCTTCAAATATAGTCACTCGAAAAATATAATTTATCAAACGTGTACTCCGTTCAATTCCTCAATCGTGCCATCACTATCAAATAAAGCATCTCACAGATCACAGCTCACAGGCGCTATTCTCAATTTATCAGCGTCATCTTAAGGCTGCTAATCTATTCTCTTGGTAAGTCGATAAATTAATTCGAACGATCTCATGATGCACATCGTTAATTTTATGTCAAGCATGAGAACGGATTTCATGCACATTTTATTTAGGAAATAACTGATCGATTCCATGGAGAATTATTTATTTTTAACTACGCTCTGAAATATCATGGTGTTGATGTCTAGGATCTAATGGATTTCTTTATTGTTTCGATTACTATCGATGATCATTTTATATTCACATTCGCAAGTGTGTCAGTCAGTTTTACTTGAAAAGATTGATGAAATCCATCAGTGATCAAATGGGTGACGAATTTCTACTTTGGTTCTACAGAAGTAATGTGGAAACTGGGAAATTTTGCCAACGAGTACCTACACATTTATTGTGGGATTTTCTCGTTCCCTATTATTGCAACATTTCCGGTCTCCATTAATTTGTGTGATTTTTTTTGTTCTGACGGCATCTGCATAGTTAGTGTGACCACCTTTCCAAGAGCTCATTTAAGCAGGCAAAAGTCTTCATCAATTTAAACGCAGATTATTAGTCGACATTCTAAAAAATTTTTCCAAATTGTCACCCTATTCAATTAATTCATTGATTGGTTTTCTTGAAAGGGTACTTTCCATCTGATGCAATTTCGTTCAACATTTTAGTTATTCGAAATTTCCGTACAAGGCATTTTGATGTATGTTTCCATTAGCAACAGTGATTCTTCATCGCTCCAAGCCTGAAGGATGAACGAAAATACGCGCTGAACTGTGACTGATGTGCCTGGCAAGGTAAGAACGTACGAAACGATTGTCACCCTGTGGATTGGTCACACAGTTTTTTCAACTGTATTTGAAACTAAATACAAATTGTACTTAAAAAAAAAAATTTTATTGGCAAAACATTTATGAATGGAATTCGACTTCGTTCACATGTCTACCACGGGGACGTATGCAGCGGTCGATACGTTCAACCCAACTTTCGATGACTCGGCCGCACATTTCGACCGATACGGCGCTATTTCTCGTTCAATATTGGCTCTGAGCTGCTTTAACGTCACCGGCTTGTTGGCGTAGATCAATGATTTAATGGAGCCCAGTAAAAAAGTCCAGCGGCGTTAAGTCTCGATAAGACGATATCGGCGGCCAAAAGACGGGTCCGTTTCTCCAGATAACATACGTTCACCGAACTGAGACTTCAACAACTCGATTGTTGCATGGCTTGTGGCACCGTCTTTTTGTGCAGTTTCATGAAGCACATGCTGAGGGTTCTCACATGTCCAGTAACGCATATTTTCTTATTGACGAAGCCGTTTAACCAAAAATGCTCTTCATTGCTGAAAATAGAAAATTAGCGTTAACGCTCTTAAAGTTGCGACCACCGACTCGGAACTTCGGTAGTAAATTATCTAGCCTATATGCGGATTGCAAGCTGGGGTTAACACAGCGCTATATCATGGGCTGTTTTTTGGCATTTTTAATATGAACATTTATTTCTGATTAAACTTTAAAATTTGTCTGTAGTGATAATTTTTTTTTAATTTTTAATTTTACTGAGATTTTCGATTTGTTACCCTTTTTTAATCTTGTCGTTCGTCTGACCCGTTCGTTATAAAAGCGTCAATTTGGCGCTAAAACTTTTTGGGGGACTAAGAAGGGGCATCGACATAAATTACTTATGAAGTAAAAAATAAAGAAAACAGCAACAAAGACATTTATTTTTAACGAAAAATTAATTCATTCATTACGAAACACTTCTTTTCACATGTTTGCATTCCTTTTCGTTTAGTAAAGAACAAAATCATATTTAAGGGGCCATTTTGATAATTTTTCAAAAAGGTCTGAGGCTCAAAAAGGGTCCATTTGGACCCTAAAGGCCTAAAGGGGCCAAATGGTAACGCTGCCCTCCGCACTGACGATATGTCTCTCACTGCCTCAAATATTTCGGCCGCTACACATACCGACTGTCTCATCCAGGAGCCTTGCCAAACTTGAGTTTGTATATCACCATCTTTACCTTATAGTTGGATTGGGTGCGCGAAAGTATTGACTTTCATTGTCTAGATCAAATGATTCGATCAGCCTTAAAGCTGAATCTTTGCCGTTTAACAGATAGCCAAGATGGACTTTATATTTCTTTACTATACGCCTTAACTTACCTTAGACCTTAGACTAGCAGGGCGGATATCCCAGTAGGCTGTGTGAAGGCTGTCGTTGGCGGTTGGCCCATAAAGGCCTCTGGTTCAACCTGACTAGTCCTGAAGAATTCCCACTGCCATCGACTCCATTTGTCATTGTGAATATCGACGGTATATTATACGATAGTAATAAATGCCTACATTACAATGCCAACAGCCTCACAGGCCAAGCTTCTAGCTAGCGTGCATTTGAGTGATTTATACGTACTCGTACGCAACATTCTGTTATACAACTAATTAATCTTATTTACCTTGCTACCTACCTTACTTTATGTAATTTCTCCGATCAATTGCTAGCTCAAGGGTTCCGCTCTTCATACCTCGGCTGCATTTATCAACGCCCACTATTGCATCAACAATAAGGGCCCAATGCAGCAACTAACAAACAAATAAGCTTCCTCCACAAGCGGTGTATAACCATCAAAGACACTTTACAAAATAAAAGTAAAAGTCACTTGTTGCCATCGAATGCAATGTCAACTCATCGCCTAAGGCTACTCATACCACGATGAGGGCCAAAACGAATTGTCATCCTCAATCCACTCCCAGGCTTGTCTCTAATTTCACGCAACATTCGGCAAGATGATATAAGACTTAAAATGCAACAATAAGCAATTAAATTAATGATCCCGCCACCACTGCCGTTTAATCGTATCTACACATTGAATGAATGACCCACAGCCGCAATCGCTATCGACAGAATGCGTTTAGCGTACAAGCACTTCCTTCAACAGTATACTGTATACAGCTTAAATGGCTGGCTAACGGTGAGGGGCGCACTTTCACCTTAGAAAACTGTACCTACACGAGTGCTACATGTTACACGCTTCGTCGCGCTGCCCCAACGATAGCATGGATCATCGTCAGAGTTATTTTCATAAATTGGTGTGGGTACTCCATCTGAAGATCGGGTGGTCGATGAGCTAGATATGTTCAGACTGTTTTGCATTATATGACAGCGAAAATGTGGAACGGCCACCGCACTCGAGTGCGTGTATCATCTTGGAGTGGATTTGTTTTCGAAAGGCATCAGACCAATTTGAAGACTGTTGCGCTGCATTCGGGACCACACCATCCAATAGAGAAGTAGCCGAATAAAAGAAACCAAAACGTATCTAAAACACATAAAACCCGGTTGAGTATCATCACCACTACCGCCATCAGCATCATCACCGTCAGCAGCAAACGGTAGTATTGAAACATCAGGTGCGATGCTTTCCGTTGATAGTGCGACCTGCGACGCGCGACTTGCTGGTGGTGCATCTTTAAGTTGGTATTACAAAACCGATGCCGTCTTCGTTCACATATGCAATTTATTAAGTTGAACGTCAGACACGAGACAAACACACAAAACAAAGGCGAAACAATTGCAGAAATATTTGTACACAGAGTATGGAACGGAAAATAAGCTACAGCAGCGCCAGGGAACATCGGTACCTGCCTCTGACTACACGTTTAGTAGATACATTTGAGCAACCTAAATTCATTGGGATTGTTAATTGGTTGCTATTTATTTTGTTGGCTAAGTACATTTTAATAGATACACGTTGCAATAGATCTCTTTTGTTCGGAAATTAGTCTCGAGCGAATTCCCATTTTTTTTTTATATATATTTTTGTCTTTTTTGGTTTTTGGAAGAGAACGTACGAGTATCCCGCGCACATGAGAAGTAAGCCGATGAAACAATAGATTTGGCGCAGAAAGTTATTGCTGTGTAGGGATACTTGACGAGTGATTGCACTTTGCTGGGTGGATGCGCATTTCGGCAGGTTACGATTGAGCTGCATGGATTTGGCGAAGTGTCTATCCGTTCGCCAGTTTGTCTTCAATTGGAAGAAGTTGCTTTCAATTGATGGGAATTCCTTGGAAGGAATCATTTTCTGACTGTCATCAAATAATTGCCGCGTAATCCAAGACTTCTTTCAAACGACTCAAGGCAGAAAGATTCGATTAAATCTGATTCCTGATTAAATTTGATAATAATCAAATGTACGTAGTCAGTTGGGGTTTTTTTTATTGCCAACAACAATCAGAAGACTGTGCGGGACTATGAAAAGCTAAAGGTAAGCATTTCTGTACATTTTACAATTGGATACTATATTTTGTTCATTTATACAGTAGTTGTTCGAAGCAGAAGCGTGGTTTTGCTATACCACATAATAGGCCTCACTGGAAACTTTAAAATGGGCAGGTAATCTGCGGAAGGTATCTTTTATTCTTCCAAATTTCATAATTGTTTTATTTCAGGTCTTCTACAGCGTAATGGTCACTAAGGTCCATCTGGTCTATTCTTCCTCTATTTCAAGTAAAAATAATATCAAATTACCAAAGTTAGAGCCTGCTGTGCTGAAAAACCTCCAAAGACAAAGTAGCAATGTATTTAGCTATTAAACAGTTGTAGTCGGAAAAACAGCAGTCTACATGTTATAAAGTGTATTTTGTCGCATTTTAGGACATTAACCTGCAGCATCTTATGCAGCCATAGGGCCAAAGCTTTCAATAAGCCACAAGCTTTGCTGATTTTGAAGGTTTATCAAAATAGAATTTACAAAACGGAAGTCTAGGGGGAAATCTGGGGTTTTTCTTTTAGTTCTATTTTATTTGTATTTGGTTATGATATTCGTTTTTGATCACATTTGATACATTATTCAAACGTTCTTTTCCCTCCACTGCCAAATGACTCAAATTTGAAATAAATTTGTGTGTTATTTTAAGATGCTGTAAAATAATCAATCGGCTATCTAAAGCTGTATTTACGTGCGAAAGATGTAATATCTTTGGAAGATTTTCGTTTAAAAAAAAAAAAGCTAATACCAGTTTCACTAGGAAAAAGTAGATAATAGCTTTTTGTAATAAAAAAACCCTTTAGTTCCTTAAATATTTTTCCGGACTTAAGCACCAACCTCATCAGTATATTTCATTAACAACAATATCATGAAAGTTGCGTTGGGGCTGTGTAAATTTCTACAAAATGAAACAATAGAAGCAACATGCGTTGACATTTTCATCGAGTGTATTTATTTGGAGCACACTTTTCGTAAGACCAGAAGTGTTCGCGCTTCAAATTTCTATTTTTAAGTCGTAAAATATATTAAGAAAATATTGACAGCAAAAATGCCAAATCTGGAGGTTTTTTCAGATTTATTACACGAAATAAATATATAATTTTCCGTTCATCACTTCCCAAAGCCATTTTGTTTAATAGAATTTAAGTGTAAGCCATCGCTATAAAACTATCAACATGCTGAGCCTTATCATTATGCCGAATTCACAATGTCGCATTGAACGCGTGCGTGCGTCGGTGCGCTTTGACACGCTTTATCGAAATTTTACGATTTTAAGTGCCAAAGGGCGCGAGCAACAATTTTGTAAAACGAAATGCTGCTTTGAAGCGAATGCGCGTTGAGAGAGAAGAGTATGACACATTAAAAGTTCGGTTTGTTTCTTGGCTAAAAAACACAAATTCAGAGCAGAATTAAAATTTCAAGTGTACTCCTTTTTTTCTTTTATCTGTAATTTTTATGCACGAATTGAAAAAGGATTCTCCAAAATACAAAAAAAATAATATTTAACATTATATGTATCAAATCAAAAAGCAACCATAATTGGTTAATATTTTTTCTCCAAAAAAGTCTAAAGAAATCAGTAGTTGCTCTACAAGAAAAAATTTTATTCGTCATTTCCACACACTGAATTAATTAATTTGCATTGAACGAACGTCATATAGCTCTTTAAAAGTTGTGTGTGATAAACATTAGTGGATCTGTGCCACTCCAACTATGAACGGCACATTCTATGCCTTCAAATCGAACAAGTCGAAATTCTCAAGTTGTCAAACGCGCGTGATAGTAGAAAGTAGCTCTACTCAGGCGTCGCGTTGAACTTTACGATATTTACGAGCTAAAGTTGACTCAACGTCTGAAGCTGTGTTTTGTATGGCAGCATATGAACGCTTTGTTTCTACATAATCTGTCAACGCACGCGCGCGTCAACGCGACATTGTGAATTCGGCTTTACTCCTACCAACAAGATGGCCGACCAAAATATGTCACGCATTTTTCCGTATTAGGTTATACTGTCCTTTTCCGTCAGACGGGTATTTAGTACTGAGCGTATGGGCATTTCTTTAGTCTTTCGTGCTAGGAATGTGTTATTTGGAAATGCAGAATTAAAGTCATATTATTCACAAGAAATGTATTAACTCCTCCTCTGACTTATAAAGACTAAAAATATCTTATTAGGGACCGAGAAATTTTCTTTATGTTATATTATGTTCGCTCAACTTAAAAGTAGGTATAATTAACTGGTGTACGAGTACCTACAGACAGTGTGACCAATTCAATATTTGAAATCATTCTAAGTTCAGCAATATAACATGTTTTTTTTTTGTGTATAAAAAAGGCTAAAAATCACGCTAAATATTTTTTTAAATAAAATCAAGTTAAAAACCCAGAAAAAAAATTGTTTTTTAAAAAATTAAAAATACATATTTACTTCTGAATTAAATAATATTGAAACTGAGCTTCGAAAGATCATTTTGTGTTGTTTTTAATGGATTTGAAAAACGTTTAGAAAGTTAAGTAAGTACTGAAAAAAAGTTCCAGTAATGTTAATCCCTCTTACATCGAAAAACGCCTTGTTTTAATTAATTCAAATTATCGAGGGACTATTGCAAATTTCACAAAAATAACATTAAATAAAAATCCCTTAGTGCTTGCTGAATTCGTTGAATGGCTTTGTTCACTATCAAGTGAGAATTATGATGGCTTGTTCAAACTAAGGTTACTGCTTTAATTTTTTTTATTATAGCTTAATTCATAGTTTGGCTTAGCCAAAGTCCTGCAATTTTTTCCCGATACAGCATAAAATCATGCAAAAAAAAAAAATGCTTGCATGATCTGACAAAAACAGAGGCTAAATATAAAATAATCCTGCTAAATTTAGCAGGAAATATGCTAAATTAGCCACACTGCCTTCAGAGTACAAGTGGCCAGAAATAGGACAGCCTGCCAACATTTCAGCGATAGTACCTGCTTTTTATCTGTAAGACTGCGCACATTTCGATTAGTAGATGGTTTGCGTCAATTTCTGTTCCCGCATCTTTTTCGTTATTGAATTTAATTGCATTAGTTTTTAAGGTATTTGTATAGGTGTTCAATTTAAGCAACACCAGAGCTCCTTTAGAAGTGCATCCACATGATCGCGAACTGCGAATAGGCGAATTGAGAACCAATCAATTTAAATGTATTTATGAATTGAAATTTGACTTTTGTTCCACCACCAAAGCATAATACTTAATTAATCCAACATCTAATCCAAACAAAATCTGCCTCTCATTTGAATTAAATAGCTAAATTTTAGCTAGAAACAAGAAATAAAAAACATTCTTTTCTCGACCGTGACAGGACTCGAACCTGCAATCTTCGGATCCGAAGTCCGACGCCTTATCCATTAGGCCACACGGTCGCATTACTTCCAGCTTTTATCTTTCCAACAGGTCGCATAGCTGATACGATTGCCTCACGACCTCCACTGATTCCAACAAAAACATCAACACTTTCTATATAATTTTGTACATTGACATTGAGTCACGTGTGGACTTAACGCCGGCCGTGTTTATTGACACTATACGTCACTGACATTGACGAAATGCCCGGCAACAACGACTACCAATGAGGCCAAGCGCAAGAGCGTGTTGCTAGCGCCAGAACATAAATCACCGCCACAGGGCATGGGCACTTCTCTCTATCTCTTTATTTGAAATAAAAATAATATTGTGAAACTATCGTGGATTTATCGCAGAGCACATCCACGCGTACCATAACATCAAGACCAATATAGTTCATAAGTTATATTTTCTTTACTTGTTGGCGTTAAAACGGAGGTAACATTTTTTAAAAGTCAAGTCACTGTACATGTATCCTTCAATTTGTTTATTATGACTTAAAAAACACTCACTTAGTTACACTTAAAAAAGGAATAAAACAATTTATTTGGTGTAAGGTGCCTTCCAGTACCAAGCACCCCACGACACGCACTTTTGTTCACTCTCCAGGAAGGCCGTATCTGTGGGGCAGCTCTCTTTGACGCCAAAATCTTGTCCCAGGGGACACGTCCAAAACTGTGAAGCGTCGTGGATATCACGATATTTACGACCACCATCGTTGGCTCCGATGCAGTTTATTTCATTCTGTTCGTAGACATGTGCCTTGGCCAATGTGGCGGCCAACAGCACGACGAGTGCGATCAAAACTGAAAAGACGGATGTTTTAAAGACGCAATAGCGAAGCCCAAATAACTTGACTTACCAGCTCTCATTGTTAAATAGGTTTTAAATTTTTTTACTTTTATACGAACGTTTGTGGATGCTTCTATCGCAGTCGCAAATGGATTTCTCATGTGAATTTCAAAAACAAACAGTGCCGCCTCCTGGGAGTGGGCATTTTCCAAACATTAAATCGTTCTTTGATGTACAAGTCTTACGAATATTGCTACATCATTAGAGCATTTGTATGACAAACAGTTTCTGAGTTAACAAGCTCATGAGTCACCTTGGCCAAAGCACTTATTCTAACGAACATTTGTCGGCGGTTATGATACACGCATGGGCTTACAACAATTTTCAGTGACTCGGAGGAATATAGATCGCTGGTAGTACCTGTTGTAAGGTAATCCGTCAGTTCTGCCAGAGTTACTAATCCATAATCAACCTTGAATACTAGAAACCTTGAATATCATCAACATGATATTCATTGATACAACGTGCTTTTCAACAATATGATAAACAAATTCATGAAAACTTTTTAACAATCGATGAACGGTTTTCCAATATAAAGAAAGTGCATTCATCAATTTTTTTGCAAGAATTCTGATAAAATTTTTTCGTATTTTTACTCATCACATTGATGATCATATTGATGAATTTATTTCGTCGTTTTCTTCAATGTGATGCACAGATTTTGAATATGATGTATGCTGCAGTTGTACTCACACGAATCATTAATACTCACACATGCAACATGCATCTTTTAATGTATACATGAGTGGATAATTATATGACATCAAGCGTATCAATCTACACAAGGTGGCAAAAAAATCGTGAATTGTTTAACGGTGAACAAAAAATGTCATAAAAGATTCGATGCATGTGATTTAGAAATTTCATCACATAATTTTGTGTTTATCTTTTAATTAATATTCCCCAAAGTCTTGACTTCTATCAAAAGGTCAAAAGGTCAAAAGGTCAAAAGGACAAAAGGTCAAAGGGTCAAAAGGTCAAAAGGTCAAAAGGTCAAAGGGTCAAAAGGTCAAAAGGTCAAAAGGTCAAAAGGTCAAAAGGTCAAAAGGTCAAAAGGCCAAAAGGTCAAAAGGTCAAAAGGTCAAAAGGTCAAAAGGTCAAAAGGTCGAAAGGTCAAAAGGTCAAAAGGTCAAAAGGTCAAAAGGTCAAAAGGTCAAAAGGTCAAAAGGTCAAAAGGTCAAAAGGTCAAAAGGTCAAAAGGTCAAAGGGTCAAAAGGTCAAAAGGTCAAAAGGTCAAAAGGTCAAAAGGTCAAAAGGTCAAAAGGTCAAAAGGTCAAAAGGTCAAAAGGTCAAAAGGTCAAAAGGTCAAAAGGTCAAAAGGTCAAAAGTTCAAAAGGTCAAAAGGTCAAAAGGTCAAAAGGTCGAAAGGTCAAAAGGTCAAAAGGTCAAAAGGTCCAAAGGTCAAAGGGTCAAAAGGTCAAAAGGTCAAAAGGTCAAAAGGTCAAAAGGTCAAAAGGTCGAAAGGTCAAAAGGTCAAAAGGTCAAAAGGTCAAAAGGTCAAAAGGTCAAAAGGTCAAAAGGTCAAAAGGTCAAAAGGTCAAAAGGTCAAAAGGTCAAAGGGTCAAAAGGTCAAAAGGTCAAAAGGTCAAAAGGTCAAAAGGTCGAAAGGTCAAAAGGTCAAAAGGTCAAAAGGTCAAAAGGTCAAAAGGTCAAAAGGTCAAAAGTTCAAAAGGTCAAAAGGTCAAAAGGTCAAAAGGTCGAAAGGTCAAAAGGTCAAAAGGTCAAAAGGTCAAAAGGTCAAAGGGTCAAAAGGTCAAAAGGTCAAAAGGTCAAAAGGTCAAAAGGTCAAAAGGACAAAAGGTCAAAGGGTCAAAGGGTCAAAAGGTCAAAAGGTCAAAAGGTCAAAAGGTCAAAGGGTCAAAAGGTCAAAAGGTCAAAAGGTCAAAAGGTCAAAAGGTCAAAAGGTCAAAAGGTCAAAAGGTCGAAAGGTCGAAAGGTCAAAAGGTCAAAGGGTCAAAAGGTCAAAAGGTCAAAGGGTCAAAAGGTCAAAAGGTCAAAGGGTCAAAAGGTCAAAAGGTCAAAAGGTCAAAAGGTCAAAAGGTCAAAAGGTCAAAAGGTCAAAAGGTCAAAAGGTCAAAAGGTCAAAAGGTCAAAAGGTAAAAAGGTCAAAAGGTCAAAAGGTCAAAAGGTCAAAGGGTCAAAAGGTCAAAAGGTCAAAGGGTCAAAAGGTCAAAAGGTCAAAAGGTCAAAAGGTCAAAAGGTCAAAAGGTCAAAAGGTCAAAAGGTCAAAAGGTCAAAGGGTCAAAAGGTCAAAAGGTCAAAAGGTCAAAAGGTCAAAAGGTCAAAAGGTCAAAAGGCCAAAAGGTCGAAAGGTCGAAAGGTCAAAAGGTCAAAAGGTCAAAAGGTCAAAAGGTCGAAAGGTCAAAAGGTCAAAGGGTCAAAAGGTCAAAAGGTCAAAGGGTCAAAAGGTCAAAAGGTCAAAAGGTCAAAAGGTCAAAAGGTCAAAAGGTCAAAGGGTCAAAAGGTCAAAAGGTCAAAAGGTCAAAAGGTCAAAAGGTCAAAAGGTCAAAAGGTCAAAAGGTCAAAAGGTCAAAAGTCAAAAGGTCAAAGGGTCAAAAGGTCAAAAGGTCAAAAGGTCAAAAGGTCAAAGGGTCAAAAGGTCAAAAGGTCAAAAGGTCAAAGGGTCGAAAGGTCAAAATGTCAAAAGGTCAAAAGGTCAAAAGGTCAAAAGGTCAAAAGGTCAAAGGGTCAAAAGGTCAAAAGGTCAAAAGGTCAAAAGGTCAAAGGGTCAAAAGGTCAAAAGGTCAAAAGGTCAAAAGGTCAAAAGGTCAAAAGGTCAAAAGGTCAAAGGGTCGAAAGGTCAAAATGTCAAAAGGTCAAAAGGTCAAAAGGTCAAAAGGTCAAAGGGTCAAAAGGTCAAAAGGTCAAAAGGTCAAAGGGTCAAAAGGTCAAAAGGTCAAAAGGTCAAAAGGTCAAAAGGTCAAAAGGTCAAAAGGTCAAAAGGTCAAAAGGTCAAAAGCTCAAAAGGTCAAAAGGTCAAAGGGTCAAAAGGTCAAAAGGTCAAAAGGTCAAAAGGTCAAAAGGTCAAAAGGTCAAAAGGTCAAAAGGTCAAATGGTCAAAAGGTCAAAAGGTCAAAAGGTCAAAAGGTCAAAAGGTCAAAAGGTCAAAAGGTCAAAAGGTCAAAAAGTCAAAAGGTCAAAAGGTCAAAAGGTCAAAAGGTCAAAAGGTCAAAAGGTCAAAAAGTCAAAAGGTCAAAAGGTCAAAGGGTCAAAGGGTCAAAAGGTCAAAAGGTCAAAAGGTCAAAGGGTCAAAAGGTCAAAAGGTCAAAAGGTCAAAAGGTCGAAAGGTCAAAAGGTCAAAGGGTCAAAAGGTCAAAAGGTCAAAAGGTCAAAAGGTCAAAAGGTCAAAAAGTCAAAAGGTCAAAAGGTCAAAAGGTCAAAAGGTCAAAGGGTCAAAAGGTCAAAAGGTCAAAAGGTCAAAAGGTCAAAAGGTCAAAAGGTCAAAGGGTCAAAAGGTCAAAAGGTCAAAAGGTCAAAAGGTCAAAAGGTCAAAAGGTCAAAAGGTCAAAAGGTCAAAAGGTCAAAAGGTCAAAAGGTCAAAAGGTCAAAAAGTCAAAAGGTCAAAAGGTCGAAAGGTCAAAAGGTCAAAAGGTCAAAAGGTCCAAAGGTCAAAGGGTCAAAAGGTCAAAAGGTCAAAAGGTCAAAAGGTCAAAGGGTCAAAAGGTCAAAAGGTCAAAAGGTCAAAAGGTCAAAAGGTCAAAAGGTCAAAAGGTCAAAAGGTCAAAAGGTCAAAAGGTCAAAAGTTCAAAAGGTCAAAAGGTCAAAAGGTCAAAAGGTCGAAAGGTCAAAAGGTCAAAAGGTCAAAAGGTCCAAAGGTCAAAAGGTCAAAAAGGTCAAAAGGTCAAAAGGTCAAAAGGTCAAAAGGTCAAAAGGTCAAAAGGTCAAAAGGTCAAAAGGTCAAAAGGTCAAAAGGTCAAAAGGTCAAAAGGTCAAAAGGTCAAAAGGTCAAAAGGTCAAAAGGTCAAAAGGTCAAAAGGTCAAAGGGTCGAAAGGTCAAAAGGTCAAAGGGTCAAAAGGTCAAAAGGTCAAAAGGTCAAAAGGTCAAAAGGTCAAAAGGTCAAAAGGTCAAAACGTCGAAAGGTCAAAAGGTCAAAAGGTCAAAAGGTCAAAAGGTCAAAAGGTCAAAAGGCCAAAAGGTCGAAAGGTGAAAAGGTCAAAAGGTCAAAAGGTCAAAAGGTCAAAAGGTCAAAAGGTCGAAAGGTCAAAAGGTCAAAGGGTCAAAAGGTCAAAAGGTCAAAGGGTCAAAAGGTCAAAAGGTCAAAAGGTCAAAAGGTCAAAAGGTCAAAAGGTCAAAAGGTCAAAAGGTCAAAAGGTCAAAAGGTCAAAAGGTCGAAAGGTCAAAGGGTCAAAGGGTCAAAAGGTCAAAAGGTCAAAAGGTCAAAAGGTCAAAAGGTCAAAGGGTCAAAAGGTCAAAAGGTCAAAAGGTCAAAAGGTCAAAAGGTCAAAAGGTCAAAAGGTCAAAAGGTCAAAAGGTCAAAAGGTCAAAAGGTCAAAAGGTCAAAAGGTCAAAAGGTCAAAAGGTCAAAAGGTCAAAAGGTCAAAAGGTCAAAGGGTCGAAAGGTCAAAAGGTCAAAGGGTCGAAAGGTCAAAAGGTCAAAGGGTCAAAAGGTCAAAAGGTCAAAAGGTCAAAAGGTCAAAATGTCAAAAGGTCAAAAGGTCAAAAGGTCAAAAGGTCAAAAGGTCAAAAGGTCAAAGGGTCAAAAGGTCAAAAGGTCAAAAGGTCAAAAGGTCAAAAGGTCAAAAGGTCAAAAGGTCAAAAGGTCAAAAGGTCAAAAGGTCAAAAGGTCAAAAGGTCAAAAGGTCAAAAGGTCAAAAGGTCAAAAGGTCAAAAGGTCAAAAGGTCAAAAGGTCAAAAGGTCAAAAGGTCAAAAGGTCAAAAGGTCAAAAGGTCAAAAGGTCAAAAGGTCAAAAGGTCAAAAGGTCAAAGGGTCAAAAGGTCAAAAAGTCAAAAGGTCAAAAGGTCAAAAGGTCAAAAGGTCAAAAGGTCAAAGGGTCAAAGGGTCAAAAGGTCAAAAGGTCAAAAGGTCAAAGGGTCAAAAGGTCAAAAGGTCAAAAGGTCAAAAGGTCAAAAGGTCAAAAGGTCAAAAGGTCAAAAGGTCAAAAGGTCAAAAGGTCAAAAGGTCAAAAGGTCAAAAGGTCAAAAGGTCAAAAGGTCAAAAGGTCAAAAGGTCAAAAGGTCGAAAGGTCAAAAGGTCAAAAGGTCAAAAGGTCAAAAGGTCAAAAGGTCAAAAGGTCAAAAGGTCAAAAGGTCAAAAGGTCAAAAGGTCAAAAGGTCAAAGGGTCAAAAGGTCAAAAGGTCAAAAGGTCAAAAGGTCAAAAGGTCAAAAGGTCAAAAGGTCAAAAGGTCAAAAGGTCAAAAGGTCAAAAGGTCAAAAGGTCAAAAGGTCAAAAGGTCAAAAGGTCAAAAGGTCAAAAGGTCAAAAGGTCAAAAGGTCAAAAGGTCAAAAGGTCAAAAGGTCGAAAGGTCAAAAGGTCGAAAGGTCGAAAGGTCAAAAGGTCAAAAGGTCAAAAGGTCAAAAGGTCAAAAGGTCAAAAGGTCAAAAGGTCAAAAGGTCAAAAGGTCAAAGGGTCAAAAGGTCAAAAGGTCAAAAGGTCAAAAGGTCAAAAGGTCAAAAGGTCAAAAGGTCAAAAGGTCGAAAGGTCGAAAGGTCAAAAGGTCAAAAGGTCAAAAGGTCAAAAGGTCAAAAGGTCAAAAGGTCAAAAGGTCAAAAGGTCAAAAGGTCAAAAGGTCAAAGGGTCAAAAGGTCAAAAGGTCAAAAGGTCAAAAGGTCAAAAGGTCAAAAGGTCAAAAGGTCAAAAGGTCGAAAGGTCGAAAGGTCAAAAGGTCAAAAGGTCAAAAGGTCAAAGGGTCAGAAGGTCAAAAGGTCAAAAGGTCAAAAGGTCAAAAGGTCAAAAGGTCAAAAGGTCAAAAGGTCAAAAGGTCAAAAGGTCAAAAGGTCAAAAGGTCAAAAGGTCAAAAGGTCAAAAGGTCAAAGGGTCGAAAGGTCAAAAGGTCAAAGGGTCAAAAGGTCAAAAGGTCAAAAGGTCAAAAGGTCAAAAGGTCAAAAGGTCAAAAGGTCAAAAGGTCGAAAGGTCAAAAGGTCAAAAGGTCAAAAGGTCAAAAGGTCAAAAGGCCAAAAGGTCGAAAGGTGAAAAGGTCAAAAGGTCAAAAGGTCAAAAGGTCAAAAGGTCGAAAGGTCAAAAGGTCAAAAGGTCGAAAGGTCAAAGGGTCAAAGGGTCAAAAGGTCAAAAGGTCAAAAGGTCAAAAGGTCAAAAGGTCAAAAGGTCAAAGGGTCAAAAGGTCAAAAGGTCAAAAGGTCAAAAGGTCAAAAGGTCAAAAGGTCAAAAGGTCAAAAGGTCAAAAGGTCAAAAGGTCAAAAGGTCAAAAGGTCAAAAGGTCAAAAGGTCAAAAGGTCAAAAGGTCAAAAGGTCAAAAGGTCAAAAGGTCAAAAGGTCAAAAGGTCAAAAGGTCAAAAGGTCAAAAGGTCAAAAGGTCAAAGGGTCGAAAGGTCAAAAGGTCAAAGGGTCAAAAGGTCAAAAGGTCAAAAGGTCAAAAGGTCAAAATGTCAAAAGGTCAAAAGGTCAAAAGGTCAAAAGGTCAAAAGGTCAAAAGGTCAAAGGGTCAAAAGGTCAAAAGGTCAAAAGGTCAAAGGGTCAAAAGGTCAAAAGGTCAAAAGGTCAAAAGGTCAAAAGGTCAAAAGGTCAAAAGGTCAAAAGGTCAAAAGGTCAAAAGGTCAAAAGGTCAAAAGGTCAAAAGGTCAAAAGGTCAAAAGGTCAAAAGGTCAAAAGGTCAAAAGGTCAAAAGGTCAAAAGGTCAAAAGGTCAAAAGGTCAAAAGGTCAAAAGGTCAAAGGGTCAAAAGGTCAAAAAGTCAAAAAGTCAAAAGGTCAAAAGGTCAAAAGGTCAAAGGGTCAAAGGGTCAAAAGGTCAAAAGGTCAAAAGGTCAAAGGGTCAAAAGGTCAAAAGGTCAAAAGGTCAAAAGGTCAAAAGGTCAAAAGGTCAAAAGTTCAAAAGGTCAAAAGGTCAATGGGTCAAAAGGTCAAAAGGTCAAAAGGTCAAAAGGTCAAAAGGTCAAAAGGTCAAAAGGTCAAAAGGTCAAAAGGTCAAAAGGTCAAAAGGTCAAAAGGTCAAAAGGTCAAAAGGTCAAAAGGTCAAAAGGTCAAAAGGTCAAAGGGTCAAAAGGTCAAAAGGTCAAAAGGTCAAAAGGTCAAAGGGTCAAAAGGTCAAAGGGTCAAAAGGTCAAAAGGTCAAAGGGTCAAAAGGTCAAAAGGTCAAAAGGTCAAAAGGTCAAAAGGTCAAAAGGTCAAAAGGTCAAAAGGTCAAAAGGTCAAAAGGTCAAAGGGTCAAAAGGTCAAAAGGTCAAAAGGTCAAAAGGTCAAAAGGTCAAAAGGTCAAAAGGTCAAAAGGTCAAAAGGTCAAAAGGTCAAAAGGTCAAAAGGTCGAAAGGTCAAAAGGTCAAAAGGTCAAAGGGTCAAAAGGTCAAAGGATCAATAGGTCAAAAGGTCAGAAGGTCATAAGTTCAAAAGGTCAGAAGGTCATAAGGTCAAAAGGTCAAAAGGTCATAAGGTCAAAGGTCAAAAGGTCATAAGGTCAAATTTCTAAAGTTCAAAAGGTCCTAAGTGAGATACTTAGGTCTATACCGACCTGTTTAATATTTTTAAAGCATACAGCATTGAGTTTAAGATCAGTAAGTCACTGTGAAATTTCAGAAATCCCAATTTCAGAATGCTTTATATATTTATTTGTTGCAATTGAAGTATTGAAGGCATTTATGCGGTGGCGTGGAATTTTGGATACAGCCTAACAATGGGTACCACGGCAAATAAGCTCATCGGTTCTTAAAAATACGCTGTGGAACTCTTAGATCCCCGACTAAACTTTTTTTAACTATTTGAGACTGGCAATGAAAAACTGGTGATATTGGTTATGGAGTCGAAATGGGACACATATCACAGCTGACCGCCATTATGTAGTGTTTTTCCATAAAACTCAAGGCAGCTGTCAAATTGATCGAAAACAGATAAACTCGTACATACCCACTTAATGTTCCCGTGTTCGCTGCTCCCATAAAAATGGGGCAAGGTCGACAACTGAAGACATTCTCAACTTCCGAACACAAATATTCTGCTCCCTGATTACCCTGATTACCCTGTTATCAACAGAGACAACTTTTCTTTGATCTTGCCTAATGTTCCGCTCGAAGATAAACACTGACAGGCAAGATAACATCTTCTTTTTTCCGTCGCAAATACTTATCTGCGACTGTATAAAAACCGCGGACACAACTCAGAGCCTTACATATCACTTCCCCAGTTCACACAACTTTCGTATTTCTACGCGCAATGAAAATCGGTACGAATTCCCAGCAATTCCAACAACATCTCCAATAACCAATCAATTTCAGCCCTCAGCATACTCGCCCTGGCACTGGCCGTTCTAAGTGTTGCTGGTGACTGGACGGCTGGACACAATGGCCAGTCAGCTTGCGCCGGTCCAATGGAGTTCGGTCAGAGATTCCAACACAACCTTGACCCAACCAAATACTGGCTGTGCGACAAACGCGGCGTCCCAGCTACTCTGCAAAACTGCGAATCCGGAACCGCTTACATGCACATTTTGAGAAATTGCCTCCCCTGGGGATACTGGCAGTGGACTGCACCGGTCGACCCTCCATCGTTGGCTTAGGGCGGAAGTGAAATAATAAGCTTGCAGTGTATTTATTGTAATCGTTGAATAGTTGGTTTTGATAAATAAAAGAGTGTGTTGTCAAATAAATCATCTATTGACTCTGAGGTTGAAATGCTTGCATACCTAAAGCTCGTTTGCATATCAATGTGATTCGCTTGTTCGCCGATTGAAGTACAGTTCGACCTTGAAGGTGCCGTGTCGGGCCATGTTTACATCACAACTTCATATACCATGTCAAATGTTGACCGCGCATCAAAGTTTTGCCAAAATGCCATTCAATCAATATTGACATTTGGAAATACTTCACTACGACATTTGGCATATCTGTGGCGCTGCTTTGAAGCTGGTTTATTTGTTTGGGCCCTTCGTCTTTGACTCGTGGAGGTTCCTCAGAGGCCAGAAGTGTGCTCTTCGCCGCCATGGGATCATTGGCAAATGGCCGTCAATGCATTACCTTAGAGTGGCGTTAATTGAAACTGATATGAGGTAGTTAGCTAAATTTGACGGTGTGCGGCAGTCTTGCGTCAATTTAAATTAATGTCTGCATTGAGGTTTGTTTTGATGGTAGCACAACGGGCACCGTTGGTGGTGCTAATGCTACGCGCATTAGTTGCACCCTTGGGCCATTCAAGATGAATTGAAGGCATTAACTCTAGATTTATATGCCTCAGGCTAATTTGCTTGCCGCCAATTATGCTGATGTTTATGCTTTGGAAGCGGAATGTTTTTATTTCATCTCGCGGTTTAATTAGTTAGTTCGTAGAGGCGAATTCAGATGATGACTTATGGGTTTCGGCATGTGACTGGCTTCCAAAATGTGTGTACTAAAACAGTTTTTTGTTAATTGCGAAATAATGACATAGGTGCCAGTGTCAGTGTCAGGTTGAATTAACTTAGAGAAGATATTGTTGAGTTGGGACTTGGGTCCTAAGAGTGCAATATTTAGTTGGCGGTCGTTTGGGCAGTAGAAATCAATAGGACATGTTAGGCGCTTTAAATCACTTATATTAAATTGTCGTTCTCTCTCAAAACTAGCTACCAACAACAAAGTTCGTCCGAACATTATCAACAGTGCAAAGCCTTAATTTGTCTATGAGGAAAATACAGTAGAATTCATTTTCATTGTTCTGGAACTTTTTCCAACGCTATAATAGCTTGTTTATTGAATTAAACAAAAAAAAAGAATATTTCGCATTTGGGGTCGTTTGCTCTCTCATTCAAGATGCTCAAATGATAATTTCCATTAGCAAAATGCCCGTGGAGCTTGAGGAAGGTGATACACCGATAGTCAAATTACAGGGAAAAATTCGAGAATTTGTAAACAGAAGTATACAGTGCGTCCAAGTTTAAGATGTTTCCCATCACTTTCCCATTATCAGAAGGAATGTGAAATGTGAGCGGGGGAAGTGTAAGTTGGAAGGATTTATATCTTATCCACATCTACTTTAGTTAGATTTCTCATAAATATTTTAAAAATAGATGGGTACTGCTGAAATATTTTTTTTTGTTTGAAAATTGAACTTTAATGTGCAATAAAAATATGCGGATTTTTAGTCCTGATCGCAAGAAGGGCGAATGGAGGCCACCGAAGAGTCTATGAGCTCCACTGGGATGTGGAAGTAATAAGAAACCCTAAGACACATGCAGCAAATAAATGCAATAAAGAAAGAGCCTAAAATTTCGAGCAAAAGGTGTTAAACGATAAGGTAGACTGAATCTCTGTTTAAAGGGTTTCGTCTGGGAAGGGAAGTCCCACGTGCCCAATGAATGGAAGGTTCGAGGTCTCATCACGGATGGTTGCTGGTTAAATAAGTTGGACAACTTTTCGATCTACAAGTCACTTTTCGAAAATGAAGTTAAAGAAAGTAAGTTCTAAACCTGCAACGAATTGTATTTCTTCTCGTTTTCTGCCTCCAAAGTACCTATAATGCCGCAGACAGAGTTTTCAGTATTATTATGGGGCCGTATTTTCTAAGACATAGACTCTTCACTGATCGGGAGCCCGTTTAGTATGCAAGTATTTTAATTTGAAGGTCAACTACCAAAGAGTAATGTATAGATCAAGACAGCAAAAATAAAAAAATTAAATATTGCACAAACTAAAGATTGGAAATATTTCGAATTGCCTTGATGCACATTATACCATCGAAAACTATTCTCTGATTGTTTAAAAAATGAACTTTAAAAAATAGACAAGGACCTGGAGAAGAGCTTTTGTTTTCCTACAACTTTGTATGGTTTTGTCAATTATTTAAGGTTTATTAGAGTATATGCTTGATGTTGGTGTTAAGGGGCATTGGGTAACGAATATTTGTAATCCAAAATTAATTGTTTACACAAATAAGGGCAAAATGGCTTTCCGGGAATACTAAAACTCGGCCAGTGGTAGAAACGCTACCGTTATTTAGTGACCTGCCTTACACACAGCACATTGGAAACAAATTACACACAGCATTGAATCTCTGCACAACCTGAACAATAAACAAAAAATCAAGCGAATATGTTGTGTTTATGGAAGCGAGAGTGGTTCTTAAATTTTTGCCTTCACCTATTTCAATATAAGTTTTTGAAAAGACCGAAAATCATTTGGGTTTTCCAAGACTTTTTGGATCTTAATTTTTTGATTCACTTTGAAGTTCATATTTTATGTTTCAGGAAAGTAAGGAGCGGTTACGTGTACAATTTAAAATTGAACAACTTGGCACATGCTTAGTAGCGTAGGGTAGGGGTTAAGTCACACTTAAGGCGCCTTGGATACAAATGTGTCTAATGAGCGATAGCATAGACTATTCTTTAATAGCGAAATGAAGTTTCGATCTGCAGGATGCCATTAAACAACTTTTGGGGATCGAAGCAACACACCTTGCGTAGGATTTATTTGGTTATCTTTTCCATTTCCAAATCTATAAGAACAGTCGGCGTTCTTTTGCATCCAACATATTGGGAAGCAGTCAAAAATTAAATTCACATGAAAACGATGCACATTGAGGTAGTTCACGCGGGACGTGTCAATTTCTGTACAATCGCAAGGCTCTGTCCAAAAAGACTGTTCTCGATTTCCTTCTTTTCTTTCTTTGATTGCAAGCCAAAAACCGCCTGCATCGTTATGCAAATCATTAATTGGATACCGAAACCTTGCACTAAAACGAAAGCATTTATACTACCCATGCCAACGCTCAGCCTATAATCAGCTCCTGCTCACCTATATAGTTAAACAAATTACTGGGTATGCAGCACGTACCCTTAACTATACGAAAACAAAAAGCTCCCATTTATTTAACTGATCCACTGCCAATTAGTTGTAAATGCGTTGGTACAAGAACTTGCTTTAAACAAATTGCTGATTTATTATTTTCAATCAATTTGAAATAAAAACTTTGGCCTGACAATCCAACGAACTCACGACATTGAGCTGTTGAACTTGTTGTAGGTTTCACTTATAATCCCAAAGAAACCGACAACCGCTTAACATTGGCATTCAACGATGGTATACGCTGTGAGCTTGAGAAATTATGATTTCTAAAGAAACACGTTGTCATCGAGTACTGTGATGATTTGTCAGTGTTGACACTTTAAATTTGGAAAGGTCAGATGTCACATAAATCACGTGCGGGTAAAAATCTAATCAGTTAGGACAAGTGATGAGTTATACATTGCATCACCGGAAGGGTTGACGCATAGTGTGACCATAGGCGGGTGAGTGTATCAAAACTAATTACTTACAGCCCGTAATCAATTTGAATTGCAATTAATTAGCTTATTCGATTTTTGCACCGTCCATACTATTAAATTAATTAACTCAGCAAGTGATTTAATCATTTCGTAATGAGCGTGTTGACAGGTGGCAGCAAAATACTCGCGGTGTCACGGTTCTTCGTTTAGGTCCATACATGGAATACATGAAACTTTAGAAAGGACTTCGTGGTAGCTAATTGATTTTTTTTTTCTAACGAAGAAAAATTGAGTGCCTCCACGTAAGATGGGTATCCAATTGCTTTGAAAGGCATACAGCATATTTGAGTTTGAGCAAGTGACAGCTATTTTGCAATATGTACCAATTTATGCGATGAAATGTTGTCTCAATCCATTGTCTTCAGCATTGACAGCCACGTTTGTGAAGAACAATAATTCGGGTGGCCCATATAAGGTATGATACTAACTTTTGATACTGTCACGAAAGAGAATACGAGTAGTGTCACTCACAAGGCTGAATATCCTATACATAAATAGGCGAAGGCAAAAAGCTAAGAACCACTTTCACAGCATATCCGCTTGATTTTTTCTTTTTTGGTGAGAAGATTGTGCAGAGATACATTGCTGTGTGTGATTTGTTTTTCAATATTTTGTGTATGAGCCAGGTTAATATAATGGTCGAATTTCTAACACTGCGCGAACTCTAGTTCTGACAAATCTTCTTCAACAAACTGTTTAGCTTTCCCGATTGCGTGGTAAGAGAAATATATTTTATTTCGAGCTCCAGATGTTAACAAACAATTCTGACACTCATAAAATTCTGAACTCAAAAAAGGGAGTCGCGCAATTCAGTCTTTTTGTCCGTCTGTCCGTCGACTTTAATCGGCTGGACGGATTGGCTTCTAACCTCGGATTTGGAGTTTGAATTTACCCATTATTAACTATTTTGAAAAAGTGTGATTTTTTCGAAAAAGGCTTCAACGATGTCAATCTAAATTTACATTTAGCTTAAGTGGGTGGGGTTAACATTGCTGCACACCCAGTTTTTCGGTAAAAAAAATCAAATAACGGTTCTTTTGAAAATCGGCCGTGTCTCGAAAATGGTAGGTACATAAGATAGCAACAAAAATGCATTCTTAATGTAATACGGTCATTTCTAACTTCATAGCAAACTCAGTTTTTCTTCAAATCATTGTATCAGGCACTTATTTAAAAAAAGGCATTTTTCAAAAATTTGGCTTGCAATAGTTTACATGACAATAGCTCTACCGATTTCAACCAAAATTGATATTCGAGATTATGTAGGTGCAGTTAACATGGCTACATACAAAGTGTATCACTAACAGATCGAATAACGGTACTTTTAAAAATTTGACTTACCTATGTCAAAAACCGCTCATATGTGAAGTAAGGTAAGATGGTAATTTCAAAGTTGATAGCAAGCTCCGTTTATCTCTCAAAAATCGTACAGTAAATTTTTGAAAAAGTCATTTTTTTTATAGTTTACTTGAAAACGCACACACCGATTTCGGCCAAATTCCAAACTTTGAGTATAGAATCGATCTTTTCAAAACTATGGCTTCCTTCATTTTCTATTTGAATCACCGAAAACGGTAGGTACTCTTAAGAACTCTTCATATCTCTAAAACCCCATATTAGGTTCATATTTTGAGGAAACTTTGAAAAATGAGTAATGCTTAGGTCCTAAAAAATACCTTGAACTAAAACAAAGCCGCATTAAAAATATTTATTTAAAATGACTACCGAAACCCCGATCAGTGTTCAAATACGATATATTTTCGTTTATTTCAACGTCATTTCAGCAACTATCGTCCACTTCTGTTCTTATTTTTAACATACACCATCAAATAACCTGCAACCACCTATAACTTAAAAGATTGAAAACACTTCATTGGTACTCCGACTGTCGTACACTTTAATCGGCCTGTGCAAAAAAACAAATTCCAAATTGTTTCGATATATCAAAAATCTCCCCAATCCACCAAATCCACCAAAAACGGGCACCAATCTCTTCCAGTCAAAGGCATGGATTTGCCCTAACAGATCAGAAACTCCTGCTACGCTTGTCATTGATGGTACATACTCAAATATCGTTTTGACTTTTGTGGTAATAAGATTTGCATACGGTGTGTAACTTATTATATTCCAAAATTTCGATTATGTCGGCTCACGGAGGGGACCACTGCTTGGTTTGGTTCTTTTACGCGATTTATGTTTTTCTGGTGAGTAAACGTTCCTTTTCATGTCCATACTTTCATTTCGTTGATTTCCTTGCAAAGCTCCTTGGATGACAGTTCGATATAATTAAAGCCTTGTTGGAAGTTAATCGTTTTCGCTTATTTCGTTTATTTTTCCTTGGGATTTTCTGTGTCCTTTAAGAGAGTCGTTTGTCTACTTCCAAACAATAAAGACGTTTGTGCTGTAAAACAAGTGGAATAAGTCGACTTGTTTCGTCAAGTTTTCGTTTAAACTGTTTTCTTTTATTTAACAATCAAATTCTTTGCACATGACATTGTGACTTGCAGCAGAGGCCACGATCAAAGAAAGACACGATTTACTGACCTCACCTTCCCAGCTCGATAACGGAACACACTCAGGGTTACATTTTATTTCTGATTTGCATAAAAAACAAACTAATTCAGATTAGCAAGTAATTGCGCTTTTGCAAAAATTAAAACGCAAATCTATATACGCATTAGGAAGGCACTGTGATCTGATCACGCTCACAATTAATTTTTGCTTTATCAAGTGTACTTGGATTTATGAGTGCCTCTTCACCTTCGAATTGGCATGATCCAGCACTAGCATCTGACAGCTGAGCCCGAATGTCATCGCACAGAACAGCAGTCATATCTGCCGCGCATCTCCGCGAGTTTCAATTCTATCAAAGCCACACATTGAACTGACAAACGACATAGTATAGTCTGTCAGAGTTCGCCTCTTTCATGCACCGCATTCAATCAATATCCAAATAGAGAATTCCCGTGTAAAAAAAATAAAAGTTAAAGCATAATTTTGTCTGGCATCCGAAGCACTTATAATTACGACGATATCGATTAATTTAAGAGGCTTTGCGCACTCAATGAAATCAACTCAATAGCAATCGAGTGCGTTCGCGATGATGCGGCGGCATCTGTCATGCGAATGTTAATTCGCTCGATATGTAGTGAGGTCTGAGGCGCGAAGTGGATACCAAAACTAGGCGCATGTGACTGAAAGGAGACTCGAATTTATCGCCACAATTACCTTGCCATTGGATTGTTTTTACTAGCAGCCAAGTTCATTGGGATGACAGTGACGTTGAATAATGAACGTATACATTCGCGCACTCTTCCCGAGGATGAGTGAGTGGTCTCGTTCATATTTTTTTTTATTTATAGATATGCATTTTCTTTTTTTTAACCTTAAAGCGGATTGTTCTGAATGAAGCCCCTGGATTACACCTGGTACGAGAGATATAATTATTTCGATGAATATATTGGCCTGAACGCTCTTTGTATGAGATACACTGAAATTGAGTGTTGCCTGTATACATGAAGTTTGATAGGTTTGTTTTGACTTGAAGAAGACGCCGACCAAATCTATTTCAGTCACAGTAGAGGGAAAGAAATGGTAGATGGTACTGCCCATTAAATAATTTCACCAGTCTGACAACCGAGGAAACACTTTCATCGGAAATCTTCTTACAGTCTAGCAGCCTTGGAATTGAAATATCGCAAGGGGTATTCCCTTTCCAATTTTGAATAAATTATGTATCTCAAGTGTCTGCCTCTTACATTTCTTCGAAACTGAGTTGCCCAAGAGGTGGTAGAAAATATTTGAACTTCACTTTCGAAAAACGTTTCGCACACGAGCGGCAATTTATAAAATTATATCACTCGCACTTGAAGCTGACGGTACGAGTATATGAAATCCAAATCAGTATGCAACCAATTGAAAACTATTAACCTCCAACCGATTATTATCACATACCGCAAACAGATAATAATAGCGAAGAGGCGTAAGCTAGCCGCCGCCGTTAGAGGTTCACGCAATCGCCTATGTAATCACAACTTGTTTTTCGGTCGGTTATTTGACAGCATATTGACTTAAGGCCTTAATTGAGCTGTGATTTGAGTCTGGTAGTTAATTGAGAATAACTGCAAAAGATTTCGAAAGTGTTTTTGGGCAGGACACTCATTCGTCTGACCATAAATCTTTTCGTGTGAGTCTAAATCTTGTGAATATGTACGTAATCTTGGGGTAAGGTTGAGTTGGGTGGCGGTTCTGTTATAATTGTGACCGCTTTGGACCACACTTATGGTGTGATACCAAATAACGGAGAGTCCTACTTACTTTATTTTGAAAAAGCGTGCTTACATTCGGTACTAGTAGGAAACTAACAATTGATGAAATTGATAGCCGCCACTGGCATATCGGATCGTCAAGAGCGAGAGGGAATGATTGAATCAGTCTGTCCCCGGTTTATAGCTAGTACCTCTTGCAGTAAAAAAAATTCATATAAAAGAAATGGAAAAGCCTACTATGAAGCGGTGCACAGATTAACATCAATCTCTAACTCTGACGACACACACACTTTTACATTTAATTTCTGGTAGCTTGAACAGCATTAAAATGCCTCTTAGCGCATACCTCCTCTAAGGGCTTACATACAGGAGAACAGACCCCTTTGAAAGCAGAGCACTAGAAGAACCTCTCTGGCAACAGTATGGCAGCAAAAGAAAAAAGCCTGTCAGTCTTTAAAACCAGCAGGAGCACAAGGTACATCACAAAGGTCCTGTCAGAAAATACTACCCCATACTAGCAGAAGTATGTTTAGCAGAAGACTAGATACTATCCGTACTAAGAGCACAGCACTGAAAGGAATTAAGGCGAATCCTCAGAACAAAACTCAGACACACAGTTCTGTCAGTGCACTTAATGGAAATTCGACAAGTACAAACAAGCTGGAAGTGTTGCCTAAACTACTCCCATAGGAGTATTGTACTTCTTTCAACATCTCCGTACTCCCGTACTCCTAATCTCACATTGTACTCCTATTTTTTTTAAAGACTTAAGATATCTTTAACTTGCAGCAAAGTGTAATTTCAACCTTATAAATTCAACTCATTTAAAATTTAATGGAAATTTGGCAGCACTTTAATCTAACAAACAGTCGTCAAAAAAGGAATTTCCCTCTTCCTAGTTTGTTTTTGTTTTTCGTTGGCTTCATGCCGAAAGTACTACAATAGGAGTATTGTACTCCGGTGTTACCCAACAACAAATTGTATTTCAATTTTCAATTATTTCGGATTGATTTATTTTTACTATGCCTTAACATTTTTCTACCTAGTAAATGGTAAAACAAATATTACTTCCTGGATGCTTCATTAAAATGGTTTTCGTGTTCGATTGTGTTACATTTGCCTCGAACAAACTTTTGTGGTTATACCCAACGAAATTATGAAACGGCATCCCTGGCGCGAGTAACGATCTTGTGAAACGAAATGCTGTTTTGAAGCGAACACGCGTCGAAAGTGGAGAGTATGAGAGACTTAAGGTTCGGTTAGGTTTTTGCCTAAAAAACACAAACTTTGGGGCAGCTTTAAACTTTCAAGTCTACTCCCTTTTTTCTTGCAGCTGTAATTTGTATGCACGAATTGAAAAAGGATTCTCCAAAATACGAGCAAATCATAATAAATACAATAATATTACAAAGCGAAAAACAAATTTAATATGGATGCAAGACCCTTGATTAATATTTTTTTCTCCAAAAAATCTGAAGAAATCCGTGCTGCACGAAAAAAAAATCTATTCGTCTTTTCCACACACTGAATTAATACTTTCGCATTAAAAACACATCATATAGCTCCTTAAAATATGTTGGTATGGGATAAACATTAGTGGCAGAGTGTTTTGACCTCAAATCGAACAATTCGAAATTCTTAAGTTGTAGAAAGTATTTCTACTCAGGCGACGCGTTGAACTTTACGATATTTGCGATCTAAAGTCGAGTCAAAGCCTGAAGTTGTATTTTGCGTGGCAGCATAAGAACGCGTTCTTTTTTCACAATCTGGCAAGGCATGCGCACCTAAGCGTGACATTGTGATTCAAGCATTATGTTTAATTTATGTATTTATTTAAGGCGTGGCATAAAAATGGGGCGAACCGCTTTGATTATTTATGGGCTGTCACGAAGGTCTGTTAGCAGATCTACTAGCTGAAACATGAATGCCGGATGCATATTTTCTAAGTCAGTAAATGAAATGAAAATGATGCGAGTTGTGATAAAAGGAGTTACAGAGAAGAGGTTTAATTTTACCGGCAATAATAATAAGCCTTAGTGGTTCCAGGATCAAGCGGTATTGGCTTAAATACAAAAAATTACAATTCTCACAAGCTAATAAAGGGTTTTCCAATGAGAGGTGTTATTGTGAATGACCCGCTATTTCGGTAGCTGTCACTTTTGAAGCTTTTATTCTTTGACATTTGACAAGTAGAAACTACGCCATTACTAAAAATGGAACGATACACGCTTCAACAACGCATTGAAATAATTAAAATTCACTACAAAAATGCTGTAGCCCAAAGTGTTGAAGAAAACTCAGATTTGTCCATTCCTCGTCGTTCTTTGGAATTGGGCATTCCACAAACGTCATTACAACGTATTTTGCATAAAGACTTGGGACTTAAGGCTTATACATATACAGTTCAGTTAACACAAGAACTCAACTCAAGCAACTAAAGCATTGATCTTTTACGGGAAAAGTTTCCGGACCGTGTTATCTCTCGAAGAGGTGATCACAATTGGCCATCGAGATCTTGTGATTTAACACCTTGCGACTTCTTCCTTTGGGGCCACGTGAAAGATAAGGTTTACGCCAATAGCCCAGCGTCGTTTCAAGACCTCAAAGATAAAATTCGTGAGGCTATCGAGGACATAGGGCAGCCACTTTGCGATTTGGCTATGGAAAATTTCATGAAAAGGATATGGTGCTGTATGCGTGCTCGTGGTGGCCATTTGGCTGATGTTCTTTTTCATTATTAAAGGCATACCTTCCTCTTTATAAGGAAATAAACATCTTTGAATAACAAAATAACACCTCTTATTGTAGCACTCAGAATAAGCGGACGCATGATGCAATGACATAATAATAGAAAAAAATTGCTGAGTAGGGTCCCCCATTTCTTTTAGGCACACTATAACCTTTCCTTCGAATGAATTCGAATATTCTTTCTCGATCAAAAAATCCCAGTCTCACCAAAATAACGATTAATATCCATTTAAGTTTTCTATAGCTAGGTATAGGTAAGGGGAAACTTACTAAATCAAATTTAAGTGACTTTTAGTACCTACACATCATGGGTAATCATGCTGAAAGCCATCAAGCAAAGCTCTTCTCAGAAATATAATGTTTCTATCAAACACGACATTTGCGAAGAGTCACGCAGGTGTGTTGCCGGATAAATTTGACCATGGTCACTCCAACATACTGCGAGAAGGGCACATCACTAATCCTGCAGAGCAATTATTTAATTTCTTGATAACGCTACCTTAATTCATTACTCACGTCCTTACATATTGATTTTGTAGATATATAAAGGGTGATTTTTTAAGAGGTTTAGAACTTTTTTAAAAAAAAAAACACAAAAAATTAGAAAAAATGAATGAAATATTTATTTGAATCGATAGTTTGAACCTTGCAATTTAATGTTTAAAGATAATTTCATGCAAATGTTGACCGCGACTGCGTCTCAGGTAGCCCATCCGCTGAGTCCAATTTTGGCATACTCTTTCACACATATCGGCCGGTATCTCACGAATGAATGCATGGATGTTGGCTTCCAGTGCGTCAATCGAAGCGGGCTTGTCCCTATACACATTAGCCTTGGCATACCCCCACAAAAAATAATCTAATGGTGTCAAATCGCACGATCTAGGCGGCCAATTGACCGGCCCGAAACGTGAAATTAACTGTTCACCAAACTCGCCTCGCAATTGCGCCATTGTTTCGCGTGCTGTGTGGCATGTGGCACCGTCTTGTTGAAACCACATATCATGCAAGTCAAGAACTTCCATTTCGGGCAAAAAAAAGTTTGTTATCATCGCTCGGTAGCGTTCACCATTGACAGTAACGCTGCGATTCGCATCATCTTTGAAGAAATATGGCCCAATAATGCCGCCGGCCCACAAACCGCACCAAACAGTGGCTTTTTCGGGATGCATTGGTAGCTGTTGCAATGCTTCTGGCTGATCTTCACTCCAAATGCGGCAATTTTGCTTATTTACGTGCCCATTCAACCAAAAATGAGCCTCACCGCTGAACACAATTTTTCGATAAAAAAGCGGATCCTCGGCCAGCTTTCCAAGAGCCCATTCACCAAAAATTCGGCGTTGTGGTAGGTCGGCTGGCTTTAGTTCTTGCACCAGCTGTATCTTAAAAGGCTTTACGCCCGAATCCTTCCGCAAAATTTTCCACGTAGTGCTGTAACAAAGGCCTAACTGCTGGGAACGGCGCCGAATCGACATTTCGCGGTCTTCTGTCACACTAGCTGATACGGCCGCAATATTTTCTTCACTACGCACAGTACGTAAACGTGTTGGTGGTTTAATGTCCAACAAAGTAAATTTGGTGCGAAATTTGGTCACAATCTTCCGAATAGACTGCTCAAAAGGTCGAGAATGCCGATCATAAAATGGAAGTAGCGCGCGATGAACATTTCGAACCGAGCACGAATTTTGATAGTAAAATTCAATAATTTGCAAGCGTTGTTCATTTGTAAGACGATCCATGGTTAAATTGCAAACCAAACTGAAGCTGTTTGACAGTGACACAAAGTACTAAACACACGTCAGCTGTCAAAACCAGTGTTGCCAAAACCAAACCAGCTAAAAAATCACCCTTTATTAATCACACACTCAGGACACAGTTCTAAAAAAATCTCTCGCAACACCAACTCGTCCTCCGCATCCCAATGATTCATGTTGACAGCTGACACTGACAGCTGACAGTCGGCAAAGGCGAAATGCATTTCTAATTAGCCAGTGGCAATTCAAATAGGAGGTCATGCTATTGTCGCACTTCAAGTTCAACAAACGAGCCTGTCCTTGAAGTCGCATACAAAATGTGAACCAACAGAGTGGATCAATCGCAAGTGCATTTCTCCAAAAATAGAATTTCATGTTTATGCGGGATTAATTGCAAGAACAAAAAAAATCACTTTGCACACGAAAAGCAAAAGTACCGACAGGCGGTTGTTGGGGAAATCTATTTCCAAGTGCACATGGGGTCGATTCCTTCAGCTTTTCACCTCACGAAGAGCTTCAGTCTTCGAAATAAGGGACATGCGGGGAAACTGGGGACACGAACACCACATAAGGGAGTGCTCTCAACCCCCATGATGGGGTAGTTGTGTGTGCGAAATTCGATGGTGTTCAAGGGTTCCCCTTCAAGACAGCTTTCCTAATCGCCTCAATCTGCTCCGCCTTTTTGATGGAACAATGATGACGATGGAAAGGGCTCCCCATCTTTGGAGGTATTCTTTTTTTTTTATTAAAGAAACCACTCCCTCGCAGCCATGTTGGAAAAATGGTCGATATCATAGAGCCTGTGTCTCTGGCTGTCTCTCGCTCTCAGCGACCAATTTAAATTGAGTTTCCTCTCTCGCCCCCTAAGGTCATTGAAATGTCAAACTCTGTTTTCAGCCGACGAGGTTAAAGAAGGTAAAACTGCAACTGACACCTCGAGATAAGGGACAGGTACTTACAAAAACAACATAAGAAAAAACTTTGTCACAATTTTCCGAATCCGATAAGTGAGCGGCTTTGCGAGGTATCCATGCAAGATTGGTGGGAAAACATTTGCTCTACATAGACGAATTTTGTTCGCAATTCTTGAAGCTGAAACGCGCCGTTGCCATATTTTCGTGTTCGCCATTTGCACGTAGAGAGCAACGCCATTTGCTTCTGACCGCAATCAGGGGATTCCTTTGGCTTTTGTTTTGCATGGAGCGCACTCCACTAGAATTTCAATAAAATCAAACAAAGTGCGAAGAAGAAGTTTGCTCTGTAACTTGTCCCTTTTGGCTTTGGTAGGACTAATGAAAGATTAATTATTAAGGAGTTAGCAAGTTAATCATCATTTCGCTAGCTTACATAATTAGAACAAGAAGGACTTTATTGCTTGCCCTTCACACTTTTTTTTTTTTTTTTGTTGAGGCGACTAAGTGGTTTTCGATCATCGATGTGTCAGTGTCACGGGTTGTCTGCCTTCGTCAGGGGGATGTCTTCTAATTTGACAGATGATCGACATGAAAACGGTCGCAAAGCACATCCGTCAGAGGATCTTTTCATTCGCATTTCTAAAGTAAGCCACTCCGTCTGTTAAGTTCTAGCATGTAGGTATGTCAACTTTTGGGAAATTGTCCTATACATAAGGGCACGTACACAATACACATCAGGTCCAAATGCTTTACATCAGTCATACAATATTGATAGAATAGATAGAGTTAGAGTCTTTTGCTCATGGAAGTGAATTTGGATTTTTTGAAAATATGTCGATACTTATGCGAATAGACAAGACAAATTTTTGAGTTCGTCCCGTTAGAAAAACTAGCGATTTGTGCTCAAAATGTTTTCACGATTAATTTCATTGTTGATTATTGATTAGTTTATCCTTTTTGGGGTACAGACTTTAAGGACCGACAAACCTTTCTAATTATAAAAAGGTCATCTTTTGATGGCAGTTATTTTTTCTTCTCTCAAGTCGCGGAATGATAAGTTGACTTCTTTTGACAATCGTAAACGATACGATACGAGGTCTAGTTATAATTTTAGCTACGGATTTGCTTGCATCAAATTTTGCCTTGCATTTTAAATGATTGTGCAGCTTTTGTCTTATTCCCCACTGTGTCACGGACTCGATGTGTAATGAATGATTGCTTGTAAATAAATAAAAATATAAATGGGTGGCGCAACAGGTCCAAAAGGACCTACAACCATTCGTTTTGTGTGAGTTGTTTTCACTTTTGGGGCGAATGCAAGGGACCTATACTCTCGGATATTTGTCAGAGGTTCGCTATAGAGGTGGCGCAGTGGAAAAATCCTAAAGTAGAATTAAAAGCCTTTTTTTCGGGATTCGATTCGGTTACCCCTCGCTAACTGAATGAATGATTGCTATTCAGTAGAAATTCCAAAAAATTGGGTCAATGGGAAAATATTAAAAGTTAACATTGTCTTTGAACCTATTACTATCAATTCCCTATTCGTCCTTCGACTCATTCCAATTAACAAATCCACAACTGACTAAACAAAACAGAAAAATAAAAAGAACACACCTTTTCCAGCTGCGGGACAATGACAAAAGTTTTCTCATCTATTGTCAGTCAATAACATTTTTTTTTTTTGCAAAAAAGTTTTCCAATGCCCAAATCCATTTAGTGATAATTACATCAGTTTCTTTTAGTTTCTCCCTGGTTGTCCTTATCAACGAAACCATTTTCTTTTCATAGAAACCAATTCCGCATCAAATCGGGATTGCCCGGCATTTTATGACTTAAGTGACTAGCAATACTCAATTTGACAGTAAACGCAATTTGTGTGCACCCAAAGAAAATATTTTAAAACAACTCCTGTGTTGGTTACCATTTTAATTCAATTTTATTGCCGCCCAATAATTCGCTACGCATCCTTAAATTATATTTTTCTTCTACAAGAAAATATTACCCTGGACATTGTTCGCAGTAAATTGTTTAAATTGAAGCTTACACCAAATAAAAAATTTCTTTAAGAGCATAAATAAACTCAGAAATGATGTCCTGGTATAAGCCTGAGCCCGTCTTTATGATTTTCATTTCTTCGTGAAACTTTATTCGCCGATATACCACTGGGGAGAAGGAAAATGTTTTCTACTCCTTCACCGGTCGATATTTCGGTCGGCTCATATGAGAGAAGGTTAATAATAAATTATTCACAAAAAATAAGGTAAATATGTGTGCGTGTGCGTGGAGAGGGGGATTCCAAACTGAAAACAAACGGGAAATAAAATCCTTGTTCCACGATAACGAGGGTAAGCCACATTGGCACGCATTTCTTTTTTTATCCCCTGCACACGCAGTTGGTGCTTGTGAAGGCACATGTTGTTTGAGATTTCTCCGTATGTGTGATTTGAATTTGGGAAAATTGTTTAGTTATCATTACATACACTGATTTGCATTTAAATCATTTCACATTCTCTGCTCAGGATAATGGAAATTGTATAGGCAACGTCGAACAAATGTTGTAGTTGTACAACATCCAGCCAACGCTTTCCTTTCTTTTTGTGTCTTTGGAGGTAATAAATAAACCTAGGCAAACGATTAAGTTAATTAAGTTTTAATGGAGACCACTTATTTATTGGCGAAAATGCTCCAGAATGTTGTTTTCGTAGACGCGTGCTAATGGCATAGGTGCAGTCCTCTGGGTGCTCTATCTATCTCTCTGTGCTGTGAACAAGGGTAATCGCTAATTACCTTTACCAAGTGGAATTTTAAGAATTTATGCGCGAGGTTATGAGTGGAGTTATTAGTGAAAGTCGTATAACTTTGGAGGATTCTCGCAACTACGACGTACTTGTCACGTGGGAAGATTAATATTTACTTTGATTTATCTAAAAGCAGTTGTAATACTCTCATTTAATAACTTATGAATAAAGTTTGTAATGCCAATTAAGCTTCACCTAAATGGGTTTATTGACATTCATGCGATGGTGGACTACAAAATTATATCAAATGGTGTTCATGAAACTTGTGTACTTGCCTTGGTGTTCAATGTAAGTTCAATAAGTCAATTTGCTAAAAATAGTGCTAGCAAATATAGTCGTTTGCATTAAAGACGAAAAAAAAAACGTTATTTGTTCTTAAAAAGTTCAGGCATCTTCCTCAATTTTTTATACAGTGGTTCCAATAAGTCGCCAAGAAAAAAATTAAGTTCGAAGAAACAGATTAACATGAGAAATAAGTAGAATTTGAATAAAACTTTGAGTGGCATTTTGTACTTTTTTTTAAACCAATAAATAAATAAGGAATCTTTTATGGCTGTCCGAGCTTAGAAATAAAAAAAAACCCTCAACTAATCTGCCGATGTACTAATGCAAACATCTCCGATAATTTTTTTACATAATAATCATTCCAGTCCAGGCAACATTTTACGAACTCACAATGGTGAATTTTCTCACACAAAATTACCCATTGTGATTTACAAAATATTTATTAAAAATGATTATTAGTATGGCCCAACGTGTTTCTTCGAATTGTTTGTTGTTGTCGAGTAGTTTCTGCACGGGAACACTGGTTTCATTCCGTACCAACGACCTTACGTAACACAATTTGTCTAGCCAATCACGGTTATAAACAAAAAACAAGCCACTTTCTAAACTGGGCAATCGACAGTTTAATGGAAACAGTGTTGCCAGTTTGGGGGTTTTCCCCCTAGATTTTGGATTATTTTTTTTTTTTGTTCGACGGGGGAATCTGGGTTTGGATTTCGTTACAATATCCTTTTTGGTAACCTTAAAATGTGTGTGTTGTTTTAAAATGCAAGATGTTTTCAAAATGCATTGCGTTGTATTTATTTTGCATTCGGAAAACCAAGCTTACATGTGGGCCGCGTTTCAATTTCGAAATTTCTTCGTTCGTTTAAGTAGTGCACAAAAATGTTAAAAAAATATTGACAAAAAGGAGGGTGTTTTTTGAAAAAAATTGCCAAATCTGGGGGTTTTCAGAATTATCTGGGGGAATATACAATTTTGACCGTCTGCCAGCGCTGAATGGAATGGAAAAGGAAACGGATTCCGAGAAATCGGTGAATTGGTCAAAAAAAACTATAGTTTGACTGTCCGTGACATCACAAAAACCTACCCCAGCGGATTACGAATGCCATTTAAAAGCAGAGAGCGAGAAGCTAAAATAGTGATTGACAGGGAAGAATGATGCATTTTGACCACATTGAAAGGTCATTTCAAAATTGTAAATGCTTTAAGAATATCCTTGACATCCATTCACCATTCGAAACACTTTGCATACGCGTGGCCGCGTGATCGCTGTGGCTGAATTGCAACAAACATTCAGAACTTTATAAGATGATGTATAATCAGACAGTAAATATTTTAAATCACCATCCAATGACGATGGTTCCTTTTTTTTTTGCTCGAGAGGATTGTTGGCAGATGGACACATTTTTTTGGAAAAAATCTTGTTTAATTTTAAATTCCATCGCATAAGTAAAGATGGCTACTTGGATCGGATGGAAGGACATGTGTGCGGGGCTATAGCATAAAATCAGTCATGCTGAGGAGGAGGAGGATATGTTCCAGTTTGCCTGAAGTAGGCAATCAAAATGTTTTAGACGATTAAGAGGATCGATTTGTCTATCATTATATTCTAAAAGAATACGTCAAGCAGAGCGGACAGATATTTTAGACAATTCTCTTTTTCAGCAATACCCCAGCATCCAAGAGGGGTTGCAATACTTTTGGTGGTATCACAACTGTCCCAAAATATTGCAGGCATCGACTTAGCGATCGCATTTAAACGTCAATCACGTTTAAACGTCAGTCACGTCTAAACGCGGTCGCTTCAGTTGTAAGAACTAGTAAGAAGAGTTTACCAAAGAAGTTTGATCATCATGATGCTTTTTTGGACAATATCAAACCGCACTTCTGCGGAAAATGAATTCAATTAATATCCAAAGGACTTCAGGCAATTCTGCAAACTTAAGGAAAAGTGTATTCAATTAAGTGCTTTAGGCTTTTTTAATATATCTTAAGTGAATATATATAAGATTATTCGTTGAATTTAAATAGTTGCGGTCCTAAAATCATTTTTTTATTATTTATTGTCTAAAAATGCGAAACAAAATTAAAACGACAGCATTCCAAGTTTTCTTTTTTAAATTCCACTTGTTTCTTATTTTTTTTCCTTTTTTTTTAACCGTTTTTTGTGCGAATATCCATTGAAATTTAATATTTTAAAATTCAACGCTTGTCGTTATAACAGTAGAACCAATCATCCGCTCCATAAGACTTTTAATTCGTAAATAGATTGGCTGACTGACCAAGGGTGGAATACCTTTATGTGATATTGATAAGTCTTCTCTTCTGATATCAAAGGCGAGAGTCACATCGTTCTTCTTTTACGTAAGATGATCGCCAAATTCAGAAACTTTCGCAAAAACCGACTATCACCTTGCGTAGGGCAACGAATTTTATTGCGACTGTCAGTCGCAAATCACCTTACTTCAACCATAGATTTATGTAGTTAGTTATATATTGCAATGGTGCAATCTTTGGCCCATTCTTTTCATCCCCACCACTTAGAGGAAAAACATTCTCTTGATCTATATATAGGTACCCCTTCTTTCCACTTAGTTTCGGTAGCACCAAACAGGTCAACGTAAAATGCGGCCAAACGCCAATGTGTGGCTTACTTCAGCAGGCATAGTTAGATAGTCATAGCCTACTAAGCCCATAGTTACTTGAACCCAATGTGACGATTTCCTAAAAACCAGGGAACACTTTCAAGTCTGCTCTTTGCGACCACCCTTATTCCAGAAACCGTTTAATCTCTATTTTGTACAGATCCACTATTTCTTTGAAGACCTAACTACTAAGATACCTTCCGTGGTTACTTTTTGCGGACTGTGTACAATTTGTCGTTGCATTTTGTGTATAGCAACGTTTCTCAGTCCCCGATCCGATAGTCACACCAAAACATGGGATGGTCAAAAGCATTAATCGAGGCCGGCAACTGTGGAAAAGCAGGCGACCCAATTTTTGCTGATTATTTACCGAACCGGTTGTCTCGATTTAGCCACCCAAAGTTCATAACAAAGATCTATCATTTGAACGTGCTGATCAGCGCTACCAATCGTATGATAATTATGCTACATGTATGATAATTTCATGTCTTGTATGATGTATCAACCCATTATCATACGCAACATGTTTGATAGTCTGCACATTTTATAAAAAAAGTAGCATCATTTTGCAATTCTCATGAGAATTGCAAGTAGAGGACAGTTTGCTTTTATTCTCACAAAAAAATCTATTACGTTACTCATCAAAGGTATAAAAATTGCATTTTTCAATAAAAGTGAAACTTGTCATCACTTACCAATCTAGTATTCTTAGCACAATGCGTCACTGAACTGACTTGTTGCCTGAATTCTGAATACCTGTCCTCTGTGCAGGACCTCTTTCTCTTTCTTCTATAAATTAGGCCTAGCTCCTCAATGTTAAAGGAGCTTAATAAAAACATGTACGATTGCAAATTAGGAGGGAAAGGGGATATTATGAACAACGACGACATTGTTAATTCAGTGCAGCAAGGATTTTTTTTAAACCTTTTAAAACATACTATAACTAATAACAGAGTTACTTTATAAACTATTGATCTCTTCTTTGATTAAAACACATATCAATTATTTTTAAATTAAGCTTTTATTGAAACATTTTAACACCCAACATCTTCATGAATAAAACGAACAAAGAAGTCAAAAATGTACATAACGCAGGATTCTTTTTGTTAAACTTTATAAAAGCTACTATATATTTCTTTATAAACAAACTATTTAAAGGTAAAATATCTTAATGAAGCGGTTTTCGTATATATTTATTTTTTTTCCCCTTAGAAAAGGCATGCTCTCATTTTCAAGTGAATGTTTTTAGTGATAGTTTGAAAATTGAGAACCTAATTTCATACAACACTGTGTGCGATATTGAATTCATCGCGATAGTTTCACTAATTGAGCGAAAATCGCTTTTTAGTAGCTAGTGAATCAAAAAAATGAAAGCAATGTTTGAAAGCGAATGTGTAAAGGATTTATTCGATTCACTCTTTCACAGAACCAGAGTTGACCCCTGGTTAGCAGGTCAATTTCAGAAACATACGCCACTGCCCTTGGACTTACAGAAAAGACTCATATGCAGCAATGACTCGTGCCGAACTTTTATACTGCCCTTGTCTTTCACAAAAAATCGGCAAAAGCAAACCAAAAAAGGAAGTACCTTGATTGTTGAAGCAGCTTCCTTAAAAAATCAGCCTCGTTAATTAATACTCGAAATTATTATTTAGTTTTGACAGAAAATGCTATTTAAGAAGAATCCTTAAAAATATTAAATATCTGCCCCATAGCTAGATGCAGCCATATGTATGAGAAAGGGTTAGGTGCGGTCGCCCGGCACACCGCACCGTAATGAGCCAAAGCATCGCAACCAATATCTAATAACGGGCTGTCGAGTTCGTTAGGACAAAACTTAATTAAACCATTAAATGGTAACTGCCATTTTAATTAGAGAACATCACAATTATGCCCTCAAACTCATTTGTGGAACATCCTTAGCCGTGTTTGGCGGTAATTTGATATTCGCTCCCAAAACATCCCCCAAAATCGAATTTAACTATTTGTTTTCAATTATAACGATGACGACCGAAGCGCCAACGATAGTGATGATGATGGCTGACATATCGCCACTTTTACAGCCATTCGAAAGGTGTTAATGAGAAAAAGTCCCCGACCGCCCCAGCATCATCCTCAACAAATTATCGATATTGATTTTCAATTCAGCTAGCTGCACCTCAAACTGAAGATGGGGTTAAGCCGGGGGTGGGTGAGAGTTGGCAGGAAAAAAAAACGAGAACCTGGTCTGCCTTAGAATATGAACACTAACACGTCGCAGTTTAATTATGGTTGCACGGGAGGGTTTAATATGCACGACACATCGTACACAAATACACGGCCAGGGCCACAATATTTGCACATGTGTAGTGTATCCAGCCTTAGGGCTAATGATGAATTAAATTCGTCTCCCATTGGCGATGTACAGCCGCACGTATCTGTATATATATTGATGGGAGCCATAACCATTTCATTTTCCATGCGAATGGATCATGAAGTGTATATGGTGTCCTTAATTTTGCTCTACACTTTATTATGCGATGTAAGCTGAATGCGAAATTATTTGTGGAACATCTGAATTAGATGTGCGGTAAATATGAACGTATCTCGGTGATTAAATGAAATTGATGTGGGCTAGCTTTGATATGCTCATATGTAGGGACTTTAGAGGTTAGAATTGTGTAAATCTTTTGATGAGACACTATCGAATTGAAATTGTTGGATTTATGTTATAGTGCATGAGTGGAATAACTGAAGTCGCATCGATCCAGATCTAATTGTGGGTGCTATAGGAGAGAGAAAACTTAATCGTATGCTCTTGGTGGAGGTAGTGATTTTCTTACACACACGTTCTTTCATGAATGTTAATGTGCCACCAGATCATCAAACCATCAGCCGAAATAATAATATTTTGCGGTCGATTAGCCCACAAGTCCGAACCTTCCCCGCTCCGAAAAAAAAACCGACTCGGACTCGGATCACTGCACAGTGAGGGGGCAAGTTTTAGGATCTGATCATCTGGTAACGCTAAACCTCTCGTGAAGACCTTTAGTCCTCATCAAGTGGGATTTTTAAAAAATTATGTTTATCTTTTCTTACCAAGAGGCAGAAGGATCGATGCTTAGAGGATATAAGACACGTTCCAACTGACATGTTTCCACCGATCACATACGAAAAGAGCGCCGGCAAGCACATGCAGCAACAACTTGCAGCGAGATAAACGGGAGCGACTTCTGAGCTCTACGAGTGTTGCCGAAGAAAGCCTTGTGACAGAGAGTCACTGAAATGAAACGTTCATTCTGAAGACTGGGCTAGCAGTGAAATGAAGAATGAACCATTTAGTCTAGACTTCGACCAACTAGTTTAAAGTTCAAAAGGTTCCTGGGCCAAATGGTTTGGCGGGTGATCTTTTAAAAGCCCAAAACATGTGTGGGATAGCATTGGGTAGCAAGATTAGAATACACATATTTATATGGATGTAGGCAGACGAAAATTCTACACTCACTGCAGCACTGCAACATGTTTCTATTTCTAAATTGGCTGCAAAATTCAATCGTAACACAACACAATAGAAAACGAATTCCAATTTCAAGTATTTGTTTTGGTTTTGGTTGCAATCACATCAGGTCTATTCTTTTACTTTTCAATCTTACGAGTACTTACTCAATGCCGTTCCTTAACTCGTAAAATGCGCAAAAGAGATCGTCGTAGAGAGAGCAAGATATGTTACCCCTCCACTGAGAGCTGTCAGTCACCTGAGACCCAACCTGAGTAATGGCAGATGCAATTTGCTGTCCTATTTGGCATACGAGTGCATATGTTTTCATTTCCTGCGTATACAAATGGTTTCAGCAGTCGGCAAAGTAAAATTGATTGTTCTCCTCAAGATTCTTTTCGAAAGTGGCGACGAAATTCTTCCTCGCTGAAAGTAGGGACAATCTCCTCCACGTAATTTTTAATGCAGCGTCGCTTTTTCCTCTTCTCGAATGCTTTCAGTTTAATCAGTCCAAACTCTTCCACATACTCAGATTCAGCAAAAAGAAGTTCGACTAATTCCGAATCACTTTCATCGCTAGGTAGATGAATCAACTAATTTTTTAAGTAAGTAAGTAGATTTTTCGAGCTTATCAGATATTTTAACAACTTTTCCTTCCGATTATTTGAATATTTGAATTGTGTGTATCTTTCATTTTTCATAGATTACTTCAAAAGCGTTCTGAGAGAGAATATATCCCCACCACCCACCACTGGCATTTTGACAGTCTTTTCGATTCTTTCTTACTAAAAAAGTAAAGGAACAAACCTATCATCTGTCATCTGGTTAGTTGGCGGATGAAAGTAGCCATTTTAGCCGACGCAATATCAAAAAGTCTTCTGGACATCTGTTTTACTTGCAGCACTGCAGTCTCCGCTCTGTCCAGAATTACTGCGCGTGTGTTTTGGGCGCTAGTCAACTTATTAACTGACCCAATGAAAGAGGCAGATCTTTAAGAAGGTTCAGATTGATACTCAAAATCGGTTGCAGGCGATAGCGTTTATAAAGGCGACGTATAGAGACATTTGTCTAGTGTTGGCATCCCTACCAAACCAGTTGGGTTGAGCAGAATTTACAAGCCTGTGAGATTTTGAGTACCAGAACAGAAGAGTCAAGTGCGCTGTGAATGAGATTCAAACAATTCTGTCAACTCAAAAAGGAAGAAATAACATTTATCGGAAGCGGGCGTAACGTTTTAATAGAGAACAATAATTCTGTGATATTTAGAAACTTTATATACATTGGCTTCACCCAAATACTCACAAAATGGCATCACATCAGTTTGTTCCTTTACTTTTGTAGTAAGAATGGAAAAGACTGTCAAAATGCCAGTGGTGACTGGTGGGGATATATTCTCTCTCAAAGAGAGAGACACTTACGAAAAAGTTAGTAATCTATGAAAAATAACAGATACACATTTCAAATATTTAAAAAAAAAAATCGGTATGAAAAGTTGAAACTCGAAAAATTTGCTAATTTACTTAAAAAATTAGTTGATTCATCTACCTAGCGATGAAAGTGATTCGGAATTAATCGAACTTCTTTTTGATGACTCCGAATATGTGGAAAAGTACTGATTAAACTGAAAGCATTCGAGAAGAGGAAAAAGCGACGCTGCATTAAGAATAACGTGGTGGAGATTGTCCCTACTTGCAGAAAGGAAGAATTTCGTCGCCACTTTCGAAAAGAATCTTGAGGAGAACAATCAATCTTACTTTGCCGACTGCTGATACCATTTTAATACGCAGGAAATGAAAACATATGCACTCATTTTCCAACAACAAATTTCAAATCATCTGTCAATAATCAGGTGACTGACAGCTTTTCCTATTCTTACACCAAGAAATTTGTTGAGTAAAGATTCGTAAGATTCTCAATGGAGGGGTAATATCTTGCTCTCGCGGTGACGCTCTCTTTTACGAATTTTTCTAGTTAAGGAACGTCATTGAATTCGTAAAAATTCGTGAAATTTAAAAGAGATGGAACAGACCCAAGGAATCATGATTCGGCTTTTGATCAGCAATAACTGTCAGTGTCAGTTGTAAGGTTGTCTTTTTATTTTGTTGGCAGCACTTCGCAAACCCTATAATGCAATAATTCTCAAGGTTTCAGTGGCAATTGGTACTATCAGCATTTCGATAAACAAACGTTACACCTTAAAAAAATACAGTCTTTAAATCATTACGCAAAAGAACATAGAAATTTACTCATCAGTCATCACATAATTTTTAACTTGCTTTTATACTCTTTGGGGCATCGCTAGCATTGGGTATCTTGAACATGTCTTATGTTCACCAAAATACTTGGCTAGGTATGGTATATGCTGAAGTAACACTCATTTGGAACTACCACAGTTTCTTCTCGAACTGAAATAGTAGCCTTTGTTTGATGCAATTTTGATAGTAAAATTTACTGTTTTCAATCGGTCGGGGTGTAAGAATGATACATATTTGCAAATTCGACTTGATTTATATACCTAGTTTGATCATTTAAAAGATGTGCGTACAGTCAACTCAACTTTTCTGAACGGAACTACTGAAAAATCGGTTAACTGAAAGAAAGCTTTATGCAAATCAATAGATTTCTGCACACTCTAGGCGATCACTATCAGAAAATTGGAATCCCCAATGGAGATTACAGGAAGCTTACCCGAAGTACCCACTCCATGTACCCACAGCATGAAATTTTCTGTAAATCGCATCTGTAACAATCACATGCAGTGGAGCCCAATAAAATGGACGAACGTACAGCTCACTTCCATCAAATTCAACCGCAAAACCCAAAAACTCAATTTGTTCTCTAGGCCCTACCCATACCCCCAAGTCCCCACCCACAGATCCCATTATCCCTATCGCTGTCACTAACCCTTTCCATTTTCCAAGAGTAACTTGAGCTTTCTTAAAAACGATTATCATCCTCTAAACTAGTTCGGTCATTGTTTCCTTTGCGATAAAAATCCGCTTCCTTTGTGCGCTACAAACAATTTTCTAATAAAACACACCAATGTGTGCAGGATATCCTACATACCCTTGATGTGTGTATTTATTGTGAGGACAATAGCACTTATAAATCGTCGTCGTGACGTAACATGAAAAATGTTCCTACTTTTTTTTCCCATCCAATTGGATACACAGAAACTCCAAAATGGGATCCTGCGCACTCGGTCGCCTCTACTCCTTTAAGGGGTAAATCACACTCGTATATAGATGAAATCGCCGAAAGCCACACACACACACATTGGGAAGCTTACCTACATTTCCTCGCATAGGTGGGCAAATAATGAACCCAAGTGCGGAGGAGAAGTCAGGGGTGGCAATGGGAAAAGGCGCTTTTCAGTTTTGCTCTCTCCCAACGAACACTGGGGGGTTGGATTTTGAATACAACCGGGCACAAGGCAGACAGAAGTTACCTTTGCTGCGGCCTGGACGAACGGTGGTCGTTGTCGTGTGCAGGATTAATCCAAATATCAAAAACTAATTTCTAAATAAAAAAAAAACCTCACTAATTTCAACAGTAGAGGCCATTTTTCCTTTGGTTTGGTGTCAGATACTTGAGTTTTGCTTTGGTTTTTCTTGTAAATAATTATCCGATTTCGAGTGCACTAATACCAAAATTTGACGGGTTTACGAGAGAATTGAAGAAGAAAAAAAAGCTTATTTGAAACCGCAAGTACAAAGTGAATCAGTGGACATTAGTTCATTTAGAGTGTGTTCGCCAAAACAAATTAGAATCGACTTTGTGTTTGCCAATTAGACGACAGTGGCGTCTTCCGAAGGTACAGGCAGCGGTGGTGATTCCGCCCTGTTTTCGAAATTAGGGGGATCACTGTTCGGCAGCGGTCCAAATTCCCCCCAACGTGTGGTTTCAAATATCCGTGGATTTCTATCGAATCGCCTGAGCAGCATCGCTCCACCAGACACAGGTAAGTGCACATTTTTCTATGTATATCTATTCGAGCTATAATAACCACATCCGTCGGGTACTCACAAACTGTGCGCACACAAAATTGAGAACAGAGTTCCGTGATCGATGGCAGTTTCGTTGAACATGAATAGTTCTAAAGTCGCCATCCAATTTTCTTCACTGACACTCAGAGATTACATAATACGCTTACGCGGAGGTATCTACATCAAGGTGCCTATTGATCGGTGAGGAGGGAAAACTTGAACGCATAAGAACCTGCCCGAAGAAAAAGGTTTTTTTTTTTATAGAAAGCTTTTCGACAGCTTTTCTAGTTGTAAGTGGCCATTGAGTTTTTGTGGATCAAATGAAAACGATATTGTAATAGTGGCCCCACAACTGTTTTTTTTTCACCCGCTCTTTTCCTACAGTTATTTGGGAACCTTGCGATAGTCCTCGAAATTTGTGTTGAGTGCTTCGACTAATTAATTATTTCAGTTGCCGCGGAGCGCATGGTCGATATTTTCTCCGTTAAAGTGGTAAGAAAATTGGCCTTTAACAAAAAGTGTGTAAACCTGAAATGAATCCGGTAACGCGAGTCTGGAAGTGTTATTCTATAGTCGGCTATATTTAGAACGGTAGCGTCTGCGTGTACGATTTTGTTCATTTTTATATTGAGAAAATCAATAAGACGAGTTGAAAAAAAGTACTGGATACGTACTGGATACGCATTCTCGCTCGTAAAAAAGAAATGCGAAATCTGTGTCAAGAGGTGTTGACTTACACGAGAGGTTTAGTTTTACTTGAGAGGGTTCCTCTCGCTTTGAACAGTCTTAACCTTGCTGGCAAAGTGGTTTTCTTTGGTTAGAGATGTGTCTTAAGAAATCTGAAATGTTTAGCAAAAGATTGTTAAGACCTACAGTAATTAATTAAGAAAACTGCACTGGTCAGTGAATGATGTATGTTTCTCCACTTCAAACTTGGAGTTCTTCTTATAGATTTTGCAATCATTTTTCGTGTCCACCCTACATTCAATGAACCCATTTTTTTTTTTTTTAATATTTTCCATACAAAGTCCACTATTGTAACCTAAAAGAATTAACGGTGTCGATTAGAAATGATTATCAGTAGAGCCTATTGAATAACTAATTTCCGGTTTAAACTAACCCATTGTGACCTACAAAATATTTAAAAGGAAGTAGATCGCATTGAATTGAAATCCTTTTTTGTCTACAGTAATTATGAGATGGAGAACGCTTGAAAACTCACTAACCGCAAAAGGACAATGGGCCTTACCAATAAGCATTTTTAGTTCCGACTTCAAATATATACATATATATTGCACCGTACTAATAACAAATTTTAATATCGACTGTAAATTTACGGTAGCTCAAAATTGCAAAACTTGTATGGAAAATATAGCTTTTTTGAATGGCTAAAATTTGAAGTCAGAACTAAAAATGTTTATTGGTAAGGCCCATTGTCTTTTTGAAGTTAGTGATTTTTCAAGCGTTCTTCATCTCATAATTACTGACAAAAAAGGACATTGTTTCCAAACCAAAGCGACCGTAGAAGATTATTTTAGAATGATCTCAGTTCGACAATAGTTCACAGATGATTCTTGTTGTGAATGAATTAAATTCATTTTTAAGACCTGTGCTCTTGTCACTGTGTAGTGCGGAGTTAGTTAATCAGTTACTTCGGATTCAACTGACTTGAAAGCTATAAGTGATTTTGTTTCGGGTCTTAAGGACTGTTCACATCAGGGCGTATTGCGAGCTGCGATCAAGTGAATATTCGCAGTTTCTGACACTTCATTCACATGAAAACTTTTTTAGTTGCAGATTCCCGCGATTCCGTTTAATTTTTGAAGGTTGAGTTCGAACGAATTTTCCATTCGTGGGCTTGTTCACAACGACTGTATTATGTGGATTGTGAATAAAGTGTGACAGTTCGCGGAAAAATTGCTGTAACTGTAAATTTTGCTTTTTAAATCAATAAGACTCGGTTTTTTTCAAGGTTAGGTGTTAGACTAATTAAATATATTGCTTTTTCGATTGAACAAATAGGAACTTTCAATTCATAAATACAGTTAAATTTATTTGTTCGCAACTCGCGCTCATGTGAACAGTCCTTTACTACCGACGGAAGCTGTGTTCAATGGGCCTAATTAATAATCATTTTTAACCTTCCCACTAAATTGTTTGTAGGTCACAATATGCAATTTTGTATGCAAAATTTCGCCACTGTTAGTCCGAACATTTTAGTATCGCTGAATAATTTTTTCTTTGACTCCGCAACTGCTTCCGAGTGAATTGTCATCTTATCCATAGCAGACTCATTGATAAAAAACATAGCCCAACCCAACTGGCTAATTACGAATTGTTGATGGAATTTACTTCATCATAAGCTTAAAATTTCAGTCGAACGCATTTTCAGTTTCTATCTGAAATTTGATATTTTATGCTTCCGAAAGTCAACTTAAGACAAGATTAAAAAAGAAAAAGCATTTAGGTATAGATCTTCAAAATTTTACACGCCGAACCGAAACAATATAGTTCACTTTAAAAGATGGCCACATAGATGGGGATGTTTTTCTAATTTTTCCTTATTCCCCAACATTTTGGAATTATAAATGTATGGATCTATTAGATTTGCTGTCGGAGGAGGGGCCAATGGAAGAAGAAGCTTGAGCTTATCTGTGAGATTAAGAGCACCGCATTTCTGATGAAAAATCCTTTTTCAAATTTAAATGCTCTGACTTTTGTTTTGGTTTTCTTAAATTCTTCCACTTTCTGGAATTCAGTATTTGTTTTATTCATATTAAATATTGCAAGAAATTTGAGTATTTTTATTTTGTCTGCGAATCAAATGCTCCTCCAATCTATAAGTAGGACATAATACTGCGCATTTTATTAAAGACCTGTCCCGACTTTCAGTATTCTTCATAAACTGTACGCTCGAAATTAGAGTAATGAAAATTTTGACAATTTTTCCTTCAAATTTGAAACTACGTTCTTGGAGGACTGGTAATGCTGTCCATTCCGAATTAGGATGGAAAACAAAAGTCTGTAAAAAGACATTTTTAAGAAGCCCGAGAAAGATCTGTCTATTAAGTTTGCCAAAAATAGTATTACTAAAAAATAAGTCTGGTCTTAAAATTGAAATACTTAAGCTACGAGCGAGCCCTTGCCACTACAGAATGAAGCCATTTACAAACAAAATACATTAAATACAATCCCGGTCCTTTGTGTCTCTGGATTCTCGAAATTTCTTCTTGTTCTTGCTTCTGGAGATATTGTTTCCAAGGTTTTCCGGTTCCAATTCAATTCTTGTGTCGATACTATGCTACAGTGGTAGTGGAAGGGCCAAACTTCGCTTTTTTTGAATGTTTGCATTAATTTGTTTGTGGATTTTTATAAAAATCGGGGAAGCTTATCGTATAAGCCGACTTTATTTCCAATTGGATCATTTGGTGCTCATTCGAAAATGTTCTAACTTTAAATAACTCCATTAACTTGCGTTGTTGTTTTTTCTTTCTATAATAAATGGAATTGGTTACATGTTGAAAAATAGAATTATTTGGGCTAAGTTGTTGTAAATTTTTGGAAAACAAAGACAATTCTCTGTTCCGTCAACTGAAAACGTAAAAGTAGTTCGCAAATTTCAAGCCAAAGTTAACCAAAGATAATGAGGTATCACAATGTACAAGTCTTTGTCTAAGTGAGTCTTCAAATACAGCTGCCCAAGCTAATCTAATAAGAGATAGAAATTATTTCAAAATCCTTGCAGCAAGTCTAACAAAAATCGCTAGAGTCTTTCGAAGATTGAATAAATTGAGATAATGTTGACTTGACAATTCATACCAGAGAACCATTTATAGATCCATACATTTGTTTACACTATTAATAATTTAGCTCGTCATTTACTTTTAATATGCACTAGGAAAATCAATTAAGCCTGGGCCATATCAAAATTAAGAATCTACCACGCAAATCATCAATCATCGTGCTTGACCAGCTTGCATGCGTAAATAATTTGAAACAGTTGGCAACTGTCATTCGTGTCAATCAAAATAGCAATGACAAACCAAAACAATATATCATTGGATTGTGTCATAATAAAGTGTGTTTTCTCCTGGAAATAGATCAGCTGTTTAAGGTTTTGTTGAACAGATAAATATAAATAGTTTTATAGTGCCATACGCTCTCGACAGATGGCTGCGGCATCGTTGCAATTGAAACTTTCATGAATTGCGTGAAAATGTATGCAGGCAATCATTTAAAGATTTTTACGAAATTTAAATAGTTTTTCACTCACTTTGGACGCCAGGTTAAGCGGACAGAATTGAAAGGCGTCAAAAAAGTACTGAAAAAAAGTTAAATTCGGTGAAACACTTGACGTATGGGTATACTACCCCATTATGGTCATGAATTACTATTCAAATGTAGTCTCATAAGCTTTGTTAAGCTGCAAAAAGTGACAGCCGGTGAATTTTGTCACTTGAAACAAGAAATCCATCAGTTTACTGAGTTTTCGGACATATTCCTAATAGGAATGGAATGATCGGTCAAAAATTATGATTCGGCTCTCAACTGATGGCCATCCAATATTATCTGACAGAAAACCGGTTGTCAATATAGCGACGAAAGTGATTGCACCCACCGCATTAAATCTGACTTACGAATAACGCACAAGCATTTGTTATTTTTTCATTGCCATAGGACCTAGTGAATCATACAAGCCGTGGAATGTGAAATATCGGAAATAACCATAAGCAGTGTGTGTCTTATGGACACCTTGCAAACCTTACAAACATCAAAGAACCGAAGAACCCTTGAAAGAAAGCAAGAGAATAACCTATCTTTGATGTTGAACTTGATAAGCATTTGTGAAAAATCAACTTACATACCAATTAATCGATTCATCGGATCGTCCCATATAAAACAGCCCTCCGCTTCAAGACGAGCTTTGATTGTTATTTATTTATTTTTTCTGGTCATGAGTTCGGAGTGGCTTACGTCCCGATTCAGTTGAATTCAGCACCCTCCCTTTTTTTAAATAGTTTGAATTGAACAGACCAGAAAGGATCACATACCTACATTTATTTAGTTGGAATCGAGAACCTGACGAATCCTACCGAATGTAGACATTTGTTGTTACTTGTGTATGAAGTCAAAAATAAAGCGGTGTTTGTTGAAAACATTTAAAAAATTAAGAACAAATTCCGGTGGGAAAAAATATATCTTACATTACCCTGACTGCAGTCTGCAGTCCTTGCCATCAAAAAACCATCTCCATGATCCATCATAGTTGCTGCAAAACTGACGGCTTAATTGTCCCTAAACTGTCATTAAACTCCTCAGCTAATTAGAATCGAATAAATCCTTCGGCGAAAGTTATCAGCCAACACCAATGAAACCATACCGCGCCTACCCTCGTTATAACTTGTAGTTAATTGCAAGAACATGAAGTACGCATATACACCGACTCACATAATGGAAGCAAGTTACTTAGCGTCATCCCGCAAACAGGGCATGACATGAAAATCTGATTTCATTAAAAATTCCAGAGCACAACTTACTCCGTGATCTAAGCATCCCCCTATACCTAATAAGGATACAAAAAAACAAAAAAAAAAACAAAAAAAACCAAAACCATTTCCTCACGCCAACAATCGAAGGGGATGCGTGCATAATTTCTTGTTTACCCTTAAAATTACTCGCTCCTTCGGCCGATGGAAACTGTTGTCTTTACCATCAGCCCCTTGTGCAATGTACCTCACAGTCGTCCTGCAACGTTATCCCCGGCTTATTTATCTCGACGAACAATACCCACTGCGGTGGTGTAAAGCAGCAACCCCTACTTTGTGTGTAGCTGTAAGTTAGCGGTTGTATGTCAAAACAAAAGGATAATAAGGAATACAAATTGCTTTTACGGTTGTTCTTTGATACAATCGTGCGTTGGGTGCGGGACACGGCATGGAAAATCCCATTTAACGCCGAAAACAATTTCGAGGTACAACATCATTTTCATTGCTGGCATTAGCCTGGACCCATACAGCACACAGAAACACATTCGCGTTACAACAAGGATCATGTGTACTTGTACTCGTATTTCCTATAATGCTGCTGGTGTGAAAGTATTGATCGGAAAAGAATTATAAAGTTTATTTATAGAGACAGCACTCTTCTCAAGTATCCTTGTTTGCATACTGATGACGATGAGTAGCAGATGACACTGTGACTCCTTCTTCGGTGGAATAGCCGGGATTAGGATTGACGTTGTTTTAAGTGGTTGACGTTGAAATGGAGAATCTACTACATGTGCCGATTTTTTTTTTTTTTCAAACCCGTCCTTCCTCTAATTCCCTTTTCGTGTCACATTCTCTTGGGGGATTTTTGATGGTTTTATTTAAAATTCAATTCATCGACGAACTTTGTATAATGTGTCTTATCGGGGATTTTTTGTTTTATTAAAAGGATCCTTGCTTTATGCATGGAATCGGTGTGTTCCATTTGCTGCGACAGTAAGGAAGTCCCCAGAGAGCTAAAGTTACCGAATTGGCTTTACTTTCTCTTCAAAGTCTCAAGAGCTACTTATATCACTTTGTGTGGGCGGATGGGATCATATATTATGCTCGTCCTACGTCTTACTAGTAGCACTGGTGGTATACACGTTTTGTTTTCCGTTTTTATTGCAACAAACGTTCCAAAGTCATTTATGTTCTCTATTTGTACGCACTTTCCTACTTGCATGAATGTGCGTGTGTGCTTGTGTGGATGAAAAGGGGGTGTAATGCTTTGGTCATTCGTACTCCTTGGATAGGTATTTATGCTCCCCTGAGGGTAGTTAGTTTCTGCTCAATCATCGCAGGAAGAAGGCCAGTTTTTTTACGGTCGTTTCTTAACAGTGTATATGAAAGCAGTGTTTTGCTGTAATGAGATTCTTGCCCAAGGATATGCTCAACTCTTGTTGGAAGTTTGTTATCTTTATATTCCCAAAATAAACATAAATAACTTAGGTACGTACAAATTGCGTTGTGAGTAGATGGTTTTATTTTTCGGTGGGATCGGTGGACAGTCCTAGGGTTGCACGGTATATATACCTACAGTCAAAACCTACAAAGTAGTGATCAGAACTGAGAAGTTACAAGTGAGGTTAGATTTTCTTTTTTTTTTCGTTTTTATTTGCTCCGTCAAAAAAGTTCATTTTGTTGAGATGGGAAAAAGATATATTTTGCCGGTTGAACAGCGAAATAAAAAATGGAATTGAAATATGTACCTCTTCAGAACCCGAGCTCTAAAATTGGAAAACGTTTTGAAATGGGATGACTTGTAGGCTGTCAATTTTGCTGATACAGGTGTTGTCTTATGTGCATTGGTTGTTTGTCCTATTTGCAGCTTGTGTAAAATAATTACGTTTATTTGTTTAGTATGGCTCGACGGCCAGGCACTATGAAAATTTTGTACGATGTTTAAGCGCCATTTAATTCACGATCGTTCAACTTGCCGATAACTCCGAGGTTAGCCAATTTCGGAGTTGATTCGAAAGAGAGAGTTGAGCGGCAAGTTGAAAATTGCTTTTATTCACCACTTTGATTCTCAACTCCTCAGTTGAAATTAAAAAGTTGGCGTACTTGCTGCCCCAGAAATATCTGGAATATATGTGACAGATGCCACCAAATATGTCAGTTCAACTTTGGATTTGAATTTCGACCGTCACTTTCGTATTAGCCAAAGCATACTTTATGATTTTCATTTAATGGAGTAGATATATATAAAATTTAAATTTATTGGATGGAATTTCGCTCCTGCGAAAAAGTCAGTAGCTGTTTGCAGAAGCTCCCGCAAGATTGCCAATTGCTTTGGACACACAATTTACGCCAATTGAATTGATCCAAATCCATAGCAGCGTAGCATCGATTAATAACTTTGTTATGGGTCGTAATTCACGCGATCTTATGGAAAAGAAAAACAAACAATGAAGAAGAAAACAACGAAACTAAAGAAATATATGCAATAAATTACAACTCTTTCACGGTACACAATATCTTTTCCGGACGCACGGCAACGAATTCATTACTAGATGAAGCACCATCATTGTCTTCCGCTTTGAGACACGAAAACGATATATGAAGTAGCGCTCGTCCCATTTTTCGAGTCCAACACGTGGTAGCATCTTGTATTGTCGTCTTTCACAGACCAAATTGCGCTCGTCTTCTTCGCTGTCCGAATCAGACGATGGCCAATCTTCCCAGATACATACATCGTTTAAGTTTTAAAATTAATATTTGATTTGAGTTCGTAAAGTTAAAAACAAAAATGTGAAAAAAAGATCTGACATTTGACATAAAAATCCCAATTTTGCTCTTCAACTTCTACTATTTCGAGGAGTTGAGAGAACCCAAAGTTGATTAACTTTCGGTTTTCTCAAATTTGGAATATCCAAAGTTGAGCGAGTCAACTTTGAGTAAATAAAAGAAAATTCTCAAGTTGAAAATAAAAATCCCCAAGTTGTGTTCATCTTCGAGTGAATAAAATGGGCCCAAGGATATTTAAAACTGTAGAATGACAGCTGTGACATCAATACCGCCTGTCGGTAATTAATCTTTGTTTATTCCGACACTTGTTGGGTCTTACTAATAATCAAGCACTAATGTCGACAATTAGTTGGCTGGCCAGCTTTAGTAAAAATGTGAAACGGAACCAAAACGACTAGTCCGACAACTTTCCTTAAATCTATTACATTTGTTGTCATCGCAGAATTCAAATTTCATAATTTGTTTTCCTGAAAAAGAAGGTCAATTTCACAACGAGGAGTTTATACTAAAAAAGGAAATACATGAATTGTAATTAGATTCGCCCAACAGATATTTTTCAAAGGCTTTTTGAGGCTTATTATAAGCAAAAAAAAAAGAAGCAAAACACATAAGAGCAAATGCGAAAAATGTTCGCTGATCTGTCAAATATCATATGCAAATCAGTAATGCCCTATCGTTATCGGACACAACTTTCGGTACTTTTATAGTACGCTTTCCATTGTTTTCTAATACTACTTGACGATTGCTTTATGAGTGCTTTTGGGTCGTAATAAAATCGATTGTATGTTTTATATATTTCTTAATTCGGGAAACAGAACTTTAAATCCTCGCAGAAAAATATAAAGCCATATGGAGTACATTTTTATGCTCGAAAGCTGTCTACCAGTGGCGTGGCGTCCATATAACCCGATTCCTACCGACTTTCCTTTTTAAATCTCCACCAGGTAACACTATCTATCTTCAAAAAACCAAATATACATGATTTTGAATACTCACAAAATGGTACCCTCACATAAGCCATCAAATATAATATTTTGTGTGTATCCATTTTCATACAACATCGTCATAGTTTCGTCACGACAAAGCGAAGGTAACCCAAAATGTGTGGGGCTATTAACACTCTCATTTAATAGTTGATTTTGAGAGAATATTTGCTTGTTATCTCCTTTTTTCTACCCTGAGCACTGTGTCTGACACCTCTTTGTATCTGTTTTTTTCTTCCCTAGCCGAACCGCCTACGGTACTGAGAATTGATTGAAAAACTAGGTATTCAGGAAACTTAAGTGAACATATAGGTTAATAGATTCTCTATTTGTGACGACTTGACTTGGAAAGATCCTAAACTGATAAAAAATGTATTTTTTTGTAAGCATCCAACCAATCAAAAAGCAAGCACTAGCCATTTCATTTTATCAAAAATGCGTTGAAATAAATAAATATATGCACAGCGATAATTATATATTTTTATGTTTCAGACATAAAACAAGAATGAAATATTTATCAACTGACTAACTTGCATTGTTGTATTCCAACGATTTAAATCAGAAAACTTTTACAATACACTAGAATTAAAGTTTATGTGTAATAGTATTTAAATTCGCTCCCATTGCAAAATTCAATACCGTAATTTTGGATGTTTGGGCAACACTCCTCCTCAAAATGACAATAAGGCAGGATTTATTTAACTAATATCCGAGATGAACATGGCTTTCTCAACATTAACATTTGACTCTACCAGTTAGCGATATTCTTGTACTTTATGCGTTTATTGGTAAAGGCATATTTTGGAAAGCGTGGAGTCTTTGCGTAAGCTGCCAGTCTAAAGTTGATTATTGGTAAGGCCAATAGACTTTTTCATAACCTGAGATAGCATTCCAAGTAAGGCAATTGGACCGAAGTTTTGCGGTAAGAATGTCCTTGCTTTTCTTGAAACAAACTGAATGCAAATGACTTCCGTGAAGAGAGGAATAGTCTTATGGCAGTAGGACATAAAGGTTCAAGTTTTGCGCAGGTTTTAAAAAGTTTTGATTTAGATTCCGTCGGTCTCCATTGCCTTTTTACAACATAGCTATTTATTTATATGGATCCGTTGAATTCCTTGTGCTCGAAATTGTACGTCTCGTCTGTCATCATTGACGGCGAGCGTTTCTTTAGGACAACTCCAGAAAAATCAACAAACTCTCGGTTAAAATCTGCAAATAACATTGTTAATATAACTCCCACAGAGTAAGTGGACTAAAAACAGCTCAGCCAATGTATTTGAAAACTCTGTTAAAAGTAACCGATTTATTTATTCCAACCTCCAAATTTTCTCGGTCGTAAAAACCAAAATAAAACTTTTTGATTGATATCAATATAGAAACTTGGTTGATGATGTTTTCTGTTAACCTTTTTACTAATCTTTTTCTACAGAAACATAGTTAATTTTAACACATTTCTTTTTAAACGCGCAGAAATCACAGTTAAAAAAAAAGTCTTCCATGTTTTTCTTTGTGATAGATGTTGTCTTTCGCATGTTGAACACACCCTGATTATATCAACAAATTAGATCTCAAATTTTAAATAAAATTTCTGCAGCAGTTACAGCTTTTCTCTTGAGTAATTTTCAGCAACTTACATTTTTATTGATTATAGATCAAGGATCTAATATGGACTGCTATGGACTCACTTGTCTTTAGAAATTGGAAATTTTGTCCAAATAAATCCTATCCATTTAATTTTTCGGGTGTAAAAATTGCGGAAATTCCTGAAGAATAACGGCTGCGTAGCATTTGATATTACCTTTCATTTGAACTTCAACTTTTGCAGATTAGTGCTCCCTACCTCGGAAACACTTCACTACTTCCCGACACCCCATATGCAAAAGTACGCATGTTCATTTCAACCGCAGAATTCCCACGTAAACTTGAACCTAGCTAATCCGCCCTACTATACCCAACCGCTGTATTAAAACCCTCCTAGAATTAAGTCACGTTCCAAGACTTGGCGAAAGTAAAGCCTTCTCGCACACATTATCCCTCGTGGCAATCGAAACTTAATTAGACTTAGCCCGCTTTTGAGGTTAATTATATCCACCATAACAATGCCTTTGCAAAAACAAGTGTCCGCCACTTGTCTTGACCGTGCTCGTCCGCATTTAACTGGATTACCCTACTCAGGAGTAAAAATAGAAAACTGCATGCTACTAACACCGAAACGAGTGGGTGACGATGACGAGCACATATCCTCGCCCCCGTTCCAAGAGTGGGTGCTCGCCACATTCAATTTGTACGTTGCGCCAGAAGAAAAATTACTCAATGGCTTAGCAAATTGTTTCCAATTCATTAGACACCCCTTCTTGGGCGTGCAGTAGTGAGACAATTTACTTCGATTTCACCCCTTTCCCCTTTCGCCGATGGGTTAGTCTCTTTCTTGCCAGCAAGGTTATTCCAGATACCCTTTGTCGAAGGGACATCTCGATAATTGTCTAACATGACGCAAGCAATTGTGTTGTGACACGTCACACACCCCTCTAAACTTAGCTAAGCCGACCAAGAGAAAATAGAAGAAAAAGAAACCACAAAGAAAAGGAAAGGTTCAAAAGAAATGGAAAATAATTGCACTTGTACCTTCGATTGTGTGATGGAAATGGAAGTGCTGGTGGCGGTGTTTGAAGTAATCCCCATTTATTAAGGACTTAACGAAGCCATAACTGTGCGTTTTTTTCACCGAAAATTAAACGTAGCTCTACAGTTTCCTTAATCCGAGAGTGCGATACGAAGACGGCGAAAAGCCTGGGAAGTGGTTTTGATGTGGTAGCGAATGCCGACTAAAAAAAATAGATTTTATATAATTTGATTTCATCTCGTTTTGTTCTCCTGGCGAATAATTGATTTTCTTTTTGATCTTGGAAATGGAGGTTTGTTCCAAGGTATTTTTCCTTAGCAACGCCATCGCAATTACTCGTCTTCTTGTTGTGGGTTTATTTGATTTGAAAACTTAACAAAATATACAGTAATGATCAAATTAGTTTTCTTTGAATTTCATATTTAGAACACTCGACAAAAAAAGCGTGTAGTCTACTACTTCTGCTTCATTTGCTTATGAATTGGCCTGTTTTTTTGAGCTTCGATCTAAGCAAAGCTAAGTAAAGTAGGATTTCCAGCACACAGTCACAGCAACTTTGCTTTACTTGACACTTCGAGGACTCACAGGCCTTCTTTTTCGGCTCGGGTCCCTTTTTAGTTCCAACTTTAGCGCTAATGCAAATTATAAGAAAAAATATAGGTTTTATGCGAGCTTCATTATTAGTATGAGGAATTAAAAAATAACTTTTTTAAAATACATCCAAGACAAAAAAAACCTACAAGTTGAACAAGGAAGTAAGTTTATTTAATAGCTCCCCTGTCCTATTTGTACAATTTGTAGGTACTTGCATCCGGTCCTGCAGCCTTTCCTTGGTTCAGATGAATTGGCGCCGTCAGTACATCTCCCAGAGTTGTCATTTTGAAAATTTGTAAACCTTTCTAGAAAACTTTCGTTGATTCAAAAATGTGCAAGAGTGTAGCATAATATTTAAGAAAAAAAAAAAAAAAACAGAACAAACTCATTCGCCATCAATGATCAATATCAGCGTTACCACTTGTACTACATAAATATATGTAGTGTTGTGCTACATATTTGGTGGATTTTTTAACGCCGTGCTACATACTACATCGTTACCCTAAAGTATACTGCATTTCTTAAGATCCGTCCAAACATTTTACAATTTTTACGAACAACAATTCGTTTGTTCTCAATTCTGCCCCTTTTGCTTTTACAACTAAATAAATAGATTTAAAAACTTGGCATCGCTCTTAAGTATGCGCAAATTTCAACTGAATGCTGCCATTTACGTACGCCATGTAGTGTCTGTCTCTGTCTATCAGCAGAATTGACAGCTGACAGTCAATTTAAATTTGTTTGTTATTGCTCATTGGTTTTATTGTGCTGCACCCGCAAACAGCTGCAAAGAACAAATATGTATCAGTTTTTGAAAGTAGTTTCGGATTCAGACTCGGATACTGGGAGGTAACATTCAAAAGCGTATGAAAATAAAATAAATATATACTAAATGAACAGGTACTACATTTTGTTTCAAAATGCTACATTTTGTTTCAAAATGCTACATTTTGTTAGCTAACGTACTACATTTGTTAAAGATTTCAGTCGCAACGCTGATCAATGTACGAAAATTGTGTAATTTATTGGCAGTAATATTATATTCTTTACTTAATGAATTCACTTTTTTTTAATTTTTTTAATCGTACAATGAACTTATAAAAAATAAAAATTCAATCAATCAATAAATGCTTTAAAATACAACATTTTATTGAAACTGTCATGGTGCCATTAATTATTATTAACAATTTAAACTACCACATTTTCGGTGCTACATCTATTGTAAAACATTCAAAACATTCAGCAACAATTTGAATTTGGGTATCTCTAGCATTCTATGGAGAGATCAAAGATGGTTGCCATTTTGTTACGCTTCTTATTCGTTTTGAGCCAAGAGCGCTAGTTAGGTTAGGGTAATTTTGTTGGCAGAACTATGTATGCAACTGACATAAGCACTAGCAGTCCATGTCAATGATTTATGCGTTCGATCAAGGAAGTGTGTGTAAAAATCTGTCAGTCTTAGGGATGTATCCGCCAAAGGGAGCTGTCTACAATTGGAGACTTTACTGCGCGTGTACATATGTTTCGCATGCGTTTTAGGGAATCTTAATATCCTTTAAATGGAATGCAATTAAATTAAATTTATCAACAAAAGTTTGACTACTTTTTTTTGTGGAAACAGCTTGATGTGTTTTTTTAAGAGATAAATACATTTTGTTTGGAAGGCCGTTGCTTGCATTTAAAGTTTTTTTGAACTGTGCCACAATTTCATCATCAGACTATATTCAAGTAATTTTCGGAGTTCAACAGTCAATTTGGTTGCCTGGACTCATCTTGGATAGACATTTTTGTTTGAGCTATGAACAAGTTTTGGACCGCGAATTTTTTAGTCAAACATAGAAGGTTATGTTAAGTTATGTTAGGTTAGGGAAGGGTATGTACATAGAAGTTGGCGATCACATTGAATGTTTGTTCTTGCTTCAGAGAATCGGTGGCGATTTTTGGCGTCTTCTCCGTCATTCCTAGGTTTCATGTTAGACGCAACACGCAAGCTACAGAAACAAGTATATAATCCAACCAAGAGTTTTGTCCTACCCAATAGGGGAACACTATTTTTAGCATTTTTTGACAGCCTATACAGTTTCTAGAATTTTGTTTTCAATAATTCATCAACGTTACTGCGGACGTTTTGCTTATTTAATTTACAAGAACCGATCCATTGTTTCAACAACTGTTGCAGACGATTATTTCTCTCACAATGTTGATCAGTCGACTGTGCGACGCGTACATAGAGAGCTCTTGATAAATCCATTTACGTAGACTATTCTAAAAATAATTGCAATCTAAGGTAAAACAATTCCACCCAAATCCGACACCAAATTGAAAATTATATCACTGAATTGTCACTCCAAGAAAGAGAATACCGTCGGTCGGAGGCGTACGCCTGAAGAGAACCTAAGTTAATTACCTCCCCGCCCCCTTATTTATGCAATATGCAAAGAAGAATGGAATCCACTTTTAATTGGCATTGTTTGAATTGTGCGCGCTCTCCAGTCAGCTCCGCCAGGCAAAAAGGACGCTATATTTCCTTCCGAGTTTGTTTTCAACTGCAACTTTCTATCCCAGTTTACTCGCTGCCCCCCCAAACCATCCACCACAATTCCGTGCAAAAGGACACAGCCAGAACCATATAAAGATAAAGAAGGAGAACAATTTTATGAAAAACAAACATTTGCCTCTTTTCGTTGTCGCCACTTCTACACTGCCATCGAAAAGAAAATCGATAAAATTTCTATGCAACACGAAATGAGTTTGAAATTTCACCTGGCTTCTGGTATCCTGAAACTGAAGATGAACCTTTAGCCCTTAGCCTTGCGCCGCACCCCCACAGATAGAGACGTTGGGCTGTACACAAATTACGAAAGGTTGGGTTTCGAAACGACGAGTTATTCCACATCAGATGAGTTGTCGGGAAAACGTCAGGTGTTTGTTTATTACACAGAGAAAAAAGAGGGAGCCGCACAGAATGGACTCCATGAAATATGATGAATGTTTTTAGAACATACACAGTTACATCGGAAAAACCACACAAAGCTGGAGGGTTGCTGGTGAATAGTCGTCGTCGTTCGTTCGTGTAACGAGGCCAGCAGTGAAATTAGATAAAATTCAAGTGGGTTCGTGACCCAGCACCATCATCTTCCAGTTCGTGTGTGTGTCTGTGTATGTAGCGAGCGCCACTTTATCAAAAGAGAAGGTGGATATGCCTTGAAGAGCGTACTCATTTCGAACATGAGAGTCCTTGCAGTTCTCTATGAAGACTGAATTCGCCAGCACAAACTGACAAATAATTCAAATATTAATGGGATTTTGTTCGCTATCCGTTTTTCGTCCCTCGCAACACTTGGAATATGATTCAAATATTCCTACAACTAAAATAATTGCATTTCACCTCACCCTCATCCTTGTCGTATTGGCTGGCAGAAGGACGCTGGCGGATCCCGGAGTTATGTAAATAAATTCGCGCCCTATACCTTGGGCTGGAATCGAGGGGGGAAACCAACAGCCTAGTGTAATACCGTGCGATGGGGGAATGTTGTTGTATACATGCGTCCCCGTCCACGGCTTCGACTGAAATATCATTAAATATTGATGCATAATATTCATGTGAATATTTTATGACATCGCATATGGCAATATACGCGTCGGCAACCAGACACCGGGGAAGCTGATGAACGGTACGGTACGACGCACGTTGATGTGGCAGGGTATAACGGTTTCATTCTTCGCTGCCCATTTATTTCACCGGAAGGCAGGCGGCTTTTTTGTGGGAAGGGATGGGCTGGTGGCGAATGCCCGGTTTATTTATGTGTTTGTTATATATTTTAGTGTCCGTCGATTGGAATGGAGTATCGATGTTTTTTACATTGATCTCGGCAAGATTAATTTTGTTTTTGTCGACGGCTAAAGATGGGATGGATAGTGCGAGTAGGACCGTGTAAAACTTTGTGAGGTTATATTTTTACAGTAGAATCATTTTTTCTTTTATCTTTATAGATGGAGGGGGAGTGAGACGTTGCCAGGCATTTACATTTCAGAATCTATCACTTTTAAAATAGGATTCCCTAAAAAAAATAGTCAGAAGTTATAAGTAGAGCTTAAGAAGTTTCCATTTCCATTTCGTAAGGGACACAAAAGTCGACTTTTTCGCACGGAATCACACCAAATAGATATCAATCTGTCGTTAGTAAAAGTGGAGGCAATAACTATAGACTCTGAAATGGTAGGAGCATGTTGACATCTTTGTGGTATTAAAACTACTACCGCGTTATGCAAGGTGTTCCCAATGCAAATGCCTCATAATCTGCTATACAATATGCTTCTATTCCTTAAATAATTCCCTATTCAATACAAAAAAATAAATAAATAGGTACACATGAGTGATCAAACAAAAAGTGGAGACATGCACGAAATGACCGATTCCCGCATTTTATCATAAATTGTTGTATACTTTCAGGACCCCTAGTGCGACGGAGTGAAATTTACCTTACCAAACGTTATTTCGCAGCGCCACATGGACTGGACTGGAATTCAGAGTCCAGGTTTTTAATGTCCTTCTCCTGCATTCCGCTCCAGCAGAGAAAACAACACATATTGCTTTCGATGTGCCCTGCCTACCCCAAAGCAGGACCACAATCAAGAACGGGCGTTCCTTGTGATTTGATGAAATGCATTTGACTAGATAATGTTATATTTGGGTCTATAGCTCTGTAGTGATCGACAGCTTGAAATATTTAAGGAAGGTTTGACTCATGTGTACCTATTTATTTATTTTTGGTACTGAATAGGGAATTATGTAAGGAATAGAAAGCCTAAGGCAGTGTAGTCAGGAAAAAATGCATTTCGCTAAAAAATACATACGCAAAGTAGGTGTGGCTAAGTCCCTTTAGTCCCAATAAAGACGGTTTTTTTTTTTAAATCTGTTCAATAGTTTTCACGCTTGCTAGGCAGCCAACAGTGAACCCCCAGATGCTTAAGTATATTTATAGATTTGTCTACTTTATTTTGCCAATATGGCTACAAGCCTAGAACTAAATATTTATTGATCATTGTACGCAAAATATCGGTCCTTGAGCCGCTTGTTACTGCATGTAATGCTATCAATTAGTAGCGTTTCCAACCCAATAATCCGTTTTTAAGTTAGGGTTGTGTAACTATTTTTTTAAGATAGCTCTTAACACCCCATTCTGCTACTAAGATCTAAAATTTTCAGCCCCTATATAAAGTGATAGAGCAAATCTTAGTACACACTTTCATTCCCGATTTACATTCATATGACAAGAGTGAAAACCACATTCAAATCCGTTCGGTAGCTCCCGAGATTGGAGAAGTCATACAGTTAGTCAAAAGACAGCACCACCTATCGGTTTTCCTTCAAACCTTCATCTTTAGACTCTCGATAAAAATAGGAGCAAACTGTTAAACTTTTATCAAAATTGGTCGATTCGTTCTTGAGTTTACAGGTGCGGTGGACTACTGTGGTTTGATCCCCAGAAAATTGCATCTTCGGGCTTTTTCCACAGCGCTACTACTATTTCTACTACTTCTGTGCTTTTGCGAGAAAATAACTGCCCCGAAAAAGCTTTTCATCCGCCATTCAGACTCGGCATAAAAATGCAGGTCCCTTCCGCATTTGTCCCAAAAACTCGTACAAAACAAATGGTTACAAGAAGCTAGGCAGAGGTAGTACTTATATGGTCCTGTTGTGTCCATTACTTACTTTTATATCTTATGCAGGCTGCACATATACGAGCAATGCTTTAAATTGTATAGATCTTCAGAGAAGTTTAGCGAGCATCAACAAAACCACAAATCTCAATCTTCACAAACGAGGTCCTTAAAGTATCGCCCCAATACTACTTACTTACATTTTAATGTGGCATTGTAAATTTATTAGAACCGAAGCCACGGCGGAACAGAACTTCTTTCTCTGGCACATAAGTGTAAATCAGCCCTTAAGGTCAGAACCTAATTTACTGTTTCGAAAGTATCCAATTTATTCTCCCTTCCGATTGCGAGCCATTTGTTCGTGCATCAAGAATGAAGTACTATACATTCGAGCCATTAAGGGAAAGAACCGATAATTACAAGGGAATCGCAGAGCCACGAACATATGGGCATAAGTCCAGGCAGCAGGGTGTGTGGGACGAAAGTGTATCCTTTACAAAAAAAAAAAGATTGTTCAATGATTTTGCTATCACGCAAGGACTCTCCGTTATCCTCCGCCACCGTTATCCTCCAAAAACAACTTCCACATCTATGTTCACATTTGTATTTGCAATAAATAAAGAAAAATGAGCGCAATTTGCGAGCAGAGATATTCTCCGTGGCACGCTCGTGGTACACCCCTTTATACGAGGAAACCACTGCTTTTTCAGGACGACCCCAACATAGAAGCTTTTTGTTTTCAAGTGGCCACGGCTTGGCGGGCGTCATGCTACAGTGATTATGCGGGCCCCTTGAACTCATTTGTGTGCCGGGGCTACAAGTGTAATTATAATTATTACTTTCTGGTAGACGTTGAAAAATACCACCTGCCAACACAGCACCCTATATTCGAGTGAATTGGACTCGGTTTTATTATTATTGGGATATATGTATGTGTGTGTGTGTGTGTGCGCCTTTTTCCTTTTGTATTCATGACCATGGGTTCACTTGATTTCTCTACTATGTTAAGAGTCGCCTGAGTCAAGTACAGGAGCGTGTAGATACTCTGCGCACGGAAAAAGAATTAAAACCAAAATTTTTTTTACCTAAATGAGACTTGAAACACGAAAGCGGAAAGGTCGGTCGTTGGGTCGATCTGGATGTGATATGGCAAACCCCCGCAGTTGCAACCCCTCCTTTTATGTTGGAATACCTTGAGATGTAGTCACGTAAAAGAAAATTGTTTTCCTTACACACTTTGAGGTACCTACCTATACTTCCTTCGTCAGGTCTTAAGGTTATCCTTGCAGAACGCAGCAATAGGAAATCCAAGCAGTTGAATAAAAATGAAGGAAAACTGGAGAAGAATCGATTTTCCACACCCACGAGCAGCTCAGGTTTCCCCTCATCAAAAATAGAATACCTGGGTTGCTACTGCCACCCGCTGACTGTTTTTTTTTAAGGATTTCCCCGTGCGAAGCCAGTAGGAGTTCGTTTTACGTCGTGCGTGAAGGATGCTATTTGCATTTCGTTTATTTAATGGCAAAGGCTTTTCTCATTCTGTGCAATTTTCAGACATTTAATGATCTTTCAATATTTGTTTTGTCAGTCTTAACGGCCGCCATCGCAACTGAATTTTTAATTATACTACACACGAATTGGATTTTCCTTTTGTGTGGACTTATTTGCGGTACAGGACATTGTTGCGGCTTTGACGAAGATTGTGACGCGGAATTGCTTTAATTATGTTGATTGAATTAAATTATCAAGGGGTGACTAAAATAAAACTAGGAGAATGAAAATATTTTTTAGCATATCAATCTCGCAGATCTTAAAGGGGACAAGCAACGCAGTTGACAGTTTGCAGTCGGATAGGTCGGATTGTATAACGGGAAGAGGTTGTTAATTTTGGGAAATTCTGCTTTGGTCTTTCGTTTTGTCAGAAATAAAATCAATTAACATTGTTTATAAATTTTCCCACTTAAAAAAATAATTGCCGAAACAGGTCCGCAGTGGGAACCCTATAGGCCCAGCTTCGCATAACCTTTTGTTTGGTGTGAGTTTTTATTTATGGGGCGAAGGGACAAATCATTTTTTGTTTAATGTCTGATATAAGTAGATTTTTTTGGACAATTGCATTCTTGAATATTTGTAATAATTATAGAAAAATATATGAATGTTAACATTAAAACTTTACTTCCGCAGACATTTTAATGTAAACAAATATATATTTTGATTGGTGGATCTCTTATTCCTTCTGTTTTTACCCCTCAATTGATAAGATTAATTATTAACCGGATCTGGTCTATAGGAATAATATATGAAAGGTCTCCCTCTGCCGTAATAGACGTTCGATGACAAAACCTTTTAAGAAAATGTGTAATTCCAAAATAACGATTTAAGAAACCTGCATGAAAAGCTGTCAACTAATAATACATACATGCAGCGTTGGCCTTAACCATTTTGGGACAGATAATCGCAACAAATCTCTAGTAACAAACCGTGCAAAAATCGAGACATGATTAAGATCTTTTAACTTAGCATAATACAGGGTCCGCCAAATAATTTTTTTTTTTTTTTTGAAAATGCTATAAAAAAAAACTACTGAATATTTTCTTAAATTTCTTTTTTTATTTGAAAGTACAATCCTTCCGGTTAATAATGGAAACTAATTTCATTCAAATGGCTGCCTCGGCTGGCCATGCAGTAGCCTACACGATCGGTCCAATTTTTTTGGCCAAATCGGCATCTTCTCTAAGTCGATCGCACCCACTTAGCGAAGCGAAAACGCATTGGATGGTCATTTGGCTTCAACTTCTGAACCAATTGGACTTTGTATGGCGTCATACCAAGGTCTTTATGCAAAATTCGTCTCAATGATGTCTCCGAAATGTTCAATTGTTGAGAACGACGGTGAATTGATGTTGATGGCGTTTCACGCACACTTTCTGCACCAGCAGCAATTTTCTCGGGTGCACGCACTGTTTTTGGCTTTTCACGCTTTGGTTTATCGATGAGGATGCCAGTTTCTTTCACTTTTTTCACAAGATAACGAACATACGGAGCTGACGGTGCTTCTCTTCTTCCAAATTCCGTACGCAATTTTCGCACACATTCTGCAACATAACCATGGTTTTCAAAGTAAGTTTGCAATATTTCCCAGCATGGTTCAAGCATTTACACAACCATATTCGTTCAGCGGAAGGATAAATCAGACATGAGCTAAGTGTTTCCATTTGCGAAATAAGCACTAGTTGAAAAAAAAAAGTTAGATGGCGGACCCTTTAGCAAAACTAAAGTTTTAATTTGTAGTCTTTGCACGGCACGTCACATTACAATTACTATTTCATTGACAATGTGACCCCTGTCCCGAAATGACAGCCAAACTATCATAATTGTATTATCAATGAACTGAAACAATTTGTTGACAAATGCGCACATTCAAAAATCTAGTTGCTGAACGCCAATTCTACTTTGTTTGGTATAACATCACTTTTCCTGCGCCACATATACGAAATGTCAGCTTAGCACTCAGTCGTCAGTCACGAAATTATTGACTATATTTGTCGGCTACTACTCCATAAACGTCAAAAGGAAAAACTGTTGGCGTGATGAATATAAAAATTAGAACACATCAAGTGGACCAGGTGTCCGACTTACCTAGCTAGATTCTTGAACGTACCCAATAATTGATAGTAAACTATCAAATTTATGGTTGAAAACAAAATTTGACGCATAAGTCGATACGACTGATTAATGATTCCAAATAAGATGCGTCAACTTTTGCAAATCTTATAAAATGCTATGTTATGGTTATAATATAAAGATTCAGCGCTTCAAAGCGGTTTTACACTGATGGAGGAACAATTCTCTTTAAAGAAGTATGCCTACGTATTTTCTATCAACAAACATACAATGTCTGTTAAAAGGCTTCATTTTGACGAGACATGTTAGTCCTACCGTGTGGTCGTCATTTTTTCGCTCGTCATTTAATGGCATCCCAACGAAAAATTCTAAATGACGTGCGATGTCCGTGGACGATGCTAGTTGATTCGATTGATCGTCATTTTTTCGTAAATGACCAATGCCGAATCGTAGCTTGAATGTCACTCTAATGCGACATTTTTTCCTGACGTCACAGCGTCATTTAAATGACTCGAAAAAATGTCGGTGTGATTGTACAGACATTGGCCGCATTCAAGAATCTAGATATAATAGATTGGTTTGGATAAGATGTAACGTGAACGCAAAAACTAGATTGGTCGGAAACGTCACTTCTCCTACGTCATCCACATATCCGAATTGTCAACTTAGTACTCAGTCACGAATTTCTTGACTGGGTTCGTCGGCTACCCCTCCATTAACGTCAACTGAAACAGCTGCTCATATGACCCATTTCAGCAAATCAAAACAGAGATAGATCTAGTCAGACAGCTGTCAGACTTAGTACACTAGATACTTGAACGACCCCATTGTTTGTTAACAGGGTTGCCAGTTTGTTGGTTTTCCTCCCAGATTAAGGTGTCTTTTTGGTAGAAGCGGAAAATCTGGGGGGAGAAAATGTTTAGAAGAAATCTAGGTTTTTTAAATCTATTTTATTTGTGTTTCGTTACATGTAATATCCTTTTCGGTAGCGTTAAAATGTGCTTCCACATTATGCGAACGTAACTAACAAATGATTGAAAATTGGACATGACAATCCAGGATGAAATAAATGTGTGTGTTAATTTGAATTGCTGTAAAATAATCGATCGATTTTGCAAAGCTTCAATTGCCAGTGAAAATGAATTGTTCTACTATCTTTGGTTTATTTTCGTCGACAAAACAAGACTTTCAAAAAAAAAACCTAATAACGGTTTCACTAAGAAAAATTTCCATTTTCCTTAAATATTTGTCCGCATTTAAGTTTAAGTCTGTTAGTTCTATAAACAGCAATTCCATGAAAGTTGCTGTGTAAATTCCTGCAAGATGGTTTCATAAGCCGAATTCTCCATAAAACCTGTTAAAAAAAAAAAAATACAAAAGGTTGTGTTTTTTTTTGGTAAAAATAGTCAAATCTGGATGTTTCTTAGAAAAATTCCAATGGCGTGAGGGAGAATTCATCCTACATAGGAACACTGTAAAAAAAGTGTTTTTCCATCGAAAAAAAAAAAATAACAGTAATTGGTTTCAGTGGGATTATACCCAACAAGGACGTAAAACTATGCGCGGCAGAAACTTAAGAGCGGTTTGTTGTTCGTGGGTATTTTATTTTATTTTTCTATTTTTTGTATAACATGATTGAAATGTGTGTTTATAGTGAAAACGAAGATAAGTAAACTTAATCGTAGCCAAAAAAAAGTTATTTAGTGATAGTTTTAAAACAAAATTTTGCAGTTAATAGAATTTCTAAATTTGGTAAACGAAAGACTGAAACCTCTAGGACATCCTTTATCTTCACAGAAACAACATTTCAATCATGAAACAAAAATAAAACATCAATAAATACTCTCAATTGCCTATTGTTAAAGTTAAAACAAACGAAAAAATACTCGTTTAATTTAAAACTAAGAAGAAACACTGAAAGACAAAATCAAACTAATGAAATCTTGTTTCTGTGTCGTTAAAGGTTGTCCAGACGGATGCCACCACACCATCATCTGTGAACGATAAATCGAAGGCGAATCAGAAGCAGGACTCTACCCACACTACCGATGACTTCAATTAGCACATCGTCCTTTGGTCGCAACACCCAAATGCACCTAATACGATGATACCGCAGTCAGAAGAGATTACAACAAGTGGAGGCATCAAGTTCCTACTTGGATAAGTATATAGATCGTGCTCTTCCATAGTAAGCACCGTATTTTGAAAACCCCCCCATCCATCGAGTCAATAGGAAATCACATTCGAGCCAATCAAAATGTCGTTCACAATACCGGTGGTCAACCTGGAGTTCCGCGAGGTGCGCGAGATCGTATGGGAGAAGATCCAGGAGCCCATCATGCAGCGCCGACTTATTCTGGTCATCGTGTCTATCGCCCTGCTACTCGACAACATGCTGTACATGGTCATCGTTCCCATTATACCGGACTACCTGCGCTATGTGGGCGGTTTCGACGATGGCACTCCAGCGCCGCTGCTCATAAACAATATCACTGGAAAGCCAATACCAATGAAGCACGATCACCACGGACAGGATTCCGCGACTGGACTGCTGTTCGCGTCGAAGGCCATCGTGCAGCTGATGGTAAACCCATTCTCGGGAGCACTCATCGACAGGATCGGTTACGATCTACCCATGATGGTTGGTCTGATCATAATGTTCTTGTCGACGGCTGTGTTCGCCTGCGGTCGAAGCTACAGCGTGCTCTTCTTTGCACGCTCACTGCAGGGAGCCGGATCGGCGTTCGCCGACACCTCCGGCCTGGCCATGATCGCGGATCGATTCACTGAGGAAAACGAGCGATCACAAGCATTGGGCATAGCACTGGCCTTCATCAGTTTTGGTTGCCTAGTGGCACCTCCCTTCGGAGGCGCGTTATATCAGTTTGCCGGCAAGGAGGTACCATTTCTGATTCTAGCCTTGGTGTGTCTGATCGATGGTCTGATGCTGCTGCTCGTAATGAAACCGCTCAAGGAGCAACTGAAAATGAGCAAGGAGGTCCAACAGCAGACGATACCCATATGGAAGCTGCTCATCGATCCCTACATTGCGGTGTGTGCTGGAGCACTGACCATGTCCAACGTCGCACTGGCCTTCCTCGAGCCAACTATCTCGCTCTGGATGGAGGACAACCTCACAACGGATAACTGGAAGATCGGAATGGTGTGGCTACCAGCTTTTTTCCCGCATGTCTTCGGTGTTATAATTACAGTAAAGATGGCGAAAAAATATCCCCACCACCAGTGGCTAATGGCTGCTGGAGGTCTAGCTCTCGAAGGGCTGTGTTGCTTCATCATTCCTTTCTCGAGTTCTTACAAAGTACTGATGATTCCGATTTGCGGAATCTGCTTCGGCATTGCGCTCATAGACACTGCCCTCCTGCCCACACTGGGCTACCTAGTCGATGTCCGATATGTATCGGTTTACGGTAGTATCTATGCCATTGCCGATATCTCGTATTCGATTGCGTACGCGGTGGGACCAATAATCGCCGGTGGAGTTGTCGAAGCGATTGGCTTCACCGCTCTCAACTTCCTTATAGCATTCTCGAATCTGCTGTATGTGCCCGTTCTGCGCAAGCTTCGCAACATCTACGACTTTAAGCACTTCGAGAACGAAGCCAACATTCTGATGCAAGATCCACCCAACAAGGAGTACCAAACGTACGTCATGCACGATCAGCAACCGGTGGATGGTGAGTTCAAAAATCACCTCGAATACGGCCAACAGTATCAACAGGAGAACACGCAAGAAACCGCCTTGGACCAGCAGACCTACGACTACCAGCAGCAACAGGCCGGCGGCAACGCCGGTGGCTATCAAGACTCAAGCAGTGGCTATCAGCAATACCAACCGGGCTATCAGGAGCAAGGCGGTGGATATCAGCAAGAATCATCGACTCGACACCTTCCCCAGCAACGTGCTGCCAATCCATTCCAACAACAACAACAACAACAGCCGGAGCCACCGAGTGGTACCGCTGCACCAGGTGGGCGAGTATCGAATCCATTTAGGCAAGGATTTTAAAATTTTGTCTTATACAAATCTAGCCGTAGTGTATTTTTTTTTCTGTATTCTCGATCGAATAGCATACATATTCCGTTGATCTTCTATAGGCAAAAATGTGCATGTGTAAAGTGTATACATATATAAGTTTAAGCTGTATCTAGGAAGAACAAACAAAATAAACTATCTTATCCTTAAGTAGGCCAAGGGACAGCTTTGTGTCGTGTATAATTTGACTCTTCATTTGGCACGAAGTATCGAGCGATAATTCGTTATCAGAAATTTGTCAAATATATTTATTGAATTGAATGTTTAGTTGTACAGCCCTTGTGCATACTGATTTTATTTTAAAACAAAACTGAGAGAACGGTATAGCGAATGGTGTTAGGTGTGGCAAGATGAGTGTGTGGGTAGGATCGGGGAAGATGTAGCGAGGCTTCGATCTTCGATGTGAGGGGTGAAATTATATTCTGATGTGTTCGCGGTTTTGCGGGAGAAATGATTTTTATGTCGCCATCAAGCGAATGAAATAAACCAATACACGTATCAGGTTTCATTTACATTTTTCAAACTCAGTGCGACGTTTTTTCTGGAGCTTAAATACTTTTCTCGTGCGCTAGTGGAATGGTCAATGACCAAATACGTATATTTTTATTTGACAAGAAAAAAACGTGCAAGCTTTGCCGTGAAAATCAAAAATTATTGAGCAAAACTCTCAATGCTGTCATAACCATTCCAAGACAAAGTGTTACAATCCAATCCACCATTTGGTAGCAAGATCATTCATTCGAAAAGAAAGTGACCCACACGAAGAAAGAAAGAAAGAACTCCAACTGTAGAAAAAATCGAGGCAAGAATTGTTTAACAATAGGCTACTAAATGATGACTGGAATGCAGTTAAGAAGTGTTATGCTACTCCCAAATGACTGAAGGATACGCATAAGAATTCATTTGATTAGCGCCATCTGTTAACTAGAAACAAAAGATCAGAAGAGTTAGTGTTTACTTCATAATTTCGAGCTCGATAGTTCGATAGGGCAGCTTCCAATTGCCGACCCATAAAATCTGCGACTAATATTTAAACTTGGAAATTAAAAATCCACATTTATTCCGCTACTTGTAGCTGAAGATGACAAGGGTTCTCACTATTTACAGCGCTTGACAGTTTTTGAAGAGTAGGTACCAAGATTTCATTTGAATCAATTTTCTCCATTTTATTTGTATTTTTTTTTTTTATCAAATAAGTAGTTGAGACAAAAAGAAAAGTGAAACTAGCGAGCTTTTTCCCAGTTTCAATTAGTGGACAAAAGTCAAAAAGGCCACCGTTTGTATCAATTTGAACAAAATTTTCAAATATGTCTTGCGGTAGTTTAAAGCATTTGTTGTTAATTTTGCAAACACAAATGTCAATTGCAAATGAATGAAAGGCCAAAAGGAAACATATTCCCCATTAAAAATTAGATTTCTAAAAATGACAGGCAATGTCAAAGCGAAGTTCAATAATTTGTTTAAATGGACATTTGTTGTTTTTATTGTTGAATTTTTAGACCTGCCATTGAGTTAAAATTATCTTTCTAAGACTGCAGTGTTTGAGATTTCTCTTCTCAACTATAATTCATGACCATTTCAATTAGGCAGGTAGATTTATGACAGTTCATAAGAAATAGCGTTTCAAGCTAATATTGGCCGAATATCGTATTTCTCTTAGTGTAAGACAATTCCCTCACCGCAATGTCAAATTACCAAACAAAGAAGTACGGGAATGAACTACAAAATGCTTTGTTTTTACCAAAAAAAAAATTTAAGCGGATATGAGTATATTTACGAAGAACAAAACACATTCAACCAAACCGCTCTCAGGAAAAAAAACAAGTAATGGCAAAAATGACTTGATTTCTTTAAAACATAAAAACGAGTTCTTCCTGTCAGAAAAATTTAAATTTAAAGGAAGAACTCTTAGTTTAAAATTTTTGAGAAACTCAATAGGTTTTTCGCTTAACAATGTTGTTTTTTTAGCTGACTGTACATCAGCATCAAAATTCTGTACAGTAACGACTTGCTCCTAAAAGACTGCATCACACGATTACAATAAATGATCAAAATGAAATAAATTAGACTATATTCTTAGGAGTAGATAACTATACAGTACTTCAGTGTTACCAGTGAGCCAATTGAAAAACACGAAAACCACTACAGAGCTAAGTAAATACCCACTAAGGATGTATTGATAAAATATTTTCGATAAGAATATCAAACGTCTGCAAAACTTTGAAAAATCGCTTACTTACTTAACTGCATTAATTTGAAAAGGATTCTACGCGAGTAAAAGATTAATAAATGCAAAATACATTTGACGTCAGTTTACGAAAAAAAGAAGAAAATAAATGTGCAGGTAAAAAGAGGTGGTTTCGACAATTTTCCCGAATCTGTTTCAGCTCTGAATTAGTTACAAAAAATTGCGCCACAGTCCTTAAATCATTGGTTGAGTGAACTAAAAAGTACTTTTTAACTTAACAGACCTAATAAATATCTATTTCTCTTCTAGTACTTTCTTATGAGTTAAGTTAAGCAAACGTATCAGAAACAAGAATCACTGTAGGCATTTACAACCTAGAGGTAAGCATTTAAAAATAGTAGCCGGCTTTGAAGCTGAGACAGTTGATACAATTGTGAAATACATGACAACATTAGGTATATATATCTGGGACCTCCTCGCGTTATCACTGAACTAGCAATTTTGAATCCCAAAAATCGCAAACACATCTAATTTATAAGGAAATTTGAAAATAATACTTTCCATCAGCTAGACAACTTTAAGACCGATTTCATCAAGTTTGTGTCAATTGATGTAAATTGTTCTGAAAAGGGTAGACTATCAGGAAAATTCGTACAAACGATTCGAACGCCTACAAATAACGGCCCCGACAAACTTCACCACTCGGACCTTAAGATGAATGCAATTTTACTTTTTATAAAAATTATATTTTTTTGTAACTAAAAAGTTATCATTATTTCTAAGAAACATATATTTGTGTATGCACATATATTAATATACATATATAACCCAAAACATATACATACATATTTATAAACTAGGCTATAAGGTTCAATTCAAAGTCTCAGTATCTTGAAAGCTGCATCAATATCGCATACATATCACAAGAAGTTTGCACAAATCTATTCGGGTGCAGCCGACAAGACACAAAAACGACAGCGAATTGAAAATATTATTTAAAACAATTTTTCAAACAAAAACCTTTCTTTTTCGTTTCACCCGACTAATTCGGCCAACTTATCGGCCAATTGTCGAGTGTTGCAACTGTTTTTAACATAAGACACAACCAAGGTAACGATACATATCAAGAGTCGCATGACTCGCCTGTTTAAAATTACCAAAGTGATATTAACTATTACTAGATATTATTATATGTAAGCAAAGTAAATAAAAACCATACAAATATTTAAATAGCTATAGGTATTGTAAAATTTACTTTTACAATAACATTAACTGTACATATATATAAATTAGTGTTTTTTCGAAATATATTTACTTTTATGCACCCCAAATATTCTATATCATACACAATTTTACAAGCTATATATTAGGTGTCAATTTATATTCAATTAACAAATATACAATTACAAAGTAGAATTAATAAAAACTGTTATATCCGTAAACATATCAGAAGATACGGCCATTTTATATCCACATCGCATACATAACATTAAACAAAAACAAACAAAAAAGCCTTTAAGTACATTCAACTTTTTGTATACAGAAAAAAAATAACACATTAACAAATATTTGATGCTGATTTTAAGTTAAAATTGTCGTTTTATTTTTTATAGAATATTTTTGAAAACATAGATATTTCAACTAACTTTTTGAGTTGCAAAATTATTTTCGCATTTCCAGTTTGAATTACCTTGAGCGTCTATTTAAATTAGTATACATTTGTATAAGTTATAAAAGAGTATATATATATAAACATTATTAAAAAAAAATCATGAAAAAATCTCCCATCAAAAAGTATCAATTAACGAAATATATTTAAAAGAAAAAAAAAACAAATTCTATTAAATTGTATATGCGTTGCATGGCTGCTTCTGTATGCTGTGTAACAATAAACAAAAATTATATACAACTAAATATAAATGCAAAATGTATAAAAAAAAAACACTCATTCACACATGAATCTATCTAAAGAAAGCGATTTAAAAGAAATAAATATATATATATTTGTAAATACAAAGAGAGAAACATTTTATAAACCCTTGTATAGACATTTTATATGATTTCCAAATATTAATAAATGATGCAAAGCTGTTGTTTATGTATTATTATTGAACTTTTAAAACTAGAACCAATAGTTATGGATTTATAAAATACAATTGAAAGATGAAATGAAAAGACACAAAAACGTTAAATAATACAATTACAGCAAATGAACAAGCAATATTTAAAAATAGTTGAAATACCTACTAAGAGTAAGTTAGACAAATTCATTAAGATATTATTGACTTTTCTGTGATTTTTATTTATATATTTTTTTTTTGTATGTACGTGTAACTATGAGGAGATGAAGATTGAAGATACATCGATTTGGTTAGAAGTTGCGGAAGTGATTGGTCCTTGGTGATGTTATGGGGTTTTTCGAAAGCAGTAAATAAGTAACGAGTAGCGGGCTATGAAACTAAACGCAATAAAATGCTGATGGCAGAAAACAAAATAAATTGTACACGTAAAAGTGAGAACATGGAGACTAAAAACAAAACTAACGAGTGCACCAACATCCGATGAGACCAAGAGTTTAGACGGACAGAGAGTTCTTTCCTAGTGAAGTTCATAAATTTCTATATATTTGACATTTTGATCTGCGCCTTTGGCCTTTAACATTCTACTGAATCGATGAATTTGCGTTCTTTTCCGACCCATGCAGTATGCAAAATTGAAAATTCGATTCACTGACAGACGAACACTTATTTGACAAGTTAAATCGATATAAAGTACATTGAATTACAATTTACAACTAGTGTTAAATAATAAATAGTGTTTCGGTTGTTATATGTTTCTCAATTTTCACTGAAGGTACTCAAAGTCTAAAAGGAATTCTCTAAGCCATTCAGAGCGAGTTAAGAAATTACTCGTTACTCTTTATTTTACTAACTTGATTTTTTTTTTGTTAAAATCCAAAGATATTAAGCTTAGCTTGCGATAAAATAGCTAGACAACTGATAACCTACTAAAGAGAATTCAGTTTTGAAAGTTAATTTGAGGTTAAGATGTTTCATCGTGTTAACTGGACTAGTTGTGTCATTGACTAATCCCACTCGATATTATCTAAGCCTCTCTACATCTAGCATTTTTAAACTCTCTGACCAGACATAACAACAATAAGCCTACCTTGGCACCAAACTTAGCAAGAGCTGGCTTGGATTTTGCTCGCGATTTTGAGACCAGAACAGTATTTGAAAAAATTTGGAAAAAAATATCCATTACAACAACCCCCAAACAAAATAGCTCTTTTATCGTCAGAATGTGCATAAACCAACTGTGAGCAGCTGCATAATTTCTGATGCAACGAACGGCTCGTTACAGGTATCTCCAACTGAGAAACATGCGTTAAATCGAAACATTCTAAAGACCGCCGATTAACTGGACAGAAAAGGTTCAGAAACTCCCTTTACATGAGCTGAGCCGCACTGGAGCATTTCTATGTCGAAAATGAACTAATCTTCAAAAAGGAACTACAAGAACGCAAGAAGTGCATCTTGTAAAATGACCAAAGAAATTTTCCGAGGCTTTTGAAAAACTCCACAAAATTTTGATCGAATGACCAAAAGTGCGTCTGATAAAATTACCAAAAATTTTGATCGAATGACCGAAAAGTGCCTCTGATAAAATGACCAAAGCTTTTTCCGAGGCTTTTGAAAAACTCCATAAAATGTTGATCGAATGACCAAAAAGTTAGAAACGAGCTGTCAATGTCAAAAGAGTTTGTAAATCTTGTAGGTAATCAAAATTTAAAACTATTTCGAATCACAGCAAAATCCTAAAAGCGATAAAATTAGTTTAGTTGCATCATTTAAGCGTCCCTCACTCCAAAACTTCACCCATCCTGCTGACCAACTGCATGAGCGCATATAGGTACATACATTATTAAATTTTATTTAACAATTAAATAAACTTCAATTATTTTTTAATTGTTCTTTTTTAGATGAATTAATGTTCCGTTGAGAATGTACTTTATTTTATAAGAACTAATTATTAAATTGGTTTCATTTTTCATCTTCCCCATGTACATATCCACATAAACATAAATCTATGTGTTGATCCAAGCATTAAGTATTATATAAAAATATCACAATTACAATTGCAAAAATTAACCGTAGGAATACAGTTAAAATAAACTTAGGTACAACTCTATTATCAGCAAGCGAATATATAGACATAGGAACATTTATCAAACAAAAAACGAAGTTTGTAAACGAGTAAGCTACATTAAGTTACAACCACCTTTAGAAATAATGAAAGATAAACATTCGAAAAACAAAAACCAAATTTTGAAACAGAAACAGTGCCGGCAATGTGTAATATAAATATTAAACTAATCCTAGCTCGTAATATAATTAAAATTACATATAAACAAAAGAAAAAGCTTTCTAATTAAAAATAGGATATCAAATTATATATATGAGAATAAGTAGAAAAAAAACCCCATAACCGTTCAATATAATTTTAGTGACTAAGTAAGTTATATAAGTTGTAAAAATATAAGAATTATTTGTTTTTTTTTTCTGGTCAAACGTTGTTTATTGTTGTTGAATATCAATTGAAAATGTTTAAACTAATAACATATATTAACAGGCTGTATTCTAATCACTATCTCGTTTTAGTGTTAACATTACTAAACATAACCAACAAATTAAATGTGTTATTGTTAACTCTCGCCCCAAAACCAAACAAACGTCTAACATCTTTCTCAACTTCCTTCCTTATTAGTCCGTGTTTCCAAATTTAATCAAATATTAGTTATTAACACATACTTTTTGCTAATTAAATGTTAATATAAAAAAAAAACCAAACAAATGTATTAATTGTATTTATATATTGTAATACTTATATACTTCGTTTCGGAACGGTTTTAAGTGTTAACTTTGGAATGATTTGAGTTAAAAGAAAAAAGTTAAATACATTAAAGAGACATATTACAAAAGCAACATTTAATAGAAATCACACAAATTATATTTGAAGTGACGAAAATTCTACGAGTATTAGAACCAACACGTTCTAGTTATAATTAGTTATTATAAAAGAAAATTCTGATGTTATTATATAAAACGATGTGAAATGCTAAAAATATACTATTAAATTATAATTGTTAACCAAACAAGTCGGACTTCTTTTTCTTAATCGTTTAAGGAGTCAAAATTTGGAAATATTGGAATCATGACGTACTTTTAACAACGCAATTGGTGGTATCATGAACAAGGCGGGGCAATGTTGATAGTTGCCAGCAGATTTATTGTCATCTCATCAACAAAGCCTCATCCAAATAATAGATTAAAAAATTTGTATACTCTCCGTTTTTTCTCATTGTTGGTAAAGTTGTCCACTCCTCTTTTTCGGAAAGCTAATTTTCTCATCAACTTTGGAAAAATGCGACTTGGCATCACTGAAAATGATTAACTGTACTGTAGATCCCCGGTCGCTGCTCAGTGGCGACTAAACGAACAGTAAATTAGAAAGACTCTGTTGGGAAGTGAACGCTCTTTCCTATCGCGTGCTTTGATTTAACCTTTGGGAGCGTTTAAAAATTGCATCGTCTCATACCCTAAAATTGAACAATTTTTAAAAGTCCCAAAAGATAATGAAACAAAAATTTATAGTTCTGCATATATATAAGTCTTATTTTTGGAACTTATAAATATTGGACATTCCATTGCAACTGATAAACTGATAAGTCTTTAATAAAGTCTCCCCCCTTATCTGCCCTAATTCACCTCCTTTACAAACAAAAATCGGTGTTGTTAACTGTCAATTTAACGGCGAACATTCACTTCTTCTGCACCACGTTTAAGAAAAAAAATATACTTCCACCCTTACAAAATATATTCCAAAGCCTTTGTCCCAAATTACAAATATACGAATTATAGCCACAAATTTTGTACTTGCTCATCACAACCACAACTAACTTCTTTCGACCTGTCTTTTAAGGATATAAAAATCCATTAATCCAGTCCTCCACATAAATACAAGTCGGCATAAGTGGCGAATAAGGTTTTTTTTTTAGATTGCAATTATTGAATATAATCGGTACATATTCTGTAAAAATAGAACATCCTCAAAGCTAAACTACTTCCTTTCGAGATAAATATTAAATAAGAAAGTTAGATTTGTAAGAAATACGTCACTGCTACTTAAAAGCAAGGACAAAATTTCCCCGTATCAATTCATGCCCCAAAGGCGTCTAAGCTTTCCTAACCTTATGTTAATTTTTTTTTAAATTTAAAATTCAAACAAAAAACCAACGTAAAACTTCCAACATGAAATGCTTCTCTACGTAGGTTGACAGATGTTTCACTGTGTGCCGTAATAAGGATTCTCATGAAAAATTTACGAACATTTAAGTGCCCAAGTGGAACGAGCCTATAGAAGATACAGCACAACAAAAAAAAGATGCAGCACTAAACTCATATCAAACGAAGGATAAAGATATTTCCAGACCATGAGAAACCACCCCCCCGCAATGGGTAGGTCGTAAACGCTTGCTTTTTGGTTGTTGCTGGTATTCTTATGTTGTTGCTGTGTAAGTGCTGCGCATTATTAATCCGTTAAAATAAACATACCACCAGCCAGCACGGTGGGGGCGCTCGCGCCAAGGGTGCACCATCGCAACGTCATGGTGGGTGGTGGCAACAACCAAAACAAATGGATTTGTGCCAGCAATGATGTTGTTTGCCAGAGTTTAACACACAACTCTGGCAAGGGGTACGACATTGTCCCTCGTCCTATGGTGATTGTTCATTTCGATTCGCCCCTTACGTCTCCCTTTGAACAGGGTGCGTCGTACGCGCCCTTTTTCATTTCTTTCTTGATTTATTTGAAATTGGGGAATGGCCTGAAAGGAACCAGATGGAGATTTAATAGGATTATGAGTCTTAGCAATGTAACGGTTAACTAGGTTTATGAGTATGCTTTTTTGCGTGTGTTCCACGTTGTAAGGACTATTATCGCACTTGTGGGTGTCAGATATTGCAGCTATTAAGGACATTACGCATTTAGTATGCGATAAGAATGTTTGTATTGACAGCTTCATGGGATGGAATTCTATTTTGAGGATGAATCGGTTGAATGAGTAACCATCGAGGTATTTGCAAAAGATGTATGTCAACGCTGAATACAGGTTTTCCACAAACCAAATATGTATGTAAACATGGAAATGGCTGTGACATCATACGATCTGACGTGTGTTCAACAAACTTCGCAACAGCGTACAGAATAATTTCGCTCGTCGGTGGGGGGAATGGGGTCCTCGGGGGATTTCGCGTATTATTTCGCAATTTATCAGGTGAATATATTTTCATGAGCTCAACCGAGCAGAACTCAAATTAATCATAAAATTTTCCATTCACCCGAATCCCAGAATCATAAACGTTTCGAAAAAGAAAAACCTTCGGAATGTAAATAGGGTTGCCGATTGCCTATAGCCGAAATGGTTGATCGGTTTTTCTTTGAACTTTGTTGGCAGGTAGTTATTTAAAATAACATGCCAATGGTGTATCGAAGTTATTGTTTATTCGAAATTAAAATGAGTTAATTTACGCGGAACACTTCATCTGTAGAGACCTTTTTTTGGCGGCTTCCTTATAATTGTAATATAACTTCAATTGGAACTATACAGACTGATGGGGCTTATCAAAGGGTGATAGCAGTTGGATGGTGGTTATATACAAGGTTTTTTTTTACAGATTCATGTAAAACGAACACTGAAGTTCGCTGTCGTGTGCACTACCTCACCTAACCTCTTCACTAGGTCGACAATGCATGCTCCAGTTTTTAATTATTTTCCGCAGCTTTTCACTTCTTCATAATAAACTATTTTATTATTTTATTTTTTATTTCTTTCTTTAAAAAAAACGTTATAAATAAATATGTTACCTGCGAAGCTCAAGGCTTATCTGCAGGTGATTGCTAAGTTAAATGTAAGCTCAAGAAAACCATTGCAACTTCCAAAACTATACACCAAACGGGGAGCATTGTTCGACTCTGGCAAGAAATTTGTTTTTTAATACGAAGGTATTAAGATGGAATTCCACTTTATACAGAAGTTTGACGGTAGGTAATTGAAATTTTTGTTAGACTTGTCTAACAGGGGTAGAAACTTCGCCAGGCCACAAATATTATTTTTGATGGTCACTGTTTTTCAGCAGTCTTATTGTCCCTTTCAAAATAAATTGGTCATAAAAATGGGTCCATTGGGAACGATTCGTAAGTAGCTTAAACTTTCTTGGCTTCGGCGAATGCGACAACGGTGAGCGACAGCTACGTTTGACGTTTGAGGAAATTCTGCTTTCGATGTACTTGATTTCAGTGATACACTTTTTTAATATTCATATCTCAGTTCGTTGTTTTGTTAAAATTGATTCTCTGCCAGAGTGCGAACAATTCTATCAACTCATCCGCACAAAACCAATCAAGACATACAGCCTGATTAATAACCTCAGTGTAGAGTCTGCTTAACTTTACGCACCCAATAAAATGCCCTTACGAAATGTGATTTATAAAGATTTTACGAACAATTTTTTCTTTGCGCATTCATTTCGTTTCTTGTGTACATTTGTACCAAAGGAATTCCTTTTACAAATAGAATATAAATTATGTATACTTAATACAAATAATGTCAAAAAATCGTGCGTTCGTGATATTTTTTCATCTTCTTCAGTTCGGTTGCTTCTAGGCAATGTTTCAGTATGTGAATATGTCTACCTTTAGTCAGGCTTTTTACGTGGTGGAGGTTTGTGATTATCGATACATGTTTCATCAGTCAATCCAAAAAAATTAATCGTAAATGTGCCTGATAATTTGACTTTTTATTATGTAAAATGATTTTATTTACGAAGCTAGTCCGTCAAAAACAGCTGACGTCGGTTTCAGAACAAAATAGATTTCAATGTTTTCTGTAATAATTCTTACCTATTTAGACACAAACCTAATAAAGCTATCGCGAAAAATTTCCAGGAAAGCCTCGTACGATGAATGATGATGATGTTGATAGGAGGTTGTTACAAATTGACCTTCTTTTTACAAGTGACAGTCCTTGACAGTGGGCAGGCAAATTAGTTTAGGTGACAAGAAAAGCGAGGTAATATAGTGCAAGGGTTTGTTTTCCACATAGATTTTCACTATTATCCACCACTAGATTCGAATCAACGATATTTTTTGACACATGCTAATATTTTTAAAATGCCTGTAAGCTCTATAAACTCCATCAATATTATCGGAATCAAAACGAATCGATTTCCTTTTCAATTAATGCTGTTGCAACAAGGAAAAACCGCTTAAGTCCAGCTCTTTATCGTCATTTGTAATTTTAAACTTTTTAGCTTTCATATACTCTCCTGAAAAATTATCAAATTCGACTTTAGCCATTTTTCCTGCACATTATGTGCACTCGACGGAGCCGTATATTTCACATGAAGAAACTGAGTTTTACTTTCAAAATTTATATTCCAGTGAGACTAGAATCATTTATTTAACATTTCAAATCAAATCTGATTTGTAAGTTCTCAACAATGAATCGAAAATTTTCCAACTTGATACACTCGTTTGTTTAATTTTTTCCGTACTTTGTAGCTCTTTGTTAAAGAAAGTGGAATTTCCCGATATTGTTAAGACCGTCCTGCACAGTTGGCAATTCTTTAATTATCTTGATTTTTTGTTGTACAATATCCATTGTTAGTTGTTAAAATTCGCCTGTCGTACAAGGCTTTTAGTTTTGCGGTACATACCCTTGATATGTCAAAATTTGATGAACGGGCTCGTTTTTAATGCACCGTAGAGTCTACAGCGTGGACTGTAAATGGAAGCAGTTTGGCTAAGATGTTATGTGAATTAAAATCAGGTAGAAATAAAATTATAGTCCATGCGTTTGTACAACAAAAATAAATGAGCCCACCAGCTTTTTTGTATTACAGACGACAGCATGAGGGCACATCTCGGAAACGGCCTTCGTACTTCGAGACTTTGTTATTTGCTCGTTCCTACATTAGCATTATCATTTTGGTCTTTGAATATTGGTTTTGTTAATGTTAACGTTATTGGTTTTTAGGAATTTAAATCAAATAAAGAACAAATAATGAACAACTTTTCAAATATAGAACATTTATGTGTTTTTGTATAGGCAAAATAATTAATAATGATTATCGTCTTCAAATAGAGAACTGTTCATTATTAAAATGAACGGATGCTCACCGTAGGTATAGTTGGTCATTAAAAAATAATACGTGTTAAATTCTTTCTATTTCTTTGTCAACGGTTTTAAAAAACGTATCTTTCCTTTTTTTAATTATGAAAAGGGGTCTCTGAAAATGTAAGGTTGATCTTGCAGCCACCCGGAGTAACCTCTCTACCACTGATGAAAAGGCTTTAATTAAAACAAATTAAAGTTTGGTGTACATCGTTTTTTATAGAGTCATATCCAAAAATACGTTCCGAGTTCGCAAGCTAGTGGAATAAATCCTCAAAGTGTCGTTACTCTACGGTAAGCAGTATCCGCTTTTGCGTTGAGGATTCCGTCAATCAGACAACTCTCCTATGACTATATAGAAGTTTGAAGACTTTCAAGTTAGAATTACTTGCTTATAAAAAATTAAAAATAAATCCACCTTAGTTAAATTGGCTTATATAAATCATTCCGCTCCAACAGGAAAACGAAGCACAGGCTTTGATGCCGGACTTTTCGGACTGACTTGCCCTGAACGGTAATCAAAAATACTCTTTTTCCCTTGCCGTGGTTAGAAAAAGCCCACAATATTGCCCTCGCAAATATTCATTCATAAATAATTATACTGCACACAAAAAGCACGAAATAAAAACTTCTTCTTCCCAATGGCTTTTCTTTAGAATCAGTATTTAAAATGCCTTTTCTTTGTTCTGAGGGATGTAGAAATGAACTTTCTTGGCCCTCTGAAGTTGTTTTGAAATGCGAAATTCCCACGAAGTGGGTAATTCTAATTACTACGATCTTGCTTCACTGAGCAATTCCGAGTGCACTTGTTTAGTGCTGGAAACGATCTTTCCTGAATATGTTCGCTCTTGATGAAATAACAACTGTTTAGTCTTATTGCGACTTGTCTTTGGAAGTGAGTTTTACAATGATAAGATAAAGATCAATAAAGTTCAGGGGCGTTTTCAGTTTCAAAACCGGATAAGTCGTTACCGAGCTAGGCTTGGGTGACCCTCATTTTAACGACGAATTTTTTGCACAAACATTTACTCGTAGTTTACCAAAATATCTACAAAAACGGGCTCGGTGAATATATCTGTCAAATTAAAATTGAGCTGCATTAATATGGTAGTCTAGGGGCAGATCACATAAGACGATGATCGTCTAGACGATATCTTTTTGAAGATCAAAATAAGGTGTGGCTAACTCTATTTTTTTTTTTTTTTTTTATTATCGTGAGTTTTAAATACATTTGTGGAGAATAAACTAGATGAAGCTCTTAAACTCGTACTTTTTGCACTGAGTTTTGTAGTATTAGCTAGGTGCAAATAAAAAATAAAATAAAAGACACAATTCTACCCACACGCAAGTTACCCTATGACATGCAAACCGACCACAACATCGCCAATTACCTCACATTCAGATGGCGGGTGATCTTCGAACATGCATGCATTCGAAATATGAGTAAGATTTTGCGAGTTTCCGCTTGAACTTCCTTTTCAACATCACATCTCCAACCATAAGGTCGGAGCTTGAATTAGCTAGTTATCTACCTACTTAAGTTTTTTTTCTCTAAGAAAAAAAAAATTAAAACTAAGCTTTGTTTGGCTTTGTGTAAATCAATAGTATATAAGACCCACACGGTGTTTGCTTTTATATAAAAATGAATTTTATCAAAGTTTCGAATTTTCTATACTCAATAAATACATAAAAAAATAATCTTATTGTAAAAGTGATATAGTGGTTGGTTCATAATTCTAACTAAAAAAAAAGAGATAATGCATGCACAAATAGATGCAGAGAGAACAACGACATCAAGCAGCAGATCATCGAGACATGTCCCGAAAATCTCCGCACGGATAACAGGTAACAGAAAATACTTGATTTATTAATGAAAAAACGAAATCAACAATAATGTCTTGTTAAACACTTACCTTTCAGTCAATCTCACCATTCCCATCAACCCTAAAACAGCAGCATGTGTGCATTTCAGCTAGCATACGAACCCTCTTTGAGTTCGAATTCCCCTGCCATTCGTAAACAGCTGATTGAAACGCAGAAATGCAGCTTCCAAATCAGCTGTGATATAGTGTAGACCTTTTGGGGAAACCGCAATATTGTGACACTCTCTCCGAATTACGTTGTATTTTACTCTCTAGCGGTGGTATGATCTCTTAATATCAACATGAACGACATTCCGTTTTTTTCTCTTCCCACACCCAGCCCTGAGCAGCCGGAAAACAATGTTAGAAAGGAGGCATAATGAGAGAAAATGGGAATAAGTCTATAGAAAATGTTAGACCCTTGCTTCCTTCAATTTTAATTGCAGTAGTCATAGATGTTGTAGAGTTGACACTGCACAGCACAAAATATGCTACAGTTGCTAGTTTCTAGGATATCGATATTCTAACACTTTGCTTATTCAGACAGTCACCTCAAGCTTTTAGCGAACGACCTAAAATATTAAGTACATCATACATTAAGTTGAATGTCCACTTTATTGCCTACCATTAAAAGCTTTTTTTTTGTTACTGCAACTAGAACTGAAATGAAATTCTCTAGAACGGATCCCCAAATTAATAGCTTAAAGTGCGTCAAAAAATTGTTTGGTTGGACCATCACTTCATTCATTGCTAATGCAAAGTTAAATAAACCATCAAAGAGATATCAGTTCGCTTTTGCAATTTCCCTAATGTCGTTCACCCAAAACCCAAACATCATTGCAATATGTTTAATTAATTACTTTCTGTGAAGCAAGAAATTAGTTGGATTATGTTTTACTATTTGCCACTGGATGCGATAGATTGAAACGCAAAAACCAAACTCAAGTAATTTGCTTTCAATTAATTTAGATTCGTATCTACTCCCGAAATCAGAAATCATGTGCCGGAAGAGCCCCCTGGCTGGGTATTTCATGAGCCATCCCATTCTGGTCATACCCAGCCCCCCTGATCTATGCGCCTGCCGTACGTATGTCTATGGCTACCGACTCTGTGTACTTAATGGAGAGTAGCCCGGACGTGATTCGATCAAATGATATCCGCTTCCTCTGCTGCACGTTTCTGGTGCTGTGGCTTGGATACGAGGGTGTATGCGGATGTACTCTGAACATGTTTATAAGAGTCATTTTTCAATGCTGCACTTTTGAGGGGTGGGGATTTGAAGGCACTGCGAACTGCGAGCATTCGTCAAAGTTCCGTTCGGAAGGTGAGATTAAAGAAAAAAAATTATAATGCGTCGTTAGATCATGATGATTGAGCGCGTACGTGTTTGAAAGGACTCTGATTGCGATAATTAAATAAACTTTTTGAGTAGGGATGGACTGATACGAGGGTGGGCTGTATTTGCATCCGTCTGATGACATGACATGGAACATCAATTTTCACTTTTGGGGAATATACGTGTTCGTGAATGTCCTCGCTTTTATTGCGTTGCTGTCGTGCTTGGAAAATTGTATGACGCAACTTATTGGTATTGCACAGAAATAGGCTTGCGTGAAATGTACATTTCGAACTCGATGGGTAGCTCTAGCTATATGTTGACGAACGGAAACGTGACATTCGGATATTGTATGTCATTCATACGAGCAGTTGTACACTTTTGGTTTTCAATGCCACGGAGTATTTCGTAAAGTAACCGTCTTTCTATCTATCCCTTCGGATAGGTATAGGTAGTTTGTATACTTAAAATAAGCTTACGTTTCCGACGGATCAATTTTTAAAAAGAAATTTAACTATTTTGTGCAACTCTGAAACCATCATCAAAGTTGAGGCGATTTGTGTGTAAAAGCCACCAAGCCAGTCTTGGGCAAACCCGCACATATGATTTTTTTTTACACCATGTTTGGCCAAACGGATTTTGCAAATAGTAATCGCAACGAAGTTTTTACATTGAATGGTAGTCTTGTTGTCTTTTTAGACAACTAAGGGCAGAGAGGTCTGACTTTCCTACGTTTCATAAGCTCATTTAGACTCGGCACATGCTCCGCAACTGCGTGTTTTAAAACCCACAGACTGGCGAATTTTCATACGATTTATCTCTAGCAGCTCAAGTTATTTATTCAAAAGTTAAACTGAAGTATAACAGTGTCGATGTGTTTCAATCAAACCGCAATGATTGACGTTTCGGCCAACATTCTACATTCTAACTGAATTGCTTTATGGTACATTCTTGGTTCTATTCTCGGGCGCGTACACTAGGGTGGAGCGTCAATGTATGGAGAAAAAAAAAAGTTGATGTATCAGTTTCGAATATGTCCATTTCGTTGCATTTTGATGAGTAGAATAAATTGACATTGATTTTTTTTTTTTTTGATAAAGTCTTTAGCCCTCTACCTTGGCTCAAAGTTTTGAACTTTAAAAAAAAAAGTTTTTTTTTTTTGTTAAAGAAAAGATTCGTCCACAAGTTTGAAATACCTTTATATTATATCATTAATGAAATAAGAAAACAAAAAATCAATGTATATAAGCTTTATTAGAACAAGTAATTTACATAACCTTAAAAATAGAAACCTAAGGATTCATAATAAATAATTTTAAAAGCTACCAAACATAGATCTTTAATTTTTCACGTTATAATTTTTTTTTGTGTGGAAAAATGGTAATATATTTCGAGAATGTATTTTTGATCTAATAAGTCCATCTCTGGCCTTTTCACCAACTACTGTGGTTGAAGCTTCGGTCACCATCTTCACACAGCGCTCAACAGCTTGAGTGTGACAAGGGTAGTTTGGAAATGGCATGTCAATTGAAGACTTGTTTTGCAGAAGTTCTTCCAATTCCTGATCACTCATTCTATCCAGCAATGGGGGTGATGTGACTTGTGATTCAGGTCAAATTATTAAGTCAAGATAATCATTTGCTTTAAAATTTAATTTTGGAAGCTTAAAGGTTCTAACTGAACCCCCAACTCGCTGTTTTTTTCTAGCTGAGATGATTCTTCTCAAGCCTAATTCTCTGATATGTGGTCTTTCATCGTTTAGCATTGCCATCAATATGTTTTCTGGGTGTGCAAAATATGAATTGCGTTGAATAACGGGGTCTATTATTTCCTTTACAACAGAACTAAAACATCTTGACAAATTTATTAACTTGAATACATGCTTCGGACCATTATTAAATGAACTGTCTTTTTTAATACTGAACCAAACTGGACCATACACTTTTAATATATATTTAGCCAGTATTGTCAAGTTATCATTTGGATTCGATGTGGCTATATAAAGCCTCAATATCCTATTGGCAGTTGTTAACCATCTTGAATGCGCTATTTTCCCAGGGTTTCTGTTGGAGAGATCTATAGGACAGGAACCTTTGCTTATAGCGTCACACATTTGAAACAAATATTTTTGATCCGTACTTAAGGAATCTTGAATGGTTTTGGATAAAGTAGGTAGGTTACCTGGGATTGGTGAAAACTCAACAACGGGAAGGTCAGCACAATTTTCCAACGCCTTACCAATGGGTCCCGAATAGAGTTGAGGTCCTAATGTAGCTCCATCCAATTTAATAAATAAATGACGTAGTGGCAATTCGTTGGCATGTAGTTGACATATGAACCATTGCAACGGTCTCCCCAAGTTCAACTCCATAAGCCGGATAACCCCACTTCTCCACCCAGTGTTTGTCGCTGTACCATCGCAACCAATAACAGATAATTTGCTCAAGTCTAGGTGTCTGTCCGAAAGAAAGGAGTTTATCGAGTCCGCTATAGTTTTCCCTGTTGCAGAAGGTGTGCTTATAGTTAGATGTCCTAGGTAGTATGATCCCGGCTCGGTGAGTAGTGAAATATGCTCCTTTACTTTGGTCACTCTGTGAACTCGTTGACCTCGTTTTTCACAAACCAATGTCTTGTCTTTTCTTCCATCGAAATAAACACTTTCTATGGATGAAAGACATTCTTCAGTTTGGAGAACTTCACGTTGCCGTTTTCTGGCCCTACGAACTTTACTTCGATCTATTACGTTTTCGATATTCTCTACGGTTACCAAGCCAACATCTTGTAGCACTGCACTCGCCACTGCTGCTGCTGATCGATCCGAGATGCCGAACTGATCACAAACTCTTGCTAAATTTGGAAGATACAGCCGATTTCTCTCACTACTCTCATTACATTTTGAAGTACTTGGCTGGGGTTCAGTATCAGTATTATGAGTAGTTGAAGACGAAAAAGCAGGAGGATTTGATTGAGATCTCGGTCTTGGTTTTGCTTCAAATGATGACGTTGGAGTTTGGTGTATTAAAATCTTTTCATTTGTTTTCTGCTTCCTCAAATTTTTTTCTTCAAGTTTTTTCGTTTCCAAAAGGTCCAACCCTCCTATAGCCATTATTCTTTTATTTCTCTGATCGGTGAGAAAAGGTCTTTCTAATACAGGAACTTTCTTGTCTTTAGGACAAACACAATTATTTAAATTTACGCATTTGCAGGAACAAATATCAAATAGTTCAGTAAGAGATTTATTTTTCCACACTTCTAAATTATTCTTATAGTTCTCATTTTGTTTGGATTTGGGGTATCTCCAAAAATTTAAATACTTATTATAAACGCTTTTCATTTGTTGTTTTACACGTTGTATTGTAACGAAAGGCAGAGATGCAGCCGTCCAAACATTAAGTATATCAAGTCCTAGGGTTTCAAATATTTGAGTAATAGCAGGCTGCTTTCCATTATCCATATTTTTACGTTCATTTCTTACAAAAATTATATGTTTTATAACGTCAGCGTTTGTTGGTAACACTCTTTTATTTATAAGGCACGGTGCTCCAAAGATAGGGCACTCCAATTCTTGCCGCGTCACTCGCTTCAACGTTATTTAAATAATTAATAAGAGGTAAATAAGGAGATATGAACCTGAAAACGTGTTGCTTCTTGGTAGCTAATTAAACGACTAGGTGTTAATTGTAAGTCCGACACACCAGATCAGAACCGAACTATAATATTCAGTAAAAGCTAGCGGTATCCCAGACTGGCGCGAGGAAAACAATTCTGAAATATTTACATTAAAATAAAATGATTTTGGCGTCCTTATGGCGCCTTTTAATGTATATCGAGAACGGCTTATCGCACATAAAAGTTTTCTATACTTTTTTTGTAGGAAATTTAATTATCTCTCCTTTTTGTTTTGAATATTTTTTGTTTGGAATTATACATTCAAAGTTAAAGAGCCGACAACAAAAATTAAGGCTTTTTTTGCCAATTTTGCAAAACTTTGAGTTGTGGTAGAGGGCTAACAAAAGTGAAATTAATTTTTTTTATTATTTTTTATGGTTAGTTTGCATAATTATGCAACTTTTTACCGCTATTCGAAAATGAAAATCGAAAAAAAAATTTTACGCTCCACCCTAGTACACGTACAAAGCGGGATGCTTATCGACTTATCAATCAAGATTGATGCTACAAACATGCAGTTATTGTCCTTGCGATGCGGCTTATTAACTGTCATATTGAAAAGGAGGCGCACAGGAAATTTAAGACACCTAAATACGAATGTCAAATCGTATGAAATAAGCAGAATAAGCGGAATCCGCGAATGAGAACATCTTTGCTTTGAATTTCCCAAATCGTCGCTTGGATGAAAACATTTGATTTGAGATTCTTTACAATCAAACGCGTTACAAAGTTTCGGTACAAAGAGAGCCGACTTTCAATTTCAAATTGTGTGGCAAATTACCCAAATCCAAATTTAGCGGAACGAAATCTAATGCAGTTGGTTAATCTCACTATTTCCATTGAAATTTTTCGATAGATATCTGACCGCACGCAATAGCAAGTCCGTTAAATTCACTTGGAATGACGAAACGAAAAGTACAGCCGCAATGTTGTGTAATGACAAGTGGATCAACAACGCCACCTGGCGGTTTTTCGAATTACCAACAAATGTCAAGGTCGATGTGCTAAAAAACGCATGTGCTGTTCTGCCCATTCCGAATGCGTTGTTGTCTATCTAGGTTTCCAGTATGGGAAACCTCACGTTGTTCTTCTGATAATCTTTCTCGACTTTCGGGACATGTTCAGTCGACTTTGTACGGTAACATTCCGATCTGAATCTTCGTCTGGATTTTCGTTTTCACCGACAGTCGCCTGGCGGCATCAGATCAAATGAGACTGGGAATCGTAGAAATCAATCAATAATATAGTTTTAAAAAAAAATATTTCTTTGTTGTATTTGAAGTGACACTCCCCGTTTTTCTAATCAGTTTATTTCATGTATTTGTTTGTTTCAAAGTGCGCTTCCCTATACCACCATTCATCACACATTTCATCTCCTCTTGAAAGCGCTGGAAGCGCAGTTCGTCGGATCCCTATTCAATGTAAAGTGGACCGCTGATTGAGCTTGGAGGTACTGAGTGGCCTTTATTTTTTCTAGCTACTGCTCTTTGGGGAGTTCCGACATTTTTCAAGCTACACTGCGCTGTGACTTGTTGATGGTTTGACCGTTTTTCGACAGCTACAACAGGATCCGACTTGAGGCGGCTACTCAACTCCGACCGAATGTGACCTTTTCAACTTAATGTATAGGACAACTGCACTGCGCCATGGTCCGACTCTTCTCCAGCTACAACGCTGTATGATGTGATCTAAGGTTTTTTTCTGGCTAATACTCTACTTCGTGGTCCGCGGGTTTTACGACTTCTGAAACCAGGTTCCGAACTACAAAGTTATTGCGGATGTTTCGCCCGCTAAGCTGGGTCTCCCATGAATAGGCTGACCAGGCGTCTTCTTTTAAGAGGGGGTGTCCTCTTTTTATCAGGTATTTTTGAAAAAACATGTAACTTGTCCTCTTTTTGGGATTTCTCAGTTAACGGAATTTTTCGACGCCACAAAACTGCAACAAAACTTGTTTTCAACACTAATTCAGAAATTGTTTGCACCTTTCTGCTGTGAACACGTCCTAAAATATATTTTTACCCGAACTCATTCAATTCTGAACAAAACACCATCTTTTGTTTTATAACAATCGTCTGAACACACTCACTGATTTGACAGCTCAATTTGTCGTGTAATTTTATTGAATTTGTTAAAATTATGTTTTTTATTAGTTTTAATGAATTAAAAAATATATATATTTTGTTTGTTCTATTTTGTTCTTAAATGTTTCATTTGAGATTTTTCAAGGTGTCCTCTTTTTGCTGGGCGTGGATCAACACATCAAAATACACAAATTCAGAAACTACGTGTTGAGCAGTAATGCGGAACTACGAAGGAACGACAGGTTGAAGTTTAGGCTAGGCATATGAGTAAGGCAAGTTCTCATGTGAATTTTCATGTGAATTTGCCATGTGTTTAAAGGATGTTTTACAAAAATTTCTTGAAATCACATACAAGGTCCTTGAAATTATTAAAAATTATGGATACATCTTTCTCAAATATCCTTCAAAGATCCTTTCTTTCAGGGTTTCTTTTGGCCGAAGGTCTATGAAAATCAGATTTTTACCAAAGGGTATCTGAAATCATAAAAAGGTTGATGTCTACAAAACATACTTGAGTTTTTAAGCACATTTTAAGTGGTTTAGTGGTTAGTGTGTTAGTCCAACACACTTAGCGAGGGATCCAGGTTCGAGTTCCGAAAAAAACCAAATTCCAGTTTAGGGCTTTTTTCCACTGCAACTGTGACGCCTCTCGCGAACGGCTGACATGCATCTGAGAGTATATAACTGTCCTGAAAAAGCTTCTCAATTAGAAGTTTGGACTCGGCATAAAATTGTAGATCCCTTCCATTCGTTCCAAAAATGAAAACCTTGCACAAAACGAATGGTTGTGAGAAGCTCGGCCTAGGGTCACTAATACGCTTTTCACACCGAACACCAACTAGTTTTCGGTTTATGTTTTAATCAGGTGTGAGAGGGCAGCGTTGCCAGAAGGTCAAAATATGTTCCCCCAGATAAATCTGAAAATATGAAGCTAAAAAATTTTAATCAAAAACTAGGATTAGAAACCCTATTATTCAAAATATAATATAATTTATTTGAGTAGCATTAGACAAGATCTTGAAACTTAAAAAATGGCGCTATTTTAGTCTATTCAGAAGAACTAGTTTATTCAATTTATATATCGTTGTTATTAGAATATTTTATAAGAATAATAATTTTCTATAATTTAAATTAAAATTACTATCAAATCAATGTGTAGTTTTGACAATATTTTCTCAATATGTTTTACGACTTAAAAGTAGGAATTTCAAATTTGAAGCGCGAACATGTTTGGTCTTACGAATGCAAAAGTGTGTACCTACCAAATATTTATGATGATGAAAATGTCAACGCATGCTGCTTTTTGAAACCATTTTTTAGATATCAGAATTTTCATACGTAAATATCTATAGCTTTAGAGAATCGATTGATTATCTTACAGCATTTTAAAATAACACAAACATTTATTTCACCCTTTATTTCAAATTTGAGTCATTTCGTAGTGGACAGAAAATAACGACGAATGTCGACGATAACTCATTACTAAGTTTAAATCACTTAGCGTTTTTTACGTTCGCAAAATGCGGATACATATTTTAAGGTTATCAAAAACGAATATTATAACCAAATACATATAAAATAGACCTAAAAGAAAAACCCCAGATAAAAAAATTCCTCACCCAGATTTCCCCCCGTCAGCCAAAAAACCCCCTAAATCTGGTGGGAAAACCCCCAAACTGGCAACGCTGTGTGAGACACTAGCCGTTGAACTTCGGTGCAACCTGTTTTGGTTACAAATTTCCATCGCATTAATTAACAAATAAAATGAATGTAGTGCACATAAAAATTAAGTTTGGAAAATGAATTTAAGTTGTGAGTTGTGACATTTGTTCGGTCAGCCATTCTGCTGAATTTGCTGAATACTGCAAAAAGTGTGTTTGTTTCAATACCCCACGATTGGAAGTCGTTTTCGTGGTGTTTTCGTGGAAAACGACCTTAAACGACTCGTTTTGAAAACCGAAATATGTATGGGAAAACTTCTGTTTTCGATGAAGTTTTCGAGTGTTTTCGCGAAAACCCGGTTTTCGGCTCGGTGTGAAATGGCTATAAGGACCTCTTGCGGTAACTCATTATTTTTTTTTTCTTCAAGCATGGGTTATTAGTTTAAAACGTGTCTTACCAAGAAGACTTTGAAAATATAATTTTCACCAGAATGTCCTTGAAATCATTAAAAAGGACATTTAACAGAAGTGTTCTAAAACTACCCGTAGAGTTTGATGTTCAAGTAGATTCTACACTTAAGTCCTTTAAGCACCAAAGTAGTACAGTGATCGCAAGGTTTCCTTCAGAAAAATCATAGCAACATATTTGTTAAGAAAGTTTCCTGAAAAGTTGTTGGATATGCATTTTTTTTAAACTTTCTTATATATTAAAGACTAGCTTTCTAAACTGACCACTTCTTTGCTCTGTATCGGCTCTAGCGAACGTCTGACAAATATCCAAAAATATAATTGCATCAATGCGGGGGTTTCTCAGTTCCATCTTTATCCCTAAACGACTAGCGGTTATATCTAAAGCTCTCGCTAATTAAGGCCCCGAATATATATTGAATATTTTGAGTTGTCAAATTTATAGAAACATGGAAGGGAAAGGATACCTAAGCTTTAGAGGTCGGATAGACAGGCTCTTATTTGTCGTAAGTATGTAGTTTCTCGTAATTGAAAGTCCGGTTTATATCCATCCTCTTATTTGGAATACAGTTTCGTTGCAAGGTACCAAATTGAGTCCAAACTTTACCTACTCACTCACTTCCGTCGACCATGGATGGCCTTTTTCCGGAAACTAATTTCACGATCGCATTTTGGCAGTCCTGTGCCACATGGATTGTACGCCTGACACGCCTCGCCCGCATTAGCATTATAACTTCACCTCAATTTCCAGAGTTTCACCCTCAGCCCACATCAACAAATCATTGATTTGACTGATGAAACAGGATAATGCGTCAATTTTCGTATTATTCGCATATCCCCCAAACGAAATCATTTCTCATTTCGGTTTCTTTCTGACGTTTATACAAATTGTTGCCGACATTGTGCGCACAGCATCCGCTCATACATCCCAATCAATTCAATCAATCAAATGGATCAAAATTTAATAAAGATGAATGCGAACTCGACTTGCCAGAAATATCAAACGCAACTCAAACCCATTCTTGCCATCCAAATAAATAATGCATGCGGTCTGCTCGAGTATTATAAGCTTGAACAAAAAAGCACAATAGAGAGCAGCCTCTCTGCGGCGCACCCTCTTGGGGTTGCTGGTATCATTGGCATTGCCTTCCCACTCGTTTGTGGACCTGTGATAAAAGCGAATTTAACAATAATGTCAAATTTGATGCAATTTATTATCCCCAGACTCGCCCGCCGCCGTTCGTCCTTCCGTTTCGTTCATCTATATATCTGTCTTCCGATTTGGGTAATGAAGGACAATACAGCGGAGGTAATTTACAATAAAGTCACGTGGCCGCAATTTCAGAACGTCCGGACAAGGAACCCTTCTCCCACAGCCCCCTCTCCATAGGAACAAAAGACAGATAGAGGTTACCACCAAAGCAGATTCAAATTAAGTAATTAACATGGCGCTAGACAGCAAAAGGCCTCAATCCGAACGCTGATGCTGTCGCAGATAGGGTATCTGCGTACATAATGCTAATGGCAATCTATCCATAACCCTCGCCGAAACCGGAGATAAACGGCTGGCGTTGCGGCACCCATATAAGACGAGTTGCAGACTCTAGGCAAACTTTAATAATTATGGGATCTCGCAGGCGGCAACTCGGCTGCCTTGCATGTGGCTGCCAGTGAATTGAATTTTGCGTGTTCTGTACCTGGGTAGTTCTGCTTCTGCTGCCTGCGTGCATGGCGGATAAATGCAAAACTTCGCCGACGGCAGTCCCGGGTAAATCTCAAACAAACACGGCATCGCGCAGTAACACGAAGGTAAAGTTGTAGATGTTCGCAATTTTCCACCCCTTTTTTACACTTTTCGTTTTTTTTCTCCGGGTTCGACTTTGTCTTGCGGCTTGCTATAGGGTGGAGGGTGAGCTCGGCAATGTTCGGGTTTTCTTTTTGATGTATCTTCCTTTGGGGGGGGAGGGGGGTATTTTTTTATTTTTGGTTCATTTTTTTCTCGATTCGTTTGGGGTGGCTTGGTTTTGGCCCAAGGCCCCTGGGGAGGATGGCACTTTTGAAAGTTTCCTTGCTTGGAAACAATTTCCTGACTATACATATTTTCTCAACGGCTGTGTCTATGGAGTGTAGGTGTTCCTATGGTTGTGTTGTGGATAAGGGTGTGAGCTGTTGTTTGCTTTTCATTAGGAGGACTAGCAAAGCCTTCGCTTGTGGAAGTTAACTGGTAAACATAGCTCGTAACTGTTTCTTGAACAGAACACTGGCGGTGTTTTATTTTTAAAATGTTCAAGAAAGTCAAACTCTCGCTTTAAAGACGACCGACTTTTGCCGATGGTGCCACAGGTATTCATAAATATCTTAGACCAAATTGGTACCGAGAATTAAATGTTTTTCTCAAAATGCCCACAAATACCTGTCCACTGCTTTCTGCCAGCCAATCATTGACAGCAAATATTTGAGTATAACAAATCAAAGTGTGTCCCAACTTTGGGCTTAAGCCAATCAATCAATAACAGAAATAGACGGGCAAGGCGAATTGGGTAAGTTCCTTGCAATTCGGAGACCTTATTAAGAGCCAATTGATATGCGGCATACGTTCCGGGATAATTCTCCTTGAAATTCTTACACGACATGCACAAGGCAAATCCAGAGCCAAAACCAAAACCAAAAAAAAAAAAACAAGACTTCCTTGTCAAGATAAATCCCGGAAAGGATTTACGGCTCAATTCATTCATCCCTCAGACCATTAGACAATGGGAATTGGAAAGGACGTGCACCTCACACCGCCCTGCAAGGAGAGCGAAGAATGGCAGAGCGCGCATTCCTTTCGTCCTTCGAGAACAATGGCATGTAACTCTGTCGGTGCGGTCTTAAATGGCTCGGATTTATTGACATTTAAATTGTTCTCGTTGATTTGCTCGAATACAGGGTGCGGGCACACGCACCACACCCTTCCGGATAGCGCACACATTTTTCTATGCGGCTTCCATTCCAAATTGAAGTTGTATATGTAATAAAAGCGATAATTTCTGTTTTCGGATTAGCATCTTATCGTGCGTGTTTTTGCGAAGCTTACAATGTAGGAGGGGAATGGGCGGTATAATGTTTGGCGTGAGTTCTAGTGGATTTATGGCCCTGTTGGCGTTTTGCAAAGGTCTCGGTAGTTTTTTAGAAGACAGCCCTATTCCAGATACATATTTGGGAAAGGACCCTGCTCGTGTAAACTCCAAATTAACTCCAAATCACTCAACCTTGCAGAGGATAGGAAAAGTATTCACTCCCCGAGGGATAGTTCCAGCGAAAAAGCGATGTTTCTTCGGAGGAAATTTATTCGCACCCTTTCTCAGTCTTTTCAACGAGTTCAAGAGTCGGAAATGGTTCGGGGAGGCTACGGCTTAGAGTCTTCTCCAACTACATTTATCTTTTTCTCTGTGTAAGCGCACCGAAGGGAAGAAGGCAAAAGCGGAACTTTTGATGGTTTTGTACAAACGACACCTGCTCTCGGCTTTGTCGTTCTTGATGGTGTTTTCTTGTTTGTTTTTGGTTCTTTTATGCGAAGGAAAATTTCAGTTGGTATGGGTACTTTGCTGAACTAAATTTATGGTGAAAAATTCTCAAAAGAGACATCTATTTTGAGAAAACTTGACAGTTTCATTTCAAAGAACATCAATTTTAACAGCACAACGTTAGGCGTAAGTATAATCGGATTGCAGCTCGTGGGTTTTTTTTTTTTTTTTTGTTTTCTTTACTCCCTGTTTGTGGGAGTGAGTGATTTTATTTCCGCACCAAAATACGAGTCTGTAAAAACTGAAACGAGAGGAAATAAGCCCGCGGTTGTGTCGATATAGAGATCTCTATCAAGGAGAAGGTTAATCTAATGGAACTCAATCCTTTCTTAAGACAAGGTTTAAGGCCAATTATTAAATATTGTTCAAGAGCATATTTGACGAAACTCTGGGGACTTATTCAGAGGTCTGTTAGGGCAGGAAGAAAAGAGTTCATATTGTCTAATTTAATGACCCCCGAAAATCTTTGTACACAGAGACACCTCAAGGACGCTGTGCTGCCTTTATAAGCAGGAGACAGCATGGTAGAAGACCTTTATTCCACTCTATTAGCTGTACTATTAGCTGAACTCAATTTTATTATGCTGTCAAGGTTGGAATTTAATGCGCCAAAGAGCAGTGAGCCGAGAAACGAGTATAAAACACTGAGGGTTCTATCCTCAGCGAAGGAGTCACTTAGATTAGAAGTTGTAGACAGATGATCATTTATGAGAAAGAGAAAGAGGGTCAGAGACAAAACAGAGCCTGGGGGAGCGCAAGCATTTGAATTGTGAATTTCAGACTTGAAATCATGCAAAAGGTAGTTTCTAATCCATTGAACAAGAGACGAATCGATCCCAAGTAGGCATTTTTGACAAAACAGCATGATGCCACACTCTGACAATTGAAATATCAAGCGCAACAATCCTCGTTTCACCGGCGTGATGGAGAGTTTGGTTCCACTTCTCGGTGAGATAAGCCATCAAATCACCAGTGGATCTGTTGTCACGGAAACCATACTGCCGGTCATTAAGAAGCTTTCGTAATTCAAAATATTTCATAAGCTGATGATTTATGAGCATTTCCATGACCTTAGAAAGAATGGACGCAAGTGCTAAGGGTCGGTAATTGCAGGGAGAATAGAAGAATAGGACAGATGAAAAAGCTTTTGCCAGTGTGGAAGAACACCTCTTCAGAACGATGGGGGAGATACAATCTGGACCAGCGAATTTATTCATGTCGAGATCATAAAGTAATCTTACGAGTGAGTGCGAAAATGTATTTTTCCCAGGTGCGGAGTCAAAGCGCAATCAGAGAGCATTGAGCTACCCAAACAGATTGGCTTTATCTAAGGAGCTGATGGATGTGTGTGCCATGCCCAAATGTTTTTGACAAATGACCAAACTTTTTACCACCTTTGCGAAATCGTTGTCTTTTTTCTGCCTCAACTTTTGGGAATTGCAGTCATTTCTGGCTCGTTTAAACTTTTTTCCGTTTTCCTCAAATGGATCGGCTTCACTGAAAAAATTCTCGCCCATAATGTCAATGAATGCCATTCATAGAGCTGAAATTCTAACATTTGATGAAATATTCAGTAACGCAATCTTGAGTTTTTCGATTGGTTGCATGACCACAATATTGCATTCAAGAAACTGGATTCATTAACAGTTACACTTCTAAATTGTTCTTGGAAAATTGAGTATGAAAGCGTCGTTTTGGTGCACTAGTATTGATTGTGTCATTTAATGATTCTAAACCTTAAATGCATGAGGCCATTCGTTGGTTTTATGAAGGCGACCATTATTTGCAAACTGCAATGAGTCAGCGTCTAACTCTACCGTTGTATGACCAAATACTTAAATTGTAAGAATAAATTCATATTTCAAATGAACATTTCGAGAGATAACACGTTCCGGAAACTTTTCCCGTAATAGATCAATGCTTTCGTTGCTTGTGTGGCACGTAGCGCCATCTTGTTAAAAGTAAACGTTGTCCAGATCAATACCATCCAACTCCGACCATAAAAAATCATTAATCATGCCCAATTCCAAAGAACGACGAGGAATGGACAAACCTGGGTTTTCTTCAACACTGTGGGCTACAGCAGCAATATTCTCAGTTGTTCTTGAGGGATGTGCACGGGTTTTATTCTTCACATCACTAACTTGTCCCAACAGCTCGAATTTGTCCACCAATTTCTGTATTGCGGTCCGACAAGGTGCTTCACGACGACCAAAAAATGCTTTAGTTTTGCGAACTGTGACTGCAAGATTTTCACCATTTTTGTAGTGAATTTTAATAATTTCAATGCGTTGTTGACGCGTGTATCGTTTCATTTTTATTAATGGCGTAGTTTCTACTTGTCAAATGTCAAAGTGACAGCTACCGAAATAGCGGGTCATTCACGATAACACCTCTTTACCTTGCATTTAGTTTATTTGTTTTAATGCAATATTCCTTTAAAGCACAAACTTAAACAATGAAAGTCGTGTGCAAATTTGTGCGTTTAAAATTGATTCAGTCGTTTTTTTCCTGGTGATTTTTCAGTTCAGAGTTTATGAAAGTAAATTTGTTATTGGACTGTTTTCACGTCAGTATTAACAATTTTGAAAACATGCTCATGAGGTAAATGCATACAAAAAATATGTGAATAGTTTTCGAAGTTTTAGTTTATTAAAATTGTCTTTTCTGGCATTATCTACAACTGTACTTGATGGCCTGAGTATAAGAATTGAGGTGGATGTCGTTTGGTAAGCTTAATTTTTTTTTGAAATTAATATTTAAACTATAATAACATCTTTATCTATTTTTTACAAAATTGACAAGGACTCTGAAATTGGTTTTGAAAGTCATCCAGGAATACTTACGCGATGGTCCGAACAAGTTAGCCTTTTAAAAAAGTTCCTTTTAAAGGAAAACCTCTCACGAGACAAGCAATGATGGAAATGCTTGAAAATATCGATGTAGCAGATATTTATTAATAGTGGTCATTTATTTTCTAATCAATATAATAGTTTCTTCTAATACGGCACACATTGAACTCATATCTATTTCCTTTTTTTTTCGTTCGTTCGTTGAATAAATACATAAACCCCACGAAAGTTTTCCGAAGAGTCTAACAAGCTGATGAAAATATTCATATAAAGGGTTTTTCAATAAGAGCGCTACAAATTTTTTTTAAATAAAACATTTTGGATATCAATGAAATTCTTTATTCCTGTGAGAGTACGTTCGATGCCATTATGTATGGAACTCGATTTCTTTTGCATGGCCACCACGGGCACGCTTGCAGAAGTCCAGACGCTGAATCCAAATTTCGACGGTTTTCAAGCATAAATCGGCCGATAAGGCTGCAATTTCACGTTCGATATTCGTACGAAGTTCATCAATTGTCGCTGGCTTGTTGGCATAGATCATAGACTTGACGTAGTCCCACAGGAAATAGTCTAACGGCGTCAAATCGCACGACCGAGGCGGTCAAGCGACTGGACCATTTGGTGAGATAACATACGTTCTCCAAACTTGGTTTCCAATAAATTGATTGTGACATTCGCTGTGTGGCTTGTGGCGCCGTCCTGTTGGAACCACATGTCCTCCAAGTCCATATCATCCAATTGGGGCCAAAAATATTCGGTTATCATTGAACGGTAGCGATTCCCATTCAGAGTAACGTGCGGGTCTTAATCATCACGGAAGAAGTACGGCCCAATGACGCCGCCGGCCCATAAACCACACCAAACCGTAATTTTTTCGGGATGCAATGATGACTCATGGAGTACATGTGGACTGCTGCCTGACCAATACCGCATATTTTGTTTATTGACGAAGCCATTCAGCCAGAAATAAGCCCCATCGCTGAAGATGCTTTTTCGATGAAAATCCGAATCATTTTCAAGTTGTTGCTCAGCCCAATTCATGAACATACGACGCTTCCGGTGGTCAAGCGGCTTCAGTTCTTGCGTCAATTTAATCTTGTAAGGATGTAGGCCAAGATCTTTTCGCAAAATTCGCCACAACGACGTCACAGAGATGCCCAACGCTTGAGAACGACGTGTGAGAGACACATTTGGGCTTTCTTCAACTGAAGCCTCAGCGGCAGCAATATTCCCGACACTACGGGCACTTCTTTGTGGATTCAAATTTTTCCACTAGACGCTCAATTGTTGATCTGCTAGGACGATTATGACGACCATAAATTGGACGTAGCGCTCTTAACGTTGAGACCGCTGACTCCGAATTTCGGTAGTAAATTTTAATAATTTCGACTCGTTGTTGGCTCGTACATCTTTCCATCATGAAATGTCAAACCTTACTGAAGAGAAATGTCAAAAGAGCGGCATCGTTTGCTGTCCCTGTCGCTCTACTTTTGTAGAAAATCCCTGTTGAAAATCCCTTTAATTGCAATTATTGGATACATTGCATTCATGAAAGTCTACATAAGCAAAGGGACAACTTTCTTATGAATTCTATCCATTGCTTTTATGAACAAATCATGCATCTTATGAAAGTTCCATGAATGTTTTCATACACGAATGAACGGAGGTACAGTGATTGAATGAACTCCTTCTTTAGCTCAATTTCAATGATTTTTTCATACTGTCAATGCGTTTTTTCATTGCCACGATTTACGTGTTGGTTCAGTGTTTGTAAGACCGAAAACTTGACTCCCTGATTCCAATAGCCTCGTACAGCTCGAGTCGTGCCACGCGTTTTCTTTCGGTTTGATATTCTTTATCTAAAGCTATTTTAACACGATTGCCAGATCTGCCAATATTGTCATGTCTACAAATGAAAAAATTGTCCCAAATGTCTGCCAGCCGTGTGGACTGGCAATTTTTTCTACCAATATATGCAGAAAATTCATTGTCAGATAATTAGCAGACCTCCATCTGACAATGAAATTATCAGGTATCTGCCAATCGTCTGAACAACTAATTTTAGAATTTTCAGACCATTGCCAGACGCTCAGGACATTTGCAGACTCATTTGCTTTTTGCAGATGTGCTGTGGTTACGACATCTGCAAATATTTCATTTGCAGACAAATATTTTTCATATTTGAACGAACAAAACGAAGTTTCGGTGTTTTTTCTTTGCACTTTTATGTAGATTGGTGCAAAATGTGTGAATTAAATAATTTCAAATATGTACGTGGACGAAGAAGTCGATATAGGAACGGAAAGGATCTAGGAAATTTTACAACCCTTTCCTTTTTTAATGATTCTTCTCAGCTCAGCCGCTGAAATGCTAGCCATGCATATTTGTTTCTTACTTTTGGATATGCGGAGTTCCCAAAGCTAGAAGATCGTCGAATTGTTTTGAACCCATACGCAAAAAATTGCCATAAATTCTGGCTCCTCAGCTATCAATTCCACGAGCAGTTTTGCGTAAGGTCCCTCCTGCTTTCGGCGTGCCACCCAATCCTTCGTTCCATTTAAATTTTTTTTTTCTTACGTGCTTCTCAATCAAGACTTCACCACCGAATGAAAAAAAAAATGTTTTGTTTGTCTGAAAATACCTGCAAAGGGATCTGTAGTGTGAACCGCGTGAACTGACAATTTTCTACCTAACGTTGCCAGACAAATTATTTGTGGGCATACCATCTGCAAATGAAATTGTCAGAGTTAGGAATAAAACCTGGCAGTAGATAGGATAGGTAGGTTCTGGGACCACTAGAGTGGCAAAATTTGCCACCCTGCGGTGAGTCACCCAATTGTGGTTAAAATGTTGTGGTTTTGATGTTCCAATTGCGGTTTTAGAGTGTGATTGGCACGTGAGTGTTCCAATTGTGGTTTTGATGTTCCAATTGCGGTTAAGTTGTTTATGTTTTATTTTTATCATGGCATTGGTAATGAATTTTCGGGGGGTCGAAAGATAACGTTTCATATGGGAGTTATTTTGGGATTTAGTAAATGGAGGTCAACGTTTTGCGTGTCTATTCATGTTGTGCATACATTTATTCTATAAATAGAATTGTTCTCATTATAGTTTGATTAATTGTAAGAAATGATTTGGTTGCCCTTTGATCAAGACGAGTAGTAAAAATTGTGGTTGTCTTTCGCTGTCTTCCAATGGGAGTACATGTTGCGTACGTGTTTAAAAAAAAGAGAAGTCAATGTTTTGGGTTCAAACGATAAAATCGGGTGATAAATATTGCATTTGTCATACATCGTGGAAATATTTTAAAATTGTAAGAGTAGACGTAATTGATTCTAGTTTATCAGTTCATCTAACGCCAGAAGATGGTAGTAAATGTTTGTTGATGAAAATGTGCAGAGGAGATCCAGTACCTGGGAATCTAACATCAGTACCGTATCAATTTACTGTAAACGAACATTTAAAAATTGAAGTATTCGGTGGTTCAATAACCATATTAGGAGTGACAACCGATGGTTTTCATCCCTTGAGAATAACGAGTAGTTTTAATGAGCTGTGTGTATTTAATGATATTGATAAGGAAGATATAAAATATAAAGCGCTCAAAAAAGATGGTGGATACAGGTCGTGAACAGCTTATGAAACTAATTCCTGACTTTTTAATAGATCACAAGGAAAATTTGTTGGATGATCACTACAGGGAGATTTTAAATTGTTATATTAAATTATGTGAATACGCTCCTGCTTCTATTGTTAATTCTAAATATGGATGCCATTATTCAACATGCAGCTGGTCATCGGATACATGTGAAGTGGGACCCGACACTTGTGGATGTTACATGTTAAAAAGTAGAATAATGCAAACAAAAAAAATAATGTCACTATATAGCAGAATAAATAAAAAGAGTTAATTCAAAGAATATTGATTTAGTTTCCATTTGACTTTTCAGTGGTGTGGTGTGTCGATCTCTATATCAAATCAAACAAAATGTATAAATTCTTCTTTCTGTTAATCTCCGTATCATGGGGTTTATTCCAAGCTAACCCAATACCGTTAAATCTATCAGCTGGTACTAATAATAAAGGAAATTTGGAATTTTCTTTGCTGCTACCTAGTAATGATACTTTAAAAATTGATTTGTCCTTTCAATTGATGAAGATCAATGAGATCATACAAAATGATCAACAAAATAATGGCACAGCAACAACAACAACAGAAGAACCTGTAAAACAATATTTTACTGTCGAAGAGGCCATAGAGGCATTCAGGCAAGATTTGCTGAAAAAAGAAAAGGATATCCAGGGAATAATTGAAAGTGAAAATATTTTTTACAGACATTTTAAGTTAGAATACGATCAGTTGGATCTAACAATACGGTGCTCTTACGATAGTAATTATAAGAGACGTACACTCGCCATAAATTGTTATGAATATCGTGAATATTCCAGTGAAAGAATTACGAGTAATGGTGAAATTGAAATATTTACATCACAAGACACGACGTTCCGTTCCGATGTCGAATTGATTGATGTGAAAAAGTATAAGCAAACATATGATATGACAATTTCATAGATTGTGAAATGAAATGAGAACGAAAAAATTGGAACAGCAACCAAACGGGGGAAGGATGAATAAAGAAAAAATCGTCCAGACAATCAACAGCAACAACAACAAATTCAATCTGAAAAGTTTTTTTTTAAAAATAAAACAAATGATTTTTTTTAAAATATTTTTGGGTTTTTTTATTTATCTAAGTTCTAAAAAACTTAATAAAATGGGATTGATTTCGTTTTGAACGAAATCACCTCCCCTGGCTCTGGCATTTAATGCTGCCAGCAAATGAATGGCAGCTTTCAACTGCAACCAGCTTCTCGTACGTTGAAGCTCCTTCATGGTATCCTCCAGTTCTTTCAGCAACCCGCTGAACTCCCAGCAGGCCTCAGTGATGTATTTTACATCATTGTTGATTAAGTTAATAATTGCTTCCATGACTGAATTCCTGGATGTATTCTGTTGAAGTAATGTTTTGCATAGTTTTCAACGAGTTTTTATACCAGAAAGTCATGGGAATTGGGTAAAAATTTAAGAAAAAATATTATCTGTGGTTTGTAGTATAAAATTCTTAATGTCTTTCATGTCCGAACTGTGTTGTTTTAGGTAATAAAGTAATGTTTTGCATAGATTTCAGGGAGTTTTGTTTTTATACTAGAAAACCATGGGAATTGGGTAAAATTTTGTCCTTATCTAGCGGTTTTTCAATGAGGGTATTGCTTCTGAGTTTGATTGACAGCTGAATGTTCCAACTGTGGTTTGCAATGTTCTGCACTGCGTTGAAAGTCTTATCGTGCTAAAATAAATATGGGAAAAAGGATTTACGGAAATATGCACAGGAAAAAAAAAAATATTATCTGTGGTTTGTTGTTAGAAATATTAGTTGTTATTTAATTTGATGGTAGGTTTGTGATGATATAAATAGAGTGAATTTCATGCGATAGTCAGCAGTAACATGGACATCAACGAAGAATTAAACAACATCGAGCAGGGTAGCTTCAAGGATACAGTGAAGCTATCAAGTTTGATCAAAGGGCAACCGTACGAAATCGAGCAGGTTAAAGTCTGTACAACCAAGTTCGGTAAGAAAATGCTTTGCATTTTCAGTGATTTTCAAGTAAGTACCTACCTAAAACGAAAAAAATGTAAATAGATACTTACTCTTTTTTCTTCTATAGGTGTTTCTTCCGGACCGTTACAGCAACATGTCGGAGGAGATAAGGAATGCTATATGTGAACAAGATTTCACATTGACCTATGTTGGTCCGCTGGGCAGATCATCACAGATCAAAATTTCAAAAAAAGAAGATAAATAAAAAAAAAACATTCTTTACAATATATAATTATTCGTTATTTATTTTCCTCTGAACTAAATTTCTTATAATAAAACTGTTTTGAAGGGCGCAGCAGCAATCATCACCATAATGGTTTTCACATTTTGGGTGCATGCAATTTGTTCGTAGGGATTTCAAATTTTCGCAATCTTCTTCAAACTGCTCCACGTTTAACACCATATACCAAGGGTCGTCAAGCATTCGTTTAATCCATGAAATCTTCTCCTTTCCCTTTACGTATATGGGAGTTGTTACTCGAATGTTTTCTTTTATGAAGCTCTGTACACTGTTGTATGTGACAGAACCTTCATGCCACATCAGTTTGTGTTGGTTCCGCCCCAACCAATTGACACGTTTCTTGGAGGCTGCAGATAGGTCGTTATATGGAAATGGTGGTTCGATTAGAAAATGTTGATGCTCCTTGTTGTTGAATGTTATAGCCACTTCTTTGTAGATGAAAGTGTTGGGCTCAATGTTGAAGCCCTGGACATCCATTGTGATAAAAACACCCTCCACCATTATAAATTTTAGATGTGTGCTTACGCTCTCACCACAAACTATCTAATGAAATTCCTTTACATAATTCTTTCTTTAAATAATTCTTTTTATTTCATTGGTAAGCGGTGTATACTCAACCAGACGATCATGTATAAGTACACAATATGCACAAGTCTTATCTGGTATATTCTTTGTTGTGTGAAATTCCACTCTAATATCCAGGGGACCCGTTTTAACAGCCTCGTTTTGATGTGTCACATCGATAACAATGATTGGAGCGTTTTCCTTAAATTTGTCACGTGATAAAATTGGTTGAGGTTCACGCATGTAATAGCCCTGCTGAAATTTCATATACATGTCATACAATATAGCGTACCGATTTCGATCAAATTTTAGATTGAGATCATCGTACGGGTATGAATCAGAGTTAAGATGCACTTTAATATTACTCAAATCACAGTGCTGAAATACATTGGCAGACTGAAAGACAATTAAAATAAACCGTGGTCTCTCGCTTTGCGGTGAAAGTTTCACATTCCACAAATTGTGTAGTCCCTGTGATAGTACAGGGTTGTAGTGACAGTCCCAACTTCGAAAAGACATTGTTAGGCGTTGTCCACTGTTCATTGTTTTGAGAATTTCCAATTTTGAAAAATCAGCCAGTTGTATATGGGGCATTTTCCATGTAATATTGATAATGTTTAGTTTAATTTTTTCCTTGACATCAGTTGAAAAGAATGAATCCTGATCAGATTTTGAACGCAATAATATGAGCTCATGCTTAGAGTTCAATACAATCTTATTAAAGTCCTCGGCAAAGCCCAAAAGCATTTTGAGTGGCACGCAAAAATTGAAATATCCGTTCTCTAGTTCAAAGTCTTCCCCTACAGACCATCCAGCATTTTTCAACATTTGACTTTCATTCATATTGAGGGAGACATAATTTTTAATCGTTGTGGTCACTCCTAGATATCGTGTACGGTCTACTTCAATTCCATTGATTTCATATCGGATCTCATCAAAGAGAAATGCTACACAATTGTTTTTAAATTTTATATTATGTGATATTGTTCCGTTGTCGAGTGTTACAATTCCCTCGATATAAATATAACTATCACTAGGCAGTACGTATAGATCTTGATTCTGAATCGCGATTCTTATTTCATCATTATTTTTAAACGTTTGCAAATATGGTGTGTAGCTATGGTATTCCTTTTTTATGATGCTTTCATCATAGATGGGCTTTTGTAATACATTTAATATTTCACTCATGATTTAGGTTTATTTTGGTAGCAGCAGCTGGAAACCCAATGATTTCAAATATTCCCTATTGAATGCAGTTAATTTTTTTCTTTTTTGCAACGGTTCCCTCTTAATCACTGTTGTTGTTGTTGGTCGTGTGACTGATTGTGTTACAGTGATGAAGGGTGTTGATTTTGCGTTGTTTTTATTGTAAACAATCATTGGTCCTTGGGTTTTAAATGAAGCCTAAGTGTAATGGTTTCTCCACGAAAATTTACTAGATCACCGTTTTGATCAATGACTTTAACAGCTATTGAACTGATCTGTCGGGTGGTTACTGGCAAATAGATGACATTTTTGGGAATTTCATCTAATTTATATCCGGGGCTACCATTTAGCGAAAACTCATGAAGGGTGTGTGCTGGTGCATTATTAATGTATGATCCACCCACGATATTACATTCAATACGTATAGCATTGACTCTTGTTATATTGATAGGCAGGTCCGAATTGTTCTCTTCTCCTCCTTTTAACTTTCTCTTACTAAATCCCAATAATGAACCGATTGTTCGATCTGCGGTAAAATCAATGTCATCACTACAGTAAATTTCAGTTTTCAATGTATTGTAATTGGCGTCAATATAAAATTCTCCAGTTTTATTTATACTCTCATACTTTTTCTGCAAGAATGTAGCTATGTCTTCGAATTCATACGAACCAATTGGAAGTTCAATGATTGAGTCTCGCACATGAAACAAATTGTTTTCCAAATCAATATTGGGTACAGAGTTAAATGTATGGAAATCAACCAGACCACACTCGTAATCCCTATCCAAATCTATTGATGGAAAATAATTTGCTTCCAGATTTGATGCGTCACCAGTTAATATTAGTGTTATTGACATCTTGAGCGTTAGTTGAACAATGAAATTGAAAACAAATTTTATATGTATTTTATTCGAATTGTTTTGTATTTATTACAATACATCTTTTTTTTTAATCCAAGAATTATGTTCGCTTGAAAATCCCAACCATTTGACTAGAGCCTTGTCTCCCCTGGTATTGAGAACTTTCTCCACAAGATAACTATTTGGATATCTTGTTTTCATCAGCTCATACTCATAGAAGCCTCCTTTGATGACATTGCCCTTATAGTCCTCCAAAATGTATGTAGTTGGATTAGTATTTTGAACTGTTTTGATTTTAAAGATTTCAGTCGTCCAATTGGGGGTGTAGCCCTTTTCGAAAATGTGCTTATATTTACTGATTCGTACACTGTCTCGCTTATGAAACATTGGTTTATTAAATATTTTCATGTTGTTGTAGACTGTGTTTAGTAGCATTTTCTCATTGTTGGAATTGACACTGCTTGGTGGCATTTTAATGGTACGATGTTTTGTGTTATTATATCTAGCAATCAATTGTTTGTGGAAATGTATCCATTGATATGATCCACGGTAACTAAACTCTTTCCACATTAAAGCCTTGAAAGTTCTATTGAAGCGTTCAACTATTGATGCCTTTAAAATACTAAATGTTGAATAGTGATTAATACTGTACTGCCGCATGAGAGTTTGAAATTGTTTGTTGAAAAATTCTTTTCCATCGTCGGTTTGTAGATTCTTTGGTGAGCGGTGCGAATCGACAAGAATACTTTTCATTGCTTCGCTGACACTGGAAGCTGTTTTAGTTTTAAGCGGCACAACCCAGGCAAATTTCGAAAATGTATCAATGAGGGTGAGAAGAAAACGGTACCCGCTGTTAACTTTTGAATATTGTCCCATTTCTACTAAATCTGCTTGCCAAAGGTCATCTATTCCCTTCATTATTACCCGACGACGATGGAAATTTTTGCGAGCTTGTCTATGCAGCTCACCTACTAGTCCCCTTTTCACATTAATATTCATTTTCTTTCCGATTGTAATTTATTCTGGATTCTCGGTTCTCCGACTTGTTTGAACGTGTATGCTTCAAACCCTGCCAGTCTATCTTCAATATATTTAACAAGTTCTTTTATATCCTTGCTTAGGTCTTCAATGAGCAATTTATTTGCATTTATCTCCGCTTGTAAATCCTTTGTGACTTTTTCAAGGTTTTTTCTAAAATTGTCTCCCAAAAGTGTGTTGTCTTTTTGAGATTTTAAGATCAACTGACTTTGACTGGCTGTGATGAATTTCTTTGATACTGCATCGTCATCTTCAATTGGTGTTGCTAAATTTTTTATTCGTTTAAAATGAAGGTTTATATTCCGATCACGATCCATATTAAATCCAATGGTTTTTTTAAGTCTATTGTCCTTGAAGATATTGGGAGAAAAGTGACCAAACTTGTCGACACTCATTTTGCAAATGAATTAGGCTATTATATTGCACTCTTTAAGTTCTTCAATAATGGAAACAATTTCATTATTATGACCAGTGTGACCTGCCGATTGTGATGAAATTAAAAGTCGTAATCTATCGACTATTTCATTGGGATCATCCCAATAAATATAATTAGTTTTTTGCAGATTTACGCTCATTAGACCAGATCCTTTACGGTTTGTTTTATCGTTGAATAGTCTTTTTATAATATTTTTGTACTTGAATGCCTTTGTGCCTTTGATTTGTTCATTTTCATCATATCGACGTTTATGTGCACTTGTTGTAATGAGAATTTCCTTGTAAACTTGCAAATCAGAGGAATTGTAGTTTTTCGATGGTGTTTTATAAAACAGAAGCTCAAATAGTCCGGGTGTAAGGGGCCAGTTTTGATCACCAATAGAAATACTATTTTCTCTTAGCACAAACTCTTTATTACCAAATTTCCATTTTGTGTTTGAATCTCTATGTGGACCATACAAATTATCTAATTTTTTGTTCCGTTCCAATTGGGTCAAATCCAATTTTGAATATACATCGCTTTTATTGGTGTCGTCGTCGTTTTGCGAATAAAAGGCATCCTCCTCACTTGAATCACTTGAATTGAACTTAATCGTATCACTCTCATCTGGTACTTTATAATCAAAATCAACCGGTGAGATGTCCTTTTTCAATGGTGTGCTTGTATTACCCTCTAAGAGTCTAGGTTTGGTGTCATTTCCACCATCAACATAGCTTTGCTTTGAACTTTTAACGAGTTGTTTGAGAGGTCTGGTGATTGGTTTAAATGTGTCTTCCAACAAGCCCCGTGCATCCGATTCTTGCGACTTGAAACTGTTGAACTTTTTCCGCAATACATTTCTAGTCTTTATAATATCTCTTACTATTTTCTCATTCATTTTGTAGTTACCAGATCAGATCAATCAGATCAGCTTGTAGTTACCAGATCTGTTGTAACAGCTTGAGAACATATTATATACTGATCCGAAATTGAGAAATATTGATTACTTATTGTTGAATAAATATATCAAATCCTTTTCTATAACGACCACCATCAATAGGATCGTCTTTGTTGATGACCAGAAAACCATATTTATCCTTCCAACACTTGCTGCATATATCTGAGAAATTTTCAAATTTCATATCAGCACCCACATGATCGTTGTATATATGCTTCATATTCATTTCATCCTGTTTGAACATGATAATCATATTGGCATTGTCTCGAATTAAATGTTTAGGAATTCGTGTATATGTTTGACATAAATAAAAGCAATCAATATTCCTATGACGACCCATACAAAAATATGACCGAATATTGTTTTGTTTCTCACATGCCACATCATCGAAAATAATAATCGAATCAATTCTTGCTTCATCGGGCGGTAGAACATCTTCATTTGCAGAGAATGTATGAAATCCCATACCTTTTATAGGCTGTAGTAGTTGTTGAAGATATTGATACTTTGGTTGATACAATGACTTTGAATATAAATAAATATTCTTGAACTTTACTCCATTGGGACTTTCGATTAAGCCTATCATAACATTGGTTTTCCCACAGTTTGATGGACCCACTATCAAAGCTCTTATGGTGTTTGGTAAGAGTAAACTATGTCTCGGTGACGATAGACTATTAGATGAAAAATCTCTGTTGCGAACAACAAGATCGTTTTGCTGTTTTATAAAACGCATCTCAATAATGAGTGTTGACATGTGTACTAAAAACCTGTGCTTTTATTGATTTGTTTTAGTCTTTGAAAATATGTTCAACAGACTTGATCACCGCACTCGAAATGGTAGTCTTTTATAAAAAGCACTTTAGTCACAATCGAAACACAGTTGGAAGAGGACTAATAAATAACATTATTAATTCCCTACCAGTTGAACTTCACTTACCAGGCTATCAATTTTGTGGACCCGGCACTAAACTTAAAGAGCGTTTGTTGAGAGGGGAAAAGGGAGTAAATCCATTAGACGCTGCCTGCAGAGAACATGATATTGCTTATTCACAAACAAAAGATATAAATAAACGACACGTAGCAGATCAAATATTAAGCGATAAAGCGTGGGCAAGAGTAAATTCCAAGGACAGTAGTTTCGCTGAACGTGCAAACGCTTGGTTCGTCACAAACGCCATGAAGGCAAAAGTAAAATTCGGCATGGGCCACAAAACTAAGGGGAAGAAAAAATGTAATGCCGCGAATAAACTTTTTAATATGGCCGTGCAAAATGCGAAAAAGGTTTTATTACAAGAAAAACCCACTGATATTGACAGTGCAATACAAATTGCTAGAAAAGTCATATCTAAATCATTGAAAAGAAAAAAATCAACGATTCAAATACCACGTATAATACCGCTACCTAAAATTGGAGGTTTCCTGCCTCTAGTTCCAATACTAACAGCCCTCGGAGCAATTGGAGGTCTAGCATCTGGTGGATCGGCTATCGCTAAGGCTATACATGAAGCCAAGTCTGCTCGAAAACAATTCGAAGAAGCAAATCGTCACAATAAAACTATGGAGGCCATAGCAATGGGAAAAGGCCTATATCTGAAACCATACCGGAAGGGCTACGGTTTATTTTATTATTCGCAGCCAAAAAACTAATGAGAAGGCTACCCAGACGACCACTTACAGATAGCGATTTGGTTAGATATACAAAACATGTGCCACACTTTAGAGGGGTTTTTATGCGCGATACGTTACCGAAAAAACCCCATCAAATAGAGTGTGGTATTGTTAATCTGGATTCTTCTTTCGGCACTGGAACACACTGGGTAGCATATAGAAAAGATAAGAACCATAAGGAGTATTTCGATAGCTTTGGAAACCTTCAACCACCGCAAGAAATTGTGAATTATCTTGGAAACAACATAGAATACAACTATCAGCAACACCAAAATTATAATTCTTTTAACTGCGGTCACTTGTGTCTGAAATTTCTCTTGAAATAAAAATTTTTTTTTTTAATTACAAATTCATATATTTTTATTTTCGATCTTATAATGACCCCAAGCTAAAGTACTTGTATTATTTTCACATATATATCTTTTAGTATCTTCAAAGTTTAATGTTTTCTTGCATAAATTTTGTGTATAAATTATATGAAGTTTATTCCTAAAAGTAGTCATATTCCTATAAATAGAGATTTTATCAAACAAACAAGTCTTATAGTTTTCTATAGTAAGTCTCTTTGTAACAGACTTCTTGATACCTTTTGCTTTCTGAACGGAAATACCATCATCAATTGTAAAAGAGTACATTTTAGCACGTAAGCCAACAAATTGTGCCATTTTCCTTCCACTATTCTCATCCTTAAACATACCCAATTTTTTTGCATTTACCAGCGGAAAGTTGTGCACATTCAAGGGATTATAGTCGGAAGTATCAAAGTATGTGTGTATGTCATTATAGATATCTGCGTAAAAGTTTTCGGTATTGATAGTATAAATGAATGAATCTGTGTCCATGTAATTGAGAAGCAACCTGTTACTAAATTTGACTTTCATATATTCATAATGGAACTCGTACATGAGTAATTTCGAAAGTTCCAAGACTACGAATCCCAAATAAAGTGGTTTATTATAGACAACTTTTACCCTATGCAATTGAATAGCAACCATATTTTCAGAAAATATCGATCTACTGTGGAAATTTGGTTTTGCCATTAGAGCCCGTATACCTTTCCTTTTACCGATATTCTCCCAATGTGTAGCAATTTTAACATCAGTTCTTTTATCAATGTTTTCCATTGTCTTGCCATAGATACTATTATTCATTAATTTGAAAAAATTCTTTTCAAAGGCATTTCTAGCTTTCTTACGGTAATGAGTATTCAATTCAATATACTTTTGAAGCCAATTCGATTGTTTGAATTGAATGACTCTGTGGACATTTGTCATTACTAAACCATGTTTCAGTGCTTGCTTCAGGTTTTCTATATGAATAACATATTTCCGTTTAGGATAAAAACTGCTTACCAACTTTTTAGATTTGGTTCCCGGAGTGCAAATATTTTCCGGGCAAAATGGTAAGTCATTGTGAATATCATGTAATGTTTCGGGATAATCCAAGTCTACCTCCAAGACGATACCGATATCTGGATTTTTGAATGACATTATATAACTTTTGGTAAAGTGATCTGTGCTTGTCACCCACTGAAAACCACCATAGGGAAGAGTTTGGTTCATAGCCCAACCATAGAGATTATTAACATCCAAGTACATCAAATATGATGAAGGTAGGTTTGGTTGATATGTAGTCATAAATTTGTTGTTTGCTTCCGAATATCTATGACAGCATTGAGTTAAACCACCCCTAACACCGTTTTGGAAAAATTTATACATTTCGAATTCGGTTAATAATTCCAATTCAATGTCTGTAACTTTGAGCATTGCATCCCAAGACAAACCGGGTGCCGTATAATAATAGCACGGATCCAATTTATAGATTTCCTGGCATATTTTTCGAAAATTCTCAAAGATATCGGCAAGCAAAACAACATCACTTTGTAAATAAATTTGCAGATATTCCCTCATGTTTTGACAATTGAAATGTGACCAAATTTTATGAGCAACTTCATATGACTCATCGGAACATTCCTCGTCAGTTAGTTTGTTGAAGAATGCACTCTTTTCTGGTAAACATTTCTCTTCTAAGCGCTCCCACGAATTTAGATAATCATAGGGAAACACACCTTTTCTTTTAATCAAGTCGAATTGCTGTCCACAATTGAAATATAATGTTGTGAATTTAAAATCATCGTTACCTAAATTCTGCGCTAGTGAGTCAATACTTTCGCTGAGAAAGCGACATGAATCAAGAAATCTCATTTCAAAATAGGTCTCCGAGTTTTCATCTACAAGCATCTTTTTAGATATTGAGATATATTTCTCCTTATTCAAAGCCAATACCTTGATTTCTCCCTCCAATTCATTCAATGAAGAGAAAAATAAATGACTATCATAACCTGTGAGATTGTGTAAGAAAATCGGCATGAATTTTGGAAGACTTGTTCGTAAATTACAGCTATTATGACTAGGTCCTCTATATTCCCCCGTAACATGACAATGGTCTCTTACTCTATACTCGAATTCTATAAACTTTTTCCCACAAAATATACAGCACTCTTCGTTCGTTTGACGCCATTCTTGTTGCGGTGTGAGATCTTTCATCGGCACTGCATGTTTGTAGTAATCAGCATACAGTAGTTGAATATCTTCACTTAGATTGTTGATGAATTTACTCGTACAGTCGGGTCCTATAAAACATCATTTGAAAAAAAAGAACAACAAAATAGCAAAAATTAATATACCTGTAAACGTCCTCATTGAATTCTTGCTGCTATCAAAGAAACAATTGATGTAGTAGGCAAATGCACAAGGAACATGCTGTTGAGTTGTTGTTGTTGATGATATAGATGGATCGGGAAGACAAGTACTAACAGGTAATAGTATACTCTCAAAGTCTGCATATATTACGAAAGGTACACTGACAGATCTCTCGACATTTGAAAACTTTACAATGTTTTCCCCTTCCTTTGGCATATGCGTAACAACACCAGCGCATTCTGTCTTATGGTTCTGCAAACTTTCCTCATTGTAATAGTGCTGCAAACAACTATTACAAAAGTATAGCTTTTTCTCTTTCACATTGAGGATCCTGTCGCGTAGAAGACGACTTAAACATTTTATCCACACATAATGAGTCACTTCGTTATCATCGCAATATAACAAATTAATGTGAAGGGGTTTCTCATTTTTAGTCAGATAGTATGGGCCCTCAATACATTGTTTGCTCGTTTCATCATCATTCGAGTATCCGAAAACATTAACACTTATCTCATTTTGCGCCTCAAACTTGGGTATCTGATCAATTGCCAAAGGAAAAACGAGGTCTTTAAAATTTAGAACCATATCAGCAGTGGAAATACAGTCACTCGTTATATCGGATATGTTATAGGCAAATGAGGAATTGGGTTTCGACACGTTTGGGTTCACAGCTGAAATTATTGCCCATTTGAAACAGTATACATCATTGTTTTTAACATTGATCACAGCCTTTTTGTTATTAATGAAAGCTGGTAATTTGATGTGCGCTGATCCCTGCAAACACTGATATTTATTGACATTCAATTCAATGGCTTTTATCCTAATTAGAGTCCATCCACTGTCTCGCTCCTGAAATTCTTCCAGCTTCTTCATTATATTATCCTCCATTTCTTTTATTATTTCTTCAATGTTATCGTATAAAAGAACGGGTTGCATACGTGTGGCCATTGACTTTACATCAAAGTCCATATCATCCTCATTACCAATCTTCACAAATTCCGCAAATAATTCCAAATTGAATTTAATTGAATTATTTTTCATGACTATTTCTTGCAATAGATTTTTGACAATTGCCCTCTTTCTTGCAAAAAATGAATTCACATCTAATTCGTCCTCTTTTTCATTCATCACGGAATACGACACAATTCGTTCTTTGAATGATGTCATTATTTTATGCACGTTATCGGCGTAAGACACTTTAACTTTCGATTTATGTGCATTGCTTCGCTGATGCTGCTTCCATGTTTTCCTATTCACACTAATGTTACACACATTGCACACAATATTCGATGATGCTGGTGCTGATGTCGATGGTGATCCTGATGTTGATGTAGGTAGTGACGTCACTGGTAAAATGACTTCATTTTTCCCCTTGTCCTCATCCAAAACTATACACTTTAACAAATGCTCCTTCAATTTATATTTTCTCGTAAATGATTTACCACACACCAAACAATGATTTAAGATCTTGTTATGTATAGTATCCATATGACGCTTCAAAACACCTTTAAGCGAAAACGTTTTATCACAAATATTACACTTCATTTCTTTATTTTTATTTGGTGTGCAACGAACTTCTTTACTACTGAGAAAAAATTCAACTGCTTCTTGAACTGAAATCAAATCAACATATAACCTCTACAATGGCATACAATTTTCAAACCACAGTGCAAACTCCTTGTCTACTATGGTCTCTCTCTTCTTATCCTTGCATTCAAAAACAACTAAACCGCAATTGGTTTCCAATTCATTTTTAACAAATAACGAAACCATAATAACAATAATTCTATTTATAGAATAAATGTATACACAACAACGCACATAATTTGTCGCATAAAACGTTGACCTCCATTTACTAAATCCCAAAATAACTCCCATATGAAACGTTATCTTTCGACCCCCCGAAAATTCATTACCAATGCCATGATAAAAATAAAACATAAACAACTTAACCGCAATTGGAACATCAAAACCACAATTGGAACACTCACGTGCCAATCACACTCTAAAACCGCAATTGGAACATCAAAACCACAACATTTTAACCACAATTGGGTGACTCACCGCAGGGTGGCAAATTTTGCCACTCTAGTGGTCCCAGAACCTACCTATCCTATCTACTCCTGGCAACCGTGTGAACGGCCAATTTGGAATTGTAAAGTAGTTTGCTATTTTCAGATCATTTGCAGCTCATTGCTATATCATTTGTAGACCCGACAATATTGGCAGTTCTGCCGTCCTGAAGCCGAGGGAAAAACTTGCAAAACACAACATGTGAATATAATAGTCAATGCGAAAATGGTCCCTTTTTCGCTCTTTTCAAAGCATCTTTAACAGTCAATGTGGTCTAAATACAAATCATGTGATCGTCAACATTTCTGTGTTGACACCGAAATAGAAAACTAAATCCTTGACCCATTTTGGGACAACATTGACCGGTTCGCGTCATTCCTGTGGTACTCAACGTTTTATGCATTGACACTGTGACACCCGTGTAGGAGTAGCTGTGACGGGAAATAGTTTCACGGGCAATAACTTCACGAGGGCAAAATCGTTACCTCGAGTGGGAAATAATTTCTCTTTTTTATGCGAAGGTATTTCCTACTGAAAGTGGGCAATAGCTTCATCTTTTTCGTGGGAAATAAATTCTCTAAACACGCGACGACACATGTAAGTCCTGCAGGGGGGTTTGTTTGGTCCTTAGCGAGCGCTCAAAAATTAACAATAATCTCAACGTTACTGTATTTCGAGCTTCGATCTATGTATTTATATCTATGGTTTCCTTTGAAATCAATTCCTTGTTAAACTGGTAAAACTTGGATTCTAGCACCCTAACCACAAAACCATTGGGTCTGAAAGTTACAACCGTGTAGGACGCTTCCTTCCTTATTTCACAGCTAGTTTTTATTGAATACTCATTTAGGATTTGCACTTTTACCCCAGCTTTTTTAAACAGGGAACATTTTTATACTTCTACTCATACATATAACAACTTCAAAAGTATATTGAAAGGAAAACTAATTACACGAGTCTAGATTTTTTAAAATATTTCTTAGACCTAGAAACTCCGATTTCTTTAGAAAATTTGTTTTCTTTTTACTCCAAATATTCTTCACCAGTATTTGGAGACTAAAAGTTAAGTTTAATAGAAAACTGTGGTTTGTTTTAACATATGTTAAATAAATTTTTTGAATTTTAGGGTTCAAACTGAATTTTATATACATACTTCTTTTTTCGCCTCTATATATTAAAAATGAAAGAAAAACTGGCCCGAGGCGAAAAATGTCATTTAACTTTCTGTTGAAACCCCCGAAAAACATTTTATTTACCGCTAAGCCTCGCAACAAAAACACAAAATTGTTTTTCGCTAAGTCTGGATGAACATCCTGTCAGAAATTACTATCTGAACCGGCTGACAAAATCGAGATTTTCAATAAAATATGAATTCGTTTTATTGCTGTTAAGGTTTTGATTTAAATAATATTAATTTTAAACTTAAGCTTAATGAATATAAGTTATTACTAGAGTTAGCCCAGTTGGAGAACTTCTATCATACTATTGAATCGAATCGCATGAGTATGTGTGACTCTTCATTCGATGTGTAAGGAAGGGAACACATGTTCATATGAAATAAACGAAAGAAAAAGTTAACGAAGAGAACGAACTTGTTTTGTGAACAAGCGAAAGCGAATGTTAATGTCAATCGAGTTGATGGCGGAAGGTTGACGAATAAAGATAGTGGTTTTTATATTTGTTTCCGCTTTAAATTTCTTGTGTTTTTATTTGGACGGAATTGAGTAGAGAAAAGAGTAGAGAACACGCCTTAAGAACGAAATGACCGAGAGGATGTTTTTGCTTGTGCACAAATAACTTTAAAGGTATTAACTTTTCCGCAAAACAGTCTTCGGCACATATAAGCATGATTTACAAAAAAGATCCATATCCATTTTTTGTAAATCAAGAAATAAACAGCTTTTTGTACGAATGAACATATTTTTTTCACCAAATAACTTATTACTCTAAAACCAGTCGATGTATCGCTACCATTGGTATTTGTCGTTTAACTAGAGGTTATACCGGATGTTGTACGCAAATGTCAGCATTCTACGTCAATTAGTTTCTGAGTTAGACCTAGGTACAAAATTGGTCTAGGGTTCGGACAGACGGACAAAATCGAAACAAATAAGGTTCCGTTCTTTCCCTTTTGGTACGGAAACAAGCAAATAATGTTGTGGTTAAGGCAGTGAAAATGGTTCTTAACTACAGTCGACACATGGCTCGAATATTTAATAGCTCGAATAAAATTGGTTGGCAATAACGCCAGGACTAAAATTTACATGTAATTTGTATTTGATAACTCGAACTTCTATTACTCGAATGTCTTGATAGCTCGAAAAGATTATTTGGCGTCACCTTCGATAAGTCGAATTCTGCGGGGGAATTCCCAAATCTGTGTGTTTTTACAAGTTCGTCTTATAATGCATCGTTTTCGGGGCACTTTTCCTATGCCCAAGTATACATAACGTGTAGAAAATCGTGATTTTCGTAAGTGTGAGTAAGAATTGTCAAATTCCTTTTTAGTAGGGGTTAGAACACATAATTATTAATAGGTTGGTATATTGGTTTGAATTTTTGAAAAATAAGAGGAAGGCAAAATAAACACAGAGTTTTTTGAAAACAAAAATATTTTACTTGATAAGTCGAGGTCGTGATAACTCGATTTTTTTGTGGCAAGTGATGGTTTGAGTTATCGAAGTTCGACTGTATTTCCCTTCGCCTCTTTATATATGAAATTTATGATTCAATAATTTGTATTTTATTTGATGCTCCTCAAAGTTCTAGGAAAACTTTTGTTGGTTATTCTACACAATGTATATATAAAAGATTATAGGGCCCCAAATACTTGCGTGCCCAAGGGAACCGGCATGGCTTAAGACGGCCCTGGTTGTGGGGTTATTTTCAGTTCAATTCGACTTTAAAATCAACCCGTGCTACTCATAATCCTTTTTGGTGTCCAGGCCAAAGTTTGTGGACTCACAATTGCGAGATTGTCCATACAAAATTGCATATTGTGACTTACAAAATATTTCTTAGCCTTCAGGTTAAAACTGATTATTAGTAAGGCGTGATTTAAATATCCGACTTGGCATTGGCATGCGTGCCTAGATAATCCGCACGCCTTAGAATGGTACATCTTTGAAAATATGAAAGTCCATAGTGTGCCATCAAGTCCGCTGTACGACAGAGCAATTACTTTTAAATGAACTTACCCAGGAGGTAAGTTCCAAATATTGATACTGTATTTCCGGTCACAGGACGCTTTCCCTCAATTAAGCTGACACATGCACGGATATGACCCCCCACTTTAAATTGGAAAAACCAATTCGATTAGATCCCTGTCACATCTCATCTTCTCGCTTCAGCCCAGATCTAATGCAGAGCACACTTTGACTCGTCGCTATAGTGGCAAAAAAACACATGAGAAGAGAAAGGACATTATTCTTCGGAGACGACATCGACAATTCCTTTGTTTGACGTAACACTTAAGAACAACCTGGATGGGAATTGAAGAAAAAATCGAAAAAAGGCAAGAATCCAACTATCCCCTAGATATAGTGTACCTGCAGCAGGAAATACATAAGAACATCCTATCGATTTGTCCTTTTCCCTTTATTATCCCTCATTATTGTCTCTGTCCTTTTTCAATTGTGTTTCCACTCTCAAACACAGATTGCACAGAAGTACCTTGCACAAAAGCTTCGCTTTGTTCGGCTCAATTGTCTGCGAGGTTTCGCCGTATGCCTCCACGTCATATCCTTGAGAACTACGGTGAACCGTCTCGCACGAAAATGTGGATTATCTCGAATGTTCGTTGTCAAAGTGTGTGCCTTTAAATAACAGCATCAATTTAGTGCCTTTGAAGAAATTTATTGTGCTTCCTGGTCTTCGGTATACATGTTCGCAATATCCTGATAGGCGGATTGAACTGGTCTGAGGTCAGCTTTAATGTGGTCGGCCGGCTGGTAGACAAGTTGGTTCATAACATCCCGGATGTCATCTAACGTAGCCGACTAAGGGGGGTTCTTTTACCTTACTGTTCGGAAACGGGACATCCTTGTGAAAAGTATTCTGAAATATCATCAAGGCAAAAATGTTTCGGTTGTCTTTTGCTCTACGTGAAGTCAGTCAAATGCAGACATGGGCTTTAAATGGAATATCCTTTCATTTTCGCAACATGAAAGATTGACTGCTGGCGGGGGGTAAGGCTAATCCGCGCCGGGAAACCCCTGCCAGACACTCAACATCTGTGCACGCGTTGAAGGAAAAAAGTGTATAAATAGAAAATAAATATCTGTATGAGTTCGAGGGGGCTTGGGCTTGGGGTATGCCGAGACAGTGGGAGATTGGGAAATCAAATGAATTATTCCACTTTGTTTGAAGAGATGGAATATGGAAACATCAAATCAGCAGGAGTGATGCAATATCTGCAATTCCGTCTTGCTGTCTATGATATAGGTATATGGAATGTGGGGCTCGTGCGTTGGTGTTTTACGTGACAAAGGTTATGAGAAAGGTCAATACAGGGAGAGGAAGCTTAATTTAAATGAAGAGGGTGGTCTATAAATGTTGAGGGGGCTCTAAGTTTGAATAGCTTAGTTGCTATTTATTTTCAAAAACGTTTTGCTTCAATCTTTCGATGAATTTTTCCATCACTTCTTCTTTAAAAGAAATAATATTTGACTGAAATAAGTCTGCCAGAGGAACTCATCTTGTACATCGATAACATTTGCTGACAGAATTTCATTAGAGACGGCTATCATTTTGAGGTAATAACGGCTTAGGGTAACTACATGAGATCTGAAAACTAAAAATTCTCATCCAAACCGTTGAATGTCTGTAGAAGCCAATGATGTAGTAAAACTTTATCGGGAACAACTAACAAGACTGTATCTTTATTATGGTCGTCTTTTTCTTCTTAAATAAACGGCCGGGGCGAACGTTTGTCTGGGCCAGACCCTGTTGGCGTTTTATTTGTGATACCTATATCCATATGCGAAAGCATGTATATCAGCAGACGAAAGAGCGGTCTAGGAAGTGGTCTATGCTGTGTATCGTTTCCATAAGTTTGCGCGGGGGAAAAGCCTTAAACTTCAGTTTTTGTTTTTCCGGGGGCTGAACCGGAGAGCAATCGCAAACTTAAAACCAAGCAACTGCGCTCTTAATTAAATTTAAATGAGTGAAGCAACTGAAAGCTGCTGAAATTTTTAAACGCGATTTTTACAAACTGGTTAGTGATATTCACCTATACTTAGAAAAGTCCAAACAATCATCAATCGTCACATGTATGGTCGTTTCCGACCCGAAGGGACAACTCAGTAGAAAAAGGGTCCTTTCAAGGCGTGCACAAGCGAAACAAATAGAGTTCAGGACTGGATCGCACGAAACTTTCTCGCCCATCAAAGATTCGGTTGAGTCAATTGGTATGGGTAGGTAGAACGCTCAGAAGCAACCTTAGGTAGTAGTGTTAAATAAAATTAACTTTTAGGTTATTAATTGGAATTTTATAAGTTTTAGCTCTCATTAACAGGGAATTTTCGCAAATTCGGGTTAAAGAGCTATAAGCGCCTACTCTAGGTACTATTTAATAAGCTTTTACACTTTTCAAGATTTTTGAGTACAGTTTTGAGTTTCTGTTTTCTGATCTGCTGGTTTAAGGTGTCTATGATTGGAATTGAAATTAGAATTCGCCATAGACTGACATCTAAACATTGAAATATTGTATTAGAATTCAGGGATTTGTTGTTGAAATTGCATGAGCTCACAGTTCTAAAGTGAATAATCCGATGGACGTATGTGTGGGGTGCAAATGAAGTGGGAGTTTCTGTTTGTGTAAACTCCAAGTGGTTGGAAGTATTTTAAGGTGCATATTCAATGTGGCTTAAAAAAAAAGAAGAACTATCAAATATTAGCTAAAAATAAGTTTTTAGTAGTTGTAATTTCTTTTTTATCGGCAGTACGGTATTGAGTTTTACAGATCGAGAATTGGGCAGACATTTTTGAGAAATAAATAAAAAAAACTGATTTATTCGCATTTTTTGAGAAAACGAAGTATGGAATCTTAATTAGAATTATTTTGTTAGACTTAATATGTAATTTGATCAAAAATTGTGAAGACAAATTAGTAACAAAGGTTTCAATATTAAGTTTGAAAAATACTATTGCTGAACTATTTATCTGAAAATTGAGTTTGTTTGGGATGCAGGCAACACTTGGTTTTGAAAGCTTAATCCAACTCGAAAATGGGGTTTTTGAGGTATGAGCTGGGTCTAGAATTAGCATTTTCGGTGTTTCGAATTGAAAATTAAGTACACAATAATTTTGGAAACATCAATTTCACTCTGAGTATGAATTCTGATCCAAATCGTTTTCAGGTAAACTAAAGGAAACCAAATTTTTCAAAAATTACTTTTTTTCAAAAATCCATTGTACGATAATATAGACAAAAACTAAGCTTTCTATGAAGTTAGAAATAACCATATAACCTTAGAAATGAATTTGTGTTACAATCGTATGGACCGTTTTCGAAATATTTGTGTCAAAATTTCAAAAGTTCAGTTAATCGATTTCTTTTGGGCAAAAACTAAGCCCATAAATATCAGTTTTGGTTGAAGACAGACGGACAGAATTTTGCGACCCACTTTTTTGAGTTCCTCAATCATCGTAATGTCAAAATTGATTAGCATCTCGAGTTCGAAATTTCGTACGTATGCAATAACTTTCTCGTAATCGAGAAAGTTACAAACTAAAATTTCAAACTGGGCTCCATTGGTAGGTTATAGCTAGTGCAGCCGTCATGCCAGAGTCGGCCTATTGTGATGACACAAAATTATGTAATCTCAAAACTACCTGTTAAAGCAATTGAAGATAAACTTGCAGATAAGTAAGGTCATCCTAACAACTAAGTAGTTGAAAATTTCTACGAATTCATAGTCGAAGTCACTACCCGCTGGTCTTAAGAATTTTTCCGGGATTTCAAAGTAGTAGCAGCAAAGACATTTAAGATTAAATCCTAACATTTTAAAATGATTTCATAAGATTTAGTTGAGTAGAAATCAATAAATCAATAAATGAAAATTAACATCTGCTGCAATTTTGGCTTGTCTGCGCTTTTTTTTTGTGGTGGCTAAAAAGGTTAGTTTGTTGGACTAGTAAGCGAGGGACATTATGTTCCATCTTAAGGTACTTTTGAAAGATCTTCTCAATTAGCCGTTTGGACTCGGCATGAAATTATAGATCCCTCCCATTCGTTCCAAAAACGGAGACTCACACAAATAGAATGGTTTGAGAAGCTAGGCCTAGAGTCCGCTACACGGACCTGTTGCGCCAACTATGTATTTATTTTTGTACGTCCACAAATAAAAGAGAATATCTACATGGTGCAATTCTGGCTTGTTTGCGTATTTTTTGTACTTATTTAGAGCCTATTTTCATGGTTTTGGTTGATTGTTTCGAAATGTTTTTATTTTATTGACTCGATTTTCGGGACTTTTATGGTGCGTTTTGGGTCAGAAAATAACGTGAGCGAAATCACGGTTAACTACTAGTAAGATTAGTCACTCGACAGTCAAATAGGCCCAACTTATCGCAACCTTTCGTTTGGGTGAGCTTAATTTTTGGGACGAATGAAAGGGAAAGTTTTATGCCGAATTCAAACTGCTGAATTGCAAGAGGTGGCGCCATGTAAAATGACATAGTTTTTTTTTAAACTAAGATTTTGAACCGGAGACCTTAGAATAGAGTTATATGTACTAACCACTGGTTCACGTTGCGGTCAGTTTCCACGAATTTTACCAGGTGAACATGGCATTGGAGTAGGCGTTTCGCATTCACCTTTCTGACAGGCATCCTTAGCACCTTGGATTTCCATGAGTCACAGTATTTTGGCTCCTTTTTTATTATTTCTAACAGCACGTGAAGAATTCATGAGAGAAAATCCATTCCAACCGAAGTTGGTCTAGAATATCTTTAGTACAGAAAAAGCTTAGATTTTTAAAGCCTCACGAATGCGTCGTAGTCTTTCTCATAATTAGCGAAGAAGTTGCGTGGTGGCTTATTCGTCAGAATAGATTTCCAAATGATAAATTCGAATGAGCCAATCTGTTGCCCTTCTTCCCCAAGAGGTGGTAATTTTCATCTCCAAATGTGACTGCAATCAATGTACACATTATTTTCCTTTCATTACAAGTCATAGTTACAGCATGCAGCAGCTGAAGTATACTACTATTTCCATTTTCCCCAACTTGTTTAGCCTTCTCACTTGAGTTCCAATATGGGTCATCGAGCTTTCAGCGGCCACCTTCAACTGCTCAACCATACCTTTTCCGTTTCTATAGATTCCAATCTTCCAACCTATAAATAACTACTTAAAGGCTTGTGATGTGCCAACATTTGCAGGTTGGAATACATCATTTCCTGCCAGTTCAAAGGTGGGGCCCTTTGGCTTCTCCCTCATCGTTATATATTCAAATGGGAATGGAAATGAAAATGAAAACCTGCCGGGATGGAGAAATAATTGAAAACCCCCCCGCAGTGCCGGCGGCGCGTCGGTAAACACACACCTTCATGCACACTAACAATGAACGGCGTAGAATGTTGCTTTCCAGTTGGAATGACACGTGGCGCTTTTAATTCTACCTACCGACCTGCTCGTTTAATCATTTAATTCGGCATCGACCAATTTTCCACCGCCACCCGCATCCAAACAAAACGTGCAAAACTACCGCACAGAATTATAATAACATGCGGTTTCCTTTGCACATTCGTTTTGGTATCGATTGTGAGACGGTGAGGGTGCCTACGAGGTTGTTTCCTTTTGCTGCTCCTGTATCTATAACGAGGCCAATATTGACCGGGATCTAAAGCCCCCCTCTGGCTTACAGCACTCTTAAAGGATACACATCAGGACTGAGCATTTCCATTCAGTTCACAGTGAGTAGGCCGTGAAGTGGGGTGAAATAGGTTTCTGTGCACCTTTTTGTTATAATGTGGCGTTCTCTGGTTCGTATACTGTACGTACACGTTAGCTTTGTGCTAGGCTTCTCATTATCTCGTAGAACGTTTGAGTATCCTTTTTTTTTGTGAATTTACCAGTAAACCTAACCTATTTAACGACATGTAGTGTGGATTGAATGGATGGTCCCGTTCCAGAATGGGGTGCTAAAAATACATTCAGAGTACAAAGTTTCACTTTCGTATCCAGGGCAGAAGTTTTTAACTGAACTGCCAACGGATGTATAAATAATGCCATGTGTACTGAGAATGTGTGCTATCCCGTCCGTGGTGCGGCGAGGACATAATAATAACATTTTATATTGGTGAAACTTCTTAATTGGGATATGGTGAAGTTTTCGCTCGGCTTAGGGCGGATAATTTCTTAAGTGAATTTAGTTGAACGAAGGGCAACAGATAGGTAGAGAGGAGTCCCCCGTAAATCATAATGTATGACCTGACTGTAACATGACATGATTTTTATTTTATGCGCCCCAAAGTAGGGACTCTTGTGGAGGAACTTTTCAGTGGGCTTATGAGAGGGGTGACATGTAGGCAGTAGGAAAGCGAATTACAGTTTGTGAAAGTTTGGCAGGTTATTCTTCAACTTTTGACAAAAGGAATGTGGAAGGAAAATTGTACACCAAGGGATACTTAGCAAACTCGCACCACCCGCACAACTGGTTGCGGTCCTTCGCAACGTTTTATAAGACTCAAATCCAACCCAGTTCTACAAACGGTTGTCTTAAACAAACGCCCAAGTGAACACATCAGAGTTTGAGTGATCAAGAAATTATTTCCGCGGGAAATTCATCAAGAGGTATCCATTCCTAAATGTTTAAGGTGAACCCTATCAAGAGAAAAAAAATAAAGTCCTGCACAATCAATTAAGAATAAATAAATAAAATCAGCCCTTAGCGTACTCCGCGCTCAAGCCATTCATGGCCACCCCAAGGTGATAACTCAGGAAAAAACTTAATTAAAGAACACAGTTACTGTCGATTCTAATAGATGCTATACATCATACCGGTATTAAGTCTGCACATCTTATTTGACAATGTCTCGGTAAGTTTTTCCCATTTAACAGACTAATAAAGACCACGAAACTGTCATCAATCTTGCGTTCACGACTACAGTTTCTTCGGCCAACCCGTAAGAGAGACAACACGAAGAAGGTAGAGAAAAATCGTTAATTTGGTACCAGGACCAAAATAATAGAACAAATCGCCTCTGTCAGCCAATCTATCAAACTACCCTCACATCGTAAAAGTAGGGTTCCGTAGGAAAAAAAAAAAAAACACATACATAAAATTACCCGAAAGGGGAGTGTCGATACTATTTTCACATGATGCACGTGATATAATCTATTTGTTTGTGTACACAGGGACCACAGGACGAATATAAGAAATTGATTGTCATTACATTAGGCCAATAAATAAATCAGTGTAAATATTCATGCAACAATGATTGTGCGATCTATTTAAGTGATTTGTTTTGTTTTCTTTCTTATTTCAGGATGGAGGGACTCAATACTCTCGATCCCGAAGAAATGGCTCTCTACTGCCGAGGTTACAGACGAATTTGGATTCCCTGACGTGAGTAGTCAAATTTAGAAACTGTTTGCCGCATTGTTTTAACTGTCAGTAATTGAAATGTTTGATTATTTTTGAATGAAGTTGGGAACTTTTATCTTCTGAAGGTTGAGCGACGTAACACGGATGTTGAAGATGGTGTTTTTTCTCTATTACTAGTCATACTTTACTAATAATCATTTTTGAACAGTCTCACATGGCCGTTGCATACCTATACATAACCTGAAATTATGATCGCTTTCTTTCTCTTTAGTAAAAGTTCTTTCATTTATCAAATGACTAGTACTATGACAGCGCTATCATTTAAAGATTTGAAAATACTGCCTAAGCCAAGGGCAATAACAACAGACAACTCCTTAGGCAGACAAGTTTATTTGAAACACTAGAAAAAACACTTGGACAAGGGACCACGCAAAATGTCTGCCATCGACCATCTTTGCTCTTGTATTCCATTACTGGTCAAATAACACTGACACTACTCTAGTTCTTTCAGTAGATACCATTTTTTGCTAGTTCTTTGACTTTTTAATAGAAAATCTAAACGCATGGCACCTATTTGCAGATGGAGTTCGATTCGCTACTTGAAGCAAGTGAGTTTAAGTGGTTTCCGTCGAAAGAAGAGACTTGAAGGAAGTGCTCTTCTGAAATATGAAATTTCTATGGCAGACTTTTTTAAGGGACGAGTGCTCGGCTCTTTGACAAGTAAGACTGCATGCTTGCGCAAATCATGCGAGTCGACCATCTGCGTTGCTATTGGCGATGGCATTACATTTTTTTTTTGAATATGAGGCTTTGTTGAAGACGATTGCTTCTCGGATTGGCGACACTCCTTACAGCGAGTACCAATTCGATCGCTGGCAGCTGATTTGCGACACTTTCAAAAACTATAACCAGCTCTTGTCATGCCTCTTGTAGGTATAGTTGCTATGGTGTAGTTGGCGGAATTGCTAGCATCGACACTACCATGACTTTTGTCTACTTTTTTTATTTCTATATCTAGTTTCTTTTTAATTAAAGCAGTCCGAGCCCTTGAAAACAAAACACTCATTTCAAATCGGGTGAGCAGTGAACATCTAAAAGCTCCTAATCTGTGTTTCTTGCCTCTCGGTAACTGATCATCATGATACCAGACCAGCAGTTAAATTTAATTGTTTTAACCAATAGTTTTGTGTGTTGTTTGATGATCGACGTTATGGGGAATGTATGAAATGTTTTTTTTTTTGATTTTTATTGCAATAAAAAATCGAAATCGAAAAATCTAAATTATGCTTTAAATCTCCCGCAACAAGGTAGGACCTTTAAGTTGATACTTCATGAATGCACGCGACACCATATTCTTCGAAGTGAGTTATTATACAATTAGTAAAATCGTTGTGAGGTGTTCATTACTACAAAATAAGAATACCTCAATTCATTGTACAATGTACATGGTTTGTTTAGCGGGGCAGAATCTTAAAATGAAAAAGTAAATTAACTTTGGCATATACCTATATGCGGATTGCAAACTGGAGTAACCACAGCGAGTGAATACAATTTTGAGCACCAAGTGTCTTCGGTTTATATTCTGAGTCTCTCAAAAACTCGTAAGTGCCTCCTAACTCGGATGTTATTTAGCTCAGTTAAAGAAATAACTCATTAGTTAAATATTGTTAATCAAAAGAATAACTCATACAATATCTGACGCTTTCTCTAACTGATCATCATAGATCTGGCATCACCTTACTAATTTCCACATAAATCTATTTGATTGCAATTTGCAAACAGTCGGGATCACGTCGCGAGAATGTGAACACGTTTTCGTAACTTAATGCTGACATTTATATTTTTGGGGCGCTTTTCCTCCCATTTGAAAATATTATTGGAAATGCAGAATTATGTTTCATTTGATGATCCACACAATTTTGACACCGTCTAAATAATTTCTTCGGATACAACCACTCACTGCAAAATCGGCAATAGCCCAAAAACAAAGATTTAAAGGCCAGCTCTTAAGTAGATCACAGTTATAGCTTTGCTTTTTTGGATCACATAACTTTAAAAGTTTTCCCTAAAATGTATCGCTTTATCGAACTTATATACTCGTATTATAAACAATTTAATGAAAAAAAAAAAAACGAAAAATTATCTAACAAATGAATTCAATAATTTTTCCGTATGATTTTGACAGTTTTTTTCGAAAACTCAATTTACCTAAACTCGAAATGACTCTGCAAATGTACGTAGCCTTAACTAGGTACTCACATACAATGGGACGTATGACAAACTAGCACTTGCTTTGAGTAAAAGGTTGTATTAAAATAAAAGTACTTACCAACTGCTATTGGATTATTAGAAATTGATACGTTTTATTCACACCGATCTGAGTAAAAGGTAAGTGGCTCCGCTTTTCGAACATGTCAAAAGTTGGAGGTAACTCAAATGGATATTTATTAATACGGAACCTAACAACCTTTTGAGTAAAATCAATTGCTAAGTTTTTTTCATACCATCCAACGTATGATAATGGCCGAGAGTGATGACAATTTCCATTTTAGTTAAAAAGTATCAAATGTCTAATAAACGTAATTAATTTGTGCGAAAGTTAATGAAAAATATTTTGCGCTTGATTTTAAAATAAAGCATTTGCAAAAGGTTTCGACTTTGTTCAAATTTAAAAATTATTGTTACTTTTTTCGCATTTAGGAACTTCGACTATATACTATAATCATGAGAAATTTCCGGCCTGAAATGAAACGCCGTAAATGAGAAAACTTGTGATCGAAAAATTAAAGCGTTTGTTCGTTCCTCCAAATTTCGAAAGTGACTCCATTTATTTGCATAAAGAGGGGTAGAGAATAATAGAACAAAACTAGAACGTTTCGTAATTAAATCTGTCAGTGTCAAAATTACCCCTAAGGGTGATCGCAAAATATTTACGAACAAATATCACACATTTTGCGTATGATAATGACTTCCTATCATACATCATACAAGACCTGACATTATCATACATGCAGCATAATTATCATACGGTTGGCAGCAGTATTGCACATCCACAGCAGTCATTGGTAAATTTATTGAACAAATTACTAAACACAGTTTGATTTTGCCTCATTTTTCGAGCTTTCATGTATATTAAATTTTTATTAAGCTTCAAATACCTCCTTTCAGTATGTTTGTGTCGTTAAAAATCCTCATAGTGCATTGTTCCTTTTTTCTATATTTTCCGCATTTTCCAATACATTTTTTTCGAAAGCAGTTTAGTGAAAACGGTCGGCTTTGAGTTGTTTTTTTCTTTCTCTTCTCCGAGTGACAATTAGCTCCTCGAAAAAATATTGCATTTACTTACCTCAGAGATTAATAATTAGCTTCGTTTTAATAAATGCTGCGTAAGAGTTATCAACTGCTTACACACCAGTTACTTCAAATTTGTTACATCCGTTAGCTAATTGACTTGAGCACATTTTGTTTATTAATACGACGGTTATTTATATTCCACTTGAGTGTTTTATATTCCGCATTTGTTACACTGAACTGAGGGCAACGCAACAACGGAGTAACTTTTAGTTGATGCCTCACGAGTCACGAATAAAAACGTACGAAGAATGTGTCACTTTTGTGTGTGATGGCAAGTTGAAGTTATATTTAAGAATTTTCTATTGATGAGTATAGCGGCGTGGCAACGTTTATGTAAAACAATTTACGTTTTATAAATTACGTTGGAGCTCTAGCAGAATTTTTCAATCTAAGCTTAGTTCGCTGCTCGAGCTAAATTTTTGCACTCATATAAAATTCGGAGTGTACTACACAAAATAAACAATTGAACACAAACTATCTGTCAAAATTGAGCATGCCCATTTAATAGGTCGCTATATTTTCTCAAGCCAAATTTTGACAGATCGTTTGGGTTCCATTGTTTTTGTTTTTTTATTGCGGAAAAGTGAGCAAAGATGAGCTTTCTTTTATGACTATGTAGAAATAAGAGTGAATTGAAAATTCGGATAAAAAACAGTTGTTTTTTGTGACACTTTTCCAAAGCGTACTCTCTATGTCAAGATTTAGCTAGGATTTTAGGTAATGCTTGGAGAGAAAAGTTGGAGAGCAAATGGGAGAGAAAAATTGAGCTGTCAATCAAATTGAACCACGTTTTCGCTACGAGGTTCAAGAAATTTGTGACAAAACACGTGTACAATGTACATTGAACAAATCCAGTGGAACTTGAATTTCCAACACTAGTGATCAGCAATTTTGTCTCCACAATTGTATGTGCGTGCATTCCAATCACAATTTTTTGCTATATTTGTAATAAGTGAAACAAAAAACTTGATTACAAATTCTGTAATTGTGATTGGGAAAAATGGCCAGTCCACAACTAACTACGAGACATAAACAAATTTTTCTCCACAAATAAGTTCCTACACAGTTTTTCTTGTGGTTTTCAAGAAAATTTTCCGAGCAAATACGGCAGCAAACCTCAACTTCTATTCCAATTCCGATTCGTCTAAGGTTTCACATTCCATCTTTGTTTTTCTAATTACATTTCCAAATTATTACTTTTCAGAATACAATTTTATGCGCTCTCCTTGAACTTTCGCGATCAAACACTGCCACTGGGTCCTTAGAGCAGCAGCTAAAGAAAAGAAAAAAAAAAAACAGCGAACCTCCTTTCACCATCAACCATCATCTAGCAAAAGGAAAACATAAAAAGTCGCATTCACCGAAAAACTTTCTACAGTTGCGAATTTAAAATTCAAAGCCGCACTGCGAAGAGATAGGAATATTAAATCATTCTGCCAAAGTTTGTTCCACATTCACATAATGTACACAAAAGCAGATAAAGAACTGTATTTCAAATATAAATACACACACGGGCGTACAATCATTCCCTCATCTACGATCCCACCGTTAACGAGAAAGTCTAGAATGCCTGGGCAGGGCATACCTACTAGGTAGTTGGACAATTCCCAAGAGACCCCACACCCACGCTTTCGTTATGCATGCTCACAATGAGAATGTGTTACAGTAAAATGCAAATGTTTGACACTAACACAATAATGACAATTGCCGGCACTGTTCAGTTGGGGGAGATTGTGGGACCGAATTCTCCCCCGATAGAAAATTACCTGCGAACATCCCAGTGGGGTGGAACTGACAGCCCTCTGCCAGCAAAATGTGGGCTTATTTTTTTCTACGGAGGGATATGAATGGAATTCCATTCCGAACGAGAACTCCCTCGGGACACGAAACAAAAAGTTATTTGCGCTTATTGTGCTGAAACGTACACAACGGACGGATACACTCTCTGACGGACAGACTAACTTTAGTCAGGCCATTTCGCCATTCAGCAGTCGACCTTTGGGCTGGGGGAATCGGGAATGGACCTGCAGGTACAACGTTGAAATGTCACCCCAAATTGTGACTGAAACTGAATGTCGTCTGGATGGCTAGAAGGTCTGATGAGTTCCCCATCTGCGTTAAAAGTTGCGCTGTTGTGTTTGTTTCATTTATTTCTCTTCGACGAATCATTCAGGATGCTTCTTAGTACTAATTGAGATGCCGTTCGTTGTGTCTTTCGGTTTCTGTGTGTGTTGCTGCCAAACAGTTGTTTAAACAATATGCCTGCCAACGGGAGGAATGTTGTGGGCTGTATTGTCGATTAATCGGTTGTTCTGTTTTCTTATACCGTTCTTGGCTTCTTTTTTGTGTTTTGTCTTATTGTTTGTATTTTGTTGGTTGTTTCACTTTGTTTGCTCTGCGCATTACTAATTATATGTAACAGGGTTAGCGTTTTATTCTCAAGTGGGGAGGAGTTCAATCGATCATTAGGCGGAATAACTTTACAGGAGAGATTTATGCGTGATCACTTATAATTCGCAGATTATTTTTACCATAAAGTCTGCTCTATCGCTTAACTAGAAGTTCCGCTCAACATTTTACTTTCAACCGAAGAAGTCGTTTTGTGGCTTTGCTTGCTTTTCACAAGCTCTTGTTAACCTGTGTCAGCAACAATAATTTTTTATTGTGAGTCCGGTTGGATTATTTAACAAATTTAAAACTTTTCTTGGCAGGAGTACGATATCGTAGGCGCCAAAAAAAAAATGATAACGTCTTTTTGTAGAGGTGTTAAATACAATCTTTTTTGATGTTGCTGGTTGGGGGGGGGGGGGGCCTATCTCACTCCGTTTAGTTTGTAATTTAAGAATGAAGTAATAGTATTTTTAAAAGCCAGGAACCTGTTCTTTCATACTATTTTTCAATCAAGTTATTTCTGTTAATAGTTTGTATAAATAAAAACATAAGTTGAAATCTATTTGGTCAGAATAATGTCGAGGATTACGAATTATTTTATAAATAATGTCAAGACCCGATTATGTTTGAAATAGCTGGCCAGAAAATGTTTCTTCTGTTTTTATTTCATTTACAGATTTTCTTGTCCATGACTTTTGCGCTTTTAGTTTACACTCGTAAATTAAAATAGGACTTACAATTTTTAAAAGAATTCAGAATCAGACAGTATGACGAAAAGATCGTCCACCCGAAATATTTACGGAAAGATAATTTTTATTTTAACCCTTTTTTCTTAAAAAAAAAGCCATGAAAGTTTAGCTAAAAACGCAATCTGCAAGTCTTATTTTCGACATGTTTTTCGAGCATCTAATAAGATGCCTAGTGTCATGAATGTCCTATAATTATTATAGCTACGTAAATCGAAAATAAACACAAGTTCCGGCCATACCAACATTTCTGCAATCACTTGAAATGGTTTCTATTTCTGATTTAAAGCGTGTGAAATGAGAGTGGTAATTAGTGTCGGTAAATTAGTTATAAGTTTTCTAAAGTTTAGTACGCTGCTCGAGCTAAATTTTCGCTGCCATACAAAATTCTCTCCAAAATTTAGCTCAGCTAAATTTTAGCGAACCCATTTAGCTGAGTGGTACGCTGCTCGAGCTAAATAATCAAACTTTTGTTTCTGAATGTACTTCATGTATCTGTCAAGATTTATCGCGCCATTTAATGGGTCGGGACATTTTCCCAAGCTAAATTGTGACAGATCGTTGTGTTCTCTTGTTTTTTTCTGCGTTTTTGTATTGCGAAGAATGGGAGAAGTAAGCATAGATGAGTTTTTTGAATAAATACCTCGACGAAGAGTACATAGAACTGGAAATGGATGAAACCAGAAAGAGTTGAATTTTTGAAGCAAATTATTTTCCAAGAACAGCTGTTTTTTGTCACATTTATCCACAGCTCTCTCTATGTCAAAATTTAGCTACGACTTTAGCTGATGCTTGGAGAGAAAAGTTGGAGACCAGATAAAATTTAGTTTAGCTCGAGCAGCGTACTAAGCTTAAGAAAGCGAAATTTCGTAAGCCATCGCTTTAAAAATATTCCCATAATTTCATCCACGTGAACAAGATGGCCGACCAAAATTAGTGTCACGTATTTTTGCGTGTTAGCTTAGCTACCCCTTTCAGTCACAGAGACATCCCGTTATTCTTTCTTCTGGTAAGGCCCTAGTTATAGCCATGCGTAAAACGAAACCGTAAAAATGTTCCTTTGCTTTTTCTGACCTTAGACCTAAAGGTTGAACTCAGTCTTGGTCTTAAAATGTTGCTTAAGAACTATAAAGTTAGTCTATCAAAAAAAAAAAAGCAAAAGATCTTTAAAATTTCTAGAAAAATATTTCGTTAATTTTTCCGTACGAAAAACTTTGAAAAAGATCAACTGAAATATTTCATTTCTTTACTGTTCGTTCGTTCATTTTTCTGTACCTACGAACAACTTTTTCTGATCAAATTTTCATTCAATTCCACAAGAAAAAAACAAATCATTCCACTGAAATATTTATTTCATGTATTTACTGTTCCATTTGTCAGGAATTTTTTTTTCTGATGGATTCCCATGGTGGTGTTTGGTTTGTTGTGGTTGTTTTCGCAGGTGAAATTTTTTTTCTGACAGAATTTTTCCTATGATCGCCTAAACGTGAAAAAAAACGCACACTGTTCCAACTATTACGGTTGCATCTTACGTATGGCTATAACTAGGGCCTAATGTGTAGTGTTGTAAATGCGGCATTACTCGCTTGATGCGGAATCGGAACAAGCGAGGTTTTTTGGGCATTTCCTTTTTTTTTTTTATTTTCACCTGATGACAAATTTGTTGACAGCAAAAAGGAAAACATTTTCGCATTTAATCTAAAAGCTGTAGGAATAAGTCTTCTCGCATCTTTCCAGACATGTCTTTGTAAAATGTCTCATGCAAAAAGTGCCTCCGTTCGAGAGTTGTAGAAACCGATGAAATATTATATTCCACTTGATGAAAAATTCGAGTTTACGATGCATTTTATTTAACTTTCTTAAGTTTGAGATTTTTCTACTGTTGTTTTCGTTAGTTTCAAAAGCCGAATAATTCCAGAAATATTTTAAGGTGAATACTTGGGCTAGAATCAAAACATATGTATTCCTCATTCCACTTACAATTGACGTTTCGTATTCCATTTCCGTTGTGATCTTCTTAAAAATACAACTGTCATCTCTCATATTGCAATCATTTTGACAGAAATATTCAATCCCTTCAGAAAGAACAAAAGTTGTTTCGCTTCATGCGAAAGTTTTTATTTTAAATTATGCTCTACTCCATTCCTATGGCAACTGATTGGATTCCCCCTTTGCAAACAAATACACAGCAACACAGGTCGGAGTGGAATTCATTGCACTTGAGCTTTGCTCGAACAGGACCGACCGCTTCGAAAATCCTGCGAAAATAAGTGAACTCCATGGGTCGAGTGCGCAATGATATTCTTTTGTCAAAGGACAATTACACGAAATTGGATATCCTAAAGGAGTTTGCACACTTTTCGGAGGGTGGATGGTGGTTGTTCGTTCACCTTTCTTCGTTTTGAAGAACCCCTTGTTTTTCGGTAACTCCGAGTACTCCAATAAATATTTTCCATCGTTGAAGTTTATTAATCTGGGAACGGCATTTCCAAAGCTATAGCGCGGAGCCTGGATAAAACACTTGTCACAAGGGAATTTCCAGTTCAAACCCGAAACAATGACAATTTAAATTTTGAAAAATGTCGAGATCATAGAATGACATCCATCCCTTCCTTGGGTATACATTTTGAGTATACGAAATTCAGGGTGGGCTATATATGACAATTGTTGTAACCGACAATATAAACTTATAACCCCTCACACTGAAGTGTATAAATGATGGTGATGTATCTTTGCATTGTCACACATTTTCCAACACGGAGTACACACCCTTTTTGCATTCATAGAACATTTGCGGGTAAATAAACTTATGGAAACGAGCACAAAGAGAATTTTGAATTCTTATGCAGATTAATGCCTCTGCGGATTCTCGAAGAATATTTGTGATGTTTTTTTTTTTGCCGAGAGGATAACCTTTTCACTGTTGCTCCGAAATATTTGAATTCGGTTTAGAGCGGTGTTGCAAGTAGAACACTCATCGGTTGCGAGGGGAGATTTTGCCAGTCCTGTTTCTGCGATACGGTCGGAACTCAGTGTTATTCATGGGTTCGGTTCTACTTTTATGATATTATTTATGCTTTGTTGAGTTGCGAGGGATTTTTGACAGATGAATGCAATATTTGTATTATTTGTTGTACCCATAACGAATGGCAAATAAATTTTAATTAATATCGTCAGGGGGTGGTTTCGACTTTGCAGTTTCCATGGCAAAAAAAAAAACTTTGTGGAGGTGGTTGCAAATTTTGTTCACCTGCAGTGAAATGTTTCTATGGCGCAAATTGCCAATTATAAATAAAACACGTTTATATTGCAGACGATTTTTTTTTTTAGTGTTCTGGAGATTTCAATCAAAATAAAAAGTGGTCCCTTTGGATTAAGGAGCTCAGAAGTTCTTCATTCGAGTTGGCAACTTGTTATGTATAGCAGTCATCAATACTCAATATTTCTGAAATATAAATATATCTAAAATCGCTGGTAGTTAAAAGACGGCCATCCTCTGTGAATTCATTAAGACTCAAACTTTTATTCAAATAAACATCTCCCTCTCTCATTCACTTAACAAAATGGTCTCCACTGTAGACCCCACCAATGTTGCCAACCTTACATGTATTAAACGTTTTTTGGTTACTTAAACTGTCAGCCTTATTCATTAGATTCCCTTAGTCAGTAAATTATCAGTGTCCCCACTAACTCACGTCAAATGAATTAATTCGCCTCTAATCTTCCTGTCAAAAATATTTTTTCATAAAAATAATTTAGCGGTGGAGTAGCTATTAACAAAGCAAAACTACTCTGAAAATCTGGCAGCACTCGCTCATTTCAGTGCCACTTTTGGGTATGGACACCTGACATTAATTAAAAAAAAATAGGAAACGTTTGAGCAGCAACGAAATTATTAACGAGAAAATGAGTAAATAAATATGAATCAGATAGTTTTGGTCATTTTAGACAGTTGTGTGAAAAGGACTCATGAAAGTTTAATGTACAGAAAGAAAAATAAATCGCAAAATTTATAATTTTTTCTGCATTCACATTCGTTTTATAATATGTATCGAAGTTTATTGCTCCACTTACAAAACTAATTCAACATTTTCGAAAATATATTCACAGTTTTTATACAAGCAGGTAAAACAAAATGCGAATTGAGGCATTGAATTTTTTGACATTTGATTCAGTGTGAATTGTCTTTGAAAAAAAGTTTATGAACAGGGTTTTCTGCAATTAAACCAAAATAAGCCTTCAGCTTATATTAAATGTTTTGAATAAGGCTGTTTATTTTTAATAATAATTTTGTGAATGGCCTCCCAGGAAGAGGCAAAAAAAAATGGCTGGTAGAATTTGTGGTCGTTTTAACAACAGAAGAAGAGAAAACAAGAACAAATGAGTCTCTTAGGTATACTAACCTGAACGCAGAAGGCGAACAAGAAATAGTGAAGTTACTCGATTTTCACTAAATAAATATCGCTGATGACGGTAAGGTATCAAGACCACGTTGATAAAGTTAATTATCCGGCATCCGCAATAAACCAAAGATACCGATACGAGAAGCCACTTCTCCAGCTTCCCAGTATTTATACAAATCAGTTACTCAAAACCATATAAATGTAATTGAATTTATGTTTTGTTTTACCTGACATCCGTCACTTACCCATCATCAATATACCTGCTTAGATATAGAGGGCGCTTTTAACAACGTCCACACTGAATCGATCCAGGAATCTCTCTTAGAACTTGGGATAGAGGATTTCTTCGCTTCATGGATCATTTCCATGCTTAAAACGAGGATCATTCAAGCAAAACTTGGTAACACCCTTTTAACCAAATCTGTAAGCACAGGAACACCTCAAGGTGGTGTGATCTCGCCACTCTTATGGATTATGGTACTCCACAAAATGCTGTCAAGACTCGACAGGGATGGTATGAAAGTCGTTGCGTATGCGGATGACGTGGTTTTAGTATCAGGAACGTGATTAGTGAAATCATGGAAAGTAGAGCATTTAGTATCACGAAATTAAGTAGAGTCCAAAGGCAGCTGGAATTGGAATCACGGGAGCCTTACGATCACGTCCGACCGATTCCAATGTGATTCTGAATTTACTCCCAGTGAATCTGCACATAAAAACCATTGCAGCGTGTAGTGCAGTCAGATTGAAAGAAGCTAAATGTTGGTCCGGAAGGCCTTATGGCCACACCACCGTCCTACTTTCCCTTCCTGACGGCATACATCGAATATCTACGGACTACATTGTACCCAAACTCAACTTCCATAAAAACTGCTCTGTTATATCAGAATGGGAGGAGAATGCGGTCGTTAACGATTTTGACATACCCATCTTCATAGATGGTTCAAAAATGAGCTGTTGAGTGGGAGCGGGCATCTTCTCAGCAGAGTTAGACATCTCCAAATCTTTCCGGCAGCCAGCGTCTTTCAAGCAGAAGTACTTGCAATCAATAGGCATCTTCGTCGACAGTCGGGCCGCGATTAAGGCTGCCGGTTGAAATAAATCAACGTCCAAGCTTGCTGTGGATTGTGAGGAGACACTGACCAGGGTTTGTAATGGGTTTGAAATCACTCTCGTCCGGGTTCCCGGCCATAGGAACATAGAAGGGAATGAGAAAGCCGACTTGCCAGACGTAGCTCTGCTCTGTGCGTGTCTCAGGCGGACGAAGTCTTCCGTTCACTGGGATACGTTAAGAGAGAAATCCTCCTACACTGGACCTCAAGGGCGGAGACCAGATGAATGAACCTGACGAACTGTGTCATTTCGAGGAAGATCTGGCCAACCTACGATGATGCCAGAACTAACAACCTCTTAGCCAGAACGCGTGTAGATGTCGCCAGACTAACGGCAATTAGTGCGGGTCATTGGTCCTTATAGGAACTCACGCTGCCAAGCTTGGCATCCCCCATAACACTCACTCGGCGTGGTTGAGCTGACACAAACAAGAGTGAAACAGTGTTTAATCTTCTTTGATTTGTGAGTGTCCGGCACAAAAAGCTGTTTATTTTTTGATTTACAGAAAAATGCATACAAACCTTTTTTATAGATCATGCTCGTAGCTATATATGTGCCGAAGAATGTTTTGTGTAAAAGTAGATATTTGAAAAGATATTTACAAAAAACTGTCCATCACTTTATAAAGTACGCTCCTTTTAACCATTTTTCATTCGTTATTGGTTCGCTTTATCGATACCAATTGGAATTTTCAATGAATACTCAACTGTACTCATTCTCATTGGAACTTTTCCAATGGATACTCCTTCTCATCCACACATACTGTTGTTTATTGTTTGTTCGCAATTTCCAACTCTAACGAAATGCGGAACCTTCGGTGCACGGGTGACACTCGCACTTGGCCGGGGTTTTCAGGTTTCCGCAGTCTCAAAACGGCGCTCAATGCGTTATTTGTGTTTTTCCCTCGTTCGGGAAATACACCCACTTAAACCAACCAACCAACCAGCAAATTTAAACTTAGCTCTGTGCTCAACTTAAAACATTGGGCCTTACTGTAAACACTAGTCTCGCTTGTGAGCGAAAATCTCCCCTTACTTTTATAAGCAAATAACGTACCACAATTTTCAGTGTATATGTTGTTAATTTTCAATAAACGAAATAGCGAAATCTACATGTCAAAAAAAACCAATGATTTACATTTAATACGTCACTAAACAAATTTAGGGCAAACAATTTATGGAGAAATATGTTCGTCACCATATTAGCCGTTTTTCTTTTTTAGTTCAGAGCAGAACCTGAACTGTTATACAAAAATTTCGTGTTTCTTTTTTAGCTCAGATACATCAGAGCTCAGATTTGTGTTTCTTTTTTCGTTCAGAGCATGATCAGAGCTCGCTCTATGAGCTCAGAATAAATTGACTGAGCAGCTTGAGGAAAAAGATGATTTCACATGTACAAGCACACTTCCAGTCACATTTGACAGAAAAAAAAACAGGAAAAACAGAAAAATATCAGAATGCTCTGAGCACACTCGGCTCAGAGCGCGCTCATAATGCTCCAGCTCAGTTCAGTGCTCAGCTCTGAACTAAAAAAGAAAAACGCCTATTAACATCATTGAAACGAAAGTGTTTGATCAACAGCTAGCAGTTAATAATAATCCCCTGAGTTCAAATTATACAGTTGCCTACTTGTAGGGGCAGGTAAAGTGCATTCCCTCGAAAATAAGTTCTAATCTTAGATGATATAATATATTTCAGTATGTTACTATGGTTACTATGGTAATATGGCGGCGACAAATTTAATGTCATGAAAATGCTTTTTATTAACTGATAAGCATTTTGTATGGGGAATTTTTATCTCAATTGTACCAGTCTCAATGGCGGCGTTTACCCACGATTTCTTGCTTGTGCGAATCTATGGCACAATGCCTGTCGAATGATATAAGTTCTACTCGTTTCATAATAAAAACTAAAAAAAGCGTACGGAAACTTTGATTGTTCATATATTAATTTCATTTCTAACCTTCACACTAAACATTTTGTAGGTCGCAATGGGTCATTTTGAATTGGAAATTTCACCATTGCGAGTTCGTAAAATCTAGCCTGGGCACTTAATAAAACATTAGTACCTCGCTTTGTCCTGGATCTGGATAAACTCTGGGCGTATGTTTTTAGAATCTCACCTAAAAATAGCGAAGTAGCAAATGCACAGCTTCAGAGGCAATATCTACTCAAATCGCAACTAGATCCAATCGGATTTTAACATCTAAAATGCACCACTCCGATGTTTCTTCTTTCACGAGGAATTGTCGGGAAATCGTTTATAAAATACGCGCCATTGATTGACAATTCTATTCTACCACTTACTCGAAATTGATGACTCAATGGCATATGCGATTGTGCGGCGCAGTGCCTCATTAAGAGTCAGCCGTTAATAATTTAATCTACGACTGACAACTTTTTCAAGGCGTAAAAACATTTTTTTTTTGTAGGTATAAAAGCAATAAAATATATTATCAATTAAGAGTCATGCAAATATCCATTGCGATCGTACCCCATCTGTAATGATATTGCAAAGGCGCTTACTCATCAACCAAATTGGATGCCTCTCTTCACTCTACATCCTATATGTCCCACTACATATGCTTTAGTACTGTAAATATTTTAATGGCGAACAAAGTCACTCTGCTTGTATCGTTTAAAGTAAATTTGTCGCTGGGACATGGATTCACGGTTTTTGAATTTAATTTCCTTACAGACACTACCAAAAGTGCCCATCCCACCGCTGGAACAGACTATGATCGACTACGTCCGGGCCCTGGAGCCGATTGTCTCCCCATCCCAACTTGAACGCACCAAAACGATTATCAAACAATTTACAGCACCTACCGGTCTGGGGCCAAGATTGCATCAGTACCTGCAAGATAAACGCGACGCCGAAGACAATTGGGTGAGTACTAAAGCAAAAAAAAACCTTCTTAATCTTCTATAATGAACTGCTGGCTATACTTTAAAGACCAGACTAAACTCTTGTATGTGGTATTACTTAGCACTTCTATACTTGTACTTTGACAACCCGAATGACCGTAGTATATATATGGCTTGTTTCACGAACATGGTCTGGCGGTTATTGTATATCAAAACTGATAAAACGATAGATTTCGGATTTCGTTTCGACGCATTTTAATCAATTGCCTGTCACTTTTAAGTCACTTGCACTTGCAGATCGAGGCTAAAAATGTACTAAATTGACTTTTATGCAGAAAAAGTAAGTATACGTGTGTTTTATTTAAGCTCGTGACGCAATCCATTCATTGTCCGAAACTCGTTATTTACCGATTAGAGCATAATTCACCGGGTCTCGCGGTTATTTGCGCAACAGTAATCGGCGTTAAACGGATGTGACTGACATGTGGCCATCTAATATATTTCTTATCTGACGACTAGCAAAGTTCCAGTAATTTTTCGATAGATAATTTACCTGAAATAATGAGATTGCAGGCAGCAATCTGAATCTGACTCAAGTTCAAGTCCGTCCGATTACCTTGGAACTGTATTTAGGGACCGATTTACAGAGTCTGGCGATGTTATATGAGTTTTTGACAATATATCACATATATTTATGTTTTCACTTGAGTGGCTGAGTAAAATGGATTCACCTACTTCACGGTCTGTTTGAAGTTTGTCTGCCAAAAAGATTTACGAAATTGTTTTGGAAAAACTGTCAGAAATCCTACAGTATGAAACATCTCATTTTCGGAACGGTGTAATTTCAAGTTCTGTCAGTCCAAAATTAAGCGTCGCAGCTTAAAACAAAAGCCGCAGAATTGATATGAGCTGGGTAAGGACCACCTATCATGGAACTTAAAGGACGTGAATAATACATTCTTCGGCGATTTTAAATTTGCCTTGAATTTAAGCATAGGAAGAAGACCTCGAGAAAGTCATACCAAAAGTGAAGACATTTTTGTTTTGTTTTTTTCAAAATGATATATCATGTAATATATATAGCTATAGCTATTATTCTTATTCTATTTACTTTTTAGCAACTTTGCAAGTTTTCTTGCATTTTTGAGTCCAAGCCTGTCGATGGATCTTAAAGCTTTGTAAAATTGTTCATTAAAGTCTGGTCTTCCCAGTGGGCTTGCCAGGCTCCCAACTGAGGAACATCTTTGGCATTAGGACATTTGAGGCAGATGCTTTTTTTTCACAGATCGATTTTGCAGTAGTTGCCATAAAGATCTGGCCGGAGAGGGCGGTCTTAGTTGTATTGTTGTTTGTGGTGTCGGTGGCGTTGGTCCACCAGTTGCTGGTGGAGACGGTGGACCAACTAACCGAGGCGCTGATGAAGGCGATCCAGTCGAACTCTCGTCTTGCGTTGTTGGATCTGTTACCGTAGTTGATTCTATATTTTCGGCTGGTGTTGTTGTCGGTTCAACCTGGGATGGGGTTGTAATTTCTGGATGCTGTGGCGTTGGAAGGGTAAATGGTGGCTTCACAGTCTTGTCTGGGGCAGTCACTTCAGGCGTCGTGGAAGGTGTAGAATTTGGAATGGTTGGCGGAAACTCCGTGGGAAGGTTTGCCACAGCAGGTGGGGCAAGATAATATTCCTCACCGGCACATATTTGGTAGACATAAATGAGTAAATAGTCCCAGCAGCATTGTAAGAGCACCGGTTCGCCTATGCTCAGGCATTTATAGTAAAAGCGTTTATCTTCATAATAGGGCCAAAGTAAGGTCGAGTTCACTTCCTTGCCGCTGCAATTGGGGACGAACAACTGTGCTCCCGCAGTAACGAACAATAAACCGAACACTAGCAAAACTGTCAAAGAAGCAAAGAACCAAGTTAAAACAATGAAAAAGACGTTATGTCCGTTTAATATATACCCTTCATTCTTGCTACTTGGCTTGATAGCAAACACTTGATGAATGTAATGTAATTCAGCATTTAGGGGTTTTTATAAAGTCGCTATCAATATAAGGGACAGTAAAATTAAATTGCAACAAGAGCCTAATTTCTTATTGCAAACGGCGCAAATTTTGGATATGACTGATTATATAACCCCGAATATCATTAATCGCGCAATTGACTCGATTGTTGTACTGATAAAAAATTTTTTGGGTGTAGAAGATGTGTAAGGTTTCTTCAGACAAAGAAATACTGCTTGAGTTAGAGCGGTCGTAGCAAATGGTATACGCAGTTATAATTTTTGAAGAATTAAAATGAGTACAAATTTAGTCGCATATTGATAAGTTTACTGACTTTAGTAAGTTAAATTCAAATTGAATCAATCTTTGACACACAAACTGACTTCTCATTGTGCATGTCTTGACCTTGAAGTATATATGTAGGACTTGCACCTTTGTCAGTGCGTCAATATCTTTAGCCTGAGTAAAATAATATACACGGGTAGCAGTTGATCTGACATGATATACTAAGAACTGAGTGGACCTATCGAGACTCAATAAATCAACACTGGAACCAGCATCAAGGTTCAGCTATTATATATCGGATGCCTTGTCCGCAATCTTCTCTCAGTTGAAATGTAACTCTTATCTAGCCCAGAAGGTTAAACTTTGAAACATGGATAAAACTCACAGCGAATATGTGCTGGGATTTATTTTGCGCAATCAAAATCACGCCAAAATAAAGCCTCGAGAATGTCTCAAAAGATATCCTAATAAAGTTTAAAAAACATCAAACAATGTTCCGTAAATTGTTCGAAAAAGCCTTTAAAACTTGTCGAAAGGTTCCCAAAAAAGGCGAAGAAATAGCTTCAAACAAGACAACAGAAAAAGTCACAAAGCAGCAAAAACTCAAAAACCAGCCCAAAAAAAAATTACTAACAAAAAGCCCACAGAAAAGACATTCCACAACGGGTCTCTCTAAACTGGTATGTTTCAGGTATATATCTACCTGTCAATAACATTTTCTTTAAGTACTCCCAGAAGGTAATAAACATAATGATGCCAGCAGCAATTATTACTCATTTAAATTTATTTATTGATGAAAAACTTCTAATGCAGTTATTTAACAATGTTATACATAACCTTCCATTAGCAAGAGAACAGATTATAACGCAACCAAAAGCTTGTTTAATAATAAACAGCCAAATGCCAACCAAGATGCGAAACTTGTGCCAACCTAATAGCTGTCGAATGTTAATTGTATACTAATAAGTTGTCCATAGTATCCACAAAATCTTCAAACTGAACATTTTGCAAATAGTTGTCATACTACAACAGAGTTGTCAAATGTCAACCACGTGTCATATGACTTGCCATTATTGGCGTCCATATAAATGGTTTTCAGATGTCGGTTGACATCTGTATTGGTTTGTTATAGAAGTTCGGTTTTAATCAATATAAATGTTTGATTTGGCACAAACAAAGTGTTGACACCGAAGTCACTTGATTTTCTTCAGACGCTGGGATCTTATAACCAATTTAGCAGCATGATTGATTGAGCTTTCATTGCAATTGACAAATAGTCTAAATCGGAAACGAAACCTTCCTACGGAATATCCGCCAACCATTTCAAATACAACACCTTCCACGACGCCTGAAGTGGAGGAAACGAATGCGAAGCCGCCATTTACCCTTCCAAAGCCACAGCATCCAGAAATCACAACTCTATTGAAGGTTCAACTGACAACAACGCTAGTGAAGGAAACTGCTACAACGGAGTCAACTACAGTTGAATGAGCAACAGATGGAGAGATCTCGTCTGTTTCAACTTCATCAGCTCCGAAAGTGGGTCCATCTTCACAGACAGCTACAGGTTTACCAACGCCTCTACCAGGCGGACAACAGAGCTTCGCAAATTCTAAATTATTGTGCATTAGGTAACACTTTTTCTATCCTTAAAATCCTGATATCCTAGGCAAGAAAATCCTGACTGCATACCCAGTTACCATTTCAATGGGTCAAAATTCAAAGTATACGGCAAGAATATACGATATATTTATAATAAAGGCTGCCACAACAAAACTATTTGACAGATCTGTTAGAAAATGTGGATGCGTTCTTTTGAAAGGTGATTCTTGCTCTTGAAACAAAAAAAATATATATATAAATTTAAGGTGACGGCACAATTTGTGTTAATTTTCAGTTACTTACTGACAACAATTCACCGAGCCGAAAACCAGATTTTCGCGAAAACACTCGAAAACAGACGTTTTCCCATACATATTTCAGTTCTCAAAACGAGTCGTTTTCCCCGAAAACACCACGAAAATGAGTTGTTGAAAGAAGCATACCTTTTGCAATACTTCGCAAATTCAGCAGAACAGCTGACCGAACAAATGTCACAACTTAAAATCAATTCCAGACTTAATCGATGGGCTAATACTATATTTAAATTTTATTTGTAAATTAATGCGATCGAAATTTGTATCTAAAATAGTTTACACAGAAGATTCACGACTTGCGTCTCACAGCTGATGGAAACGTCAAACGAAAACTAGTTGGTGTTCGGTATAAATGCATCGTCAAACGCAGTCAAACTTTTTCAGACATTTTTGCCTGGACTTATATGAACTTAAAACGGTAGTAATCTTCTCTAAAAGATTGTCGCAAATTCCTTTTTTCTTGTCATCAGTCAGAAACTTCATTCTGATGTTAACAGCATTTTGTATCTGGCCGACCTTGCAATGAACATACTACTATAAGTATAAACGTCGTAAGTCGTAACTCTTGTTTATGGTTAGCAAAACTCGTAACTCCATTGGGCCTTGTATCGAACTGCATGAGTATTGCAACTCTGCAGTCGATTTATTGAGCGAATAGATAATGTTAACGAAAGACCGAGAAGGTTCTGAGAGTTGTATGACGAAAGGCAGTCTTTCAGCAGGAACAAACCGATAAGGTTGTTTCAACAGGAGCTGGTTATTGAGAAGAAATAAATAAAAGTGTTTTTTATAAAATTTTTCCACTTTGTCTTGTCTTTGTATTTGTTCGAACGCTTTCATATTTTTACCACGGGGTGACGGTTTGTATGTTTTGTGCATATAATTTCCCTGAGCTACGATACAGGCCTTAACAATAAACATTTATAGTTTCGACCCAAAATTGTAGTAGTTCACAATTTCACTTAAAGTCGAGTCCAAAATTTGTTCTATCTATACTCTAGTACACAGTACAGTGGTATCACTAACAAAGACCGCAAGCCTCTGAAACCCAGTTCAATCTCAAATAACTTGAAACTATTTCTATTCTAAGATGTTTCCTCCCATCACTTCGCATTAAGAACAATGGCATTTGCATAATGCACCTTGAGAAGCCTTAAAAAAAAACTAGTGCTGTGACATCTATCGGCGAGCTTATTCGGCGTAGAACGCGAGCCTCGCAATGCTGCAAAGATCAAGCAAGCTTTATTTTTGTCAATCGGTATGGGCCTAGAAGGCTATGAGTAACAAAAGTCCTTCACCAGCAACCAACGACCCTTAACCATCCATCTAAATAATACAGAGTGGATGGAAATACATACATTCAGCTGCCTCGAGCGAAAAATCCTTCGACAAGTCTATGTTGCTAGAGTTTGTTAGAGCCTTAACACGATATAGACCCTGTAAAGAAGATTCCAGTTCAATTGATAGCACAAGAGGGACAAGAGGAAGACGTCGTTTTTCAATTGTCGTTCCTCACAGCCCCTTAGGTTAAGCTTGGCTTGGCTGGACATCGTTCAATAGTCTGCCAATGGTCAAAACGAGGCTGGATGGTAGACCGCCACTGCGCTGTGCAGCGCACATTCAAATATACGGCTTGCATTAAATCGATTAAGACCGGGTGACACCGAAGACATTTATTAAAATTCTGTTTTGAAAGTACTCGTTAGTTTTGTATTCTATATAAATATCACTGTTATGTTTCAATTTAACTCATTAATATTGGTTTGTCGTTCTTCAAAAGACTGATGTTTATTTTGCTGCGGTATGTTGACATGACAACTTAAAATATTTTCGTGTCACCTTACCACTTTTGTTTAAATAGTTCGCACCAAAGCAGGATGCGGCTGGATATCTTAAATCGATTTAAAAGGTAATCTGCATTTATAAGCCTAGTGCTGCACTAGGAGGAGGGGTTGGCGGTTCTTTTTCGACTATAGGTGGCGTGGGCATCGGAGTCTCTGGCATTGGAACACCTGTGGCTGCTGGTGATGGCGGACCAGAAAATCCTGGTGTTGTTGCAGGTGGAGGTGTTGGAGGTGTTGGAGGTGCAATGGGAGTTGATTTTGAAGTCGACGATGATGACGTTGATGATGACGATGATGATGACGAGGCTCTTGTGGTGCGGGTGGAAGGCGGTGCGTTAGTTGCAGGTGGCTGTTGGGGTGTTGGCAAAGTAAACGGTGGTGTCGTAGATGCCGTGGTTTTAGTTGTTATTGTGGTTCTCGTCGTCGAAGCTGAATTGTTTGTTGGTAGAGGGGTGGTAGTAGGACTAGTTGGTGGAGCATCAGTTGGTAGTTTATCCAATGGTGGTGGTGGGATATACTCCGCGGGGATAACACAGCTTTGATACACAAACGTGAACTGAGTTCCCGCATTGCAGTTCATCACCACAGGATATCCAAGTTTTGGACATTGATAGAATGCCGAGGCATCCTCATAGATTGGCCAAAGTACTCCCAACTCATTTCTGGTGCACTGCAAATCATATGAACTGGTGGTACATGACACCGCCAGCATCAACGATATAAATGCTAGTTGAACTTATGGACAAAAAAAAAAAATATTATTCCTTTTTTTTTAAAAAAAAAAGAAGAACTGCCATGACTTGTGGACAGTTGTTGTGACTTTACCTTTCATGTTGCGTGAGTCTACTTCGTTATTTCGTATTATCCTTACTGTGTGTGTTGACGCAGAATGAGTGTTCAGCCGAAACCAAGAGTGTATCGAAAACTAAACTGAAGTTATTGTATGATCAACTTATATAGTAACGTGTGGAATTGGCAAAAAAAAGCGAAGCGATTGGTAGATAAAATGTTTTCGTTTGTAGAAAAGATTTTAATCAATTATGCTACGATAAGGTAGCATTGTTAAGTGGTGGCAGGAAACTTGAACTTGCGATACACGCCTGTTAGTCTGTTCATAAGTTCGAGGGAAATTGCCAAAACGTTATTTTCTTCATTGAGCATGGAAGTGTCTTTAATGCAAGCCGAACATTTCCGTTTTGTTAAAATGGCATTCCCGATTTGCACACATAGCCGGCTGAGAGTACTGCCAGGCATAAATAGCTGTGGCTGCTAGAACGGAACATACTTCCACATCCTGGACTTGAAAAACTGACCACAAATAATCTAAACCAAGGCTTTAAAGAGGGTCGCTACAAAATATTACCAGGTTAAGTTTAAATAGTTTTAATGGACATTCAAAAACTTAGTTATCTTAAGACTAGATTGTATGAAAACGCCTTTTTTTTCTTCGCCAGACACATATATACGAACTGTCAACTCAGAACTAAGTCAGTCGGCCTTAACTGAAAAAAACTCTTTCATATTATTGATCTAGGCCAATCAAAACTGAGACACATAATCGTAAAGTCAGCCAGCTGTCAGACTCACTAAACTACAAAGCTAAAATTCTCCACTGTATGTGGACTAAACAGAGACTATCCACAATTTTGTTGCGATGAATTATGTTATGTCATCGAGGGAAAATCTTAAGCGTAGCACGCAGATGTTCCGGAACGAAAAATCCCACACAAAAGTGACACAGCGAAATCATGAACAAAAAATTTCACTCTCCGTTTCGTTTTGCAGTACGCAGCTGCTACGAAATGATGGCGGAAAAGTGGGTAATTGTAGTAGATTGCTTTGTTCAATTCTCCACTCTCTATTCGCACACGTTTATTGTCCGGGGCATTATTTGCTTTTGCCATTTGTACTGCAGTGTTGCCAGCTCTTATAAGAGGTATGGAGCCAAATTGAGAAATGTTGCCAAAATATATATGTTATAGTTGAAAAGTACATTGTAGTAAACGACTCACTGAATTAAGGATTGAGTTATCATTGAATTATATTTTATAAAATATCATTAAGGAAAAGTATAAAAAGAAGAATCTGTTCTCCTGGATTACAATCAGTTTTGGACTGTGAAGGGAGTAAGCCAATGGTATATTTGGTACAGAATCTGATTTCTTTTATCTAACATAGATATATATTTTGTTACTCATAGGCGCACTTGTTCTGATTGAATTGTTTTTAAAGACGACAACACAAATTCGTAATTGAGAAGCTTTTCTAGTTTCCATTTTCCAATGTTAACAACAAAAAAAATGTTACTGGAAAGGGGCATACATACCGCATGCCTGCATACTTTAACAATGTCTTTTCATATTAATGCATATCTTGTGAGATGATTTTACTGCTGAGATGTGAGAGTCTGTTCCAAAACCGTATGAAAATGGAGTTAGCTCATTCATTTGCCAGTAACTGTATGGAAGGCTACTTGTGTAGCAGCTTATGGAACTCTCCACGATTTTTTTTCCGTTGCCTTTTCTCTGACGTTTCGTTTCCATAAGGAGACCACCGGAAATAAGAAATAAATTGAGTGAAAGCTTTTGTACTGAAGTGTAGTAGATTATTAATGTCGTTTTCCACTGGTTTCACTCGCGGATCCGATCATTCTTTAATCCGATGGAACAAGAAAACTGCTTCGGATTGAATCCACAAAAGTATTGGTGAAATGCCAAAAAATAATCTACGGCTGCTGTCAGTTGACTTGTATAAAATACATAATTTACCCTTGGGTTAGTTCTTCTTGAGTGGATTCAGACTTCAAATCGAGAGGCGAAATTCTCTTCTCAGAATCAGAAACCAGAAAAGTATATTTTGTGCCAACGAAACAGTTTCAGAAGTGTTTTTTTTTTTTTTTTCGATTCTTGACGCTCCCGTACGGTTCTTTTTGCCCAATGGCAAACGATATTAAACAAACTGACAGGTGTTTCTTTTTCAATATTGAAAATGACATATACTGACAGGTATATACGTACTAACTTTTTCTAACCAAATACACTCATTGCAAGAACACTCGTACAATATAAATATTCACTGTCAAATGTATAAAATTATTGAGATTTTTTTACATTGGGTAATGGTGACCTAGAGAAATAAAAAAGACATTTTGGCATTAATCTAATAAAGGACTAGTTTGTTTTGTACAATTCCCATCGTGGCCTTACGGTAAATTTTCTCCGACTGGTTTTAATATTTTGTAAAACACCCATAACCATTATAACCGATATGGTGTGAAATGGACATTTAATTTTGACAAATATACGTTCTACTGTTTCGTATGTGTAGATAGTGAGAGCGTGGCGAAAATAATAAATAATCCAATGGAAACGAGAGCAATTGTGCGGTCAAAACGAAAGTGGAATACGAGACATAATGCCTGACGTCAGCAGAGAGGAAATTATTTCACCAATGGAATAGAATAAATTAGACTGTTTTGTCGATTTTCCAAACATTTAAGGCACCAAGTGACAAAGAACAGAAACTGAAGCCGAAACAGAATCCCATACATATGCAACAAAAACAGAATTAGGAACAGAACATTTTTTTTCAGCAACAGAATTTAGCGAGAGAAAAATGGCTGTTTGGCGACAGAACGTAAACAAGCCTATATTGATTGTTTCTGTTGCTGTTCGACACCCACATTTTCGGATCTGTTTCTGTTCTTTGTCACTTGGCGTCTTTACTAGATACCTAATTATCTAAATTGAATAGTGGCATAAGCCTGACTAATACTTGAAAAGCGCTTTTGCAGCTGTGAAAATGTTCTCATATTGCATAGCATTTGAGCAAAGCGGTTTGAATACGTAAAGGGTTTTTCAACAGGGACGCTACAAGAGTAGAGCGACAGGGACAGCAAACGACGCCAAATTTCTTGCCGCTCTTTTGACATTTCTCTTCAGTAAGGTTTGCCATTTTATGATGGAAAGATAAACGAGCCAACAACGAGTCGAAATTATTAAAATTTACTACCGAAATTCGGAGTCAGCGGTCTCAACGTTAAGCGCGCTACGTCCAATTTATGGTCGTCTTAATCGTCCTAGCAGATCAACAATTGAGCGTCTAGTGGAAAAATTTGAATCCACAGACACAGTACAAAATGTTCCCTTGCCAGTGAGACAAAGAAGTGCCCGTAGTGTCGAGAATAATGCTGCCGCTGAGGCTTCAGTTGAAGAAAGCCCAAATGTGTCTCTCACACGTCGTTCTCAAGCGTTGGACATCTCTGTGACGTCGTTGTGGCGAATTTTGCGAAAAGATCTTGGCCTACATCCTTACAAGATTAAATTGACGCAAGAACTGAAGCCGCTTGACCACCAGAAGCGTCGTATGTTCGTGAATTGGGCTGAGCAACAACTTGAAAATGATTCGGATTTTCATCGAAAAATCATCTTCAGCGAAGAGGCTCATTTTTGGCTGAATGGCTTCGTCAATAAACAAAATATGCGATATTGGTCAGGCAGCAATCCACACGTACTCCATGAGTCATCATTGCATCCCGAAAAAATTACGGTTTGGTGTGGTTTATGGGCCGGCGGCGTCATTGGGCCGTACTTCTTCCGTGATGATCAAGACCGGCACGTTACTGTGAATGGGAATCGCTACCGTTCAATGATAACCGAATATGTTCGGCCCCAATTGGATGATATGGACTTGGAGGACATGTGGTTCCAACAGGACGGCGCCACAAGCCACACAGCGAATGTCACAATCAATTTATTGGAAACCAAGTTTGGAGAACGTATGTTATCTCACCAAATGGTCCAGTCGCTTGACCGCCTCGGTCGTGCGATTTAACGCCGTTAGACTATTTCCTTTCGGGCTACGTCAAGTCTATGGTCTATGCCAACAAGCCAGGACCGTTGATGAACTTCGTACGAATATCGAACGTGAATTTCAAAATAATTTCATTGACATCCAAAACCGTTTTTGTTTTATTTAAAAAAACTTTTGTAGCGCTCTTATTGAAAAACTCTTTATAATGAATTCGCTTCGGGTTCAGGTACATACCGCCAGAATAATTATATTTTTATCATTTTACGAAATAATATCAGTGAGGTTCTTCCACAAAAACTTAATATATTTAAGCTGGTTCAATTTCACACAAATAAAAATATTAGTAGTAGCCATACATCTAATATCACACCTGGCAGCGCCATCAAAACCCTTTTTTTTTTACTAAAAATGTTCAAAAATACAAATGCATACCTATAAGACATTCTTGTGGTAAAGTTGTGTTACCTATTAATAAGCAATAAGCGGTATCGTGTCACTATTCGCCAACATATTTAAACACGCTGTCTGACATTGTATTCACATTACCTCTAACAAGGAGAAACCTGGCTCCATGTGCCAACGCGAGATATGATAAGAAAATCGAAATTTGAAAACTTGTCGAACATTGGTAAATATTAAGACTATTTAATTGATGGGTACGTTCGAAGAGTTGATTTCCACTCTTGATGAACAAGATAAAGTTCAAGTTCATAACAGCTATTATCGCCACTGTGCAATTTCCGACATTTCATTTGACATATAGAGTATATGGAATTTGAGATAAGCTAACCAGTGCCCAGTGAGTAATTGTGAATAATATTGCTTAGATTAGGAGGGTCTATAAGGATTGTTTATTTTTATAAGCTGAAGCATCAATCATATGGTACTCCTTACGCAATAGCATTCGCATTTAAGTTACAATTTTATGGCGAAGGCGACTGGATTCGCGCAGTTTTATTCAGAAAATCATAAATGACGTACCTATGTGCAATAAAGACCTGTCAAAGGCAAGCTAACATTGATAGCATAATTTCTAGTCATGTCGAAAGTTACCTTTAGTTAGTGGTTCAAATATTTATAACTGCTGATTGTTCAAAGTTTACACTTAACATAAGCAGAATTTACAACAGCATCTGTCAGATTAGCCAATTTGAATACAAATTTGAGCGACCAGCTCGAAATTATGAAGAGATCTGTAATCTCGTGTGCATTCTCCAACGAAATAAATACAGTTTGCACTCAGTACAGCGAACTTCATTTATTGATCCGTCATTAATTAAAGCGACCTACTTTAAAGGTCCCAACCGATAGAATATTTCGCATCTGTTTGACGACAAATATACCTACGTCGCGTAAGATCCGTCGCACATTCGCTGCACGGAATAAATAATAAAATACAATTCCATGGACAGAATGTTTTGGGACTGAACTGTCACCGGGTTTTTATTCTTCTACCAGTAATAAATGTCGTTTGCTTTAGTTGAAGAATGAGAACGAAATCATTTGGATAAAGACGCAGTTGCTGTGTAGAAAATGGCTGCTCTTGTGACAGGTGTCAGGGTTGTCACAGCTTCACTTAGACCACTAGTGGGGTTCATTTCATCTTTCCTATGGGTATAGTATTTACTCGATTTTGAAGAAAACAAATAAAGGTTAGTAGCTTGAGATGATTTAGTAACGAATTGCGAAGAAGGCTCGAGAAATCGGCACAACTAAGCGAGCAAGAAAAAAGAATGAACAAAAAATAAAAATGCAAACCCGTTAGTGCGGGCTGTTATTCTCGCTATTGTGTTCAGAATTTTATTTTGTAGTTTTTTACTCATCCCTTAGTCGTCGTAAATGATAGATTGGTAGAGGGCGGGCTTGGGCAAAATGCTGTGTCCATGTGATGTGTGTTAGTTGTTTACATAACTCTTAGACTTTAGTTTCACAACAGCAGTTTGAGAAATACGAAATTTTGAAGAAATTATTTTCTCACTTTGTCTGGCTTTATAAAAATGTCGAGACAATTCCTACGGCTTTTTGTAAATATTTATTTTGGCGTTGTGATCATTACTCTAGTCAGCTGTTTTAATTTGCTTTTCAATTATTGTTTTCGATTCCTGTCGAATGTGGCCAACTCACTCCAAAAATTGCATGTATTAATATTTGTGTTCCCAGATTGACTTGCGTGTTTGTTTTGCCGGCCTTTAAGTTTCATCTTTACCAAGTTTCAAATTCCGCCAATACTATCAATAAGTAAGCAAGCAGATTTCATTCGCAGGAAATTTTGTGGCACACACATTTTTTTATGTGAATTTCCCTCAAAAATCACAACAGGAATCTGAATAAAAAACGCAACAGCCACACCGGATTTTAATATATAAAATAAAAACCGCATCATTTCTCGATCTAGCCCCACTAATGAGCTGGTTATTCACCAACCCCCAATAGACGATAAATACTTAGAGAAACCTTAGCTATCTGCAGTCTTCACACATCTAGGCCTAATCGATGCCCTCTTATTTTAGGCGTACTACTACTGGCTGAACGACATGTACATGGACATTAGAATACCGCTGCCGATTAACTCAAATCCAGGCATGGTGTTCCCACCCCGAAAATTCACCACAGTACACGATGTCGCCCGATTTGCTGCACGCATCATCGAGGGGATAATGCAGCACAAGGAAATGCTTGACACGTAAATAAAAAAAAAGACGTAAATCCGCCCAAGGCTAAGTAAAACTTTTCTTATTTTAGTGGCAAATTGCAACAGGAACGCGCCACATCGCGTGAGAAGGGCCAACCCCTTTGCATGGCACAATACTATCGACTGCTGGGTTCCTGCCGTAGGCCAGGCATTGATCGCGACTCACAATACTTGCCGCAGAGTTGTCCCGATGAGCACATCATTGTCGTTTGCCGCAATCAGATGTACTGCGTGGTGTTGAAGGCCAGCGATCGTGGCAAACTCTGCGAGAGCGAAATAGCATCACAAATTCTCTTCGTTCTAAGCGATGCACCATGTCTGCCGGCCAAACCACCACCAATTGGTCTGCTTACTGCCGAACCAAGATCAAGATGGGCTCAGGACCGTGCCACCATGTTACTGGACCAACGAAATCAACGAAACATTGAGCTCATAGAGAAGGCACTGATAGTCCTGGCATTGGACGAACCTCTGGCGAACACATTTAACGCGCGGGGCTTCACAGGGTCCACGCCGTCTACTCATTTTACTGGAAATCGCGACGAGACGAACATGGCGCACGAAATGATCCATGGCGGTGGTAGTGATTTCAATTCATCGAACCGGTGGTTTGACAAGACCATGCAAATAATAATCTGCACTGATGGTGCCTGGGGCCTCTGCTATGAGCACTCGCCGTCAGAGGGCATTGCTGTTGTGCAGCTGTTGGAAAAGATCTACAAGAACATATTGGCCATGGGGGACGCGGATGATGGTGTACCGCAGCACCATTTACCTCCGCCGGAACGGCTAGAATGGGAAGTCGCTCCGGAGATCACACGCCGGCTGTCCGAAGCCGCAATAACCGTCGACAAGTATGTGACCCGTTGCGGTAACTTATAAGCGATATGAATTAATTTTTTTTAGGGCAATTGATGATCTGGACTTCTACGTGTACCGGTACAAGGATTACGGCAAGAGTTTTATCAAATCCTGTCAGGTCAGCCCCGACGTTTACATTCAACTGTCCCTGCAGCTGGCGTACTTCAAGTAAGTTTGTACATAGTAAACGATTCAGTTGTTATATCTTAACTGTCTTTCAGACTTTACGGTCACCTTGTGGCTACCTATGAGAGTGCGTCAACGAGAAGATTTTTGCTGGTAAGTAGTACTGACACAGCTAGAATTACATATTTGTACAAAATTTGTCTACTCCTAGGGAAGAGTTGATTGCATCCGTTCGGCTAGCACCGAAGCTCTTGAATGGGCGAAGGCAATGTGTCAAGGTGAAGGTCCAAATGTCGCTCTGGAAAGTGATCGCGAAGATGAGGAAGACTCACGCAAAGTGAAGTTCTCCATTTATAGTGTAGGCGAACTTTGCACTCCACCATTTTCTTCAACAAACTTAAGGTTTCGTTCTTTCGTTTCATCCACAGAAAGATCACCTGCGAGAGCTATTCCGCTGCGCTGTCGCTCGTCAGACCGAAGTTATGGTACAAAATATTTTGGGCAGTGGAATTGATATCCCTCTGTTGGGATTGCGCGAGGCTAGCCGTGAACAAACGGGCTCGCTGCATGAGCTCTTCAACGATGAGAGCTATCGAATTGCAAATTGTTTCCTACTGTCAACGAGTCAGGTACATTGCGTCGAGGAAACCTTGCACAAACCTTGCACTCATGAGCACATTTGCACCGAGGATATGAAGCACCATAAAACACAACCAATTTTGATTACAGTTCCTATAGTTTTATTTATTCATTTGAAGCACCTGCACTTTGCTTTTTATTTTGTATTTATTTTATTTGAATTAATTTTGAATAGGTTAAATTTTTCGGTGTGCCGCTGAACAGAAAGCTAGATAAATGTAAGTGCTGGTACTTAGATGTAGTTAAAGTGTTTAAGCATTTTTAAACTTGCTTATCAACTATAGAAATCCACTGAAAACTGTTAAAGTTTGTGCGCAATGTTTCTGACTGTGTTATATTTTTAATTTTTATTTTAACTAAAATTTAACTAAAATTAAAACTTCATCTGTGAGCTTTTTGCTGTAATGCTTTAAAACAACCTCATATCGGGGCGAATATTTCTATTTATAAATGCGTGTCTTACTGACAGCCACTTGAAATTAACTATACCTTATCTTACCTAGAATATACGACTGCTCAACTGTAAAAGCTCATAAGACCACTCTTAGAACTTATGAGCGGTCATAAATCGACGCTATTATAAATTTTGTCAATGGGTTTATAAAGCAATTTAAAATTTGTTGATAAAAACCCATACAAGTAACAATAATTCAAGTTTTCTGGAACAGGAAAAGAGTTGTTTATCTTGCCAACCGAAAATTTGAAGAAATCTAGATGCAATTCCAATCGGTATGAGGTTATAGCAATTATGTGAAAGAACTGATCTTATCACACATGCATTTTCCAATGGTCTTCTAAAAATTTATCTTTCGATGAAAAAATACTTTTCATGGATTTTTTTTGGAGATTTTAATTGTTTGTTTTAGTACGGATCTATTTATATCAATGGATAGCATGTAGAACACTTTGAGGCGTAATTTCATTGCACTATCGAACGATTGAACGAAAAGAGAAAAACAATAATGGCCTCTCTGTTCACCCACGTTCAAGTTTATTTGTTTAATACCAAATAAATCCACTCAAGAAGTTTATTATATGGCCTTATCGCATAAACACCTTTTATTGAGTAGAAACAATCTAGATAGCATAATATGGACAAGTAGACGTTTGAGAAGTGCGGATTTTAATTATTTTACTGCCAACTTTATCCAAGTCAAAGAATGGAAATACTTTTCACTATACGGCACTGCGAGTCGCTGACCCGGCAGAGTCCGCCAGTTACATGAGCGTGAGTGAAACAAATCACAAATATATTTGAGTAGATAAGGGTGTAGTCTAGCAAAAGTATGATTATTATCAACAGTAGTGACAGGTGTCAAACTTTCCAGTGTACGTTGTAGAAATTAAATGTCTAGATTATTTTCAACCTAATTTTGCGTTTAATGTATGGTTTAACATTAGGTTTGTTTGACGTGCCTAGCACTAGTGCCCACTAGTGCGCACTGAGAAGCGTCAGATGATTTTCACACCTGTTAGAAACCCTACAAAACCCTGAAAACTCGGATACTATATCGAACAAAAAATATGTTGCCCTGAAGTCTGCCAGTTTTTGAAATTGAAATATATTTATCTTTTGGTGAACGAAGTGTTACCTTCACTCTATTTTTTTGTTTATTGCTAAAAATGAATGAACTCAATTCGTTTGAATACTAAATTTATTTGTATTTACCTTTATCACGATAAACAAGTGAATGACAGCAAGCGAAATGACAGCGCAACTCAGCGCTGAGTTCTTGCCCCGACAAATAAACTGGGGTCAGTTCAGGGCACAACTAGGGCGCCCTAGAAGTCATGTCAAACACAGGTTTTCAGTACCAGAGCGAGTTCAGTGCTATATCGAACACGTTGGGGTTAAGCCAGTGCGCACTAGAGCATCAGGCATCGTATCTTTTTTCGGGCCAAAAACAGTTGATTTCACAATCACATTTTAAAAAAGCAGTAAATATATCTTTGAAAATATAGTCTTTTATTCAGTAGGTATAGATTTTATTCAATGAAAATTGACAAAGATATCAAATTATAACCACCGAGCAATTCATTTCCATCATCTGAATCGTCTTCGTTTTCCATTTCTACATCTCCTTCTGTGGTTGTTGTTTTAAGTTTGTCCTTTTTGACAAGCAATTCCGGCTTTGTATTGAGGTCTTCATATTGAAATCAACGCACGAATATTTTAAGTTTGAGAAAAAAGCGGTAAGCAGTTTTGGAGTCTAAAAAACAACATAATATAGCGAAAAGCACGGAATTAGATGTTGTTGCATAAAGCCGGCGTAAGTTCGAATGTAAGCTTAGTATTAAAACAAATGAATTATTTAATGTTGTCCTTGATTATTAACAGCGAATAAAAACTCTTCCAATTCATCATCGAATACATATTTTAAATACTCCACATTAAAGGTTCTAGTCAATCAACAATGCAAAGAAAAGAAATAATGGTTACGTTTGAAGAAATTTACTACTTTTGGTATCACTGTTTACCACCAGAGCCATCCCTGTAAATTTGTAAATCGTATCCAGTTCACATTTCCTTTGGATGTTTTGCATTGTGCTCTTCCGCGAAGGCTTTGGCGAATGGGCATTCTCCGCTACGTCAACTTAATCAGAAGATATAGTGTTAGGGGTCGTGGGTTTCTGTAGCTATATTATAAATTTTGTTGGCTTATACAAATTAACCGACGATACTAAAAGTACATAATATAACTAAATTGACAAACGACCTGAATTTTTATAAATTTTGTTAATGCGTATAATTAGCCCCAGTGTATGTGTAGAAGTCCCGCTTTCATATGTCACTTAGCGCACATGCCTGTAGTATACTTGTTTCTATATTTATGATCGTTTCTTTTTACCTTACCCTTCACTATTTGAACTCCATACTTAGGTCGCTTGTAGCACAGATTCTTTCATGGGATACGGCCCGGTCACCCCGCGAGGCTATGGATGTTCGTATAATCCTCATCCCGATGAGATTGTCTTCTGTGTTTCTGCATTCTATTCATGCGAAGATACGAGTGCATCACGCTATGCAAAGTCCCTGCAGGATTCATTGGAAATAATGCGAGATTTGTTGAAGAATTAAAACTGCATCACAAGGAACGAAAAAATAAATCAATACACATAATCAGAAGCAGCACATGTCTCTGTGCATCTACACAATTCCTAAAAAAAAAAGACATATCAACTGTATTGCCTTGACAAAAGAAAATGAGAAACATTTAAATAATATAAACTCAAACAGAACATATCATGTAACTAAGTGTAACACGAAAACAATAAGATAAAAAAAAGATTATATACACTCATACACTTATTAAAAACGTATGTATTAGTAAATGTGAAAATTAAAAATGTACACCGGTAGTGAATATTAACAAAATTATTTGGAAGCAAAAAAAAGTAAATATGTTAATCGTTTAAAGTAGTCAATTAAATGTGTTAGAACTGAAAATAACTATAAATACAGTATAGTATTAAATTTAGAAAAAAACTAAAATAGAGAATATATTTAACAACTGTTGCTTAATTATATATTGATTGTTATAAGTTGAAAATAGATTTACCATCTTGTTGGTTGTATATTTAGTTTTGCTCCCTATTACGCTTTAGTTTACTTAAATCTTATTGACAAAGTTAACTGATTAAACGAACTTGAAGCTTTTATTTATATAAAATAATGTAACTTCACAGAAAGCCTCAAATATTAATTACGATTAAGTGTCTTTAAACGATCATTATTTATTTAATTTATTTACTGTTGTTTGAATGTAAAATCGCTGTTGATCAAATCAATAGAGATAGGTAGTGCATAATTGTTTATCGTTATCTAAATGAATATTGCTTTGTTAATTAATCATAATGCTGTCGCAAGATAGTGCTAAGAATAAGCTATAAAGCTTCAGATTGTATGAGTTTTTTTTCCTTTCTATATCTGAAATGTGAACTTAAATTTGATATGCCGAGAAATAGGTAACTGTCACATACAGTTTGTCAGTTAGGCACTTTTGAGCAGATTAAGGATAAAATGTTAAGCAGATTATTGATAGCTGCGACACTTTGATCAACAATTGAGAGTTAGCTATCAGACATTAAACCCCAATATAAACTCAGTTCATCCGATTGAATTTAAACTGCACTCCGGAAACCAGTTTAAGTACTTTAACTCGTATAAAAACTCAATTTCATAATGTTGACCATTCTTCGTTCGCAGGTGGCAGGAAATAAGTAAAAGTGAAATAAAATATAAAAATTAGGTAGCAAGAAGCTCAAAAATAGGATTCCAATTATGAAGTAGATGACATTTTTATAAAACGGGCTACAATCGTTTTTAACAGTCTTAAATCTGTCTTTAAATGCATCTTTATCCAGCGGACTTAATGCATGTTTTTAAGGAAATACATATTTATATCATAATTGAATAATATGGCCGTTAACAAATAAATATGATTTTTTTTTTGCTTGAATGCAATATTTGTTCTATGGCAGTTTTTAGTAAAACTGAGAAAGTCGATTTTTATCACTGGTGCATACATAAAAACACAAAAACAAACAAAAACATTTATTCCCTCACCCAACAAGTATGCAACGTAAAGAAACACGCATTGCAAAAACTATAGGCAATTTTCCTTCAGTAGGAACTTATCGGTTTCAAAATTTATCCCAATTTTATACTTTATCAAATCCAAATGCAGAATTATTGCTATGGATAAAATTCAGAAAATGAAAAAAAATAAAACTAACATTCGACCGTGACAGGACTCGAACCTGCAATCTTCGGATCCGAAGTCCGACGCCTTATCCATTAGGCCACACGGTCGCCTGAGAATTTCTTGCCACATTCCATAAATTATATGTGCCTAGTATGTTAAGCGAAATGTTCTTAGAAAATTAAATATTAAAAGATTCGAAATTTGTGCGCAGATTAAATTTTTAGAAATTCGTTCATGAATAACTAACGGAAATAGATCCACCCGATGCAAACCATTCCTGGTGAATTTCTTAAGACTTACTTACGAGCTAACCATCAACAACATTAACGGTTAACCCCCAAAAAGGGCCGTACAATGGGTCCACAAGGACCTAAGTGAGGTATTGCAGGGCTCACCTTGCTTTACCTACCCGTTTACCTAACCTAACCTTACCTACTGCTCTTAACCATTGGTGTTAATTGGTGGTCTCCATCCTCCTCCTTCGTGGTTATCTGACGCTGTCTAGCCATCCCGATGTCCTCAGAAACCTGTAAAGATCAGACAGAGAGACATCAGAAATTTCATGTACGTTATGAAAGTAATAACTTCCAAGTGTTCTGTTCCTCAAGTGACAGAGACTCGGGCAATGACAAAGGAAGTGAGGTGTGTCCTCGTGGACCTCCTCGTCCTCGCAGCCTCTACAAATGTCGTCATCTTTGAGATTTAGTTTCATTAAGTGGCTTCGTAGGAAGTTATGTCCAGTCAGAGCTTCCACTAACTTAGACAGCGATGACCTATCAAACTGTAGAAGTTTTTTGGTCCGACCTCTGTTATATTCTGGCCAAAGCTTTCACAGGTCGTGAGTTCTTTCCACCTGTTGTTGGTTTTCATTCGAATTTTGTTCTCCACTCGCTCTCTGAGATTACAAAGTGGTGGCTTGGTCGATTGAAGTACTCTATCAAGATCCATTACGGACCCCTTTCTAGCCAGTTCATCCGCCCTCTCACCCGCCGGTTTTGTCTCTGTGTCCAGGGACCCAGCAGAGATTCGTTGTGTGCTGCGAGCAAAGAACCTTGAGCTCTTCACGGCAACGGTGAACTAGTTTGGATTTTATTTCGTTAGCAGAAACTGCTTTTATACCTGCCTGACTGTCAATGAAGATGGTATTATCGCTATACGAGGTATTGCCAATATTGACGCCTTACGGGCCGCTTCAGCGATAGCTAGAACCTCCGCTTGTAAGACACTTCTGCTATCAGGAAGCCTGAGGGAGCAGTGTATATTTAATTCCTCAGAAAATATGCCGGCACCGGTTCCACAGTCCATCTTTGAACCATCTATGTAGACGCATTGTTTTGTCCACGTACTTAACTCCCTAAGTGAGTTTCGTAACAGGTCGCTTACGGTCGGTAGAAACGTTCCTTTAGTAAGAATAACTACATCATCTGCATACGCAGTTACCTTAACTCCCATGTTATTGAATTTCATAAGTATTTCATTAATTACAAGGACCCAGAGTAAAGGGGAGATGACTCCTCCTCGTGGAGAGCCTCTCGAAGCCTCTCGGTTGATATTCCTTTCACCGAGTAAGCTCACGATTACATTTGTGAGGTATTGATCAACATTTGAGTTCTGAAGTGCTCACTTCGCTGCACAAATCTTAACGTCATTGAAGGCTCCTTCAATGTCTAGAAACACGGCTAGTGTGTATTCTTTGTCATTTAATGACTTCTCTTTAGTGCTTACGACCTCATGCAGTGCAGTTTCCACCCCTTTGCCTTTTATATAAGCATGTTGAGCCGTGGATATCACATTGTCATCTAGCCGGTCACGTATAAAGACGTTTAATAGTTTTTCAAAGGTTTTCAGAATGAACGATGTCAGACTTATAGGCCTGAAGTCCTTGGCAGTAGTGTGGCTGGATTTCCCTGCCTTCGGAATGAAGACAACTTTGTCCTCTCGCCAGGCTTTAGGAATATAGCCGCATTCTAGACTATGAATAAAAATTCTTTTAAGAACCGGTGTGATGATGGTCCCAGCTATCTGGAGCATGATTGGAAAAATCACGTCGCTTCCAGGGGGTTTGAACGGGGAGAATGTGTCAATTGCCCAGATTAGTTTTTCTTCAGTTACGAGTTCTCCTGGATCTGTCATTAGTACGGTGTTATCTATTGACTGGTTGGTCTGGTAAGTGGTACAACCCGGAAAATGAGTCTGTAGTAACAGACTGAGAGACTCTTCGCTGGATTGTGTCCACACTCCATTATTGTCTTTGAGATAACCTGGGACCGCAGATTCTTAGCATAGGATTTTCCTAATTCTGGCTGATTCTGTAGTGGATTCAATATCACTATAGAACGTACGCCATGTTGCGCGTTTAGCACTGGTTATGGCCCTTGAAATTTCTCTGGCCGGCTTTAAAAGCGTCCCAGTGGCTTTAGCCAAGTTAAAAAGAGCTCTGGTTCTCCTTCTAATTTCAACAAGGTCCTTCGTCCACCATGGTGGAAATTTCCTATTCTTTATTGTCCGTAAGGGACAGGCTTTTACGAATGCCTTGCTTAGAATTTCGTTTAACATTGTTGATGTTGCCTCAATTTCTTCTGGCGTCTCTGTTTTTTTGCAGATTCAATCCACGGTCATGTTTCCCTACTTCTGATAAGAAAGTTTCCCAGTTGGTCAATCTAGGGTTCCTGTATTTACCTAAAGGGGACATTTTTTCGTCAATGAGCGAATGCATTTTGGAATAGATTTGTTTTGAAAAGAAATATTTGGAATAGATAGGTTTTGAAAAATTCTCATCGGTGTGTATGACTTCTTTATGCAAAATCTTAAAAAAAAAAAAAAAGGCATCCTGGGGAAGTTTCAAGTGTAGTAGAATAAGGAATAACTTATGCATTCCTGAGTTTAACTTAAAATATCTCTGGAAATAGTTGACTAACGAAAACAGCAACAGAGAGAGAGCTCAAGAAAGAAAACTAAAAGGCAACGTCACCTCGATTTTTTCAAAAAGTGAAATGCATCGGTTTTGATTCTCAGAAAGAAATTTGCCGTAGGTACCAAATTTATGGAATGCTACGCAGTGGCATAAGGGTGGGAAATGATTTATGGTTGTTGTACTTAAATGAAGTAATAAAATGTCAAGGCATTAAATATTTAATTAATTTTAATCGCAGGCTACACAAAATGTTTTTTTGAGCAAATAAATTGACTTTATTTAATTTAATTCATTCTGTTAATATATAATTTTGAATGAAAACTGTGTAATTATTTGAATTACCTTTTCAAAGCCCGCACAGTATCTCTTGTCCACTATGAAAGAAATTTAAATACATTTATATATACATATATATAACTGTTTTGAAATGTTATATTATAGTTAATACAAGAAGCATATTATAGAAAGTTGTTATAATAGAATAAATTGTTTGTTTTAGCAAAATTATAGAGTAGGTATATACATATTAAATAGAAACGCTTTGACATAAAATAAAAGAAATTCTATTAATAGACTTGAGAAAATAAACAGTACATATCATTATATACACACATACTTAATAAAATAGAAAATATACATTACTAACAATATATATATACAACAAGCTATTATAAGACATTGTATCTTATACTCGTAGTATGTGAATTAAAAATGAAAAAACAAATTGAAACAAATGAAGTTAAAGCAAATACATATATATACATATATACCTACGGTTTATAGAAACAAATTTACTGAAGAGTGTGTTCACTGTTAATCCTATCAAGAATATTGTATTGTGTTTCAATTGTTGAATATAATGAGAAAATAAATATAGAAAATTAAACGAAAATTGTATGCTTTCTATTTGTTTATAAGATCAGGGTTTGAATCACCACATCCGTGATCGAGTATTACGCGACTGAATTTTTTATTGTTGTGCTTGTAAAATCCACCAAATTCAGTGAGGTATTGCTCGCTCAAGGATGCGGTAATTCAACCCCAGGTTGTATATCCACATACCTAACATGGGCTAAAAGAGAAATAACCTAATTTTCATGTTCCCCACGTAACTATGTAAACCTACATTACGTTATTGTTGAATGAATGTTTAAATAAAAAGAAGTGCAAATTGACCATTAGCCAAATCGACTGTTTTTGTTTTAATAAAGAAGGTGGTAAAGAAGTTGTTTTTAAACATTTCTTAAAATCTTTTAGCGGTCTCTAGGGGTGTTCACTGTTCATACATGTGAAGGGTGGTATTTTTAGCCTGTTAAATTAACCCCTTACTTAATACAAGGGGATATCAACAACGAACTTTTAGTGGCTAACTTAACTCTTGTTCGTACTAGCTCATCAGTCTCGTAATTAGCTACGGTATTAAAATATATGCCACACAAATTTCTCAAATGTCATCATGCTTTCAATGGCATGATATTCGTCTACTCGAATATTTTATTTTTAGTTTGGCATAAATATTCTTGAATCGGAGTAAACGTGTGTGCTGTTTAATCAATACCTATGGTAATAAACAAAATTAATAATTAAAAGACGGGAAATCTTAGAAAAACAAATCATTTGAGTAATGACTCATACAATTCAAATGCAACTGTTAAAATAGTTTCAAGCAAAAAAGTTTCCAAAAACCATTTTTTTTATCTATTATCGGCTATCTTCCTAAATTATATCAATTCGGAACATAAACTGAGGCTCTTTTCAATAATCGCATCCAATTGCTTACGTTAATCTAACGTAATCCGGTATTTCTCTTTCGAAATATATAGAATTCTAGAAAAAAAAAATGAGGAAGCCTTCACAGATACCTACTGATAAAGCATAATTAAAAACGCAGACATTATTAGTTATTAATTGAATAGATAAAACGTCTACGATCTGTCACTACTAAAGACGTTTTGGAAGAAGTTTTGCGCAAGCAACGTCATTATTTGGGGTGATATTAATGGAAATTTGTTATGTGAAAGTAATTTTATAGTGAAAATATCCCTACGCACTTTACCACTTCCTCCAGTACACTAGAAGATGTATTTTTTGTAAATATTTCTGAAAAAGTATTATTTTATGATCAAATCTCTGCACCAGCTTGCGTCGAAGCATGATTTCATACTTTCGACGCATGACTTTGATATTGGTCATAACGCAGAAGCATACACCTACACATACAGAGATTTCAAAAACATTGATTTGCCCTCTCTTGAACAACATATTAATTAGATTCCAATGGAACCTTATCTATTTTATGCCCTCTCAGATGACCAAGTTAAGTTCTTCCAGACATTCTTTTCGATTTACACGTTCCAATAAAAACTGGTATTATAAAAGGCCAAACAAAAGCCTGGTTAACGAACGACATTCGAGAGTTAATGGCTCAACGTGATGAGGCGTATCGACGATGGAAACATTTTCCGGTGGACGAGCTTCATCATCGGGCTTATAAAATAGTGTTGTTCGTGAAATACGCAATGCTAAGACTCAATTCTATTCCAACCGACTTAGTTCTTCTTCAGGTGGCCGTCAACTATGGAATGACGTTCGAAAAATTCGGAATCGGGAAGCAAAAAGCTACTTATTCTACTGGAATCGATCCCAACGAACTGCATAAGTCGAACGTTTTTGTCAAACCAACTCTGCAAGGATCCAGAAGCTAACTATTCACTCGAGGATGCCTCTTTACCGATTTCTACGTCTTTTGTATTTGGACGCAGTCGAAAGATTTCTGTCTGTTAAGTCCAAGGCTGCAGGTGTTGATGAAGTTAATCCGATTTTTATTAAAGCGATCTCTGCCGTTACTGTTACCGTTTGTAACTCATATCATTAATACTGTTTGAATGAGCCAGCGAATGGAAATTAGCAAAAATGGTTTCAATACCTAAGAACTCTAAGGGTGAAGAATTAAGACCAATCTGCATCCTACCTTTTTAATCTAAAATATTTGAAAGAATTTTGGAAAAGCAACTTAATTATTACGTTACTGAAAATAACTATAGTTGCTACAACTACAGTCGGATGTCCGAGCTAAACATAGCTGTACAACTGGTTTGTTGAACGTCATCTTCAATGAGATAAGAGATAAACTAGATAGGGATAATGTTACTTTTCTGGTACGCTTAGACTTTTCCAAAGCGTTTGATTTGGTTAATCACTCGATTCTGCTAAGACGCTTTTTCTCAATTCACCCCACAGCTGTTAAATAAATATCATCCTATCTAAGTGAGCGAAAACAGGCCGTGTCAACCGATGGCAACCTTTCCCGTTTTTCTTCTCTTAAATGAAGGAGTTCCCCAAGGCTCTATTCTAGGGCGTATATTGATGGAGAACAATACTAACGATATTGCTTCTGTCATATTCAGTTCATCTAAGTATATGTATACCGATCATATACAAATTTATCAAAGCTGTTCGTTGGGCTTAATTGAAAATTGCGTCAGGGTTTTAAATGAGGACCTGTGACGAATTTCTAATTGGTCATCCAAAAGCGGCCTAATACTTAGCCCAAAGAAGTGACAGTGTTTAATTATTTCTAAAAAGGAATTAGATCCGTCTCATTTCCCTCTTTATATGCTAAACGACTCTGAAATTGAATTTGTCGAGTCTTCAAAAAATCTAGGTCTTGTCTTTAAGAGAACCTTAACTTGGAATCACCACATAAATACAATAGTAGGGAAAACTTACGGTATTCTACTCCCACGTAACTTGCGAGGGTTAACTAATGCACGACGATTTAAAAACGAACTTCAAAAATTTCTTAGAAATCAGAGCAACTAACTTTCTTCCCATCCCTTATTCCCTTCAAGCAGTTTCAACTTCAATTAAACTTAAGTTAAAACTAAATCTTAAATAAATATCTACCTAAAGCAGTCTAACTTAACTTTCAAATCATTTACGGATATTAAATTAAAAACAGTTTATCTTTCCCAGACTTATAAGTCAATTCTTACTGTGTAAGCATGTATGATACAATAAATATTATTACTATTATTACGTCTATCCAAAAGAATAATATCCAAGCATCATAAAGCTTTAAATTGTCTCTAATAACTTTAGTAGATATTAGATACCAACATTATATTTTGAAGCGGATGAGTGAAGTCAGTGCAACTGTTTTGACAGTTTCTTTTTAACAATGGCTGACACGGAAAACGGATATGTATATAAGAGGTGCTATTTAGGTATTCAAAGAAAAATGCCATTTTTTGAGATAAATGATCGGATGTTTATTTCATAATAAAGAGGAAGGTATGCCGTTAATGAAATGAAAAACAACATCAGCCCAATGGCCACCACGAGCACGCATACAGGACCATATCCTTTTCATGTAATTTTCCCTAACCAAATCGCAAAGTGTCTGCCATATGTCCTCGATAGCCTCACGTATTTTATCTTTGAGGTCTTGAATCGACGCTGGGCTGTTGGCGTAGACCTTATCTTTCACGTGGCCCCAAAGGTAGAAGTCGCAAGGTGGTTAATCACAAGATCTCGGTGGCCAATTGTGATCACCTCTTCGAGAGATAACACGTTCCGGAAACTTTTCCCGTAATAGATCAATGCTTTCGTTGCTTATGTGGCACGTAGCGCCGTCTTGTTGAAAGTAAACGTTGTCCAGATCAATACCATCCGACTCCGACCATAAAAAATCATTAATCATGCCCAATTCCAAAGAACGACGAGGGATGGACAAACCTGGGTTTTCTTCAACACTGTGGGCTACAGCAGCAATATTCTCAGTTGTTCTTGAGCGACGTGCACGGGTTGAATTCTTCACATCACTAACTTGTCCCAACAGCTCGAATTTTTCCACCAATTTCTGTATTGCGCTCCGACAAGGTGCTTCACGACGACCAAAAAATGCTTTAGTTTTGCGAACTTTGACTGCAAGATTTTCACCACTTTTGTAGTGAATTTTAATAATTTCAATGCGTTGTTGAAGCGTGTATCATTCCATTTTTAGCAATGGCGTAGTTTCTACTTGTCAAATGTCAAAGAATAAAAGCTTCAAAAGTGATAGCTACTGAAATAGCGGGTCATTCACAATAACACCTCTCATTGGAAAACCCTTTATATGTTTATATGTACCTATATCTCTTATCTGGAGCAGAAAATGCAAGTCACTGACTTATTTTTTCATGCCAGAGTTTTTACTCGTCGCCATACGTCACTGAATTTTGTGGATTTTACAAGCAAACCAATAACAAATTCAGTCACGTATTACTCGATCACGGATGCGGTAATTCAACCCCTGGTATGAATAATTATTCATATCCAGCCACTCTGGTCCTCTTAGTGTATAGATATGGAATTTAATATAGAGGTCGGTTATACAGAGGACACCAACTGACAATAATATGCAACTGCTTAATTGAAAAGCTACTTGCGAAACCTTATTAGACACTTTCCTGAAAAAAATTATAAATCCACGCTTTGACTCTGAGGCTGCCCTTCTATAAGTAAAGACTTCTGTTAGCCTTGCCTGTTTTTTGTTCAAATTTTCTGACCATTTTAGTGTTGCTTTAAATAAACACGTTTGTTTCCCAATAGAGAAAAGTTAAAAGCAAAAAACAAAAAATTAATGTGTATAGGATAAAGGTATCTACAAAAAAAGAAAAAAAAAAAAAGAAATGGGATCGTTGTCTATCACGTCCTCGTAGTGTCCTGGAACCTGGGCCTGGAATAAACTAAAAACACACTTCCTTACTATGGTAGATAATATAGTGAACCACGGCACGTCACTGATAGACACAAGCAATAAAATAATCTTTCCGACTGGTAATCTACAATACCAATGGGGAATATAACTACAAAACTATAAACTGCCAAATGCAGCCCATTCATAACAAATCCTATTAACGAGATATCGCTGATAAAGAAACCCCAATAGATTATTTTCCCAAAAATATTAAATCTAACAAAATTCCCAACTTTCCATAGTGATAACACGATGATATGTGAGCTTTTGCGATCCTATAAAATCCAAATCAAAAGTGTGATCCCAATTAGTCTTCAGTTTTAATTTCTTTCGTACAATACCCAAGAATTACGAGACAATGAAGTGTAAGTGTGATATTATTAAAGTTTTTGTAACGGAAATGAGAGTCTAATCTTTCGTTATAGTTTCAGTAATATTCTTTGTTTTACTGGCTTGTGTGTTAGCTTTTGCATCAGCCAATATACGTGCAAACGCTGATGTTCCAGCTATTCCAACTGCAGCACCTACTCCGCCCAATCAGGAAGGTAGTAATAATGTCGGCGGTCCACCAACACCAAAGACAACAATAGCAGGGCCACCAGTTGTTACAAGCGGTGACTTTTGACCTGGCAAATAGTTTGCGATTGTTCATTATTTGGAAATTCTATTAAACTGAAAAATTTATGCAAATTTTTTTTTCGTTTTTTTTTTGTGTAAAAGAGAAAAAGATTATAGCTTAAGGTACACAAAAACAGAGTATCACCGTTATAAAAGGGTGAGTATGAACGCGTGATGGCGAAAAGTTATTGCAAATTTAAAATTTGGTTTTCGTTGTCAGCTTATATGTTAATTTTCAATCTGTCATAAAGCTACTACTGTCCACCACGGATATAATAAACCTCTAAAATCAAAAAAAAAAAAGGGTTTCTTATATCCGAGTTGTTCTTATATGGGAACACGTATACCAGAAACAAATTCTACGATGTTATATCCGTGGTGGACGGCTGACGGCAATAGCCAAAGTTTATTGTAAATTATTGCAAAAATTAATGAATTTATGTTTATGAATAAAAAAATATGAAATATCCGTGGTGGAAAAAATTCTCTGATAATACGACGTTTCATTAGTGTGGCATCTTCAAGAGACGCAGCCATTATCATTAATAGACGACTACTAAATCTGTTCTAGACTCACATTTTTCTGAGTGTTAACCAGACAAGTTTACCAAAACCTAAACTTGTGTATATAACACAATAAATATTTATATTTTTATATTTTATGTATAATATTAAGTTGATTTCAGAAAAGTACTTCAATACAAATGAAAGAAAATTATAAATTAATTCGATTGATCCGCATGGATATACTTTATACTCTACAGTCTGCACGTTCTCGGTCTCCGCTCTGAACTCGGAATCAAAATCAATTAATACAAAAAAAAAGAAGATGTTATTGGCTGCCAAATATTAAAAGTTGAGCCGCCACCATGTACGTGGGGTAGTTCACATTGGGCGATTCTGTTCCTTAATCGCCCTCAATTATTCCAGATCGAAGTCGTCTAGATGAGCTGGTCTCTTCTTGGCTCTAGTTGGTCGCTCAACCGTTGGAACTGAACGGTCAGGTCCCTCAGACTCAACGCTGTCTTCTTCGCTTGACCCTGGATTCTCGGCTAGAACTCGCTTCATTTCGTCGACTTTTGCTATGCCGTTATACAATTTCTGGGATCTCTGCATTTCATGTATATCCTGAACTCGGTATCGGTCTCCTGGCAAAACCTCTGTCACGATGTATGGCCCCCTTATATTTAGGCAATAGCTTCCGTGAATCGCCAGTAGCATCATAGGCTCGTTTCACCATCACGAAATCTCCAGGAACGAATTTTGTAGCTTAACATCTCTTGCTGTTATGCATCTTCTGTTGATACTCTTGATTCTGCTTAATGACCTTGTATAAACTTTCCCTCACTTCGTGTATATTATCGGATAATCTTTGTCATCAGTTGAATTCATCATCAATATTTTGAAATTTTGCTTCTTCTTTTGTCGTCGGTCTGCTACAGAAAGCAATTGGATGAAACTTCCCGTCATGCTGGAGTTGGAAAAGAACACCTCCAAGACCATCTTTTCACGCATCTGTATGTACTTCTGTCTTCGCTTCCGGTGAATACAAACATAACACGGACCGCTCAACCAACTTCCTTTTCAAAGTTTCGAAAGCCGTATTCTCGACATCACTCCAGTTCCATTTGACTTCCTTTCGAGTAAGTTGAGTTAAAGCCAAGTTGAGTCAGAGCGAAGTCTTTTATAAATCTACGTAAGAAACTCGCCAATCCAGTGAATTGTTTTATCTGATGAACATTTCCTGGTGATAGAAATTCAGCTATACTCTCTATTTTTCTTGTGTTAGGCTTAACAATTCCATTACCAATTTCAAATCCAAGGTAGTCCACAGTGTTGTACAAAAACTTACACTTCCTTAAATTCAACTTCAAATCAGCTCTGCGTAAACACTCAAAAATCTTTGTTTGATTCTCAATTAACTCCTCTTCATTTTCCGGTGGGCACAAAATGTCATGGAAGTATGCTAAGGCAATAGAATACCTCAGAGAACCAAGAACCTTGTTGACAAGACGCTGAAACGTCGGTGGGCCATTGCATACCCGAAATGGCATCCGGAGAAACTCAAATGGCGATAGTTGCAGCTCACGGTGATCTGATAATATCCACTTTTCATGCCAAGCATGGAAAAACATTTCTTGTTACTCAGGGTGTTAATCTGGTCGTTCAGAATTGGAAGCGGGTACTTAATCTTCTTTGTCAATTTGTAGAGCGCACTATATAATCAATACGAATTCCCTTGCCTCCATCCTTCTTTGTGACAGTAAGTATTGGGATTGAATAGTTGGATACTGAATCTTGGATAATACCAGCGGCCTTCATCTCCTCCATCTCCTCTCTCAAGAACTCTCTCTCGCTGTGACTCAATATATAAGGACGATAAACCAGGGGAACATCTGAATCAAGCTCTATATCAAACTTGACCTTTGTTGTGCAACCCAACTCTTTGTCAGTCATGGCAAAGCAATCTCGAAATTTAATTAATGTAGCTTATAATTTCTCTCGTTCGCCAGCCGAAACATTAGGATTTATATCTACCATTTCCAAAAACGAATGCTCATCAAAAGACAATAATGCAGTGTACTGACAGTTTTCCGGATTGTAGACATCTTCGTTGGCAACTCTTGAATCCTCAACACATAGCATTCCTCTTGCTAGTTTAACTATTCATTCACTACGCAGCTGTGAACTATTGATCCTCCACTATTGGATCCGACCTCAATATGAACATCAGCATCCTGGTTAATATCAACGCAACAATGATAAATCCAACGTAGCCAGCTGGATTTACGGTTTTTCTTTCGGCCCATATTTTAATTTCCTGCTTAGGTAAAGGTGGAACTATTTAATCTTTGAAACACTCCTCATCCTCAATTTGACGCTCTTTGAATATTGTTGCCTGGCTTCACAATGCTAATGCATTCGTTCTCGGTAAACGGCTGTCCTATCAATAGGGGAATTTGCAAAAACAGCTGGTTGATAGTATGTATTTCAATTCGTTAGAAGAACCCACCCTCAGACGAACTTAATAGTGTAGTTTTGTTTCGAGGCTCACTTCTTCCAACATTCGCTGCTGTAGTCGGCGAACGAAAATCGATGTGTTCTGGCTTTCCGCAACGAATACAAGTGACTTGCACTTTGCACTCACTCTAATAATACCTTGGAGCAAGACGTGGAAAACATTTAATTTTATTTTTGAAACTACCCTTAGTACAAAACTCATCGCTGTGTCCACTATTTTTGCATAATATGCTGCAATGTTTCTCTGATGTAATTTTTCTCTGGTGTATTGTTTCACTTGTACTCAATTTCGTATTCGCTTGAAAATTCCTTGACCGAATCAGGCACGCCAGCAACATCTTCCATCTGTCAGCAGTATCCAAAGGACTCATCTTCGCAGTCTCGGATACTTCCACCGCCTTTGAATTCAAAATTGTCGCTGAATCGAAATTCGCTTGTATGGTTATATCGTTTTCTCCCTCTTCTCATCATTTGTTGTCCTTGAAACATTCCAATAGAATGACGCAATTTCTGTGCAATTCGATGCAATCCCACTTCTGAATGTTATATTTTAGTAAATATTTATATTTATTATATTTTATTTATAATATTAAGTTAATTTCAAACAAGGACTTCAATACAAATGAAAGAAAATTATAAATTAAGTGAAATAATTCGCATGGATATACTTTATACTCTACAGTCTGCACGTTCTCGTGCAAAGTTAAGTTAAAAGTAAAGTACTCAAGTAGATGGGCCGCCACCACGTACGTGGGGTAGTTCACACTTGAAGCACATATATTTTTAATTGCCAGCTGTCCTCCTGATCACCACAACAAATCTCAAATGATAGAAAACATCAAAATGTTACGCAACTGCGTAGTTATTTCTAGCACCCTGATAATTTTTGAGCACCACGAAAATTAACCGCAAATATTATTTAACGCGATAGACACTGTTCAAAGGCCATGTATCAAGTATAATAAAATGTTTTACTGAACATCTCACCGAAGTAAAGCGAACTAAATAATTGGTTACCTATACAATCCACGACGGTATGGAATTTTATTTCTGTGATAAAATGCTTGCATACTTTTATGCCGATTCCCACTGGTTCAGAAGACGTGACTTGGGAAAGTTTTTTTAGCATTTGAATATTTTATTTTTTGCTGTGATGTTTAAAAAAGGCTGTTAGTGTCTCTCGCCATGCAAAAAGAAAAAGAAAAAGTTTCCAGATAGATATTATATTTCATACGTAATTATTTTATAATTTATTGTCGTCCTACATTGTTTTAACAATCTCTTTGATCAACTGCTCTCTTGCTCAGCAGATAATTATCGTCCACAATTAAAAATAGAAATTAAATTAAATTAAGTAATACCCCTTCGAGAAAAAAAACAAATGCACATTAACTACAAAGCCAACTAGTTGTACTGTAAGTCTATTTCTTCTAGAGGGGACAAGGGCACAGATCTGACTGAATACACTAGATGGTCCGTTAGAATTTATTTATGTCTGCGAAAGGAACGTTGGCCTTGATCTTGTAAACTGTCGCCTCTACATTCTTCGTCCAAATTGACCTAAAACATTGCAACATAAGAACAAATTCAATTGCAGTTGTAGGCGGTATTACCTTGCAAAAGTTATGCTCCAACAGAGCCACTGCTGTGTGCCGCTTCTTTGGATCGTGCTGTAGTGACAACAGAGTGAAATCGTGTCCCTCCTGCGACAAACTTTCCGGGGCTTCTGGAGCCTCTCCCATACCGACTTTGAACATAATTTGGAAATTCGAATCGTATTGCGACCACGGACGCTAAAAATTCATTGCGTTAGTACTTTAACGTCGGGTGCATTTCCCTTCTTACCTTTCCTGAAGACATTTCGACAACAACACAGCCGACAGACCAAATGTCAGCTGCTCGGCCATGTCCATCGCTGTTGGATTTAGTAAAAACTTCAGGCGCCATGTATGCTGCGAGAAAAAAAAACATTCACACGCCGTTATCATAGTGCTACTCGTTGCTCACCTTGGGTTCCAACGTATCCCTGCAGCTCGCCCGGCACCGTGGTGTGGGATTGAATTTTCACAGCCGAACCGAAATCGCCCAACTTCAGGCTGTTGCTACCATCAACTAGGAATATGTTTGCAGTCTTTATGTCGCGATGGACAATGCCATACTTATGCAGCTCAGCCACACCGGAAAGTAACTGGGCTGTAAATCGTCGGGTCAGTCCCTCGGGCAGACCACCTGACATTTCCACAAGCGACTCCAGGGTGCCCTCTGAGCAGAGCTCCATAAATATAAGAAGTTCCTCCTACGCACAACGCCCCATTGAATTAATGATACTGACAATGACAAGCGAACGCATTACTTACCCTGTGCACTTCAATACCATAGTAGCGCACCAAATGTCGGTGCTTAATACCTTCCAGAATTTTCAGCTCTTCAGCGACGTTCTTCAGAGCTCGCGTTTCTCCCGGCTGAATAGCAATCTCCTTCATTGCCATTAGCTCACCCGTCGAATTATTGACTGCTGTGTACACCTTACCGAAACGACCCTGACCAATCTAAAGATGAAAAATTAAATAAATTCCCACACCCCTGAAAGCGCATCCTCATTTACCTTTATCCCCCTATGCCAACGGAAGTTGACACTCCTTGCTCGAATCTTTATTTTGTCACACGAATTCAGTGCCTTTACCTGGCCGATCAGATTCCGCTCGCGTAGCGCGTTTTCTATTTCCATGTCAAGCCGATTGACCGCATCACGTACTCGTATCTGGCGCAAGGCAAGAATATCCGCAGATGAACCACTAGGTACAATCAATCTAAACTCACACGGTTTCGATGAGTTCTCGCAATCTGGTGTGTCGACCGAGCTGTAGTCCGACTGCGATGATGTCTCCTCCTTTAAACTAAACTGCGGATGAAGGAACTTCTGAGGGGAGTCGACTATTATCCCTGCCGACATTGGTGAACGGGTAGGAGTTCTTGATCGGCTGGTTGCGGGCGAAGATGTCTTACGTGTGCGTGGACTTGCCCTTTTCTTCGTCTTCTCCGGCTCCGATGTGATGCCAATCACATGCGATATACAGCAATCCATTTTCCCCTTCAACTCATCGAATTGTTGCTCGTCTAGATATCGTGTTATCTGAGGGTCACAGGCAAGTATAAGGAATTCCAATCCCTGGGATGCCCAGCGCGGACGAACACCACGTCCTCGTTCGCAGCGTTCCGTCACGAATTGCATCCACATTTTCGAAAAGGCGATTATTCCCAAGGCAAGATCTTTGTCGCACAATTCATCCCGGTTCATCATTATCTTCTGTTCAAACAAACGAATTACGTCCTTGTTGTACTCGAAGCCGAATTTATAACCCTGATGAAGAATTTCGCGAGACCGTGACATCACAGCCTGCCGATCCTGCTCATCCAGTTCAATGATGTTTTTAAGGCAACATTCTGCCTGAACCCCTTCAATGATTTTTGTCAACTTGTTGCGTACGTCGAGGACATCCTTCTGCACCAACTTGAACTCTTGTTTTACTGCTGGACAGACAAAGTGATTTAGTTTATTTTTGCTTAGGTACTCTTCGTAGTGTTCGCGATGGAAGTCCGATTGTTCGACATCCCGACAAAATGTCTTGGCAAAAAAAAGCACTTTTATGGAGCGTTCGCGCTCAGTGGTGAATAGAGACTGAGTTTCACGGCAAATTGTCAGAAGTTGCCACTTCTTTTCTTCGGTTTGAGTGCTGGCGCCCTCGTATTTGACATTGATTTCGTTGGTTCGTGTGATCAGGCGTTCACTTATGCCGCGTAACAGATTTCGGATGATTAAGCTAAAAGCAGAAATGAATTACAGAAATAATTTTGAAAACTACGTTTCTCACCAAAATTTCTTTGTTGCCAACGTATGCATTCCGTTAATCATGGGACTAACAAGTTTAGTGAACATCCACTCCCGTTCCAGTGCCGATTTCTGACTGTTCTCCGATGAGGCAACGAGCACCATTTGATCAACATAGTCCAAGTAAACCTACGGAATACAGCCTGTCACAATTCAAACTTTCGGTTGGTTCAAAAAGAAACTTACTTCGAACACCGTTCGCACCGTTGAATCGAATTGATCCAAAATCGCCATATACTTTTCCAGCTCTGGTTCGTTGTCCGTTAGCGCTGTATTTATATGCCGTTGATAATGCTCACGGTGGGTTAGAGCCAGTGTAAGACCTTCGCGCAGCTCTTTCATTAACTGCTTCAAACTGAGGGGATTCGGTTTTTGGGGTCGCGTTTCAAGCCGCATTCGAAGGAATTCATGCATGAACTCCAGTGGAATAATGCTTAGGAATACAAAAGTTGGAATATATGAAGGCAGACCGAGCGATTGCGATTCTGGGCTCCAGTAGCCGTAGCGGCGCAATTCCTCGATTTGTTCCTGACTTATCACAGGATCGAGGCGTGGCATATCTTGGTCAAGGGACTCCGTTTCGAAATCGTATTCTTCGGTACCGATCTTCTCCAGAGATATTTGCGTCTTGTGCAGTACAACGTTATGCAGCCGATGGAGAAACGAAAGAGATTTCGCCAAGCCTCGAGATTTAAGTACATTCTCGATGAATTTTCTGAAAACAAACGAATGAGCACGAACTCTCACCATAACCTAAATGCTGACTAACCTGTATAGCGTAGTTGAATGCTTCACATTGTCGTAGGTCACGTTGGCCAGAGGCTCGACATTAAGAAAGCTCAAATCGTTGACTCGCTTTGCTAGCTCGTGTAGCTCGCTCGTGCACGTGCACTGACTTGCGTTCGTTGATGTAGATCTAGAAGAAAGCAACAAGTCATTTCACTTATACACTTAACACGTTCGGCATGCATTTGAATTACTCATTACTACTAGATGCATCACTGGGAACACTTTGTTCATCCAATTGGAATTGCACTTTGGGTATTCGTTGGAATTCCTTTGTCGAACTTTTCGAATCTGCGGAGTGTATGGCTGAGTCGTCATTTTCATGACCCGATGACGAAGAGGAACTCTCCGTGGCCGATGTCTGGACAGGCCAGCTAAACTTTTCACCTTGTAGTCTAGAGGATTAAATTGATTTTGAGTGGTGTTTTTTTGTATGGCATAGTTCAGCGCTTACCTTGTTAGGATTTTGCCCAATATAGTCAGTTTAAGTCTTGCTTGACGGGTTATATTATACCACATGCACATTGCTTTTATCCGACCAACAAAACTCTCACTTTTGTAGATTGGATGGAACACGCCCATGGCCTGCGACGACGGATAAAGAGCTTCAGCTGCTTCAAGTCTTGTCAGAAGTTCTTCGACTTCTTTGAGCGCGGTCGCTTGTTGTCCAGTGCAGTCTTTGCAGTAGAGCGACATGCAGCCTACGCAGCTTTTTACCACTGACGGCAGTTTCAACTCACAAGCTGGATTATCGCTGTACGACTCAGAACTTAGTCCGCTGTCTGTACTTACTGCGCTAAGTTCTCTCGCGTATTTCGGCCGAAATCTAAACAAAAATTATTATTTTCCAATTGCTTTTGAATAGATATAAGCTAGAGACAGGAGATAAGCGTATGCACACAGCAAATATAAATATTTAACCATCCCATTTACAAGACAAGGACAAAGAGTCCAAGCTACACTACAACGAGGGGTTACAACCGAGCTTTGCTATTCCCAACCGCTGGAAAAGCAATCTTTTATAAGTAGGCAAAGGCAAATAGTTAAGAACCACTTTCGCTGCCTTGAACACAACATATTCGCTTAGTTTTTGTTGGAAAGATTGTACAGAGTTGCAACGCTGTGTGTTTATTGTTTTCCATTACTTTGTGTATAAGCCAGGTTACTAAAATGGTAGAATTTCTACCACTGGGCGAACTCTAGTCAATTTAAGAATTCGAATAACGCATCAAATAGGCCGCAGACTGCTCCACCTTTACGCCACTAAGCGCCAAGCGCATATCCTGAAGTTGGGGATATTGATTTTGGTACTGAGAAATTAACAAATCAGGACGCACGATAATAAATTATTTTCTACCGCCAGTGTAACGAAAACAACAAAATATTCAAGATTTCAACTAACCAGAATAAGCAAATTAATAAATACAAATAAATACAACACAATCAAACATAATCCACATTTAAACTAGTGCATGCATTACTTGTAATTGATGATCTCGTTAAGGAGATCAGGAACACCTTGCCGCGATGCAAATAAATATCTGTCCTGTTGTTCCATGGTTCGATCTGCTTGCCAGGCTTGCAACTCAAGCCAGATGAGATCTTTTAGTTCTGTCTGCCATGTGTGTTCCTCTTGAGTGGGCTACAAAAAAAAAAACAAAAAAACAAATTCAGAAAATCAGAAATCAGAGCCTATGCTACGAATTAATAAACATTTGCTTACCTTCATCTCTTGACGATCAGTGCTGCCCAATTTGATGAGATTGGCAAAAGTCTCATGGAAGTCTTTACGAGAGTGCAAAGCTGGCGTATCCTTTGTTTGCATGCCCAGGTTTATTGCAAATGCTGAGGGTGGTGCAGATGCACGACACCCAATGGGTCTGGAGGAGACGCTCATATAACGATTACACGACTCAATAAACGTAGGCACTTCGGAAATTCGTGAATTCGAGTTTCCCAAACTATCGACAGTCTCGGCATTTATCTCATGAAAGCTAACCACTCTTGGATGCTGATGACCGGCTGCATTCTTCATATCTCTCTCGGCGTCTCGCAGCAATGCCTGAGCTCGTTTGTCATTGCGTTTGGTCTCATCGTCGATGAATATCTCGTTGAGCAGGGCACAATCCATGGTGTTGCGACGGCATACTCTAGATCGAGCTAAACGACTCATTCCCTTCTTCGGAGCAGGGTCAACACTACTAGAGCAGTACATAGATTAGCTGATGAAATTTCAACGGTCGATTACAACTTACGCCTTTTGCTTCCGTTCCCAGTCGCGATTTTTTATCTTCATCCGTGTTCGTGGCGGCGTATGGCCATAGCCTTCAAATTTCGCAACGAGAACGTCATCGGGATGAGCCCACTCATCCTCGAGGATGCCTCGCTCATTTGTCTTCTGTATAATTTTCGCAGACGATTTCACACGAAATTCCACACTGCAAGGACAAAACAGAAGAGTAAACTTGTGAATTATGAGTAACTGAGGAATTAATCAACTAAGTCCAAACAATATGCTAACTTTTGTTTTCTCATTTCGACGGAGATTAAAGAAACGGCGTTGCAACAACCGTTCAATGTAGAAATCCACCGTGATATGATTTTCGAGTGATTGGCATGCGATTAGTCCTTGCGTGCTCTATAAATTATGCATAATTAATGAGAGCCACTTGACATATTAGGAGATGCGCGTTAACTTGCTGATAAAGTGGCCAACTGATTAGATAATGTTGATAAATGTGTTTTGTGTGTGCAACAACACGACCCTTTAATAAATATGATAAGTCATTATTAGATTAGCTTAAACACTCCCATGTTTTACAAATTATTCGGAAATTAGCGATCGGCATGTGGTATTAAACCAAAGGAACGTTGGCAAACAATATTTTGAGCTTGGATCAATAGATTTGTTTAGAATCACACAACACCACGTGTAAGGGCAGGGAACTCGCAAGATCAGTGAGTTTGTATTTGAACCAAATTAATGTTATTTGAATGAAATATATTCTGAAATAAATGCTAATGAAGCTGAAAATAGCTTGCATACTCGTTACCGAAGTTGTGTGGGCCAGGATTACGTAATTTTACAAACGATTGCCTTCGAAGCGGTACAACTTCATGGGCGGCAAGTCAGTTGGGGGTTGTATGCATTCTATTCGCGCCAACGATTGGAATGAGTCTTGGGCCTACATCAATAGAGGGTCTGCCTCCGGTTGCGCGAACAAATATCATTCAAAGTGTTTGCGTTTTAAACAATCAAAAACGTCTTCAACCGACCTCGCTTAAGTAAATGTACAATAATAAAGCATCAAAACTTATTGAAAAATTACCAGATTGATGAAAGAAAGAAAATGAAATGTTACGTATACGACCCGAGGCCTCAAAATCTATTTCAAGGGCTACTGTCTACTACTGGTATTCAGTTAGGGATTTCTGCAGGAATATGCGGCAGCGGCAATGTCTTCAAAGTGCTGGTACCCACCTCTAAAGACACATATCGAGTACGTTCAATGAAAGATGACGCCTTCCCCTACAGGAATAAAGAACGGTGGGAATTGACGGAAATTCGACCCAGCCTAAACGTATCTAAATGTAAAGATAATGGATCAATAGTTGTTAAAATTTTTTGAAAGCAAGTCAAATTGGTTCGAGAGTATCCCCTTCTCCATCCTTTTACAAAGATTTATTTCACTGGAGTCCCAGCCTAGCTAGAACAGAAAAGCGCTGGAACTGGAATGCCGCTTCATTCTTTTATTCAAATATCTAAATAGATAAGCAAATAAAAATATGATACCAAACAAACCTTCAATTACTATTATGTGGATACCTCAAAACAAAACGTAACTTTTCTATGCCAAAGCCGATTGATTAACGTCCCATCTGCTTGAATGAATTCCCCTGGATGCCCTTTTGTAGGAATGTAGGTACGCATCCGAGATGTGTTCAGAAATGCAAAAGCATTTGAGCTTGTAGCGGATCTAATAGCAAGCTGCTGATGAAAGTGGCCTTGAACCCGTCTCCTAATGGATTATTAGTTCCACAGTATTTTCTCGGGCATTTTTTCATGGGATTTGTATCAAAGGAAAAAAACTCACACACACTTTCAGAACACATTCTTCAGGTTAGCTCAAATCGATTCTATTTGCTTTTATCTCCCAAACGCACAATTTCTAGTAATATATATTATAAATTCACCAATACGAGAGTGTATAAATTCTTACTTTTTTCGCGGTGTTTTCTTCATATCGCTTTCCGAGTCGCACGAGATGAAATATTCATCACACTGTGAAGTTATCTTTACACTTTCCAGACTCCGAGTGAACACTAAAGATAAGTGTGCGGTTAGTGTGTATAATTGATTAAAACTTATTTAAGCTGCTAATAGAGGGTATTCCCTGGCTTTGTTGGGGAACTACTTTCTATCGAAAATTCACTTCGCTTCACTTGGATATAGTTAACTGCAACAGCAATTTCAAGAGTAACCAATTAGCTGTCAAAAAGCGTGCAATATCGCTCTGCCAAAAGTACTGTCAACGAAATTCATTTTATTCGCACTTTTCTCTCCTCCATTTAGGGGTCAAATTTCGTCACACTCAGCTGGAATTATGTTTTCACTATCCATCGCCACTGTTCATTAGAATATGAGTACCGAACTCGGCCTCAGACAACAGACGCAATCGAATTGTAAATACCGCACCGCACAGCGCACATATAAATCAACGTGATTGTTGTGCCGCCTTTAATGGCACTCGCAAAAACTCAGTTCGCGGTGATAGTATTATTTTTTGCTTTTATTATTGATATTCTGTTTTTGTGTTTTGTAATTTTGAAAGCATCGACTTGAATCGGTATATCAGCCCTCGCATACATGTGTAGCTACATTTGTATTTATGATTCAATATCTCCGATATTAAAAAAGAAATAAAAGAAAAAGCAAACCACTGGAGCACACATAAGAGCTAGAGCTCCGTGTGTTGTTTGCTTTTTGCTTACCTAGATTCTTCGTCGTTGTCGCTGCTTCGAGTGGCGATTTGGATGTCATCTTGGTGCTGGTTTTGGCTGTCGTGGTTATTTTTGGTAACGTAGTCAGCACTTGTGGACATCGTTAGTCGCTTTTTTCGTAGAATATCAGTCACTTTGCCGTTCATTTTTTTAATTGTTTTGAATATCTATGCAATCACTGAGTTAAGGAATTTGTTATATGTCTAATATCTTGTTTTTTGGCAGTAATTTATGAGGTAAATTCAGTTTCTCGGGGAAATTTTCACCGGATCAGGTGTTCACTACCATCTTTACCTTTCTTTCTTTTTTTGACAGTAGTTGATAACAAATGTGTTTACGACTGACGTTTAGGAACATTTTTAATCTAGCCTGGGACTATGCTACGGAAATTATGCTCAAATGAGCCGCTGTACAGAAGATGCAGAAGAAAACAGTAGCGATAGAAATTCATTTTAACTATTTCATTTTCACACATTTTTTTGGGTTTTCTCATAAAAGTCACGTGGCATTCAACAACAAAATGGATATGAAAGTTAATGGGTGCGCCATACAGGATATAATTTGAATTCCGATATTTTTAATAAAACTCGCTTAAAAGAATTTTTGAAAAAGCGTCCAATGATGTCGAATAGGTGCAGCGCGCTGTACATATTTGTAAAATATCAGACAACGTCATTACCTGTTGTTTCCAAAGCAATTTTAATTCCGCTTTAATCTCTCCAAACAAACAGTTTGTTACAAGCTCCCCCAAATAGGTGCCTACATGTATCTGGCTCACCTTTTAACGTGTTCTTCTGGATGAGTTTTATGCTGTTTCCCTTTATGCGCAAAACCGCCTGGGGTTTGGCCGAACAAAGTCCTTTATTACCTCAAACATGAAAGTTCGTCGTATCAACCGTATCAACATCGGGCGCATTAAAATATTTGGTTATCTTAAGCCTACTATAGATTGGTCTGAACTTTAGATGTTGTGTTTTTGCTCTTGCAGTTTATTTTGAATTTTTCACTTCAAAGTGTCAATTGATTATGCAGGCAGGAGTTTCTTGACTAGATTTGTCGGCTCTGAACTTTATAAAAAAGTGTCTGAGGTGACTCAAGCCGTATACCACAGTAACTACTTTTGAATTAAGTTTTAATTTATAAACAGTTTTGTGGACCGCATTAGCCGCTAAACCAATTTATTAAGGTTTGTCGAATGAGAAAAAAAAATCTTTATCCTTTATTAGTCCCGAAATCGTTAAGTTCGATTAATTTGTTACCTATTATTTTCTTTATTGCAACATTATCATCAAATTTACCTTACTTTCTTTGTCCATCCATTGTGAACAGTTATCAATCAACCTTTACAGCAATGGAAGAATATCCTTGCGCAAAGGCGGAGCCAGTCACATCCGTCTGCAAATTAATTAAATACAAACACCACTCCCTCGCCCACATCCTCATCGACGATTTGAGTACAGATAATTGCCACCAGTTTAACCAATCCCATCGCAATATCATAATAATACCCTCAAATGTCTGCTACTTCTGCGATTCACCCCTACAAAACAAATTATTGAGATTAAGGAGGAGTTTTATACTGCACTTTCTTCTTATGCAAAAGGATAAGGGTTGTCGACTCTAGCCAATGAACAACGTGCGTGTCACTTGTCACAGGCATTATGATACCTACTGCTTAAAACACCTGTCACTATACGTACCTCTTTAACCATATACGATAAGGTGTCCTCTATGATGTTGATAGTGTGATGATACATCCTGTCGTAGGGGTTCTGTTCGGGTGGTAATTTAATACGTATTGAGTGTGCCTGATGTCTTAGCTGGATGCTTGTTCGATTAATCACACTAATACACAAATATAACCATAAAAACAGGAAGATTATAAAACGGATGTCAGGAAGCAATGTTTCTCTTGTCACTCCTCACACTGCGAGGGTGTTTTATCGAATACGCTGTTTATCGGTCAGGTGATGAGTCAAGGATATACATACTTCCTTCATTGCAAATTGAAAAGGATTTACCAGTGGTCAGTTTCATTCCCTTGAGAACGGTTGTTCAACGTGAACGTTTTATGTGCGGGCGCATCGATTAATGATAATATATCCAAGAATGCATCCGGTTAATAGAGGTTTCGAAAGGGTTTCGCCCAGTGCTCCGGACAAGACGTCATCGGTTGTGCTCACACATAGACCTTCGTCGCCGCGGCAATTTTTCGAGCGTCTCTATGGCCATCTGGAGACTACACCGGCTGTGAAAAATGACAATGATAGTATAAAACCTTCACAGGACAATAGAACAAAAAGTGATATCTCTTCCAATCACTTGAACTATAACACAAATAAAAAATGTGATTCATCATATCAAAGTGATATCAGTTCATCACCTGACATTGTGAATGACGAAAGGTTTGGGCTTTGTTTCTGGTGACTCGTTTTTATTTATAAATAAAATTTGTTTGTAGGCATCGCGATAATAGTTCAGTGCCCGGCAGTTATCCTTCGGACCATGGTTATCATCCAATGGCTATTTCATCGACTCATGTGCCGTTTTTATCGGATAGTTTAAATGGAAAGTCTGCGTTTGGATTTCCGTCGGATACACATTTTCCCGTGGGATTAACCGCCTTTTGTAAGTGAAAGTTTTGAAAGTTATTTTAGCTCTAAGCAATGTTTAAGTTATCACAGCGTTTGTGAGATCCCAGTTTAAGCGGAAGAAAAAATCATTAGATCGACGGATATTTACGAAAAGCTTCCCGAGAAAAAACTGTCGTGAATATTAAATGTCTTTTCGAAACCATTTCTTACCTCTAAATTCGTACAGTCGCATTTGCCGTCTGTCACATAATTGTGAACCGTTCGGTTATGGGCCGTTCTAGAGTACAGGCCAATCTATAGGTATATGGCACGGCTTAAGTGCGATATCCTTCCTGTACCATAATGGGAAACGCCCTTAATGGTTAACAGTCAGTGGCGGAAGATCGGGAGTTATGGACGGTCCTTCTTTTTATGTAGTTACCGGAATCCGTAAAGCTAAACCGTGGGTCCTTGTACCTTAAGATCATCTATTTTCACACCATTTTTGTGCTAAAAATGCAGACTTTAACACCTTTCAAGTGTACTATAAGTACCTATATACTTAACTCCTTTTGATTGCTGTCATTGTCATTCATTATTTTGCTATATTGATTAACGAAATTATTTGTGTACGAACCTGTCTGTTGGCATGCGAATAAAAATGAAACTCAAAATAAATTGGTTGACTTTAGTAAAGTTCGATTTTCAAACCTGTGGTTTTGTCACACGCATGTGAATGTGCATGTGGAAGATGGTATATTAAACACCCGCGACCCTGATAAGTGGGACATTGAAAATGAATGAATGAACGCAAATTTTTCTGAATAAGTACGAATTCATATTGAACCGATTTCGCATGCTTATTTTCTTTTCCGCGATGCATCCATTCATAGTTACACATAAAGGATTTGACACTTTGACATCTGTCCTCATAGAATCGACGACAATTATCAAGACGAGTAAAACTGAAGGCGATTCACCTTTGCGCAAAGTCTTGATCTCAATAAGTTCATGGTCGTTTTTTTGAAACCACATATCTTGAGGTGGAACGGTTACGATATGGACTTTTTTGTAAGAGATTGTTACTATCCGATGGAGCACTCAGACACAACTACTGGTCCATTGTGCAGCCAAACAGACACCTTACATGATTGTACTTAGTTTTCCCGTCTTTCGAAGATGTTCGGCACTCACCACATCAGCCCCAAAGATCCGCCACCTGATGCGAGAAAAGGCAAAACAGCTACAGAGGAAGTGTTCCGCTATATCGTCGTCCTCTCCACAAGCAGGACAGATGGTGTTGTCGCTCAAGCCCAATGCATTCAAGTGTTTGGCAAAAGCTTGGTAGCCCGATAGGACGCCCACAAGCAGTCTGCATAGTCGGTTCCCCTGAGAGACAGAAGGAAAGATGCGGACTCTTTACAGATGTCCGGACGCAGTCGTTTGTTCTTTCTATACCCAGCACAGTCACGCCACCGACACTCGTGTTCACGAGAAATCCAAGTATCAATGGATGACCTAACCGCAGAATCTCGCACAAGTTCTTCAAAATTCCAATGCGTGTGGTACCAAAAGCCACCTCTCTTTAACCGAGAGATTGTTTTCAGCGTACACCCTATGATAAAAATATCAAGAGGGGGGGGGTTCATCATAGCATGTAGAGCAGAGCCCGGAGTGCTAGGGAAGGCCCCTGTGCAGCCAAGACAGACAGTTCTTTGAAGTTTGGCAAAAGAGGCAGCAACACGTTTCCGCGAAAGCCTGTTCCACCGCACAACCGATGCATATAAGAGAAGTGGTCTTGCCGTATATATCCAAATGACCCTGAGATAAACCCCATTTCTTGCCAAAAGCGCCTTTTCACTGCCAGAAGGTTGACAGCGCTTTATCCGTTTTCGATTCAACATATTTGGACCAAAGAAGCTTTCTATCTAGGATTACTCCCAGATATTTGACTTCATAGGAGATCAGTGACGCCTTTAAGCACAAGTTGAGTCAGACCAGTGACATTCCTCCTTCTCGTGAAGAGAACAACCGTTGTTTTAAGAGGATTCACTGAAAGCCCATTTCTTGCGAGCCAATCATCGATAAAGCCCAAGGATCTCCTTAGTTCTAAGCCGACAGACAGAACCGCGACATCGTCCGCGTAGGCTTGTGTGTAGGTTCCAGGAAGATTGAGAACCATTAGCAGAGTGTCAACTACCATACACCATAAAAGGGGAGACAGAACACCACCTTGAGGGCAGCATCTGTTTACCCCTGTCATGAAGCATTTGCTACAATCCGCCTCGGCAATCAATGTTCTGTACATTAGCATTGGTTTAATCCACAACACCAATGTATCATCTACAACCATGATGTCTGGCTGCATTGCACATGCTATGAAAAGTCGCATTGTCAAAAGCACCCTCAATGTCGACGAAGCTACCCAACTAGCTTGCCAAGCCAAGACTAGCAGTACCCTATGCGGTCAACAACAGCCTTTGGTGGTGGAGGAGTTAAAGAGTCGTAGGGAAAGTAAGCCGATGCAATGACAAAGGTTTCCCAATTGCCTTTTGCATCTTAAGTGATAGTTGAAGCAACCAAATCTTGGCAACAGAACCGTTTGATTGTGACTGCCGCAAGGGATTTCGATACAAGACATGTCCTAGGTCTCTCGGAGAGCTTGTCGTAAAGAACGTTGTGCGAACCACTCAACACAACGAGGCCACAGATGCGATTTTGCCACACCCATGGTTCCTGGATGGATGTTATGCAGTTACGAATTGAGTGTAACGTGAATTCCTTACTCATATTTTAGAAGGACTGTGCTTCCATGAATGAGATACCATCTTCCAGAGACAACACTGAGACCCCCAACTCGCAATCCTCTTGCCGCTAGTCCCCTCAACTTTTTTTTCAAATTCGCCATTTTGTTTTACTATTGGTGTTATGTCAATTCAGAATCGGTGTGACATGCAAAAAATACAAAAAATATAAAATAAATGCTGCCAACCTCTGCCAACCGTGGGGGAATGTGATAGAGTTCGGGAATAGGTACCACATTTTTACATTACTGGATGCTATTGGTTAGTTATTAAATATTTTTATAAGGCGAATAATATAATGTGTTTGGTTAAATAAAACTACCTAAATGAGATGTATTATGTACTAGAAACATATAAGGATAAACATGGTTGCGTATTTTCCGCTTTTGAATATTATTAACTTCGATTTCATGAGTGAATTTTTCTTGAACAACTGAAGAAAAATTGCTCAAAATATTTCTATTTTCCCTCAACCCATCTTCATTGTTGATTTTTTATAAATATTTTTAGCAAAAGTACACTTATTCCTAAAAATCAAATACAATCCACACGTAACGAATAATTTCAAGTATACAAACGTATAAAATTCCATGAACGCTGCCCGCAGCTTTGCCAACAGCGGAAGTTGTGCTCTTTTTTGAACGTGTGTTGGTGATCCGGAATTTTTAAAGTTTCGTGACATTTGTCAATAAGAATTTCTATGTATCAATACCAGTGCAAAAAAACGTCACAACCCCATAAAAATATAGCTTTTGTAGGCAGGTAACGGAAAATCGGCCAGAGTTGGGGATCTCAATATTGCCTCTGCCATCTACCATCAACGTGTAAAACAGAAATGGCGAATAAAATGGAGTCAGTGGGGTTTCTAACGGCAACTATTCTGTTCACAACACAATAATATTCGTGTTTTTTTGAGCTTCGATCTTCAGAAACAACAATTGCTTATTTAGTTAATTCTTAGAATCTGGAACAGCCTTCACTACTTCTGTCAGTGTCAAAATTGAATGACGGGTATGTTTGGCAGTTGTTAACAACGAAAACGACCACGCCCTTTCAGGGGTAAGTCGTCATCATGATTAGGGACCTTCCGATTTCTAGTTTAGTCTGACAGATGTCTGACAATTGATGTATTTCCGTTTTTACTGACCTAGATTGGTCATGAGAAATGTTTTTTCAGTTCACGTTTATGGAGCTGACACACAAATCTAGTGAAGAAAATTGGGGACGTTCAGGTGTCTATAGTTTAGTAGGTCTGACAGCTGTCTGACTAGATGTATCTCGGCAATGATTGGCTGAAATCGTTCATATGAGCAGCTGTTTTAGTTTACGTTTATGGGGTAACCGACAAATCCAGCCAAGAAATTCGTGACTGAGTACTAAGTTGACAGTTCGACCAATCTAGTTCTTGCGTTCAGGTTAAATCTTATCGAGACCAATCTAGTCGACTTAAGATAACTAGATTCTTGAATGTGCCGAAGTAACGAGTCTTATGGGCCTTGAAATTCTTGAGACACATAAGTCGACCAGCTGTCAGGCTTACTAAACTAGATTCTTAAACGTCCTCACTCTTGTCTCTTGTCAATACAATTTGATGGTGTAACAATACTTGCTCTTGCACACATCTCTTATTTTTGGAACTTGTTGGCAAGCAGCTGCCAACCGAAGTTACTCCAATGTGTTCCATAATGGGAAATTAAAATGCAGCTGGGGATTTACTCTCGGAAGTGTGGATGGGAGTTAATAAAAGTAGATACGCAAAACTCTAAGATTCAAATATTTTGCTATATAATTAAAATTTTCTAAATTATCTACTAACAAAATCGAGATAAGAATTATTCATTTTCCTTGTCCTTTGCTGTATGAATATATTTCAACTCTATACTGAGAAACATTTTTAAATTCGGATCATCAATCTTGTCTAAAATTATTTGTCGGGCCTTTTCACCGTTTCCCTGATATATTTTCGACAGTTCTTCTGCGTACGCAATCCACACACAATTTGTACAACCGGACATGCAGCAAGTTGTTGGTTCCGGCGGAATCTGCAAGAATACAGTACATAATCTGATTTAGTAGTACACCTGTAAATGTAATCCAGTTCAATAACTTCAAACATACCTGAATGTCATTGTCAGATTTTTTATTCGAAAATGACCCCGCCGTACAGGTGAAACCTCTTATAATATCTCTGATTATTCTCCCACTGTATCTGTGGGATATTATAATGTGCATAGCCTGGAAATACAAAAGAACCACCAAATCACAAAAACGGTAATGTTCCGGAAAAACGGGAATAAACGGATATATATGAATACAAAAAATGTTTTCATAACCACACTATCGTACATCGATATCGAGTTTCATAATATCCGATCAATGCACAGTCGTTCATTAAGGAGTTTGTTTTTGCGAACACGTTATATACATGTCACCCAAGTGAACACTAACTATAGGAGGTATCATATCACCAACAGATTTTTTTTTGGCTCCGTTTTTTAGCACGTTTAAAAAAGGAAATCACTTGCAATGACCATATGCGGTTCGATCGATTATGGTATTGCGGTACAACCTGTTAAACGTCTATTGTTAGCATAACCTTAAACTGAAACTTGCAAGTACTATGGAGGGTGGCTTGGCTGAAGGATAGGCATTTTTTCAAAACAAACAAATATTAATCTGGATATTTTCTTTACTGGAAGGTTTGAAATCGATCTGAAAAGGAAGCCATCAAAACGACAAATTGCAATGAGTTTGTATCGAATGACTATACTACGGGTGGAAGAAGGGAAGAAATACGTTGGGATATACTACAACGAAAAAAGGATTTACCACAAGAAATTAAGTAAAAACTCGTTCAGATTCTATCGTATGTCAGAAGTTAAGATGTTAAGAAATAGGGGTTGGCTTGACATTCTTCTTTTGCTGCATGTTATCTCTTTCCAATCTGGGTAATAATGGTAAAATAATGTTTGATTAATAAACGCTGAGTAAAATGACAGTCTAGTTACGTCAAATGTGCACGTACGCAATCTGACGTTTGCTATAGATAACCAATGAATTGAATTTAAATTGGGCACATTCAAGAATCTAGTTATCTGAAGTCGGTTAGATTGGTCTGGATGTAACCTGAACGTAAAAAGTAGATTGGTCGGGAACGTCACTTTTCCTACGTCATCCACGTATCCGAACTGTCAGCTTAGTCACGAATTTCTTGACTACATTCGTCGGCTAAGCCCTCCATAAACCTTCACTGAAACAGCTGCTCATATGACTGATTTCAGCCAATAAAAACCAAGATACATCTAGTCGGACAGCTGTGAGACTTACTAAACTAGATACTTGAACGTCCCCATAGATTGAAATCGTTCACGTTTTTATTAAAATTGCTACACAAAAATAAAGTTTTCACAAAGGAACGATTAGCGATTAATTCCTTAGTTTTGTTTAACTCTTATGTGGTTTTCGAGGGGGTTCCTTAAGACTCGCTCTCAGATTTCAAATTTCGTGTCTAATCGAACAAAAAAACTTCGCATGCTTTTTATGGTGATATTTGTGCGATTGGAATATGTGTAGCGTTCCACACTTATATAAGCGTTTCCCATTTAATGGTTAAATTTTATATTCAAACTTTCGAAATTTGCGACATTTCTATATAAATAATTACCAAAAATAGATCTACCCGATGCAATGCGTTGCTTTGCAGTTGAAAAATTTCACGAAAACGTAAACAAACTCAACTAGTTGTCAAACTAACTCAATCGCACTTGCATTGCTATATCTGAAGTAACTCTGAGAAGAACTCAGAACATTGATGCCTTATAAGAGTAGTCGTTTTTTATTTTACCCATATAACCTATATAGATCATTTCATGGTTTACAACAACAGATGGATCATGGACATGTAAATGAGAGTTAAATGATAACGCATAAAACAAAACGAACACTCGTCAAACCCAGTTAGAGCTCCTTGAACTTCGAACATGAATCTTAAACAATGCAATCTACACCACGTTGCTTCTTAAATATTTCCAAATAGGACGGCAAAAACGAAAACGAAATTAGTACCTATAATGTGGAGCAAACCCAGTCTGAATGAAAATAAGCCTGACTTCACAACCCCCAACCACTCGCCGTCCTCATAAATTTATGAAACAATAATCAAAGCTCACTTCAACACCTCATCACAATGACAATCGAATCCAATTAGCTACACAACAGTCAATTGCCGAGGATAATCATACCTAAGATTAACAGTACCCATACGTTGACTCTTCAACAATATCAAACCAACCCAACCAAGATGCCACATCGCATATCTCACTTGCAATATATATATAATCATCCTAACAAGAGCACAGATAATATGAAACCCCTTTTAAAGTGGGCTTACAAACAGCGAACGCATTTTTATTGGTAAGGGTACTCTTTCGCCTGCTTCCAAAACACACCGTTTTGTCCAACCTTCTGTACCCAATTGTATAAAATTCCCACAGACATTAACAATAAAATTAATCTCCAGAATTTAAAATTCCCTCTGTGGCTTTCTTAAGCGAGCAAGCGAGTGCGGGGGTGGTTTCGGTTGGTTATATCTTCTCATACCTCACGGTATATTTTTATTTTTTTTTGTTCATGCTGGCGCATAGCAAAATACTGCTGATCGCATCAGAAACTCGCTTAAATAAATCATCCATAATGAGTTATAATATTGTGTAATTGATTGTTCGGTGTGGTGGATCATTGTCGTGTTTATACCCATTCGATTGAGACGTGAGTGCGCTTGATTCGTGGTATATGTTGCATGCCCTGTCAGAGCGGAATACATATTAATCACCTCCACTCGAGTCATAAAAGGAACATTAACGCAACTTTTTATCCCTCGAATTGTTCCTTTTTTTTGCAGGAAGACCACCTTATCCCAGAGTTATTCTGTTTCACATTCACAGTGATGTGTTCGTTAGGAAGAAAAAAAAAAGCAGAGGCTAAAAAATAACACACATATGGCGCAGTTACTGGGGAGAACTCGATGAAAGAAAAAATGAAAAAGATTATTAGCAATATTATGGTGTATTATTACAATCTACACCAACACCACGTCGCGGGAAAGAAATTGCCTATTCGAAAAAGGGTTTATTTAAGAAATCGTTATAGTATTTATGTTATGAATGAATGTTGCAATTGTCGCTAGTCATGTGGTCTTAAGTGGAACAAGTTCCTAGCTTTTAAGTTTCCCTTATCAAGTTGTATGGGACACAAGGGAGGGTTAACAAGTTTTGAAATTTTTAATTTTTATTCAAAAAACATGTTTTAATAAAAAATATAAACCTTTCAACCTACGGTAACCTTTCGTTTTTGTGAAAACAGATCGAAAGGGCCCAAGCATTTTAGGACGTGTTCAATCGCCTTAATTGAGAAGGTTTCTTATGACAATTCTACTCTTGAATGTCCGTCAGACATTCGTAATAGGGAGCACAGTAAAAAAAAAGTCCTTATTGTAAAATGTACGCTTTTGTTTGATTGGGAACCCCTCACTCACTCAGAGTCACGCCCACCTAACTTAAACAACGATTTTTTATTGTCGCAGTGGCTTAGTGGTTAGTGTGTAGGACTACTAAGCCAGGTTCGAATCCCGCAAAAACCCAAATATCAATTTAGGGTTTTTTCCACTGCGCCACCTCTCGCGAACGTCTGACAAACATCCGAGAGTATAACTGTCTTTAGAGCTTCTCAATTTGCCGTTTGGAATCGGCATAAAATTGTAGATCCCTTCCATTCGTTCCAAAAATGAAACTCACACAAAACGAATGGTTATGAGAAGCTAGGCCTTCGGTCCCTACGGACCTGTTGCGCCAACTATTATATTATATTAAAGAGTTAAATGATGAAATTTATAAAAGATGAACCATGTGAAGTTTTGTTAAGGGTTTTGGAGTAGTGAACCCTCTACGTGACAGGTGACTACGGGATACGGATTGATAAAAACTAAAACATCCAAATAAGTTCGACTAAAGATGCATGTCGTATGTTAGAGTTTTTCAGGCACTATCCATAGAAGACAAATACTCTATCTTCAATTGTTTCAACGTCAAATTGTGTACATATAGTGTTGCCAGCTTTTATAAGAGCCATGCAGCCAAAAAATCTTCGAACCAAAAATAGAAAGATTAAAAATGCGCATTTTTTTGTTATAAATATCTTAAGTGGCCATATTTTCCATACAAATTTTGCAACTGTGAGATCCCATAAATTTAATGTCGAAACTTAAATTTTTTATTAGTACGGCACATTGTGTAGGAGGGAAGAAATTGGCATAACATACAGAGTGCTTCTTTATTAAATGTATTTTTTGCTTGTATTCTGTTTCAGAAATGATAATACGCTTTGGCCGCTGGGTTTGTCTAGGAATATTAAATGCTCTAAATTTGTTCCGCTGAACTTGATCAAATAGAACAACATTCTAGAGAAATTATTTTAGGTTAACAACGTACTAATCGTTGTGCCACTGTGTACTTAAAAACACATACTGAAACATCTTCCTTCTCATCCCAATAAATCATTTAAAATAGCTTGTGTATAATTTTATTCATTTTACAGTGGCAAGGCGTCGTCGGAAAGAGGGTCGTCCTCGTCGTCAGCGTACGACCTTTAGCACAGAGCAAACACTTCGCCTAGAGGTCGAGTTTCACCGCAACGAGTACATTTCACGAAGCCGAAGGTTCGAATTGGCCGAGACACTACGACTGACAGAGACACAAATCAAAATATGGTTTCAAAATCGCCGTGCCAAAGACAAACGCATCGAAAAGGCCCACATTGACCAGCAGTACAGGTAATACTAGCTTGAACTTCATCAGCCATTTCAATTGTCATAGTAGTCTTAAATTTAACTACACGTAATAAATTAATTTGTCCAAACAATTTACGGGTTCCCAAAATGTCACCTGCACGAACCACAATCACTATATACGAATACCCAATGCAAGCGCACTTTTTATTGCTTAAATAAATGTCCAATAAAATTAACACGCATTAATAACCTTCACCCTTGTGTATCTATATTTCGCAGGAATTTTGTTGTGGCCAATGGTTTTATGACATCGATCATGGGACAGAATAGTTATCCTCCTATTATATCGAATCTTCATCAACGCTTCCATGCACAGAATGGTCTGCCATCACGAATGGTTCCGTCAGGTCCTCTGCCACCAACAACACCATCGAATCCTGACCAAGTACAACCACTGTCAGGGGGCCCCCCGACAGCACCCTCAATATCCGCCCCTAATCGAAGCGATCTTAATTACAATGAAATAAGTGGCTTTTACAAACACAACGCAGTGAATTCGTGTTAGCAGTTATTTTAACTTTTATTACGATTTTAATTACCCTTATATTATCGTACTATTGTTGGAAGATTAATGTGTGCGCATCCGCGAGCGCACTTGACCGAAAATAGCCCAAGGTACGAGTATAGACGGTAGCTGGCAATGGGGTGTTATTTTTGCTTTCACATTCGTAGTGATGTAAATAATTTTGAAGCTTTTTTGTATTGATAAGAATTATTTATGCCTTTTCTAGAGAAGTAAGACAAATTATGATGAGAAAATAAAAACGAGTAGAGTTATTACAAGGAAACGTACTCCTTCTGTTGTTTTTAGTCACGCGAATCGGAGTTGGATAATTGAAATGCTCGGGAGGAAAGGTGGACTTCTTAAGATGCAAACCGTTGAATGGATTTGTGTGGAGAAAAACTACAGGGGTGAGAATAATCTAAATACAGACATTTGTTGTTTGCTTCGGTGAGTTTGAAGAGATTTACGAAATCTTAAGAAATAAAATGAACACAATTCGAGAAGAAATTCAGTACAAATGGTCAACAGTGATTTGTATTTAGATTTGAATTGGTGTGAGTTTACATTTTGATAGAACGAAAAGGAAGTAAGTATGGTAAGAGAAAGGATTAGAATTGATACAGCGAAGTAAAGCGTGAGTATAAAGTGCGGTTCGTCTTCGTTTAATAAAGTGAAAGACAAACCATATTAACTAGGACTTTGGTTGAGGGGCATTTATTGCTATTTCTTTTAGGACCATGAGTTCGTTTCTTTCAAAAGAGGTTTATGGAGGGGAAGCCGCCGAAACTATTCAAAATTTTCAAGACTTGAGTAGTGAGTACTCAATTGACAGTTCGTGTTTGTAGCTGACGTAGGTAAAGTGGCATTCCCGACAAATCAATTAATTGCGCAGTCTAATGTGGCATTCGATTGGGCGCTCTCAGATCACTTTTGTTTGCTCTCAGGGCAATTTTTATGTTCGTTTGGTACAAAAAAAAGCAATCTTTTTCCGATTTAAGAGCACTTTTGCGAATCTGGATATTTTCTATAGGCAAGTGCGTTTGAGTTTGACAACTGGTGGAGTTTGTTTACGTTTTCATGAATTTTTTTCTACGGTAAAACAAAGACATTGCATCGGGTGAATCAATTTTTAGGTAAATTATTTATGTATAAATATTTAGAAATCAATCGGGACGGAAATTTAAAATATTTTAATATAAAATTTAACTAGTGAATGACAATCGCTTAGAAAAGTGTCGAAGACTACACATATTCAAATCGCACGAATATCAACACACAAAAAGAGCAAATGGCGTTTCTATGTTCGATTAGGCACACGAAATCTGAAATCTGAGAACAAATCAGAAGAAGCCCAATCGAATACCACGTAAGCGTACAGCATACACATCTATCCAGACACGAGCAGTGTTATAAACTTGTGGAAAATCTACCTTTTCGTGGAAATTTCAATGATTAGAAACGGTCTCATGGGAAAAAGGGAAAAAGTACAATTTTGTGGGAAATTGGTTTAACTTACAAAAAAAAAAAGTGCTTCAATTTCAACCTAATATCATATTTCTACTCTAATTCAAGGTTCACAAGCCGATCAAAATTGCTTGTTATTTTCTAAATCTAATAAAAAAATGTATTTTATATTCAATTAAATTCCTTTTAGAATATTTGTTGGCCTTTTTTAATACTTCATAATGGCCGGGTTCCACTGCCCGCTAGACGTCTAGCACAAAATATCCCAGACGAAGGAACGCTCGCGCTAGAACGATAGCGCCAGCGGCAAAATGAAATTTGACACATTTTCGCATATTTATTTCCACACTACAATCAAAGAAATGATACAATATGTTGAAAACAATGTCTGGATTCCTATTTTATTTACGTTATTACAAATTTTATCACAATTACACTTGCTCGGTTTCGTATTTTTTTTATTTTGTAAACGTTTGCACGATTTCCTTTGACAACTGTTTTTGTTTTTTTTTTGTTTTTCTCTCAATGCGGGTAGGTTCGCGATAGATTGAGAAATTTCCCTGAAAGGGATACCTATTTCACCAAAAGTGCTAGACATCTAGCGCAAATGGTGAAATGTCAATTTTTTATATGGAGTTTTTCATACCGCTGGTCATCTAGCGGGCAGTGGAACGCGGTAAATGTCTTGTTCATTAAAATATTGAAAATAACGTGTGTGTGTGTTTTGTTTTCTTCAAAATTACCGAATTGGGAAAATTGTCCAAGGCAAATACCATCCCAATGCCATACGAACACAGCACCAGACCAATCCACTGGACTTGGGAAAACTATATTTTTCAATGTGCCCATTTTCTTTAAAAACTGGGTAAAAGTTATAAACTTTTTACTAAGCACGAATATCTGACATCTGCTAGCTAACTTACTAGTGGACATTTTTCTAATTAATACGGGGGCATATTGTATGACGATATTACTTTATTTATAGTTATTCACAGTTAACACTAACAGAATATACATTTAGTTATTTAAATTTTCATTCAATTCAATAAAAGTGTGTATAGAAATAAATTTTCGTTTTCGGTTGGGATAAAAAGAATATTATAATAATATTTTTTCTGCTCCGTATAAGAAGAAATCTAGATCTAGACAGCTGGCGTTTGCAAATTGTGTGTCGTTGGAAAGATTTGTTTTTAGCTGAATTATTTTTTATATGCGAATGAAAAATAGATTTTATATTTAATTGTTTCAAAAAGCGGTAGAATAAATCTGTGAAAATTTTTAAGACTGTGTCAATTTTATACAAACAACACTGTACTTAAAGGTGGAACCTAACTTTTATATACATCACTGTATTGCTGTCACTTTTTCCGCTCTTCTGCGTTTTTAATAAAACCGACAAGAACTCGTATTTTTCTGTGTTCAATTAAGGAGCGTTTCTTCAATTTGCAAGTTCAAATTTTCAGTCTTTTAAAAATGCAACAAAATCCAAATACAATGGATTTCGAGCGCAAGTGAGAACAAAATGTTTTTTTGCAGCCAACTTAATACACACAAGAACTACTAAAATTTTGATTTTATTATCTGAATGGCCAATCGAAAACTACATTGGAATTAAATTATTATTATTTATCAAATCAAATAAATTTGTTTCTTAACAAACACCGTTCACTAAATGCCTGAACATCAAAGTTATATATCTACGCAAAATAAAATTCACAATGGAACAGAGCTATTACACTATTAATCACGGAATTCACACGAATCGTATTCATTATTCTACCAGACCAGACCAAGCCTACTACGAGACGCTCTCAAATAGTTAAAGTACAAAAGTACATGTTTACTGTGCAAACAACAATCATTGCTTACTAAAAAAATTATAACTATTGATAATAAAACACTCACTTTTGTCAACAAACTTCTTCAACAGCTGATGAATGTCACTTAACCAGAGAACACCATCTGCAAAGATGACGAACTCGTGATTTCAAAATCCTTTTCACAGGGTTATGTCATTTAATATGGTATTCGTCTTCGACACTTTTCAAAGCGCTTTCCATTCACTGGTTAAATTATATATTAAAACATTCGAAATTTTCGTCCCGATTGATTTCTAAATATTTGCACACATATAATTTACGAAAATAGATCCACCCGATGCAATGCCTTTCCTTGCTGTAGAAAAAATTCACGCAAATGTAAACAAACTCCACCAGGTGTCAAACTCAAATGCACTTGCATTGGTAAATCTGAAGCAAATCTGAGAAAATATCTAGATTCGCAAAAGTGCTCTGAAATCTGAAAAAGATTGCTTTTTGGGTATCAAACGAACATAAAATTGCTCTGAGGGCAAAAAAGTGCTCTGAAAGCGCCCAATCGAATACTGTTGGTTTTATGTTTTTCTTATTTTGCAAACTTCAACTAATATGGGTTTGAATTATGCTACATTTGCAACGTCACACTATCCAACATCCTAAGGGATGCCCAATACTAAACACCCGTGTGAGGGAAAGGTACACCATTAACTAACATGCAAAAAAACGTGACATTTATTTTTGTCGGCCATCTTGTTTCCGTGGTAGGAATTATGGCAAAGCTCAGCATGTTAATATTTTTATAGGGATGGCTTAGGAAATGTCGCATTTCCATAAAACAAAATGGCTTCCAGAAGTGATGAACTGAATATTTATGTTTTTCGTATATTTTGATCTCTTTTTGATTTCTGTACCGGTTCGTAAAAAATACGCGTGCGTGATGTAGGAAATGCAAATCATCAGAAAGTTTGCCCTGATCTTCCCCTATGCATTCGTGTTCACAGGTGCTTCCTCTGGTTATTCGCATTTATATAGGAAAAATATTACGTACGCAAATCAATTGGTACACCTACCTACATACTTACGATACCTACAACTCACCAGCTTCATAATATGCAACAAATAGAGTCGCTGTGTTCTGTCAATGAGCTCATTCAACCGTTCAAATTCTGCCACGTGTACATTTTTCGAGTCTTGACGACATTGACACTCTATAAATCCAGGTATGGTATGGATGCAATATGCAGTCATTTTTTGAAGTAGATAGATAGAATTACCGCGTCTGAGTTTGGTAGCGTTTTCTGAGTGAGCGAATATTTCAATTTGATAATTAAAGAAGAAAAAAATAGTCAAAAGACAAAATATCTGTCTAAAATAATGGCCAATCGAAGAAGTCAATCATCTAAAAGTGACGAAGATGTAAGTTTCTGTGTAATTGCAAGTCATGATTAAATTAATCTTTTTCTTCGTAAAGGAAATCTGTGAATTGGAGCATTTGCGAAAACTATTCATTGGCGGCTTGGCTCCATACACTAACGAAGAAACTTTAAGGAGTTTCTACGAACAGTGGGGAAAAGTAGTCGATTGTGTTGTTATGCGTGATCCTACAACGAAAAAGTCTCGCGGATTTGGTTTCATTACATATACTAAAGCTTTTATGGTAGATAAGGCACAGGATGCTCGCCCACATATTATCGATGGAAAGTAAGTATATATTGTGATCTTTTTTTTTTAGTTTAATTTTACGTTTAATTATGGTGGCAAAGTCTGTGTTATTATTTGCGTTTAAGTTTTGCATAAAATCGGCTAAACACCGTGATGCATAAAATAACTACAATCTTGAATTAGTGAATTATTGTCGGCTCAAGTTTATAGAGCGGTTTCTTCGCTACTGTCAGCAGGTTACAGTATTTTATTAAATTAAAAACTAACAAATTTCCATGAAAAATCATTTAAAACGACACAAAAGCTAATCGACCTTGGGATCGAGTGAAACCGCACACCTGTATTCAGTATCTGTATTTTTATTTTAGGAGCGTGGAAGCCAAACGTGCTCTACCACGTCCAGAAAGAGAGAACCGTGAGTCCAACGTAACTGTGAAGAAAATCTTCATCGGCGGCCTGAAGGATAACCACGACGAGGACTGCCTGCGGGAGCATTTCTCGCAATTCGGCAACGTTGTCAGCGTTAAGATTCTCACCGACAAAGCTACAGGCAAACGCCGAGGTTTTGCCTTTGTCGAGTTCGACGATTATGATGCCGTCGACAAAGCAATTTGTATGTTAGTTATACTCCTTTGAATGTCTTATATTCATTTCCTCCCACTTCAGTGCAAAAAGCCCACTCCATAAAGTATGTACTGGTAGATGTGAAAAAGTCTGTTTACAAACAAGAGATGCAAAAACGTGCAGTTGCCGGAGGTGGCAATGTCAACATGAATGGCCAAGTGCCACCGCAAATTCCTCCCGGACCGTATCAAGCTGGCCCACCAATGAATGGTCCTCCACCACCGGCCAACTACAATAGCTGGGGACCACCAAATAACTACAACGGTTACAATCAGCCGCCAATGAATAATTGGAACTGGAATCAGCCACCACAAAACGGTTGGAATGGCCCACCACAGGGCCAATGGAACCAGCCCAACTATGGACCTCCACCACAGGCAAACTGGAATACTGGTCCCGTGCCACCACAAGGCAACTGGAACAGTGGTCCAGTTCCGCCGCAAGGTAGCTGGAACAGTGGCCCTCCGCCAGCACAGCAACCGCAACAGAACTTTGGCACTGGTTACCAACAGAACTACGGCGGCGGCCCGCAAAAGAGCAACTTGAGCAACAACGTTCGAAAGAACCCTTACAACACACCAGCTGGAGGTAAGTCTAGCACGACAACTCCTAGCATCTGCAAATGTTTTTTTTTTTTTTGTCTTTAAGGAAACGTTGAGTCGCAACAGCAAGCCGTTCCGCCCGTCAATACAACCCGTCGCTATTAGACACTATTTGTGCGAGTGTATTGATCCTTGAAACGAAAAGGTAAGCCCCTCAGTATATCTCTGTATGTATAACTGCCTGCCGAGTCTTATTCATAAGAGGGCTAAAGGTATTTATCGTTCGTGTTATCAGCATCAAAGCAACCTAAGGCTAAGTCTTTAGGCGCTTCATATCTTCTCCCTTATGTATACTCTAAGTATATTCTTGCATTCTATCATATTTGCTAACGTATATCAATTGTATTGTTTGACTTTTGTTTTTATTTATTTTTTTTAAATCTCACTAGGACGATCATCTACAAAAATTTTAAGAACTTATACAAGTCAAGACAGTGAGAGCTCTAAAAACTAATACAAAATCTTTTAAGTTAAAAGTATGGACTGGTATCTCCTCCCCCCACCCCCAAAGTCGTAAAACTAGGTATAATAATTTAATTATATATGTAAAATGCGTAAAATTTAATTTACAACTTCAATACAACAACACAGCGTTATGTGTAAAATTTACACAATCAGTGTTTGGAGGAGTTAAAAAGAAAAGAAAGAAAAAAGCTTATTCAAGCAGAGAAATTGTTTTGTAATGCCGAAAACAGCTCGAGCATCGTTTTTTTTTTTATTTATTTCGAATTCTAGATGAGAATGTATAATTGTTTTCTTTAATTTATCCTATTTGAAAAACAAAAACAACTATGTATGACTATAATAAAGAAAAAGAAATATTTTACTTGTATGTATTCAAATGCTAACGTCTATTATTAAAAAAAAAAACAAAGGAAACATATTTTTTTATTGCCACTTATTGTTTGTATGTATTTTTCTTTTAAGTTTGGTATTTCATTGCAGGTATGCATTATGAACTCTCGTATTATTTATGTTAATGTATTTATTATAGCCCTCGAAAGTGTATGCCACTCAGCAAAATACTAATCCGAAATATGTTGGTGATGGGTAGGGTCAGAGTTTAGCGAGTGGAATTGTTGTGAAGCACCCTGTAGTAGTTTACTGTTTAGATTTTTGTATGTCTTGTCACAGTTCCCAACAGCAAGCACTTTGAAACGGCTTTAGATCTGATTATCGTTTGGAAATATATTCAGTATTACTGGATATTGCTATTGAAGCGTTATTGTGTATATAATTGAGGCTTGTGAATAAGGAACGTTCTCTGATAGGGAACCTAATTCCACTTCAACCATAAATCATCTATTCTGCTAGTCAGACTATTACGTATTGGAAAAATCAAAAGGATTTAGTTGTTCTTGATTCAGAAAGGCGAGTCCCAGTTTGGAATCTAACTCCTAAGGAATTGTTCCTGTTAATAGTGGTGTTGGTTGTGCAACCCGTGAGGAAACGCTCGCAGTAATAAATAGGCAACACTTGACATTGTTGCTTACTCAATGCTGTTGCCCTCTGGAATAGCCAAGCAACGATGACTTTCTGAACGGGGGAAAATGACCCTGGAGCTCAAAGCAGATTTGATGATCTACGAAGCGTGTTTGCTCGCTGTACGGATACTTTAGTCTCGACATAGTTGGGAGTGGACCAAGGTGCTTTCTCCTTTTGCGTGGCGCATTACGCTGGGTTTCATCGGCTTAGTTAGCCTTCCGGCTGGTGAGCAATGTCGCTATAACATAAAGCTCACTGCCAAATCTGTTCAAAACTTGTCAAAGAAAACTGACACTTGAAGTATCTTGAGTTTAAGATGGCTAATAACATCGTAATCTGAGTTTGTCGCAGTCATTTAGGCCGTAGAGCTATACTAATGAGGGCCTCGTATCCTTCAAAAAATTATTGACAAACAGCAATTGAACAAAGTCATGATCGTTGCAAGAGCGACTGCAGGTCATACTGGATATTGCTATTCAAATTGTACTGGCATAATTTGCTTGGTAAATTGTCTGTTCATTTGTTACCTTTGTACCCGCTATGACCTGGTACCAAAAGGGAAGTCTAACTTTGCTTATTTTCGGATGTGATCGCAAATGTCGGCTAATTTTAGCAAATTTGATCCACCACCCTGTGGAAAGCCCAAGGTTTTCTATCGACATCTGATGCTTAGAATCCACACCCTGATTCGCTTGTTTTGTACACCTTAGCGGGTGTCACAGCTTTTCATCCTTCTTTTTCACATCGCTTTTCCTGGTCACTCTGCTCATTCTTTGACCGTACGCGGTGTTTTTAGAGTCCAAACAATACATGCTCAAATCCATACGTTGCTATCGCGGTCGCTGTCTTTTTTCCATACGCAGGTATGTACAATCCGATTAAAGTGAAGGATAGTTGAAATAAACAAAATTTACTTCAGCGCTACAGAAAACACTTGCTAAAAATGGTATTATAAACATGGGTAACCATTGGCTTCACGTAAATGAAAAGTAAAACTGCTACGACTTTCTAAATTTAATTATCCAGTGTGTGTACAAAAGGTGCCGCCTCCAACAATAACTAACAAAATTAAATAAAAAACAAGAAGCAGCTAGGACGTGTCAGATGATCACATGGGCAAAAGCCCAAAAACTCCTCCACCAGTCAACTGAATCATACAAACCACAGTGTAGATGATAATACAGCAAACACAAACTTTCGAATGTGCGGTTGTTTTCAATTAAAAGGTTAACTTGTGTCATCTCATCAAAGTGTCCACATTCCATGGTTTCATGGTTTTAATTTTTTTTTTTTTCATTAAATATTTTTTTTCGTGCAGCGTTTGAACTGAATAATACTTGTGGTAGGTAAGTTAAATAGAAGCTGAATGCATGGAAGATATCATGTTTGCACAGAAGTTTGAACAGTCTTTTTTGTGTTTTGTTTAATGTGTATCAGTTGTTTTAAATAAAGATAAATAAAAGAAAATTTGAAAATGGCGTTTTTAAACCGAGAGGAGACTGGTTTGAATAATTTGCGGGTTTTGCAGATTGCAGACATCAAATGGTAAGCGCATCACCCATAACCGGACAACTTATGAATGAAGATGACTCACACAAGCGATACATTTTGAATACTATATACATAATGGTAAGCTGATCCTTAACATCAAAGCTACTTTAGGAGGAATAGAGAACCTAAAAACTAGTAGGCTCTTTTTTACCAATACCTGATGTCATAGAAGATGGATCCTTACTAAATTAACGGGCTTTTGTCGCATAGTCTCTGCTTAAAACTCTTCAGAATTCCTCCAGTTGCCTTTGTCATATCGAACCTGTAGTCTGGGATGGCATTCGAAAACAGTCTTAAACCGATTGTCTCAGTGTAGTCGAGCCAGTCGTGTATTTGATGTGTTTTAGTTTTTAAATGGATCACATCGACATCGCGGTTGTTTCCTTGCTTTGAACCGAAAATTCAACAAAGATCTTCATTTTCTTCGAAAGACTTCACATTTCCTGATTGCCATCCAGTACTTGAAACTGTTAAGCAGAACAAGGGATCCCCAGACCTTCGAGTCCTCGTTTACTTCAAGACCAATTTATTTCGCCTGCTCTTTAAACCTCATTACCGCTAATCCGCTTTCGCATATTCCATCAGCTGATCGGATCTGTTGAAGATGGTCTCTGCCACATGTTATTACATTTCCTAAATGCATCGACTAAATCTGATGCATTTTTGGAATAGTTCAGAAGAGCTAGCATACAAATTTGGTGCAGTATGTGCATACCATCTGCCGGTCGCCAAGACCACGTTATATAACGCGACGCATGATCGCCCTCTTTGTAGAAAACGGCATACTCGGCTCGTAGTCTAGTTCACGGAGATGCTTACTTTCACCCATACTTAGTTGATGATTTGGTGCATGCCCTACCAAATATTGCTCTTTAAGTGAAGTAAGCTTCTTCCGCTAAAAGCCAGCAGACAGAATTCACGTTTACCCCTCTGAATGTGTGTACCCTTATGAATACACCGCCAGCCAAACAAGAAAAAGGTCTCCCCTTCAAGCTGCTGGCTCATTACCTCAGGTCAGCACTGCTGAACAAAAATGTCCGAATGGCTGAACTTGTTAAGAATGAAAAGTATTGTCGGATCCAAACAACATAAAATAGTCAGACTAATATCAATCGAAGTTGTCTTATTAGTGTGATGTGGGATTCAATTAGTTGGCACCTCCGTTTGGCGTTGTTTTTACATATATTGCTAAAAATCCCTGCGAAAACTACTCCACATAATATCAATAAAATGAAGAAAATATATTTTCTCATTTATTATTTATATGTTCACATTTAATCACAAAAAGCAGAAAAAAGATGAAGAAAAAAATTTGTCTAAATATGTATAATATATTTTTTGTTTTTTTTTTTTAGTTTTTGTCCATTTTTTTATACATTAATGTGTTTATAATTAATTATTATATACGAACAATACAGCAGTCTTATTTAAGATGAAGTTTATATATTTTTTTTTCAAATAATTATTTGTTGTTATTTTCCTTTCCATGAAACATTAAATTAAGCTTACATTAAAAATATACAACAACGTTCTTTTTTAGTTTTTTTTTTTCGTTTTCTGTTTGTAATGAATATACCAATAATTTGTTCAGGGTTTCACTTTTTAAACTCAAAAATGGCATGCACAGCAAAAGTAACTAGCATTTTGTTATTCTTAATTTTGAAGATTTTTTTTCTGTTTATTAGTTTTAGGAAACAACATTAACACGCAATATTTTCTCCTTCGACAAGAAGTTAAAAACACCAATTATAATGTTGACTTACTTTAACTAGAGTTTATAAATAAAATAAGATAACTATCAGCCAAGTTTTGTTTTTATTTTCTTTAAAATACAAGAATGAACAAAAAAAAAAAAAATACTATGAGGACACGTAACAGAAAAGAAAACGTCTTTGCTTTCGATTTCACTCTGCGGATGTCGTCAGCGAATCAAAAACGAGAAAAGGAAATTTTGTTTATATGTTCTAAGATTAATACAATGGGAATATGCCTAATTTCAATGTTTTGTTTTCAATTTAACTACTAAAATAGTGACTAGGTGAAGAATAACTCCTCAAAAATTACAGTTTCTTTTTTTATACAATTATATAATATGTATGTTTTTTTTTTTTAATGTAACAACACAGAAAATTACATTAGCTTTGTTTTCTTTCTTTCTTTCTTTCATTATTGTTGTTAGTGTAAATTTGCCTATTTTTAATATTAATATTAGAGGATAATACAATTCAGGGAGGGTTCCCAGTTTTTTTTGACCATACACATTATAAAGCTTTCTTGATTTTGACGTGTATCTTCTGTTTTACTTGTTTTGTTTGCGAAATAAAGAAATTGGAAATATTGTGAATAGAAAAAGGAGTATATACAAATTATACAGAAATAAATTAGAACTTTTCAAAAGTTATATAACGTGTATTTGTTTTTTAAGATACTTATAATTTAAAACGAAAATAGAAGAATAAATCATATCAGAATGAAAATAAAAACAAAATTAACATAACAAAGGTTGTTCACATTGCTCAGAGCCCAGAGTGTCTGTAGCAAAAGGGGTGGCTTTTGTTTTCGAATGAAATATACTCCCATGAGTCGGGGGGCTCTCTGCAAAAATATATATATATTTGTTTTTGTTCTTTTTTTGTCTTTGTTTTTAGAAAATAGGAACGTGAAGTCTTAGTAGGTAAACACAAAAATTATATATATACAATACACAAAAGAAAATAATATGTAAGCAGAACGAAACAGAATGATTTTGTAGTCATGTGTGTGTGTGTATGCTTTTTGAGGGAGACCGATAAAGAGGAGAATACGAATAAGTTGCTTCACGTGTTAAGAGTGGATTGCAGCTTTTTTAAAAGAACGCAAAATACATAGATGAACCCCTTTGCTTCGAAAAAGTAATAATAATAAATAAAATATAAACCAAAATATATATGAATAAATATTGCACTAATTACTAACACGAAGTTTTATTTTTTCAAATATTTTTCTAGAATTCTTTTTTAGTTTAGTTTTTTTTTTTTTTTTAAGCGTTACTATCTAAGATTAAACTAATAATGTAATACTTTAGTTTAGGTCAGTTTGGTTAAGTCTGAAATTCAATTTCATAGTTGTGCGGTGTTTTTTTCCAGATTTGTTAAAAATTTATTTAGATTTGTTCGCGAGCGAAGTTTTGGTATTTTTTTTTAAGGAGATCAACGAAATATGAAAAATACAAAATAAAAGTAGGTACCTAAATGCATTGCACGAATGTATACCGTAAGGATAAAAGTATGTGATGCCTTGTGATATCTAGAACTGATTTTAGTGACACTCCAATGCTAGATCGATGAAGTTAAATAAAAGTTAAGATTACAAGTTGACAGACAACATACAGCCCTTTAGTTGACTCTATGAATTGTTTGAATGGTGTCGTGTTCGTTTTGAACCCAAGGCTCAGTTCTCTACTTGGTGTGAGTATTTTTGTTCGGTGGCAGACTGGAGGTTCCTACAACTTTATGCTAAGTTCATACGACTTTTTCAGGTGAGGAATGCAATCATTTATGTTTGTTAGACGTTCGCGAGACTTATTTTGAGTTTTTCCTGTATTGAATCTAAGACGCATCACTCAATAGTAACTACTGACCCCACATTATCCAATAATTTTCAATGTTCAACACATCACAGGCGTTGGACAACGTTGGAGCGATGAAAACCTAAAGTTAACACTACAGATTTGTGTAATGCAAAATTGCTTAAAATTGCACTTGCCTTTGTAACGCCATTCACTTTAAAGAAAAATGTCCACTTTCAAGAAAAACATGGAGAAAAAATTCAACTACCGTATGTACCTCTGCTCGATGCGACATCTATGAACATAAAAAAAAAACATTGTCCTTCCATAACCACGGAAAGGCAATGTCAATAAACAAAAAAGGCTAAGTTAGGACACCATCTCTCTTCCATCTTTAAGGGGATCTTCTTAAATATTAATTTCTGCATTGAATGTCACTTTACAAACACAAAAAAAAAAAAGTACCTAAAACTAAATCTAACCTCCTACGCGCACTCACTGAGTGTAATATAGTTGAAAAAGAAAAACAACAAAATAATACATAGTTAGGTACTACAATAAACATATAGAAAGCAAAATGCAACTCAATTCGTCGGATACCGAACTAAAATCCGTTGTTAAAACGACTCTATATGCACACAACGTACACCTAACAACCAACCTACATACCACCCCGTCAACCCATTCCAAGAGTGCTAATTAATTTCATACAATATGAGTGAGTGAGAGAATGCTGAAAGCTATTATTTAGTATACTTATTGGATTTTCATCTATTTAAGGTATATTTATGCATATATGTATGTATATGTATATATGTAAGTAGCTAGCATCGAATATTTGTAAATTGAAGCTGAAAATTTAGTATTCAGTTTTTTTTTTTTGCTTTGTTTTAGTATCGTGTACCCCCAACAATGATAGATGACAGTACCACCACTACGTCTTGCGTCGCATTAGCAATGTCTTGAGTATAGGCTACGTCTCTTCAAGACCACCCGAAACAGTCGCTAAATGAATACTGCCTACGATGCTGCTGGTACCATTGCCGGTGCTGATGGTAAGACCACCCTTGCCGGTGGTGCCAGTGGCTACCGAGGCAACTGTGACAGTTTTTGTTTGTTGCACAACATTAGGGCTAATCGGAGTGAGTGGAAGAGAAGTAGAGTTATTATCGTGCAGATTATTATTGTTTGAAGTGTGGAGACTACTGCTACTAATGTTACCCTGATTACTTAGCCCTTGCGAGGAAGTAGAAGTCGAGCAAGAAGTAGAGGAAGATGATGAGTTCAAATTCAAAGAGCTCAATACGCTAACACCACCACAAGTGGTAACGGTTGCGCCCGACGAAGTTTGAAATGTTGTGGTATGGTGTTGGGACTTGTTATTTGGTGATGTGGCGGGTGTGAGAATGCCCAAATTAACTAAATTTGGTAAAGTCATTGTTTTAGCTGTTGGCGTCGTCGTCGATGTGGTAGCGGTGGTACATGCTTCAAATTTTAATTTACCGTTTTCCAAAATTGCTGTACTGCTGTCCATGCCGTTGATGTTGGTATTTGCGGCAGCTGAAGCGGCGGCCAATTTGAGAATCTTACTCGCGGTCACATTGGCCGCAATCAGATTCGTGGTGTTAGTCTTGTTTGACGACTTTATGGAGATGAGACCAATGTTGCTGCGCATTAAGTGATTTGTAGACGCCACTTGAGTGGCAGCTATAGATTGGTTAATGCTGTTCGTGGTGGCGACTGGCGTATGCTGTTGTATACTGCCACCATTCGTCAGATGTGCAACTTGCTGGTTGCTGGCGTTAATAATCTGAGTGGGTTGTTGTTGTTGTTGTTGAAGTGACGGCGGCGGTGGTGCCTGAGTTATACAATTACTATTCGTGCTATGGTTGATGTTGTTGCAGCTACCATTGCTGCTGGACATATTACTTATACTCGACGGACTCAGTGAGCCAAGAGATTGTGATGGTGAAGTGCTGCGTACCATCACATTGTTGACGTTGTCGGGAGACGCATTGTGCGCCACCAGCGCATGACTCTTCAGACCTTGGGCAGTTTTGTAGCTTTTGCCGCAGTGACACTTGTAGCCCTTCCGAACTCTGTTCCGATTGCAATTGCAATACCATGATTAATACAAAGTGAAGAACATACAAATCGAGTGTACTTACTTGCCATCCTTCTTGTGGCCATTCTTAGAGTGATACTTTATGCCATTGACATTCTTGTATCGTTTCTTACATCCCGGAACAGGACATGCGAATGGTTTCTCATTCCCTGGTGTCCCATTGCTTGATCCGGAATGCCTTTTGCATAGCAAAATAATTCGAAAAAAGACATTTAGATTAAAGATTTGTTATCAGTGTTTGTGAGCATTCACCTGCTCCCATATCTCATAATGAACTCTGAACTGAATTCCTCTGTAGTCCAAGAATCGTTACTATCCTCCGACTCAGAGACAATCATTTCATCTTCGTCCAGTTCACTACCTGTGGAGGGCAAAACGATATTAATATTAGTTTTTTTTTTATGATTTATGACAGATATTCCACGATGTTGGCAATAAGAATCAACAAAGGAGGACGCTTTGACGAACCAGTTGGGGTGTTGCTCCGATTCGAAGACGACAAGCTGTAGCTATGGTGTTTAATAGCCAACTTTCGTTTGAGCTCAACACCAGTGGTGCCCAGAAATGGGCTCTCTTTACGAGCTGCATCCGATATGAATCGCAGTACATAGCTAAGAGGCAGACAAGCTGGTTGCGCCTGTTCTTTTTGTTCAACAACTTTGGGATCATAATCTGTAAAGAAATTTTAAACAAAGTTTTGGGTTTAGTTTAAGGGAATGCTAATTTGACTCTGGTAATATTAACAATTATTTTGGCTCATACAAATAAAGAGTGTTTCGATGTGGATATTCCTTAAATGGAATAAGTTTGCTAGCGCCGCGACTGACTATCGGCTATAGGTCGACAAAAGTATCTAAAACGATGTACCTACAACGTTAAAAACCAGCAGATAAGTGCCATAAAATAAAACACCTACGTGGCACTGAATGGCTGTTGCACACCTCAAAACGCTCGATGGATCTAAAATATCCGCTGAACTTACAATATTGGAGAAGTACCTATAAGACACAATGTGTTTCATGCTAGCAACGCCAAAACTATCAGAATCATGCAGGATCAACGACGAGTAAACCAAGCAGCGAATACCCAAGTTACTCTGGATAAATCTATAACATTAATATTTATCTTAATGACACAGAGTACAAACAGAGAACATTTTGGAGCACTCAGTCTTGAATGTAGGTTCATTGTACCTTTTTGGATCGAACTCTGAATCGTTTCTCCTTATGGTTGAGATGGAACAACTTAAGCACAGGATATAAAAAGGTAATTTATCTCTTTGAATTGAATGTGTGCAGAAAAAAAAATGTATTTAACCAGTTCGTGGACAAACACCCCGTTTTCTACACTTTCAACAATTAAGCTGTTCAATTCCATCCGAATAAATTTGTCGAAAACATAGTCCCTTTTGCCAAATATACCGAATAGTTGTAACAAAATTTATTTATTTAAAGGAGCTGTTTAAATTTGTACAATAGACTGGGCAAAACTTACATAGTGGGTCTGGGTATAGGAATATAATCAATACAGAAACAAATAAGGCTGTAGGCACACATATCTATGTATTTTATGTTATACTTATACCTACCTAGAAGCTTGCACTGCATTTAACAATAAAAATCATATTCATATAAAGAAGCATTGAAATTGACTAATTTATTTCAAATCGTAAACAACAAACAAATCTGATGTCTCTGAGGAAGAAATTGATAATTTCTTGTATGTACACAATTATATGTAGGTACATCTACATAACGACAGCAGGTAAAAGCATAGGTAGCATTGCATTTATATTCTAATTATTAGTAGATTTTTAGTCAGGGGTTGTGATAGCTTACATAGGGGTAAATAGGTATACAAAACCAAATAATATAAACCAATGCGTTTGAGCATGAACTCCTCACTCCGTCAAACTATCGCACGCACTACAATATACACATGTAGTAGATATTTAACTCAGAATAGAAATTGCTATTAAACGCTGGTCATTATTTATAGAAATAATAAGTGGCAGCGCATGTTTCATCAATAGGCAGGTACATTTCGTTCTCCGTAGCTAACCCACATTGAAACCATCCTTCTCCCCGAGTGTATGTATCCCAAATATCCTACATTGAAGGGGCTCCTTTATTGAAATTATTGTACATTATTGTAATCGACAGAAAATATATGATAAACGGGAGTAACTGATGCCTCCAATCTGGTAAGCATCTGCTCCATTCCGGGGCGTTTGTTTTAAAAATATCTCTCGGCCTTTGAATAGAGACTTCCATTTAATTTGAAATATAATAAGGTACCTTGTACCTACAACACTCTAGGCAATCTTCTTACTTTCTGGTTTATCAGACAGGCAGGTAAATTAATCTTCTGATAACCGACAGTGGTTAATAAGCACATACACACTGCGACTGTTCCATGTGGTTGCTAGAAAGGGGGATTAGGGGAAGTGTTTGCATATTGTCTTCAGTACTATGTACTAATTGTTTTGTTTGGTAAACCAATTAATATTGCTAATTGAAAAGTGTCAGCGAATAGTATTTGCACTTTGTTTGTCCGCATATTCAGCCAGAAAGCATAGCAGCTGACTGCACATGGTTGGCACTCACAACTACATACATCAAAAAAAATAAAAATCAATAAAGCGCTGAATTTAATGTTTCCAGCGGATGCACATTTCAAAGGGATTCTAAATCGCATCGTCTGCTCTCTGTTCCTCAGCCGAAATTCACCCTTAAAACAAATTAACTCAATGGATTCTATTCTAATTGAATGGAAGAGGAAAGCCACTAGATTTTCTTGTGCACTCGCTTCGGCTTTCGGTATTCTTTATGAATCTACCACTTTCAGCGCTTGCTCACGAGGTACGCATATACACACACAAATAAAATTCATTACTTCTTTTTTTTATACACTGCGATGTATGGTGTTGGTGTACAAAACCAATAATATCAAATATCAATTAAATTAGTTAGCGAAATTAACAGATTTGATTGCACAAACCACTGACGCCCAATACGTGTGCCGCTCCCAAATTTCATTTACATACCAATGTGAGTGTCCTCGATGTGCTGGATCAAATCGCCCAAACTAGGAAATGTGATTCCGCAGCCATTGAATTTGCAGATGTTGATCAAAAACACGGCCATGTCCTCTCGACTATGACTGCGGAATCAATGCGGGACCTCGCTCTCGCTCGCTCACTCGCTGCGTCGAGTCGAAGATTGTTGCGGCGACCTGCCCCTTCTGCTTCTTCGTTTTTGTGGACCGTGTTTGTTACTTCTATTTTCCGCGGGCTGTCCAGATCGGTGTATCCACTCTGAAGCAATAATACTGAATCTCTACACCTCTGATGGCAATGATGAGCAAACCAGCGAATAGTCAACCAAACGAACAAGCACACAACACCCAAAGCCAAAAGTCACACACAGATATGTTATGCAATTCGTCTCTTCTCTTTCTAGGCAACGACGACGACCAAACGATTATTGCTGATAAATATATTTACAAAATGTCTGAAACTTGGTGGAGTGATGAGTGCTGTTGACTCAATCGCTATTACGGCAAATTGATGGAGAAGACGACGTCGACTGAGACTGCGACGACATGATGTGAAGATTTTTGTTGAAGTTTATTGCGGGGGTTGCTTAAATGAACTGTAAAATATGCCTGGCCTGCTGGTGCAGCTGCTGTTGATTCGGCTCCATCTCGGTTCGCTATTGTTGGCGAAACATTTTAGGTGTATTTCAAGATTAGACGGCTGGATAGTTCGCACTGAATACCGTCTACAATTGATAGAAATGAATTCTGGATTGGGTGGAGATTCCTTTTGCGACGAAATACGGACCAAAGTGTATAATATTTCGACAAGAATCGACTAAATGGATTGGATTCCAGTATTAGTTACGCACTGACATCTATCATGTGATAGCTTAAGTGCCTTTACCCCAAAACGAGACGATTAAAGGAACAGGTGACAGTCGCCATTGACATTGGAGACTTTATGGTTGGTTGTGTTCACAAATCGTGATGATTCACGCACATTAATATTTTTGTTAAACACTTTGGAAAGATGCTATCATATTGTTCAGCGTTCGAAATTTAAATGTGACATACACATGAAAAAATAAATAGTTGCGGCAAACTCTTATTTTGATACTAATGGATTCATAGGAGCCTTTTAGAAACCGGCATTATTTGCCGTTAATATTAATTCAGCGAGAGAGTAAAATCTTAAATAAGTCTCAAGGAAGAACAGCAAATTAGATTAATAATAAATGTTTAAAATATATCTGTACTCTGCAATCCTGGGATCGTTTGCTTCAAGCCGCGTTTGAGAAACTTTCGTTCCCCTCGGGAATCATCGGTTATGTCAAGATAAATGCTTGCGATTCGTCAAAACCACGCGAAAGAGATAAAAACATTTTTATATGGGTTATCCGAGTTGGTAACCAGTTTGCAAATTAACGGGATTTTTATTGAAACGAACTCGCTTCACGTAGAACAAATGTTTTTGGGTCACACATCAATGCCAGTTTGTTTTTATACATTACGTTATTTTAAGTTCCAATTACATTTTGAACGAAATGAAGTTGAGAAGAAAATTGCAAGTCAAAATCTTAATACTAAACAAACATGAAATGACAATTGGCTACAGATTGGCGGTTTTGGTTCTTTACAAATCGGAGGCATGGCATATTAAAAAAGGCACTTGTGAATTATTGCATACAATGGGGTTCAAAAAGTTTTTTTTTTTTAGTTTTCACAACTACAATTTGCAACGCAAGAGATTTGCAAAACATAAATTGAGAAGCCGTCTCATAAATGTTGAAGACCATTATCAAATTAGATGAATGACTTCGAATGTATTTTTTTTTAGCAGAAACAAGTAATATTAACTAAATCGAATTTTATTTAGATTACTCCTTTTCCAGAGAAACTGCTCAACAAATTTAGCACAATAGTTGACATGTACACTTCAACTTATTCAAACGCTATTACAGATCTATTCGAGGAAGTGGAAGCGTGATCCGTATTTTGCTGGTGGTCTTGGATAGTCGTCTGGCAGACCAGGAGTAGCATCGGCATAAACTTTCTTTTCAGGTTTAGGTGGAGCTGGACGCTCTGACGCATGAATCTACAAAATGAAAATTAAGTCTTTTCAAAAGAGCACACATTATAACAAACCAAACTCACTCTAGCTCTAGTAAAGTATCCGTAGTCCGGCCGTTCAATACCCATGTTATCCAAAACGCACTTGTCTAAGACACCTTGAGTTTTACGACAGCTAATTTAGAAATATGTAGCATAAATTTTTTTGAACAAATAAAATTTTGTTTACTGTTTATCTTACTGTCCAAAAGCCATGTTACCACTGCTTTTGTCCAGGCAAGTGGCATACTGCATGAACTCTTCGTGGCATGTTTTCTTTACCTTACGGAAGAAATCAAAAGCACAGCCAGTTACAGCTTTTCCTTCATTGATGCAAGCCCTCGGATCATCTAATTCTTGTCGACATAGCATGAACTCCTAAAAAGCAAATGAGACTATAGTCAAACAACCAGACGTGTTGAGGTTAGGTGAATGTAGTTTATTATATAACTTTGTCTGCCGTATGCAGGTTCTTTAATGCAAAATAAGTTGGTTTTAATACGTTATTTACTTACGTTATTTTGAAATTCACAATGTTTTCCCAAGTGGAATGAACCAGCTCTTAAAGCAGCCGAGGACAGATTCAACTCCTGAACGGTTAACTCCTCATCGCTTGGTAGATGGACATCAGAGGTGATAACCATTTTGACAAGTCAATTAGGTGTAATCAACAAGCTCGAATGTTAATAAAAGCTATTTGTATTCAATTGGAATTACAAGATTTCTGAATTTTCCACCCGTTCGTGAAAAATTGAAAATTTTCACTATTTTGACTACAAAACACAAATTGTAAGATTTTGACAGTGACAGTACGTTACGTTGGTGCTCGTTATACAACACAAGGAAGACGTAACGCAGTTACATTTCCATTTTAAGGTTGCATCGCAAGCAATTCACCATAGCAATTTCTAATGTTGGTACCTATTCGATTGAGCACTCTCAGAGCACTATTTTTGCTCTCAGAGCAATTTTTAAATTCGTTTGGTACAAAAAAAAACAATCTATTTGAGAGCACTTTTGCGAATCTGGATTTTTCTCGGATTTGTTTCAGATTTATCAATCCATGTGCCTTTGAGTTTGACAACAACTGGTGGAGTTTGTTTACATATTCGTAATTTTGTTTTACAGCAAAGAAAGGCATTGCATGGGGTGGATGTACTTTTGTAAATTATCTATATATAAATATTTATAGGTATTCGGGACGGAAAATTCGAATGTATTAATATAAATTGTAACCAGTGAATGGAAATCGCTATGAAAAGTGTCAAAGAATACACATATTCAAATCGCACCAATATCAACCCAAAATTTCGAATGTTTTAATATAAAATTTAACCAGTGAATGGAAAGCGCATAGACAAGTGTCGAAGAATACAAATTTTCAAGTCGCACGAATATCAACCCAAAAAGCACAGGATTGTTTTTATGTTCGATTAGGCACACGAAATCTGAAATCTGAGGGCAAATCTGAAGAAGCCCAAACGAATACCACATTAGGTAGATACCTACCTACCTAAAATACCTACAGTTTAAAAGCCCTCAGCACAATATAATAATATTCACCTTTTCATCGATCGAAGTTCTTCGTCAAATCAACTCACCGAACATGACCATAACGAAATTCACCATTTTAGCCGGCAGTGCTGCAATTTTTCATCCATTTTTACGTACCTTGTCCATTCACTGTTCAATTCGGCAAGTCGACCACTGTTGTAAGGGTTCGTTCGAAGTGAGTTCCTCGTTTTCTCAAATCAAAAAGTGTTAAATAATCATTTCTGAAGAGAAGAGAAGTTCAAATCGATTGATTTTTCTCATGTAATTTTCCCATCGGCTTATCAATTTAGTGCTTCAAATTTCATCAAATCTTCTTTTACGTGCTTAAAATCATATTTTCGGTGCAATTTATACTGCAGAATTTTCTATGCGACAAGAAATTATACTTCATTAAAAATTCGCCCCAAAGTGTCTTTTTCTCTTGGCGGCCATTTTGTTCCTGTCCGGTCTTTTCTTTTTTTTCAATTAAGTTTTTTCTTTACTTAATATTTCGGTCAGAGTACGAAATAGTGAATATATTTCGCAGTCGTATAATTGAAATTGGTAAAATAGCAACCTCTTTTGGATAGTTGAAGAATAAGAAAAAAGTTACGTAGCCTTTCTATGCCAAGATAAAAAGGAGGGTTACGTAACTACACGACCAACGCTAAGATGAAAAAAAAGAAGACAAACTGAACTTTTTCCACTCTTCTCTTGAAATGCCTTTCTTACCATTGAAAAATTAAAAGCCGTCAACTTATTTATTAAACAATATTTTCTTATTCCAGAGTTTGTTGCGCTAGCTTATCAAATCCAAAAAAAAATACATTCGAAGATGTTCGTGTCAACAGTATCCCGCATTGCCCCAATTGCCAGGAGCGCCGTAAGTTTTTTTTAATTTTCTTTTTTATCTAAATTCCAATTGCATTTTGCTTTTTAATGTACCAATAATAGATGATACAAAAAAAAGTAAATCCAATTACATAAGAAATCGATGCATGCACCTACTACACTTTGGAGTGTTGTCAAGTTACATAATTTTGAGGTTAGGATTTGTTTTTCTTTTCTTAACATAGAGGACAGCGAGATTTATTTGTAATCGGTCTTTTACTAAAAATGAGTATAATCATTGAGGACGATTAATACAGACTATTGTCCTTGGCTACGTAACTATTTGAAGAGTGTACCTAGATGTTTTCTGCAATGCAACATAAGTACTGACTTTGGCAGCTGTCACTGCAAGAAATTTTTTCAGTGGACACTGGTGAACAGTTTTCGAATGTTTCCAATACTCAAAAGGCATCAATGACCTCCTGGCCACTCCCATTTTTTTTTTTTTACATAATGTACCATATTAACACCTTGTATAGGTATACTCGTATTCGTATAAAACACATCCATCCAAAGAGTTTTTCTGCTGATGTTAATGCAATCGGCAGTACTATGCGGAACTTAGCTTGTTTGTAGTAACATAAAGTTTCACTTCGATGAAGATTTCTTACATAACCCTAAAGGTGCCATTCTTTAATACTATGTTTTCGACCCTAAATTTGCGGGCTGTGTTTTAATTCCAAAGTTTTTGCAATTCTTGGTTTGAGTTTGGTTATACATTCCCACGAAAAGTTTAACACAAGAAAAAAGGTAAAGTTCATTGTTACATCACTATTAGTTTATTGGCACATGTATACATTCGTACCGCCCTTTGCTTTTACATACACATAGCTTGCAGTTAAATCTGTAGTTTTATTTGATTATGTGCGTATTGCAAGCCCATTAGCTTTGGTAAGATGGATCTGTCAAATCTGTCATCCAGCGACTCGAGTAATAATAAAACATAAACAGTTTATTACCTAAATTAATTCGGAGCTGATTGGTTTCTTAGTAAAATGACAGTTATTTATTTATGTATTGCAAACATAGTCTTAAAATTGTATACACTTTGCATGCCTTCTTTAATCTTTAATGAAGCACGTTCCTCTTTCTCTTGCAGATGCTCGCTGGATCCAGGGCGTACTTGCGACCAATCAGCAGCGCAGTTATCAGCCAAAGCCAAACCTTGGCTGCTCAGAACACAACCCCCGTTGCACTACTGCCACAAGTCAGGTCATTCCAGACCACTCCAGTCACACGTGACATTGATTCGGCTGCCAAATTCATTGGTGCTGGCGCTGCAACAGTCGGTGTAGCTGGTTCCGGTCAGTATTTTTCCATTAAACCAACACCCGAACCTGTTATACGCGTCTCTCACAAAACAATTGTAACATTTATACCAGTCAGTTGCAACCTAGCATCTGGGGCATCCATACGAGTATTTGATTACTCTCATTTGCCTCGGGAAGGTCTGAGATTTGGTCGAAAAGCTACTACACTTCGAAGTCTTGTTGTTGACACTGAAGTGGGCTTTCATTTATTTCCCAGCAGGAAACTTGTATGATTAAAAGGCGAAGGGACAAGAAATTCTGCAAATCCCCAGTGGGAGGCGCATTGAAAACTTTCGTGACAAGCTTTTTAAGTGCAATATGCTCGCTGAGGGGCGGAGACTCTTCTCAGAACTCGATTCAGACTAATCTGTGACTGACTGAACAAATGAAACAATCTGACATGTGATTGATGCACATAATGGGTTATCATTCTATCATTTATTAAAAGACAAAAAAAAAAAAACATTAAATAATCTCTCCCCAAAAAAAAAAAAAAAAAAAAAAAAAAACAGGTGCCGGTATCGGAACAGTATTCGGTTCCCTCATCATCGGTTATGCCAGGAATCCATCCCTCAAGCAACAGTTGTTCTCATACGCTATCTTGGGTTTCGCCCTTTCCGAAGCTATGGGTCTTTTCTGTCTTATGATGGCTTTCTTGCTGCTCTTCGCTTTCTAAAGTGTGTTCGTCGTGCAGACATTCATAACTTTACCCAACCACCACCAAACTTTATTGTTTTTAAAAAACATCCAACAACATCTAAACAAATTGCAACAACATCAACTTACCAATCTTAAGTTCTAAAAATCTTTTAAAAAAAAATACCGAAGAAGAAGACGCGACATTTGTCAACTCATCCTCGAGGAGAAATGATAGAAGATCAAAGTTCTTAATCGATAAAGAGTACAGATTAATAAGTATAAATAAAAAACAAATTAAAAAACTGAAAAAACCGAATATGTTAGAATTTATTTTTTTCTCTTTTGTTTTTGGTTGTTCGTTAGAATTTTTATTTTTTAATTTTGTTAAAAACAACTAATACGCGTTGAATCTTAATGTTTACAAACAAATGAGAAAAAAGAAGTGACTCGCTCTCGCTCCTATAAGAACGCTTTCCGAAATAGCTAATAATGCATGTGCGTTTTGCAAAAACATAAAAACTATTATAACGATAAACGACGATAGTGTTAAAAAATGAAAAATATTAAAGAACTTACAATTTACGAATAATTAAAGGGAAAACTGTTTTCTTTTTGTTTGTTCTGGTTTAGTTGCTCGTGCGCTATTTTTCTTTTTAACCATATGCATTTGTCTTTCAAAGAAAATATGCAAAAATGGAGTTCGAATAGTTGTCTTCAGATAATTGTATAAATAAAAAACAAAGTAGCAGTTCATGTGTCTATTGAATTGGTATTTTCAAGAATTGGCTAGAATTGGGGTTTGATTACAGCACATGGTCCGTTAAATCAGCTGATTATGGTGCTAATTGAAATTCAACATTAGGTAAAAAATGTTGCTCTTTACGTAATACATTGATTAACGGTAGTCACGTGAGTGGGGCATTAAGAAAATTATGTAATAAACTCATCAGAACAATAGGCACATCATAAAATTGGCAGATGTTGGCGCATAATGCACAATTCTATCGATGTCGTTTACTTCGTTTAAAAGGAATTCGCTGCGGCATATATTTTCTTGTGAGAGCATTAAGACTCCTTGGAAGTGTTAATGTCAGGTTAATGTATCAAACAAATCTCAACGTTGAACCAATGATGACTATAATCCTTAAAGGTCCACGTGGCTAAAACTACAACTAGAGCCACTGCTGGGAAGTACTTGTGTGGCTTTTCCAGCCTTGCGGCGGCAGACTGGACCCTTGTCACGTGTTCCGTCTGGTGTTCCGTATACGACCTCTTCTACTCACCGCCAGCATTGCAAAGAAAGAAATCTGATTTCTGCATCCTTTTTAAGCCATCTAAAAAGGAGTAGGAGTTCGATAAAACATCGAAATCTAATATCAATAATAATTCGTCTGACATAACGTGCGTTCCTCCTGATTACAAATTGACCTAGATGTCATTAACATTAGCCGCATCTCACCAAACCCGCACTACTGCCACCACCGCTTGTGAATAAAAACCGATGGGGTTTCAGTAGCGTGTAGGACGATTTGAGCGGTTGGAAGCACTATCCCATTATTTGACCACACGTGCGACCTCAAATCAATATCGGTTCTGTTGCAGTAAGACAGCGTGAACGATACCATTGATACTTTACACGAGGAAGTGCAAATAATAATTTATAAATAGAAAGAAAAAAGATTCCGGACGTAAAGCATATTATGCTTGTTGGTCCATCACGACACATTCTTGATGTAGGTATAGAAAATGGTTAAATGCCAAGTAATTGATGTAACAGATTTATTTTTTATATTTAATTGGTACTTCAGAAATAGATAGCTGATTTAAGAAGAGTGCCCCCACGCAAGACCCGACATGCAATATTTAGGAAGATCACTGTCCACATGAATGAAAGAATTTTCCCAGAGTGAATGCCAGCATTTTGGGCCTACGGTAACTGTTTTGCTTTATACGAATGCTACGAGCTTTCAAGCAGACTAATTCCTTCAAAGTTACTTCTTCCATAACCTGAACGAGCTATCTAGCACACCAACAGATAAAATTATGAACTTCATCAAATCATCAAGATGGTTTGTTTGCTACGAAACAAGATAAGTAAGTTTTAAATTTATTACAAGGCTTACAGAACAGGTTGACACGGGTAAGCGATAAACCCTTTTCTTCTACGGGTATCACAATGAGTCAATTTTGACCTGAGAGTGGCGCGAAAACCTCAAACCTAACCTAACCTAACCTTTCAAGCAGACATACTTGAAGCAAAACAAATTGGGACGAAGTCTTTGTCTCTCCCAATATTTCCATTCTTGGGAAGGACAAAGGCTTCCCGAAGATTTCTCATTTCCAAACTTAATTTATAAAAAAGAAAATTAAGACTTTGTAATTTATTTACTTGTTAAACTCGAAGCAAACAATGCGAATCGCTTGATTTACATTGACTTGACGTATAATTTGATTCAACTTCATGCAAGCAACAAACAAAATAGCTCAAGCATAGGAATGGCTAGGCATATACCAAACTGCGACAAGTTTTCATTTACTTTGTATTTGAAAGTGAAAAATATACTGTTTATGTTTGCAAATTTGGACGAAGTTCGAAGTTTATTTCGAAATGTAATTCAAAATGAATTATGTGATATTCGATTGGGTTTTTTCAGCTTTGCTCTCAGATTTCATATTTCGAGTGCGAAGATAAAAACCAGATAAAAACGTCACTTGCTCTTTTTTGTGTTGATAGATCAACACCCGGACTTGAACACCCCGAGGTCAACCCAGAAAACGATGCATACTACGAGTGTGCATCCGAGAAAAGAGCCACAATTTATGTAAAATAGATTTAAGAAAACAAACATTGTATACCGTTGGGTATACCACCAGCCTTAAGGCAAATTGTATGTACAAAAAGTTTAATAAAAGCAAAACATAATTTTGTGTTGATATTCCTGAAATTTGAATATGTGGTATTCGATTGGGCGCTCTCAGGACACTTTTTTTGCTCTCACAACAAAAAACAATCTTTTGATTTCAGAGCGCTTTTGCGAATCGAATACCTACCATAATATGACAATCAGTGGGGACGTTCAAGAGTCTAGTTTAGTAAGTCTGCCAGCTGTCTGATTAGATCTATCTCGGTTTTGATTGGCTGAAATCACATGAGGAGCTGTTTCAGTTGACGTTTATGGAGGGGTAGCAGCCGACGAATCCAGTCAAGAAATTCATGACTCAGTACTAAGTTGACAATTCTGATATGTGGATCATGTAGGAAAAGTGACATTCCCGACCAATCTAGTTTTTGCGTTCACGTTACATGTTATCCAGAACAATCTAGTCGACTTAAGATAACTAGTTTCTTGAATGTGGCCAATATACCCCGTACATGATGGCATTGAAGGTTACCATTAACAATGCCGGCGAATTCATTGTAATTCGAACAGCTTACGGCGAATGGATGGATGACAGAACTGTAAAAACAAAACCATAAATGACAACTGCTGTCAACAGTATTTCAATGCGGCTGACTCACTGTATTTATCGTAAGAATTTATAAAATCTTCAACAAACTTGGAGGTGCACGTTTTATTAAGACCACAGGTGATTTCCTAAGTGAATAGTTACTATCCAAACAACTCTACTCAACGATGACAGACGCTGAAAAAGTTCCCGAGGCTGTTGAGGCCATCACTTTGAACGGAGTCGAAGCCGACGATGATTTCGTGGATCCATGGAACGTAACCAGTAAAAGCGATGCTGGAATCGATTATGATAAGCTTATAAGTAAGGCATTAAATAATTGAATCATCCCTTGCATAAATTGGTTCTCTTTCGTTTTCAGAACGCTTTGGTTCGTCGAAAATCGATGACGATCTCATTAAAAGATTTGAAGAAGTGACTGGTAAGCCTGCTCACCATTTCATTCGACGTGGCATCTTCTTTTCACATCGAGATCTTCATACCATTCTAAACTTGAAGGAGCAAGGTAAACCCTTTTACTTGTACACTGGTCGCGGACCTAGTTCGGGCTCATTGCATTTGGGCCACTTGATTCCATTCATTTTGACCAAGTAAGTTTTGCAAAAAGACGAACTACATTTGGGTATAGCAATACGTATTGTATTCTCTATCAGATGGCTGCAAGAAACGTTCGATGTTCCACTGGTCATACAGTTGACGGACGATGAAAAAACCTTGTGGAAGGACCTGAAGGTCGAAGATGCAATTAAGTTGGCACGCGAGAATGCTAAGGATATTATTGCGATTGGGTTCGATTTGAATAAGACGTTCATTTTCAACAATTTGGAGTTTATGGGGTGAGTTGTTATCGCCGGTTAGGTACCTTTGGAAATGTTGTTTGTTTACACCGACGCGACACAACGCCATATTCTGAAACAATTCTGAAACTTTTGACCTAAAGGATAGCTAAATATTTATTGCAGAAAATGTCCGGCTATGTATCAAAACATAATTCGTATTCAAAAGTGCGTTACCTTCAATCAGGTGAAAGGTATCTTCGGGTTTGGTGACTCTGATATTATAGGAAAAATCGGCTTTCCAGCAGCGCAGGCAGCTCCTGCACTCTCATCAACGTTTCCGTTCATATTTGGCGATAAGAAAGTAGCAGTACTCATACCATGTGCTATTGACCAAGATCCATATTTCCGCATGACTCGTGATGTGGCGCCACGCTTGGGATTCCCAAAATGTGCTCTCATCCATTCGACATTTTTCCCAGCACTGCAGGGAGCCAAGTCCAAAATGTCTGCAAGTGAACAGAATTCGACAATCGCTCTAACAGATACACCGAAGCAAATCAAAAACAAGATCAATAAATATGCTTTCTCTGGTGGACGAGTCACAGTCGAGGAACATCGAAAGTTAGGAGGTGTCCCCGACGTAGATGTCGCATATCAATTCTTGAAATTTTTTCTAGAGGACGACGCAAAATTAGAAGAGACACGGCTGGCCTACAGCAAGGGAGAAATGCTCACCGGAGAGATCAAGAAATTAGCAATTGAAGTAAGTATCACACTTATATTGGGATAAGGCATGAGTTCATAAACTGATACACTTTCAGACCATCACACCGATTGTTGAGGAGCATCAGGCCAGGCGAAAAGATGTTACCGACGAAGTATTGGACCAGTTCCTAGAGATTAGGCCACTTAAGTTTAGTAGTTAAGTTTGCAGGTGATTCAAATATGATTCCGTTTGCTTACGATCGATTGCTAAGTCGCAAAACTTAAAAATCACAAATGCTGGCATTTCAATTCATACTGTTTTTGTTTTCTAATTTAATTTTTAATTTATGAATTTTTTGTTGCAAATTTTTGCAAAAGCTGATAAAAAAAATGTAAAAGCTTAACCTGGACTTTTAATGCATGGAATGGGTACTACAATGTGTTCCAAATAACTTGAAACAAAAATGTGTGGGAGGTGGGCATATAGGACCAGAAAAATAGTTTTGTGTATACTTTCTCATCATTTCGCACTGTTTATCTTTGACCCAAACAAAACAGTTCTAAGGAACAAGTGCGGTATGTATAAATATATAATAATCGTTTTTCCTTTATTTTTAAACCGGTATATTTCTGTCGTGATTACAAAAATCCAAAGCTACAATCAAAAATCAGTTTTGGTTAGGTTAAGCAAATTTTCATTGCTTGATAGATGGAACAGTGCAAAATATACCTTATTGTAGATGTTGATGCCGATTGTTTTAAACAATATTTAAAAACTCGGTCACAAACCCGACTCTTTTTTTTTATGTCCAAATAACCCAAACCGTTACGCGTTACTTAATTCTTTCTTTTACAAGAGGTCTATGTTTGGTTACGACTGCATTCTGCATTTAATTGAATTTAAAAACTAAAAATTTTAAATTATTAAAAACTTGCACTCAACGGTGAAAAACAATGAAACAAATACTTATTAAAGCAGCACATAACCTTCAAATCAAGGACAGAACGCATTGCATTGCAATTATAATGCCATCGATTTGTTTCATGAACTAAAGTGTATCACACCGCATAATATCTTTAATGACAGTAAAACGGAAATAAAACAACGATACATATTCATATTTTACTCTTACTTTAAGAGTAAACACTACCAGTGTTGAAAACACCTTCATTCATTTATAAGAGGAACAAACATAACTGCCGATCTTCTTTCCATTGTGTTGCACTAGATTGTTGAGTATCTGTTTGACCGACAAATAGCGCATCCGATCGATTCGTTATGATGCACAGTATCATTCAATGAATGCCTCGTTATGTCCACCGGTGAATGTGTTTGCATTGTTACCTTTGGAACACATTCGATGAGTCTACAAGAATGACGGCATAGATGAAATGACGGCTACCTGAAATTCATACAAATACAAAAAAAAAAAAAACAACATACTATTAATATTGCAACTGTGGCTTATGGCACGAGTCCGCGGCTTAGAGCATTAAAATTAATGATGAAACTATATCAAGTTTCACTGCTATGTGTCGGTCTAGGGAATATTTTAGTGGCAGAGTATATGGGGTGTGAAATGAAGGAAGCGTATACCTTTACTATTGTTCCAGTACCTCGGTCTGCGATGACGATGAGTTATTTAATTTATTAATTATGTATTAAGGCTATGCACAGATTGGTTTGGTATCTACGTTCATTTGAAGTCTGAAAAAAAAACGTTTTAAATTTGCGTTAAGTAAGGATAAAAAAAATAAAAAAATGTAGCCATGGTTGTACCTGGTTGTACCATGTTGAACTTGTATGTATACTTCCTGCGGACACGTACAATATAAATTGTACGAAAAACGTGTTCATGGAATTACCAAAGGAAGTATTTCAAAAGCGTTTGATATACTAACAATGGCAGCATTCGATTGACCACTAGACGATGGGGAAAATTAGTTGTTGCAATGTAGGTCGGTGACGAACCATCCGATATCTTTTATGTACAAATAGGATTTAGACCAGACAAAGGGCTCTATTGCGACTTTAAATTGTGCAAAACTCAAAGGCCAGCGCAAACTTTTCAGCATTTTTAAATGAATACGGCGATGTTATTGACATAATGGGAAAAGCGAAAAGAATTTACGAGTATAAAGAGAAAAGTGCCAAACAATAAGTCACAATAGACGGGAAGTAAAGAACCTCGTCAACTGACATCGCAAGCATCTCACGCAAAGCTAAGGCTAACGAAACATCTGATCGGAAACCAACCGACGTTTTTAGAAGCTGGTTCTTTGCTCCGGTTAGCAAACTTTGTAAGTACGGTCCGGTCCTTTCCCACACAACTAGAGACTCTGTAAGAGCTCTGTAAGACCCTTTCGAAAGCGGATAAGGGCCATTTTCACCCCTTTTCTGCCACCTGGAACGCTCATCTTTTTGCCTAATGAACATATGCTAAAAATATGAGCTCAATTGGAAATGCGGTTCAAAAGTAGTCCCAATGCTTCAAATGCAATCTTTCTGAGAGAATTCATTTCCACCTCTGCCACTTTGACACTATTTTCAGTTCACACGAAATACCAAAGTAAAGACTAGAAGTTCAAAGGATTCATCATTTTACAACAATAGTGCGATGCCTTTATACCAACGACTTTATTGCTCACAGAAACTCGAGATTAACCAATAAAACCACATTTACCCATTTCACATAGAAAAAATTTTATTTTATCAATGAAATCAATACATTTCCATGTTGTGTATGTGATCCACAAAACAGACGTTTAAAATCTATTTAGATCCCCAGCTTCATCCTATAAGCTTCAACTTATGAATACTGAAAACAGTTGCGCCTGAGATAAGCATCCATGGAAACAATTAAAATTAACGTATTTAGCTCGAGCTCGATTTTATTTGTTTCTATTTGCAAAGAGACCAACTGACGGAGGTGGAGTGGAGAGTCGTTGGATGCTGCTGTATTTGTGACAAACAAAACTGTTGGCTATTAAGAGAGAGAACATAATATCAATCAAGGGACCGCCCCAAAGTCCCTACCTTACTGGTATAAGTAAATACGACAGACGACAGGTACCCTCGCTTCACAACTCGTCGTACGTGATGTGTGAAGTCATAAGGTGTCGCAGTAGTCCAATATTTTCTTCTCAGTCGATGGATGTGATCTACGCGGAATGATCAGTAGTTGATCGTGATCGGTAGTCGGGTGCATTTCGGTTTTACATAAATTGTCAATCCTCTTAAGTGGATTAAAGTGAAAGAAACAAACATGAATACCGACATACAACGCGTTGAGAAATGTTACAATTCCGATTGTCCATCCGAAGACGAGTATGGCGATAATAATCGAGTAATTTTGGAAATTGGTGTTAATGTGCCCTTTTCTGGAGGATCACTTTCACTTGTACCTTCAATGTCTGTGCCTTATCCACCGGATATGCATTTTGCTTCGAGTGGGGTTTACCATTCGTCATTTCCGTACATACAATCGCATCCATGTGCGATGAATATCCCGCAGACGGTGTGTAATTGGTCCATACCAGATGTGGTACCACCGCCACGATATTCGCACTACTCCAAAATACCAGAGCACACTATAGTTAAGGAAGAGAATCCTTCGTGGAGGGAGAGAGCTTTGCAGATAGAGAAAGGTGAGGAATACTTTGACTGTAAGTTTAATTCTGGTTACATATTGAAATATGTACATTTCTTTTTTCTTGTGGAATTGTTTACAGTGAAAAGAAAATATTTAAACAGCTGCAGCTAAGAATGAAATTTTTTAACGAATTTACATAAACACCAAGGTAAAGCGTTTATTAAACGTATTATTGGAGTGAGTTAAATGATTTTCAAATCTTAAAGCGAATTAATAATAAGCACTGCGTCAATTATGATAACTAAGACAGTGGTTGCGTTTTGTGGCTTATGAAAAAGGGTCTTCATTAAGAGGAAGATGAATTAAATTTCAAACAAACAAGAACGGCTTAAGTCGTGTAAATTTGGTTGATGATTTGCTTTAAAGTTTACACCATACACTTGTGTTCGAAGCCAGACATCGTTTCAATGTCCACTTTGGCTTTGTTAGCACTTGCGCACCCGATCGAAGTCTTCTTAAAAGATGTAAAGAAAAGTTGACATCAGCTCAGGTCGAATTATAGTAATATTCCTGTATAAACGACCGAAAAGCACCACTATTCGAAAATTGACATTATTTAACGATGTTAGGTATAGAGAGAGCTCCCATACGGACACTTTTCAATCTAACCTCAAATATCAACAGAATTGAGGAAAAAATCAAAACCGCAATGAACAGGATAGTTTTAAAAAACTACACGGAGTTATTATTTTAAGTATCACAATTGGCAAACAACCGCCATGTGCCAAATGTTTGCGCCTATACTTCAGTACAAAGCCAAGTAGCACTTGTGGTGTGCCTTTTTGCTACGACTCGTGTGACCTAGTTTCTGATGATTATTGAGGGTGTGATATACATTCGCTACCTATATCCAACCTGTAGATATTTATCCAGCTATGGGTTACGAAATTTCGCTTTCCCATAAAACAAAATGGCTTCCGGAAGTGATGAACGGAAAATTATTTATTTATTTCGTATAATTGATTGATGGATTGCTGGTTTAATTTACTGACACTTATTACCACTCTCATTTAATATGTGTTTAACCAGAGATAGACATGTTTTCACGTGATTGCAGAAATATGTTGGTTGCCGCAACTTGTGTGAGCATAATAAAAAAGCCATATTAACTGTGTAGAAACGGATATGTCTGTCCCGTCTCGTGCAAAACTGCGTGTGAGTGATGTTGTAAATGCAGTATAAACAAGCTTGTTGTTTATGTGTCGCATTGCAATGAATCGAACAGAGATTTCGAATGTTTTAAACACGAACGTATGTTCATCTCAAAAAAAAAAAATGACCAGCTCGTCACTCTTGAAGTTTTGCCGCGGCGTAAGTATATTCCTATAAGTGACCAGTCTAAATTTTTGATTAGTAATACTGCGCAATGACAAAACGTTTCATATCAAATATAATCTAATGCGACTAGTATATAATATTCAGATCCCTGGAAATCACTTTTAATATATCAAATGCTTGGTTGAACTGCAATGCAATTGCTAAAGTGAAATTTTATTTTAACTCATTTACTAAAAGATCTATCTATTTCTTTTGCAGACTACAAGAAAACTGCATGTGATCGTGAGCGTACACGAATGCGCGATATGAACAAAGCATTTGATCTCCTTCGTCTGAAACTGCCTATTTCGAAGCCTAGTGGGAAGAAATACTCGAAAATTGAAACACTGAGGTAAAAGTCTTATGCGAATACTTAAATTAATAATTATTGGTTATAAAAAAAAAAAAAACAGAATTGCTATCGGATATATTCGACATCTTCAGCAGTACTTGAAAAAACCACCTGAGTTATTGCTATCATCGTCCAGTAGCACGGCACCTACCTTTCGCTACATCGATTCAAATCCTACTTGCTCGTATGAGTCGCAGGACTCAATCCGATCATGGCAAGGAAATACATTAACCTACGAGGTAGAAAACTCACCAGGATATAATTTGGAAAAATCGTGGGACTGAGTGCAACGAATGAAGTTTAGTCGAGTTTAACTGTGTTTTGTGTTTTGTGTTGTGTATACAGTATACAATAAAAAGTTGATGCCAAAGAAATGGTATGCGTTTTTTAATTTTTTTTTGGTGTCGCCATCTTTGCTATAGATGCATTAATGCAGATTTATAATAATAGTTGGCGCAACAGGCCCGTAGGGACCCAAGGCCTAGCTTCCCACAACCATTCGTTTTCATTGAGCTTCATTTTTGGAACGAATGGAAGGGATCTACAATTTTATGCCGATTCCAAACGGGCTAATTGAGAAGCTCTAAAGACAGGTATACCCTCGGATGTTTGTCAGACGTTCGCGAGAGGTGGCGCAGTGGAAAAAACCCTAAGTTGGAATTTGGGTTTTTTGCGGAATTCGAAGCTGGGACCCTTCGCTTAGTAGTCCAACACACTAACCACTAAGCCACTGCGCAGATTTACAACTAAATAATCAAAGATGGGGTTGAACTACCGCATCCGTGATCGTGTAATACGTGACTGAATTTGTTATTGTTTTGCTTGTGAAATCCACAAAATGCCTTGTACGTATGGCTCGCTCACGGATGTGGTAATTTAGCCCCTAGTAAAAGCAACACTCTTTAGACGAATACTTTAAATGCAGACAGTCGAACAAAAGAGGACTTCTAGGAACAAAGTATTCAGACGTCCCAAAACTGGCAATATTAGACCTACTTACAACAACTACGCTCTACTTGACACTTCGAGACTCACCAAAGTTGTTGCGGTTGCGTGCTGAAAATCCTACTTTACTTTGCTTTGCTGAGATCGAAGCTCAAAAAACACACCTATTGTAGACAACTTACATTAACCGTGTTTTTTGAGCTTTTATCTCAGCAAAGCAAAGTAAAGTAGGATTTTCAGCACGCAATCACACAATTACAACAGCTATGTTATACTTGTATAGCGCTGGAAGAAGACGTCTGATAGAAAGAGAAAGATAGTGATGACAATAATATGGAAAGGGGATGAATTCTCATTTCATATCAATATAGTTTGGTATCTTGGTAAAGAAGGACCTCATTTTTAAACTAAGAATAAATATTGAAGTACATATTAATAAAAGTGTTTTTGGTGTTGTTCGTTTAATTTCGTTATACTTGACACTTCGAGACTCGCAATATAGTTGTTTTATTTGTGTGCTGAAAATCCTACTTTACTTTGCCTAAAAAAAACACGGCCAATATCGTCGTTCACATTTCAGACGGAACGGAGCCCTCGGCCTAACGTTGGCTTTCAACTAATTTGATATAAAATGCAATATGAACCGTCAAACTCCAGATGTATAATACAAATAAAGGCACTTATCCTAACTGAACACCAATGGCTGTAATGTCTTAACCCTCCGATTCCAAAGTTGAACATTATTTTTAAATATAACAGCGATCAAATGTGTAATGGCCACCAGCGAAATTATTAAAACGCCATCTATACGTCGCAAATACCAGTCCATCTTCGTTCAGTTAGTCAAATCCACTGAACTGTGTTGCTTAAAATTTAATCGAAAATTCCCAGGCGACTTGTCAACAAATTCGATATTTTCTCGCCAAACAACAAACAGTCTATCTCTCTCATTATTACCTGTCAAATAAACAGCAAGCAAAAGCAAACCACCAGCGGTGATTGCGCGGACGCGGGTTACATTGAGCAAGGAATCAATTGAGTTTGTTAAAATTGTTTCCTCCGCACGATATCTTCCGCGGTACTTGTTGTAAAATATAATTTTTTATCAATAAAACAATACACCAAGTGCAACAAACATGCAAGTAGATTATTATTTGAGCCAGAATTGGTCTTGAGTGTACGTGCCGCACAATACCTAACTTTCTGTGGATGGGTAAAATAGATTTGTAAATTATAAAATTCATTCAGAAACAATTGGGAAAAATAAAAACTATCGGTTTGTTCAGTTAGTGTAAAAATTAATCGCGGTTGGTGAAGCAGAACAATAGAAATGATATTAATCTAGATTTCGACATTTTTTTCACCCTTGTTGCAGTCAAAGACCATAATCGACGCCCAGTGTTAGATCCAGTCGATTAACCGGAAATTCTTGAGTGGAAATCCGTGAGTGGTATATTTGTACTTCTTGTTTTGCTCATCCTAGCAGTGTTGTCGTGGTCGACTGTATTTTAAAATAAATATGTTTTGTATATATTTCCAATGAACAACTCAAAATAAATTTTATTGATAAGTAAAGCGATAAGATCTAGTTGTAAAGGCTATTTCAGAGTTCAAGTTTGCTTACCTTGAGGTAAAAGACATGTGGAATGTTCCCCTTCCAATCATAAAGATAAGGATTCTCTGTGAAAATATTGCCTAAATTGCTCAGCTGCGGAGCCATCGTCAAGTTTGCCAGGCATGGAAAAGTGGATATTTTCACTGTCGAGCGCCGGGCTTGATGTTGTTCTCTTATTGGTAATGGTGTGCATCCATTCTGGTTTATAGACTTCACTTTTCGCCATTTGGCAATATTCTTAAACCTAAGTCCTACAATAACGTCTATAAATCTTGACTGAACCGCACATTTCTAGTGAAACTGTTGGTGTTCAAAATTTCTTTGTCAGTAATTGGCTGTGGCTTTCTTTTGGCTCTCCATTTGGAATTCCGCCGTATGCCTATTAGCTGGATCTGCTTGCTCAATGTCGTGGGTGGGTTTTCATAATATTAAAACGCATTACAGATTATGGAGGCAGTTTCCAGGAAAACACTATTCCGTTTGGTATTTAAATTAAGTAATTTGTCGATGTAACTATTAGAAGAAGCGGTCAGAAACGTTCTGCAAAAATATCACTTTGCAGAGTCAATTTTGCCTGTTTGTGCTGAACTACTTAGCGAGGGGTCTCGGGTTCGATCCCAGGAAAAACACCGATTACAAATTAAGGTTATTTCACTGCTCTTCTTCTCCCGAAAGTCTAACAGACACCCGAGAGTATATAAATGAAATAAGTTACTTCTCAATACAGCTTTTCGGATTTGGTATAAAATTGTAGGTTCCTTTCATTAGATCTAGTCAACGAGCATGAGTTTGCATAGGGACCGCTTCCCAATTTGAGAAATAAACGTTGTTCGTCCTCGCTTTCCCTTATTCGTCTGCAAAAGTGCCAACATTGTCTTTGAGTAGTAATGGTGAAGATCTGCGTCCACACTGGTCATGTTCAAAGTTATTTTTAGCTTTACGGTCTGTAGACATTACGGATCTTGTTTTGATTAAAAAGTTTCATTTCAAACGTACTAGAACGAGTGCGAATTATACCATCTGGCAGCTATTCATTTATGGAATTCTTCTGTGACTGAGGACCAGGTGACATATTCCTGGGGTCCTTATCAAAAATTAGCGCTAACATATTTCACCTTATCCATGTAAGATGTTTCTTAAGTTTCGCCGTTGGAAGCTTTAAACTCAACGGCGGTTGAGATAATCTAGGGACTTTTCCCAATATCGACTTAGCTAACAAATCGCTTCCGGGTGAATACGATTAATAACCGGTGGCCCCACTTGAGCCTATTAATGTAGTAACAACACTGAGTATCACACAATACCTACTCATTCCTTAAGCAATCATATCTAATCGTATATTTTTATTTTATTACTTTCATTATTTTTGCGGATAACATTTTTAGTCTCGAAATAATAATCGTTTATATTACCCCATAGACTCTGGAACAGCGGCAACACTTTGCGCACAGCCCACATAACTAACCCATACCAAACCAGAGCCAGACTATAGCTCCAACGAATTTGGTGCCGAGTTTGAGCGAGTATCTCCATCTCAAATCATAGCAGCAGGCGCAGTCGAATTTTGTTGTCTGCGGTGAAGAGTGCACCCACAGAGCCAATGGCAAGTGGAAAATGTATCTAATCGAATCTATAAATAAATGGAAATTGTTTATAAATTTAACAAGTGCGAAAGAAAATCGAGTGAATAATGCATTTGGCAATTGGCAGCCGTAAGTGAAATTTAATTGTGTTTACAATATCTACATATCTTTGCACTATCCCGAACCGGGAGCAGCTCCCCCCTGTGAAAAGCGCAAAAGAGAGAAAAAAGGGCGGTGTCGTCGTCGTGTTGTGTCCATTGTTTTTTGTTTCCGCAATCCTCATCTTCGTTTCGTTTCTACACTGCGTGGTGTGTATTTTCTTTGCGCGATTTTCATCCAGAGAAGGAAAACCGAACAAAGAGTGAAGTGCATTGTGTAGTATAGTAAAGTAGTATTTGTTCGCGTTGCTGGTCTCGTTTTCCTTGGTGAAGAAAAGCAATAAAAAAAATGCAATTTGGTGTGAAAAATCCGAAAAATCGGAAAATTGTATCTTTGCAATCGCCGCGACGCATCCGTATTGGTGCTTTGTAATTTTGTGTATGCAGTGAAAAAAGAAAGAAAGAAAGAAAGCGATTCACTGCTAATCTGCAATCAATTAGATTTGTTTATCGTTTATATCGAAATAAATATTCATTGAAATGCGTCTCTCAACAAACACGACACCATCGAGCATGGCGGAAAAATCTGCCAAATTGGAAAAGCTATCGTCTTCGGGCAATATGACAGTCAGTGGTGGCAACACTGGAGGTGGAGGCGGTGGCAAACCGGTACCAATGAAGCTGTTCGCTGCCTGGGAAGTAGATCGTACGCCACCGAATTGTATACCAAGGTAAGTTATACTGTTTGTTGAAAAGCGTTTAATTGCTCTGCCATTGTTAGGTAAAAAAGGAGCCCCCACCTTAGTTCTGCTTTCCACAGAGAGAGAGAGAGTGAGAGAGGGATAAGTGTGGATTGGGGTAGGGTGGATTTCTAACACCCCCATCTCTAATGACGCAGGCTATTTTTAGAGCCCATTTAAATTTCACAGTCTATTGTCAAGAAATAAAAGAGAGGTCAGTCCATTTCTCCGTTGCCCACTTTGGAAAATTCAAATTTGCATCTGCGCTTGCACAATAAGTTCCGTAGCAGAGATTTAAATTATCCCCCAATTCCCATTTCTCATCGTTTAAAGCATTGATTTTAACTATCTGATATGCCAGCCGCGCAATGTTAGGGGAGAGGCGAGAGACCCACACCCCGAAAAATTAATGAAACTCTTAATTCCGGTGAGCACTTGTGTCTTGTGTGTTGGGTTTTGTATGCCCCCCTCCCCCCCCACCAGATTGCAGTTTAGAGACGGAGAGCTGCTACTGCGCAATAAATTATTAATGAGGGTGCATTCATTACATCCTTATGCCTTTGATGAGTTATTTTTGTTGCTGTTGTTAGAAAGTTAGACAATATTGGATTAATTATCCCATTAGAGGAAACCGATTTAATTGGGAACAACGTTGTTATGTGGTATTCGTTTGGGCGCTCTCAGAGCACTTTTTTTGCCCTCAGAGCAATTTTTATGTTCGTTTGGTACCAAAAAAAGCAATCTTTTTCAGATTTCAGAGCACTTTTGCGAATCTAGATATTTTCTCAGATTTGCTTCAGATTTACCAATACAAGTGCATTTGAGTTTGACATTTGGTGGAGTTTGTTTACATTTGCGTGAATTTTTTCTACAGCAAAGAAAGGCATTGCATCGGGTGAATCTATTTTCGTAAATTATTTGTGTGCAAACATTTAGAAATCAATCGGGACGGAAATTTCGAATGTTTTAATACAAAATTTAACCAGTGAATCGAAAGCGCATAGAAAAGTGTCGAAGACTACACATATTATAGTCGCACGAATATCAACACAAAAAAAGAGCAAGAGCGTTTTTATGTTCGATTAGGCACCCGAAATCTGAAATCTGAGGGCAAATCTGAGGAAGCCCAAACGAATACCACATTAGAGATGCTTTATGGCTTGTGTTCAGAAAGTGAAAGATTTTTGTTTTTATTGGAATGTTGACAGACCAATTAATGTATTGGACAGCTCTTGGCAGATGAGTGGCTTTCGTGTTTGCAATTTGTTTGATGACATCTCCTTGACTGTGCAACAAATTGACAATCGGACGTCTTACTTGCGAGTGCGTTGTAGAAAAAGTCCAAATTAATGGTGGACATTTTTTTAAAACTTAACTAGTTTCTTATCAAAAATTGATTGTGTTTGCAGTTAATCATTGGTATTGTCATTTGGCTAATCCCTTTCATTTCGTTATTTATTAAACACTTGTTTAAGGGACCTACAATTTGTACGATAACCAAAGCTCAGTGTGACTGCTGAAGTATTCTGAAAAGTCGCAAGAAAAACGGCCAATGAGAATAAAAAGTGTCATATCTGAAACTACTTTGCAAATTTAGAATATTTTAACGATATTTAACAAGCACTGACACGCTAAACACTATAATAGTGCTGTGATAGGCAACTGCGTTACGTTTTTAATGTTTTTATTTGGAAATAAACCCATTTGAAACATTTTTGAAGCGCATTTTCCAGCCAGAAGAAGTGCCAAAATAGCGAAAATTTGTAAATTTGTGGAAGGCTCTCAAAAAAGTGACAACTTTAGTCGCACAACGGTTACGCTGTTCACAAGTAGTGCTGGAAACCGGTTTCAATGTTAAATTAAAGCTCTCCATTAATTAGAACTATAGAATACCCTCTTACTCATTGACAACTTGGATTGAATTTCATGAGATCAATATTCATCGGTATTGCTCATGCTACCCACTCGAACGCCCATTGCTCTGACACAACTGACAAGTTGTCATTTCGCCACATCATATTCAATTTCACTCCTGATCACCGATGCATAATGGATGATTCATTAATTGCTCATCGTTTGCATCTCTAATTCAATGGATCTCTGTTAAACGTGAACAAAAAGAAAAAAACGGAACCACTTAATTGCATTGAAACAATAATTTCTCTTCAAATTGACTTTTTGCAATGATTGCAATAATTTATGGATGCCTGCCTAGAAATTACATTTTCATTGCAATTTCACTTTCCTTTCAATGGCGGCCAATAAACGCACGTCGGTCGGTAGTCGTCGACAAAAATAGTGAAACGGTAGGTACTCACATGTGTACTGATCAGACGGGTGGTACAACCATACTCGTAGATGCTATACATGCACAAAATACTCGCAACAAGACGGCTAATTGTCTATGCGTAGGCCAGCTGTAGCAAAGCTCTTGCTGGACGTCTCTTATTGATAATTAAAATATTTTGAATGGCATGAATGTCGCGTTCCATTTTAATAGTGTTTGTTTGTAGTAATAGGTTTTATGAGCATTATTGCGAAGAACAATTTGTAAAACATAAACTTTTATACGGGACAAGAAAATCGTTTCGATGTGAAAATGTTTCGTACGAGCAATGAAAATTACAATTTTGCTTTGAAAGCGGACGTATTTGGTGGTTAAGTTTTATGAGTTTCAAAACAGTTTCCTGTCGTAAAGAACTGTTGCCACTGGAAGTTCGAAAAGAGGAATGTTGTTCAACTATTGCAATTACATGCATTTCATAATGGCAGTTTTTTTGTTCAGTGAAGGTTTTGGACATTTCCGCAGGAAGTAATCCTCATCTTTTTATTAGTCGTCTAAACCTAAACCATTAAAGGAAAACAGTTGTAAAGTTTTCGAAATTGAAATAGTATGTCGTGACCATAAGGACATTGTTGGCGCATTTCCGTCCATGTAAGCCCACATAGTCCAACAGTGCAAGAGAGAAAACTGCAGCCGCTTCTAACAAGTAGAATTGTGTTCATTGTTAGAAAACTTTAGAACTGAACTCGACAGATGAGTCCATTTTACATAATTTATCAATAGCATACACTATTGGATTGCGTCGAACAATTGCTCCAGAAATATTTGGCGGAATAAAAAAGAACACTGTACAAATAATGTTGAAGGAACAAGTGGTAATGGTCAATTGACCACGAAGTGCAAGGTTCACCTTCCGACAAGGAAATGTCTTTTCAAAATATATAATACTGTGCAAATGTCGTCGAACCACACACTAAATTCGTTGCGGAAAAGCTTGTTTGATTTCAAGGCATTGGGTCGTATGAATAAAAACTAGCATTTGCTTTGAGCAAAAGGTTGTAGTAAAGTAAAAGCCCTTATCAATTGCTGTCAAACCTGACCAGTAAATTTGAATTTTTAAATTTGTCTTAAGATTCTAACGACTTTTGTGGAAATTGAAATTAAAAAAATGAAATTCAGAAAAATAAATGCTTCAATTGCAACTGGAAATATGATTTACCGAGAGAAGAACTATGAGAGAAGAACTATGAATTACCGAGAGGTTTTTGAACTGTCAACCTAAAAGCCCGGATCTCCGCTGTATACTTACCTTACAAAGGATTCTGTCTAAATCGTTCCATCCAAATACTCCACAGTCCATACTTCGCGTGAAACGAAAAAATTGCCGTTTTTTCCGTCGGTATTTCGTTGGATTTCCTGTACAAACAGAATTAAACTTAACTTTTCATAATAGATATACACGTCTACGACAGAATCTGTCGTATTCGGAATTTTGCTACGAACCCCGAAAGAACTACCATAGAATCCGTCGTAGGGGATAATGTTTGCTACGAATTTCGAAATTCTTTCGGGGTTCGTAGCCAAATTCCGAATACGAAGGATTCTGTGATAGACGTGGATTCTGTGATAGACGTGACGACTCACAAGTCTTAGATTGTTTTATGTAAAAAATGTGCGTACAAAGTATTTAGCATAAAAGGTCTGAGTCAACTAAATAGCAGACTTTGTCTGATAAGTTTTATTCATACCGATCTGAGTAAAAGGTCTTTGCCGTCGCTGTTCGAACATGTCATTTTGGTTTTTATTCATACTTGGCTCTAAAAAGTGTGATATTTGCTCGATTAAAAAAAATTGGTTAAAACAAAACAATTCTCTGTTGAAAAACACCGAGTATTCGTAGTTAAATACTACCGATTTAAATGGGTAAAATGCATACTGTTAAAACTAACACACTTTATCAGTCGTTAAGAACCAAGTTTCTAGGTAAATATCAACCAGCTGGTTAAATTCAACAGAGTTAGTTTTGCTCCGTATTAGTTGTACTTGTTAAATATTCATAAGAGCAATAAGCAGCTTTACCAACCACCAACAACTGCCACAACAGACTCATTAGTAATTGTCAGATAATTAATTATGAACTACTTTCTCAAAATTCCTTCAATAACAGAACCTTGCGTTAATTATTATCCCCGATTGCATTCCCCGTCGTCAACTTTCGTCAGCTACTTTATACATACTTTTTCAGCAGACGACCACAGCCGAAACGTTAAGTAGACTCAGCAAATGTTCAATTTCAAAATTGAGAGCAATTGCCAAAATGTCTTTGCTTAGTGCCGCCGGGTGCTTCCAATTAAATATTTTGTGCGCGATTCACTTCACTTGAGTGCCAATTTTTGTTTTGACGCGCCTTTGTCACAATGTCTCGAGTCTCGACATTCTAACATCCCTGAGCACTTCAAGGTCATGCACAATGTTCTTTGCCAAAATGACTTGTCTAAAGCGTCGCTCTCTCTTTCAGGACAATTTAATGTTTGATGTTTTGATGTTTTGATCACACTCCACACAGACGTAGACCCTATACAACATCTAACATCTGGGCAAACTCGTTCCATTCAGGGGCAACTCGTACATCGTACTCAATACTCATGTCGGTTAACTTTATTAATAATTTTCTCCTCGAGATAAGCGATTATTGTGTGCAGGTAAAGGCCAAAATGATATCATGACTTTTTTCCGGTAAAACTGGCATATACGTACGGATTTCGATATTTATGTTATCGTCTACACTGTCTACACAAAAGATAAGAAATTGCATGAGCGCTCACTTTGTCGCCGGCAAACGGTAGACACCAGTCATCAGATACATTCTAAAGGGACAGGTTTTTCGTGATTTACTTCGATATTTTCGGCCAGTGTTTTACTTTCTTTAACCAACATCAATGGAAGTCCAAACCACAGAAGAAACTACAAAGAAGCACAAGAAAAGGTACCACCCTGTCAGTTGACAATATTAGTTACGTGTCTGTTGACGAGTTTTGAGCGACCTTCGAGGCAATAATACATCTCAAAGTTACGTGACCTGATATAAATAATCATTCAGTGTAAACAAATCGAACACATCGTGTTTGTGATTTATAAAAATTAACGAAAATACGACGTAGATTTTACGCTTCAAGAAGATGTTATGTATTTATGCATAAACAAATGCTATAGTACTTGGTTTAAGTGGGCACTTGTGGTTACCGGTTTATTGGCGAACAACAGAATTTCTGAAGATAAACATGGCTGAAAATAAACGTTTTTATTAGGTAATTCGTGGAATGATTGGTCTTTATCGGCGAAGCGTGTTCAAAGAAATTCCCATTCAAAAAATGTCCAGGAAGAGGAAAATTAAACGAAGCCCACTGATAAGTATTTCACTTTGCATTGTTTGACAGTAGCTTTGCTTTGACACAAACTCTGTCAATGATAGATGCAGTTGTCACGGCTAACTTTAAGTAACAGAATGGATGCGAGATTGGCAATGTTCTGCGCCAGTTCAAACGATTGTCTGTAACTCTGAGAGTTTTAAGGAAGTTTCGTTTTAGTGGTTAAACAATTCGGGTTTCTGTGCAAAAACAGACAGGATAGAAAGAAGTCTGCAATGGTTAAAACGGGCGAAACGCTTCCTTCACAATATCGACTGTGGCTCGTGCTGTGTGTGCGGATTTCAGTTCCCCACAGAGGAACTTGCTTATTGACGGAACAACTTAAGTGGAATCACGCCTCGTCGCTCATGATGATTTTTGACACAAAATCGTCCTTTTCGTTGCTGAGATTTTTATTCCACGCTCTTGCGGAGTATAGCGCTCCTTTTGCTTGTCTGTTTTATACTGCAGCTGTCTAGTTCACAAATGTCGAATATGATTGACGTACGACGCCAATTGGAAAAATTGTAACATCTTCCGATAGGGTTATTCATTTTGCGCCGCCTTGTACGAAGCCATGTAAAGTTTCGTCATCCCAACTTGTTTGACCGTCTTCTATTAGGACAGTGGGGTAATTTTCTCCTTCAGTAGGCGGCTTCTTAACCTATAACACTCAGATTTGGTTGTTTCGCTATAGCCATATATGTAGTTAATGCATCATTTTCCGATTAAAAGCGTGCTGTATTTAAGTTCCAAGATTATTCCAAGATGCCAAGACTACCCCTGTAACCACACTCCTCTTGAAGGAAAGTACCTGCTTGAGATATAACTGCCTGCTTTTTTTCGCTCTATTAAGGACGCCTGTCCCCATTTCTGTAAAACCTGACGTCGCCCCCAAAGATGATACATCGAAGCCCACCATAAGGAACCAATGAGAGACTTTCTAAGCCTCTTTAAAAATAGTTTACCCTACTTCTGAGCCACTTATGTGTCAGAAAACCTTCCTCAAATTATGCGTTCGCTTTCCAACTCAAAAATACACGACATTTAATAGACATGGCAAATAAAGTGTACTCCCACCGACAATTACCTTGTCTCCACAACTAGACAGCTAAATGTGTCTTTTGGCGGTATCTCGCCAACTATAGACTCAACCCACAATTTATCCACACCATGCAATTACAGGGCACACTCACTCCGCAAGACTCTTTCTAACGAGTACATTGAGCATGAAAATACGTGATTTCAAATAAATTGACAATTTCTATTCAAGCTAATATAACAAAAAAAAAAAATCGCATCGCCAAAAGGTCTTTCACTTTCCCAACTGAGTGGGTTACAAAATTGTCTACCTATACCCACTCCTCACATCTTGTACGAAAATGAAAGAAGAGAAATACTCTTCACATGCATAGATAAAACGAAAAAAAAAAAACCACAGATATTGATTGACACAATGATAGACATCAAGATGACATGCTACTCACGACCGAGCAGCAGAAACACCAATCAATGAAAAATCCGGAAGAAATTCATTCCATATGCAAATTATACATACATACTTATAACTCGACGAGGAAGAAAGAAGAAACTTGTGACGACACGAGAAAAAAAAAAAAACACGAAAACCAATCAATGAAAGCGAAATTTCTTGAATTTAAAAATTTACACTGCAAATCAATTTTTTCTCAGTTTCACTGCTTTGATTATATTTTACGTGTGTAAAAGTACCGAAAGAAAAGTTTAAAATAAAAATCTAAGAGGCGGCGATATAAATTAAACAATACCGCGGGAAGCTATTTTCAGAAATCGGGTCGACAGTGTTTGATTTTGATTTTGTTTCAAAAAAATTAAAAGAAGAAAATAAAAATAAATTTTCGGACATTATTCTGCTTATTATGTGCTTATGGTGCTTGAATTTTGATTTATGTTGACACATAGAGACCACTCGAGCTGTCATTGCCATTCAATAGGTGTGACGAATTTTTCTTATCAACAATTGATTAAAATTGTTTACCTACTACATACAATGATTCGAGGAGATTCTCGTTGCATAAACAAGGCCACAGTTGTTGTCGCACATCTACATAGTGTCTAAGACATTTGACTGCTGAACGTGGAGAGTTTTAAGTCAAGGTTATGAAATTTGCTTAATAAAATAAGATGACGCGTATTTGTGAGAGGCCAGGAGCTGACATATTTTCGTATTCTTTGGAGTGAATCACGGAAACGGAGGTGATTTATTTTTTTTATTTAAATTTATAGCGTTGCCAAGGTATAGATAAAGCCTATTAGTACATTGCTGGGTTTTACGACGCTACGATTCGACGATGTTGTGCAGCCCTTTTTGTGGACAGCATACTCGCATTTGGCCTTATTCATGAGTAAACGAATTTTTGCAAAAGACCTCTAGAGCTGCTTTTTGTCGTCAGTGATGTCAATGTTAGCCGCATATGCAAGTATAGTCGCAGAGGGTTCATCCTTTCTTCTATACATGCCCCTTTGACTACAAAAGTCTCGGTGAGGTCGTTACCGACCTTGATGCGAGCTTTCCCCGTCGTAATTTTTCACAGTCAAATAAGTTTTACCAATACTAGACCTGGCTCTCTATAACTGGGCTCTATAGATGCTGTGATAGACGGTTTTGACATAGATGAAAAGGTGGTACGAATTGGTTTGGAATTTCAGGTTGTTTTTTTTCTCCCAGAATCTGTCTTGATCAACGGTGGACCTATAACCGCTCTGATATAGAAGCCAATTAGGTTATTTATGTTCAAACATGTGGCAGGCAGAATATTGTGCGGGGAGACTGATGCCTCTGTAGTAGATAAACCGTCAGTCTTAAGCTTCGCTATTGTTATCGTCTCTTCACTGAAAAAAAAGACGTCGCGTCATATTGACGAATGGCGTTCATCAACATGATATTCATTGATATGACGCACTTTTCACCAATATGATGAACAAATTCATGAAAACTGTTTTGACAATTGATGAACCGTTTTTCAACATGAAGAAAGTACATTCATCAATTTTTTTGGCAGGGTTCTGATAAGAATTTGGCGATTTTCTTATGAACTAAGTTCATAATTTCATCAAAATATTTCATCAATATGACGAAACCCCCTGTTTTGATGAATTTAGTTATTTGTTCATCCAGTTGATGATTTATTCGTCTTATTGATGAATGGAATCGTAAAATTCAAGTACGATTGCCAAGTCATTAATTTTCATCATATTAAGAACGGCGTTCATCGTATTGATGACCGCGCTCATCAAAAAACAGATTTTTTTTTATTCTTCGTTAAACCCACCGGGATTCGTGGTGATGGTCGGGTGAAACGTAGAGACCCTAGGGCCTAGCTTCTCATAACCATTCGTTTTGTGTGAAGATTTCATGTTTGGGATGAATGGAAGGGATCTACAATTTGAACAACTTGAAGACGAATCCAAACGGCCGATTGAGAAGCTCTTTCATGATAGTTATACCTACTCTGGAATGTTTGCAAGACGTTCGCGAGAGGTGGCAGTGTGGCAAAAAGAAGTCCTTTAGATGGAATTTGTTTGGTCATATTTCCTTCCCTGCTCTAGTTACACTACTTATAACTTCCATCCAAATCGGTCCACAACTACACTCCTCATAATGAAAATGTTTCTAATTTCTGCAAACCATTCGCTTTATAGACAGCAAAAATGCTGTCCTCTTAAAATAGCTGTACGTCAAAAGAAAAATCAAATCTCTCTCCGCTTGTTTAATATTTTTCTTGGAATTTCTACATCTGCTTCTATTTCGGTTCATGCTGGAATCTCTTTCAAAGCTAATAGGATTCTTCTTCATTTATTTCGTTTCCACTTAATCTCTTTGAGAATCATTACGTGTATTATAACGGCTCGTAATACTAAATCCTTCCAACAGACAAATTAATCTCAGCCGACTTGACATAAAAGCTATTACTTTGTATATATTTACACAAAAACACACCAGCGCTTGGTTAGCTATTCCCCAATTGAAAACTGGTCAGTCACCCCCTAAAGCGCGTTTTGTTAATTGTGTTGGATTTTCGTGTTCTCGTATCGCAGCAACTAAGGCGATTCATTTACCGCCAGTATTATTGAAAATCGAAAGCCGACGGAGGATTTTGCCGTTAATGGTTTAAAGACGGGCTCTAATAATTTCGTTGGGGAATAGAATATAATTTACACAACGAAATCTAAGAAATATATTTTTAGTCAAGAGTTTTTCAATTGGCGTGGGTCGATATATTGCCAGTCTGTGGCGGCTATGTTGTTCAATTGTTGCGTACATTTCACAGCAGACGCCTTGGCACTTCCTATTCTACTCTCCGGTAAATATTCAACCTAAAAATTGGCCCACTAGCCACATTGAGAAGCCGCGGCAGACATTTGAAAGATCTTACATTGTACATGGTCCGCCAAATAACTTTTTTTTTTTTGAAAATGCTATAAAAAAACTACTGAATATTTTCTCAAATTTCTTTTTTTATTCGAAAGTACAATCCTTCCGGTTAATAGTTGAAAATAATTTCATTCAAATGGCTGCCTCGGCTGGCCATGCAGTAGCCTACACGTTCGGTCCAATTTTTAAGCAAATTATGCCTCTGGACCAAATTCCGCACCAAACAGTGACTCGTTTTGGGTATATCGTCTTTTTAATGTATGCGTGCGGGTTTTCTGTGCCCCAAATGCGACAATTTTGCTTGTTTACATACCCGCCAAGATGAAAATGAGCTTCATCTGAAAAGATGATTTTTTTTGGCAAAATCGGCATCTTCTCTATGTCGATCGCCACTTAGCGAAGCGAAAACGCATTGGATGGTATTTGGCTTCAACTCCTGAACCAATTGGACTTTGTATGGCGGCATACCAAGGTCTTTATGCAAAATTCGTCTCAATGATGTCTCCGAAATGTTCAATGGTTGAGAACGACGGTGAATTGATGTTGATGGCGCTTCACGCACACTTTCTGCCACAGCAGCAATTTTCTCGGGTATGTATGAACTGTTTTTGGCTTTACACGCTTTCGATGAGGATGCCAGTTTCTTTCACTTTTTTCACAAGATAACGATACGGAGCTGACGTTGCTTCTCTTCTTCCAAATTCCGTACGCAATTTTCGCACACATTCTACACACATTCTGCAACATTACCATGATTTTCAAAGTAATGTCGCAATATTTCCCAGCGTTGTTCAAGCGTATACACAACCATATTCGTTCAGCGGAAGGATAAAACTAATTATCTGTCAAATCAGACATGAGCTAAGTGTTACCATTCGCGAAATAAGCACTAGTCGAAAAAAAAAGTTAGATGGCGGACCCTTTATAATTGCATACAAGGCTCTTTCAAATAAAAAATTAATTTCTTTAATACATAACAGTCAACGGAAGAAAAGGAATTTACAGGATCGACACGAATGTAACAAAACCGAAAATTATTAATAATCTCAATAAAATTTGTTTTGCACTTTACTGGATAGAGAAATGTCATGTGAAAATAGTTAAATCCCAAATAAAAAATATGAGTACAAATTGTCTTTGAGGAGTACAGCAGACGAAAAAGGAGTAGGTACAATAATTCGGCAGCGCTGATCGGGGTACCTTCCGTCATTGACGCAAGCATATGAGTCATCAGCAAACACGGTGTCATATAATGGAAGGCTCGCGTTCATTCGCTTTGTAGTGTTCGCTCCGCTTGTTTTAAAATAATGTGTCTCAAGCTAAATAGGCGGAAACCTAAATTATCCAGAACCACCAGCCTAAGCAAAAGCGAAACAGAAATAAAAGTGAAAATAAATAAAATACTGCCGCAGTGTAAAGTTGTTCGATTTCACCACAAAAAAACAAAAACAAAAAAGAAACTTCTCTTCCACTACTATTGCGCCGGCCGGCAAGGCTAGCCGCTGCATTCGTGCGAGTTTGTTCTTGACATAACCTCTGGAAAATATTTCTCGCAGTTTCTCCTTATTCGATTCCAACTGCACTGATGCATTATAAATGCAAAACTTCGAGTCGCTCCAGCAGACATTCGTGTATGACTGACTCAAATGACCGCATTTATTTATTACCCATCGTCTTGGCCGGAATCGTCGTGTTGGTCGTAATGTTTGCGACAACTAAGGTGAACGCACAGTGGGACCAAAGTGTCACTTGTTTTCTTTTGGAATTCCGTTCGAAGGCGTTTCATAACAATAAAGATAAAAAATACTGCTAATAGAAAAAAGGCGTAAACAATAAAGTTGAGAACATGTGTAGCTGACGAAGAGGGATCAACGCGATAACAAAATAACAAACAACAAAAATATAGGTTTGGTACTTTTTTGTGTTCATAAAAGTTTAATGGAAAATTTGTAGGATGAAGCTGTGCTTTTTAGAATTTTGTTGAGGTTAATTTCGGTTTTAGCTGAGTTTTGCCACTTAACACTGTAATGGAAGTGAGATTGCTTTTAACATTAATTTGCATATGAGACTCATCAAAGCGATATCGATTCTGTTGTCTTGTTCAAACCTTTGTTATACCGTTCGGTCTGAAAATATTTGAAGAAAACAATTTTACGTGATAGTGCATTTTAAAAATGGAATCCGAAGTACAAAAACTACAAATATGTAAGAGATCTTGATTCAAAGTCTTGGTCACTGACACGTTCTTCGCCCAAGCACACCATTGAGCCAACACGTTTCGTAGGAGTTTTGCATAAGCTTCCTCTAGATGTTCGTTTTCCGTTCCTCTACGTGACTTGTGTGAATTACTGCTGATTCTTCAACCGACATACATTCCGTAGTAGTGCCATCCATTTCACACGAAAATTGTATGGCCTGCGATTCTCAGATGAGCGGAAGGAATCTTCTTCCAAAGCGATTGAAATGCGAATCGCTTGGTTTGCTGCGGAACGTTTTTGTGAGTGAACTATGAAGTGGGGCTTTTTTCGCAGGGCATTGAAAACGCAATTACATTCGCTGCAAAATACTTTTTGACAGTTTTTTAGTGCTTGATACACCGAAGAGATCACATGCGGGATTTGTCAATCAGTGGTGCCACTTTTGATTTCGGATTTCATTTTGTAGTTTAAATCTAACAATTAAAACACCAAAAGACAACAGATGTAATTATTGTATTTATTGAAAGAGAAATGAATAACTAACGCAAATTGTTTTGTTAAGGACACTTTCCTCATCCACACTCGAATGTTGAATGTTCCTCTCTTCTCTTATTCTTGCCTTCCTTACTTTACAGTGTTGTCTTGCTGCTCCGTATCACAATCCAAAGTAAAATTCTTAAATTGTTCCCACATTTTAGGGAAAAATACTCAAGGCTTTTACTTGTGTAACTCAACGTGTTCCGAAAATGGTTGAATAGAGACCTCAACATTTTTTGCACAGCTGCGTGCAAATGTCGTGGATATACTTAATTACATAGGGTGGGCCATGTATTCGTTTTATTTTAAAATTATTAAAAAAAATACATTTTTTAATCTTTTTTTTCTGCGTTACTCAAGAGAGTTCACTTTTCGGTTCTTATTTATTTACTTATATGGTGCAGTTGTTTATATAAGACGTCAATGATTATGCTACTAATGGCTGGTTCTTAATTAAACGTCGAGCTTTTGCAAAGCGCGTCGAAAATTCTCGCTCTCAAATTTGTTTTGTTTTTTTTATAGAAAAATGAGCAGCACAGCATATTTCTCATCCAACCTTAAGACCCGCCCTGTGACGAATCGATAGTCATGGTTGTTATTTTGCTGTTAAAATATTATTTCCATGGACCATTTGTTATGTTCGAAACTAATTTTCACTTTACTTTCCCTAGTAAATGGAAATTTTAGAAATGTAATTCTTTTCTGACAGCAATAACTGTATATACCTGCTATTGGTATATTTCAAATGGAGCTTGCAATAATTATATCGCCGCCTTTTAACCGAGGTGATTAATAACTATTTTGGTCATATTTCGATGGAACAAGTTTTTCCGGCAGACATCTTAATCTGCCGAAGATTGATGGGAGTATGACACACGTAAATAAATTAATCGCCAGAAGGTAGTTCAAATAATTGAACATTCGAAGGGAATGAACCCCATAAGTTTTGGCAAAACATTGAACAAAGTTCATTTGGTTTAGTTTTATCATAAGCAACGAGTCTGCCATAAAAGTTTGACATGAGTGTATACGGCCCTAAAGATTAAGCTCGCATCAATGACTTGCATTCGAATAAAATGAAACCCATTGTGTGAGTATACCTTCTACAAAGATCTTATCGTTAACCCAAATTTTACCAATATGATGAAAGCAATACTTGGAAATGTGAAATAATGAAGATCTAATCGAAATCTTATTTGAACTGTTAAAAAAGAAAACAACACGCAATTCTCTGGGCTGTTATTGAAATTATTTCGATTATTGCCGTATTACTCGTTTTTGTCGGTTTACTATGCGTTATTATAGAAAACTCTTTTGATAAATTGGACATTAAGAATTGTATTTTTGAGAAAAAAAACAACCAAAGTATGTGACAGTAAAAGCTTCCATAATGTCCGGTCCAGCTACCCCATGATCGGTTATAAGAGCTGTCCGACTGTGAGAACCGGTCGACCAACAGCGATAATTTTACGAAGAAATTTACCGAGGATATCTTCATTAGCTTAAAATAAGACCAAGTTTCAGCGCCATAAAGCGAGAGTCTTTTACAGAATTTCCTTAGTTGTTGTAGGAGTAAGGGCTCTACTACTCAATTCCCTTTTAAGCCCAAAGAAACAGTAATATGGCAAGAGTTTTTTCCGTTTAACTTCTGCCAAGACGTTATTGTCAGAATTTGTACTGTAGCCAAGTTAAACTAAGTTCCTTACTACCTCAAAGCTGCAGCTGTAGATTGTGATGTTCTGTCCGACTCGTCGATGTTGAGTGGCCCCTCTCCTTGGCCTGGGACCGAAGTATCGCATCCGTGATCCAGCCGTACGTCACTGAATTTTGTGGATTTTATAAACCAAAAAAATAAAAAAACTCAGTCACGTATTACTCGTCACGGATGCGGTAATTTAATCCCGGGTTTTGGCCTCATTCACGACTAAACCAGTTTTCGTTAAAGACGTCTTTAACTGAGTTTTATCAATTTGTAAGAAGGTGCACAAGCTTTTGAAAACCCTTGTCACTCTTAGTGGCTTATGAGTTTCGCCAAATCCTTTCAAGTGCTATCTTAAATAAGTCGCATGACAGCGCGTCACCTTGCGTAAACCCCCTTTTGACATCAAATACCTTGGCGGGGTCGTAACGGGCCTTAAATCAGCAGCGAGCTTTCTCCATCGTCATCCTACAAATTTAGTAGGAATGCCCAAATCAGACAAGACTCTGTAAAGCTCCTCTCTATAGATGCTGTCACAGGCAACTTTGAATCCGATGAAAAGATGGTGCGTTCCGATCTGGACCTCTTTGGCTTTTTCCAGGATCTATCTTAGTTTGAAAATTTGGATTGTTTGCGGAGTTTCCTGACCTAAAACCGCACTGGTAATCCATCAATCAAGCTGCTTGCAATATGGTTCAATGAAAGGCCTAATTTGCAAATATACCAAAAAAACAAAAGCGCTCCAAGTGTGTTAGAGACCTGCAACCAGCTGGCTTAAAAAACAGGCTCATTTATATATATAAAAGGATCTCTAGACAAAAATATAATACCACGCTTGACTACGTGACCATGTAGAAGCTTTTCTACTTTTCCAAATTTTAAAAAAAATGTTAACCAAACAATAGCAGCCTCCCACCGTCAGAGTAATGGATTGAATAGCTTTTAGCCCCATCTGGAAACCCAATTTATTAAAACTTTCTTCATTCTTATGTTCAAGTTCTATTTCAAGATTGCATACTCCGCAAAAGCTAAAAAAAAACCTACAATGTAAGCAAAACCGAATGCTTTTGTTGCGATAAACGGTTTCCTTTTTCGACAAATCCTTTCTGTAATTTGCATACTTCGCATTTACTCGAAAGTCGTCGCAACATTTAGCTTTATTTTTTTTTGGATTCAATTTCAGACGAGATGAAATGTAGATGGCAGGGGACAATCCAGCCCACTTAATATCACACAAAGGGTATAATAGACGACCTATATAATATACGTTGTGCGGCGACATTTGGCGGCCAAACAACTGTACAGATACACCCCTCAGCCGCCCCCCACAAACTAATAAAGCTAACTGCGAGCATTAGCTCACAAACGTCAAACTGAAAACAATTAAATTACACGTTTCGGAGCGGAAACATAAAAGGACCACTTTAACGAAAAAGGTTTTAACCATCTGTACCGAATCATATTCCCGGAATAGAATCATCTCAACAAAGGGTTCTCATTCCCAGTCGTTGGTTCGGAATATGCGCCCGACTGATGCCTAAACGAATCAGTTTGAATTGGAAAAGTAAATTTAATTGACAGTCCCCCCGACCATGTTTCGAAAATCTTGATTGTTCATTTGGGTCCGCCACCGAAGGAGTTGGCAAACTTTTCACATAAAATGAAAATGCTTGCGCCCCAGCTGGCTCGCTATTGATTAATTACACATTTGGATAAACGCTCCTTTCGTCTAAGCTCTCTACGACGAGGAAAATATGTGTAGGCACATATTTTCAAAAGGTCACGTTAAATATGTAGGAATTATTCCTATGAGTAAAAAAAAATAAAGACAAGACAAAGATGATTTGAAATTGACTTTTATTTTATATTAACTTTATTCAACAGACGTCTGCTTCGTCTGAGCTCTGGATTAAATCTGACTTAAAAATATGGTTCCGACTGCGTTGTTTGGTGGTTGCTTAGAAGCGTTCGCTTCCATGTTGCTGCTTTTAATTACTATGTCTTCTCTTGGTGTGGAATTTCGGTTGTTGACATTGGATGCTTCTTTTGTTGCGTTATCGTTGTCGTCAATGTTGCTGATTGTTATTACTCTTGGTGTGTTGTCTTTAGGCGGTTCTTTTGTTGCGTTATCGTTGTCGTCAATGTTGCTGATTGTTATTACTCTTGGTGTGTTGTCGTTAGGCGGTTCTTTTGTTGCATTATGTTGATTTAACATAACTCCTCCTCCTCTAGTTTTTCGTCTCCTGACGAAATTATATGTTTTGTAGGAAAGTATACTGACTAAGGCTATTACAAATATGGTTGTAAAACTAAAACTGGTGTAATTAAGTACTTTATGAGTATATAAGTCTTTTGAAATGACATCTATATTATCAATATCCAAGTTTATATCTTTCATGCTTATATTTAATATCTTAATATCTAAATTTATTGGTTGGTATTTAAAGTTTACATAGTTTTTATATTTTATATTAAGAACAGAGATTTCACAATTTTCGAATTTTAGTAAAACATTGTTTTTTATTTTTAAATTTTCTCTTTCATCACAATTACTCTGTAGTGTTAAATTAGCATTTTTGATCAAAACTATTCCTTCCTTTATTTCTGTTATAACGTTTTGGTTTACATTTCTTACTTTGCTACAAGGGTTACACATTCTAAATTCTCTTAAGTGTTTTATTTCATTTTTTCCTTCTTCATAATACATTTTTGAATTGATTAGTAAATTAGTAGATTCAAAATTTATTTCTTCTTTCATAGAATTGGTAATTGGTAGGATTAGGGCTTGGTGGAAAGGGAGAGTGTTATTGGGAATTTGTATGATAAAAATTATTTGATCTTTTCCATAAGTAGCACTGCTTATTTTGGTTTGCTTAAGTTTTTCAAAACCTATTTCGTTTTCTTCAATTTCTTTAACTGTTAGTATGTTGTTAACTAAAATACCTAATCTGCTGCTAAGGAGATTGTTCTGGATAGTTTCAATGATATTGTCTATGTGTTCGAGTCTATTCTCTATTTGTAGGATAATAAGATCTTTAGCTACGTTCGTTATTGGTGAATCCCATGAATTTTCAGGTAATCGATTGTAAATTTGTTGTATACTTGTTTGAAGTTGTAAGTTAATTTTCACTTGTTTATTGTTATTTTCTATGAGTACTTGAGTTGCGTCATTAAGTTTCCTTATTCTTTTTTCTATAACTATTCTGTCTTCTTCATCCATTGTTCCAAAAATAAATTTAAGAATACTACCTCCAAAATTGAATACTCCTCTTTTGGTTATATGATGTTTAGTCTTCTTATATTGTGTTATTGTTTTTAATTCTGTTCTTAGGTCGTCTAATCTTTGAAAAATATCAAGGGGAATAAATTTTGTTTTTACTTGATTTGTTTTTGTCACTATTCTTTCTAATTTGTCAATGAGTATTTCAATATCAGTGGTATTTATAATGTGAACTATGTTATTGTAACCGTCAACTAACTTTGTATATCCGTGTTTAATTATTGTATAACCACTTTCAGTATCTATGTTTTCGATATTTATTTTACTACTATTTATTACTGTTATTAATATGAAAAACACAATTATTTTCATTGTCACTTTCTAGGCTTATATTTTTGTAAAGCGAATCTGGATGTACAGATTTCGTCTTCTTCGTTAGTTAATCTTGCGGATCGTAGCTCTCTAAGTTGTGCGTATTCACTTCGAGTTTTATTCGCGTATTTCAAGTTGTTTTGGTTTTTAAAATTAGGACGAGTTTTTCTTGCACGTTGTATATTGCGACTATGCTGTTCCCCGGTTGGACCGTATCTGAATACTGGTTCCAGTTTATTTCGATCAGCTCGTGGGTTTCGAATGAATGCTTGGCTTCTACTTTCAAGATAACTTTCGCGATCTTTGTTTATTTTAGATATGATGTGTTCTTTATTCTCAATGATGAGTTCGCGAATTTTTGTCTTATTGCATTGACCGTAGTGTATATTATATGGTGTATCTTTAGTAACACTATGTATAGAGGTATTGTACAGTCTGGTAGCTTTTGCTACAGTTTTTCTTATTTCATTAGTAGTGGGATTAGTTTTTCCTTGGGTAAGTATTCGGATTTTTTGTTTTAGTGCTCTGTGGAATGACTCGATGTCCGAGTTCCCTGTATGTGAATTTACTTTTGTAAAATGGAAATTAATATTTTGTTCCCTTAGAAAGGAGATTAGTCTAGGAGCATTAAATTCGTTGTCAAGGATAAGTTTTTCAGGTTTCTTTGGATGAGAGATTAGTTCAGCTATATTCTCTTCTAGAGTAATATGCGAAACATTAGGGAGGTATCTAAATTCTACGAATTTGCTAAATCTGTCGATACATGTAAGAAATTTTGTTTTAGCTGTTTCATATATGTCCATGGACATAATTTCTCGTATATCTTTTGGGGTTTCAGTAATATGAAATTTATCTTTTATAGGGTGCCTGTCATATTTATACATGCTACAAATATTACAGGAGTTAATTATTTCAGTTATTAATTGACGAAGGTTTTTGAAGTATATTTTCTTTCGTAAGCCTTGCCAATTTTCTTCAATACCTGCGTGGTTATTTTCGTTTTCATGATAGAGGCGTATTTGTTTCACTGCTTCCTCTTCTGTGATTATGTCTTTGCATAAGTAGGAGCATTTGTAGAACTTTATTCTAGTTCCATAAAGAGTTATGAGTTTCTGTTGCAGAATATTATATTGTGATTCATTAAAGTCTGTAAAAATGCCTGTGGGTTTATTTTCTATGTAGGTTTTTATTAGGTTTTCGAAATCATTACCCTTTAAAACTTCTATTCCTAAAAGAATTCTTGTTTTACCTTTTAAAGTTTTAATTTTTATTTTGTTGCCAGATACAAGTATGATTTGTTGCGAATATGCATTAACAGCGGTGTCTTTTATTGGAAAATGATCATTACTTTGTTCAGCTTGGGAGTGTAATGTGGGTATCATGGATTGATTGGCATTAGCTAAATTTATCTCTCTTGAGAGGAAATCAGCTACAGTATTATTTTTTCCTTTAAGGTAGTCTATTTGAAAGTCATATTCCCCTAATTGCAGAATCCATCGCTGTAAGCGAGGAGAAATATCCTTTCCTAAATTTTTAGCTTGTAACCATTTCAGTGGCTGGTGATCTGTCTTGAGATCGAATGTTTTACCATAAAGATATGGTCGTAGGTACCTTATTGCCCATACAATGGCTAATAATTCTTTTTCCGTTGTGGAGTAATTTCGCTCATGCTCATTTAGTGTCCGGGATATATAACTTATAGGATGATTGTCTTGGGATAGGACAGCTCCGATAGCATGGTTGCTGGCGTCCGTAGTCAAAGTAAATTTCTTTTTGAAATCCGGGTACGCTAATATAGGCTCTGTAGTTAAGTACTCTTTGAGATCCTCAAAGGCTTTGAGATATTCTGCATCATTTACGTTGATTTTTGCATTTTTCTTTAGGCATTTGGTCAAAGGTAATGCAAACTTTGCATAATCCTTAATAAATTTTCTATAATACCCTGTAAGTCCTAAGAAACTTTTAATTTGTTTAGTAGTCTTTGGTATTTCTATTTTTTGGATTGCAGCAATTTTATCTGCATTGGGCTTTACGCCATTAGAGGTAATAGTATGCCCCAAAAATTGTGTTTCTTTTCTTAAAAAGTTACACTTATTAATTTGAATTTTCAAATTATACTGTCGCAGTTTTTTGAAAATCAAACAAAGGTTAGTTATATGTTCTTTAAGAGAAGTTGAGAATATTAAAATATCGTCGAGGTAAACGACACAAATTTTGCCAATGTAATCTGACAATACTTCATTCATCATGCACTGGAATGTTGCCGGTGCATTTTTGAGTCCGAAGGGCATGCGTAAAAATTCATAATGTCCTGAAGGTGTTGAAAAGGCGGTCTTCTCTATATCTTTGGGATCGTTTCTTATTTGGTGAAAACCTTTGGCTAGGTCCAAAGTAGAAAAGTATTGGCATCTTCCAAGTTTATCGAGTAATTCGTCTATATTGGGGATTGGGTGCTTATACTCAATTGTCTTTTCATTGAGCTTACGATAATCAACGACAATTCGCCATTTTCTTTGGCCGGAATTATCTTCCTTTTTAGGCACAACCCATATAGGGGAGGCATATGGTGATATGCTCTTTCTTATAATACCGTCTCTTAACATTTGAGAGATTTGCCTGTTAATTTCTTCTTCATGGATTTTTGGGTATCTATATATTTTTGTGTAAACTGGTATGTCATCCGTCGTTCGGATTTTGTGCATAGTCTGCGTAGTAGAACTAAGAGTATCATTTTCTTGGTAGAAGAGGTCTCGATTTTCATGAAGGAACTGCTGAAGTTCTTTTCGTTCCTCGAAGTTTAAGTCTTCGGGAATTAATTGATTTATGCTCATGTGATTTACGCTCAACTGGGTAATATTTTCATAGTCATAAGGGCATTGTAAACCCTGTTTATTATTAAGGAATGAAATTTTATTTTTATTTATTTCTACATAGTCTTCCTTAAGATTTATAACAGCTTCGATAGGTTTGAGCACGTTGGTGCCTAGAATCCCATCAAATTTCTTATTTTGAAAATCTAACAATTTCCATCCCATTGTGGACCCATCTTCTTTGAATTCCACTGGTAATCGAGTTATTATTTCTTCAGATATTTGTGTTTGAGTATTTATCGTATTAATATATAAAGGCTTATCTAATTTAATTCTTTTATAACATGGAAATTTATTTTTATTTAAAAGTGATATGGAGGCTCCAGTATCTATTAGGAGTCTAAGCTCTTGATTATCTATATGAGCTAATATTATGGGAAGTGTCTCGATTTCCCGGGGTAAGTAAAATTTACACTTGGTTCATTAGTATGATCTAAGTTGTTTGTTTCCATGGGTCTAGGAATATTTCGATGTTGATAAGAGTTGTTAAATCCAAACCTAATGTTAGGATTTCTTTGTCCCAAAATTTGATTGTTGTTAGCTCTTACTTGAGCAGAATTGTTTATATCTACCCTCGGTCTATAATTATTGTGGTTCTGGTTAGACCTATATTGCATCTGGTTATTAAATTGAGATGAGTTTTGTCTTGGATGAAAGTTATTGTTATGTCTCTGATAATTATTATTATGATTGCTATGATTTTGAGTTGGATTTGGTTTAAGGAATTGTTGTGGTTTAGGATTATCATTTAATTGTCTATATCTACTTAATGTATAGTACGCATTACTTAAACTAGTTATACTTTGAGCAATAATAATGCTTGCCTGAGGGGCATTTAAATTATTTATGAACTTATTCAGTACGATACTTTCATTGTTGGTTGGTGTATATATAAGGCTGGGTTCCAACTTACATTTTTTGTTTAATTTTTGCAGGATGATGTTTAATTGTTGGTAAAGGGAGTTTATATCCCTGGTATGGACAGCATGTATATCTTGTAATAACTGCTCGAATGTTTCCTTCACTCCGAAGTCCTGGAAGAGGCAAAGTTTAATGGAATCCCACGTTGCTTCAGGGGCTCTTCTTGCTGAATTTGCAGCTTCTCCTTGTATTTTATTGATGATGATAAGGTTTGCCAAAGGTTTGTAGGCAACCTCAAGTAGATTATATAAATAAGTCACATGGTTAGTGAAGTTTAGAACGTCGTCATTGGATCCATCGAATATGGGGACCTTCTCCAATCTAGTTATAATTGCTGCTTGTTCTACGTTAGCCATCGTATTTATTTAATAGTGTTTGTTCTTGAATTAAATGTTAAATGTTTCTCCTAGAGAATTTGTGCATTAATTTTATTCTTTTCGAATAAAGATTTTCGAGCACCACTTTTTCACTTATTCACTCACGAACTCACTTAATATTATTATGAACTATTTACGTTTCTACGGAACTTGTTCGTACACTGGATAACATCTATCGGATCTTTGCGCGATCTTCTTAGCGTTATCCTACCGACTGCGCCAAATATGTAGGAATTATTCCTATGAGTAAAAAAAAAATAAAGACAAGACAAAGATGATTTGAAATTGACTTTTATTTTATATTAACTTTATTCAACAGACGTCTGCTTCGTCTGAGCTCTGGATTAAATCTGACTTAAAAATATGGTTCCGACTGCGTTGTTTGGTGGTTGCTTAGAAGCGTTCGCTTCCATGTTGCTGCTTTTAATTACTATGTCTTCTCTTGGTGTGGAATTTCGGTTGTTGACATTGGATGCTTCTTTTGTTGCGTTATCGTTGTCGTCAATGTTGCTGATTGTTATTACTCTTGGTGTGTTGTCTTTAGGCGGTTCTTTTGTTGCGTTATCGTTGTCGTCAATGTTGCTGATTGTTATTACTCTTGGTGTGTTGTCGTTAGGCGGTTCTTTTGTTGCATTATGTTGATTTAACATAACTCGTTGGGTTTCGCCTGTGTTCTGTTTAGAAAAATATTATTTACATCATGTTAAATAAGAATAATGCTGTTATGAGTGTGAACGGTAATTATAGCTCGCTGGTTGTGACCTAAACGACTTTAAAATCGTGAGCCCCGTTAACTCATGTGCACGGTGGAGGGTGTACACTGTACAGCTGCAACCAGCCAACCAGCAACACAATAACGTAATCCCATTAAAATGACATATTCTTTCTTCCATTTTGTCCACAGCCTTTATGCAGACTACAAAAGAAATATTTATACAGAGATGTTTGGCGTTTTGTGTGTCTGTTCTCTTTTTGTCTCTTCTTTTTTGCTGAGTTAGTTTCGAAGCAATTTATTGTGTGTCCAACTGCACACTATGACTGATTGCTTTGTCCCGTACGGTGGCGGTGGCCTGCGTTAGATATGTAGCTCTATATGCATTATTCATGTAGACATACTCGTATGGAGAGAGTGACACAAACAACGCTCCTCCATTATGGAAGTTCAGAATCAGCTCTGATGGGCGATGCTTATGCAAAGCTCCATAATTTACATGAAGAGCAGTGGGGCCAAGACAGTGTTTAAGGGATTTATTTTAAATTGACTTGGGGTCGTTAGAAATTCACAAGTATTTTAACCGTTTGGTCGTCATGTTGCGTGGAACATAAGTATAACATATATTTTCTAATTGGAAGTGTTTTTTTTTTAACAGTTATTAATTTATAAAGTAAAACTATAAATAGAGAGCTGCAAAAGAAATGCCGTCTTATTTATTTGACAACTTATTGTATATAATTGAAGATGAAGCTACCTTTTAAAAATTGCAGGTCAAAGAACGTAGATCAAGCATTTAACATATCCTCACAGCAAAAAATACAGTGGCCGTCGATAATGTAGTCTTAGTAGCCAGTTAACAGGCCCTGGTTTTCCTGAACTATTTCGCCAGTAACTCATTGGGCCTTACCAATAAACATTTTCCGTTTCGACTCTTATAGTATTTCACAGTGGCTATAATTTCAATACAAATTGTAATTGTGAGTGCATGGGTTCTTTGCGGTTATGCCAACACAAGAAATAATTATGCGGCACAATTCTTTATTCGTTTAAAAATTCCTGTAATTATGATAAATGATTATTCAATACTTATAAATGATTTTAATTTACTTTAGTGTCATCGGATACAAATAATTTCAGCCAAAACTCCCACAAGTCTCTTTTCCTCGAAAAAAATCCAAAAAGAAACCAGAAACTCGTGGCTCTCGTTTGACAGATGACAGCTGTCATTCGACTGCTTCTGACGTTTCCAGATCCTTCGTAACACGCCCTCTACGCGCTAATAGCATATTAAGCCTGCTCCGGAACAACATTTTCCGGTGGTCTCCAAATGGACAGCGAAACGTCTGTGAAAAGGCAGCGGAAAACAATTTGTGTAATGTTCCATTAGTTGCATCAGCTGCTACACAAGTAGCAGTGTTACCAAGTGGCTATTTATCTCCGATTTGGATACTCGAACTTTTCGCTTTCATTTAAAATTGTCATTTGGGAATTGTGTTATTGTGAATGACCCGCTATTTCGGTAGCTGTCACTTTTGAAGCTTTTATTCTTTGACATTTGACAAGTAGAAACTACGCCATTACTAAAAATGGAACTATAAATGCTTCAACAACGCATTGAAATTATTAAAATTCACTACAAAATTGCTGAAAATCTTGCAGTAACAGTTTGCAAAACTAAAGCATTTTTTGGTCGTCGTGAAGCACCTTCTCGGACCGCAATACAGAAATTCGAGCTGTTGGGGCAAGTTAGTGATGTGAAGAATAAAACCCGTGCACGTCGCTCAAGAACAACTGAGAATATTGCTGCTGTAGCCCAAAGTGTTGAAGAAAACCCAGGTTTGTCCATTCCTCGTCGTTCTTTGGAATTGGGCATTCCACAAACGTCATTACACCGTATTTTGCATAAAGACTTGGAGGCTTATAAAGTTCAGTTAACACAAGAACTCAACACAAGCAACGAAAGCATTGATCTTTTACGGGAAAAGTTTCCGGACCGTGTTATCTCTCGTAGAGGTGATCACAATTGGCCACCGAGATCTTGTGATTTAACACCTTGCGACTTCTTCCTTTGGGGCCACGTGAAAGATAAGGTCTACGCCAACAGCCCAGCGTCTATTCAAGACCTCAATTATATAATTCGTGAGGCTATCGAGGACATAGGGCAGCTACTTTGCGATTTGGTTATGGAAAATTTCATGAAAACGATATGGTCCTGTATGCGTGCTCGTGGTGGCCATTTGGCTGATGTTCTTTTGCATTATTAACGGCATACCTTCCTCTTTATTATGAAATAAACATCCGATCATCTATCTCAAAAAATACCAAAATAACACCTCTTATTGGTGTTATATAGCCTTTCTAACCTTAGAGTTTGGTAAATTTTAGGCTCCTTAGGTATTTACAAAACAAAAATTCATACTTCAGTTGCGAACGTACTCTTTTCGAATAAATAAACGTGTGCGAAAAGAGAGTGGAGATTTGTACCAGCAACGACCAATCTGCTGACTTAAAAGCTTTTTTGTTAGTCAACCTTAACAGTTTTAGTTTGAAATCGCCATATTTCCGCTTGTATTGCTTCGCATGCGGTGTCAACTATCTCTACCGAATACCTGAAATGATGCTCTCTAGAATTAACCCATTATGTTCAAGTTGCACATAGATATTGGTCGATATTGGCTTTCTATGTTCGACTGCTCCAGCTCTATAGGTGCGCTATGGTGGCTGACAAAGAATTTCTTAAATATTTTCTATGGCGGGTCGATTCTTCGTTCGTCTGATTTTACACGCGACGAGGAAATTAACACAGTCGACGATTGAGTCTCGAAATATGTCTATCCGTCCATTCCATCGATGCACTCATTGGATTAGTGGTTTGACCACCTTAAGAGCTCCTGATGACTGTTCCCTCCGTTATAACAAATTGCGACACAGCCACAAAGGCAATGGAATGCTGCGGTTGTTCAGTCAGACTGGGTAAAGTCCAACAGCCAATTTTATTCTGCAGAATGATTTTCGGTCGAAAATCTGTTTTGCAGATAAATTTCGCGATTCAAAAGATTTGACATCAGTTACCGGATAACTGGCCACCTTTACTTTTTTTCTTTCTTAATATCCTTTGGAAGTATGTACACTATGACTGTAGTTTAAGTAAAACATAAATCACCATCCTCACGTGGGGCATATCCTCTTTAGCACCAACTAATTACACTAAACCACATTCCTCAATTCAAGGACGCGCAAAATTGTTCTCATTAGCACCGAAATGCAAATGTAAAAGCAAAAGTTCGAAGCGTGCGCTTACATCTCGGTGTCATAAACTTGTTGCTTTATTGCCAAGACAATTAATATTTTGCGCTAATTAAACGCTAAAATATCCAAATTGTTCAGCAAACAAAAATGCTCAACTCAAGCGACTGTATGAATTCATTCGAAATCAGGTGGGCAGCACTTTAATTATAACTGAAGCGAGATCTGGTACAAAAATCCGATAAAATATTGGTTTCATATTAATGCACAGATGACACATCACAACAAGTTGCCATAAGCTGTGGATTTGAAAAGCGCGCTGTCATTCGAATGGAGTTTTGAGACGATTGGTCGTTATTGAATATTTTTCTTAACTTGTTTTCTTCATTCTATTTCACCACAATCGGTTGATGCAGTGTTCCCAGACTTTGAAGACTGTTTTCCCATTTTAGTTTACCACCAGAAGCGTAAGTTTTCCCCTACATTAAAAAAAAAAAAACCATATTTTTCCCTACTGGATCTCGTATATAAAAATTAAAAACAGTGTTTATAAGCATACACCACAAATACATATTAAACAATCATTTCCTTTTCTATTAGACGGAATATCAAAACGAGTGAATGTATTCAGATACACAAAAAGTCCTACGTAGACGTTCGATGGGCTGTTTTACTTCATGTTTAATATGAACTATTCATTCTTCGAAATTTGTTCACAATGCAAAAACGTTTCAATTTTATTTGTAATTTGTTCCCCTTTTTAAAGCTTGTCCATCGTTTTTCCCCTTTTTCAATCAAAAAGCGCCAAAATTGGCCACTCAATCTGGGATCATTGGGTTGATGATGATAAAGAAAATAAAAACGATCCACACAACTTCCACCGGAAATGCATATTAATTCAATTGATGAACCTATTTGAAAAAAATAAATAAAAAAAAACCATCTATTCAGACACAAATTGGTGCAATAATTCCACGACCAAAATATCGGCAGTTCAACCGCAGCGATGGACATGAATTTTATATTGTTGACGGAAGTGACTGAACGAGGCAGCATATTGCATGTGCCCGCCACTTCCGACTTTACGGGTCTATCTATTTAATATAGATTGCTATTATGACTGCAATAGAGCAGCGCGGTATCATGATTCATGAGAGCTGCAGATAAATGATATGGTCCAGTCAAATGTTGCTTTTCAACCAGCAGTTTCAAGTTGACTGTAGGAATCATTTGGTTACACAGTAGCGAAATTTATAATGTAATGAAGCTATTCTATAGGTAGTGTTCATATATCCCGTGTTCTTGGGGTGGCTATGGGTGTAGGTAGAGATTTTTTAGCTGGAAACGGTCTAAGCAAAGCATGGGTACATGTCGTCAGCCTGACGCTGACAACTTTAACTTGTTACATCAACCCCAAGTAGATTTTGAAAGTTCAAAATTAAATCCGCGATACCAATAATCATTTATCGTGCCCAGGCTAAATTTTTCGAACTCACAATGGTGAAGTTTTCTATACAAAATTGCAAATTGACCTACAAAATATGTAAGGTGATGGTTAAAAATGATTATTAGTAAGGCCCAATGTCAATAATTACTTAGCGTACTGTGTATCTAGAAAATGGGAGGGAAATATATAAAGGGGCTTTGACGACTGTCGGTTTCCCATTCTCGTGGTGGACGACTATCCTGTTGTTCTAGATGGGAAGCTACTGGTTTATCGATTTTTGAATTGCGTTAGTTCCTTACTCATTCCGTAACTTTTCAGACGATTGTCGGCGAAACGATCGACCTCCAAAACTAGCAACTGAGTGTAAAAATTACTAGACTTATACCTTAATCCCGTTGATTTTCCACAAATGTAGACAATGAAAGCTGACGGCAGTCAACAAAATTCAGGCAGAGTATAACTTATTACGGTCATCAAAGTTTCAAAAACGATATCGAAACGTATTCAGACGATTATTGTTAAACGGAATCTGCCCCCAGATTTAAATAAAATGAGTACCATTATTGTTTACTTACTTACTACATAGGTCGCAGAAGAAACAAAAATAGGCTTTTAGAAAATGTTGCTGTCCGGGTTTTTTTCACAAAAATCATAATGTAATCCAAGTCAGCTGTAAACATAAATGTAAAGCCTGTAGAAGCTTCAGCACTGCACCGGCAATGCTCAACTCCTAAAACCTTATGACGAAATAGTTGTGTTGTTATACCCAAAAGTGGCAACACAACAACAAAAAACTTAACTCGTATTAATACTTTAAATTTATGCACACATTGTGTACGTATGTATATATGATTTCTACGGTCCAGGGTGCGCCATCTTTTTGTCGGTATGTAAAGATTGAACAACTCTGACATTTATTAACCGATTTACTTGAGTAGACATGTTTTTGAAAAGTCAGCTTAGTACAATTTTTACCATGAACCGCTTCATACCGAAGCAACGCGATGAATTAGTGACGCTGTACATTGAAAATAGTCGTTCAGTTTTGTTAACTCATGTGCACGTTGAGTCGAAATTATCGTGGCCAACAACCACCGTCTTGCGACATTATTCGTCGTTTGGTGTCGCATTTTGTTGCACACGGGAACGGGGCTGTGGGAGATCGTCGACATGCCGTTCATCAACGCCCAAGACGTTCCAAGGAACTGGCTGAAGCGGTTAGAGAGGAATAGTTCTGTAATGGCGAAATTGACTGGCCACCCAGATTCCCTGATTTGACCTGCCCGGGCTTCTTTTTGTGAAGTTATTTCAAAAGAAAAGTGTACCACAGGAAGCCTCAGACCATAGTCGACCTCAAGGCAAATATTCGTGCCGAAATCATCGCTGGAGGCGGCCACTTGATTGATGATGTATTTTCAACCTATTCCAACGAAATTTTAAAGTACCAAATTAATTAACTACTCGTTCATATATGGAAAAAGTTTTTTTTTTTTTGTAGTTATTCAACTTATTGAAAAGATGTCGCACCATTTTTATACCATGTAGGACTGAACTCTTCTTTTTTTTTATCGCTAGGTCGGAAACGTATAGTTCAGGCGTTGCGGTCTTTCCGGTATGGATGTGTTCATGACTCTGCTACTGCGTGGTACGATTCGCAAATGGTCTTATGGCACACAACAAAAGACATACGTAGTTTATCAGAATTACTTGCATACCTTCAGGCAGATGCCAAAAAGTCACTCTCTTAACTTTAAAAAGATGATTATATCTTCTAGAGAGATGAATTGCATCTTTCAAATTGGGAAGTTTAAATGTGTAAAGATATATAGAAAGATACAAAGATATTTAAAAAAAACACGTCCTTTACAAAACTACCCTTTATTACTTCGTCTTATTACTACAATTATTTTCTTTTCTACTTCCAGGTAAAACCAGTTCCCATTCTACAAACGTTACACATTATTTATATTTGAAACTATTTATAATCGTAACCTAAAAGTTGGGGAGAACAAAAAAAGTAAGGACATGTAATAAAATGTAATCATATGAAATGCATTGAAGTTCCATTAGCAATTTTAAAATTCATCCGTCGTCCACCTATGACGTACGACAATTTCCCCAAGAAGAATGTCAGAAATAGAAATTCCCATTAAAAATGTTAATGCCAAAGAAACATCCTTCACGTAAACGGAAATCAAACGGGAAGCGTGTGTGCTCTGGCCTTCAAATCACACCCCTGTCGAAGACGACTTCGTGTTCGGATAACAGGTGATTGTACGTGATACCAATATAAATTACACCACCAATGTTGATGATTGATCGCCGATGGGTGTTACACACGAAAAAACTTACGAAAAATTATGAATGAAGGGAACTCAATAGATCCTAATCGACTCGATTATATATTAAGTTCACGGTTCGGAATGCTGTAGATTAAAAAGAAGTCAAACACACACAAAAAACTCAATACGGTGGAGTAAGAGTAATTCGGATGCCAAATAGCGACATTTTTACGATACATTTGGTTTAACGATAATGGCGTTGGTTCCTTTCGGCGTAAAAAAAACATCAAAAATGTACAAAAGTTTCACATCAATGACTATAACAATAATAATCGCATGAGCTGCAGCACTGCGACACCGCAACTTTAACATTTAAAATGATTACGCGAGTGTAGATGTTGCCGTTCGAAAAGCGTCACTCAGAATGTTGATGTTGATGTCGGAGGAGGAGAAGGAAGAGGACATTTTGAACACTTTCCCTTCCGTAATTGTTGGTAATTGAATTTGTGAGACTAGGCCTTAGCAATAATTTCGCTATCCTGCGTATTCACTGCGCTAATGGCAATTTGATTACACTTCCATTTTGGAATAAAAAAAAATCTTATCATTTAAATTCGAACGAACGCTCGCCTGAAAAGCAATTTAAAAGACCAATTTCCAGCAGAAGAGTCTGCTGCGAACATACCATACACCATCAACGTCCAAAAACGAATTGAGTGGGTCGAGGCGAAATTAATTGAGACCCATGCGAAATGTTTTATCTCACGCGAGCAAAAAAAACAAGAAACAAATGCACGTTGATTGATATTTATGAAATTAATATGAATTTGAGAACCGAATTACGAGCTGAATGTGAACGAAATATATATTCATGTGATGGCGATGGGGCACACGAGTCTTTTGAATGATACATCAGACAGCAAGTGGCAGGCTGCGATGAATATTTCACAATGCCCGCCCGCCGGCATTTTGAATTTGTTAATCATACTCGTATTTGGTGTAGCGTGTTGCTTTGAAGTTAGTTTCTGCAATGGCTTAAGCGAATAAATGTCATACGTCAACTTTGTTGGCATTTATTGTTATATCGATCTCTATCTTTTATACCCATTTATAAATAGGAAATCATCACTTTCAAATGAAAACTAAAATGTTACCACATAAAACAATTTCTCAATCCATCTAATTGTACGGCTGCCCGGTTTGGGGACACTGTGCTAAATGTCACATTAAAAAGTTACAAATCGCACAGAACAAATTATTAAAAATTATGCTTAATCTCCCTTGGCATCACTCTACGCTACAAGAGCAAATGTTGAAATGATCTCCTTCCGAATACGCAAACTAATCGACAAATTTAAGATCAGATGTGATATTCCTTAAAATCCTCTTACCAATCAATTAAATACTGAATTTCACATACTTCACTGATATTAACTAACGCAATATTCAACTTTTTGTTCATTCATTTGTATGTTATCCATTCATCTTTTTATTACGTTACTATAAATGTTTGTCAGTTTGATATTATCTATTTATATACTCAAATGTTTCTCCCTTGTCAATTCATTTATGTTTATTTGTTTATTTAGTTATTTATTTGTTCACTTATTTATTTATTTATTTACCTATTAATAAATTTATTTTTTGTAACAACTATATTTTTTTTTCGTTTTTGAAATAATCATACTAGCATTTTCATTTCAAATTCATACAAAATCATAAATGTTCAATGTAAAAAGGATATAAAAACAATGATAACTTTGTAATTTCTTCACTTCACTTTTTTATTCCAAGCAGTACGGCAGAACACTTCCGCCTCTGTTAAAGTTTGCAAAGGAGAATATTTGTTTTAAAAAATAAAATAAAATTTCTCCGTGTTCTTTTTAAAAAAAAACTGAATTCGATTATTTGACTCAAAAATTCTGTACTCAGAACCCAGTTCTTCCTCTACATTATTTATTTATTTAAATATATATTAATTATTAATTTATTTATGCATTCATGTATATCTTATTTATTTATTTTTTTTCCCCTTAAATTGCGTTTTTTTAGTCCTCAAAAACAAACATTTTTCTAATTTTATTTATTTTTTGTCACTTGTTAACTTTTCCAGTAGAAAGACATAACTTTGTCATATCTCTGTATTTAAATTATGTAAATTGTGATATAAAAATTGTTAATTCTAAACGAAAAAAAAAAAAAATCAATTGTTATCCAAAGCGCGTGGTTCAGCGTTAGTACATTTTTTAGTAAGTACCGCTCGTAATTTGAATGCAATGTCATGTGATTTTTGGGGACAAATAGAAAGTGTTCTCGATTGCGGGAATAAAAGGCGCATTAAGCGTGCTGAATTAAGATGGTTTATTTCCACAAAGGAGATTTTAAACAATATATTTTGAAATCTCTTACAATTACACTTACCGCGGTTTCGTTGCACCTCTTCCCTTGACTTCGAGAATAAAGTAAGGCGGAAATAAAATGGCTGAAAAAGTGTCAAACCGCGATCGAAAAGGTAGTGCCAACTTATCGTTAGTTATCGGCTACTAGATGGCGCGCTTAGGTTAGCGGAGAAGAGCATATCTAAAGTTATTGTCGGTAGCTTGAGCGTTAGGTTCACTTGCGAAAACTGGCTTTTCATGCTTCGAAGCAGAAGTGACGGAGTATAAAATGAGTATGACTTTTGTAGATTAAAGGTTTTTAAATCATTTTATACTCACATCTTAAACACATATTTGAAACTATACCAGCATATTTTTTTGAAGGCATTTGTTTTGTCATTGGTGTCAGTGTAGCACGCAGTTGGAGCCACATTGCCAGGCTGTCGCCCATGAAAATTTGACATCACGGGATTTTAAACCTTTCTTAATGAATATTAAATAAAACACTGAAGAATAAAAAACCTTAAATGGCACGATTTTGGTTTTCACAACACACCAGTCGTTAGATGAAATTTGGTAATAGCGCCATCTTATTTAAACAACACGAACCATGGGTCTATTTAGCTCAGCTGCCGATTTATAAATCACTGCTAAAGATTATAAGTGTCAGTACTTTTAAATGTTATATAATGAATTCTAATTAAACGTAACAAATGAATAGTTTTGGCATCATTGTTTGCATATGTCATTACATAATATTCGAAATTAAATGTCAAAATATGCTGTCACTTATAAATGCCAGTTTTGGTGGTATAGATGAGCATTTAACAAGTGATTTTTATAACGAACAGATGCTTTCTTTCCTTAGTTGCAGTACGTAATTCAGAAATATAACATTTATAAAAAAGAATAGAAGGTGCCTGAATCGAATTTTGCTGCCACGCGCAGTAAGGCACCCACTGCGGACAGCCCCCTTCGGCGTGCAGATCTCGATGAAGATTTTCCTGACTTCAGCTTTTGTGCTCCAAATTGTATACATTTTACGTTGCCACCAACTTATTAAGATTGTGGTGAATTACTTCAGACAGAGCGTTAAAAAAAAGAACATCTTTTGTTTTTTTCTCTTTTGTTTTCGATTTTTCATGAATCAGATCGTTTTTATATAACAAAAAAGCAATTACACTTTTTTATTTTAGAGAATCACACCGTAGATTTAAACCTGCATCGGCATCCACCACTCGTGCGATTATCTCCGGCCAGTTCGGTGGACCGGTGTGCTGATAAGACTAAAGGCGATTGTTTTTTTTTTTCCACAACAAGGTAGCACACCTCTTCTCAACTGTTATAAACCTGCATTGCTAGAACATGTTAATTTCACCCATTCAATGCTTATCAAAGAGACTGTCTACCCTCCTCTGTGGCTGATTTCAATTCAGTTTGTCACACATGTAAGGAAATGCGCAACCCAACAATGGTTTTTCAAAGTCATCGAAAATGGATATAATGTTGAAAAACACAACAGACACTAATGAGCCGGCTTTATTCCGCAACGTCCTTATATCTTCTGCACACAAAGTGCGCCAATATATATTATTTCAGTTGGGACAGGTTTTACAACAGAATTCATTACACTGAGGACTTCAAACTCACAGAGTCTTCTGTGTCGCCAATGTACATTTTTCTTTTAAATGCTGGCAATGTTCCCACATAACGTTCGAGCAAATTGAATGCACATACACATTTTATACACACAAGCAAAGCCTTTGGTATACGACTCGAACTCGTGCACCGTCTTGCATAAAACGGGCCAACTTATACTTGTAACTGATTGTTTATTGTGTCGTATGCAGTATGGATGACATTAGCCATTTTAGCCGTTTTTGTTTTGTTTTATACCTAAGACACAAGCGACTGCCGGCGGTAATGTGTGTATCGGCCCAGAAGCATACAAGAGGATACTTGGATAGTTCGATTTTGTTGCTTTTCAACGGCATGTCAACATTCGGTTCTTAAAATAGACCAGCAGAGTAATCAACCACTTGTTATTGTCACTTACGAAGAATCTTTACAAAGCATTTCACTTTTAGCCGTGCGAGGCAAAAGCCTCTGTTTCTCGAGCTCGTTGGCTGTCGGCAACAAAATCCATTTAAGGAAGAATATATTTAGCGAGACCCAGAAATGGGCGGGTCGGTGACGACACACAACAAAGCAACAGAGGGACGAGAATCGATTTTTCACTTAATAGCACACTCCTCGAAAGGATGCGGATAGAAGGCTGATTCACGATCCAAGGAACACAGCGCACCAATTTTAACGTTGGAAAAAACCCTCTCCGCCATTACGTTAATTGAAGGTCGTGCATGTTGGGGGTGCCCTTGTCACCGAGGCGGGAGAAAGTGAAACTCTCATTATTCGTAGCTGACTTTTGATGAATAGTTCGAAAGGGAAATTAAACGAGCACTCTTCATTGTTATATATGTATAAAATCATTATCAACCGCGCCCTAATCACTTTTGAACTCACAAGTCACAACACGCCTAGAGTTCTGCAGCCAATGGAAACTACGTACACATTTAGCTGTTCATTTTTCACCACTGGAGGCTTTGTTACAACTTTCATTGTTTACGTTTGAGGATTGGTCAATAGATTCAGATTTTCGCTGACCCAAATAGGCGTTTGAATAGGCATTGAATTTGAGTCTCGGCTTAAAAATGTGGATGTGGTACCTTCAATTTCAAGTTGTGAGTTTATTCGGCTGCATGATTTAAAACGTGGAAGTTCAACCTCTAAAATAAAGAGGGGACTTGGGATTAGGTGCTAATGAACGATCTTTCAATGCAACAACAGTCAAAAGTCCTCATCGCTCACTATGGAATTTGTATTTGAAATGGAGAGGGTATATTAATTTTAATAAAAAATGGCCAAGGGCAATAATTTAGAAAAACCTCCTTTCCCTCGATTGAAAAAAAAAGAAAAGAAAGAAGACTTGACCTTTCATTCATTTCACCTGCTTATAGAGAACTTTTTTTTTCCCCTTTATTTTTTCGTTTTTGTCGCGATGGGAAAATCAATTTCGATTCATTGCCAAAAATACTTTTTCTCTTTCCAAACACACTTTCCACAAATCCACTTTGTTTTCCCTGTCCCGACATGTCAAAGTCATAAAAAAAAACAGTGTTAAGTAAATCCAAAGCGAATGGAAAACAGAAGAATTTAGCAGAATAATTCTGTTTCTGAATATGTCCGGGCAGCTTAAATGTCTGTTGCAGATTCAAAAAGCTGATTTCATCCATGAAAATCCACAAAAAAGGGGACATAGCAACACTAAAATACCTCAGACAGAGAGAGGGCGAGAGAGATAGATGTGTAGGGAACGAATTCATTTTTCCATTTGTTTATTTTCTTTCTTGTATTTCATCTCTAGCTTTTGCGGATTTGTTTTTAGGTTAAGGTCATGCGAATTATTGCCTCAGGCATACATTCTCGGGTTCGAAATCGCACTTAATTTGTCATTCATTTACGTATACGAGTCATAGTATGTGGATATACACTTGTACGAGTATGCACTGTGGTAAATTCAAATGGCACACAATGGAATGGTATGTGCATATACGAGTACTAAGTAGAAAATTAATGCAAAACGAAAAAAGAGATATGGAAAACATTATGAAGAAGCGACTGTAGGTTGCATAGTGTCCTATGGCTATAGAAGAATAAAAGGAACAAATGAACGAATTTCGGTGGAGGTCGATATTTTATTTAAGTTTTAAATTCACCGTCAATTGTGTTGTGAGAAACTTGTTGCAAAACAAATATTAATGACGGTAATAGTAACAAAAATTGAATATTTCAATATCTAAACAATGTATTCATATAAAAAGTTGAAAATAAAGAACATTTTCCTACTACTATTAATGACGCGACGGAAAAAGACCCGGAGATTATTTGGAAATGAATTGTAGATTTATTTTATGTGATTTCCTTTCTACTCGATTCCAACCGAGATCGTTCTACTCAAAAAATGTTTTTAAATACACACTAAATAGATTTTTTGAAACCGTTCAAAAATTCATGCCTAACAAATTTGCTTAAATATTTCATACGTATTTTTTTTTTAAATAAATTCCATTCTCGTGCTCTGAGAAATAATCTTCTTAAAAATATGTAAATAGGCGAAGGTAAATAGTTAAGAACCTCTTTCATCGCCTCAAATAGAACATATTCGCTTGTTTTTTTTTTTTTTTTGTTGGGAAGAATTGTGCCGAGATGTATTCCATTTTAGATTTGGGATCTAACTTTAGGGTCGTTGGTTTGCTTGCATAAATTTGTTCCTTGAGCAACGAAAGTACCCTGGATCTATAAGGTGGGCCAAAAGAGATCACCCTATTAGCCGTATTTTATTATCAGCGTGATCTGATCCGAATCAGATCACGAAAATAAAACAATACGGATCATAGAAAAATTTTATTTTCGAGTTGTGGCAACAGTTGCTTTCAAAACACAAGGGGTAATGTATGAGCATTACAAACATCATATTGCCACCAGCCATATTGCTAACTTTCTGTACAACGTGACGTCACAATATGATGACAATTGACATGACATTTCATTTGCTTGTGGGGGGTGTTACCATATGAATCAAATTAATAATTTTTATTTTTGGATATTGTTTTTAAGAAAAGTAATTTAAAATTCTGTGTTAAAAAATGCAACAAATAAACAATATTTTGCTGCTGTATTTCGGTATTTCGGTGTATTCATGCGAGCGAATGATTTTTTCAAACATTTATGAAATGTTCTCGATTTGCTTCAGAAACATTTCATAAACATTTGTCAAACCTTTCTGATTTTGCCGGTGTATACGCCGATTAAGTATTTATTAAGCGTTTATGAAATACTTTTTATTGTCGGAAATTCACGACCAGAGGCTCGAAAACAACAACACGGCTCCCGTTATATGGTGTGTTTTGTTTCTAAAAGGAAATGAGTTTACCTACAATCTATTCAAATTGTAATAGAAATCTTAATTCAGTTTGCACCTCTGGTCCGCTCAGATTGGAATTCTTAGACAAAGTAAATGACAGCGGCTTAGGCACGAAATTCCAGAAGAACAAAATGAAGTTAGAATTAGATTTTTCTGTGATAAAAAAGAAACGTGTTTCCCAATAACTAGGTTCTAAAACAATTTAAATTTATGAAGGTAGCTAGTTTCGATTATTTATTATTCCAAGATTTTCTGGACATTTGTATTTTATGTTAAAAGAACAAAACACACCTCTGAAACAAATTATCAACGAACTGCGAAACATTTCATAAGCATTTTTTTTGTTAAATAAATGTTTATGAAACATTTACTTAAATATTTCGCTGGTCTGGGCATACCTCTATGGAATGAAAAAGCAAAATCATCTCGAATGCGGGAAATGTATTCGATGTGAAAAAAATGCTTTTTGATTTTTTGTGTTGTGAAGGGTGTTGAATATTTTAGTCTGGCAACGTGACTGTGTGGCTTGGCTAGTGGCTACCGTTTACAGGCACACCAACATTGAAAAATGAAACAAGCCACTTAGTACAATACATTTTCAGATCATGATTCGTGATCTCGATGAATATCAGGATCATGTGCTGTTGTTGTAAGTGCATGTATTTCGATGATCTATATGGATCATGGCTGATAATAAAAAAGGGCTATTGTAAGATGCTCTTATATTTGCAAATGGCCGCCAATGTCAAATCTGTTTTGACATTTGTGGACTAGACAGATGTAGAATACAAGTGAACAAGCCATGTAGCGATACACTCACCAAGAACGCGGAATAATCGTGTCTATTTTTTTGCGTAAAAATTCGTCTGTTGTGTTGGCGCAGCGCGAATTCCGTCGCCGATTCCACGGCCGTTTGGCCACCAACCTTGAAGAGTATGGGACGGAAACATCGACCAGACGCCGTGCCTCGCAATTAGCCATCAGCCGGTCGTCCCTAAGGCGAATTTTGGTCAAAGACTTGCGCATGTTCCCGTACAAAGTGCAGTCCGTGCATCAGCTGCTGCCTGTCGACCGCCAAACGCGTGTAACCTGCGCCCAAGCCATCCTCAATTTTGAGGACGAAGTGGACGATTTTTCGACCAAAATCATAATGAGCGATGAGGCTCATTTCCACCTCAGCGGGTACGTGAACAAGCAAAACTATCGCTTCTGGGGCACCGAAAATCCACGAGTAATGCACGAGGAGCCATTACACCCGCTCAAAGAAACGACATTCCTGAATGGGCTTGAATTTTACTGACTTTACTTAACATGAAGAGTCTCTGCCTGTGACACTGCAACCTTCCATCCTCTACGATACCGGTCATGCTTTCAGTTATCCGCCATGACTTGGTCGTTAAAACGGAGGTTTGGTCTTGATTTGACCTGCCAAATCCGAAAGTTTTTGTTAATCCAAAAATGCGCTTCTTTGGTGGAAAATCTTTTTTATACATATTGATTTGCTAAATTCCTGAAATTGGCGTAAAATTGGTCTCAAATTTGTGAAATCTCTTATACAGTCGCGGCCTTAGCCGGCCAGTCGAACTCGCAATGTGACCATTTGAAAAACTTCTCTTACCTGTTGTTAAATTGAATTTATATATTTATATTTATATAATATTAATACTATATACAGTATCAACCAAAACCTGATCGGCTTAATTGCTATAAGTGCACTTAATTATAGCATATTAAAAAAAATTAGTTATAAAACCTCTCCTAAAGTCGACTCAAAACAAAGTGATGAATAATAATATACATTCGTTGTCCCTGAATTGTTATGGCAAAAAATAAACACAATGTGTTTCCCACAAATTGATCGACAAACAAACGATATCTTCATTGGGATGGTAGATACATTTTTATAATGCAGTGCCTGTGTTTTTTATGTGTTTACTCTCCTGATTGATATATGATAATCCAAACTGCATTATCCAGGGTGAGCTACGATTTATTGTTTTTACATATATCGTACGTTGAGAGCAATAAGGTCTCGTAACTTGGAAACTACGTCTTTTGAGGAGAAGCAAAACAAGTAATTCAAAAACGTTCACCGCTTAAGATGGCAGCCCAATGAACATTGATCATCAAGAGAGGCTCGTTTTCTATATAATGTAAAGGGTTTTCCAGTAAGAGGTGTTATTTTGGTATTCAAAGAAAAATGTCATTTTTTGAGATAAATGATCGGATGTTAATTTCATAATGCCGTTAATAATGAAAAACAACATCCGCCAAATGGACACCACGAGCACGCATACAGGACCATATCCTTTTCATGAAATTTTCCATAACCAAATCGCAAAGTAGCTGCTCTATGTCCTCGATAGCCTCACGAATTTTATCTTTGAGGTCTTGAATCGACGCTGGGCTGTTGGCGCTGTTGATGATCGGCCGGCTTCAGTTCTTGTGTTAACTTTATAAGCCTCAAGACCCAAGTCTTTATGCAAAATACGGTGTAATGACGTTTGTGGAATGCCCAATTCCAAAGAACGACGAGGAATGGATAAACCTTGGTTTTCTTCAACACTTTGGGCTACAGCAGCAATATTCTCAGTTGTTCTTGAGCGACGTGCACGGGTTTTATTCTTCACATCACTAACTTGTCCCAACAGCACGAATTTGTCCACCAATTTCTGTATTGCGGTCCGACAAGGTGCTTCACGACGACCAAAAAATGCTTTAGTTTTGCGAACTGTGACTGCAAGATTTTCACCACTTTTGTAGTAAATTTTAATAATTTCAATGCGTTGTTGAAGCGTGTATCGTTTCACTTTTAGTAATGGCGTAGTTTACTTGTCAAAGAATAAAAGCTTCAAAAGTGACAGCTACCGAAATAGCGGGTCATTCACAATAACACCTCTCATTGGAAAACCCTTTATATAGTAATTCATCAATTGAGAACGGCCGATTTGGCTCAAATTTTTGGTCAGTTGTTCGTAATTGCCAGGAAAAAATTTTTACGAAGGAACATGTTGGGAAAACCAACCGGAAAAGTTGGGAAATTGGAAAAATCGAAAATCGCGCTAGTATTTTATAAAATTCTTAAAAGAATTCGCCAACTCATTTGTCCTTTTTATTGAGACATGAATGGTTCAAACCAACTGCCATTTTGAGTTGCGCCTTTATTATTTGCATCTGCAAGGGAGACTCCATTCTAAGGTGATACACTTACATATAAATATATCTTTTAAATTGCTTACGTAACAGAAAGTATGCACTGATGTCACAACAGAGACCGACCAACATTTTCGAACTTGTGGGACTGACATCAAATCAACTTAAGTGAAAAACTGCATTCCGAAACCATTCCCTTGACAATGTAAATCAATACTTAAAAAAGCACGTTGGATTTCCTTGTTCTCTCTTTACTTAGGGCACCACCCGTGGCGATACAAAGAACTGCATGTCAGATCTTTAGAATTCACAACGAAAATGTAACCATTTACATATTTGCATATGTATGAACGAAATTAACAGAATATTAGTTAAGGATGTCATTTTCAATATAAAAATATATTTTCAAATAAAAAATTTATTTTTTTTCCTATTATTTATTTTCTGTTGTTTTTTTGTTTTTTTAAACTTTTCACAATTGAAATTTATTAGCCAGCCAATATGTACTAGGTTAGGTGATGCCAGCTCTAAGTAGCTATTTTAGAGAAAACATTAGTTAAGGCCATTCACATGAGCGCGAACTGCGAGTAGGCGAATGTGGAACAAATCTATTTAGCTGTATTTATGAATTAAAAATTGTTGTTTGTTTTACTCCAGCATTATATTTAATGAATCTAATATCTAATCTACAAAAAAAACTGCGTCTCAATTGATTCAAATAGGTAAATTTACAATTACAACAATTTTCGCGCGAACTGTCACACTTTATTCACAATCCACATAAAACAGTCGCAATCCACAAACCCGCGATTGAAAAATTCGTTCCAACTTAACCTTCAACAATGAAACTGATTCGCGGATACCTGCGACTAAAAAAAGGATTCATGTGAATGAAATGTCAGAAACTACGAATATTCGCTTGTTCGCAGTTCACAATTCGCTGTCATGTGAAACGTCGTTTAGTTATTATATGAGTTACGTTCATTTATTAATAAGAAAATTTAACTAAGATGTTATTTATTTAGCTGGGTGTTAAATAAATTACGGGTGTTAGTAACAAAGCTTGGGTTGTGGGTGACAACGGCAACTTCTTTGTTTTTATGTAACACTCCTTGATAAACGGAAATAATACAACGCTCTTGGTTTTGCGAAAGCAAATTAGCATAATACGAGTATATCTGAAAATAAATTCTCTTTCTGTTGGCGGTTTTCAAAAATATTACCTCTCTTGGAAATGACTGCAAAATATATGTGAAAACATTTCAAAAACAAACCAGTGCTATGAACATTATGCAAATTACAAACCACCAAAGTAAGTTGGCCCTTAAAAACAATTTGACACTGACATTTAAGTTCCTTCACTCGTTCACCGATTTATTGCGCCGTCACTGTGGTTTTCCCCTTCCACCACCGAATAGTGACAGGTAAATTTATGCATGAAACGCTACAGCTATTGCTTGTGGTTCCATTAAACAGCACCTATCAGGAAGTAGGACTCTCTGAAAGTACTCGTACCCCAGTTGTTAAAACAATTCCAGGTAGACAAACAAAATGGGAAAAAAAAACTGCAACTAATTATCCATTGTTGTGTGACATAGTTTTGCGATTTTTTTTCTCCACAATGGCTGAAGCTGTCCACAATCCGCACATGGAAATAGAAAACGCTTATCTAGTACAACACACTAAATGTTCGGGGAAGTGGTGGTACAGTGTTCATTTTTTTCCAGTTCCAGTTTTTAGGTTAGTGTCCATTAACGGTGGGGACACAGACGACAAACTTTGTTGCACACTAGTATACGAGAGTTTTATGGATATCTGTGGCCTTGTCGACAACATTTTGGTCAACACATGGTATTACATAGAAACGACGCAAACGTTAAAACGGATTTCGCGCACATTAACTTATATTTATTTTGTATCAAATAAAATGTACGTGCTGCACATTGAACTGGTGTTTTGCTCTCCGAACGGGCACACCCGAATCAGAGTGTGGGCCATAAACTGCCCCAGCACTTGGTATAACAAATTGGACATAATTTCGTGAGCAAGTGCTATAAAAAGGATTATCCAATGAACAGCAAATGGCGGTCATTTTGTTTGCCATTATGATCGAAGTTTGGTTGTGGTAAATTCGACGGCGGATTGTGTGTTCGGTTTTACTAAAAAGGCGGCGAGTCTTGGCTTTTGCTTTCCTAATATTTCGGTTTGTACAAATCGTCACATTTTTCCAAGGCAACAAATTTCAACTACTTTAGTCACTTCAAAATGACTGATGGTAGAAAAATCTTCCACAGCAACATTGTCCACTTTCGACAGTGTCTAAATATCACTACACTCTTTTTTTGTTTTCCCAAAGAGTCAACACCCTCCCCCTGGGCACTTTGCCCGTATGCCCATCACACCGCTCCACAAGATAAACAAAACCAAGCCAAGGTGAGCACCAGTGTAGATATTTTATAGCTAGACGATGTTTTGGTACGGCTTCGAGCGGAACGAAAATAAAAACACTTGGCAGCCGGTACCGGTAATATCCATAAATTCTACCTTCACCCGAAATGCTATATCACAATTACAATTCATCAAGATCTCGAATTGTACAGTAGACAGCCACCGCACCCCATAATAGCATTCGTGTGCTGTGACTGTGCAGTGCAATTGCTTTCGATTTAATTGTTGGCAAGAAAATGTTTGTAAACAACTCAGAACTAGTGAACTCCGCCAGACGTATCGTCAAACAGGCGAGCGGTGGGTAAACATGTGCTTTGGGCATTCCGATCCTATTTTTGGGGAAAAATCCAAACCAATCACCAGCTCATTTCCGCCACTCGCCACCGACGAGAAGGGCAAAGCGGAGATCGCAAGGCGAGAACGGGAACAATTATAGTTCCGCATCTTCATATATTTGGGTGATAAACAAAAACAAACAAATGGCCGCACATGATTATCCGAGCTGGCTGCTATGATGATGTATACAGCGTGGAAGGGAACTTGGGTGTTTTCTTCCTCAATGGGTGTCTGGGACGAGCCATTGCAACAACACAGGCGCCCACACAGAAGGGATGGAGCGGCATTAATAGTCGCTAGTCGGTAGTTGGGGGATTATTTTTGGAAATTTAATTATGATCGCGTGTGTTTATCGAAGGATGCATAATCGAGTGATGATTTTCGGGGAAGAATCTGTAGCTTAATTGAAAATTAATTAATTGCAGAGCGGATACATTTAGCCGACCTTTAGGAGGAGCGAATTTATGGTTGAATAGGTTGTGAATTAGTTCGATGAAAAGATTTGGATAACATACAACCAGTGTCTGACAGAAAGGCTGTAATTTGGAGGCATGAATGAGTGAACCGTTTGCCTAGTGAGGAGCGGATGTTTTCTTTTACAAACAAGATCGATTTATATTGTTTACTATTGTGGCTGTTTGTTGGTCAGAAATTAAGCTAGAAATGTGGTTTTGGCAGGAGCCTATTAAATACAGTTGTATTGGCGTCAATTTGGCGGTGTCCTGTGCCGAAAATGGAACATTTGTACTTCCCTGAAATGAGTTGTGGTCATCGTAATATGTGCTGTTTCCAAGGGTCAATTCAAGGCCCTGATTGTCAACGTTGGGGTTGTTCCTTCAAGACCATATTAAATAGAACTATAGATATGACACGCAGGCGCAGTGGCTTAGTGGTTAGTGTGTTGGACTACTAAGCGAGAGGTCTCAGGTTCGAATACCGCAAAAACCCAAATTCCAACTTAGGGTTTTTTCCACTGCGCCGCCTCTCACGAACGTCTGACAAACATCCGAGAGTATAACTGTCTTAAGAGCTTCTCAATTAGCCGTTTGGAATCGGCATAAAAAATTGTAGATCCCTTCCATTCGTTCCAAAAAAAATTAAACTCACACAAAACGAATGTTTGTGAGAAGCTAGGCCTTGGGTCTCTACAGACCTGTTGCGTCAACTATATATATATAGATATAACATGGACACAAATTTGCCAAGTGAAAGGCTTCGTGGTGATTGAAAAACAGAAGAAATCGGTTGAACTTGATATAAACGGAGGATAAAACATAAAGATCCACCTTCGAGTTGGTTAAGGAGGTTAAGGAGATCTGGCGAAGAATAACCCTAGGAAACAGTTGCTGCTTCGGTTTGTCTAAGCTGGTGGCTCCAAAGTTCCTGACTGGAAGGACCAAATGTACTTTCTCCATAATCCTTATTCTTCGACCAATTTCTGTGCCTATTTGGCCGAAGAAATAAAGAACCGCGAACTCTATAAGCTGTACAAAGATGTGGGTGAAGTCCAAAGAGCGAGAACACAGTGGGCCTTACAAATAATCATTTTTAACCTTTACACTAGGTATTTAGATTTAGTTATTTCTAGTTCACAATATGCAATTTTGTATGGAAAATTTCGCCATTGTGAGTTTGAAAAATCTAGCCTGGTCACTAAAAATGATTATTAGTATCGAGGAGTGACTACTTTGCCAAAACTCTTTGCTTTTTACAACTCAAAGCGAAAGAACTGGTCCAATCTGTTCTGGAAAATGATTGAAACACCTTTGTTGGTCGCCCTACGATCAACTTATATTTCTGCGCCGCAAAATCCTAAAAATCGGGGGTCAGATTCTGTAAAGCGAAAACGTACGCACGAAACATTAGCTCTAAGTTTCAGAATTAAATCGTTCGTGCACACGAAAACGTTCAAACGTTTCGTGGAAATAGGTATAATAGGATTTTTTGGACGTCAGTAAAATTTGCTCACGTGTTGCTCACGGATCAGACATCTTTTCTTCCCAGACTTACTTAAAGAATTATTTATTTTTGTCAAAATTTCTGAACTGTACAATGAACTTAAAAGAAATAAAAATTCAATCAATCATTCAAAAGGCGATGAACTTTCTTTCTTCACTCACAAATCTTGTTGTTACAAACAAATTGACTTTTTACGTTCCGAATAAATTTGGCCATAGCCCCCTTTTTGGGGGGTCATATCAAACAATCATAAGACACCCAACCAATTTCGGCAGATATGTTTCTCTGATATGTTCAGTTCTAATCCTGCTATTTGTTTGGTTCATGGGTATTCTTGTACAAAATGTACCTGCCACCCTTGGGTAAATTGTCTAGGAACCCCCTTAATCCGGCTTTGGAGGGGTCATTCCAAGAAAGAATCTGAAACCCATTTCTAATCATTTCGAAAAGTTTTCAGAAATTAATACAAATTTTAAGATAAATTTCTTTCGAGCCTTTGCTGCCCCTCATTGTGGGGGCAGTTTTTGTATTTCAGGTGCTATTTTGTATAATTACATATTTAAATATCTGCACATACATATAGGTGCTGTGGGAAATTTAAAAATCAAGGTATTTTAAATATTTTAATAGCGTGGCCCCAATTGGAGGGGGCTCATTACCAACGAACTCATAGTTCTATCTAAAGCTTTTTAAAAGTTGTTCTTTGAAATTGAAATCCCACTTAGCAGTGACATTCATTTTTGGATTTTGTGAAAGGTTAGAAAAGGTCGATGGCTCTAATACTAAAGTTCCGATCGTGCTTAGTAATTTCGCAGGATCTCTCATATTTTATTATCATCTTGTTGCGCTTATTACGGGCAAAAATGCCAGGTAGAAGATTTTATGTCACTAAAGTGTGGACTCGGAGACAGACGTCGCGAATATTCTTGTACTTAGGTTAACAACGTATTTGTTTCAGTATTCTTATTACTAAATATAAGAAGTCTGTGCAATGAGTGCGTATAGGAACCCAAGGGTTAGTTTCCCACAATCGCTCGTTTTCTGGGAGTTTTTATTTGTCGTGTCGAATCCGAACCGAATTGAAAAGCCCTTTCGTGACAGTCATTCTCTCGGATGCTTGCCAGGCGTTCACCAGAGGTGACTTTAATAGGGCCTAGATGTTGTGGCCTTAAAGTGCTATTTCCATATGCCACCGCCGGTGCCAATATCTCTGTGGGCCATGTATTCCTTTTGGTATTTTTTAATGCAGGGTCTCCCAACCTTCTTCACACTTTAAGCTGAAATAAGGAACAACATTTTGATGTTCTTCAAAATCAAAGGAACATAGCTCACACTGTTGTGATGAATTTTCTTTGCAAACCACTGCCGGACACAAGTGTTTCTATTAAATTTAGTGCCACTCCTTTCCATACATCCTTGGGTTTTATTCCTGCAAATAACCATGAAACTCACATTAGTGCAAGCGGTCCGTCCAGGTGGTAATCGTCCGTATAATCAAATGAAATACTCTGATGGATCCATTCTAATCAAATTGCCCAGCAAGAGGTCCTTCCGATGACGTCGGCAGATTAAAACAAGGCGCGACGACACGAGCGTATGAAAAATCTTTATTCGTTGAGCTTACCTCTTGTTTATGTGTTGATGTGGCTGGTACACCCTCTTCTGTCTATCGCATGTCGTTTATCGCCTTAGCCTATGGTCGACCTAATATCCGGAAGCATGTACACTGCAAACTCCTTTACAGTAATGGCTTCGCAAAGGCTTGATGAGGGACGGCAAAAAAAAAAGCCGACCTAGGGCGCAACTCTTCACAAACATGGGATGGGTTCAGTTGAGATGGCGTTTTGTTTTAGGATCTCCGTCGATATAAACAACGTGTAATGGTTTTGGAATTAAAAGTTTTACTCACATTGCGGGGAAGAGATGAGAAGCGTGCTTCGATTTAACGTTCGAAACTGTTAACTGTGTTCGTTTCAATGGGGCACCCCATGTAGGCGGATTAGGTTTACACACTTCTGTTTGATCCTGCTGTTGTGTGTGCGACTGTCATGGGAGAGGGAGACTGTTTGATCCTGCTGTTGTGAGTGCCGACTGTCATGGGAGAGGGAGACTTAAAGGAGGAAAGTAAAGTGCACAATTATCGGGGGTTATGTTACTGTTTAATACCCTACACTAGATTACAGTGTCGATAAAAATGCTAATGGATTTCCTTTTGCTTCTTTTCTTGCAGGTAATACGAGAATCGAAATGCGTTTTAATATGCGTCAGAAAATACCTTGATGGAAGAAAAGCGTGCGTATCTGAATTACCTAATTGGGGTTGTGACCGGACAGGGCTGATGGGTGCAGCTATTGTTAGTGTGCCAAAGGCAGAGTGAGGTTCTTATAATGAAAATGTAAATTAGGTCTTCAACAAGAGTTTGTTGAAAGTGTCTACAGAATTACTGTGTAGTGCACTAGTTATTGTGTGTATAATAAGATAAGCGTCGTAGTAGAAATTCTGTCATTAGTGTCCTGGCTTTTACACAACACATTGGAAACAAAAAAAAAACACAGTGAATTAATAATATATTTGGAATTCTCTGTCAGATGTTAAACAATTCAGAGCCTATTAGGTCGAAAGATGTAGCTTGAAACATGAACAGGAACATCGGCATAATGCTAAAGAATATTTTATTTCGAGATAAGAAATCATTCAAGTGAAACTTTGTATTCCAAAATGTAAACTGTCATTAAAATGAACTCGAAAAAAATATTTAAATAGTTATAAAACAAAATTCTACCTAGAATAACACTATAACTTATTTATCTCCTACAGAAGGTTTTTTTCTTTTTTAGTTCACAGTAGAACCTGGACGGTTATGCAAAAAGTTCGTGTTTCTTATTTAGCTCAGAGCTCAAATTTGTGTTTCTTTTTTCCTTCAGAGCATGATCAGAGTGAGCTCAGAATAAACTGACTGACCTGAGGCTGAGTAAACGGCTGATTTCACATGCACATGTACACTTTCAGTCACATTTGACAGAAAAAAAAACAGGATAAATAAAAAATCTTCAGAACGACCTGAGGACGCTCATAGTGCTCGAACTCAGTTCAGTGCTGAGTTCCGAACTAAAAGAGAAAAACGCCTAGACTAAGTGGATTGAAAATAACCAACTTATTTAAGGATTTTCGTTTAGAAATAAAGAATTTATCAATTTCCTTTGCAAATGTCCTCGGTCGTAAATAAAAAAATTCTGTAGAATTTAACCGGTACAACTTATCCAACTATTATTAATCTATGAACTTGGTTGATAACTACTAAAAAAGTCTTTTTAACTTTCTCGACTACGTATAGTAAGAGAGAGATATTGCAGTCGTATAAAATTTCGAACTCGAGATGTTAACCGAGTTTAATATAACGATGATAGAGGAACTCTAAAAAGTGGATCGCAAAATTCTGTCCGTATGCTCCCGAGGTCTACAGCTTAAATGGTTAACGTGATTTGGTTCAAACATCGCAATCGGAGTTTGTGGGCCTACAGATCGGGGCTGTTTTTTTGTTTTTAGCAAGAAAGCCTCAATATTAATGGTAATTCCCATATAACATTTTCAAACCAGTTTGATTTGTTCGAAAACGGCTCTAACGATTTCAACTAAAATTGATATTTGAGAGCTTGAGTAGGTAAGGTTAACATGCATGACTACATAATCAGTTATTTGCTAAAAAATCTAATGGCGGCACTTTTGAATTTTGGACATATCTCGAAAACGGTCCATGCGATTGTAACAAAAATGCATTTTTAAGGTATTAAGTTTCCAACTTATAAGTTTCTAACTTAATAGTAAACTCCGTTTTTCTCTATATTACCGTACAATGGAGTTTTGAAAAAATGCATTTTTTTGAAATTTAGTTTTCTGTAGTTTACCTGAAAAATGCAATAACGATTTTGACCAAAATGCATGTTTAGACTAAAATTTATGTTTTCAAAATTATTGTGTCCTTAATTTTCATTTCGAAAAACCGAAATTTTAAAAACTGCTCATATCTCGAAAACCCCATTTTCGATTTCGATAAAACGTTAAAAACCAAGTAATGCTTATGTCGAACAATAAAGTATACTCAGTTTTCAGCTAAATAGTTAGGCAATAGTATTTTTCAGACTAATTCCAACGATTTTGATCAAAATACATATCAAAGATAATACAAGTATTCTTAATAAGATCCCGTATATAGATGTTCTCAAAAAAATCTAATAAATCAGTTTTTTAATTATTTCTCAAAAATAACTGCACAAAAGCCGAACTGTGCTTACATTTTTTTTTTTAAACTCAATACCGCAATTACAGCGACGCAACACTTGTTTTTATCACCCACTTCCACTTTTTTTTCAATCATATGATGATCATATCATAATAATCACCTTAAAATAATTTCAACCACTTTATAGAATCAGAAAATCCCACTTCATTTGCACCATCGGGATATTCAGTTTATAACTTGTCAAAAACAAATCTCTTTAATTTTACGTCTATCTATAAGTAAAGATATCGGTCTAATACGAACCCTATTTCCAAACACACCTTAAACCAGCGTTACTAATATATTCCAGTCAAACATTAAAAAAACAGAAGCTACTACGCTTGTCCTCGTACTCAAAAATCTTGACTTGGCCTATGTTACAGAAGTAACGCACGAAAACGCTTGAACGTTTCGCCTTACAGAACCTGACCCCAGCACTTCCGTACAACGAACCTACCCTAACTGGCGGCTTATCGATACTGATTGACGAAATCCATTCCAAACTCAATTTTACCAATTAAAAGATAGAAAGAAAATATTCCGGATATCTAATCACTTGAAATGTCATTGTTTACGTACCAAACACAAACATCCCGATCCCGACAGGTAACATAAACAAACTCTCGTCCGCCCATTCCCGCTAACAATTTGTTTATTGTTATGCATCTCAAAAAACGTTAAACCAAATTTCGAAGAAGAAAAAAATAAACCAACGTAAACACTTCCGTGCATTCTTTAAATATATCTACCTATTCAAAGAATTTTTCAAAATTCCAAATTTTATCTCGCATACTCATTCAGGGTTCATTAAATCCACTCGCACACTGTCTGTGGGATAACAAACGATTTCACTTCTGTGTGAAACGCAAGGTATACTTCTTTCGATGACGTGCCGCTTGGGGCCATTATAAAAGGGAACACCAAATCACAGATATTGCCGCCCCAAATTAATCACGTTGACGCAACATCACAGAAGAATAAAACTGCGGGTTCATTGAACCGCCTCGCTTGGTGCGACTATATAAGTCAGATTTTCCTCTGTCTCCAACCGGTGGAAAACAATTTCCTCATTCGTATCAGATGAGAGGAAACGAACATGACAAGAAATCGAGAACACATTTCCTCCAGAGAGAACAACAAAATTCTTCGTTCTTATTGTGTTCGTTTGGTGTGTGTTTGTTTGATTGTGTGACATGAGGTCTCAAGACAACGAGTCTGACAAGTCAGCTGCAGCAGCAGCCAAGCAGCGAGATATCGGAAAGAAGCAGATTTAATTGAAATCGTGAATAATTTAAAGAGGAATGTCGTCGTCCATTCCCCCCCGCGCCGTAGCATGAAGCCTCAAGAGAAATTGCATTGATTGAGCCAAAGTGAACGAACCAGCAACCTACACCCCGAGTTGACAGTAATTGGCGTTCGCCGTCAGTCTAAAAATAATTCCCTTTGGAGTTTCCATGATATTTGATCGGATAATAGCCAAAGTCCTTAGTGGGTTCTGACGAGGACGACGACGACGACGACTAATCATCGTAAGCGAGTTGGTTTTAGCCTCTATTTTTGTACACAAATTGTTGTTTCGAAGGCCCATTTCCTCATCATAGTTTAATGGCTTTCGATGGTCAACGACGACGACGAGGACCTAGAGCGAGCTGTATTTGCTTTCCCCGGTCAATGAGCTCAATTATTGTTCGTAACTTTGTCGGAAAGGTTGGAATCAGTAGGGTATCGACCCCCCCTCCGATTGCATTGACGTATGGCTATTGATTTCAACCGGAATTGCGTGCTGCCAGCTTAATGTGGCATTTTATGTGACTCGCGCTTCGTGCAACGCTATGTGGGACACATTAATGGACTGAGTTTTTATCGCCTCGATTTGCACGCGAATTTTTTCAGATGTGAAGCTTTGAATGCATCTCTATCGTGTGAAGCAGTTTAGTGTGTTTTTCATTTTAAGTTTTAATCGCATTGGGCAAGTCGGTTTGAAGTTTCATTGCTATGAAATAGTAAACAAAACGGTAGAGGGTATTGAGTGGGCTTTCCTTGAACCTTTTCAATATCAAAGGGTTTGTTGATCTTCTTTGCCGGACTTTGGCAGAGCAACGAGATTTCTACGTCGTCCATATGTATAGGATAGGCGAACTAGTCGCCTTTAAAACCGATAGAGGGGTATTGGGTATTGACCTGTTATACCCGGGGTTTTCCTATGATCTGCCGGAGTGTGAACATTTGGTCAACGGGCTTCAACCGCACTGATGTGGGCCAATTCCTCTGTATAGAATGGATCCCTAGATGGGGTCTTCTTTCACCGTATCAAATTTATAATGTAAGTTGGTGCGTGAAGCTTAGCAAGTCATCTCTCGGTTGGCCATCTACTTAAGCAGATGCCGCCAGCCTTACTTCGTGTTGGTCTGGTGGACAGAAAATTTCAACAATAACCGTCCATACATAAGTTGATCGGATTATTTTGCCTGCCAGTGGATTTTTGGGCTGTTTCAGCGGGTTAACATTTGTTTCAAATTTCTAATCACTGATTGTGAATCTTCTACTGTACTCCCAACTCATATCTGCGGACTTGTAAAGCTTCTAAACCATCTGTTTTCATGGACTGAGCGTTTTGCGTGCTCTTTCTTTTTCCTTTTGAGCTGTCGAGGCTAATTTTTTCCTTCTTAAACCTCGCGGGCAGTACTTTCAGCAGTTCAGGTTGTTGACTTTTTCATTGGTAATCCTTGCTTTTGACGAGCCTACACTCCTTAAGGGGCCAGGGGTTTTTTTTTGCTAGGTAGTCGCCCGGTGAAACTTTGAGCTAGCTTCAAATTTGTCGGGGAAGCTAAATTGAGGCATGTGCTACCCTGATTGCTGGTGACACTGTTGATCCAATCGAGTGAATCTAGTCCTCCTCAAAGGGTCTCTTGTTAGACTTTTTAGACTCATTAAGGCAGTCATTTCCGATAGAGCATCACGGTTAAGCCCAAATGGACATGACCTCTTTTGGGAAACTAATTTTAGCTTTTCTGGCCAAGTTTCTGTACAGGGGTCGATCTTAAAGCTTCTTCTCAAAAGAATATTTATCTTTATCCGCCTTCCCTTACATCTACGCTTTTGCACCATAGAACTATCTTTAACCACAGAAGTATGAACCTTCCTGTCTGCACCAGATGTTGAAGCATAGAATTTACCACTGAGCAGGTTGCATCTGGAGTTCTGCAGTTTAGTATCGTTTCCAAAACGCTCAAAATAATAGACCTGGGGCCCTACTCTGTATCTCGTTTCGAAAGTAATATTCCTCGCAATTGAACGTGTTGTAATCTCTATTTCAAAAGCTGAATGAAATGTACTACTACTCCAATTAAGAATTCCGAAAGTATTACAGAATAGCAACTTGAAAGCAATTTCGAATAGGATTGACTTTCGGAGCGACATAGAGAGTAGGGCCCCAGGTGTCAGATTCCTTAAGGCGAAGACGTTGAAACGTTTACGTGCGCACGAATAATTTGCTCTAGTTTGCGTTTCGCCTTACAGAATGCCCGGATTCGAGCCGCGTCCTCCGTGAATGAGAATTTCTGACAGAATTGATTTTTGTTTTGTACTTAAAATCGACATCATTCCGTTCACGTAAAGCTCGTTCAGAGAAGTGGCGATCCGGCTCTAGAATTCGAAAATACTGTTCTTCCAAAAAGAACAAAAAGAGAGTTTTTTGTTTCTTTTTTCTTTTAACATAAAATACAAATGTTCAGAAAATCTTGGAATAATGAAAAATAGAAACTATAGCAGGCTGCTATAAAGAACTAATCATTTGGAAATACATTTCTTTTTTATCACAAAATATTCCAGAAAAACCTAATAACAACGGTTTTCGTCAAGTTTTTTGATTAATGGCTTTAAATTTACGTGAAGTGATGATTTAATTTTGACAATCAAACGTATATTTTCTGTGTGTGCAGAGAGAGAGAGAGCTATGGTGCGGGCACCATAACCATGGTTGAGAAACCGAACTCACTGGTCCTTATAATCGTCATTTTCTAATGCAAAAACTATTTAATGTAACAGAACGACTGGATTATGCATTATTATAAAAATAAGAATGTTTACTTTTAACTAACTTCAGTTTATTCTTCTGGAATTTCGTGCTTAAACCGCTTACATTTACTTTGTCTGAGAATTCCAATCTAAGCGGACCAGAGTTGCAAATTGCAGTAGTATTTTCATTACATTTCGAACTGATTGTAGACTGTTGCCGAATTACCGCATCCGTGAGTGAGCCACACGTCACTGAATTTTGTGGATTTTACAAGCAAAACAATAACAAATGCAGTCACGTTTTACTCGATAACAGATGCGGTAATCCAACCGCTGATTTTCTTCTAGAAATAAAATGCACCATATTGTGGAAGCGGTGCTGTTGTTTTCGAGCCTTTTGCCTTGAATTTGCGACACTTAAAAGCATTTCATAAACATTTAATAAAAACTTAATCGGCGTCTACACCGGTATTAACAGAAATGTTTGACAAATGTCTATAAAATGTTTCTGAAGCTGAATTTGCTGGCAATATGAAGTTTGTCATTTTCATACATTATCCGTCGTGTTTTGAAAGCAACTCCAAAATAAAATTTTCCTATGATCGGTATTGTTTTATTTTCGTGATCTGATCTGTTACGGCTATTATCATCAAGTTGAACAATAAAAAAAAAACCTAATTAAACAATAAAAAAGAAAATTTACTCACTGAACGCAATCACAAAACAAAAGATTCACTACGCTATTCTCAAGTTGTATTAGTTGAAAAACTTTTTCAACCACTTGTTAACAGCCTTTTTTTTATTGAGTGACAACTTACAACTGACTCTAAGGGGCAAAACTAAAGAGAGACCACAACACTAGGTTTGAAGAGTTAGATGTTCATGTGAGCATGTCTTATAGGCTTTTCACACGGATGCATTCACACCGACCACCAACTAGTTTTCGTTTGACGTTTCAATTAGGCGTCAGACACTAGTCGTTGAACTTCGGTGCAAACTATTTTGGTTAAAAATTTCGATCGCACCAATTAAGAAATAAAATGATTTAGTGCAATTATCAAAAATTAACCCATCATTTAAGTGTGGGAAATGAATTTAAGTTGTGAGTTGTGACATTTGTTCGGTAAGCCATTCTGCTGAATTCGCTGAATATTGCAAACGGTGTGTTTGTTTCAACACCCAACGAGTGGAAGTCGTTTTCGTGGTGTTTTCGTGGAAAACGACCTGAAACGACCCGTTTTGAAAACTGAAATATGTATGGGAAAACTTCTGTTTTCGATGAAGTTTTCGTGTATTTTCGCGAAAACCTGGTTTTCGGGTTGGTGTAAAAATGCTATAAGTGTTTGTTGTGACGACCATAATCAGCCAAATGTACATCATTTACCAAGTGAACGCACCCATAAATTTTGCAATTATATTTTTAAGAAATTTAACACATTTAACTAATGTGACTCAAACTTGTGTGGAATGGCTCGGAAAACGGCTCAACTCCAAAATTTCTTCGGAACAACGCTGGTATCGATCTGTTGTGCCAAATATTCTTTTTTTCATTCATTGTCACTTGAATAGTCACCAGACACCTGCCATAAAGAGGGACCACAACCATTCCAATAATTTTTGGTGACACAGAAAAATCTACAAAATACGTATTTTTAAAATCTAAACTCATACATCACCTTCTTGACATTTTAGCCTTTTTTATATATTTGTTTTTCGTACATATCTTTTGCTTGCAGGACTAAATTGGATAATGTGCTCCGCCAAGATTTCATGTATTTTACAGTTTACACGCTTCGTATTTTAGCCGCCGTTTTATAAAAGCGAGTCCACTTATTTCCACCACCCACTGTATAATCCAAATAGTAATGTATTTCAAACCGTTCAATTCGATGGCGGTAGTCTTGGGTGCTACACGCAATCGACTGCTATAATAAAGCAAGGGTTGTGTTTCTTGTATACGGTATTAACATTCTTATGTACTGTATGTATGTCTGTATATATTTTGAGGCATCGAGAAAAGAAGACTAATAAAAGGATATTGTACGACTTCTCAAGGCTTAAGATTACAAATGAGTGGAATTACGCTTTTAGATTTCATTTGGATTTTGTATTGTTCATCCCACGGACCCACCTCTAATCCCACCGTCCGTATATATACACACAAACGACAATAGATATGAAGCCCGTCCTTGCCATGGGAAGGTTAACAACCGGCTCTGAGGTTCAATAAATTATTTAAATGGTTGTACGAATAAATGAATACAAATGTTGGGGTATGTCTATTTGGATTTACAGCCTGGGGGTGTTGTGTACATCATATTATTTTGATATTTTCAGGGATATACAATACTATTACGCAGAAAAGTGGTTGGGGACGATGTGAAAGTGAGGGAGGTGGTGACGTTTATGTGCGCCAGTTAAACATTGTTTTTTTGTTTCTCTTGTAAAATTCGCTATTAAAACTTGCCAAAAGGATGGGTGGGTGTGTCCCTTTTGTAATGTAAACAAATGCTGGGGTGCTTATTTACAGTCTTGTAAATAATGGGCTTGGTAAATAATTCAATTTCGAACTACATGTTGAAAAGTAAAGACTATTTTTCTCGTTTTTCAAATAAATCTATTGATTAGGGTTAAATTGGGCTGTTTTGTTGTTGTTGTGCCTTATTTGGGCAGAAATTCTGAACTCCAACTAAACGAATGCTATGTTTGAATTATTTAACCCAATTTTGTAAGACTAATACAAAAGTGGCACAACGAAGTCATGAGCGAACAATTAAGTCCTCCTATTCGTTTTGCAGGACGCTGCTGTTGCGGAGTGATGGCGAAAAGTGTGTTATTGTAGTGGATTGCTTGGTACAATTCTCCACTCTCTTTTCGCACAAATTATTTTCTGGGTCATAAATTGCTGGCGAAAATTTGACAATGGTACTTCAGTGTTACCAGCTTTTATAAGAAAGCGTGTTCTTGCAATTCCTGAGGCACACTTATTCTGATAACATTGTTTTTCCAGCGGAGATCTATGTCATCCAAATGACAGCCACGCATATTTTTTTTAATAGGGAGACTATCTGCGTATGTAGCGACAGCCAAGCTGCACTTAACGCCTTGATTTACCCTGGTAACTCAATCAAAAATAGGTAGTTCATGAATTCGGTCACAAGGATGCATTTTTTGACCCTTCTCTGGGTCCCAGTTCCGAATGCAATTGCGAAAAATGAGTTTTCCGAAGAAGAGTGGATAATTTTTCAAAGCCTGAACCTGTCTTCGTACGTGCTAGGGCAAGCTCTCCATGCACGATAGGGTTCCTTACTAAGCCAATCCCCGGAACGTCAGCGGAAGTCTTCGAATCATTTCCTTTATAAGCTGAAATATATCCGCTTGGAGGTGGTCCTCCCCTAAACAGCAGAGTAACGTCGCATGCCGCTCTTGCCTGCGTGATTTTTCCACAATCTCATTACGCAAACCAGTCGGACACCTACTAACTACCAGATCTCGAGTGAACATCAATTATCTCACAGTCCATGAGTACAGCAAGAGTTCAGCGCTCTCTGCTTCAGTCCGTAAGCAAAATTGTTAGCCCACTTAATAATACACCCTCGAACCGGCCTAATTGCGTGGACGTATCATTCACGAGCAACAAGTTAAACTTCACTGCGCCAGTGGCGGAGATTATCGAACACCAGGGTGTAGTCTGCTCCGGCGTAGTTTGTAGCTTGTACGTACCGGTCCAATTTAGTATGCAATCTGTACACATGGCTGATGCTATCCACGGTCTTTCCGGTGTGCACGCGCATTGAATTAACGAGCTGCTCCGTATCAATTTGTAACCACGCCGCGCTCAGCCAAGTGGAAAATCTGCCTACAGGTTTGACTGAAATTTCAATTTTCTCCAGTCGAACGTCGTACCTCCCGAAAAACTTTTAGTCAAGCTACAATTTTCTCCAATGTCGATGCATAAAAGCAGGCCGTGGCCTTTCTAGATGCACTGGCCGCTCTGCTGATTGAGTCATGTTCGCCATAAACAACCAACAAGAATCTACATAGCCATTTGGGTGGTTTCCTGGCAAGCAGTCCGTCACTACTTGTTGACGCGCATATACAAGTTGCAGCTGAATAAATTATTTTCAATCGAAATTCCACACCGATGAATCATTGATCACAGTTTCGAATAGAATTTCTCATATCTGAGTTATGTATTGAGGTAAGGTAAAAAAAATAATGTTGCCTTTCAGCCACAACTCAAACTACCTATATGTGGACATTATTAATAATTGTACTGTCATTGTCACGCTTTGCGCTTGAATCAAAAAGTATTCAAATGACTGTATTGGCCAACGCTGTTGCCGCCGTCAATCCAACAGAGCGTAAAGACAAAAACAAAACAAAAAAACAACTACAAGTCCACAAATTATTGCATAGCACGAACGTGCCCATGTCAAGCCACCACGCTGTGTATTATGTTTAGTAATTTCGCAACAACCTCCTTCACACAAGGCACAGCGATTAACCAACTCTCGATAAAATTACCGACCGCATATTATGGTGCATCGGGGTGGCACCACCGGCGCCGCAGCATTTCTTCATAATTGACAGTGGAATTTCCAACACTCGGCGAAATTAGACTGTAAAAGTGAAAGAAAAGCAGTAGGTGGTACATACACACAGTCGTTTAGTTTGCAACAAAAACGAAACAAAAACAATCAAATCAAACTATTTATAGAACGCTTGCAAATTGCGAACGACAGGTGACATCGCAGGTTTGTATGCGGCAGAGTTATTTCAAGATGGTGGTCGCCTGTGGTTTTTCAGCCAATGAATCTGCGGGGCTCAGTGTCATAATCACGTGAAAATGTCTCCCATTTGTGGTTATTAAAATGAGTGTCGTTTTGTGCGCGGCAAGGGGGAGAGAAATAGGCTGATAGTGCAGTCGATAAAATGGCCAGGGCTGGCCAACTCGCTCGAAATTCGTTTTACATTTTTGACTTTCTCGATTACGTAGTAAGAGAAAGATATTGTTTTCCTATAAAAGTTTCGAACGCTTTAGATGTTAACCAATTCTGAAATTTCAAAAAAGTGGGTCGCAAAATTCTGTCTGTCAGGATTATTTCCAAACTTCAGATTTGGAGTTTTTGGGCCTACAGCTGGGGGCCGTTTTTGTTGTTTGCACGGTAACCTTAATATTAATGGTACTAAACTAGCATAAGATAAATGTTAGTTTTAAATAAGATTTAATCCTTTTTGTCTAGTATGTAAGCTAAAAATACCAATAAAAATTAGTTTAAAATGAAAAAAAAAAAAAAAAAAAAAAAAAAAAAAATGAATGGTAATTTTCCCATGTAAAATTTTCATACCAGTTTGATTTGTTCGAAAACGGCTCTAACGATTTCAACCAAAATTCATATTTGAGCTTATGTAGGTGTAGGTTAACATGACTGCATACTCAGTTTTCGCTTAAAAAAAATCGAAAGACGGCACTTTTGAAATTTGAATATATGTATCTCAAAAACGGTCCATACGATTGTAAAAAAAATTAATTTCTAAGGTAATATGGTCATTTCTAACTTATAAGCATCACTCAGTTTTTCTCTATATTATCGTAGAATGGAGTTTTGAAAACAGGCACTTTTTAAAACATGAAAACGGCAGCAACAATCTTAATAAAAATGCATACTTAGAGGAAAATTCATGTTTTCAAAATTAGTGTGTCCTTAATTTACATTTCGAATCACCGAAAACGCTAATTTTCGAAACTGCTCGTGTCTCGAAAACCCCATTTTCGATTTCGATAAAACGTTGAAAACTAAGCAACGCTTACATCCCAAACGAGTTTCAGTTTCCAGCTAAATAGTTAAGCAATAGTGTTTTTCAAACTATAAACAATGCAATATTTACTACTGCTTTGTCTGCATAATTTTACAAAAACCGCTCCAGCGATTTCGATCAAAATATATGTCAGTATTCCAAATAAGATCTACTACAAAGTTTTTTTTTCAAAAAATTCCAATAAATCAGTTTTTTATCAATTTTTTGTCCTTAAAACCAAATTATTACAACAACGTATGTAGACAGAAAATGTTAGATTACACACTTTGGACCGAGCAAAACTATTTTTGACCCGTATTGAATATTGAGTAAGCTTACTCTGAATCAAAATAAATACTAGACGCAACAGGTTTTAATTTGAAATGGATGTTCAACATTTTTATATTCCACGTGATTAGTCTAACCAATAAACATTAATGAAAGTCCTTGAATTCTACAAAAATTGGTGTAAACAAATTCGAAACTGACACCATCCCATTATTTATGTATAATTTGAATTTACTCATTCATTAAACATTTTGAGACAAGTTACACTTAAAACGCTTTCGCTGTTCAATGGAAAATATCATAGCACCGCCCACGTGAATCGCCACCCACCCTCGCCACGTACTACGTTCGATTTTTAATAAAATCTACGAACTTCTTAATGAGTCACTTTCCTGGTAGACAAACGTAAAACACGATTCTCCCGAAAGAGAGCCAATACACCTACAATGCCTCACGAAGTATTTCGCGCACCCAATAAACTGTTCTTCCCATGACAGTGACAGTCTATATTTCAGTTCTATGATGAGATGACACGAACAGTGGCAAGAAAAGCTATTCACAAGTTCTTGTCCATGATACGTGTCGACAGAACGAAATCATTTTCTGCGTGGAAACCATAAAATCTATTCCAATTGATTAAGTGACAGTCATTTAACAGCAAGATGCGGATTCGTCGAAGTTAATTTCTCTGCGCAGAACGGCGATTGCTGGTGGTACATACAAAAACGCGCCCCTTGTCGCAATATACGAGTGGAACGCAGCAATTTATCGAGTCGCCTAATTATATCAAATTATCAACTCAATTATCGACGACGACGTGCACGCTACGCTAAGCCATTTGATTGCATTCTCTGGTATTGAATGCAAATTGCAAGTAAATAAAAATAGAAATAGGCGCATACCTATCCAAGATCGATGTCAAGCTTCATTGCACCGCGCCACCAAATGGGGGCAGGGCGTACAGCCTGGAACCGTGTAAAACTAAATCATAAGCGCACTAGAGTGCGCGCTAACTCATAAAGCACGTGCAGGCAAGCATGTCATCATGTATGCAGTCGAAAGACGTCAGATGTATTAAATGAGATGAAGTGAACTCAACTGGACAACTTAATGGGCTGCTATCATTAGGATTGATCAAGATCAAAGGAAATGACCCGTTGTGGCTCACCGACAAGCGGCAAACGGTTAGACTGCATTACGCTCTAGCTAATTGCAACGGGATTTGTTTCAGTGCAGTCGCTGATTTGTTTGAGAATAATTTTGATTAAAGAATGATGAAGGAAAACTTCGATAAGTCAACTGAATTTTTGTTTTGGATTTTGAAAGCAGCATCAAGTTGCGGTCAATCTTGAGACCTTAGAATCAGTTTGTAATCAGAAAACATTAGCTGACGAATTTCGTTATTATTAATGCAAAATCAAATTGCTAATTGGCGCCATTTCCACCCCAGATTGACTTAACTCAATATCGTAGGAACCATCATAACCCCAACTAATTATACGCCTCGTCTCCTTTATTAGTTTTGGGCAGACGTTTTATACGCGTATTATTATGAGCAATACCACGCACACCACACGTGAGGACTGCCACAGGTGTAGCTCGAAGCACCGAACGCACACGAACATGCCCCATAATCCTGTTTGTATTTTATTAAACTTGTATAATATTTATTTAACCTAAGCTATCGTTCTGATAAAGCAATGATGGTGAAGCATATTCATTTCTTTCTTTTATTTGTATTTGTTTTATGTCTGAGATTTTAATATGATTTATTGTGTTAATAAGAAGCGTCAAAAAAATAAACCACCAATTTACTACAATTTTATTTCGTTGCCACGCAGGCAGAGTTGCAAGACTATTTTAAGACTGCTTGACGTACATGGGTTATTAAAATCTGTGCAAGGTGCGTGTATATATTTTAAAAATAAAACAGGATTTTATTTTTACAGATCGGTTCTATTTAGAAAAACACCAAACACAAGCGGCTGTCGCGCACTCGTCGTGCGCATCCTTTATTTGTTAATTTTTATGACATTATTCAGCAAGATAGTGAGAAGATAGAACACTCATGAGAACGTTTCGAATGTAATGCAGCATTTAAAGTGAGTAAATAATTTACGCGTCGTATCTTGGGTAAAAATTAGTACTGTCAACAATCGTAAGCGAGATATCACAATGTAGACCAGGCGCTATTTGAAAAAGTATTTAAAAAAAAGTGTATACAAAGATAAAACGTAGGTTAACAAAGAATCCACATAAAGATGACTGTTTGAGAAACACTCAGATCACTAGAGGTTAGACAGTTGCATAGTTACATTAAAGTATGATCCCAACTGTTGGCTTCGCTATTATGTTGGCTATTTTCTTAGCATAGCAGCACTTTAAATGTTCAAGTCGGCCTACTTTGACTTTGACTTTGAAAAAGTCTTTCAAAGTCAAAGTAAAACATGCAATAAAGTAGACACGATTAGCCGATTAGCCGATTTCCGACCGTCACCAATATTTTATGACGTCCTCTCCATGACTAGGGTGTAGCTGACCTACCGCTACCGACTGCAAATCATCAGGTTCAATCCCCATACAGTTAGAGGAGAGATGCTGCAACGTTTTTGGAGAATTTTACACTCGATTCTGCACAACCATTCGAACTAGGGTGCTATCCATGTCAGATATTAAATTGTTACCTCAAGCTTTTTTACGAAACATTACAAAACTGGATGGTTAAAAGCAACGTATGGTTTGACGGCATTTAAGCCATAGTATGGAAAAACTGTGCACCCAAACTTCCGCCTTTACTATAAAAACTATTGACAAACTCCCAAAGGGCTTTTCCTTTTTGCTTAGGCGCTAATTATAGCCATACGTAAAACGAAACCGTAGAAATTTTCTTTTGCTTTTTTGGACCACTTCAACCTAATGGTTGAACTCAATCTTTGTCTTAAAATGTTGCTTATAAATTATAAAATTAGTTCATAAAAAAAAATAAGCAAAATGATCTTTAAATTTTCTAGGAAAATATTTTATTAATTTTTCCGTACAAAAACTTTCCGATCAACTTTTCAGTCAATTCCACAAAAAAAAAAAATCCACTGAAATGTTTCATTTATTTATACTGTCAGGAATTTTCTTTCTGATGGATTCGCTCCCATCCGTGGTGGTTTTATTTGTTGTGTTTGTTTTCGTAGGGAACATTTTTTCCGACAGAATTTTTGCTATGACCGCCTAAACGTAAAAAAACTCTTTTCCACACTGTTTGCATTCCACCGGTTTCCAGAAAAAAAGCAAGGAAATGCTTGTCGCAAAAGAGTGCGTTACTTTCCATGCTACACCCAGTGCCCAGGTAATGGATAAGGCAAAAAAATATCTGAAATGTCTAGCAAGCCACCGAATAATAAGCAACAGACAGTATTCAGTATTTACAATCCTACGTTCTATTGAAGACGTGCATAGGTAAGCAACCCACTTATAGACGCATGCAACAAGTCAAACACATCAAAGGCTTATGACCAAGTTTGGGTAAGAACAATTCAGCCTCTTAAAGAGTGCCACAACAACTCGCCGAATGGATGCCAAACCTTCTCCTTGGCAAATCGATTTAAGTAGTAGTAGAATCACCGGTCGCAAGCAATTACATTAAAAGTCCTTGCTGAAAAACATAGTTGTTATATTATTTTACTACCTAAATTAGGCTTGCGAAATTCACCTCTATGCATTTGCATTCTTCCATGCATTCGCATCGACTTCCTCTTGGCGTTCGCTTTTTGCTCTTCCGCGTGTGAAACGTGTCTGGTTTGGAATTTTTAGATTAAAAAGTCTGCGAATGAAAATCTTCTTCTGATGAATGATAATATTTCATGCAAGACCAAATTGCATCACCAACTAGAAATCATATTTTTATTTTTTTTTAGACGCCAAACTTACAAAAACCTTCACCAACTTCACTTTTCCAAATGACAGCGTTGCCATTGTGTTTTGGTACATCCATGTCTATTCACTTGTAAACTATTTGAGCACTCGCAATGGGTTCGATCTTCCCCTCAAGCTGCAATATGCATCACTTGATATTTTCCTCCTTTTTTGGAACAAATGCTCGGTAAGTCAACTCGAACTATCACATTCTGCGGTAATCCGTTAAATGGTCGTGTCCATCCTAGACAGTGTCTCTGCCTTTATTTTCAAGGTGCAGGTGGCCGTTTTAAATGCTGGCTTTTTGAAGAGAATTAATCAATCAAGACTCAAGTTACCCATGTACACAATCTTTATTTACAAATAAAACATAAAACCATCACTGAACGACAGACTTGACACCAACCATTTAATCAGAACCTTATAGCCCCCAAAGCGATCACCTTTCGCATTGTACTTTGTTTGATAGCTATGTTTACCTATCCGCCGAGTTGTCCTCTCACTTTCCTCCATAACCCTTGACTTGAAATGGACACTGTTTAGGTGTCAATCTACCTTTGACTGATTAGAAAAAAAAAACACGTCGGCCAACATCTCAAAGCGACACATAACTCAATTTAAGGGAAGGCGTCGAAGGGTTAACCGCCTTTTAATACCAAAGACGGCTAGACTAGAAACCATTTCGAAGCGAGTCGACATCCACAATTAATTCGAAGTAAACATTAGATGAACATAAACTTTTATCATATCTCGGGCACTCGTTCGCCCATCAATCATACGCCTGTTGCTGGCATTGATATGAATTGACGTGTGTACAGCGGTTTGTTTACTTTCCCAATTAATTGCAGCCCCGTGACTGTACGCTCGTGTAATAGAATGCACGCAGCCAACCGGGCAGACAGAGGCAACAACAATCCGTTCGATGTTATAATTCGTTGAAAAGTACATCTCTGTCGCGAACAAAAGGGATAGCACTCAGTACTTCATTTGCTGTGACGTTTATGATGGACCACCACTGCAACGTGTGCGCTTAGAATGCCATCCAGTGCTTCAGCTTTTGGTCGCCCGTCTTACTATACAGAATCACGCGCTATAAATTCTCCGACTAGTCTGTGAGTTATTGTCCATTAGACTTGGAGTCTGCTACCTAAAGCGGTACCAAATTACGTGCGGCTTTTATCCGTTCTTTTGTTAAGTTCTCTCCGCCCGGCGAAAACTAATTACGAAAGTGCTTTAGTCGATTACTATTTTGTCAGGTCGTTCGGAGGCAAACGATAAGCCCAATGAAGGTAGATACGAGTATCGGTGTATGTGGGAAGGAACAAGGGTGGAAAGGGAAAAACTTGCACCTTCTTCGAAGATGATGGCGATAGATATTCTTATAATAGTATCCTTTATTTGCCCGGGTGTTGGGAAAAGTTTTGCAATTTGAATGGGCATAAATTAAATAAGGGATTTTGGGTCCAACGAAAATAATTTGATTATATTTTGTGATATTTAAGGTGGCTCTAACTTTTGCAGGCGGTATTGTTGGGTCCGCACTTGCTGTGTGGATGTCAACAATTGATTGCTTGTCAAATATTGGGGTTGTAATAAGTTAAATTGACCTTGGTTTGAATTGGGTTGAAGAGGGTAATGAAGGCGGCGAGGTTGCGTTAATTATCTGAAAAATTCAAACTTTTAAATGGAAATACAGCTTTCGAATTTAAGGAGCACCTGATGTGGGAAATTTAAGTACAGATACAGGATCGAAAAGTCCACTTATCTGTTGAATAAAATATGTGCACGGATTTTTTTTTAGTGTTTTCTGAATTTTTAGAAACAAAATCATTAAACAGGAAACTAGTTGGAATGTGGACAACGTCCTGTAGGGGAGACCAGCGTGACCGTTGTGCGACTAAAGTTACAATTTATCACCTATTTGGAGAGCCTGCCACAATTTTTGCGATTGTGGCCGTTTTTTTAAGTTGAAGAAGTCGCTTCAAAAATTTTTCAAATGAAAACCTTTGAAATGTAATGCACTTGCCACAACACTATTATAGTGGCACGCTTGCCAATGCTTGTTAAATATCTTTCAAAAATACTAAATGTGCAGAAAAGCTTTTCTTGCCATTTTTCCTGTGACTTTTTAGAATTTTGTAGCGGTCACGCTGGCGGAGACCGGGTTTGATGGAAATAAAGGGCAGCGTCTTCAGAAAAAGTATTTGTGTACCTTATCTAATAAGCGGCTTAATACTCTAGCGGGGCAAGAAGCTTATGCCGATTTTAAACGCACGTCTATCAATATTGACAGGCTTAAGCCGGGTGTTGTGAAGAAAAAAAGAACCGGCCAAGTGCGAGTGTCACCCGCGCTCCGTACTTATTTAGAGTTGGAAATTGCGAAGATTTTTTGCAGATGAAGTAAACTACATGAATGTAAGCGTGAGAGTGGAAAACACGCTTTAAGAACGAATTGAAAATTCCAATTAGAAGCTTTTTTCCAATTAGAATCAATTAAGAGAACACACCAATAACGAATGAAAAATGGTTAAAGGAGTATACTTTAAACAGTGATTGACAGTTTTTTTTGTTTTTTATGTTTTTTATTATATAAACTTTCCCGCAAAACAGTCTTCGGCACATAAATATAGCTACGAGCATAATCTACAAAAAAGGTAAATATCCATTTTTTGGTAAATCAACAAATAAACAGCTTTTTGTGCAAATACAAATATTTTTTTTCACCAAATTACTAATTACTCTAAAACCAGCCGATGTATCACTACCATTGCTATTTGTCGTTTAACTAGATGCCGGATGTTGGGTTCAAACTTCAGCCTTCTACGTGAATTAGTTTCTGAGATAGACCTAGGGACAAAATAGGTCCAGTGGGTTCGGACAGAGGACAAAAGCGAAACTAATAAGGTTCCGTTTTTTCCCTTTGGGTACGGAACCTTAAAAAGCATCAAAAATTCACCGGCTAGCTCGGGGTAGTGCTGAGCTAAAATTATATTTAACCACTGAACGCACTAGCTTTTACCCTTACTTAAAAAAAAAAAACACATAACAAATTATTGTTACAACTCGCTTCTTCTCTTTCCTGCCAATAGATGTCACTAAACCAAGCTTATGAGTGGAGTGGAAAGCAGATTTGTAGCTCAAAATATTTATACAAGTTTTGGTTGCTTAAGTCCTTTTTTATGTATTAAGTGTTATTTGAATAATGACAACTTAAAGGCAGAAAAGCATCAAAAAATATACATATTTTGGCAGCAAACGTCCACAAAACGGAGACTTGTCAATAAACTTCATAGCCTTTATTTTCCCTGATTCTCTAAAAACACTTCGGAACGAGTTTGATCGAAAACTAACCAGTAGTTTTTACGTTAACCGGTTACATCATAAACACACATTTTTTTTACGAGTGTATAGGTTTCTCACTTGTAGCATATTGTGCCATCGGTTGGCGGTTTTTTTTTACAGCCTGAACTGAGAAGTGTATGCTCTTTTATCGGTTTCAAAAATCGGCAAAGTTCGGAATCTATTTTTTGAATGATTTATATAAATTGTACCTTGCAACAATAACAAATTCCGTTGCGTATTGATCAATCACGAATTAGAGCACTCGGCTACTAGGAAACAAATAAATAAATAAATGAATATTTATCATAAAAAATGTGACAGGCATCACTGACTCTTAAATTATAACGTTTTCTTTATTTAGCAGCTCACAGTGCCTGCCATAACTATCATATCGTCGTGATTTGAATTTTAAGGCATAACAGCAGTAAATTTATTATATTTTATTATGAATAGTTTTATTGATATTTTAAGTTGCTATATTAATGACGGTTTATTTGTACGTTAGTTAAACAATTTCCGAAAATCGTCGCTCGTGGCAACGTTGCCGTGGCGCTATGAACATTTTAATTTTAACTAGGCTTAAATGCGCAGAGTTCATGCTTTTGGAAAATCTTTTTTTAACCGTGCAGTGAGTGCAACTTCACTTAATTCGTGTAAACCTTAGTTTATCTCTATATGTTTTCGATTTCTTTGTGCACTTTCCAAATGTCAGCATAGGTCAAACAACATTTAGAAATTCTTAAACGTGTCGGAAGTAAACTTTAGAGCGCTACTTGAAAGCATTGCTAAAGATGTAACCTTTCTTGTGGAATCTGCATTTGTTAAATTCTTTTTTAAATGTTTCTGTCACAGAACTATTTTGTTTGTGTTTTGGGTATTTTCGCCTGTCTATTCATAAAGACCCCTCGCCTATTTCAAGTGCCAACACTGCCGTGTGTTTATAGCTTGGACATTTTTGTCATTTGTGGGTAATTTATGTTTCTAAATTTTTTTTTGTCAAATATTTTGTTTACAGTTTAATTTGGTTTATGCGCTATGAAATTGGAAAAAAAAACTACAACCATTTGTCGTTAAGTGCCAACAGAATTTTTGTCATCTCTCTGGTTGACAACACCTACTTGTACAAAGTATTTCTATATTCGTCTTTACCATTGTACGGGTGCGGCTGTTATAAAGATGTGTGCTAATTAATTGGTCATCCATCATGTAATTGGTGGTCACATGAGAAATTTGTTAACGGTCAGTAAGCGTCAAACGCTGCATGATGAAACTTAGAAACTGCAAACAAAGTAAATATTTTGACAGGTGAACGTTGTGAACGCAAGGTTATTCGATCGAATTTAATTCTCGTTTAAACTGACGGAATTTGGAGGAGTATAGATTCAGCAGCGAGCTCTACGAGCTGTACAGAGACATCGACCAGGTTAGAAGCGCAAGGGGACCTCAACAGAAATACCGTTGGTTTTGAAAACTCAATCGCGGCTCGGCGGTTGTATATAAAGCAGAAGTTCCGTCTTCCTTTTTGGTTTGAACCTGAAGCCTATCATCTTGTGCCATTATTGCCCATGTTTGCTCGATTTGATTTTTTTGGACTTCACCCATATCTTTGTACAGCTTATAGAAATCACGATTGTTTCTTCCTCTTCTCAAACTGCTGCAAAAATCCGGTCTGCCGAAGCATTACAGCTTGCAGCGGGTCGAGTCTTAAATTGGTCACCCTGTTGATTACCCTTGCTTCAGTCATTAAGTACGGTAATAGTTCTCGGCTCAATCTATCGATAAAAGTGTAGAAAGTTTCCGAAGATACATTCTCTGGTGGTTCAAACTCTTATGTTAATTGGCTGCAGGTTTTTTGTCGAACCGCTTTTTGTAAAACTTGGACCTTACGTCTGTTTTATATAATTTTTGAGACAACTATTGCTGTAAAATTCTTCGTTACTTTGACATTTAAATGTTATCTCCACATATCTGGTCCAATCACCTTCCATCGCATGTGCATTTAATTCCCAAATCCAATTAATATTTCGCCTTTCAATATTTAATCCAATTAAGAAAAGTATACATAAATAAAATCAATAAAACGCAAATGACAATCTCACGACAATCTGCTGCCTCGTGCAAGTATTTTCTTCTTCTTTTATTTTAATTTACATTTATCAGTGTTATCGGCGTTGTCGGCAACAACAACAACACCGAAGCACCGCCACCATCATCATCATCATCATCATCATCATGCTGCTCTTTTAGCCAGCCATTGTTTGACTAAATGCCATTGCTAACACGACCCACATTGCTCGTGTAATCCCTCGATTCTGTCACGTCCTTAATTTATTTATACAATTTTTCTCTCCCTATTTTCAATGTATGTAACATTTTTTTCCACTGTCGATCTATTCTATATAAATATGTGAAATATATGTGATTTTTTGTATTGCAGACTCTGCTCGCTGACAATAACGAGATTATCAATATTGACACCGTTGCCGGGAGACATGACATCCTTGTCGTTAGCTGTGAAAATGCAAAGCTCCAAGCGAACTTTACGCTCTCATGAAATTCCAATAACGCAAAATCTCACTGGATCTCAATTGGGTAATAATGTGTGTGGGTCGGGTGGAGCTGGAGGTGCAGCATCCACGCAACATCAACAGCAGCAACAGCAGCAGGGAGGTAATATGAACATCGGTGTTGGATCGGGCGCTGCCATCGGCAGTGGCAGTGGTCCGGGTGGAGGTGGTGGCCAGATTAATTCGTCGCTTGGACTCAATGGTGGCGGAGGTGGCAACTCTAACTCGAGTTCCGGGTGCAATCTTGGCAATATGAACAATATAGTTGGTGTCCCGCTTGCAGAGGCTGAACTCGATTTACACTTCAGCCTGCAGTATCCGCACTTTATAAAGCGAGATGGGAATAGGTGAGTGCATATCAATTAGAGAGAGTTTTATCGGATTTTTTCATTTGTGGCTTCCGTTTTAGATTGGTGATATTACTGCAGAGGCGTAAGAAATATAAATCGCGTACGATTTTGGGATACAAGACTCTGGCGGAGGGCATTATCCGTATGGATGCTGTGCTGCAGAAATCCATGGATATGACAGTTGAACTGACCGCGTCGGGTAAGAACGGACGACCGGGCACAACTGTGGCCAGTTTGAGGGCGGAACGAGTTTCATCCATTCCAGTTGATCATGACAATAAAAATAATAATAGTGTGTTACTAACAGGTAAGATTGGCAAATCTGATAAATGACGTATAAATGGATTGACGGATATGTTAGGGACAAAGGTAGGTTTTACCTAATTCGTCGGTTTGTACTCATGAAATCGTGCACATCTGCGGATTTTTTTTGAAAATTTCAATATAAAAAGTATGTTCCCAAGTTGTTAGGTTGGGTTTGAAGATCTACCCACGAAATGAGCTTCAAATTCCCTGAACAGCCCCACATACTTGACAGTGAAGATTTGTCGAGAGACAAATATTGAATTACTCTGCTGTGGTTTTGCTTTTTGCGATAACTGTTCCGGATCTCTTTTATTGTTTTACGTGGCATTTTTGAGATCAGAATTCGGGGTTCCATTAGGAATTTTCCATTTGGGCTAAGATTTCTTACGAGTTCCGGGACACAATATACGCACTAGCAAACATATTCAGATACATAAATAAGCTATAATTGATTGGACATGTGAGATATTTGAAATTCTTTCATGTTCGTATAAAGAGGATGTAAGCGTTCCGGAAAATGAATGACAGATTACTGAAGAAGAAGACATTTTTGTCAGCAGGGAGAGGCAAACAAATCGACAAACACAAAGCAGTTTATATTATAAAAAAAAACATGTTCATGCATACAAGTAGAAGGGGAGATAAATAAGTCCTGGCAAACACTAGAACTATGACATTGACAGACCTCTCAGTTAAGCTCAGTTAAGCTGTCGCCAGACAAGAGCTTATCTAATGCATGTCACTTCAAAAGACTAATTACTAAGTGAAACTGCAGTTCTGTATTGACATTCAACATCATTTTGGGTAACTGCCTTCATTGCGGATTCCGGATGGGTTGGACCAACTCTTCCTCTACTACATTGTTTCTGTGGATTCGAATTGAAGATTTTTTGTAGAGGAGCTTGGATGTCCCTTCGTTCTTCATGTCACAGCCATCTTAATAGAATAGTCTGCACCTTTCTAATCGTGTTAGAGTCGCTGTAGAGTTCGTAGACTTCGATGTTAAATCTTATTCTCGAAGCCCTCAAAGAATTTTGCTTAAAAAAAATTTTGGCGCTAAGAGCTTCTGGCAACGATGTGAATGTCCTCCACGTATCCAAGCAAGAAAATTTGTGTCCCTGGTTGTTATATGACTTTGATTGGACTCTCGACAAATTGTATCCTTGTAGTTGGGCCCTCTTCCGGCTAGTTAGAAATTTGATATCCACTTACCAACGCCCCGAAATGCTTCCGTTATGTATTATACCGACCAATCATTAGTTCGAGCTTCACTTATAAATGATAATCTACTTCGAGTCGTATTTCATGTACTGCCCCCCCCCCCCCCCCCCCCCACAGCATGCTACAATTTTGATGAATCAATAAATCAACGACCTCATTTTTATTCATGCTCAGGAGAGCAATCGAAAGTCCTTGCCTTAAACATGGATTTTTTTGTTCACTTCTAATTTATTAAGCGGCACTCAACAGTTTATCCACATTCAATGACGTCTTAAACACCCTCTACCTCATTGTTTTAACAAAGCGATTCATAGAGGTATTATGTATATAAGCGACAGGCTGAGGAATAGAACCGAGGGACATTGTGAAAACAGAGAAAGTGTTGAGTACACAAATAAAACTCAATAAGCTACAAGTTTCGAAAAGCATTCAGTGGAACAAACATCAGATCCATTGAGGCACTGAGCCACTAGCCGTGGCACGCCATGTAGGTACGAGTGTACAAGATAACCTTGAAGCTATAGACACACACCCACTTCACATGAATGGAATAAAAGCCCATTAATAAATCGTTTCACCATAATTCAAAGCCACACACATGAATAAAATATGAGAAGTAGAAGATGAAACAAAAAACGCATACTTGCAATTTTAATTATGGAAAACACCGCCGGCACATTTGTGTGTACGAGAATATTCCAAAAGTGGTTATTTCTGGCAGAGTTGATAAATAGGAAAAAAAAAAAAAATTGGATAATTGATTATTTTGATACGAAACTTGTATTCTTGGGTGACATTCATGACATTATTTGTATTGTAAACCGAAAACGAGGGGTCCCTGGTTCGAATCTCGAAAAAAATCCAAATAACAACTTAAGGTTTTTGTCCACAATGAAACACTCACACAAAACGAATGGTTGTGCCTGCGACTTACCTTGCTGTTTTGTACTGGTTTTTGGTTAGGCAGGGTTAACATATAAAAACAGACTCAAATGCGATCGTTTGCATTTCAGTCAATATTGAGACCGCCAATTGAATAGTCGTGTGAAGTTTGCCCTTGAAAGGCTATTTCACAAACCACAAAATTCAGACTATAACCCTTTAACTCCGATCATTTCTTTTAACGTACAGCCACACCAACAACTACAACTATTTGTAGTCCAACATCATCGCTACATGTGTAGAACAGCACTTTACCACAAAGATACATTTCTAATAGAGTCGTAATTTTCTGTCATATGCTCCAGAACCGTAGGCGCAGGTGGCTTACTGGTTATGGTTCGGGTTTTTTCCACTGCGCCATCTCTCGCGAACGTCTGACAAACATCCGAGAGTATAACTCTCTTTAAAGAGCTTCTCAATTAGCCGTTTGGAATCGGCATAAAATTGTAGATCCCTTCCATTCGTTCCAAAAATGAAACTCACACAAAACGAATAGTTTTGAGAAGCTACAGAACCTTATAACATCCTAAATCAAAGTTTAAAGCGCTGCGTTGCGATCAACTAATCATTGGACCTGTAGCTTTGTGGTACAGCCGCAGAAACACACTTGTGCTACAAATTGTTTTCTGTGTATGCCAAATCGGTATTTTTTTTCAAGTTCGTAACTTTTAAACAAAGTTTGCCTGTCAAATTTTACCAATATGTCATTTTATGCGGATACAATTGACTGGTCCCTAAAAAAAATTAAGTATAAGAAACATGTATGCAAAAAGACGTTCTTTTGGGCACAAATGAATTCGCTTCATAGATTCATCAAGTGTATGAGAAACTTTTCTGCTCAACACATCGTCGCACTTGTAGCTAATAATTAATTAATTAGTTGGCGCAACAGGTCCGAGGGACCCAAGGCCTAGCTTCTCACAACCATTCGTTTTGTGTGAGTTTCATTTTTGAAACGAATGGAATGGCACTTGTAGCTATGTGCTGCAAAAGTGAGCTACATTCGTCAAAAGTACCTTGTGCTACATGTAGTTTCCTGCCATCTTTCTAAAACGTACTACATCACCCATATACAACGGCAATGCCACAGGCAGATTACATAATCTCAGTCAGGTTCTAACGATATATTAAATAACCAATATTCGCTTCAAATTACTCTCGATGTTACGAGGAGCACGTTGCTCGCTTTCATGTCAAATTCATAGGCTTCCATCTGACTGACGTGCACAAAAATTAAAACCTCTGTGAAAAACTCGTGACATTGCAAATACTCGCACATTTACGATATCCAAACCAGCACGACCTTTATGTCTAGTGTGTGGTATTTTTTTTTTGCTGTTGTGTTTTAATGTCATCCTTCAGTTTGGCATTGCAGGCATTGAAGCTGGCAGCTCCTCTTACAGCATCTCTATGTGTACCGCAAAAAACCGACCTCGAACTGTATGCGCATTACATATTATGTGGGAAGCGCTTTTGTTTTCACCACCTAATGGTGAGTCTATGCACATGCATATTCATCACTTTCTCAAATAGCATCGCAACCCCAACTACAACTACAACAGAAAGATCTGTCTATAGGAGGGTTGTAACCGCAGCAGCAGTGCATTTCAGGGCCCATTGTAAATAGTTATCGCTGCACAGCGGTGGGATCAAGTAACAAAATGTTCCACCTGCCACCATCGGAGAATACTTTTGAAGTTCCGTTTACAAACACACCCCAGCGCAGCCGGTGCATGCGGCTTAATGTCATGCTGCTGCAAAAGCTTAACAATGATGATGTGGTCGGGTGCTGGCTGGGTGGTGTGGTTATGTGTTTGGGAATCGATTTTTTTTTTTTAGGAAATCTCCATGGTAACAATGAGGGAGAATTGAATGAGAACATAACGTCGAACGATGCTGTGTAGCGGTATTTTGGCAAAGTTCCAGTGTATCTCCTCTCACTCTACTTTCTTTTTTTTTGGGGCCTCCCATGAAGTTCAAAATCACGTTTGAGGGTCAAGTGGAAGCGTAGAGGCATTCTTGCATCAAAATATGTAACTGGGTCCTGTTGAGAGCACCGCTGTAAGGAGATTTTCAGTTTCATGAGGTTGTGTGCTTTGTCAGTGGTCTGTCCTTGACACGAGTGCTGTAACCTGCACATGAAGGATTTTCATTTTAACTTTGGGAACGGGTAAGTCCATGGGCTAAACGAAATATACGTATTGGAGAGCACTACGTGTTTTTCACTGTGACAAGATAATTCCTATTCATGTGTCGTGCGTATTTGCAATTTACGGTTGAGTTGTAGAGAAACGTGGGCTGTTTGGGAAAGTTGTAAGACAACAGCTTACACAGGGAAGTTTGAGTTTGTTCTTCCAAAGTGAATTAAATTCCTTTCGATTTTTTCACTGCCTTGTAGGTATGATACTCTACGTACGAGTCGTTTCATGATGCGAGTAAGGTAGCAATACTATTTTTAAGAAATGCTTTTGGCCTCCTATAACTTTTGCAGTACAGATGGTTAAGATTGTAGGCTTTTTTATGATTCCATTGGATTTTGATATTGTTGTTCGTTTCATGTATGTTTGAACGTTTCAGAAGTCCCTTTTGAGAGGACATGTCCTCTTTTTATCGATAAAAATATGTCGGGTATCTTTTTGAAAAAAATTTGTCCGCTTTTTGGGATTTCTCGGCTTGCGGAGTATTTCGAGACCACAAAACATACAACAAAACTTTTTTCAATACAATTCCGAAGTTTTCTGCATCGTTCTGATGTGAAAACGACCTAAAATATATTTGTACCCGAACTCATTCTATTCTGGGCACAACACCATCTTTTGTTTTTTTTTGTTTAACAGTCGTCTGAACACACCCATTTGACAATTAAATGTCTTGCAATTTTATTGAACTTGTTAAAATTTATGTTTTTTGTTTGTTTTAGGCCCGTTTGCTGATACTACTCTTAACGATTTAAGTTCCACTTAAAATCTTGTGTCAAGTCAAGTAGAACTTAAATCGCTATGAGTAGTATCAGCAAATGAATTAAAAAAAAAAAACTACATACGCATTTTTTTATTTTTATTGTTGCTTTTGTTCTTACATTTTTCATTGGAGATTTTTTAAGGTGTCCTCTTTTTGCTGGGCGTGGATCTGGTCACCCTAGCATGCAACACCTAGTTAGCCGCTGACATCTATCTGCATCTTGAGGATTCATAAGATCGACAATGGGCTCTCGATAAACGCCATCTTGGCAAAAATCTGAAGCTGTTTGGAATCTATCTCCAGATGCTATAGCGATCGCTCGTTATTATATATATATATATAGTTGGCGCAACAGGTCTGTAGAGACCCAAGGCCTAGCTTCTCACAACCATTCGTTTTGTGTGAGTTTCATTTTTGGAACGAATGGAAGGGATCTACAATTTTATGCCGATTCCAAACGGCTAATTGAGAAGCTCTTAAGACAGTTATACTCTCGGATGTTTGTCAGACGTTCGCGAGAGGCGGCGCAGTGGAAAAAACCCTAAGTTGGAATTTGGGTTTTTGCGGGATTCGAACCTGAGACCCCTCGCTTAGTAGTCCAACACACTAACCACTAAGCCACTGCCACCACTATACATTACGTACAGCATTATTCTCCTCCCTTATGAAGGTTTGATTTTTTTCCCCACTGCCCTTGAGACGGACTCTTGACTAGTCTTGGATCCGCGAAGATTCAACTTTATCCAAAAGAAGACTGTTCTGTACGGAAAAAAAAGGTGACCCTTAATTTGCACTTCAACCGAGGATCCGGTGACATGAGATGGCATATCCATGGAACCAGGGTCGTAGGATAAGTCACATATACTCATGCGAAAGCCCTCGCCACCAAACAACCGAGGCATCAGCTACCTACTCGTAGCACAGGCCTCTTAATAGCCGTATAAATCCAATGGACCTTTTCCGGAAACAAGTGCCGTGCCGTGCCTTGCCAAATACATCCTTACTCAGCCAGGCAACTGACACTGGTGACTAGTAGTTAAACCCATATCCACGGCGGTTGTCTTGGGGTTTCCCCACGATTCTTGTTCACTCAAAGAAGTGCTCCTTTCAAGAATGGTTACACATTTCACATCTTTCCTGCTTTTCCTATAGAATCTCATATTCCCAGTACACTCTCAATTCAATCGCATTGTTCATCTTATTCACGGGCTTAAAATAAAGATAATTTCAGCAAGCAAATCCTGCCTTATCAGATATTAATCATTGGGCTAATTTTTTTAACTTTTTCTTTTTGAAATTCCCCATGAGTTTGCATACCCACACGCATACTTCTGCAAAGAGATCTATAAAGATATGATTCACAAAAATCTTCTTCAAATCTGTGCCAAACGATATCGCCACAGATATGTCGTTTCGGGGGGAAAAAACTGTAATTAAAACAACCCGTTTGTTTACACTTATTTATCTACCCCAAAGGCACACATCCCCCGATAAAATGTGTGCGTCCTAATGGGAAATAGATTACTACAGTCACAGACTGCGTCGAAAAACAATTACCAGATACCAGCTCAAAGACATACACGTACCATAGAACCACGCGTGTATTGCTATATTTTGAAAGTGTATTATTTTTAGTCCCTCGGATTCATTGTCTATAATTGCACGTACCACGACCACTCGGTTGTTGGTTGTTGCTTGTATTTTTCTTGTAGGTGTGTGGTGTACCTGTGTGCACTCTTGCCCGCTCTCCGTTGGGTGGCCCAGCATTGGGGTCTGCGGTGTATTGTCTCTTGAATCTGATTCTATAATTCACTTAGTAGATACTACCGGCGAGCGAACTTGTGCTTTTCCGTTCTTCTGTATATTTATTGATTTCCACTTTGAAAAATATACATATTTTCTACTTCTTTGTCGTCGTCTTCGTTTGTTGGGGCTATTTGTATGCCTGTCGGTTGAGGTGCAATCAGTTGATGTTCTGTCGTGCTACGGATCGCTACTAAAAATACAAAGCTCCCCGCGCCGTCAATCCAATAGGACTATATTCAAATTTTGTTTGTTTGCGTGTAAAGCAAACTCAAGTGTTCGCATATGTCACATCTGTGTAAATTGAAACTTTCAGATCGTGTTGCAGAATACTCAGACGAGGACGAGGAAGGTGAATTCAGTTCGGGCGAATTCAACGACGATGGTAACGACTTGGGCATAACCGGCTACGACCAGAAACGTGACTATGCACAATCAAAGCATGATATGCGCAAATACCGTAAGCTGCAGCGGTCAGAAGTCGAAGACGTTGCACTAGGTGCAAATCCCGTGGACAGTGACAGTGAATTCGAGATGAAGGATAAGAGTTCGTCGAGGGCGAAAATAAGCCGGGTGAGTTACATACACATACTTGTACCATTCCCATAATTATAGCCTGTGAAATTATGCTCCCATCATAACACTTGGCTGCTGCAAGGACTCGTGAGTTGGCCAAATTTAGAAACCATGTTGACACTGTTGGGTACTGCTGACTTGACAGAACGCCAGCAGATGCGAAAAATGCTTGATAAAAACAATCAACACTCTGATCTAGAGTAAACACAGCTAAATAACCCCAGCGTTGTTATGGTGAGAACGTAATTAAGTTAGATTTGCGCAGTTGTCAAGAGTTTAATTAAATAGCAAAACATTGATTATATTGTTGTTGCCCCCGACGTGCCGAAGCCGATCGTTTATTTACATTATTAGCAGCACACCCGTGCTATGGGACACTATGGCAGACACCGCCTCAGTTTTATTGTAGTCGCGCTTTTATAGCATTTTGGCAAGGTCACGAAAACAGTGAATTTTTGTGTGTTTTCTTGAAATTTGAGTATGCCATTTGTTTGGATTGAAAATATGCAATTAAATTTATTTCGGTTGCTGTGTGTTGGAGTCTGTTTTATACTGCTAGTTCTGGGGATTATGACTCAATGGGATTTATTCGTTTCAGATGCTTGGCAATTGGTCGCATTTTCAATAAGGAAATCAAAGAATTTTTTGGCAGCAAAGTTGAAGATGGTTTTCGTTTTTAAAGGATACGTATTCGGCGGTGACATTGGTACTTGGGTAGCTCTAGAACGGCCTAGCCGCTTTTACTTCAATTGTTTGCTAATATGATTTTCGACTTGATATGCGCACCTTTGCAATTTTGTACGACATTTTCATCATTGGCGAGGCGGACCTGGACATGCACCCCGAAACCCAAAGCGAAACATTGTTATTTTTAGAACAAACTTGTAGGCTTTTGAGATTGTAGTTTGGTGTTAAACGCAGCTGTGTGACTTTTTGCGGATGAAGCGCTGTTTCATGAAGCACATGAGGGCTCTCATCTGTCCAGTAACGTATATTTAGCTTATTGACGAAGCCGTTTGGCCCAAAATGCGCTTCACCGCTGAAAATTTAAAGTTGGCTTTAATGTGCTTAAAGTTGCGACCACCGACTCGGAATTTGTGTAGTACATTTTAAATATTTGTGAACGTTGTTCCTGCGTGTACTTCGATGAAAATGTTGATGTTGTTGTGATGAGTGCGTTCACATTGAAAGTTTGAAGTTGTCAAGTCGCTAATAAAAGACCCTTCATATAGAGTCCGAATTATCGATAAAAGGTGTAGATTCTACGGAACAAAATTAGTTTTAATATTTAATTGGTCCTATAATTCCGTAACGTGTTGCCCGTTGACGCATAGGCCGAAAGTAACACGGAACATTCATCGATCAAAAGAAAAGTGGTTTCGTTCGACAAGGTCTATGCGACATTTACACGGAGAACATATGGGTACCACACACTCACTAATTTGTTGGCTATAATTTTAATTACTTTCATTTTAGTAGACCTATGTCAAACTTTTAAAAAAGGAACCTTTTGCCGAAAACAGTACGTTACTAGAGTTCGTGGAATGGGTTAGCCAAGGTATGCAGTTGTTAGGGATGCAATATGATTTAGGTATGAGCAGTTCCTAAAGAGGTTGTAACAGCTAAGCACGTTTGTAGGTATTGCTCACCTCTCAAGTTGCTGTAATATTGTAAATCCTCTAGATCTTTGAAAAGGTTGTAACAAAATGGACTGTCTAAAGATCTGTAAATCTCTGCTTGTTTGTACTACAGTACTATGCGGTCGTATATGCTCGTAAAAGATGTTCAAAAAGCTCTGTAATCTTAAACATTGGTATCACAAATCTGTTAAGAGACTGTGTAAACTCCTAAAGCTCGGTTCTATGAGCTTTGATATAAACACTGCACACCTGTGGAGAGTGACATTTTATTTGAGGTAATTTTGTTTTGTTGGCGAAAAAGAAAAGAGACACGTCTTCATATAACGAATGCTTATATTAAACTCAAAGGAGAAATGTTACATTATGCATAAGTGCAGTTAAAGATGAGAAAAATAAATATGTATGTACAACTGAATTAGGGTTGCCAAAGCATGTTAATCCCACAAACTCCATCTCAACCAAAATTCATAAAATAAAATACATAATATTAATTATTAAATAGTTCTTTAAACAAATTCATGTGTTTACTCTTATTTAAACATTTTGTGAAAATATCAGCAACATTATTGTTGCTTGGTATATATTCGAATGATACTTCATTACGCGTACACTTATCTTTTAAATAATGATATTTTATATCAATATGCTTACTACGTTTATGTGTAATATGGTTTGTAGCAAAAAAACTGGCACCCTGGTTGTCGCAATATATGGTAGTTGCCTTATCTGTATGTTGCAAAAATCTCATCTCCGCCAGCAAACTTCGCTGAAATACGACTTCCTTCGTACCTTGACACATGGCGATGTACTCAGCCTCCATCGTGCTAAGTGCTATAACGTTCTGCTTCTTTGATTCCCAGGCGACTGGACCACCGGCAAAGTAAACAACATAACCACTGTAAGACTTTCGGTCAGTTGCATCCGAACCCCAATCAGCATCTGTATAACAAATTAAACCATTATTATTTTTGTAAGTCAAACAAACCTTTGGGTTGTTTCGCAAATATCGAAGTATATGCTTAGCTGCCACAAAGTGATCCTGATGTGGGTGGGAGCTAAACTGTGATAGCTTCGAAACAACATGAGTAATGTCAGGTCTGGATATTGTCGCCAAATAGTTAAGTGCACCCATAAGAGATTGATATTCCTTGATGTTTGTTCCAACACAGTCCTGCTTTGTACATTTTTCTAGTACTGTTCCACAGGCAAGCGGTGTAAATGCAGGTTTGCAATTTTGCATTCCCCAGTGAGACAGCAAATCTTCGACATAACGTCTCTGGTGAACAGTTATATTTCCACGTAGACCATCTCTTTCGATTTCCATTCCAAGGTAAAATTTGATCGGCCCACGATCAACAGCCTCGACAAATCTATTTAAATTTTTCACAATACTGTGCATAGTTGCTTCTGATGAACATGCCACAATAAAATCGTCAACATATAATCCAATTATATTAATGTCGCCTCCATTTCGCAATAAATATACACAACCATCTGTTTTGCACCTTATGAACCCAATGCTTATCAACACCTCGTTAATTGTCCTATTCCAATCTCTTCCAGCTTGTTTGAGTCCATACAAGGACTTTTTTAGTTTACAAACCTTCTCTGGTTGACTCTGGTCTACAAATATATCGGGTTGACGCATATAAACTTCTTCTTCTAAATGTCCGTTAAGGTAAGCGGCTGCAATATCAATATGGTTTATTAGAAGTTTATTCTGCACAGCTAGCGCCAAAATTAAACGAATTGTAGGATGCCTAACAACCGGTGCATAGGTTTCCAAATAATCCACGTTGTATTTCTGGAAACATCCCTGAGCTACTAAGCGTGCTTTGTACTTCTCCACAACTCCATCTGCATTTCTTTTCGTTGTAAGAACCCATTTACATCCGACAATATTTTTGTTTTTCGGTTTACTAACAAGATCCCACGTATTATTTTCGACCAACGAATAATATTCCTGTTGCATAGCTTGTTTCCATTCCGTAGCATTATCACCCTGTAACGCTTCTTGAACAGAGATCGGATCTGGAACGATCGACGTTAGCTTATTTGCAACTTCTCGAGCCGTACCTGAAGCCGGGACTTTCCGCGGTCGTAATCCTGGTCGCCTAGGATGGCATATTCGCGAAATTCTCCGTTTTCCTCCACTCGCATTCTTGTTGTTAGCCAGCACGTTCGGCTCCTCTTCAGCTAAATCGCTCCACTCATTTTCAGCAACGTCTTCAGCAACTACATCCTCAGCAACTTCTTCAGCCACATCTCCAGCAATATTCTCAGATTTTTCCCTCACATTTCCATCAGCAACATCCTTAGCCATCACACCTCTTTGATCATCTCCATCAAAAAAAATAGTTTGTGCTCTAACCAAAGAACTACTGGCGTCATAGTCATCGTTTGAGAAGCTTTTTTCAAAAAATGTGACATCTCTGGATATAGTAATTGTTTTTAGACTCTTGTTGTACAGCCTGTATCCCTTCGTGTGATTTGCATAACCAACAAGGGTCAACATTTCGCCCTTCGGATGCAGCTTAGACCGACCTGGCCGCTTAAGTAATGCAATAGCATCACACCCAAATGCTCTCATATGACATACAGATGGTATTTTCCCAAACCAACGCTCATATGGTGTTTTGTCCTTCAGTGCCTTAGTCGGAGAACGATTTCTTATATACGTGGCAGTATTGATTGCCTCTGACCATAGGTATTGTGGTAACTTGGATTCCTCTAACATACATCGTGCCATTTCGACGAGAGTTCTGTTCGCCCTTTCGGCGACGCCGTTTTGCTGCGGTGTGTAACATACAGACCGCTGATGGACTATCCCGTTTGATTTTAAATAACTATCAAACTCGCCATTGACATACTCTCGCCCATTGTCACTACGAATACATTTTACCTTTTTTCCAGTTTGTTTTTCCGAGGTTGCTACAAACTCCTTAAACACATTCAGGGCATCTGATTTTCGCTTCAAAAAATACGTGGTTGTGTACCTCGAAAAATCATCTATAAAGGTGATGAAGTAGTTAGAGCCACCTTGTGATGAAACTCGCATTGGACCACATATGTCAGTATGTACCACGTCAAGCACACTGGAAGTAAACAATGCACTGTTGTAGTTATTAAATGGCTTTGTACATATTTTGCATAATGCACACGTGACACATTTAAAATCACTTGGCTTATTTACGCTTATACCCCGAACCATTTCCATCTGTGACAACTTGTATAGATCTCCCATGTTAAGGTGTCCAAAACGTCTATGCCACATCATAGATGCAGCTTCCTGAGTGACACTTAAAACCGTTTCTTTGTATGCCTTCATTTTCGTCGTGAATATTCCATCTTGCAAGTAAGCTACAAAAATTAAATTGTTTTCCTTGGTATTAACAAAAGCTTTTTCATCAGTGAACTGAACACGATTTCCATTTTTAATTATTTTGCTAACTGATAAAAAATTAGAATTAAGCTCTGGCACATACAGTACGTTTTGCAAAGTAATGTCAGCATAATCTGATTTCAACGTCACATTACCTACTCCATTTGCCTCTACGTTATCACCTGATGCCATGAAAACCTTTTGTACATGCTTTTTTAGTGACGAAAATAATTTCTTTTCACAGCACATATGAGAGGATGCACCGCTATCCAAAATCCACTGATTGTTGTTGTACGTTTTTTCTTGGGTATATGCGCTTAGAACAACCGCATGATCAGTGCTTTTGTTTTTGCATTGCGATTTAATATGCCCTCTCATCCCACAGCCATAGCATTTAACGTTTCTCCTGCCCCGTTTCTCGTTTCCCCATGCACGCTGTCCACTTTGCTGGTATTTATTTTTCTGTTCCCTATTCTTAACTGCTAACACATGTTCGTTCGAATCACCTCTGTCCCCGCGACGATGTTCTTCCTCCAAGATCTTGATCTTCAATTGACTAATCGATGGCAGATCATCGCGACTCTCTATGGCAACAACAAAATTCTCCATTTCATCTGGCAAACTGCACAACAATAGAATGCTCAACAAATCACCGGGAATTTGAACATCGATTTCATTTAATGCATCGACTATTGAACAGAATTCGTTTATTTGACCAGTGAACTTCAATCCAGTCTTAAACTGAAATCGAACCAACTGTTTAAATAAATTAACCTTCCGAGCAGGTCCCTTTCCATTATAGGTTTCATTTAATTTTTCCCAAGCTGCCTTGGAAGTATTACATCCTTTTAGGTGAATTAACTCCGAAGGCTTTACACATAGCGTTATCATTGCCAACGCTTTGGCATCTGTTCTGTCCCTAGCTGCTTTTTCCGTAGAAGTTAATACGACATCGCTCTTTTCCACTACCACATTCCAATAATCCAATGTGATAAGCAAGCTCCTCATCTGGACCGACCAAGATGTAAAATTATCACCGTCGAGCTTGTCGATTTGCATTGCCGAACCAGACATTTTTTTATGTAAATATATTTTTTTTTTTCAATTAAATTAATTTTCCGTCCCGACGTACTATTTAAGATATTGAACAAAAAAAAATGTTTAAGAAACTATAAAAAAAACCGTATACTGGGATATCTAAGAATCCGCGTGGTCTGGGCCCATAACCTTTGTTGGCGAAAAAGAAAAGAGACACGTCTTCATATAACGAATGCTTATATTAAACTCAAAGGAGAAATGTTACATTATGCATAAGTGCAGTTAAAGATGAGAAAAATAAATATGTATGTACAACTGAATTAGGGTTGCCAAAGCATGTTAATCCCACATGTTTGATGTTGTTGAACCCAGGGGGAATGTGTACTGTAAGCCAAAACGTTTTCGTGCAAACGAATCATTTCCTCTAAGTTGTAGAAGTAAATCTTTCGTGCACACGAAAACGTTTGAACGTTTCGCCTTACAGAATGTGACCCCAGTTAACTAAGTTGTGATTCGTACTTAACGAGCATAAGATCTTTCGTTTTAGGTATTAGAGCTACGCGATTGAAAGTTTACCTAAATCAGGATTATGGAGCTTCCATGAAATGTCTGCTTAGTTCCTTGTAGAAGGTGAAAATACCTAAAACCACAGGTTACCACATTTAGTTAGAAAATGACATCGAGTCTCCAAGATCCACATTATAAACAATTAAACACAATACTCCCACTTGTACACACTTAAAAAAGAAGCCCGCTTCCGCGAAACTATACCTCCTCATGCAGATGTGAATCATTAAAATACCATATAAACATAAACGGTTTGCGTCATGCAGCTGAAATAACCCTTCGCATTGCAAAATACGAGACTGTACAAGTGTACACAAAAAAAACAACAACAATTAACGTCTTAAAGACTGCGTAGTGTTGTCTATTTGATTAAATGGCGCCCAATGGCGCTGACTCATGATTCGCACTCGAACAGAGAGAAGCAAAATATTGCAGCGTGTTGTATGCATGTGAACATCCAGAAGCCAGCCAACAAATGTTCTCCAAAGTAAATGTGCACGTTTCGATTGTTAGTGCTCGTGCAATGAAACATAACCGGAAGGCTAATGGTCTCTCTGTCAGTGTTCGATGTTTTTCCAAGATATCACAGCAAATATACAGACTGAACAGTTTCGGATATTGGCGCGGTGGGTAGCTGCATACGTCAGAGAATGTGTTTACAATTCAAAAGATACACTTGTACCCGTATATGGGCTGGCAGCTACAAAAGTGCACAGCAGCTTATTAGCTAATGGCTGTAGGTGGTTAACCTGTGCATCATTTCATTTTCCAAATGGTATTTTTGATTATCGAAGTAGTGGGTGTGTTGTCGCAGTGGTTAAAGCGGAGGAGGTAGATTATGGTTTACATATGAAAATGTGTGATTATTTATCTTGAGTACCTTCAACAATATCGAAATGCGTTCTATTTTCATGTTTGGTTTAACCAATTATCCTTTGAACCTCAAATTGGACTTATGCGGTGTTTTAATGTGTACTTGTACTGCTTTTTTTACGGTTGCTCTTGTTTATTCGACTGAATTTGTTGAGATGGTAGTTTTGACCGACAGTGGTCTGTAAGAAAGAGCACCGCTCATATTCGATTCACCAATCACAAAGTCATTTAAACGAGCTTTAAGAATGCTTTGGCTTGTGTTATTCGCTTGGAATTTAAATAGAACGGGGTTCTTCAATGTCGGCCATCCTTCAGGTAGAATGTTTCGTTCACCAGAATTAATCTACTTATCTTCTTTTGTTTTTGTTTCGGCCACTTCAGCAACTTTTGTTTTTTGTCAAAAGGCTATCGTCTGTGAATTAACAACACACCCAAAGTTCGTTAAACTGGTGTTGTTGACAGCTCTTCAAAATAAGGAAGCTACTATCGCCGCCTACTCGTAAAGGTGTTTGACCTTTAGGAAGGCACATTGCTCTTATTTTTCCCATGCATGTATTTTAATTATTTCTCGGAAGTACCGTTCATATTGTGAGTAACATTTCCAGAACTATACAATGATGCTGAATGAAGCATTTTTCTCAGTTTATACATTTGGCCTTTGGCCAATTAGGTCTATCAGCAGCCAATATAGTTTTTGCAAACAATATTCTGATCACCCATCATATTCATACACGAGCAGGATGAAGGATATTCTAAGAAGCAACTACTAGTCAAGTGTTTCTGCGACCTATTCTTGACCGAAATATTTAATTTCTTATTTAAATTTCAACATTGGCATACTTATTTGCTTATAGCGACGGTTGCGTGAGACGTTGGCATATGTTGAGTGGGTATGTGCACAAGAATTGTTTTTACCTTGCTCCAGTTTAGAAGATCGGGAAATGATGATTGTTATAGGACGGTGATTTATCATTTAATTTATGGTTCCGTTTAAAGAGTGTTTTGAGAGGTTGTAACCAAATACTTTATAGATAGACGTCAATTTAGGGTGATTGTTTTTGTTAATGGACTTGTTGAGTTTGGAGTTTTTTCATCATCGTTTGTAAATAGAAAAAAACATATTAACACAACAGCATAAATAGAAAAATTGACAACAGGAACAACTTCAGCAGCAAAAGTCATATTATATTGAAAACTCGACAGTACCTTATTCGAGATTGGAAGCAAATGTATTGTCTTGTCAGTTGATTGCGACACATCGTTGCCAGGCTCTTGTTATACCTGCCAAATGCTAATGCCAAAATTCCTGTTGATGTCGCTGTGACAGTCTGTTTCGCACATAAGGCAGGAGTTGCTAGCAAATGAATTACATCTGCTGCTGTTTGTAGTTTGATCTGCCAAATAAATTTCGCAAACGACTTTTCAAAAAGGGGGCATGCAAAGAAATTTCTGAAAATATGACAGTACCAGGTTTAGAAATGTCAAAAGAAGGCTGATACAACAATTCTATATAAAAACGTATAACCACGCGACATTTCGGCATTTGTTTATGTCTTGTGCTGAGCATTTGTCTTTGATATATTGACGATGCAAAGAAATGTCTAAATCTCTTTTGGAAAAAGGATATGGCTTTTGAAGTATGAGTGAGTGATGAAGTATAAGTAGTTTAATCTTCTAGGTGTTCCTTATGTAGGTATTCTTTTCAAAAACTAACTATTGTGACCTTTAGTAAATTTAAAGGTAATATATAACATTTTTATAAGAAACAAAATAGAGAGTTTACTCGAAACTTAATTGGACAAGTTAAATTAATTTTTCTAGTGATTAAGCCCACAATAAGTCAATGAATTTTGTTTTAATAAATTCTCTGTCGTAATTTCCAAAGAATTTCCAATCCCTTCTCAATCCATAACAAGTAATTCCGTATACATGAACAAATCAGTGGAAACACACTCATTCATTAAAAGAATTTCATTGAGGTATGTAATAAATGCCACCGAGCGTCCTTAACGGAATGTTCATACGTACTTGTATCGAGACAGAATGATATCGAACATACGCATACTTATACGAAAACTTATTTTTTCCATTGTAATGTTTGTTTGTAAAAGTTCTAAACTGGTGTGGTGACAGACGAATGGATTTATTGGACGTCACGCACAAAGCGACAGAATGTATTTTTGTTTCAGATGACTTATGATAAGTGGGCTTAAGTGTATGCATTAAAGTAATTGCATTTTAATTGAATGAGAACCTTTATTTGTCACTTTACGATGTTTAATGACGTCGTTTGTTTCTATTTTTAAAATCATAACTAACAAGCACTTAACAAGTTTGTGTGGTTAGACTTATTTTCGTGGCAATTTTTTAACGCGAGTTGAGAAACAGGAATTATGGTTGGTTCAGTGGCTTATTTGCACGATGTCCAGGGCATTGAAGTCACTGAGCATAATAACTGCAGCTTTCGGATAGAGAAATACGGCTGTGTCGGATATTTTTTCATATTTCCAAATAAGTGGAGGCCTTCCTCTGTTGACAGGCACTTACATTTTTGCAAAAGCAATGTTTCATTCCGTTTGGATGCACCTTTAGGCGTACGACTTAAACAAGTCCATACGTAGTTAATAATTATAGATGCCTGTTAAATTTGGAAAGATTTGATGAGATAAGTTTTTCATTGAACTTGTAACTCTGTTCTACAACAATTTGTAACGCTTGTAGCAACTGACTCGTATACTACCAGTTCCGCATGTTAAATAAGATTTAAATAAGTAAAAGCAGCAGCTTTGCGTGGCAGTCTGCATTATTCAGGAAATAGCCTGAACTAACCTTAAAGTTCGTCCCTTACACAATTTACTGCTTCACCAAAATTCCAGATTAACAGAAATATAGAAAACTTTGTATGGAAAACCTCAAACGCACGCTCACTTTAAAAGTTGAAAGCGTAAGTATTATACATTAGCTGTTTAAAGTGCCCACCCATCCACTGCCATACGAACATGATCCTAAAGGTTCCTAACGAGCCAATTCCGTCGCCTTGCCATCAACAGAGCGCTGTCATTTTTTCCCTTGCGAATAACTAAGCACTACAAAATTTATCTTCGCATTTTGTTATTTCATTTTCTATTTTTATCCTCTTATCCTTAACAGGTGTTCGCAGAAAACGTTGTCGTCCTGCTTTTCACAGTTGATACGTTGTCGACGTCTCCTTAACATCAAGGCAAAAAGCAATTTTGAAAAAGCACATAAAAGAATCGATTTCATCTGGCAAAGTACCCTAAGATACTCGTCTCTCTGTTTGCCCATGAAGTCCTACGCAGAGCCGTAACGTAGTTTGACAGATTTGTTTTTTGTATGTTGTCTTCTCTCTGTCGTCTGTTTTTATAGTCAATCTCTATGGGTATATCTCTCAGCTATGTGCCTACCGCTTGGCAATAACTTCACCAACGAGACAATGAGAATACATTCGGATGAATAGTTACTTGAAGATAAGTTGTTTTTGTTTTATTTCTTCACCCACGTGTCCTCGACGAACGTCACCCATTGGTGCCTGTTACATTCATAACAAGGGCAAAGTAATTAAGTTGTATGTTAAAAAAAAACTTTCCCAAGGCGTGTGTTGCGAAACTCTGAAAAAACACCTATTAGGTGTGATACACAACACGCGTGTGCCTGTGCATGTATAACGCAGTCAAGTGATTAATGATGCCACCAAATGAAATCAAAAACCCCTTCTCCCCTTTATCTCAAGGTGTGTCCTCGCCGTAAGAAATTCTACTAACTTCCATTTCTTTTTACAGACAATTTCATTGCAGCAGCGAAACTTTAAGCAGAAAATCGTGGCTCTGCTCAAGCGTTTTAAGGTCTCCGAGGAGTTGGATGGCGGTGTTACCCGTGGATCGTCGTCACTGCGCGGCGAACGTGATTTGGACGCCCTATTTCAGGAATTGGAATCTCTGTCGTGTTGTGAGGGCGATGACTCTGGACCGGATATGGACAGCTTGTCAATCGGATCCACACCGAAGCCATCACTGCGGCCATTCTTTACAAATTCTCGGATAATGCTGCAAGACAATGTTGCAGGTAAGACCAATGAATATGAATACATGTAGTTTATTTTATACGGCTTTCGTTTTGGAATTTTGATTTTTGTTTTAATTTTTATTTGAGTTTTTTTTTTTTTGGAAAAGTTTTAAAATAAAGTTTATATAAAGTAGTTTTTATTACTTTTTACTTCCACTGCTTTTATTATTATAATCAAAGCCGTTTTAAGAGGTTCCTTTATGGAGCTAGTGCAAGAAAATAAACAAAATTTGATTCATATTCGGCTAACACATTTTATTGGAGATGGTGAAAGCTTAAGCGTATTTTAAGTAATTTCAGCCAAATTTTTTGTCCCTGTCACTGTTTTCGTTGAAGTTTACGGCGGAACTTCAAGGAAAGAACTAGTTCGAATTTTGAACAAGTGATTGTAGCCTTGTTCCGTCCAAAAATAAATCACTTTGGTCTTGCTACTCACAAAAGTTTCTATTTCGAAAATCAGACGAATAGTTTATACGAGCAGCTGATTTCTAAAGGCTGTCTGAACGATATCCAAGAGCATCTAAAACAGCCGTTCCTTAAGTAGGAACTGGTTAATTAAATAACGATATAATTTTTTGGACTCGCAATAATGGCCTAAGAACGGTACCTTGGGGCACACCTAACTATATTCCTCTCGATCCTTAACATGTTGTTTTGCATTTTGCTTTTAAATTAGGACCTTTAACAGCCGCACAAACCACATCAATTTGCGGATAAAAACGCAGCATTTGTCCGATCTCTTTACTCCAAATGGTGGCTCATCATCAAATCGCTTATTAACTCATTATTTAAGTGAATTTTTCGAACATCTATTTCACGAATTACCAAATCAATGTGTTTCTAATGTTCCTTCCTTTTTAGGCACAAAAGAAAAGCAACGCTTTGTTTAAGAAAAAAAGTTAAGTATACGCCCCCGTTAAAGGAACAAACATAATAGCTTAAAAGGCTTGGGAAAGAGCCAAATATGACAGTTAATCTGCCTAAGAACAACGAATTCTTTCCTGATTACGACGTACAAGTTCAATGTTAGCGCTAATCGGCAATGGCGTATTCCAATGGAATTTTTGTGTATGTCCTTTTTGTTTGTCGCTTGCTTAGCATTGATACTGTTTTTTCATGCTCACTATGATTCAGCAGATACTGTGATTTTGCTCGTTGCGAGCCCCTAACATGGAAACACTCCAACCACTTTTCTATGGCCACTACGCTAATCATGTCCACCGCCAACAATTTTAATTGTTAAATTTCTCTATGTAACCACGGCCATTATTATTGACGCCTTTATCGTAACCTTTTTCCCAATATATTCCAGCTTTTGTTGGGAGGTCCTTTCACCCGACTAAATGTGGGAATTTATGAAAGGCAATTATTCTCAGTTGCACATCACGTAGAAGGTAGCTCGAAAATTCTTTTGAGCCTTATATTATCAAGCCGGTTCGATTTTTAATTTGCGCCAGGTTTTTCCCTCTGTGAAATATGATCCTTTTGATATATATCTTGTGCGCCCAATTATCAGGGACTAAGTAACGTCATTGCCAACACCAGCTACCATAATTTATCATTACCCCGCACACATTGCGCGTAGTCTAATGAAATCTCACCCGCCTTACAACCAAGCAACAGTCTATACTAAACATTGGCTCACCTTCGAAAGGGCTATACCGCTTAAAATAATTTCCCTCTCCTTTGCAAATGACTTTCATTAAAACGTTTACAATTTTGTCACCCTAAAAAAAAAACCAACCTACCCTCGGTGTGCCCTTCCCTGTGAAACCATAATTGCCACTGAATATTTCTACCATTGGCCTTTGCCAACCCAAGATTGTGTTTGTGACACCCTTATGCAGCAGCAAAAAAAAACAAAATGCTTGAAAACGGTCGACCGCGGCATTGATGCCAACTTTTCTGTTGCTATTATAAATCATGCCCCCTCTATTCCCCTCCTAACGTTCTTATTATTCGTCTACACTTATCAGGGCTAGATGGCATGAAGCTCTACCTCATGGTCTATGTTGCATGGCGGGGGGGGCGATCGGCATGCCGGTATGGTGTAATTAGTGAAGCAACGAGGCCTTCTCTTAATAATGTGCGAACAAAAATTACACGTAATCTCATGCACCATGGCACAATTGAGAATGGGAATCTAATTGTAGGAGTTCCACTTTTATTTTTAATTTTAAAATATTCACCATCGTCATAGATCTCTCTTTTAGAGAATTCCCTTATGCTGAATTCTGCTCTATACTGGTCTCCTTGGGAGGGACTGTTCTAATTATTTTCTTTTATATGCCCCTAATGGCTAAGGGGCGAGGGCTCATGAATCATATATTTTTGTTCTGACTTTTAATTGCTTGGCTGGAATTTTTCTTTGTAGAACATATGGCTGTGGAATGAGTACACAGGGGTAGAGGACTAGCTTAAATTGTTGGTATTAATGGGGTACTTGGATGGCAGGCTCGTTGTAGGGTGAATGAGAATTTTGTTTGATTGCATTTAAATGGAACAATTAAATGATTGTGACGGTTGAAGCACGGTCAAATCGGAGTGAAGCGATGTAAAGTGAGTGTGAATAGATTACTAACAATTAACGATCCAAGCAGGGAGAGCGTTCACTTGAATTATTCTTTAGTCAATAGTCGATCATATCTGTCGTCTGATTCATGCATGTATTATTTAAATTGTGATTGTGAATTATATAGGGTGTGTTTTTTTGAGCTTCGGTCTCAGCAAAGCAAAGTAAAAGAGGATTTTCAGCACCATCAAGTTGATAATTGACTTATGCCTCCGAAATATTTCCAGTCCTTGGTTTGGTATACCTCGGCTTCAACCATGGTTGTGGTTTTTAAATGACCACAATATTCAGCATCGAAAAAATATGGGCTATTTTTAATTCAATAAATCATTTTATATTAGTTCTTGAGTTTTGATTTGGATAACAGTTCCTGTACGATTTTTGCCATTTTTATGAAGTTCGTAGTCTGTTTCAATCCGGTAAATGTGAGGGTCAGTTGGAAATCCATCTGATCCCTTTGAAGTGATTTTCCGGCCCTATGAAGTCTTAAAGAAATAAGTGACGTGCGACCCAGTAGTGTATATTTGTTGCTACAAAATTTGACCTAAAAGCAAGAATGCCGTTTGTTAAGCCGTCTGCTTTCAACTGCCGTCAACAAATTTGTCTTATTAAACATCTATCGTGGCACAGAAAATCAAAGTAGACCTCAATAAAATAACTCACAGTAACTTGTTCCAAATCAGCCTGAATGTATGCAGATATTTGTGATAATGTGCTATAAACTGGTAGACTTCTTCTACTTTTCGACTTGGTTAAGCCATCCATCGTTCTCCTGCTGAAAGTGTATGGCACTTAAAGCAGTTTCAAAAACACGTTCTAACAAAAAGTGGTCAATCTTATATTATATTGACTTAAAATCGTAACCTATAATTCCGATATCTGTCAGGATATAGTACCCCACGATCGTACAAACTTTTTAAGGAAACTTTTGCCTCCTATAAATTTAGCCACAACCTTTGCATGTTATATAACAGTGGTATTAATTTTACCAGACTTTACAAAAGAGAAAAAGAAAAAGCAAGAAGCTTTTAAATATTTATTGGATAGCGTGTGTTCTCAAAACATATTTTGCATTCATACGTCATACCCTATAATTTGGTCATTTATGCCTACTTATTTTTTTTCTTTAACTATGAATCTATTTTCGTAGTTCTTCGCATTAAAGAACGTATAATTTCTCAGAGTAAATGATATGCTTCGAAAATGGCTGTGTAATTACAAGGTACATGAAAAGCTTCTCAAATCCAAATCGGTGTACTTAGAACGATGGGGGGTATTCGAATAATTAAATGTGCGCATATCTTTTACAACTTATATGACCCTCTTCGCTGAGTATTTCAATAAAGCCTTGGTTATTAATGTCGAGCAGGTAATAATTTTTTTATTTATTTTTTTATGACTTCAGAAACAGTATCTCGCAAGGATTTTGAACTCACACATGACGCTAATTGGCTCATTGTTAGTGCCCCATCATGTGAGTTAGCCCACCTATTATTTCCTGTCGCTTTTTCGTTTCATTAGGGCTTGAAATTACTGACCAGCGAGGCTTAAGTTCCCTGGTCTGTTGCCTTTTCGTTTTGACATGTCTCAACCTTCCCAGCTGCCTCACTATGCGAGCTATACCCCTTACATATATGGTTTCCTGTAGCTTTTTCGTTTTATCAGGTTTCGGAATTATTTCCAATTAGATGTTTGACTTTAAAAGTCGAAGGAATATTTTGGTTATAAAAAAGGTAGTTCACTACTTAAAGGTATGCAATAAGACAAACATTTTCCTTGTGAAAAAATCAAAGTTAAGTAGACTATAAACTATAAAAAGGCTATACCGACTTATTTTCTCTAGTCAACAAGCATTTGTAATAAAATGGCGTAGGTATTTTTAATTTTGTCAGCAGAAACTATAAATTCTTCCTTGAGTCGACTATTGCTCCCAACGTAGGTACCCCTGTGATAGATACTTATCTTAAAGGTCAGACGTGTCAAGTAGATATCGGGATGATTCCATATTACACTTTGCGTCACTGAGAAAAATGCTCATACACACACACATCTACACGCAGAAAAATCGCGTATGTAAAATCAACCAAATTTCGGTTAAAAACTACCAAGTTAAAACTCGGTTAAAAATAACCTTTTATCATTTTATTCCAATTTTTCTCGGTCGTAAATAACAAACTAATTCTGTTGAATTTAACCAGCTGGTTGATATTTATCTAGGAACATGGTTCTTAACGACTGATAAAGTGTGTTATTTTTAACAGTATGCATTTTACCCATTTAAATCGGTAGTACTTAACAACGAACCCTCGGTGTTTTTCAACAGAGACTTGGTTCATTTTAACCCATTTTTTTTTAACGGAGCAAGAATCGCACTCTGTTAGAGCCATTTTTTGAGCGTGTATGGTCGAAGAAATGCGTCCCAACTTGAAACTGAAACTGTAGCTATACAACCAAACATAAAATCGGCAGTCTGCTTTTACTATTAGCTTTTATAAAAATGTTTCAATTTCACCTTAAACTTCATTCAAGCAGCAGATTAAAGTGTCACTTCTATTTCGTGATAAGAGTATTTTCGCATTTGTCAAGTTCACTTTTGGTCTGATTTCTATTGACGATAATATACTCAAATAAACGTATATATATAGTAAACACTTGAATAAGAATATTTCAAGCAGCATTGTAGCTGTTCTTGTTGGTATTTTATAGCTTCTTTGGCAAAAGTACCTTGAAGAAAAATTCATTTAGAAACAAAGTTCATGTTTCCACTTGAGAAGTTTACGAGTACTTGTTAAAACAAAGTTTCCCCAGCACTTTTTCACGTATTTTCGAATCACTGTTAGTGATTACAGAGATATTGCCTACAGCACCAGTGTCAGCGGTTCCTTTATCTTAATGGTATTTGTGGAAATTAAAATCGTATCAGAGCTTCTCGACCACATTAAAACAATATAAATGATAATATTCCTGGATTTTTTGTAATCACTGTAAGGTTAAATTCGTGAAGACTTTGCCAAGGGTCCCAATAGCAATTCTTTTACTTGGAACTACGTATTTCTTTGCAAACTAGTTAGAATGGAAATCGAATATAATCGTGATAAGCTTCCAGAGTACCACTTAACGTGACACTTCTACCGACAAGTGTTTGTTTCGTCATGATCACTGTCTATACACGCTTTCTATCTTAAGCGTTATTGCTTAGATATTCTGCTTTGCTCTACTGAAACCAACAGCAAGACGAAACACGTTGGGCACACATGGCGTATACGTAACATTTATATTTATGTTTTTTTTTTTCAATTCAACTTATAATTGCCTTTGATGGCGCTATGGCACGGATAACTCAATTCGATTTAAATTGCTATAGGCAAATATCCTCAGGATAGAAATGCAGTCTAGGAATTCATTTCAGTCCCAAATTTAAATACATACTTGCTTTTCTTGCATAATTGTACGCTTTCAGCCACAAGGGTGCCTCCCAACCATTGAAGTAGACAAATATCAAATATTGACAGCAAATTTTGTTTATTTTCTTCACACACCAACTAGAGAATACGTACGTACATATTTACATAGTTCTAGGCAAAAACGCTTTGATATCCAAACGTTTTCAAAGACACAACTACATCCTTCTAATTTATATTTTCTGTTTTTGAGAAAAGGAATCCAAATGGGCAGTTATGTTTGAGTTGTTCTTTTAGTTCTTCGAATTTGAATTCGTTTGATCGTAGTAGTTATTACTTATAATAAAAGAAAAAATTACATACAAAATATTTGAATTATACAACATTATTATATACATAAACAAACGTTTATTTTTCTGTTCGTGTTTTGTTCTTTTTTTTTTGTTATTGTTTCTTTTTTGTGCATGGCTTGACGATTTCTTTTGCAGGCAACACGGAGAGAAGGTCCTCGGACAAAAGTGAACCAACATCGACATTTAATGATAATAAGAAAAGCAATAGTTTAAATAATAACAATTCGGCCACGACACCAGGTGATGTGAAGAGTCAAACTAAAATAAAAAAAAAGCAAAAAAAATATACACCAAAAGAAAATGTTCTTCTTCTTTCCCTTTAGTGTTTTATTTTTTATTTTTTCCGTTGTATTCTTCTTATCTGTTTTTTTTTTTTTAATTTGTTTTCCTTTCCTGATTTGCAATTTTAATTGAAAGAGAGAAAAAAAAAAAGAAAACTTATTAAATTGACGATCCTTTTTATGTTTGTGTTGTTAGTCACTGCTGCTGTGCATCTTCTCCTTGCTAAGTTATTTGTTTCTATTGAGCTCTTGCATGTGACATTTTTGTTGTAACTGCTATGCTTTGAAGTAGAAGTAGACACATGCATTCATTATATTGTTGACACCCATATACTTACATAATCACACACAAACTTAAAGGCAGCTTTATGTTTTTTTTTGTTTGGCAGTCGTCTGCTTTTAAAATTCTTTTTTAAAAACATTATTTTTCTTTGTTACGTATGTAAATAAAGAAATTAATTTCCTTTCCCATCGTGAGGTTGACCAAAAACAAACGTTCGAGTGCAACTTCGTTTACATTTGGGTTATATGTGATAACCACATATTTCTCCCCCCTGGTTACAACAAATAAATCAAGTCTTGTCTTAAATACTTTCGAAAACAGTTCCTCATTGTGGAACCTAATATTGCTGCCGACTCTATTGCCTCCTTTTGCCAGGACTACAAATACATGTAAAGTTCTCATCTTCCTGCGACTCATTCTCGATGTTTTCAACTGCTCATCAGCATCATTTTCAATGCCCCATGTACATAATAGTTTTTTGTAGCAGATATAAGATGCTCAGTCACAACTCCGTTGACTGTTCCTCACCATATTTTACAGCGTATTTTTGATTTTAATATTTTGCAACTTAATTCCCTCACCCATAAGGAGTAACTCATCGTTTACCTCTCTGTTCAAGGACATTTTTGTGGGAGCTCAATTTAATGCTGGACCCTTGCCTGTGGGCAAGATCACATAGCACGTCTTGGAGGTAACGGTCTGCAGCCTGGAAATCTAAATTTGTAAGCCAGTCGCCTAAAGACACCTACTACGCATAGATAATTCATTCAAAAAAGACGTGTGTCACTCAATGAACATAAGATACAACGTCACGACTTTGACAAGAACTTTTACAGCTTCGTTTCTGATTGGTTAGGGTTTTGCCTTGCCTTTAGAACAGGCAACTTGAAGCTACTTATTATTCTATGATTCAGCTAAATTTCAATTCCAAATTGTTGGCCCCGACCGCTTCTCTGTATATAACTTTCCTTGCTACTATTCGCAGTCTATAGTTCGAACTTTGTAGCCGCGGCTTAATATTTTCCATCTATTCAAAAGTCTACGCCGATTCATTATGTGCGTAGGTAGGTACTGCTTCCCTAAACCCCATTTCATTTGTAAGTCCACGATCATGTTGCATTTCTAGCTGCACCGTAAGTCTGTATGCACTTGAATTAAATATCTGTTTCTATATCTCTGTTCATTATTCTTTCGGATTTTATACTTTACTATACCACTTATCCATTTCTTGCTAGTTTTTCACTCAAATCCAAATTTCTTTTTATTTATCACATTAACGAAATGTAATTGTCTTTTTCTCTTCCAGATCGCGGTCCAGAATTCCGTAATGACAGCTCCGGCAATGAGGCTAACACTGGTAATACCGATGGACAGACTTCAGATCCACAGAATAGTCCGCCGCGTGGTGAGAAGGACTTCCTGCAGAACTCGTACAATATGACACCGGTAACGCCGGGTCCACCAGTTACAGTTCTATCTCAACCGCCGCCGCCCAGCGAAAAGCGTAGTCGTCTTTTTCGGACTTCTAGCAGTACTCCGGGCGGCGGCAAGAAAAAGCAATCCTTGAGTCTGACAGCTGAACCACGATCAGTATTAGAGACATGTCTGTCTCCCACAAATGTTGAGCCGAGGAAAATACTCCTCGATCAATTGAGTAAGGAATTTGCTACAGATGAATCTGTTATTCCGGATGTGGTGACAATAATTAGCCCACCGGAGGCGCTGGTCAGTATCAGTTGGGCCAATAAGTTGACGCAACTCTTTGCGAACACATTCAAGCCGGCATTTTTGCCCCAGAATACAGCTGAGGTTAAGGCTGTGCTACAGGCCCTTATGGCCAAAATTCAAAAATAGTAAGTGTATGCTGATGGTGAGATGAATTGTGCTGAAGTTAATTTTGTTTTCAGTTGCAACTCGAATGCCAAACCGCCAACTACAGTGAAGATACTGCTCCTAGGCGGTGACTGGTTACAGGGCGCCGCATTGCGACACTATGTAGAATTGCTGGGCGTCAGGCCGCCCGATTGGGTTAATCATCTTCGCTTTTATATTGTTCCTATCGGCAGCAGTACCATATCACGTCATCTGAGCTCAGTTGATCAGTCATATTGCGCAATGTTCGGCACCGAACACTGGTATCAGTTGTGTGAGCGTGCAGCAGCTACCGCCGCAGCCGTAACTGCGGTGTCAACTGTGAACGCGCAAAGTATTTCTTCGTCTCTGAACGACCCGATGGCGACGAATAAGTCGGAAATTGTGGAGCTCATCAATCGGGTACAGCGATACCTACATGTGGCTGGTCCCTGCACACAGATTCCAATCGCCGAGGCCATGGTCAATTATAAGGATGAGGACTCTTGCCAAATCTTTGTGCCATTTGTCAGCGTAAGTCAGAGAGGCATTAAAAAATACTTTTGATCTAATGTAAGTTGTATTCCATTAGGATGTTCGAATTGGCTACGCCGATGGACCGCAAGTTTCATTAGATCTCGAGGAATCCTCACAATTAGCTCAGCAAGCAGCTGCTAATGCCATAGGAAGTAGCAGTGGTACCGGTGGTCTGTCCAGCTCTCCACCATTGAGTGGGCGAATCTCACCGCCATTGCAGACGCCACCATCAACACAGACTCAACAGTCTACACACGAATCTGTGGAACTACAAGTGGATTACTGGCCAATAATGCGTCCGGTAGATGTTAAGGAAAAGAGCATATCAAAGGGTGGCGATCAGGGCAAGAATAGCATCAAGAGTTCATTTAGGAACCTGCAAGTGTGGCGGCTGCCTCAGAATGCTCAAATTGGTGAGATATCCCATGGACTGACTGTTAGTTTCGCAACGAAAGAAAAGAAACAAAAAAGTAAGTATAGTGGAATTCGGGTTTTCGAAAAGAATTTTCATTTGGTCTAGACCGCCCACCCTGTGTAAGACCTTCAGTTCGCAGTATAAATTGTGTCCTCTTTTTCATTTTCCAGTTATGCGGTTCGCTGGCAAGAAGAAGGAGAAGGATCGTGATCTCGAAAAAGAGCAATGTGTTGAAGGTGTTGCGCGATTAATTTGTTCACCAAAACAATCTCATCCGGTTCCGCTGAGAGGTAATAACCCATTTGACTAGTTTTTTTTTTCTCCGTTACATAGTTAATGTTATTCCCTGTCATCACTATTTTAGTATACATCGATGGTACCGAATGGACTGGCGTTAAGTTCTTCCAACTATCATCACAATGGCAGACGCATGTTAAGAATTTTCCAGTTGCTCTAATTGGTTGTACACCAATGTCCTGTTCAGAGCTATCCTAGTCATTTTAATAATCCTAAATTGAAAAAGAAAATCTTTAAATAAATAACAATACGAGTAATTCTATATAAAAATATATTAATGTATGTTTTACACAATAAAAGCTAAATTAATCCTATTATACATATTATATTATATACACAGCAAAAAAGAAAGCAAAAATAAAAAAAAAAAACACTACGCCAGTTAAAAATAATCGAAGATTATGTGGGCATGATTATGCAGAGCTTGATCAACGCAACAGTGTAGCCCCCTTGAAATATAAAACAAACACAAAACAACTCCAAAATGAGTGATACATATTTGTAAATTAGCGAACAAAAACTAAGTTGGACAAGCAAATAAATTGTAAACGTTTAATAGAGCAGATAAATATACTAATTTTCTTACTCTAATTGTTGTGATTTTATTAATATATATATGTAAGCAGTAAGAATTAATATATAATAATGTTTAAAGCAGAATTATAGTTACTCATTGCTTATGTAACATACGACATGAAAAAAGGAAGAATAATACATTTTAAGCAAGAAAAAAAAAAACAAAACCAACCCGGATAAAAATATACATACATATTCGCCAAAGGTTACACTTTTTTTTATTGTTTTAAATGTTTTTTTTTTTTTTATGTTTTGTTTGATTTTTTCTATATCAATCGCGTTTATTATTTCTATAGTAATTGCATTCTGCGGTTCTCACAACCACCGAGTCTTATAAAGGAGGTGTCAGAAGAAAGTGTGCTCTCAAGATGAAGACCAGTCTATTGTATGCATTTAATTTTTGGAACGAATGGAAGTAACCTACAAATTCGTACCGTATTCGCAAAACTCAGCATAGAATACTTTAAGATATAAATGTAGGTGTTCACCTGGACTTCTCGCTAACATGCAGTTGTGCGACGGCTGGATTACAATACTCCGTTCAGTCGTTGGCACCCCTTTCAATTCGTTTAAAGGACAGAGAAAAGCATGATCCCTAACTGCACAATTTACAAGGATTAGTTGGGCTTTCATTGCACTTTTTCCGCGAAGTTTCTGTCAAAAAAGTTGGCCGAGATTAATGCTTTTGTGAAACCGAAAAGCGCCTCACAAAATAATTGCACACTAAAGAACGCGAGAGGTAGGAAAATCACGAACAAAATGAAGTAGGCATTCTGATTTTGAGATGGCGGATATATTTACTTCCATTTGAATACGTCCCTAACTGACTGCCTCCAGTTAGGAATACTAAGTTGCTCCAGTCTAGGCCAGACTTTTTAGGTCAAACGTTTCAATGGTCTTTATTCGTTGACAAATTCACAGTTTCGGCACCATACAGCCGGCCGAACCGAGATGCAAGATGTCTTCAATGTCGACCTACACAGTCAAACGAGATTGGTGTGGATAATAAAACTCGACATGTCTTTGTGTAACACGTCACTACATATGGTATCGTTGGCGCCTTTAAATCAATTAAGAGGTGGTGTATTTCGATCTGACATTCTTTTTGTCTAAATGACTAACAGACACGATACTTAAAATGTTTGGCTTGATTGGAAACGCTTAAATATGTAAATATTTTTAAAGTCGTAGGCGAGGCAAGCAAGATTTGTTCAAGGACACAAAAAAAGCAGCTAATGCTAGTATAGACGATCCCAACTTGCATGTAAATTTGATCTGCCAATTACCACAGCTTCTATTTGATATGTCGGATCGCCAGAACGCATGAATAAGAAGGCAAGTCATCTAACGAATGTTCTGTCGTTCAAATTATGGAGATTTGTTTTTAATATCGTTGTCGTTCATTATGAATTGACTGCCGACTGCTTGTGAAACGTCAGTTAAACCAACTTTGTGATTCATTTACTTCAATTTCACCAAAGGTGAGATTGCTTCCCTGCAAATATATTCCAACATCTTGCTTCAAAGGATTTACATGTGAAGGAAATACAATAAATTATCTGAATGAATTATCTTCACTTAACAAAGTGCTATTTTTCTGAAAATAGGTTTCCCAGAAGGGAGATCCACATTTTGCGATCATACCAAAAGCCAAGGGAATTAATTAACACACAAACATTAGATATCATTTAATACAATCTGATTTGTACCACTTTTTCTTAGTCTCTGCATTACAAGTATGATTTACCATTTTTTATTTCACATATAAAGTCATTGTGAGACCATTGCCTTTTATTTAATGCTCAAAAAAAAAAAACAACACATTCTCCTTATTTACACAAACAATACAACAAAATTGTAGAACGTCGGATAATAAAGAAAAGCAAATAACATATTATTATAATGATTTTAGTTTCCTACTAATAAAACAAAAGTAAAAATCGCTGTACTTTACATTTTAACTGTAGTCAACTGTTCCATTTCAATAAATGTAAATTCTTGTAACCTTAAGCTTATGCTAAACTATTGATTAGGATAATTAAATAGAGAAAAATATCCAATTTCATAGGTTGGCTATGCAATATCAGAGATAATACTAAAATAATAAGTTAAACAAATCAACATTTGGATGGAAAGAACGGCAGACTACATAAGTTTAAAAAAAATTGTTCTTTGACGGATACGATGTTAATTGTGAAATTTATTCTTGTAGACAAAGGCATCAACCATTGTAACCTATATTCATATTGATTATATAATCAAATTAATAACAAAATTATTATCATTGATGTTGTAGACGTAAAAAATATATTATTGTGATTACTGACTGAATTTGATAGTGAATATACAAAATGGTAATAATTTTACTATTTATTATTTCGAAGTAATTATTGATTAAATAAAACAGTGTAATAGAGCAAATATCAATTTAAAAAAAAATACATACACATATTAATAAAAAGTAAGTGACAAAAACAAGAAGAGAAAGAGTAAACAGTGAGCATAATTCAATAAAAACAAATATCATTATATCGGGTTAAATTAAAATCTTTTAATGTTGTTGTTTTTACTCGAGACACTTTTCTGCACATCCCAACAGGAGTTGTACAAAATGAAATTGCAAACCTTACTAGTTTCGCAGTTCAAAGTGTAAGACAAACAGAGAGAAGGAAAAAGCTGATCCTCCGGATTTTCAAAGGAGTCACAGTATGCAGGACAAATCACTGAACTGAACTGAACTGCCTTCTTCTGTAACCAGTCGTTAACCAGGCTTATCTTTATACCTTGATCTCCACTTAAATGAGTACCTACCGATTTTGGAACTAAGTATGAGTGCTACAACGTGCTCAATACTAACCTTTCGAAAACGTAACTGGTACTACAAAGTTAAAGATCTGCTAACTGGGGATGTGGCACCACTGGAAACCTTTCTATACTGGTTAAAAAACTTTTAACTGCGAGTACAAAACGGAGGAGACAGTTTCACTTTCTCCTCACCAAAAATTAATTTGTGGCTTTCTACTACATCGATTTGACGAACTCAACTAGCTCAAGGAATAAAGGAAAAAACTTGTTTGTCGCTGTGTTTCAGCTTTTACTGACAGCCACTTCCAACTATCGTACCATCTTCATCCGGAATCTCTTCATCTCACCAATTCTAAGAGATAAGAAAGTCCCTTCAAATCACCTCCAGTTGGGTTATATATATATCAGTTGCTAAAAGTAGCGATTTTCTTACTCTCCCATCCTCGCAATCTCGTATTTAGTGCAAATTCGAGTCAAACACAATTGGTTTTACTATTTGGTAAGAAATATTTTATTTTAAATTGATCTACAACAAATATAACATATTACTCTAATTAAGACTATCGTACGACCACCGTATCATTAGATATCCCATAAACAATAATCGATTGATCTTTTAGACCCAAATTTCCGCCAATACCGCCTTCGGGCAATAGAAAATTACAGTTTGGATAACCAATTGGTTGTGAGAATTCCTCCAGGTTTGAGTTGCTAGAACTCAACGACTGAAGCGACCAAACTGCTAGGTTCTTGGACTTTCCATGTCGTGCTATCACAAAGAACTTCAAACAAACAATTAACAATTAGTATTGAGTTCACTTTTATTTTTGGATAAAACAGTTTACCTCATTCCGTTCATCAATTAAGTAGCCAATAACGAGCGCCCAGTGTGCTTTGTGACCAAATTTCAAACACGGAGCATTGTTAAAGTCTGGATCATATCTAAGTTTTAAGGAGTTAAGGAAAATGTTGAAGAAAAAGTTCAATTTCCTAGGTATGTATCAAAAAAAAAAGAAGGCTTTAATTGATATTCTTAAATCTATCTTTATTGATATCAACAGGGAAATAACACAATTATCCGGCTCTCATTGGCGGTGAAACTAGAATGACACCATCACCACGCACAAATAACATTGGAATCGTACGTTTTGTTGTTTTGTATACTTCCTCATAGGTTTCTTCATCGATTTCCACTGTGGTGACTGTTTCCTCGGCATCGCCAAGAACCATATTTAAGTGCTGATCAAAGGCCTAGAATTTACAAAACGATATACAAAAGATAGTCTCTACGGCCTCTGCATTGATATTACATGCAATCTTCCGCGAAGTTCCCGCTCATTTCGCATTTTAACGTAGATTTTCTCATCTAAACTAAGGCGAATTAAGTCCAATGGTTCCTTCACTGGAATCACTTGGATCTGAAAGTAGACTTGGTTAAGATAATGTTAGAAATTTTAACGCAATTATTTTCAAATACCTGTTCCTCCTCCGTTGCCATTAGTTTAGGAAATTGCTTTGCTTAATAAGAAAAGGAACCGCACAAATAAAAACTTAACCTTTTTGCATGTAAAATTGTAAACAAGTGTCAGACGTGAAACGTTTGCCGATTGTCAAATCAAATGACTTTTGTAAGTGCTGTCCCTTGTTCTGTTTATGCTGCATACTTTTCTGTATGAAGAACCGAACTAAATTAAATTGGAAATTACTCTCCCATTTATTTTATATGTATCCCCTATTTGTGTGGTTTAAAAAACCAGTGTGATCTCGAATCGGGATTTTGTTGACAATGCAGAATTGTCCTGCGTCTATTGTTTTCCTTGTCATACACTATCAATAAAAAGTATACCAATTATAATCAAAGTAGCAACACTGAAAATAACGAACGAATTGTCAAAAAGTCAATACCAACGAGTATCGAAAAACGAGACTCACTTAAGCACCATGTACGACTATTTTTGTATACAATTTTGCACTTTTCCTTATTTATACAACGGAATTGCACAACTTTTTCCATTTTTTACTTGCACACCGTAGTCCTTATCCTCAATACAAATTTGTAAAAATATAAATATCATCTTCAAAAGGATACGCCACAAACATACACGCACCGCTGAGTAAACAGTCTCTGACCTTGGCACAATTCATGCGACCTTCGAACAGTTGGCATTCAATTTGGGTTAAATCAGCAGCAGTCGTCCCAGCTACAGTATCACAGATTAACCTATACAAATTCTTGGCACTGAACATTTCACCATTGTTAGTGTATCTTTGTTGTTTGGCTGTGGCAAGTAGCTCCGCTGGTGCTGGAGAGCCACCGAGCAGCATGCACAATGCTGTCAATCCACAGGTTGGCCCTTCTTGAATAATGCTTGGGATATTTTTATACTGACAGCTCTTCGGTCCTGTGTAAGTGCACACTTTGGCCAGATAACAAGCTTTCTGCAGCTCAGGCCATGAATCTGCCCAGGTGCACTCGTCGATGTCACACCGTTTGGCCAGAGTTATGACAGTTTTATGTTGCGGTTGCTGGCGGTTGTGTGCGAAATTAAGCACTGGTGGGGGCGGTGGTATTGACGACACCTGCACTGAATTGGACATTGTGTTTCACTTGTTTTGATAATCGCAATTGGAGTGTTTTCTAATTCACATCAATTTGTGTGAGAAAAAATAAACTTTACTTCGCGCACCGCACACCTGAGCGAATACATAAATAAACAAAGTCTTATGCGAAACATACAAACGAAAACGATGTGACATTTCCTGTTTTGATAGGAAAATCATGAACTGTTCCCGCCGATAGATGGCGAAATGGCCAGACTGGTTCGGGTATTGAATTTAGCCTTTACGTAATCGCCTAGAGATGGCGGTGCAAAGAATAGAGAGCAGAGAGACGGTTGAATTTATTTATATTTGACGATATAACATTATAAGAAAACCGTTACATTGTTAAATTCTCTTCCTTAAAGATTAAAGTACACAAAAATTGTCCTCCTCTGTGGATTGAGTATCCTCCCCACGCCACTACATTTTCTCTATTCAGTTGTTAGCAATGGGCCATGCTAATAGCAAATTTTAGTCTCGACTTTAAAATTGAGGAAGCTCACAATTTCGAAATTTGTATGGAAATATGGCCACTGCGAAGTACTGAAGTTTAGAGTCGAAACTAAATATGTTTATTGGCAACGCCCAATGTCTGAAATCTTAGATGACAGAATGCGATCACTAAATGGTTGTTCATAGCGCTGAATAAGGCATGGTCCTGGATGAACGAATAACCAATCTATTGGAAGCTCAAAAGTTAGATCAGTCACACGAAAAGGTGACACTACTTACCTATTTCAGTTTTGCAAATTTGCGTCCTTAGTGTACACTCGTTATGGAACGTTTTTGCAGTTCCCTGGAATATAGCACACACCGGGTTATACATTGAGCTGCATTTTGCCGAACAGTTTTTGCTTGGTGGTGGACATTTTCCTTCGCTAAGGACAATCCATTCTGAGGAAAAATAAAACCATGAAGATAATAGCTTCGTTCGTTTCGACACAAACTTACGTTTTTTAGTATTACACGCTTCCATTTTCATCTCACAGGTGTTGCTAAATTTTTTACTCTCGCCGTTGTTTGACGCACATACGGGGCTATAAATTCTTGGACATACTTTGGGGCACTGACTATCGTAGCACGAAGCTCTCGACATCATTTTCCATTCTATTAAGATAGGAATTTGCAAATTGCTGTATTACATTTGAATAATAAGTTTGAGGTGTTTCGCTTACTACTTCCTGTTTTGCAATTTTCGTATTCCATTTTGCAAGAATTATCAAATGTCTGCGTCTGTTCATTGTTCTCGGCGCAAACAGGGTCACTTTCTTCTGAACAAACGGGACAATAGTCACATTCTCCGACGTTCACGAACACCCACTCTGCAGGAAAATAAGATATTTTCTCTTGAATGTATTTACATGGATACCAAAAAACTTACGAGTATTGGACTTGTATGACTCATAATTGAGTTCGCATTCATTTGGAAATGTTCGCTTTACTCCATTGAGTGCACCACATACAGGATCGTACTTGAGGGGGCAAATGTTTGGACGGTTTCGCTGTTGGTCTGATGTTTTACATTCACCTTCGTACAAAAGAACCCATCCTGAAAAAGGAGAAACCAAATTAAATCAAGTCTTGTAAGGTTTCCTTTATCAATAATTCTTTCATTATAATATTAACATTCTTTTTCAGGCCGAGCTTCTTAAAATGAATTCGTCGAGTGTGTTATATTCTGTCAACTCAACCGATAGACTGAATTGAAAATCTGCCTCCTTGTGACATGACAGTTGCATGTATATCTTTTACTCACTCCTATTTGAAAAGCAATTCTCTCCCAACAATTGACATTCGTTGGTGAATGTTTTTTGTTCTCCATCCGAAAATGCACAGACCGGCTGGTAGACGTCGGTGCAACTTGGACACGGTCCAGTTGGTGGATTCGGGGTTGTTAGCGCAACGCATTCACCGGGGCCAACAAGTTCCCAAACTGCAAATATAAGAATGATTATATCAAGTTCGATATAAGTGGGATGGACGTGCAATATACATTCTTTGGTCCTGGATACTTCAGCGTCTAATTGGCATTTATTTGGAAAGGTCCTACTGTCTCCATCAATCATAACACAGATCGGATCATAGATATCCGGACATATGTTAACCTCAGGATCAGCAGTGGCTACGTCGGGTGGACTTTCACATGGTCCATTGGATACAATTACCCTATCTTAATGAAAAAGGAACAAACATGAATTTCACTCAAAAGTATAAGATGTCCCTAACTTACTGTATCCATTTCTGCAGTTTTCAACACCGACTTCACAGGCATTGGAGAAGGTCTTCCTGGATCCTCTGAAATCAGTACAAACTGGCGCATATATGTCGGGACATATCGCAGGACAATTTTCCGCGACCGGCTCTGTAATTGATAGTGGCGGGGGTTGTGTTTGAGGTGATATCGTGATAGCAGGGGTTGTCGATTCTGCACATTCACCATCGCTTATGAACGCCCAGGCTTCGAAATCAATGGAAACCGTAAAATGAGTTGAAGTTTTTTCACAATAGTTCAGACTTACATTCTCCAGTGCGACATGCCTCAACATTGAGTAGGCACATGTTTGAAAAAGTTCTCGTCACACCATTGAAGGAAGCACACACGGGTTGATAGTTGAATGGGCATATTTGGGGACATTCCTGAGGAGGCTCCATACACTCACCGGAGTTCTCAACGATCCATTCTAAGTAAGTTAAAAATAAATCAGACATTAGAAGTATGAGTAATTTGGACATTATTTTCGAATAAGTTACAGCCATCTTAAGCAGTATGCACATCTTAGGCTGTCACTCTTGTGCCCCCAAAAGAAAACACTGAACCCAAGTGGCGGGAAACAGTAATGCAAATAGTTCTGTGTCAAAACGTAAGCTTACCTACTCCAGTCTTACATATTTCAACGTCAAGAAAGCACTGATTGGCGAATGTCCTCAGCTGCTCATTATTTCTTGCACAAACTGGTTCGAAAATTTCTGGACAAATTGTTTGACATGTTTGAGGGGGGCTTATGCATTCACCTCTGTACAGGATTTCCCATTCTATAAGAAAACAAAGAAAAAGTGCGAGATTGCTATAAGGGACTGCAGTTTTGCTTACGATTTCCTGTCACACAGATTTCCACATCCAGAAGGCATTCATTGGTGAACGTCCTGTTCTCAGCATCGAATGTAGCACACAGTGGACTGTATATTCTTGGACAATTTCGATTACAAGTTGGTTCTGGTTCAATACATTCGCCATCGTGTTTGATCTGCCATTCTGCAGGACATGGGGGTTAACGAACAATTTTAGAAATACTTTTTTAGCAACACTAATAACTGTTTGATCTATGAAAATGAGTAAGTGGCGTTGAAATTTGTGTGTTGATAACTAAAGTATGCGCTTTTATTGTTTTATTATTAAATGGGGTAAAATGGACAACTTAACGCTCAAACTTATAACTTTTGATCAACAAATAAGCAGAAAAAAGTCACGTTTGAACTTACTTCGTCCTGATGCGCAAATGTCAACATTGAGCTGACATGTATTCGGGAATGTTTGGTCAAAATCACCTAATGTTGCACAAATTGGTGAGTACTCTCGTGTACAAGCTGAAGGGCATACTTCTTTTGGCGGTGGAGCTGGAAGTGGCGATGGAGGTAAAGGTGGCGACGACTTTCGTTCTGGTGGCGGTGTAGCTGGCGGAGATGGATCTCGTTGTGGGGGCATACACTCACCCAAATACATCACCACCCAATTATTTCCAGTTCTACAACTCTCCAAATCCAGCTGACATCGGTTTGCAAAAGATCTTTGAGAATCGCACAGTGACGTCGCACATATCGGAACACTTTCATTTGTACACACTTGATCGCACTTCTTGAAGCAGTCTGCAATTTCCGTTTTCTGCAATACTACAAAGGCGACGCGTTAATATGATTCATAAATGAAAAGCCCAAGTCATCCATTCAAGCACTCACTCGGCACACCACTCTTTACAAGTTTTATATTTTTCGCAATAAGACAACACTCGTTTCTGAATAAAAAGCAATTGGTGCCGTTCGTGGCACATACTGGGTAATTCGATATTTGACATGATTTACACTGATATCTACTGACTGCATCTACCAATGTCAGCATAAAAATTACAACAAGTACAAAAAGGAACAATTTCGTCATCACCGAGAGGTTGAGTGTCACCTTAACGTTTCATTTAAATTAGATCGGTTCATAGCTGACAAAGCATTTTATATGATTAGGTGTAGGTGCAATCAAAAAAGAGATCTTCAGTTGATTAGTGAAATATTCTCAGAATGAATTCTAACGAACGCGGAAATTGATATCGACGCACGACCCGCTCTGTCTGATTGTGTATTCACAGAATACATATACAATAATTTTGTCAACGATTGGCGATAAATAATACTGAGCTATTAGTGGTGACGACGTTTGTGATTACAAATCTGCGGAACCGCCGACGAATATCTTATATCGTTTCACATTGGGACAAAAAAATCAATAGGTTTATAAATGGCCATGCAGGAATTCTGCAGTAGTCACATTAGAGTGGAGTAGGCTCGGGAGTAGGTGTAGGGAGCGCCATCAGCTGGTTGTCTTTTTTAAGTTAAATTTTATTTTGAAATACAGTAAATCGATCGCAATCGCATAAAGTCTTATGGTTGCCGTAGGAAAACTCCGTTCTCATCAAAAATGACAGAAAAAGAGAAAGTTAGCAAAATAACGAGTAACGAGTAGTTCCCCTCTTGGCTCGAAACGACTCGGAGAATTTCAACCGGCAAGTACTGATAAATGTGTCAAATGTAAAAATTCGAAATCCGTCTTAAAAATCAATTCCACACAAAACTAAAATCTTTGAAAATAATGAAAATGTGTTGGTTGTCCAATGTTCTATGTTTTGTGATATGGATTAGTATATTTTCAGCTATCTGAGTTTGACATGTTCTTAGAATGCTGTTTGAATTGAATGCAATCGAAAAAATCGACAGAAAAATAGGAAACTAGCAAAATAACGAGTAAAAAAAGTAATTGTAAGAAAAAGAAAATTTGTGGTGGTCGAATTTTGTTGCTTTCACTTTTTTTTGAAGGCACACCTGAAACATTTGTTTCTTTATTTTTGACACAAGTAGATGTCAAAGATGTAAGTGCCCTAAGGTGGGGACGTTCAAGTACCTAGTTTAATAAGTCTAACAGCTGTCGGTATAGATGTATCTCGGTTTTTATTGGCTGAAATCGGTCATATGAGCAGATGTTACAGTTGATGTTTATGGAGGGGTATCCGACGAATATAGTCAAGAATTTCGTGACTGAGTACTGAGTTCACAGTTCGCATATGTGGCCGCCGTAGGAAAAGTGACATTCCCGACCAATCTAATTTTTGCATTCAGGTTTAATCTTATATCCAGACCAATTTAGTCGACTTAAGATAACTTGATTCTGGAATGTGCCCAGTAACTGCGAAATCTATACATACGTTTTTTGGACTGGAGTATATTTTCCGCTCTCTGAGAGCGACTTTGACTTTGAGAAAATTGACAGCTCTCGGACTCTTTCAAGAGCAAGGAGGTATACGGGAGAGATAAAGTACCGAATGAGGGCCGCTTAGTAAAAATGTTAATCATTTGAACAAGACTTTAAGTGCCATTAGTGGCTTCGACGAAATGTGCCAATAACTGCAGACGAGGGGAGATTTGCTCCGTTTAATTCTGATGCTTAAGTTATTCGTTGAAAAATAAAAACTTACGCAAAACGAATGTTGTGACTTTCCAGAGGCGTAGCGCGTAGGGTCTTCAACAGACTTGAAGCAATGGATAAAAGGTTTAACTGCCTTGAAAGATTTAGCTGAGTTGTTGAAGACCGTTTTCGCCTTTTACCTTCTAAGTTGATTGAGATCCACAACCGCACCTGTGCGCGTCACCTATGGTTAGATCTTTCATATGCGTTACCTTTAAAGACTCTTCAGACCTGTACCTATAACAAAGCTTTTACATAGCTGATATTCAAATGATCAACTTAGTGAATAGCTGAATGTTTTCCATTGAAAATTAGTGTGAGCAACGTTTCCATTTGTCACACCCACCCTAGCCAGGTGTGGACTCAGAAACCAGTTACTTTGTCTTAGAGACATCTCGGAATTAAGTTTTCCAAAACTTGGAAACGCAAGGGTTCTACAAAAACTCTTTTTAATGCTCCAAAGTTCGTTTATATTTGGAAAGATGCCGGATCCAGTGAGTTACGAATTATACCTCCGACTTTTAAAGAAATCGCACCGCAAAAAAGTAAATATGTAGCTGTCTATAAACTTTAAATCCAAGCTAGGACAGAGGACTGGAAATGTCTTTTACTGATTCACTTATCTGTGACATATAGGCCGTCTCAGTTGGATGTAAATTTCGCATGTAAATTTCTTATGGTCACACAGAGATGCATGACGGAACTACTAATGCATAGCATTGTTCCCTTTCAATTCCGCCTACAGACATACTTATCCTAGAAAGCTGAATAGAAAAGTTGAAAAATCATTTCATTGCGCTTGCCAAAGGCTTCTATTCCTTTTCCCCGCATCGTCGTAGCTCCTAAACTCCCTCATCTAGATGAGGCTATTACCGCTACCACATTGGAGCCTCATTGTGTCAGCCAAACGCACATCCTCCCAAAAGAACAAATTCCATTCACCTACCATGCACACTCAGTCGGGCGTTAATTAAAAATATCCAACCTTTCACAACCGTTCGCTGTGTCCAGTGTCCACGAGTACATTTGAGGGAAAAAACGCAAAAATAGACTCCAACTCCATCCATCCAGGATATCCATGTACAACGGTGCTAATGCAAATCACATCCTAACTACAATTACAGGATCTCGAAAGAAACAAAAGCAAAACAAAACAAAAAAGTTTAATTAAGGCACACTGCCGTGTCGGCCTACGCCCTCGTCCATGCCTCCACTCGACACATTTCCTTATTATGCACACAACTAACCAATGTCAGTGGAGGGAAAATAGCTGCTGCTCATAGCGCTGGCATCTCTGTCATCAGCAGCCGTCTACACAAACGTGGCCCACATTAACCAAATAGCTGTACAAAAGCGGCAAAATGTCAATATCAGTATCGGTCTCTCTGCGGCACGACACTCTTACAGCACTTAGCATATTCGCTGTCGTCGTGCCCAGTACTGGTAGATGGCAGTAATCGTCGCCGTCGTCGTCGTCGTCGTTGTAGTCCTTTCTAACCCTCGGCCGGGGTACTCGTACCTATGTCATATAAACCTCCACAGCGTGCTTGCGTGACAAGCTGTATGGGTATATCCATGAAAACCCAGCACGACCATAAATCTAGTCAAAATAAATTAAAATGAGATTTCGAATCCTTTTGCAGCGTTTTATTTCCACCAGCTAGATATATGGAGCGTTCATAGGCGCGGCGCGATGCCCTTTAGTGCTGCTGATGGAAACCTCCATTTAGGGCTGTGTAGCCAGTGTTGTAAAACAAACTCACATGCGGCGTATCGTGGCGTGGTGTGGCACTCGAACAGCGCAGCGAGCAGTGTTGAATGAATATGTAAAGAACGCATGGAGTATTGGTAAAAGGATTCATTCTACCGTTCGTTGGTCGGTTGAACTGCAGCCCCAGCCCAACTCTCGTCGAATGAACTAACGTTTTATTCAATTGAATATCGGATCCATTCGATTTCCCCAGAGAGATTAAAAATGTTTAATGCATGAGGATTGAGGATGTGCGTAACCGGCAGTTGGCAACCTGTATCCGGTGGGAGCTGGCGGCGGCGGCAGCACATTCATCTCTCCCTCTTATAAACTGTGATGGAATCGCTTTGCCTCCTACCGGACCGAACTACGAGTATAATAGGAAAGGGTTATCGTGGTTCAGTTGAGCGAGGGTGAGATTGATTCCGCAACAATCCGCTACCCGAACCCGATGCCATGTTCGCAGGTCTTTTATCAAATAATTTGCAGGATATTTAGGCTAGTTTAAGCTAATTTGGGAAATTGGTAAACATTGGTGGGGATTTGTAAACAGACAGCCATTGCTCGTCCGATGGGAATTCGTCAGAAGTTTCGAATTGAATTGGTTTCGATTGAGATTCCACTGCCATACTGTGCGATGGTCGGAGTTTTCTTTGTGCGCTCCCAGTGCGGCCCGCCTGCTCTGGAGATACATTCAATTCGTCGAACGGCAGGCATCAGCTGTGGTCCGGGGTTGCCTTTAAATTGTTTACCCGGCCCTCATGTAAGATTAAAGGACATGTTGACTTATGGAGAATAAGGAAGACCGATTGCGAATACAGGCCGAAAGGGTTTGTGTTTTTTGTTTGCTTCTTCGGCATATACGAGGGGGAGAGACCCACACCACTCCTGGTATGAAGCCGTTGGTGTGTGGTTCTTGTGCCGTGATACACCCACATCTATATAGATGATTGATTGAGTTCTTGTATTTAGGTGAATTGATGGGTAAATAACTTTGATTAGTTTAGTATTCAACAAATACTGAATGAATGGGTGTAGGTATCCCTGGACCAGCAGGTGCAGCGAGTATGACGCCACAAGTTCAATGAGATGTTTCGATGTTTATTTGTATAATGATTCTCCATCCGGCCTTGGTAAGGTTTTCAAGCGTATTATTGTTTTCGAAGGAGATTGCTTCGCAATTTCACTGATTACTCGAGTTGGGCCTTCAATGGTAATGGTAAACTAGTCTAATGGAAGTTGCCCTCAGGTCTGCATGCTTATGAGGGCTTGATTACGGAAATGACTACAAAATAGGGTACTTACCATAACTCCTTACCAATGAAAAGCTTCTTTTTGCTCAGTTTTTTAAGGAACCCAAATCCGTTGCTTCGAAAATTCTTTCAACACAGTGGATCTCCTGACATTCGACTGCAATCCGAATTCCAAAACAGTGTCAAATGCAATAGACTGGTAATAAACCGGGAAAAGTTGAACACCTAAACAAATTAAGCAGACCCTACATAGGCCACATGCAGCCGGACAATAAGTGGAGGCCTTGAAAACCTGCACGGCAGCCATTATCTGCTGATATGTGTAGAGCAACCGCGACGCCTACTAACTACAGGGGTTGATAGAAGGCCAGGATAAGCCGGACTTCTTGTGCTATCGACACGTTAGTGAATTTCTTAAGAACTTACATCACCAATGGGTTTATTAAGATGGGGTATGCAGAGCCATCTCTAGTTAAGGCTCAGCAGGCTGTACAGAATGGGCCTTACCATTAAACATTTTCAGTTTCTACTCTAAATTTTAATAGTTCACAGTGGCTATATTTTCTATACAAATTTCGCAGTTGTGATCTTCCACAAATTAAAAGTCCACACATAAATTTGTAATAACGAATGCACGCTACTCTTTTACAGTCGGAAGAAATTTTAACGATACCTTTCAGCTTTGATATCAAAACAGGATTCGGACAGGGATGCTATGTCGTGTATCTTCCTATACACCATACTTTGAAAAAATTGTGCGAAAGTCACTAGCCAGGCTTGTCAATCGCTAGGTAATGCTTTGTCAAGTTACACTGAGCGGACTCTGACTCTCATCTTTTAGTTCGACTTTATGGCACAGAAACATGAACTTGAGCGATGTCGGATGAAGAAATACTCGGTCTCTTGGAAGTTGGAACTCAAAGTTCTTCAAGTTTGCTTTTGAATATCCTCCTCCAAATTCGACGTGCTTTATAATATGTACAACAGGACGAGATGGTTATTTCTTTGCCTTAACCATCCGCTTCGTAAACCAGCCTTATGAGCCATAACTACAGGACTTCATGAGTCAGTTTGGGCAGTGAAAACGGAAGGGTGTTCGTGTTTTTCGACGGATATGGGGGATTCTTGATGAAGTCACATCGGACTGATGTTACTTTCTTTCAAATGCTGAAGTTTTGGGAAAATATGTTATTTTTTTGAAAAGGCCAGAATTGTCGAAAGTTCTGTAAACATTTATTATAACGATACTGATTCCTTTTTGGGTGGCAGGCACAGATTGTTTATGCTTGCGAAGAGTCAGCCCACCCCTATGTAATCAAGTATTTATAACTCGAAGTCACTTCCTTGATAACAAACAACTGTATTTTTATTTTTAAAGTAGCCTAAAAATATTAATATTACCATTGTTATTCTTCAGACACCACCGTAGCCCTGTCACATACACCAAATTAATGAATTCAGGATATATATATCTTTAAATCTCTAAAAATGTTAACTCACAAAAATGTATGTAAAAAGTGATAATTTATTGTTGATCTAATTAACTAAAACATTTGATAACAAAATCAAATTCTATTTTATATTAATAAAATAATTTAATGTGGGTAGGTATCTTGAAATTATAGTTAAATTACCTATTAATTAAGAAATAATGATAATAAGATTGAGAGCAATAGGTAATTATCATTTTAAATATTATAAATTTTTAAAATCTCAAAAATCACTCACCATTACTGCTAATTATCTGGGAGTGAAGAAGATATTGTGCGCAACAGCCGCTGCTCGTGAATCTTGTATTTAGATGACTTTCATAAAAATCAGAAGGTAGAAAATCAATTTTTATGATTTTGTTTTTAGACGATCCTTAAAAGACAAATTTAGATATAATTAACTAGGGATGGAATCGGTTAAAGTGATAGCTTACTGTCCCTTTTTTGACTGTCGTTTTTGATTATCAGCCTTTCTTTCCTCCGTGTAAAGCGATCACTAAAAGTGTTTGGGACCTTGGCAGCACTTACAATTCTAAAACAAAGAAATCATTACGGCCACTGTTGGTTGGTTTCGTTTATGAAAATTGTTTGCAATTGTGTGTGTTTTGTTTTTCCTGTAAGGAATGCAAGTGAATGGAGAAGAAATGAAATATTTATACAAATATTTAAATTAATGTTTTCTAATAGGCCACACGCAACAAAAGAACAAATTAACAAACTCCAGAATATATATTTTCTTTATTTCTTAAGCGATCGGGATTTTTCTAATTATTTTCTTCATTTCTCGCTGCAGCATAGAATGATTCCATTGAAGTAAACATTGCGCTACAGTTTTTGAATTTGTTTTATTTTATAACCTTGAAACACTGTTTTTCACAAAAATTAAATTTTTTGGTGGAGTTGAAGCCGATACAACGACAAAAAATGTATGAAAACCACACCTAAATAGCTGTCACAAGCAATCGGTGGTTAAAATGCGATAGTCATTATGATAATCACCTTACTTGGAGCCAAAGCATGAATTTTGATTATCATCTATAAACTATCATCCGAGCCGATTCCACCCCAGAATACTTAACTTTGGTAACTAGAAAATATTGAAGTTTACTATTTAAAGTACTTCTTCTTTATTTTATAATTCTTTGACCTTTGCTCAATCTTGATCTTGTATTGTAATTAAATTATTTCATTTTGTTTTCAAAAGTTATCCTGAGGTGGAATCGGCTAAGTTGATAGTTGACAGTCAAAATCATAACTTTACGTCCACGTAAGGTGTTTATCAAATTAGGTTTGTTTGACGTGCCTAGCACTAGTGCCCACTAGTGCGCACTGAGAAGTATCAGCTGATTTCCACATCTGCTAAAAACCCTGCATAACCCTGAATACTCGGCTATTATATCGAACGCAAAATATGTTGCCCTGAAGTCTGCCACTTTTTGAAATTGAAAAATGTTTATCTTTTGGTGAACGAAGTGTTATCTTCACTTTATTTTTTGTTTATTGTTAAAAATGAATGAACTCAATTCGTTTGAATACCAAATTTATTTGTATTTACCTTTATCACGATAAACAAGTGAATGACAGCAAGCGAAATGACAGCGCAACTCAGCACTGAATTCTTGCCCCGACAAATTAACTGAGGTTAGTTCAGGGCACAACTAGGGCGCCCTATAAGTCATGTCAAACACAGGTTTTCAGTGCCAGGGCGAGTTCAGGGCTATATCGAACACGTTAGGGTGAAACCAGTGCGCACTAGTGCGCACTAGAGCCCACGTCAATCAAGCCTATTGACAATCGCTTTTTTGCGATAAAATTCATGTGACAGCTATTTAGGTGTCGCTTTCATACATTTGTGTCATTCTTATAGGTATGCACCTCGGCATCAACTCCAAATAAAAAATTAAACACTTTAGAGAAATAAGAATAGTGAAATTAAGTAAACTAAAATAAAAAAGTTTTAGTTTCAAAATTCGAAGTGAAGTGCAATGTTTACTTTGTTGGAACTTTTCTTCAGAAATGAAGGAAATAATTACAAAAGTGTCCAACTATTAAGAAGAAATCTGAGAATTAAAACAAATATCTTGGTACTTCCAAGCCCGATGCAAGAATGCATATTTATAAATGTTCATTGTTGACTGGTAGCATTTAATATTGTGTGTTTTAGATTTTTGAATAATTTTCGCCTATCAAAAGAAGCGTTTGTGATTTTTTTGGCACTGCTTGGTTCACCAACTGGAATAAGGTCAACATATATTTCATTCATTTCCATTCTTCAATTGGCTGCAACTTTAAATCTTCTTGGAGGTGGTGGCTTTTAAAGACAATTTGTGGCTGAGAGGGCTGCACCAATGGGTAAAAGTACGGTGGCTGAAATTACTGCTACAGTCATCAAACAAATGCAGTCTATACTTCGCCCATTTATGATGAACAAAATCATATCATAGAGCAGTGTATGACCTAGCCAAATCCGGATTTTGTTGCATAAATGTGGAAACGATCCGTATTTGCTCTTTATTAGCTTGAGACCTTAAAAAACAAACAAATTTTATTTTAATTTGTCAACATATTTTTATAATCAAATTCACTTACATTTTCACAATAAAAAAGAAACACTTCGAATATGTAGGTATCAGCTGCCTGGAATGACAGCGTCGGTAAGGAAGTGACCTTTAAAACTCGAAGTGTTGCCAAAAAAAAAAAACCACCTTAGCCGATTCCAGCCCTGTTATGCGTATTTTTCTTATCCTTTTGCAATCTTCTTTTGATTTTAATAAAAATTTATATATTTATATCGATCGAAGACATTAAAATATATGCTTATTTAAACGGTTTTATTTGATTTTCAATTGAATAAATGATGGTCCTGCCATTAAAAACCTTTTAGGGTTTTCAAACCAACTTATTATACGTTTGTTATATCCGATAGCAAATCGTGGGCACCATTCGCTGCATAAAGATAACTATGTATATCTGAAAAGCGTTAGTTATATCCCAAATTCCATACATCGGATATTCGGATAATGGACGTCCATTGTATTTTCTTTGAATTACATAAATTTATTGAGATTTTCTTTTTAATTTATTTAAAATCTGGTGGGTTTTAATAGTATTCATATTGGTATTTTTTTTTCTTTTCTAAATGTAATTATCCTTTTATTATTTAAAACGTATTCTCTCTGGATAATGGGATGTAAGGGGCACCCCATCCATATTTAATCTTTATCTAACTAAGCGCGTTGAAGTGGCATTTGACACTATTTTAGTACAAAAAGTATATGAGAACATTAAAAGAATGTCGCAGCTAATTTATTTCTGTAATTCTGCATTATAAAATACTGTTAATTTCATTTCCTTATAGACGTTGTATTTGCTCTTTCAGGAAGTTTCCAGTCAGGTTTGGAATTTTCCTTATGTATTTTGTTTTAATTTCCTGGTAATGAAGTATTTATTTGTCCTTTTTTAATTTCTTTAAAGATGAGGTAATCTGTTCGTCACCAAGACTCGGCAGTAAACTTTTCTTAAAAACAAACTATATTTCGCCTGAAAGTCTCTGCAGGAGTAATGAAATTTCGGCTTCTGACATATAAATTTGTTGTTTCTAAAATTTATTTTCTTTTAATTAATTTTTCTTTTACAGTGTTATTTTGTAAAGTAGCAAAGAGTCAAGAAGTAAGTTGTATGCCTTATTTATTGACGTTCCCTACAGTAATCGACATCGACTCATTCAGAAAGCTGCCAATCAGTTGTGGATGGAAGAGAATTCGACTCCGCCTTAGATGTATTGTCTTAGGTCGAGCGCACATGTGTAAAGCACCTCAATCGATTTGAAATGTGAACCTGAAGACAGTTAGGTGAAGAGCCCTCGAACTGGTGAGGTATATTTTCTAAGGCCCATGTCTGCCCAGAATTCTAAAGTCCCTTCAATTTGTAAGTCAATGTTTTGTGAATTCCAATAACATGGAACCATGTCTGACTTCAATTTTATTCTAATACAGCCTTGTCGATTTCGTTTGAATTTCATTTGTCGATCAATTAGATATTTGCCTAATTTGATATTTGATCAATTTCCTGCCTCACTATACATACACGTAGTCAACTTCTCCTCGTATGTAAACCAACCGTAAAGGGATTGCTCACACAGTTAGTCATACGTCTTTAGAAGAATCACATTAACGGTTCTCACAGTTACTATATGCTTAGACCAGATGCCCTCCAGTTTAGCGAAGTAAACTTTTCAAACGCACACAGTCTATAGCCACACTAAATAGCAAATAGTGGTAAACACTACCATCAACTACACAAAGAGCAGTGAAAATCCTTGCGAAACCACGTCACTAACGTTCCTTTTATTACATTATAATATTATTTAATTTCTTGCCAAAGTCAAACGGCTACATTAGCCGTACACAAGTAACATCAGAACCAGCAAGGAGCTGCCATACACTTTTGTAGAGTCCTGCCACTGCTAGCGAGAGAGAGCAGAGACTGCCTGCAAGTTAATGGAGCATAACACGAAAAAGTTAGCTTAATTAACTTTTCTCACAGTGGAGCCATAACCAAACAAAAAAAAATACAACACTTCAAAGACCGGCATCAAAGTTTTCGAGTTCTTATACTTGGGCACCCGCCCGTACATGCAAACGCAAGAAATGTGTTCCGGCACTGGAAGCGGGCAGCAGATGCCCACTCTGGCTAAATTTTGAAAGATGTCAAGGCACCACTTGAGGACCTTTTCGACAAAAGCATAATAATTTGCTTTAGAAAATCACCAAACGGACACGGTGGGAAGGCGCCACAGACTGCAATTATTTAGGGTGTCATGGTAATTTAAATAGGGATTCGGCATCCATCATGTGCCCCACTAACCTGGCAACAATTTATCGTACAACCATACTCCGTGCCGGGCAAAGTAATAGTCATTTCCCAGTTGCATAACTCAAATGCGTTCAGCAGAACTTAATAATAATTTACTAGAGGGGGGGCCTCTGCCTATGGTCCGATGGACGCCAGCAGTTTGGGATGCAGAATGAATCCTTCATCCTTGTAAACCAAAGCCGCCTGTTGATCCTGATGTACTTGAATATACACCACGGAGTCCGTTTTATCTGCACTCCTTCCATTGATTTATTTTTCGTTCAGATGTAGTATCTTGAAGCGTATACGTGTGTATCATAAGCGCCCCTAATTAGTTATTCACATTCATTAATTTTAAACTCTCCTACATACACATGTATACCCCATCCAGTATTATAGTCTAACCGAAATGGCAATAAAAACCATTTCCGGGCTAGAGGGTAGCCAGGTGCGGTTGGATTTGGTCGAGAGGCTATATGCCTTTTTGGGGCCTTACACAACGCTAGTATAGGTTTAGGTGTGGGTACAGGATAAACGAGTAGGTGAGTCACTCTGTGTGGGCAGAAGGAGGTGCACCAGCACCAGCGCCAGCACCAGAAAAGATTATTACGCTGAAAATATAGTTCTCCGAGGACTAATAAAATATTTAATGGGCCCATTGGTCGGTTCCGGTTATGTGTAATAAAATATCCGAAATGGACATTGAGCTTAGATTTCTTTTGCATTTAGGAGATTAGATGTGATTTGTGGTTGATTCAAGAGCACAAGTGTGACCTAACCCAGGAGGAGGTTCCTAAAACACACCAACAAGGTCTGCGCATTAAGTCATGTGAATGATGTCGAAGTGATTTTAATTGTGAGATATTGTGTTGGTCTGCTTTTGGTCGAATCTATTCTTTATTTTCTTAAGTTGGCGAGCGATTGTTGTGACGAACTGGAAGCGTGGACCAGGAGTTTCTCTGTGTAGGGGCGGTGGCGCTTCAAGTGTTATCCTGATTTGATGATATTTTTGTCGAGTGGCAGGGTCTTATTAAATTTTTTTTTTTTAGTTTTATGCAACAATTGATGTACGTATAGGAACCATGTCCTGAATGCACAACTAAAGAGGCTGCAGTCTGAACCAAAATCTTTGGCAAAAACTTTGTGAGATTTCAAAAGACTTTCTGATAGCTTTATGTATAATCAGGTGAAGGTCGTTCTTCTTAATTTGAACTTGCAAAGCTTTTAAGTCATCGTTGAAAAAATAGTAGCAAGCGAAGTCGTCAGTCAAAACTCGTCACACTTTACAATTGGATCGTTCGTTCATGTGATTCTATTGTTGGATCTTGTACGGGTGTAGGCTGAAGTCCCGACGCAAAATTCTCCAAGTTAAAGTCTCCGTGAAAGGTCGACTTCTTATGCACGGTGATTGACTGGGCACGGAATTGACTGGAGAGTCGATTTTAAAGCGGAGAAAAGCTACTAAGCAAATAGCCATAAAAGCCAAATGGTCAGAGTACAACTGTCAAGCCTGGTGCTCAATAAAATAATATCTTTCTCAGTTGACTCACTCGAGTCTCATGGAAAGTGTGCTCGATTTATTTGCACTTTAGCCTTCCCCCGCATGATGTTCGCACTTCGCCAGGCACATCAAGAAAAGCAGCAGTCGGGCAATATATCCTTAATGCCTCGTACATATTCTGCGAATCAGCAGAAACAAATTAAAGTTCATTACCCTTTTATCACGTCCTGCCGCATCCCTGTTCCTAAACAAATCCATTATTCTCTCTAGGCAAAGCAACCGCGCCGGTATGCCACCCAGCGAGCAGCACAGCCAAACGAAACGAACAAAAACAAATAAAACGATTACTAAAGGAAATACGAGAACAAGCAAAGGAGCAACAAAAGTAAGGATAACTTCTCTGTTTTAGTTTCCTAATTAACTTTTCTTTGAATGGGGCTAATACAAAGAGAAAGGTCTCCGAAATTTTTTTTCCCGTGAGCATCCTCCAACAGTCGGTTAATCGGTTAGCCTTCAAACCGCATGGGACCAGCATGAGTGGCAATCTAGCCACTCCTTGAGACGCATCATTTTGTGTATGAGTACTTCTGGTTTTATTTTTATTTTTTCGTTCGAATTAAAAGTAATCTCCTGAAGCGTTATTTCATCCTTCTGCCTACAAGCCGCACACGCACACCCACGCACGTTCCTAGAGAGCCCATCAACTTAACTCCTTTCATTGGCGGACGACGACGGACGGACACGTAAGAAGATTTTCCTTGTGAACGGCTTCAATTTCTTCCGACATCCTTTGCTTTCTTTCAGTCAGTTGGTTTTTTTTTTTCTGTTTTTCTTTGCTTTTTCCTTTGTGAGTGGATTTGTTACAGAGGTGGCGATGCTGCCTCCGCTCCCAACGTGGCATTCTAAATCATTTTGTTTATTTTATAAACAGATTTTATCTTTTGCTTCGTTGAATTTAATCCCAAAGGGATGGTCAGTATAATCCGGATATGGATCCGTATCAAAGGCCAATATTATGTGTGTACATGATTTAAACTGTTTTCCTCCTGTTACCCCTTAACACACGACTGGGCAGCAGGTCCGCCCGACTACCTACCTAACATCGCCGTCGACCACAAGGCACACATTGTCTTCGAATTTCCTTTATCTGGGCTGCCTTGCCTCGTCTTCGCATTACCGGATATGAATCCTTGCTCGACTGCAACTGGAATATGTGTGTATGTGTGTGGTCCATATAATGGGTTCTGCTCTGCTCCTTGGGGGGAGGAGATGAAACCGAAGGAAGGCGGGAGGTATTTGCGGTAATTCCATCAGATGACCACCAGCTAGAGAGGGAAAGGGGTGTCAGGATATTATTGCAAGACGCCTTTCACTTTTGTGGTCAACTCGATGAAGACGATAAAGTTGCTATACTGCTGCTGCTGCTGATGATGATGATGGACGTGTGTATGAAGAAAGTATACCATGCCATACCAGACCCCATCCGAGGGATCATATTCGAAAGACTTCATCTGAAAAGCCAACTAATTTATTTATATACATTTTTTCCTTTCTTGCTGCCCATATCCTCCTTATTTTTTTTGCATCTTCATCGGCTTATATTGGAAGGGAAGAAGTCCTGATGAATATTCTGGTGCATTAATGCGGTCTTTTTGTAAACACACACACACACACACACAAGTTCTGACCACAAGGAGGTCAGTGCAGAGCTCGGACTTCGACTCGGTATTGGAGTGAACCATCTCTTAATTGTGTTGAGGAAATTTGAATCATAATTTTCTAGGCGATTCCAGAGAAGGTTTATGAGAGCTTTTCGGGGAACCGAACGTGAAAGTGAATTTAGCACAGAGCTAATGCATGCAAGAGGCCCGGGTTCCTCTTCTACCTATTCCATCTAAGAAGTTCGCATTCAGAAACTTACTCAAGTGCAGGGAGTGGTAAATAGTTTAAGCCAGGAAGGACTAAAGTTGCAAGGCAAAGTTTGAGAATTTTTTTCTTAAATAGTTTCCTCCATACATGGAAGGACATAAAGGGTGATTTTTTAGCTGGTTTGGTTTTGGTAACACTGGTTTTGACAGTTGACGTGTGTTTAGTACCTTGTGTCACTGTCAAACAGCTTCAGTTTGGTTTGCAATTTAACCATGGATCGACTTACAAATGAACAACGCTTGCAAATTATTGAATTTTACTATCAAAATTCGTGCTCGGTTCGAAATGTTCATCGCGCGCTGCTTCCATTTTATGATCGGCATTCTCGACCTTCTGAGCAGTCCATTCGGAAGATTGTGACCAAATTTCGCACCAAATTTACTTTGTTGGACATTAAACCACCAACACGTTTACGTACTGTGCGTAGTGAAGAAAATATTGCGGCCGTATCAGCTAGTGTGACAGAAGACCGCGAAATGTCGATTCGGCGCCGTTCCCAGCAGTTAGGCCTTTGTTACAGCACTACGTGGAAAATTTTGCGGAAGGATTTGGGCGTAAAGCCTTTTAAGATACAGCTGGTGCAAGAACTAAAGCCAGCCGACCTACCACAACGCCGAATTTTTGGTGAATGGGCTCTTGGAAAGCTGGCCGAGGATCCGCTTTTTTATCGAAAAATTGTGTTCAACGATGAGGCTCATTTTTGGTTGAATGGGTACGTAAATAAGCAAAATTGCCGCATTTGGAGTGAAGATCAGCCAGAAGCATTGCAACAGCTACCAATGCATCCCGAAAAAGCCACTGTTTGGTGCGGTTTATGGGCCGGCGGCATTATTGGGCCATATTTCTTCAAAGATGATGCGAATCGCAGCGTTACTGTCAATGGTGAACGCTACCGAGCGATGATAACAAACTTTTTTTTGCCCGAAATGGAAGTTCTTGACTTGCATGATATGTGGTTTCAACAAGACGGTGCCACATGCCACACAGCACGCGAAACAATGGCGCAATTGCGAGGCGAGTTTGGTGAACAGTTAATTTCACGTTTCGGGCCGGTCAATTGGCCGCCTAGATCGTGCGATTTGACACCATTAGATTATTTTTTGTGGGGGTATGCCAAGGCTAATGTGTATAGGGACAAGCCCGCTTCGATTGACGCACTGGAAGCCAACATCCATGCATTCATTCGTGAGATACCGGCCGATATGTGTGAAAGAGTATGCCAAAATTGGACTCAGCGGATGAGCTACCTGAGACGCAGCCGCGGTCAACATTTGCATGAAATTATCTTTAAACATTAAATTGCAAGGTTCAAACTATCGATTCAAATAAATATTTCATTCATTTTTTCGAGTTTTTTTTTTAAAAAAAGTTCTAAACCTCTTAAAAAATCACCCTTTACTTTCCATATTATTCAACATGTTTTTCATCACCGGATTAGGTAAAAGTCACCTCAGTAAGACACACAACATTTCGTCTATAATATTCTAATATAATCATTGTTCGCCTAGAGCCTGTCAGACTTTGATGGGTTCCGTTTCAGGTCGGTTGCTTTTCGCTGCTACATTAAAGTCGGTCAAAGCACCTTTGAAGCTTTTAAAACAACACAAGACAACCCAAGAACAAAATAAATATGATCTGAACTGATTAACAATTAACAAAAACCAAAAAAAATTGTTGCTGCAACAGGTCCGCGTATCCATATTAGCTTCTCAAAAACATTTGTTGTTTGGATTTTGAAGTTCGAACTGCTAATTGAGAAGTCACACTCTCAGACGTTTTACAGACGTGTGTAGGAGGTGGTGCAGTGGAAAAGACCTTAAGATATAATTCGCGATTTAGTCTAAGACCCCTCGCTAAGTAGTCCAGCACACTAACCACTGAACAACAGCGCCCCTTAATTTTAAATTTATTGAACATTTCAAAGCAACACGGAAGGCTTTCATAATTTTACTGCAAATAAGCAGCCAAACTGCTGAATCACGAAGCTTTTTCGTAACCGTTGGTGTCATGTTGAAGTTATAAGAATAAATATTATCTATCTATCTGCATGATTTAGAAGCAAATAAAGTTGTTTTTGGGCCTATTATTGAACTCGTAACAGCAGGTTTAATAGTCAAATATACTTAGCACTCTGCTACTTCTTTGATGTACCTTAAAAATGAAATTCATATATTTTTTATGCGTCCTGTGCAGTATTTCTAGCTGTTGCCTTAAGCTAGACTCGTTTTTCTGCTGGCTCTTTGAAATTACGTATGGTTGGTTTAAGCACAAGCTAAATATAAATAAAAATGGTGTGTATGGAGTTTGTGTATTTTGTTTGGTCGCCACATCTGATAGTTTGCTGATAATTCCCAACATTTCTTGTAGAATTCTAAGAATTCTAAGAAATCCAGAATTTGCATGTTTATAGAAATTGGCTCAGATTTCAACAAGTAACTTTGAAAGAAGAGTAAACAATTTTTTTGAAGAAACCAAACCTTAATTATGTGCATGCTAAAACAATATAAATATGTAGAACAGGCTCTCTAACTACCTACACTGCTCCTTGAAACAAATAGAAAGCCCCAAGTTCATTGGATTAGTTGAAATGTTTTGATTCCTTTTGAACCAACTTGGAATCTGTTTGGCTATTTCCTTTTTACCTAAGAGAACTCAATGTTATCGTTTTAGCTATTTTACACTGTACCTGGGCTCTTTCCTTATTATCTATCCATTTTTGCATTAAATGCCCAGTTCCATGTCAATCAATGATAACAGAGAAAAATAAACAAATTAAAATTACATTTTTTGTTTTCGTAGGTGTCAGATTTTGCTTACAGTCATGTTCAAACTGTTCAAAATGAAAGCGATGAAAATTGTTCAATCGTTTCATAAATAATTACGCGATGAGAGTCCTGGACTATCGACAGATATCAAAATTCAATCCCCCCAACCAGTGTTCCCAGACTTTGAAGAATGTTTTCCCCTAAATTGGAAAAAAAAAAATCCCTTTTATATCCATGTGTGAAATTCGCTTGATTTTCATATGAAAAAAATAGAAAATGTAAGCCTTTTTTTAATAACAAGTTTAAAATAAGCATATCACATAAAAATGACAACGATTCCCTTTTCTATTATATTTACATAATTACAAAACGTGAATAAATTCGGAAACACAAAAATTCTTGAGTAGATTTTAGATGGGCTGTTTTTCTTCTTATTTAATTTGACCATTTCATTCTGAGTAAACTTTGACATTTATTTTATTTGTGTTGAAAATGCGTTTAGATTCAACTTTTAAGCAGTTTAAGCTTCAAAGAGATTTTCAAATTGTTTCCCCCTTTTTAAGCCTGTCACTGGAGAAATCTTTATTTATTCACTATTCATTATAAAAGCGCCAAAATTGGCTCTTAATAATAGTTGGCGCAACAGGTCCGTAGGGACCCAAGGCCTAGCTTCTCACAACCATTCGTTTTGTGTGAGTTTAATTTTATGCCGATTCCAAGCGGCTGATTGAGAAGCTCTAAAGTTATACTCTCGGATGTTTGTCAGACGTTCGCGAGAGGTGGCGCAGTGGAAAAAGCCCTAAGTTGGAATTTGAGTTTTTGCGGGATTCGAACCTGGGACCCCTCGCTTAGTAGTCCAACACTAAGCCACTGCGCTCTGGCTCTTATCCCCTCAATATGGGATCACTGCTCCCAGCCGCATCGAAGCTGTTTGCATAATAATAATCGAAAGAAAATCACAAAATTTAAATATTTTAATTACATTTCCTGTCACTGGCCTTTAAAATACAAACTACACATAGTTAAGAGGAAACTTGTAAATACATGAAAAAAAAAAAAACTATAAGAAACAAAATAAATAAATTATAACGATCAAGAAAAAGAAACTCTACACATTGTTAACGCGTGCTCCGAATTGGTGTGGGTTGTCAAATTTTACTTAAGCTTATGGATGTAGGAGTCAAAAGTGGGTAGATTTTGTGTGCTTGCAATCAGCTATTATTTGGGAAAATACTTTCAAAAGACCCGCATTGAAATGCAAACTGAAGTTAAGAATGCGTTTCTTTGTTTTTTTCTAATTCGAAATGGTTTGAGTATAAATTTAGTGGATTTGTTAAATTTGTCAGAGCAAGCGGTTAACTTTTTCAATAGCCCCTCAATTCGCATTAAGAAAACACCTTTGGTTAACCAAAGAAAGTTAAAAACAGTTCACTATTTGGTTGTAAGTACAAGTTTAAATACCACCCACCCCAATGGTGGTGTTCTCATTTGGCACCACACCCCCTACTAGTTCCGGCTGCTGTGCCTTTTACATTTCTATATTCTTTTCTCTTCTGATCTGCAACATTTTTGCACGCTTCATCGCTTCTTCGTCGATGTAAAATTGTGAAAATTGGAAAAGTTTAGATATTATAAAATAAACAGACGCCCTAGGGAGGGATGTCTTGATGGAAAGCGGAATTCCAAATCGAACGACAGCAATGCTAAAAATTGGAATCAAAAAAGGATAAGAGCACAAGCTTTTCTCGCCATAAGTAGAAACATTTTATTTGTTTGCGGTGTTGCATCTGTATTTCTGTATTGCTTTTTTATTGTTTCTTTTTGCACATAGTTCAGTTTGAGCTTCTGCTGAAGGAATACAGGATTCAAACTCACACCGCTGTCTTGTCTTTATATGCATTCAAATGTTTCGATGGGGAGATATCAAAGTTACTTCTTCTTCGAGGCATAAATGGATGAGAAGGCAACAAACAAGGAAAACAAAAAAAAACAAAAAAAAAAATATTGGAAAAGTTTAAACTGTCTATCGAAAAGAGAATATTTGACACTGACAACAGCAAGAGCATCAAGCACAACAACAAGAACAACAACATCAACTCAGCGCAAACACCCTGGCGTGAAGCTCATCTATGTTCCTTGTTACTTGCTGTGTGTACTCCTATAGAGTGGTGTAGCTGGTCTTATTGGACAGAAGTTGATTGGTTGAAAGTTTCAGTAGTTGTACGCGCAGCAGAGAGACCATTTTGCTGGCACGAGAACAAAACATTTACGAAACACTTACAATTAAAAAGTTTTACAATTTGCCATACGGAATAGATTTTAAGATTTTAATTTGATTGTCTTATAGTGATGGCTCACAATGGGATGAATAATTGAAAACGTAATGGAATGAAATCGAACAAGAGGTCATACTGTCAGGAAAGTTTTGCTAATTAAGAAAACTGCATGTGTGCGCACTACCATAAATGACGGCCAGGTCATGATTATGGATGCTTGTATTGATCTGGGCTTTGGAATGCCCTGGCCGCCTGGAGAGCAATTTCTAGTGTTTTTATCCTGAAGTTAAACTATAACCATTCAATTGAAAACTGACATTGTCCGTTTGGAGTCGACTATTCTTGGAACATATCCTTGTTAATCTCCTTCTCTAAATTTTGCATTCTAAATGACGAAAGATATCTTCCTCCGGCTGCGCTAAGGTCCACGGCATCCTCTAAAAGATTGTATTATAAACTTATTATTATTAGCACTAAATTAAACAGACTTGGTTTGGAGTGGACAAAGTCTAGAAAAACACTTATTAAACCTTATTATAACATCTCTCTCCCGTAGAAGACGTTGTTAACGTCCGAGTTCTTTCCAAAGGCTAAAAATTATAAACATCGTACACAAACCTCTGTTGCTTGTTACAACTACATTCAAGTTGGAGTCTAGTGTTCGATACGAAAATAATTAGAAATACTTTTTATCTTCATCAAGTATATGCCTTTCATAAGCCTAATATGCTTCTAGAAAAAAGTCAAATTTATTCGACTCTCTCCTCAGCAGTATTGCTAAAGCCTGGCTGTTATACGCCAGGCCGTTGAGTATTTATTAGTGTTGGAGCAGATGTGAATAGAAGCAGAAACTGTAGGCTGTTATAAGAGAAGCACAGGCAACTTCCTCCGAGTGATATAACATGTGCAGGAGGAAGTCATCACACTCCCGCAGTTCAAGGTTCGCCTTTTGCATTAGGACGATGGATAAACCCATTCCAAACATCCAAATGAGTCTTCTATACATTGACACAGATTCGTCACCTTCCTGCATAGTACTGTGCATTGGCCATGAAGCACAACCAAGCATCACTCTTTTTACAAATTATCTGCTCCAACAATTCATTTGACCACCTTCAAGGGAGCACATTTAAATGAATGCTGTACATCACATGCTCTATATCCGGTTTCATGCATACTATGCTAATTTGGAAAAAGGTCCTGCCTTCAGAATAACTTGTTACACCACTTAGCTACGTAAAAGTCCAACAGCAACAAAAGGAAGAAAACACTATCAAACCATAGAAGAAAAAGAACACGATATGCAAACAAAAGTCGCAACGTATTACAGAAAGGCCACTAATGTGGCAACAGCATTTTAAGTGAATCCTTTAGTATAGTAAAAATGGCGACTGAAAGGATAAGAATGCTGCGCTTACGTTCGTATTCATTATGAAAGCTTTTACTCATTCTCACTTCGTTTATCCCTTTTGCAGAGTTCTGATTTCGAAAATGGAGTGAAGTCGGTTACACATTTAGTCCTTTCGTTCCAGTTTTGCATAAATGCTCTCTATTTAGAATTTCTAGTGCGTGTGTGTTTCACATTAAGCGGGTGGAGTAAAGTACAAAAAAAGTGCTTCTCCTATGCACAGCCGTCAGTGTTTTGGCTTGAAGTAACCCACTGACACAATTTAATTCAATTTAAGCCATTTGCCCTTTTGGTGAAAGTTGTTGATGATGATGACGACGAGGACGACGAGCGACGCCAACGGGTAACGAATTCTATTGTTACTTGCATAGGATGTGTTGCAGTTTTATTTTGTATACACATTTAGAAAAATTATGAATAATGTATTTAAGAATTTCATATGAAAATGGGACATTTACTAACACGAACCCTAATGAGACCCCATTGACTCATTAGCAGACATTGAAGTGGACGTAGGACCGTGTGGACATGATTATGAGCTTTTGTGAGATCAATGGTGAGCACGTATATGCAAATGGTTATCGGTCTGGAAACTGGAACAATCTGGCTCTGGCCGTTTGGTGGAAGGTAGTCAACACACCCACGCCACTTGGATGTGTTTTTTTTTTTTACAATTTGGCACTAATTGAGAGCCTGCGACAATTTTTTGCTACTTTGGCCCTTTTTTTATCTGTGGAATGCGCTTCAAAAATTGTTCAAAAGGTGCTGTTTCCAAATAAAAAAACCTTTAAAATGTAACGCAGTTGCCTCCCACAAGACTATCGAGCCAATACTGGATAAATATCGTTCAAAAATTCTAATTTAGCGGTCACACTTCGTGTTTAGGGGACCTTCTGCAAGGACGTCAGAATATTGTTGACCTTACCTTTCTTATCGGAGAGTTTATCTCCATCAGATTGCAGATTTAGAGTAGATGGCCCATTATCTTCGTTTCAGAACACGTGAGGCATTCCATTTGGCACATGGATAGGCAGTAAAGTCGATTGACATACGTGGAATCAACAAAACATCGCCACTGCAAAACAACACTTCCAGTTTCTTTTTCTCATTTTTGGACAACTTTTTTAGCATTTTTAAATTTTTTTCTAATTTTTTAATGACAATGATGAACGTGATATTTGTTGACGCGTTTTTCCAGCATGTTGACTCGTTTTCATAACATTTTTTGACGGTTTTTTAAAGAGTTGTTAGTGCAATATTTTTAAGCATTTTAAGAATTTTATATTGTTCTTCGAGCATTATGTAGCACATTCTATTGCATTTTCCAACCCGTTTTTTAAAGTGTTTTGGGCGGGCTTTCCCCAAGTATATTTAATGCTTTTTGTACTAATTCTATAAATGTTTTTTTTTTCATATTTTCCTTCGTTTTTGAAACATTTTCATTGGGTTTTTTGACGATTTTTTTATCGTTTTAAGTATGTTCCTAAGCGTGTTTTCTAAAGCATTTTAATGCGATTTTAAAAGTGTTTGTAAAGCGTCTCTTGACGTTTATTGTTTTCAAAGTCCTCTTAAGCTAGTTTCTTTTTAATTTTTTAAGGTACTTTTAATGGGTTGCGTTCTTAATGCGTTTTTCGCCAGTTTTTTGAGTGTTTCTATTTTGTTTGTGAACGCATTTTTTTATTTTTTTCCTTATCCGTTTTTGACTCGTTCGAGAAGGTAGTGGGTAGCGCAGTAGTCCGTTGTGGTCATGTAGTGATGGAGCGGTATTAGGTCCGATTACCGGGAAGATACAAACAACATTTCAAACCATTTTTCACTGCGCCATATACGAAGTAAATAAAAATCAAGGTCTCTTACATTGGCCTCAAAAAATAGAAACTCACACAAGCGATTGGATATGAGAAGCTATGACCTGTCACCCTGTCAAAGATGCTAATCCGAAAAGTATGTTCCATTTCGGCAAACCAAAGGCTTGCAGTTGTGACCCATTGCGATACTAGTCGGGGAGAAGAGTCCAGACCTTACCCCTATACAATATTCTGTAAATTAATTAATTACTTACTGTTGCTTACCACGCAATGATATTTATTGTTCATCTTCGGCAACGTTGAGGTATGCATAATTCAAATGTCATCTACGATTGGAAAATACGCTCAGATATAGATAACTTTCACATATCTCATCCTTGGCCATCTCATTCCAATGCGATACATCTATGAGACATCTGAACTTCTGATCAACCCATCTTTACATTGCATCCATTGCATGATGGTGGATGAAGTGTCCCATAAATGGGTTATTGCGCATAAAATCTGCTTTGATGAGTTGCGATGAGCGGCTAAAAATCATTGGCTGTAATTTAACATCTTCCAAGCACAAAAATCAAACCCAATCCGTTGTTTTGTTTTTTTTTTATTTAATTTTATTCTTATTACACTTGACTCTTACTATTTACAAAGTTGATTCCAATCTGCCGTTTCGATGACATTCAATTACATACAGACGGAAATAAATAAAAAAAATATATGTATTTCGAGTTACCGTATTCGGGTTTTGTTGCCACATTTTTGTCTGAAAATTTCGTTTTCCTATATTAATACAGTTTCGTTGTTTGTTGTATTTCGTATAAGTATGTGTATTTTGTTTGCATTCAGTCTTAAATGTCTAATGTCGTCGTCATGTTCACGTCAACTTATCTCGGTAGTACTTTTGCGTGCAATGGCAACTCTTTTCAATATCCCAATTTTTTCAAAGCCTTGAGATCTACATCGCCATAGTAGTCCTCGCTAGAAGTTTATAAAATTTTGATTACAAAAATTTCCATTTATAAACAGAACAATTTGAGAACATTTTTAATTTGGTTAGACACAAACATTTAGGAAAGGAAAAGAACAAGAACTCTGAAGAGGGATAATAAAATTTTAAATTAAAAAACATTGACACAAAAAAAGGATTCAATTGTGGATGGGCAGTTTTTGTTGTTGAACCACCACAGAAAGGGACTGCAGCCGAAAAAGTGTGAGTGCAAACACATGTATCTATTTTTCGCCACCGCGTCCACAGTAAATATCAACATAATTAACATAATTAAAGAAATGGAAATTCAGTTTATTTTTTACTACACCATGTGTATACACATTACCCTTTCTGTGTGCCATCAGTAATAGAGATTGACTTAAAGCGAGGGATAAGTTGTGGTTTTTTGAAACCCGGTACTGAAAGAAGCGCAAAGAAACAAGGACAAGATGAGACACTTTGAAGTATTAAATTTTTAATTAGAGGTGGAGCACGACATAAGAAACATGGGATATGGAACTCGACACTGTCATCAAAAGGAGCGAGTGTATCTCACAAACGAGGTGGTTTGTGTGGGTTTATTTTTTGTCCCCACAAAGGCATACAGGTCTACACACTTTATTACTGCGATGATGGCAATGATCCTGCCAGCGGAATGAAATTGAATGTGTTGGGGGAAAAAATGAAATGGAAATAACAGCGAAGCAGATGAAACTCAATTAGGTTGGATTGACCGGTTTTTTCTGTTTTTTTTTTTGCTCGTTCTCATCGTAATTCCTGTCAAAGGATTACACTCCTTAGTCCCTCCTTTTTTGCAGGTTAATATGTATTTTGAAACTGGAACACTAGGAGTGTTCTGGGAACATTTCGTCCTGAAGTTAATTAGAAACAAAACGGATTAGATCCATCTGATGTGGTGACTGTGTGGTGCGATGCGGAGAGGGTAAGAGATCTGTGTTGGTTGATCCCATGGCTGTGACACAACATATCCCTTTACATCTTCGGCGGCTAAAGAAGATACCGTAAGAGAAAACGCACCCAATAAAGTGGATTGGCAATGGGCGGATGTGTGTTTTGGCTTTTTGTGTTGCCAACCAAAGTGCATTGTCAACAAAAGGAGTTTTAATTGGACATTTCTCGTTTGTCGTTTGCTGCTTGTTAAGTTACATTTATTTACAACTAGGTTGATTGGATGACAGGGTGTCAACTTATAAGCAATCAGCAAATGCGCATACTTAACCGAGACGAGAAAGATTTTCCTAATTAATTCAATGAGACAAGCAGTATAGAGGGCGAGTAAGTGTGGGGTATGGGGCGAAGTTGTTTGTCAAAAGAAATAACACTCAGCCGAGAGAGTTATATGGCTTGCTCTCTGTTTTAAATACTTGCAGACTATTTGCAGCAACAGCAAGAAGAAAAGTGTCTACTCTACGCAGTCTTCCAGCTTTAAGAGATCGATGAGTCTCGCTATCGAAACGATAATCGCGAGGTTCTTAAGGGAGCTCAGCAACTGACAGCTGGCTTTGCTGTTGCGGGGAAAAGTTCCCAAGCTTTTTGTGTATTCTGTAAGGCACACACAGATAAAAACAATTTCCCTGATTTTGGCTTTTTAGTGTACAACAAGTATCGCAAGAAATATGTTACGGCTGAGACGCAGTCTGCTTCGTTAGACAGTCTTTGATTACAAGCCCGGTATATGATTATATTGTTTGACAAGTGAAAACGACACTAAACGTACATTTTTCAAGTCTTTATTTTATAAAGTTAGCCCAATGGCCTACTAAGCTAACAATTCTAGGTTCAATTCCTGGAAAATCCGTATACTGATGGAAATAAACAAATAACTGTGCCGTATATTTAAAAAAATTCCAGTCTCGACTTTAAATTTGCGGAAGCTCACAATTGCGAAATTTGTGTGAAAAATATACCCACTGCGAACTGCTTAAATTTACCGCCCACTGCGTTGTGTGAGGTACGCTGATCCAATAAAGTTAATTTTGTATGTTAAATAGGCTCTCAAAAAACGGGATGATGCCTTTAAACAGTCGTTGGAGCTGCGAGCGCTCACAAAAGTCGTGTACGTGTATATATGGACGAATACTTACACTTTGGGAAAGCCGTTGCTACTATTCCAGATTCGATTTGTGAAGAAGGTTCGTGAAAAAAAAGTACAGTGGTAGATTTATGTTTTAAAATGTCTATCCCAAAGATTTATGAATATTTTCGAAGCTGTAAGGAATATAATCTGGTTGCCATCTAAGTCGGTAAGTTATTTCAATAATTGGGAGCTCGGCTTTATCGGTCGCTACTTGGATGTAGTCGGCAGAACAACTTTAACTAACAAGTCGTTTTTTAATATTCATTATTGGAGGCCAATGGCTTACGGGCGATTGATTTTAGCGACCGATCTTTCCTCCACTGACAAGATAGCTCCAGGGTACAGAGCTTTACACTTTATAGTAAACTTCCCAAGAGGTAGTTCGCCTTCCGATTTAAGAGTCGTTTTTTGAAAGTCGCGACTCTTAAGTAAATGCTAGCCAAAAGCTTTGTTTGAGTCCCCGTATTGAGAAAATAAATAAAATTGTCAAATCAACCTCAGATTCAATATAAAATTAGACATCACATCACGCAGAAAAATCTCTTATTTAAAATCAACCAACTTTCGGTTAAAAACTACCAAATGATATTGTTAATATAACTCCTACAGAGTTAGTGCTTTCGCAATAACCGAGTCAACATGTTTAACGAAGCACGGTTAAAAATAACCTTTTATCATTTTATATAATAACAAACTAACTCTGTTGAATTTAACCATCTGGTTGATATTTATCTAGAAACTTGGTTCTTAAAGACTGATAAAGTTATTTTTAACAGTGTGCATTTTACCCATTTAAATCGGTAGTACTTAACAACGAATACTCGGTGTTTTTCAACAAAGACTTGGTTAATTTAAACCCATTTTCTTTTGACCGAGCAAAAATCGCACTCTCTCAGAGCCAATTTTTGAGCGTGATGTATTAAATGAAGAATAATACGAGAATAGAATAGAATAGTAAAGCTTTGTCGAGAGCAACTAAGGATTTTCTTTAAAAGATCCTCAACAACCAAGTCTTTTCTCTGGCGCAGAGTTGTGGACGTTCTCCAAGGTGGATAACAATTTCCTTGATCATTTTGAATGGAATATTTTTCGAAAGATTTTTGCCAAGACGATTTTTATAGAAGGTCTGAAGTTTAAAAGCGAAAATTTGGACATTTATTTGGTCAGACAAGTACGAATCAGTCATCGTCGGCGGGATCCACCCATGGAGTGAGCAACTGTATACTGTTATGAAAAAAAGTTGCTAAAAGGAAGTGTTTTCAACCTGGACTAAAGGTTGAAGCTCATTTGTCAACGAAGCTCCTGGACTCTGATGCCCTAAAACCCTTTTCTTCATCTAAGATTGGCCACTTAGGGGCTAGATACTAATTGGAAATTGTAAGGACACCAATATTGGCCAATCTATTTATTAGGCAAGGCGGTAGCAAGTTCGAATATATAATCAAGCTTTAAAATATTTTAATTACTGCAACAATTTTGTGTGCGTAGTTGCTCCATGGATATAGTGTGTTGAGTTACTTTGGGAAGGCCACATTTTTTTTCAACCCTTGGAAACACATAAAGGTTTTTTCACTGCCTCACATCTTTTGCGTATATCATAAATTTTTTAGTTTTTTTTTATGGAATTTTGTGTGCAATTGTTCCGGAATGGCTTTTCGAATGTATTTTTTTTTTTGCATTTTATCGCATGATTTGATGATTTTTGACGTGTGAAGCTTGGAAGATTTCGGATAATTGTGAAATTCATTGTGAAAAAATACGTTTTGCGTGTATTTTGGGTGGAGAAGTTAACGAGAAAGATAAAAGATGGCGCTGTGTTGCGATCAGCGCCAAATCGTTCGATGCACGGTGCATTCACTCGTGAATTGCAACGGGAGCAAGACTAAGATCGAGATGAGCTACCCGAAAGAGTCTGAACAAATGTGCCGCTGTTGAATGCCGAGCAGAAGAACGTGTTCGATTCGCTGATGAAGGTTGTTGACGATGGAACGGGAGGCATTTCATTTCTCGATGCTCCCGATCACGATGGCGCATAAACGAGTTTTGGAGACAATTTGGTGGGGCTATGATACACTTCCCATCATCCCGAAATCTAATGCTGCCGATGAACTCGATGCATGCCTGAAATCGTCGTCTTTGTTGAAGTTGAAACTAACCACGAACATGAGAGCCGCATGAACGACCCATCTGCCGGCGCTTGGCAATGGCCAAATTCCAGTTGATGTTTCGACTGGATTGATATCGTTGCCGGCAAATTTTTGCGAGTTCACATCGTTGAAGGAGGAACTCATCACCAAAGTGTTCCCCGGCATTGTACAAAATTATAAAAAATCTCTATTGGATTAGTGAACGGGCAATACTAGCAGCGAAGAATAAAGACGTCGGTAGCTTGAATTTCATTATTCAAAGTCAAATCGCTGGAGAACTGTCTGACGGAATTTTTGAACTCGCTTGATATGCCAGAAATTCCGCCGCATAATTTACAGGAATTTTTGAACTCGCTGGATATGCCGGGAACTCCACCGCATATTTTACAGACAGCTGAAGGTGGGATCGATCATAATTATGGTGCGGAGTCTGAATCATCCGAAATTGTTCACGGTACGTGGTTGTCCGTCAAGAAGAAACTGATGAACAATGTGATTCAAGCGACGATCATCAAGGTAGTCCTTATCCCACGAATTCCGACTATTCCAACTGATCTTCCATTCCAATTCAAGCGTATTCAGATGACAATCAATAAATCGCAAGGCCAATTCTTGGAAGTCTCGAATTTCCTTGTTTCTCGCACGGTCAACTGTAAGTTGCCTGTTCGCGTGTTGGCAAACCGTCGTCGTTTGTTCTTGCTCCGGAAAAGAAATCGAAAAACATTTATCATATCGCTCTCTACTGGTTTCGATTCCATTCAAATAAATCACATTGAAATTTGAAATCTGTGTTTTACTATCACTCTGGAGTTTATCTGAAGGCGTTAAATTGGGGCGAGACGTAGTTCGCCGGGTCCGCTACTCACATTACATAAAATAACAAATCGTTTCGCTTAATAAATAGGCTTCGTTTTTGTTTTAAGAAGAAGGACCCAAATCCCAACAAGGGATACCTAAAGAATGCGCAATTACTACAAAACTCTCCAGTATTTGTTAAAAAAAAGAGAGTCAACATCACGACCAACGAGAGAAGCTGCCCACGATTGTTCCACATTAATCTGCTGAATGCATGGTCGGTGATCTCGCAGATTTCATTTAAAATCAGAAACTTGCGTTACATTGGCAACATTTCTGTATTGTTGGGCACATCTTCATAGACTTGGTTTTTTGTAGTAGAACACAACACAAAATAAATACATTGAAAAATAGAACACACATTATTTTTTTCATACAGGAAACGGATAATCGGAAAAAAATTCACCATAGAAATTGTAGTGTAGGTATAAAAATTGTATTGCCATAGCAACAGTTGTGGAAATTGATAGAAATATTCAGTGAATAGTGTTTTTTGGAAAAGGACGTGCATTGCAAAAAGTAAAATGTAAAAATCGCCACGAAAAGAAAACAGGTTTAAATAGGAGAAGTTTGGAAAGTTACAGTTGAGTGGGTCTTATGTTTTGTCTGCCGTTTGTTTAAGGTTCTTTTTTTTTGCACAGAACGCCTTTTTTTTCTAGATGTAATTTGCCAACCCGATGGGTCAGTCAACCAGCTTAAAATACAACATTACCACCTGCAGTGCAAGTCGCCATTTCAGTTATCTACAGTTACGACGAGCTCGTTTAAATCGTCAGTTAAAAATTAATGTCATTAGTGTTTTGTGTTAGAAACATTTAGGTCGTTATTTAAAATAGAATCTAGTACAAACTTAGTCATTACGGTTTGTTAAGTCACAAAAGCTACAAAGTACAAGTTACAAGTATGTTATAAACTATATACAAGTCATAGGTCGGGAAAAATGAAATAAAAAAAATTCTTTTAAATATTTTCTCTTCTCTCTTTAATTCAGAAAAAAAATCGATTTACAATTTTCTTTTTCATCTTTTTTTTATACAAACAAAATAAAAAAAATACTCGCTCCTCATTTGCATATCGGTACAGTTTTCTTTTCGTTTTCTTGAGTATTTTTTACTTGTCTTCCTCATTGAGCGCATCGCAATCCGATAATGCTCACATTACGCTCTAAAATGTTAATCAAATCAGCGAGCTGACTTTATTAGTTGTTTTCACCGTTTTTTTTTCGTCTTATAGCAGTCTCTCATTTAATAAGAAATTATATAAAATAACAAAAAAAATATCCATATGAATACTATTATTATTTAAGAAACATACTTAAGTTTACGGATGTGTTTTTGTTTTTGTTTTTCTCATTTTATAGGACTTATTAGAAATGGTGTCAATCATACTGTGTACACTATCCTAACTTTTTGTTTTTGTTTTTGATTTAAATAAAATTTAGATTGAACTTTTACTTAAAAATATTTCTTTTCTTCGAATTAGAGTTTTTGTTTTGCTTAATTTAAGTCAGGAAAAGTTAAACAAAAACAATATTATAGGTTAAAAAGAATTAAAATAAAATAAAACAAAACAAAAAAAAAAAAAAAAAAACAAGGATTCAGAAGGATTCATGTTGAGTTTTGTTTGTTTTCTCTTTTTGTTTTAAGTGTTTGTGTTTATTCAAATTTACGCTTCCTTAGCGGGAACTGTTTTGACTTTTTTTGGTGCTTTGTTACGTGAATCCGGTGTGTGTAGTCCGGCTAAAAGTTCACTTTTGCGAATGCTCTTCAGATCCAAGTCACCATAGTAGTCTTCGCTGTAATTGTTAGAATGGGATTTATGGTTGGAATCGGTTTCTATTTTTGTTTTGACGGTGTGTTTATAATTTTTTTTTCTAAATGAGACAGCTTATATTTTATTCTGGTTTTATTTGGCATGTGCATCGATTTATGGCAGGCGATTGAACTCTTGTACGATTTAATTGGTCATTCAATACCGCTGATAGGGGGCATAAGCGAATGACAATTTCGAAAAAGAGGCGGAAAAAGCTCAAAAAATACAACAGCAGGCAATGGAAATAGTTACATAGGTGGAGGAGAATGTGTGCAAAAGTAAGTGTTAGATCCCAAAGCACCCACGAGTGAGTTTATAGATAGAGTAGAGTTATGCGTACGACAGATAGCGTGAGAGTTAGAGGAGTGAGAGTTCAAGTTTGTAACTTACCATCCGGGAACATCCTCGGGATCTTCGCAGTTGCCGGTACCCTCGCCATCGCCGATTTTGAAAACTGTGCCAATTGGGCAACCATACTCGCGGGCAACACCTTCCAGGCAGATGTAGTATTTACGGCAGTCCTCTGGGTGAGCGTGGCGGGAGAATGAGCCGGTATTAGCGAGTTCTCCAGCAGCGGGGCACGCAAATCCATTGGCAACTTCTGAAAATGGGAAAGCGAATTGAAAACTGCTTCAAAATATGTGCGTACCTTAAAACGTACCTTCATTTTTGCATTCTGGGACCTGGTCAGCCCACATACACACACGAGAGTCCCGGTCATAGGCGAGTCCGGGTGAGCACTGGTATCTGGATGGTTCGCCGTTCCAACAGTTCCAGAATACGTCACATTTGTTCTCATCGGGGAAGATGCCATACAGACGGGAACAGTGGGCAGTAGAAATTGGAGGTTCTGTAAGGTGAGGGTTTGAATTTCAGAGGTTCATATCCAGAGAAGCAAGACATCGCCTTTTTAAGAGCACACATCACTTGAAATGCGAACGAATGCGCTTGGCATCTGACTATCGCAAGGCTTATAAGGGTTCAGTGCTTTCGTTCGCATTGAAAGGCATGGGCATAAAATAAGCTCAACCAACTTGCAGTCATATGGGTAAATGCCTTTCTTATTGGCTGAGTCCCATGCATTATGCAACAGTGGCACCACTCAAGAAGAATAAATAATCCCTCAACCACCAACAACTTACCCAAAATCGAGCGATCTCCACAGTCAACATTGTGCAGGTAATCGCAGTTCTCAGCCAGGAATTTCTCATCGGTGGCATCGAATGCCAGTCCATTGCCGCAGGTCTTAAGTTCAGCTACACTGTTGTCGCATTTCCAGTACTTGTCACAAGATGCCGAATGTGGATAGAATCCAAAATCATCGGGGCACTTAAATGAGTCCTGGGCCATTGCTGTAAATAGAAAACCAATTATATTAGCAAATCGCCAGCGCTTCCCCAAATATTCACACATTTGCCCCATTTGCATCATCATCACCATCATCATCATCATTGCGTCGCGTCGGCACAAACGACTCCATTATCATAAAGATACAATGCACACATGATAAGTATCTCGAACAAATGGAATTATTTCGACGGCCATTTGAACTCTCTCAAAATGCCGAGTTAATTCCATATTGTTCACAAGCATGCCGACGCAGATTGGAATTTTCGTTGACATACCACCCACACATTCCGTACACATATTTCACTACCATAATCAAAGGCATCCCAGCGGTACAGCTCACAGCATCCCTGAGTTAACTGCTATTATTGAAAACGCACTGAACTGGTAATCGTCCGCCACCAACCGAACTTTTGGCCAAGTGAAAAACTCTCCCATAATGAACTATTAAACTATTTGCCACCATACAGTGAATGGCGCGTGTATCTAATAGATAGATACAAAAGGCTGGCATCTATTGGATTTCGCTTTTGTTTGGACCATCATTTTAGGCGGAAATGGCACTTGAGCCTTGAACTATATGACAGCAGCAGCACATGTGTGTGCGTCGCATATATGGCTACTGCATAAATGGCCCATTGAGGCATGACATTGCAATTTTCTATTCAACTTTCAGCTAAATCACTGTATCTCGCCTGGCCTGCCATTCTATTTATTATACGCGCGTATCTAATGAGTTTTTGGAATTATATATACAAACGATTTATAATTGTGTGCATGTGCGCACATTATCAACGAGCAGAGAATTATCAGAAATAGATAGAATGGTAATTTTTTTTTGTTTCTATTGTTTTATTAGTGTTATTAGTGACTCTGCGAGTTTTATTATATTCAATTGTGATTCACTGATGGGCAATATAAGAAGGTTTTTAAAGACCAACTGTTGGTCATACCATTGATTGAAGGAGTTTTTTTTTATCTCAGTTATGTGAACACGTTTCCAAAGCGAATTGGATTTGTTGACGAAATCCCTTTATTGAAGATAGGTGGGGGAAAAGGGAAACAGGTTAAGCTTCCGGGTGTGCAAAGATTTTGCTCACCTTTTTGCGGATTTTCGAAATCTTCTTACAAGATGTAAGTCCTTGGACGCACTTAGAAGCTTCGTGTCAAATGCTAGATCAAAAATTCGATCAACAAAATTGAATTTCGAAATAGGACTTAAGATTAAAATTTCATAAAAAATGGCAGTGCAAAGAAAGCCTTTCCACAGTCATAAATAATTGTTGCTCAATGCAGAAAAAAAGGATCCAAATTGGTCCAGCAAATCAGCGCGCAAACTATGCTCACCAAATGTGCACAGAAGTGGCGCCCTACTGTAGACCATTGGAGAAGCGAATCAAATTTGTTGCGGTCGGTATTTGGAATTGTTTTCAAAGGAATAGCTGTCCCGTTTCCTTTAATTTATTTTCACAATGAATGTTAGCGTTCCTTTGCAACATTTGCATCGCTACGATGCAATGTTTAAATTAATAGTTCTAAGTCGGTTGAGCCCCGTTTTACGCCCCAGTTAATCTTATTGATTTTGAAATAATTGCCCATTGCAAATTTCATGGGTGAGTTACGTTGTGAAGCTTAAACGAACGACTGCGCTATAACACAGAACGAGTTAATTAAAAAAAAAATTAAAAAAAAATGTTGCGTATACGCCACCGAAAAAGATATTCACTGATTTTTTTTTCTGAATTCATGACAATAGTCGACAGAACTGCCATCAGCTGCCATCACTCATTCCGTTACTTTCCGGACGGTTATCGTCGAAACGATAGACCTCCAAAACTGTAGACTTAGTTCAAAAATTACGAGTTCGAGAGCTTTATCGAGTTCATTTTCTACAAATGAATTGAAAACTGACGATAGTGTTAAAAATTCGGACGGAATGTAACTTATTGCGCCATACTAATAAAAAATGTCGGTCTCGAATTTAAATTTACGGAAGCTCATAATTGCAAGATTTGTATGGAAAATAAAGTCAATCCGCGATACTAATAGTCATTTTTAGTGGCCAGGCTTCATTCTTCGAACTCACAATGAAGAAACTTTCCATGCAAAATTGCACATTGTGGCCAACAAAATATTTAGTGTGAAGGATGAAAATGATTATTTACAAGGCCCAATGTGAACTACTAGAATTTAGAGTCGAAACTAAAAGTGTTTGTTGGTAAGGCACATTATGGTCATCAAAGCTTCAAAAACGATACCTTCCAGACGACTATTGTCATAAGGAATCAGTCCCCAGATCGTGTGGTTTCAGTAATACAATTCAATCAAAGGAAGAGATCTCGTTTCGAAAGTAACATTTTTCGAAAATGAATGTTTTGTACTCTCTATTCCGAAAGCCGAATGAAATGTACTACTACTCCGATTAAGAATTCCGAAAGTATTACAGAGTACCAACTTATAAGCAATTTCGAATAGGATTGAATTTCGGAACGAAATAGAGAGTAGGCTCCCTGTAGTAGGATCTGAGCTCAAGGGAAATTTTTGTCCAATGTTGTGCCTCTTGCCAATCAACTTTAAATGATATGAAGAATAAATTCAGGGATTCAAATGGCAGTACAAAAAGTGCATTTGATTGAATGTCTCTAAATCTCTGGATAGTCCTTTTCAGTGTTGGTAGCACCTTCACTGAATGCTATGGAATTTGGAAGACACAATTAAGGAACAAAGAGTAGGAGTGTCAGAATTCTAGTAAGGAGCTCCAGCGGCAACCCCGGAACAACTGAATACCTATTTAATAGTTAAGAAATATCTGCGAGTTTCAACGGCGTTTGTCCCAAAAGTTAAGCCAACGTTGAGAGAAACCAGACATGCCTATCATCTTATAGATCCTCTTAGTTCCTACGGCAATTTGTTCATAAGCCCCTCAAACCCCCGCAACCAAGCGGAGCGGATCGAAATCATATTTCCTCCATCTGACCCCAAGCAGACCTCCTGTAATCACAGAAAACTGATTTATCTGCCAACACTCCAATTTCGATAATGGTTATATGGCGACCCAATTTCCTTTACACTGTACCCGAGATAAATCTGTTCACATTCTCCAAAATCACTCAAGCGAACCACATGCCGTATCTTTCTCTATCCACATCTCTACGTTAAATAAATTTGAAAATAATAACAGTTTAATAAATTTATTATGTTCCCCCCTGCGGACGTTAGCACGGGTGAACATATTTTCCTACATTCATCCGCATTCTATGCGAACCACGAAATGGTGCCACAAAGTGCGCCTCTGTAAAATGTTTAATTAGAATACCATGCTGGAGAGTTTATTGCTGTCCCTTCTATCCGACGAGTACATTGAATGTTTTGCACAACAGTTTAAACTAAATCAAAAAATTCCCTAAATATCTGGACTGGCCAGCAAGCCTATGAATCTGAAACTAAGGGCCGAGTTCAAACAAAAAAAAAAAATACGCGCTGGCCACAACTCCATCAATCAGTGCGGTTATGCAATTAGATTTTGCGAACGTGTACAAAACGGACCCTGGTTCTGCCTTGCACATTTTTTTTTTTTTGCATACTACATGCATGAATACTGTATAAGTGTATAGCATATATGTGTAATTGCTGCCACCACTCCGATGATGTTCATTTTATTATTTCGCATTTCTGTTAGCTGTTATAAAGGCCTGTACACACATTCGGATATACATCAGAAATTGGCGGTTGCAATTTATACTTTGTTGCGGATTTTTTTTTGTATACAATCGAGTGTTATATTTAAAATTTATTTATTTTCTTTCATTTTAAATTAATTGCAGATTCGCAGATTACATAAAAAAAAAGCCGAAGAGCAAAACTCGTTTGGTGCAATTAAATTGTAACTGGTTCTGTGGGGTGAAAAACAAACGAGAACTGACTTTAAAACTGAACCGCGTGACAGCGTAATGAAGAACGTTTTAATAAAACTGGATTTCGTGCACAAATCCCTTTTTTTCGTATTTAAAATAAATTGCGTGTATACGATGTTTTCATCGCTATCAAGTACAAAAGGCAACAAGGACATTTAATCCAGTTTTTCTGTTGCGTTCTTTTTTCTGTTTTTGTTCAATGAATGAAACATGAAGGATACATTGAAGTGACATACTAAAACCGCCATATCACTGAATGAAAGTCAGTCTTTTCATGTGTTACATTGCATGTCCACCTTGAGATACATTTTATATCAGGTTTAGCTTTGTTTTTTCTCCCCATGCAGTGCACTCTCTCTGCTGCATCATTAAGAGAAGAAAAGAAAAGCTGTATCTTCACCTTATGCCTGTTGACTCCTTTGTCCAACGATGTGGTTGTTAAACTCATTTAGGGCTGCAGTACCTTGAATTATGTGAATTTATCTCGATGAAAAGTGATACGGCGATTTTTGTTCTGTTCTGTGCATAACATAAAACTGTGGCATGTAATTTAAGATAATGATCTTGGCGAGAGGGTGCTGATGGACACATGATACGGGATCAAATGTTTTATTTATTTTAATTATAAACTTGGCCAAGGTAGGGAAAAAGCGAAATAAACACCATATATCCTTGGGAAAGGTGTGTGAAACTTGTGGGATATTAAAATTGCATGCGATTCTGTTTGCATTCAAGTTACAGTGTGACTGTCTTTTCCACTGAGAGTTTTGTGGACTTTTTTTGAAAACTGCTTCCAAATTGCTGGGTCAGATGTTTGTGGTACACGAATTGTCTATACTGTGCCCACATGTCACTTGGCGTACGACTTTAAGCTGCGAGTAATTGTATGACACAAATTGGATTACCTTGGGATCCGGTGGTGGGTCTTTGACTTGCAAATTGCATGGTCAGGTATTGGTGGAAAGGTTTTACTTTTGGACCTGTGACTTCAAGGATGACATGTTCAAAGTGAGTGCCATACGAAAAGTGGGTTACCTTGAATGCGATGAAGTAATAAATGGCTTTTCCTTCGGATTAGGGTGCATGTGGGGATTTCGGTGATTTGTTGAACGATCTTACGATACAGAAAAGACACAGAGTCCAGTAAGTTTGATAATTAAACACAAAACAGTTTTCAACAAAGTAATTAAATAGCACATATTTATATGTTCCTGATATGCAATATCAGTTGTTCAGTTGTTTTTAAAAGAAGTTATGTTTGCAATACAGGAGATCATTACAAATTGACCAACTTCAATTATGTTATGTTTAACAACCAATGAATTTCTATCCTTGGCGATCATTTTCCAGATTTTGCGTGTGATCATCACAATTGATCCTCAATTTATAAGATTCAGCGCTAAAACTTGTCTGTAATCAATGCAGTGGTAAAAATACTAGTTGTTGTAACATGCAACAAATAACTAAAATTTGTTACATCGTTTCATAATGCAAACAACTACATCGGTAGCACGATCTTGCAAGTTCATTTAAAAGCCGGCTTGCCAATGTGCCTCCATTATATGTAAGGACATTCATATTTTCATACAACATTGACCCGATCAACTTCCAAGCATAACAATGTTGATCTGTCTGTTTAAATGATGGATGTTTCCAGTTTGACTGATCATACATAAAAATGCATGCACTAATAGTACATTCGTCGACGTTGATCATGTTTCCAAAGTTCAAGTCCCTCAGCCAAACTTTCGCAAGGAAGGTATAACACGCATTCGATCGAGCCAATAAGTGATCACGGAGGACCCAACCCAAAAGTAGGTACTTGATCGAAATCTTCTCTTGATTTTGTTACTATTTATATGTTTTTAGTGATGAAACTTTTGCATGATCCTTTACTTTTATGAGAAACTCAGATATTCCTTCCACCGGTCGCTGTGATCTTGAAACATATACATCTTTCAAACGGTTAGAAATTTGTAAGTAGATTTTAGCACACAATTGAAAGAAAATAAATCCACACACTTGCCGCGGCAGCCCAAAATGATGGCCTGCTAAATATGTTCCAAGATCACTTGATCGTTTGGTTGCAGAGTCAACATAAATCTATTTCTGTGAAAACGTTTTCTAATTTTGTATTCTGTTTAACAATCGTCACTGATCTTTACTGATCTACACTGATCTTTAACGAGTAAAAATATCCAAAAGTCAACTGAAATAATTGATCTTTCAATGCCCACAATGTTTCTTTCTTTCGGCCGCCATTTGATCGATCAATCTTACTACTGGAAACACAAAAGCCTGAACGAAAGTCGCAACAAAGGTCATGACCACCGCAACCCCATATTTGAATGTTCACACTCTTCACCAGATGCTAAAAGCCAGTCCAGCTGCCAATGAGTAAGCAATAAAAAAAGAAAAACAACGCCCATAGAGAAACTGCATCCAACAATAAAGACGAAAGACACACATTATTTCCAATCATATGAAAATGAAAGTTTTCCCCGTTAGCCATTGCAAGTCATTCGGACCGTTTTGTTGGTCGCCAATATCAAAAGCGCGCCACTTGATTTGGTGTAAAATTGCAGACAAGGTAAATAGTAAAGCGTAACAGCAATTGCAACACGAAGAAAACCAGAAATACCCCGCGCCAATCCGAGCCAAAAGCCACAAAGGTTGGTTCCAGATGGCCGACTCAAAGTGTAAGCCGCTACTTTACAATCCAAATCCAATCAGTGACTCCCTTAACTCGCTCAAAAGACAACCAGCCAGCCAGCCAGCCAACCTCCCAAACAAGGTGTGGCGGCTGTGCTACGGCTACCGTTTTCCATCCAATGCGGCATGCTCTCCGCAATCGGCTTGAAGTAAACAACACTGCAAACGTCGAAGCGTATTCCGGCTGTAGCGTGTTGTTAATTTTAATTTTTTTTTTTTTTTTAAATTCACTTTCGCACCGGTTAGATAATTTATTTCAATAAATTGAAAATGCTCAAGTGCTTTTTCACTATTCGCCTTTGTATCTGAACCTTTTTGAAAGTGAAACGCTCGAAAGAAATGTGCCGCACAACAACCACCAATCTTGTGATACCGGTTTTATCATTTGGTCATGTTACGTAACAAAATTAAGGAAAACAATAAATGTTAAAAACAAAACTGGAAATAAATCAATAAAAACACAGAGGACCGCTGGAGGTACTCCTAGCTTGAAGAAGAGCTGATCAAGTGATACCCAATGAGGTATTGGGTATTGCGTATGAAGCTAAATTCGCCGAAGATGGGTTTCCAAAAAAACTGGTTGGATTGGCTTACTAACCCAGAAACATGGAAACTCTGTTGTTTTTTCCTTCTCTTCATTTTTATTTTCGTTCACTCCTTCTGAATGACGCAACAATCTCTGCGAGATAACACAACAAATTTACATTTTCATTAGCATTTTGATGCGAATTGATTGCTGGTAGTTTTGAAATTTTTTACGCGAGTAGTACCGGTATAAGCAGTGTACACATATATATTTGTTTGACATTTTCCAACTGGAATGTGGCTGGCGGGAAAAACACGCCAACACAAAGTAAAAGTTGTTAACCTTTAGAAAGAAAAGCGAAACTACTACAAAAATATGTCAATCGATTTGACAGACGGCAGACGACGTGTTTTTTTGTTCACAATCAATATGTCAGTTTAATATTTATGTGAAAGGTAAGGGGGTGGATAGTACAGTATTCAATTAGCACGCATAAAACGCAAAATCTGTTTGACAGCTGAGTGCGTTACAAAAAAACTGACATGATCTGTCAAACAAGCAAACCCATTGAAGATTGCTCCTGTTATACATATCTGTTTGACAGCTAACATGAGTCTCGCTGTTCATTATAATCAATTTCAATTCAATTAACTGCTTGCATTTGATATGCATCAATAGTAATTGATTGTAGCCATTTTTTTCGTCGGTTTTGTTTGTTGCGATGGAATGTACGAGTACTCGCACTCGTATTATGAAATTTCACTCGTGTGGGGCTGTCGTACCGCTTTAATGGGCACGTTCGGAAGGTTACAATTTTGCTGACATTTTGAATTGCTACAACTCGGTGGTGATTTTTAAAGGTGTGCGCATAGCGAATTGAAGATAAATTTCGAATATGGTGCAGGTTAACCGTACACGAGTACGAACAGGGTTTAAGTGCAGTACACCTCTAGTGTGTTATTAACACGTTAGAATGGTATTTGGTCGTTGGCGTTCGGCAGTTCGCTTAAATTATCATTTAATTGCTTGTTTTTAAGCGCAACGGTAATAGATTTAAATACATGGTTGAGCTTTGCCAAAGGAAATAGTTACAATGTGCTGCAGCACGAAAGGAAAGTTTAGAAAATGGGAAAAGTGTTCGCTGTTGTTTCTCAAAGGTGTTGAATACTTCTTGTGGGGGCAGTGGGGAATGTGATCTATATACTAATAGATTGTGTGACGTGATGAATATTTTATGAACTCTTTTGCGAACCTTATTCTTACAGGTATCTGTCATGATGTTTGTCTTGTCAAAAGCCATTCCAATTCGTGAAGATGGAAAATCAGATTACCCATCGCAACTTCAAAGTAAGTTTAGAAGTAGAATTCAAGTTTTCTTAAGTTTCTTGGAAATTAAAAAAACAAAACTAACTATAGATTGATAGATTTAAGGCCGAAAGGCAATAATTTTAAGGATATTGTTAAGTTTAGAGTGCCAGTAAGCTAGAATAAGATAAATGTTAGTTTTAAATTAGATTTAATCGTTTTGGTCTAGTAAGTAAGTTTAAAAAAAGAATTGAATAAAAATGAATTTTAAAATGGCAAGAAATAGAAGAAAACATTTATTTTTGCATTTTTTTATTTATAAGTTACAAGCTACGAAAAACAGGGAGCCTATTTTTCACATGCGTGGGTTCGTGGATGCCATGTGCTAGTAAGAGAAAAATGATGATTTTGCTGATTGCTGGATCAAATCTAAGGGCCAGAGGCTGGCAAAGAGATTCATAACCCATATGTGGAACAATGGCGTCAAAAATAATTGTTTATTTATCTAACATATGGATCTGTCACAGCAACTGTTGACAGCCCGAACAGGGAAATGCTTAAAACTGAGAAAAAGAAAAAAATACTCGCGCCCATTGTAGCCACCCTATTTGGTGGAAATTACGATCCGCCTGTGGTCACAGTGATTTTTTCAACAAATTAGCGCGAACACTATTTCTCTTTTGAAAGTACACATTGACTGACATAGAAAAACCATCGCGAAATCCCTCTGTATCAAACATTAAAAAAATCTTTAAGCTAGCAACCACTGAAACTAATCAAATCGTTTATTTACTTATTGAGTGTGGCATACGCTCAACCAGTCAATTCTTGATATTCTGGTTTAGAAAACTGGTTGAGTAGTAATTAAAAACAATTTCGAGTCCCAATTTTAAAATAGCGCATGAACTTTAGCATTTGCAGCGAATGAACTGAGTAAACATCGAATTAGCAAGTGAGATGAAAACCATTTCAGTAGCTTTGGGAGAATAAATTTAGCTAAGGCTGTTAAAAGTGTTGAATTATGTTTTCACGTTCCATTTTTTACATCAGTGCCTTTTGAATGGTAAGTTCGAGAAGCTTGTGCCTGACAGAGTTCTTATGCGCCTTACTCTGTGGGTTCACTTTGCTGGATTGGTGGTCGGTATTCTTTATTCAATCTACCGCCAACGCATAGGTGGAAGTAGCTGTCGAGATTTAAATTCTAGCAATTTGCAGGATAACCGATACCTGTTTTCAGAGCACACATTCGAAATTACCATTTCAGTCTTCAGAATCCACTCGTATAAATACTTTTAAAATGGCTCCCTCCCGATCCCATTCCCAACTCATCTGATTTCAATTCAAAATTTAAAAGTGTGTAAATTAAATATGTCTTCGTATCTCACACAATTTTCCGCCTTTTCGATACAATTCCATATAATCACATAAAAAAAAAAAAAAAAAACAAAAAAAAACAGAAACCGGTGCCAGAAAAGCCAATCTCTCTGTCTGTTTCTGGTTCGCAAAATTCCTCCTCAGTGCACATAAGCTTTCAATATGTATATACAACACATCTTTTTCCCAGCTTCAATTTGAAAAAAACACTTCCTTTCATTTCATTTTCAATCAATATGAACGTAGAAAAGGAAAAACAGACTTCAACTTCTTGGTAAAGGCCCCCTAGTCCCAGCTTACACGTCGTCTATCAGCAACTGAAGAGCATTTGTGAGTAAGAAACGACATCCAAATTGAATTCCATCATCATCATCAACATCGTTGTCACAGTATAGGTACAGTGTACTGAGAACATGTGCTCTATAGGATGTCATGCTATCTTGGATACAATCGTCTCTACCTATATTCACTCCCTTTTTTCCGCCAAACACCCAGTTGTCTATCTCTGTGTGTGTTGGCATGGTAAAAAGCAGGAAAAAAAGGGAAAGTATCACCATCTTTGTTTAGGTATTATAGCAGATGGGCCAAAGCAATCTTCCAGCTACGATAATGACAACTACTAGTAGCAACGAAAGTGTAGGCAATGAAGAGATGGCGTTGCAAACGGATTACAACGGAACACATGTGTAGCAGATGAATGTATCGAAAGAAAGTTTGGATTTAGTGGTCATTGACATACCTGCAATTACTCTTGACACAGAAGCGTAGAAACTAAGGACAGGCTTGCAATAGTTGTGCTGAATGAATTGGTGAAAAAGTGGCGCCCAACGGTAGATACTGGTCGAAATTATATCAGATTGACAGATGAATGGCCTTTAGACGCAACTTCTGGCGTTTCATACCATAAAAAAGGCTCCTAGTCAAATACCCATTTGTTTAAAAGACTTGATTAGTTAAAGCGGTGGTTGATTTTTCTTCCATTTCCATTTAAAGCCAGACTTCCATGTTCCATGTACATAATTGCAGCAAACGTTGTCGTGTGGTCATTAAAAAAACGTGCACAAGTAATTAACAGTACTTCTTGTTGCCACATTCATTTTATTAGCGGCCAAATTAGTCCTCCCATCACTTGAATCGCAAAGTGCTTATCATTCCGGTAAAAATCTGAATAGTCTCGTATATGTATCTAACCAGTTCACTGTACAATGCATATTAACAATACAAATTGCAATAATTAAACCGCATTTTTGAGTTCAGAAACAAGTTTTGAACACACATAGTGGTAACAAGTCGTACCCGACCAGCATTGAAAGTACGAGTAAGACATTGGAGTACGGTTTACGATTGCAATGCGAGTTTCTTATTACAGTTCTCGGAATAGGTCTCCCATATTGGCATCTGGAATGACCTTGAGGAGAACAATTCAATCATGCGCCAGTTATTTTCCTACATGAAGCCACATGCCAAGAGAGAAAAGAAAATTCCTGCGTGAGCTATGAGAAGGTCATTGAAATCGGTTACAGTGGGAAGAAATAGGTGGGGTATTCATTATTTAATCTGTGGGTTTCAATTTAATAGCAATTATGATTCATTTTGAAAATAGTTTTCGAATTAAGTAACCAAGGGGAGTGCCAGCCATTTTAAGCGGCGTCAATGTTGCACTCGTCGGGTGGCCTCCAAGAGTTTGCAATCTTTTTGGCAATAACAAAGAGAAATAAAAGTCGTCAATAATTCCAATAGTGGTTTGCCAAAATTAATTGTGATGGTCCGAGTTGGTGGCGCCCAAATCGGGGACTATATGAACTTTGCTCTACATTTAGGACGGCATCTTTAGAATTTCAGCTTTGAATGCAAAAGATACCCTTTGTAAAGATAATTTCAGAAATATAGGGCTTCGTAGAAGCTCACGTTAATTGGCGCCTAACGGGAGTCAATTGAGTTGAAAAATCCTACAACCGGATAAAACAAATGGACAAATGGAGTTCTAAAGATAATATTTGTAGCGAGTGTCCGCACTTTTACTATTTCATGGAAAGTCCATTTTAAGTCCAGTCGATATTTTTAGAACTGCAACTTGTGATGACAAAATAAAGCAAACAAATTTAACGTTTTGTAGGCATTTTCATAAACAAATTTTGATGGCGCCCAACGAGGGGGCATTAGTACCGCACAGTGAAATTATTTACATTTTCCTTTCAGGTGGTAGATGTTCCTCAAGCTAATTTCATATTTGGTATAAGTAATTCATCTGCAAAGGTAGCTACGTCCGGCTTTGAAAGGCAAATCATTTAATTTTCGGTCAAGTCTGAGGGTATGACTTTCAAGTGGCTTAGGAAGAAAATTCGCCTCCTTTTTGTGGAAATGATTGTCTGCAGAAACAAGCTCAAGTTCGTTCAATTGCTTGCTCCTCTCAGTAACTTATCGAAGGTTCATTTTGACTACCATGCATGAGCAAACTTGCAGACAATTTCAAATCTTCTATGTAGATATTTTGGCAGGGATTTATGGCACTCGGCTGAATTTATAAATGTTGTTCAAATAGTTTTTCACATTTTTAAAAGTACGATGCTCTTTGTCCCTTATTTTTTTTTTGGATTTTAATAGAGCCCAACGATAGATCATCAACCTTAGCATCAAGCTCTCCCTTTCAAATTATTCGCCGCCAAAAGTTCGCTTCAATCAAATAATTTTATTCGATTGCATCACTGACTCCTTTGCACATTTGGCGACTACAATTTCAATGGCACCCAACGTGAGCGAGTCCGAATTTCCTGTAGTAATTAACCAAAGCATTTGTTGCAACTCAATCGAGTTTTCATACACCATTCTGAGTGTCCTTGCTTTTCTGAGAGTCGTCCACAGAATAATTACCAGTAAAAACCGGACATTTACGGACCGACGCGCATATGCTGATGCTGATGTCGAAGCTACGCCATTACTATTTAAATAGGGAAATAATTGCGAAAATTAAGCAAAGGATGAAAGAATCTGCCACAATGGATTCACATTGTTTTCACACAAGTGTAGGTGCACATAATGATTGCCTTTGCACTGCTCACAGGATGCATTCTGTCATTCTGGTCGCCGGCTGTTTATATTTATTTATACGAGTACATGTTTTCCACTCTTTTACACTTCATGATGATGTTGAATTGTGTTTACAGCAAACTTGTAATATGTGTATTTCACGCACGAAAAAAGGGAAAAAAATCCAAATTAATATAAAAAAAAACCGCGGTTAAACATCCTAGCGTTCGTTGGAGTCCAAGCGAAAGTAATTACTTTTCACGCCATGTGCACACCTATAAAGCCGCACAATGCATCCGATATGTGCATATCTCTGCATGTAAATATCCTAATGATCTCTCGCGCTGTCTCGCTCTGTGCTCTATAATTACTATTCATAAGTTAAGGCGATTTGAACATGTGCAGTTATTAGCATAGCATTTTTTCGTAATACGGTGCATTGTATTTGAAAAAATGTACACACCACGGAATGCAAATATATATTTTGTTTTTCGTTTTTTCCTGTGTCATGCTCATGCCAGTTGGTCCTCTCACTCTCTGTTTGTATAGAGTGAAGTCAAGTTCATTAGTGTTGTAATAATGATTGTGTTGTTATACTAATAACAGCGGTAATGGGCAATTAGTCGTTACTCGTAAAGCGCGTGTTGTTCGATACGAAAACGTCGAAAAGAAAATAAAAAAAAACAAACGAAGTGGAAAAGAAATCATTGAACTTGCTTTTGATCGCACGCCACTGAAGTGTACTGAACTGTGTGGTAAGAGGATTTAGACCATGGCGATTCAAATCTACTGATCGGTTTGTACATTTGTACATGAAAAGTAAAAGTTATCCTCTCTACTAATGATCGCACATCGCAGATACACATGTTTTGTGCTTTTTTTTGTCGAGTAGTGATCGGTGTGCACGATGCACTTTCTTTTCCCTTTTTGTTTGGTTTTCAGCTGAAGGTTTTCTACCTCTCTCGAAGCTGTACACCGATAAATCACGACTTATGCAATCGAGGTGGGCTAGAAGAAGATACTCGTACACTCATCGGGGTCTTCCTTGGAGTGTGTGTTATGAAACCTCGCAGAGAGAGCGTAAAGCCAAACTTTATTTATATCACGATATTCTGCTTGATTGTGAATGCAAGATGTGCAAAGGCAGATAGTAGCAGTATAGGTAGGATGACGGTGATGAATTTTTAGCCATATCAAAATAAATATATTGGCAAATTTAAAGTGAATATATGGACAGTACGTATATGGGGGATAAAGACCTTTTGTGGATTCGCTTATACCTTTCACCCGAGATACTTAGTATTCAGATAGTGATCCCCGAGTTGGGTATATCCGCTAAGTGGCGTGATGCTATGTAACGGTTTGGGAAGCCGCGTTCACAAATTCACAAAGTGTTTCATTCTGACAGACTTATTGTTTGGCTCCACAAATTGTGGTTTAAACTGAAACTCAATCGATTTGGGGTTGAAAACGAACTTGTTGGTCCAAAGGGTCTATCATGGAACCAAAGCTTAGCTTACATTTTGAAGGGGCCTACAAATTGAAGGTGTCTACAAATGTCAAAACGGAACAGTTGAATTTAGGACCTTTCTCGAGATTCATTGGACGTTTGCTGCAGTGTAAAAAAAAACTTGAAGATGTTATTTGTGTTTTTCTAGGGGCTCAACCGGAGACTACTCGCCTGGCACACTACAAACTGAGCCAATGATCGCTATTTTAGTTGTTTCTAAAAATGCAATCTCAGCAATTTCGACTATAATTTGGCTAGTGACCTTAAAAGTGTTTACAGTTCATATTACGAGCCCCTAAATCCATCATAACTTGCATATTATGGAAAACAAGTTACATGAAATATTTTCGTACAATTTTGGCAAGTGCCGGTCCGAAATTCATATTTGTTTCCCGTGGTATAGATCCTTAAATAATGTTATTCAAAGATTTAGTCACTTGCACTTGTTTCCGTACAACTTTCGTTCTTATATTTCAAACAGTGATATCCATGTTTTGGAATAGCCGCGTCAGCACAGGTACAACCAAGTAAAAAATCTGAAGTACTTAAAAGATGAACGTGCAGATACTGAAAGTCAGCTCAACAATTCGAAGCCGTTGGTATTTGAGCTAGAATTCAAACACTGAAAAGAAGACTGACAATTGTTCAAGCAAAAAACAATTTGAAGCCGTTCGAATTTGGGTCACAAATTCAGCACCAAAAAGATCACTGAGAGTTGTTCAATTCTGACTCATTGTGTAGGTCTGAATTTCTTTAAATAATGCTACTTGAATAATTTTTCGCTGAAATAAATGAAGCATACTATTTATTTGCAAATTTTGGACTATTGGACTAATTTTAAAAAAAATTGTGTGCACTATTTTCTGACATGTAATAGAAGTCCACATTTCGCCAAGCAATCGGTGATGAAGCTTTTAAAACGTATGCCATTTTAATTGCAGCTTTAATCATTTTTCGATCGAATAAATAAAGTTTGCTAGTTATTTGAAAATTTTGAACTAATGTACTAATTTGCCAAATTTGTGTGCACTATTTTAAGTAAACCAGAAACTCTAAAGTAGCTGACTTTTGGTAAAAAAAAACTCAAGAACTGAGATGACGCCTCAAATTTGTACAATTTTGAACAATATTTTATAAAATATGAAAAATTCAAAAATTAAGCTTCTTAAGAAAATTGTCTAAGCAAAACTTGATTCGATCTACATAGAGGACAGAGGGTATGCAATTTGGACAGTATTTGTACGAAATTTTGTCACAAAAGTCCAGAATTTTGCTTTTAAATTGATCAAGTTAAAAATTAAAATAAATAAAATCCATGAGATGGCAGTTTTTTGCACGATCCTGACGAAAATCGTTATAAATTTTGGCAAATTCTACGTAGATGTCAAAATACTGCAGCAACCATTTCAGCAGCCGATATTCAGATCATATAGTTCAGTATTTAGGTACCGAAAGGAACATGAAAGATGAAAGTTAATCATTTCCGCGAGTATTTTAAGCACATATTTCCGGCGGAGTTCAGAAATTGAAAGACTGTCGCTCAAAGCTAATTCTCCAATCGCACACATCAGTTCAGTCCATAAATTTGATACAGAAAGAACCGCTGAAAGCAACGACAATATGTGTGTCAGAACATGTTCCATTCCTGTTACGTGTATTACATGACAAAAAATCCACCTCCAATATCTCTGTTGGGGAAAGGAGATTTCCTTAATCAAGAACACCAAAGTCAAGACAAATTCAACAACGTGTGCTCGAGATCATTTCTTTTTCGTTTCTTACTCAAGCATAGCATCGTCGCTCGTCCGTCAACCTATCGGAAAATTCAATCAGATTTCACAATCACTTTCTACCAGGCACACAACTACTCCCAGTGTAGTGGTAAATGAGCGAAACACGTCCTCGAAAACAAAAATAATATCAACTAGACTGTATAGGTATACACCCGCAGTAACATGTACCCGTTGAAGATACGAAATTTGCATACTTTACACATGAAAGAAGTATATGTACCAATCGATGCTCGTTTTTAGTCTCTATAGATCCGCTTCAAATGGAAGTTTTGTATCGAATGCTACACATCAAATATCAGAGCACACGTCATCGTCATGATATTGATAATGATACATGCATGCAAAATGGAGGGCACAATAAAAAAAATATAAAGAAAAACAACCCAGATATAGATTTGTGGCTTATAATTCAATCGAGAGGAGGATTGAAAAATCATATTCAAATCACGTGCACTTGAAATAGAGTTCAATTTCTTATGTCGATAACCTTTTCCAAAGTGAAACAGATCGAAAATAACTGTCTAATCCTGAATCGCAATTGCCACAGGATTAAGCGCTTCAACTTTGGCTACGTGATTTGATTAATATTTTCCGATTTTCTAATTGCAATCCATGAAACAACAATAAAAAAAAAAAAGAACACTAAACCACAAAAACCAGATAGGTATGTACAGGTACACTCCAGCGTGTTGAGAGATATCGACGCAAGACAAGATAGAGCTACCTGATCAGATATTGGCACGTATCGGTGTGGTGGCGTGGATAAATCTTGCTCTTGCAACAGCGTTTAGACTCGAGTGTATAAATCCGACAGAGAAGCTTCCAGATACTTGTGGTATTTTCTGTTTGCATTCCTCAACAAAATGCACTTCACACTGATTTTCGAGGATGAAATAAAATGCGACTAGTTTTTCACAGTAATTCACTTTGAAGGAGTTTGTTTTTTTTTGGTTTATCTTTTCTTTAAACAGTTCCAGGAAATTCACTAAATCCACTTGTAAATAAAAGTTTTTGTTAAACAGTTTCACTTGAATTTTATATAATCCAGTATTTAGTCCTGTGCCAGGATAATCCCATAGATGTCGACGATGATGATGATATTGATATTGCACTTTTATTTTTTTTTTTGTTTTTTCAGATACATACCGGCTCCAAAAAGGGCGACAAAAACAATCATAAACTTCTTCATTTCTTATTTTTTGTTTCGTGTGTGGTAAGGACTATAAACTATGTTAGCTGTTAAGAAGAAGCACAAATTTACAGGCTCTTTCGACTACAAAACGCTTAGACCGACTGTGTGTGGTTGGAGGTCTTACATTCGCTTTTTATACCAGGCCAAGAGGTGTAAAACTGTGTGCCTCAAATTTTTGCCGTTTTATTTTCAGTTTTTTTCTTCGTCTTGGACTTGTGGCGGGGGTAGACGACAACAAAGTTTTTTTTCTTTTTGTCTTATATAGGTATATTTTATATTTTATATGTATGAAGGTACGTGTGGCTTTGTTATTTCGGTGTGTCTCTCTGTGCAGCATAGGCAGACCTCTCTCTTTGTGTGTCGTGCATTTCATATTCCTCATTATTCGTCAGTCTGTTGCGAGTGTATTTGTATCGCTACTAAGTACTTGTTGCTTTCCATCGTTAGAAATGTCTTAGAAGACCAGAAACCGATCGGTGGACTATTATCAAATCGAGTCACATATCTCGATTTGTGTATCTACAACAATTCGGACAGAGTTAAGTGGTAGAAATGTACGCGACACTGTGGAAGGAATACATGTGGCGGGGGCTACGTTTTTCATTGCAATCCAGTTATGTGACTTGCTGCTGGCTTATAAATATTTACTTAATCAACCGAAAGAAGAAGTAATTATAGTAACACGCCGTCCACCTCGGTTAGTAGTTCAGCTTTAGTAGTAGGTATAATTGAGTGTGCGGTACCGCTGGCAGAATGGGATGTTTGGAATTGCTTTTAAATGAATTTCAATCTTTGCATAGGTAGGTCGGTGGATGTTGTGGCTGTGGGTGCAACCGCAACATTATACGCGTACCGCATACCCACCGTTTGTGGGGGAGAGAACGAGGTGTGTGCCCGATGAAGAGGAACATATAAAGTTTGTTTTCAACGGTTTGTCTAGCCCGTGCCAAGTAGAAAAAAACATAAAAAAAAACAGTTTTATGCAATTTTGGAGTTTAGTGGGATTACCCTAAGTCGTGGGCTAAAAATGTATGCTCGTATGTACGTGCGGGTGGCTTTCGGGTAATGTATGGCAGATTCGTCTTCTTTTAATCGCCGCCGAGTAGTTGTGCTGCGGTTTAGTTAGAGTTATGTGATGTGGATGTGCTTTTTTGTGGGTTGTGCAATAGTGCATTTTATTAGGTGATTCGGTATAAAACTTATGTTTACGAGACAAGAGGGATTTTGGTGAAATTAAGTGCATTCCTTATGAGCAATTATATTCACATTGGTGGCAGTTCGAGTTGCGCACACGCGGCTTTCGGTTTTGCTGGGATCCAATGTCAATTTCGTTTAATGAAGCGTATTTCCCGTAGCCGGTGATTTTGCTGCCAGATTAATCATAACATTTTTTCTGAGAACATTCTATCGAAACAGGTATCTGATGAAGAAATACCAGTTGGCAGATATGGATCTAATCCGGAATTCTCTTTGTCATATACCTCATACATAATCTAGTTCTATTTGGGAGATAATTAATCGTCCGAAAATATTAGATACAGAGTTTCATATGATTTGCATAGGAATACTGAATCGAATTTAAATTCGTGTTGGCTGATTGACAGCACTGGACTGATGGTAAATGAGAGTTCGAGTCCAATATATCAAGTCTTTTTTAGGTTATACTGTCAGAGATTGAAGCTATTTTCGGTTTGTGTAGTTTTTGTCAGTCGCATTTACTAACATGTGCTATAGCCTATAGGCGAACTTGCAATGGCCCTTTGTGACATCCGCTCTATGCATTCTAGCCATTGTAGATGACGAATGTCAATACAGTTCTTGTACTCAAAGCAAATGCATGTAATATTGCTCTTTTCTTTCCTAAATATTCTATATTTATTGCTTTATGAAATAAATTTAGAATATCAAGAAATTGATAAACATTGTGAAATTATTCGCATGGATGCCTTTCTCGAAACCTTACACGATCTCAACTCCGAATTCGGCAAAAAGAAGAAGATATTATTGGTTATCAAAAAGATAAGTTAAAAACCCAAGTAGATGGGCCGCTGCCAAAGGTATATGTGGTTTATTTAACAAGCCCGCCAACGCCAACGTGAATATAGAATAACTTTTCGAATGCATTTTCTGGTAACCTCTCTGCATAATGACTGCGGAATGACTTTTGTATCCAATCCAATTTTAGTAAGATTTGATTATGATTTTAGTGATGCAACTCGCAGCAAAAAATCAAACAGTCAGAAAAAAAAAACTCCACAAACAGTATTAGCAGCACAAATAAAATAAATGGCGCAACAGATTTTGTAAGTCTCAGGGCCAAGCCAAAAAGATGGGAAACAAAATATGAATTCCAATTATTATCGGCCTCTTCGAATATCAAGTAGTTAAACCACTCTTTCTTTTCAAATTTCTTGTCGACGGGCGTGTATCGTCTTTAGTAGATATTTGATTGTGGAATGCAAAGAATAAGTCAACAAATCTGTAAATTCGACAACAGTATGAATGAAAACCGGTTACTTTGTATCTCAAAAGCACAAACCACAAAATGCATAAAGGCGAATTTCGTGTGAAACAATCAGTATTATTTAAGATTTATTTTACCTGTCACCTTATTCCCATGAGGAATGTAAATGCAAATGATCTGTCGAAAAGCGTTTGACAAATGTACATATTAAAGCATGTATTATCTAATACAATGTCAAGGCTGCTGTTGGATAATATTGGGTTTTCATTTTCTAGTGCAACATAATTTTATGCGAGTATAGTTCGCCATTTGTTAACTAATTGAACGATTCATAGTACAACCCTCCATTCAATGTGATCTTTTACAAATTTACATGATGACTGATCTTATCGAGCAATATCTGGCAACGATTTCGACTGGCTTCTAAATGCACACTGCACTTGTTTATATCTACCTCTTCATTAACAAATCCATTCAATGAGCGTAAAACTAGTTACTGCACACTTTCTAAAAAATTTCTGAAGTAACTGCGCTACATGCTGATAATTACATAGCTCAAACTAGTTTTTATTGCTCGCTTAAAATGACTTCAAGAACTTTCAAAATGTGACATATTTTATGTAAGCAACATATTAATCATTTTGTACTAGTAAAACGCGCACGCGAATTTAAAAAAAAATAATACACTTCTGAATATAACTAGGTTGATTATTGATTAAGGATTTAAATGACTGAATTTCTATCTATGAAAAGGAGTGCTTGGCCAACTCACTACGTGTGCTAATTAACAAGGAAGAAGAAAAGAATCCAATGCTGTTATGGTGAAGCGCGGTTTTAATAAAGCTTATGTATGAATAACAAGAACAACAACGACCCAAAGACTCTTCCTTGCGGCATGCCGTTCACTATTTCTATTAAAATTAGAAATATTCGTGCTCTTGAGTTTTTTTTTTAATTCGCACTCCAGCCTTCATTACCCGCATGCATATTTTATTGAATGCTTTCGAAACGTCCAAGAATATGGCAGAACAAATTTTATTCATCTCGTCAATGCACTTGATCGATGATCGAAAGTTTGCTTGTGAATCCGAACTGTTGGTCATGTTGTTGGCAGGTAAGCCAGCTTAGGGGGTTATCTTCCCAGATTTTTGTTTTGTTTTTTTGTTGGTCAAAGGGGAAAATCTGCAGGGGGAAGAAATTGCTTAGGCTGAAATCTGGGGTTTCTTAAAGTTCTGTTTTATTTGGCCAAATCTGTTGGCTCATCCCATTCAGCTGGGGTGAAATATTTTGACCGTCTGGCAACGCTGGTTGTTCACGATATTATTTTTATACGCAGTGGGCCTTTCCAATAAACATTTTTAGTTTCTACTTTAAATTAAAGTAGTTCACAGTGGCTATGGTTGGTTGGTTGGTTTAAGTGGCTGTTTTCCCTGTTACCTAACGAGGGAAAAACACAAATAACGCGTTAAGCGCCGTTTTGAGACCACAACTAACAACCTGAAGATAAAGGGGGACAAGGATGTTAAGGGAGCTCAAAACCAACCCGTGGAGTTCAGAAATTTTGTGATTATCAATTTCGTCTGTAAATTTAAAGTCAAAACTAGAATTGGCTATTAGGACGGCGCTTTATGTAAAACTTTACTTCTTTCGGTAGTTTACGAGCGAGTAATTGGAATCCTCTCCATCGTCGATGAATACTGTTGACAGCGGAATTTTGTTTTTAAAATCTTTAAAATATTATAAATGTGGATTAATTTAAGGTATTCTTTTTTTTTTCACATTTTTAGCATTTTTTCCAGCTGCAGCCAATTTAAAAGGTGCGACTGACAGCTATAAATAGTTCCCACTGCTGCGCCAACTACGTAATTTTCCAACAGAACAATGAGATCCCCTATTTTTTAGAGGCTGCGCTTTTCCATTTGAATTTGTCACAATTTGTAACATTTTTTCCTTTTAATTCTATTTTTTTTTTTTTTTTTGTTTTTTTTTTCAAGATTTTTGACAAACAGGACCTGGGTAATTGAATATGGAACAAAACGCAACAGAATTATTTAATCACCGATCAATTGCTTTTGAAGCGCAGTCTGAGTCTTTTATTTCATATTTTGTGTGCGTTTTTCACCCGCCATCAACCCAATGAAACAGCAATTGTTTCACGTTTTTCGCAAGAGGTAGAGACGTGTCTACCTGTTACTGAAAGATCACGTGACATTCGGCACGGCGATGAAAAAAGATCATACCCTATCTGGAAATAAATACCAACAGTGAAGTCAATGTCAAAACACCTCTGAAGTTTAGCGAACGCTAAGCGAAAGTGCACTGGCGAAGGAGCATTTACAAAATGTAACTTTTCATGTTTAGGATAAAATTCCCATTTTGTATACCTTTTAAAAAAATCATTATTTACTGTGAAAGAAAAAAGTCTTAACAATTTTAAATGGGACATCTATTTTTCCGCCACACTGTACATCATGAGTCCATAACATTTGCCCAGGCGGATCAGAGGCAATAAAGTGAGTTAAATAGAAAAACTCACTGCGTCTTTGGAAACAAGAGTAGGTTTTGTTGCTATCCAGGAAGACATATTTAGGCCGCATTGTTGTGTTTTGTTGTTATGGATGGACAATAGAACATGTGGAACATCTTTTACGGCTTTCCAGCCAAGGCCTCTTAACTTGCAGTGGAGGACGATTCTCTGTGCGTCTTGGAACATTTGTACCTCTATCAAATCAAAAAAAAAAATTCATTTAAGGACCCGAATGGACACCTCCCGCTATCATATAATTTTTGCCCGCCCAGTCTGAGTCCATGCTGGTACCTCCTACTGCCATCGGGTTCCAGAATTCAAAAAAGGTAGCCAAGAAACTGATTTCACTGTAAATATGATGGTTGGGGAGACACACTAGGTACTACCGCGTAGTTCTAAAAAATGACGATATTCCCAGTGACATACCCAACATTTTCATGCGCAAAGTCATGCGCAGTTTTTATTCAGCAGTTCTGTTTTCGAATGGAATGGCGCACGGCGGCACGTGCGGATACAAAACCAAGAAGGAATACGAATTCCTCCATCCCATACCTTGTCACACCTTGCAGTTATGTTGCGTGTTACATAACCCATCGGTAGGATCACCTCCTCCTATACCTACTACCCAATCAAGATCAATAATTTTCTCGAATTAGTCAAACCTCATGCCTGAGTGGTTTTGCGCCTTACAGCCCGATCTAGTTGATCAAGGAAGCACTAGCGATCTCATGCTCACCCAAAACAGATCAGCAAAATAACATGTAACGTGTAATGCAAGCGCACAGTTGCAGCTGCAACATTATCTCCCAACTGTGCGCTAAAACAATGACCTACTGTACGCATATTGTCTCCAAAACTGGTCTCAGACTGCGCTGTTCGTCGATCTGACTCAACAGCAGACAGTCATTTAACAAAACTGCAATTTATGCGCTTTTCTTTGTACTCTTAGCGTCACCTCTGCGCTCTGCTCCAGCTGCGCTCCCTGGGTACAGCGTACAGCGTTACATGGAGTTCCTCGCAAAAGGTGTACACTACTTTAACCAGTAATAGTTTCTCTATTTTGAAATGAAATCAACCAAACTGGAGCGAACACTCGACTTAATGCCGTGTGCGTCTGCGTAGTGAATGCGTTCCGCCGGTACCTAGCACGTATTCGCGTCGCGTCGCTCACCTATATTCCACACAACAACATCATTTCAGCCATCTAACAGTGTGGAGACGAAAGGAAGAGAAGAAACAGCGCACTCTACCCGGACAAGGTAGGTGGGTTGTCTTGCTGGTCGTTGGTCGTATGCACAATCCAGTACACCTCTCCCGGTTTGGCTTGCCCGTCGCTCGTCGCACTTTTGCATGCATTTACGTGTTGAATGCTTTTAAGGTTGTGCTATGCTCGTGCAATGCTCTTCCTGCATACCGAAACCTTGAATCATTTAAATGCACTCTGAACGCCGCCGCTGCCGCAAGACCCAACCTGGCTTGACATCGAATGATCATTGCACTCGGGGCAGGCCGAGTTCGGTTTCTCTGCCTGGTAACGACAACAACTAATGACAGTTGTTGATTAACTCGCATCAGTGGGAACAGCGGACCAATATCATTCACGGCGTGGTCAACGTGTTGATGTGATGTACCTATATGTTGTTTAGAGGCGACAAGCTACGTCCCGTAGCTATTTACATATCGCCTAGGCCAAGCGTTCAAAAGAATTCACCACTGCTAACCAGCGGCGACGGCGTCGGGACTTTCTCCTTCGATGGTGTTGTAGCCCCGAACGATGGACCGGCCAAGCGAGATGCTTGCCCGATGTCTGCAATCTCTGTATTTGTAGAGAAATATGAGGAATGTGAGCAGAGCGGCCACGTTGTGTCACTATTTGATGTGTCAGTGTGGTGTACACACTGAAAAGGAAATTCGCAACGAACGTGTTTTCAAGGTGCTTCACCAGTCAGAACGAGTCCGTGCGCGTCTAGTACAAGTTCTGGTTTTTGCGCTCCACTCAGACTTCAGACACCTGGAATGAGTGCACATGGGCAAACGAGTTTTTCCTCTCGTTTTGTGCAGCACCCTAAAAATTGTACCTTCACTATGAGCTTGGGGGTATGAGTAAGCGGTCAAAATTCTGGGTTTCCAGTCCCGCACAAAGGAGCACGAGATAAATTAGTGCAATTCTGTGAAAAGTTGACTTGTTTCATCATAGACATTTGTTACAGCTAAACACGTAGTCATTCCGGGGGGACTGTGGAGTTGATTAGAGACCACTCCAAGGAGTGGCTGCGGCGCTGTCCATTCATATGTTCGGTATGGAGGTAGACTTGCAGATCGTATTTTTTGGGTCATGAGATGTAATAAGGCAACAAGAGGTAATTGCTCTCAATGAAAACGGATTTTTGTCGGTGACAAATTGTTTTAGTGTAGGTCGTTTTCTATATTGAACTAGCGAGTCTTGCGGTGAGTTGAATTAGATGTAGCCAAGTCCAACTAGGGTGGTACTTCAGACAGTTAGTTGGTTACACGCATTGGAAAAGGATACATTCTGCAGTACAGTTGGAAAGCCAAAAAAGTGTTGATTTATATCTCGAGACCATGACCGAGGGACAGGAGTTGAATCTCATACGGATACGATAAGAGCAGTCCCATTGGCAACTAACCATGGACAGAGCTGGCTAGGAAGCTTGTTGGTAGGGACCGTGGTTCACATAGGACTCTACGGACCATAGAAAGACAGGCTGGCAACTATTTAGAATAGAGTTTTCTAGGAAGCTTGTTGGTAGAGACCGTGGTTCAAGCGGACTCTATGGGCCAGCCAAAGAAAGACAGCGTAGCCACAGCCCACACAAAGGTGCAGAGCTTGTGATGAAAAGTATCATGGAATTGCTTCAGCGATCAGATGTCAGCGAACTTACAGCACTAACATACAACTATCATCGAAAGTACGGCACCTTTAAAAGACGCGAGAACTAAAATTACCAGGTAAGTTGAAGGGCTTGAACTGTAGGCAGCAATGGACGTTACACCTTGTCAAAAGAACATTTTCGTATGCTTAGGCGTGCAACTATTAAGCGACGGGTGTCAGGTTCGATGCCCAGAGCTCACCAAACATTGGACGGCATGACCCAGATCTAGGTATTCGTCAAAATGAGTTCATGTATTCCGAGCGAAAAAGCAGATCAAGCTAAAGCTGATTCCCAAGGTTTGATCTCTTTCCACAGACTGCATACAGGTACAGTAGAGTCTCAGAAAAATGAACACATATAAAACAGGCAAAAAATAAATAAATAGTTGGCGCAACAGGTCCGTAGGAACCCTAGGCTTCTCAAAACCATCCGTTTTGTGTGAGTTTTTCATTTTTGGAACGATTGGAAGGGATCTACAATTTTATGCCGTGTTCAAACGGCTAACTGAGAAGCTCTTTCAAGACAGTTATACGTTCTGATGTTTGTCAGACGTTCGCGAGAGGTGGCGCAGTGGAAAAAAGAACACAAGTTGGAATTTTTTTTTTTTTTTCGGGATTCGAACCGAACCGAACTTAGTAATCCAACGCACTAACCACTAAGCCACTGCGCCGATATAAAACAGTTTCCGTTCAAATATTCTAATTATTCAACTCTTCAAGCATCACAATTTAGTTTAAGAAGAACGTATAGCCACGGATACATAGAAACATTAAATAAATCAAAATAGCAATTAAATTTCTTGTTAAAAAACGAGAAAATAATCAAAAACATAATGTTGATTATAAAGGGTATAAATACAACTTATTTATAGGTTTTTGTTAAAAAACTACTCTTTGGTAGACTGTTGGAACACTTAAATGACAGAAATAAAATCGTTCATTTTGGAACCGCTCATGTTTCTGATATTGTACTGCATTTCAATAGCTGTCATCGTCGGACACTAATAGGTAAGAGACAAGGAGTAGACCATTTTCGCCGACCACTCCAATTATAAAACTAAAACACCTCCACCAAGCCCATTTTAAATTAAAAAAAAACATCAATACAGTCGCACACAGGTAAATTTTCAAAAGAAACATGACCAACATTTTGGGATTTTTCAATTTGTTACTGCACGAGTATACCAAAAGCTGATAACTTTAATAAAAAGGACCATTTTCAAGAAAATTAACACGAATATTCGTTAAAAACTAGAAAAAATAAAAGACACAACTCTATGGGGTTTCTCGCATTAGACATTTAATAATTCGATAAAACAGTAAATATATATATTTGGAAAATAATGGAATATTAGTTTTAATAATCGCATTTTGAGAAGAATCGACCAAAAAGCCCAAAAAAGACATACACAAAATAATACTTGTAATATAAGTAAATGAATCATTCATCGACCTCTGGCTCTATTAGAAAGTGAAGACCTTCAGTTCTTCAAATCACTTATTAATGGGCCAGAAGAAACCAAAAGGTTGTGAAACACATCCTCCATAGTTTTGCCTTTGTTTCGTAACGCGTTTCTGTCACTGATTTGGTTAAGACCAAGTTTTCAGCTGTATTGTTTGGATACATGGTTGTCATGTTGTATTGCAGAATTTCTAACAAGATTGTATTGGAGCTAAGTTAATTGTCCTTCAACAACTACTATTGCAAGAACTTCCTCTGCTGTACATGGACTAATTTTGCGATTCCATTTTGTAAACCCTTTTTTGATACTTTTCAGCGCGTGAAGAAGTTGAAAAGAATAGGTATGTTTTTCATCCCATTTAATGAGCTAAGTTTTCCTTGTTCTCGAAGCTGCAACTGCCTAATTCTTCGGTATTGTAATTAGAGAGTAAATCTTCTGTTTGAATCTTCTTTGATCGTTCGCTTAGGTCCGAATCCGAAAAAACATGGACTCGAAATTTCACCTTGTAACCAATTTGTTGTTTAAAGAAGTGGTTGTAAATTCTTGAGGCACTTAGCCATTTTTTTAAGCTCACGAGCAAAATCTTGATACGGAGAAGCACGGCAACACTGCAAAGTAAAGAAGAAAGAACATGAGAAGATGGGATCATTCCACCTAAGGAGCTTCGACAAGGAATTCACTATTTTATTTATCAATTAATAATACTATTAAGTCATTTGGTTTTTATTGCTTTCATCTGTTGAAACTTTCTTTGATTTTCTTTTTTTCTGAACTTTTAATATTTGCAGTAGCAAAAAGTCGCTAATATTCAAAAAACATTAGTCTTTCTTTTGAGACTATTGGCGCAACATTATCGTCGGATAAAGCCAACTTTGAAATTATTTTAGTACGTGACAATGCCCCTACTAGTATTTTCTTAATTATAGTCCACTTTATCGTTATAGTCTGGTATTAAGTTTAAAACCACCAAAAGTAGGTACATTTTATCTCTTAGTATAGACTCTCAATCCTCTACCATCTGTCATTTCTATTGCAAAATTGAAATTTAAGATTTTTTTTAAAGATTTTTCCCAGGATTTAATATTTTTGAACATATTGAAAATCCTTTTGATTATTTTGATGATGAAAAGTTTTACTCGCTACAGATTCAATAAAAAGACTGTTCCTGTTCCATGCCTATATTTAAAATTTTTTGTTTTGCTTTCATTTCGTTAAAATTTGTTTAAAGAGAATCAACCAAACAGATTTTTAGTTTCTCAAACTGTAAATTCTTGGGTCTGTTTGACAAAAATTTGCGTCGCGCGCGCTCTAAGGTTGGTACTAGTTGTGGACAGTTTACAAAGCGTTTATAATGGACTAAAAAGTTGGGCACCGGCTTGGAAGTAAGTGCTATAAGTTAGTACATACTAATCTCTCCTAATACACGAAGAAATTTCAATCAACTAAAGAAACAAAGCGCCCTAAAAGAACATTAAAAGAAAAACAAAGCAAAACTAGCAAAACTACTTGTTATCACAAACCAAACTTGCTACTGCACTAGTTAGTTTAAAGTTTGCACCTTAGAAGCATCCACCGTCGTTACCGTTTGGCCCCTTTTTGAGCCTGAAGACCCTTGGCCATCACTTTCTTAAAAATTATCAAAACTGCTCCCTTTTTCAGTTTGATTAAGATTTTATTCTTTATTGAACGAAAACGAACGCGAAAATATGAAAAGAATAAATATGTTTTTTGTTTGGTTTTAAATAAAGTCTTTGCTCTTCTGTTTTTGTTTATTTGTGTTTTGCTATTGTAGCATTTTGTGTTGAGGCCCCTTTTTTCGGTTCGGGCCCCTTTTAAGTCCCCTTCATGCAGGCTTATTTGAAGCGAGACCATATTTCTGATGCCAAATGACACAACAGAGCCGTGCTATTAAAAAACAGTACGAAGGCAATTTTGAAGTCATCGATTGGTCATCTTGCCCGCTGTATCTGACATCATGCCATATAGTTTGACGTGACCGGACTTTTGAAACTGAAATCCTATTTCGGAGGACGACACGTTCCGAACAATTTATTCTAATTGCCATTCAGAAAACCCAACCAGTGACACAGTCACACAGTACGCGAACCACTTGCAACTTCACGGCATGCGTATTGTTATTCGCAACGCATTTTGCCAAATGCATGCGGTAAATGTCTTCCATTTGTCTCATGATTTGTCTTAAATAAAACTCACAAAACGAAAGATACACCAACAGTGCCAGTGTTATTGGCAACGTGTCTGGTTATATGGTTGCCTCTTAACGCTTCCAGCCATCCAAATGTTGCCATTATGTCTTTTGGCATTTAAAAGATATACACAATACACATGTTTAACGCATTATGCAATAAACCAACTAATAGAGGGGAACAACAAAGATAAAAAAATAAAAATCCAAATCCAAATCTATTGCGTCGACAGCAACCTGTTGTTGGCAGGCAGCGCATCACTATCAACTTTGCCGTCTGCCGTCATATCGTTTCGGAGTGTTGTCCTCACCGAGATGATACAGAATGAAGAAGAACCACCATCCTAGGATGATGGTGATTACATTGGATGGATGGATGAATAGACGTCAGTGGTAAAGCGTATAGATGGAGGCCTTCTCTTGTGAAAGGAAATAATTCCTAGTCTAATACAAGTTGATTGAGATAGATTACCAGGCAGGAGCGAGCTGCAGAAACAACTACGCGCATACACTACAGTTGGCAACAAGCATCGGCTGACGAATTTTGACATTCGCTGCGTTAATTCTACTTGTAAATGGTGTGTCTCCGGCCGCACGGGCAACGGGTGCCGTTCGTTTTGGTACACCCTACACCATCGACAGATATTTTCGACAGCAATGCTCTTTGAAAATTGTATTGCTTGCAATTTGAATTGAAATTGAATGTTCGAGATCTGAAACTGCGGCAAATGCAATCAGCACACTTACTATGCTGCTGTTGCTTTTTGGATTGTAAAACCTGCTTATAACGCGACTGTAGAAGCATCAGCAGAAACGCGTCTCTCATCTTGTCAAAGCTATGCAAGAGTGCTTTTGTATAGCGGGAGGGTTATTTATTACTGCGTGCGCTCAACAGCAATTTATTGCCACTTGCCTTGATTTTTTTTTTAAATACTTGCATAGGTACTGCGTAGATTGAACGGAAGCAGATTTGGAGTGAAATGGCTGTTTGCTCCATTTTTCTGAACTGGGATTCTCTCTCCGAAGATAGAAGATGAGACGATGAGAGATGAGATGATGAGAAGATGAGTTTTTTGTTTTGAATATTTTTCAATTAAATTCATGAAGTAAAATAAGGATTGGAAGGTAGGTAGGTATGCAGACCTGCCACCTATCTGCAAGCAGCTCGCGGGGTGAAGCGCTTTAAGTTCGCCTTCCAGCAGCGTTGGCACACGGTCAGAATATTTCCCCCAAATAAATCTGAAAAACCCCAACTTTTTTTTATTATTTTTTGAACAGTCATTTTCTACGACTTAAATGTAGGAACTTCGAATTTGAAATTATTATTTATAAAATTTACAAATGAGGTTGGTGCTTAAATCCAAACAAATATTTAAGGAACTACTTCAAAAAACTATTACTTTTTCGTAGTGAAACTGGAATCTGTATTTTTTTTGAAAGAACTGTTTCGTAAGCAAAAATAAAGTTCAAAGATATAAGAGCAAATAGTTTTCACTATCATTTATAAATTTGGAGAGTGATATTTTACAGCATTTTAAAATAACAGAGAGATTTATTTCATACTCGATTGCCAGGTTCAATTTTGAATTAATTGGTAGTAGACAGAAAAATATATATATTATACCGAACTATGAATAAAATATAATTTATTAAGCCCCCGATTTCCCCTAGACAATTTTAACCCAAAAAGCTTTTCCCCGGTGACAAAAAAAAAAAGTATGGGGGAACCACCACACTGGTAACCCTGCCGACTAAAAATCTAGTATACTTTCTTCAAGGAATAATAAAGCTAGCGACTTTCCGAAGTCATTCTTATTATAAGGCTGACGTGTAGTTCGTGTTTGACTACCTAAGTATTAAATTTAAATTATTTATAATTAATTATATTTAATACTTTATGGTGTAAACCAAGGATTTATTAAGAAAACACTCTCTTTGGTTAGGTTTTGGTTTAATAAATAGGTAGATGGGTGCTTACCGTCCGGATTTCCTTTTAGATCTACAAATTGATTCTAGAGCTACACGCTGTCCACTTTTTAAGTACTGGATACTTTTTAGATCTTTGAGCTGACTTAGGTATCCTCCAAGGTAGTCAACTTCTAGCGTAACTTTGATACATCATAAAACAAAAACAAAATCACCTCATTTATCTGAAAATGTAGATGTTTTGATGAAATTGCAGCAAAAATTTATATAGTTTGAATATTTTTTATTAGATTCTTCAAAGTTCTACGATTTCGTGCTGTTTCCCTATATCCCACGGAAGGCTTCCAAAATCCCACAAAAAGGGATAAATCCCACAATATAACAACACTGATCTGAATACCTACATTTGTTGCAATGTTTATGAAAGACAAACTTTTTCTACACAGATAGTAACAAAAGTAATAAAGTAAATAACAATAAACGAATCTGACTTCATCTCATTTTCTTTGCTTGTAAGCAAATTATAGTAAAAAATATAAGGGCCCCCTCTATGTGCGCAAGGGCCCCTGCATGACCTAGACCCTGCCCTTACCTCTCTCGAATGCATTGAAATTAATAGAAAAAAGAAACACTTCAACATTTCCGACATCTCTTTGCTACTGTGCAAGGAAAGTATGTAGCAAAGAAATGTCGAAGATGCATAAATTCCCTCCTGTTGGATGATGACTTAATGGCAACCGTAACAACAAGTGGTTTCTTTATTAATTAATAACCGACAAACGAGCGACACGACGTGTTTCCATCACAGTCATTAGCCTATATTGCTAAACCGAGACCCATCAATGCCACCACCAATGGCGATTGATCAAAATTTGTGCCCCCCAGGTGACAGATCTATTGAGTTATTCAATCCGCATTTCACCCAATAATCTCTCCGATACAAATTACACAAGAAAATCTTGCATAAAATTAAAGTTTTATATCAATTTTGGTCTAAAAACATAACCACGATTACCGAACACGTTGATTAATGAAGTTAGTCAAATGCCCCGCTCTCTCTCTCTCTCTCTCTCTCTCTCTCTCTCTCTCTGTGTGCGTGTGATATAACCATAATAACAATACGACTCACTCACTGTTTCTACATAATTCAATCAACACAACGAGAGCAGAAAAATTCACTCTCCTCGATCAGCATCCGAATGGAATTCAATTTCAATTCAAACAAAAAAAAAAAAAAAACCAAAAGAAGAAAATCACAGAAAAGAAGATAAAAGCAAAAATCCAGCAGCAGCACCAAGGTGTGTAAGCGATCTGATAAGGGACTTAATTGGATTTATCGACAACAAAGCTGCCAGCTTTGGATTATGTTCCTTCTCTCTGCCGCCGGCCGTCATCGCAAAGAAGAACACGGTTCGAGTTTAATTTGCAGCACACACACAGCGGATAAAAATGCGAATGCCGAACAGAAACCAGCTAATGGTTATAAATTGAGGACGATTGCAAATTTCCAATTACCCTATCGTCGCTCTCAGTGGGGACCCGTCCCGGGTTATGTAACAACCTTGTGGTCCTTGAAATTTTTCAAATAAATACAAAAAAACCCAATCCACTGGCGGCGAGCGTGGAATGGAATTCCATTTCTGCAGTGGGCTTGGGTTGGTCGAACGAGTTCATTGGACTGCAGTGTATCACTTTGACATAACCGCGCCACACCAATGGCTATTATATCAGCGGTAGTCAAACCTGTATTTGTAGGCCATTTGTTGGTCTTGTTTGTCAAACGTTATGACAGCTTATGTTAATTTGTAAAAGGTATTAAATAATATTTAACCGTCGAAGAGATGTAAGCAGCCTGCCATTTAAATGCAGAGGAGGTCCACTATGTGCCCGCCATGGGAAAAAGGTTGCTCAAGATGGCATTCATTAGAGTTTGCTGAAAGAAAGTGCATCGCAGGCGAAGTAAAATTCCGAGGAGTATCTGGGTGGGCCGATCTTAATTGCAAATTAATTGCCTTTTGCCATTGTTTGACTAATGCTGGCAGCTGTCACTCAGGTTGGGAAATCTGATTGACAATGGGAATTAGGTTGCCGGTACAATTGTCTGTGGATTTTGGCCAAATGTCAAATTGATTGACTCACTGCGTTGCTATGGGAGACGCGGACAGTATGAGCGCTTAATGGACGTGCTCATTTCGAATGCGGAATGCATTCGGTTTGATGTGATAACACAGCAATTGGGTATCTACGAGAATGGAACCGCCGTTTCACTGATGGGGCTAAACGTGTGGTGGTGTTAACAAAGTCACAGCGATTTGGCACGCTCTTCATTGGCTTGTGTTGTTTAGTCAAGGGGAGAGTTACACAGCAGGTTTGCAAAGTGAATTTGTCTTAATTCTCAATAAAAAATTGATAAGTGGATCACAAGTATTGCTTAGTGCAGTGACTGCTGCTTAGACTTGTCTGATCCCTGTATTCCTCGATGGCAGTGCTCCTCTTCCGTCGTGAGTTCACATTTGACAATTGCACTTCACGGTTGGATATAGAACTGTAGCGTTCTCGAAATAGTGGTCCAGTGTCACTACCGCTGCTTGTCAGTTGTGTCTTTTGGTTCCTGTCACAAACCAGTATTGAGATTGAATATAGACCGCAGAGCATAACAAGGCATCACCTAAGAGTTCGCTGCAGTTATGACTTGATATTTGTTTAAGACGCCTCTACCCAGAAATCGAGCAAAAGTGCAAAAAATGGCATTTCGTTTCTCGAACTGATAAATTATTACTGGAGCTATTAAATTGAAACTTAATGCATTTGAAAGAACAGAACTTTCTCTTCAAAAACGTCGGGAGAGTTTTTTTTTTTTTTTAAAAAAAACATCTCAGTTATATTTAATTTAAATAATTTCAGAAAATTTGCATAAAATCGATTTACTATTGGCCAAACCGTGATAAGATAAATGTTAGTTTTAAATAAGATTTAATCGTTTTTGTCTAGTATGTAAGTTTAATGAAATATCTCAATAAAAATGAATTTAAAATGTAAATGTAATCACTAGCTCAGCTAAAAGGTAATATCTAAAACACCAATAACGTCCAGACAGATCTTGAAATTCTACACTGGTTTGGGAAATACAGGTCTTTAAAAACAAACAATATTTTGAAATATTGAACTACGTTTTTCATGTGAATATTGATGCACGTATGTTTCAATTTTTACTCAAAACAACAAAGTATCAGCTAACAGATCCAATAAAAATATATATTGATGTGAACAGCAAGCCGTTGTTTTTTTTTTTGTAGCTGGAAACTGTTTTTGTTTTTTGAACTTCTCTTGTACTTTTTTAAGCGGCAGCACAGCTTGTCTATATGGTTTAAAGCTGTTGTTAATTGTTCAACAAATCGATAAGCAGGCGAAAAAGAAACCGCTGGCGAATGTAGAAAAAAATGGAAATGTGAAAGGAAAAGGCGATATGCGAACAATTTTTTAATATGATTAAAATGATACAAATAGGTATGTATCCAAAATTCGTTATGGAATGACTTGAAGAGATATCCATTTATTTTTATATCGTACAATTTGAACATTTAATTCAATTATTTCGAATGTTTGTTTGAAGTATTTTTTGATTAATGAATGAATGCGGTGCTTAGAACTGACTTTTTTGCATAGTGTCTGGCTATATAATTATAGTGTCACTTGATACCAAGAAATAAGAATATCGAACAACTATGTATATTTATTTTTATATCTTTGCAAATGTAGCGAAAATGTTTAACCTGGGAACTAAGAAACACTATTATTTGCAACACAGCCAACGCACTCGATAACGAAATGAAAACCCACCTCAGACTACCTGCGGCATCCGGCTTCAGCAGGAAGTGCAGGCTGGTTTTTTTTTCAAGTATGTGTCAGCCCCCTTTGATTAACATGGGCACAAATACATGAATTCAAACTCGGCTGCATCCAAGGTCGAATTCGGCTTGTAGGCAATACCTCTTTTTTGGCCGAAACTAACAGTCTATTTAATACTTAGTTTGTGCTATTCATATAGTATTTGTTGGCGCATGGAAATAGATTTATTTTCGAAACAATTTGGGTAGGTAGATCATACACGGAAGTTGCGAGATTGTTTCCTATGTGAGTAGAATGGAAAGGAGGATCTTTGACGACAATTTTTGTTCCCACATTTTGTCAAGAAAATAACAAACCCCCTATCTGACTTTTCGTTTGTGACCTCATTGACTCGGTAAGAATCGAGTGAACAGTGCGTCAAGACCGATGTGGTGGAAAAGGCATATTTTTTGTGAAATATTTTTACAATTATCCATACAAATAAATTGTGTATTCTGTAAATCTGGTACTTTGATCAAAGTTGCATTGCTCAGCTTCATTCGAAACTGTGCGCCGCGTCATGTTTATTTTGCAATTCTTAACTTGACTTACCCGATGTCAAACAAAATAATATACAAAAAAGTGGGAAGAAAATCCTCTGTTAGCTTCTTGGATTTATTTTCTATTTTATGATGAATGTATTATGTATTTATATCGGGAAATATTAGGTTAATGAGAGCATCTTGCGAATCAATGATTTTGCAGAAATCGTCCGGTAATTTTATGCATCCATCAGGTTCATCCCTAGTAACTTTTCCATCACCGATATCTAATAGTTGTTTTGAGAATATTATATAAATAATTTCAACATTAGGCCACAGTGGAGATGATTTCAAGCAAGCATTGATCTCATCAGAGAACGTTGAACGCGGAGTGACGGAAAGTGTGCGTCTGAAATCACCTGAAATGAGTAACAGAGTGCCGCCAAATAATTTGCCATTGTTTTTTATATCTTTCAATGTCTTGTTCAACGTCTCAAGCGAATGTTTGTGTGCCACAGTGCATTCATCCCAGGTGATAATTTTACACTGTTTCAACACTGTGGCTATAGACGATTGTTTTTTATGTTGCACACTGCGTCTGGGTAGTTTTGAATATTTAGTGACATTAAATACTGAATGAGCTGTTTTGCCTCCATCCAATTAAGTTGCCGCAATGCCAGGTGATGCAACGGCCAACGCGACGCCATTATTTGATCGTATTTCAGCGAAAATTAGCGAAATAAGAAATGTTTTGCCAGTTTCACCTGGTGCATAAAAAAAACAATCCACCTGAATTACACGGAAATGATTAAATGGTAATTGTAAACGTCACTTTCAATGCTGCTTCACAAGACATGTGTCATCTTCCAGCAAGGCGAGTGCAAGGCATGCATCTTTATACGCTGGATGCTGAAGTCCATCGGCTGTAGCGTTACGTGTCGTACGGCCCAAAGCAGCCCCTCTATGTCGTGTTGGTATTGTTCGCTGTAACCTTTTTGATTGATTTTTACAATTTTTTCATACGCCAAAAAAGTAGATATAACTTCCAACCCATGTACATAAGTACACACACATTTTTTTTATTTAACATACCTTTCACGATATTTCTAACAGAGACGTTGCCCTTTCAATTGAGAGTAAAGAATAGAATAAAATAGTAATTAAAAATAATTTGGAAAACATATTTATCGGCAGAGTTGATACTATAAAAAACTACAGTAATTTATACTTTGTTTGAACAAACAAACACCCTTTACACTTAGGGGTATACAAATTATAACCTATTCTCAGACCTACTGAATATATTTACATATAAAATTGCATCAAAATCGGTCGAGCCGTTTCGGAGGAGTATAAACACTAAAACTGTGACACGAGATTTTTATATATTAGAGATAGAAGATGTAGCATACCCTATATAATTTTGTCGAAAAAATAAATATAAGTTTAGGACTTCGAAATTGTGTTTTATGTTTCCTTCTTTTAATATTTTGCAAAAATTTTGAAAAAATAAGATTTTTTATTTCGTAAAAACAAGATTTTCAAATTTTTCATCTGGGAACACTGGCACCAACGTCAACCGTTTCTCAGATGAACTTGTTGGCGAACTAACTAATTTTCTGAAAGGAATTCAAACAGCGCCGGACTGGAAAGTAAAGCGACGACAGAGAAGAAACGTCTATTAAAAAGTGGGATGAGTGAAAAAGTGGTACACGCTCAAAAATTGGCCCTAATATGTGCGTTTTTGCTCGGCTAAAAAAATGGGTTACAACTAAGCATGTCACCGAGTATTCATTGTTAAATACTAAATTTAAATAAAATAAAAAAAAAAAAAATTCAAGTTTTTCAAAGTTTCTTGAAGAATAAAAAACAAACAAAATTAAATGTAGATAGAGCTAAGGGCGAAAGGCAATAATTTTAAGTATGTAAGTTTAGAGCGCTCGCTAAGAGCCAGTAAGCTAGATTAAGATAAATGTTAGTTTTAAATTAGATTTTATCGTTTTTGTCTAGTATATAAGTTAAATTAAGGATACAAATAAAAATGAATTTAAAATGAAAAAATATAAATAGGTAAAATGCGTACTGTTAAAAATAACACACTTGTTGTCAGTTGTTAAGTTTATCAGTTCAACAGAGTTGGTTTATTACTTACAACCGAGAAAAATGTATAAACTGTTATTTTTAACCGAGTTTCCTTAAACATCCTGAGCTGTATTAACAGTATCAATTGGTAGTTTTCAACCGAAAGTTGGTTGATTTCAAATAAGTGATTTTTCTGCGTGTTGTATTGTTAGTGCAGTAGTACCACATTGTAAAAGAAGTGGTAACACTGTTCTCGGCTAAGATTAGGCTTCCTTTTTTGCAAAATTTGAACGTTAACAGTTGTGAATAGTGGTTTCTGTTAAGCTTGAAGTTTTGGCTTACAAACGAGTATACATTGATTTCGAGAGATATTCGAGTCCGACCACCATTGTCGTGTCACGTTTCGTCTCTCTATTTTCGTCTCTCTATACCAGTATTAATCTTACCCAGAGAGGCTCTCTGGTGTCCCCGCTTAGTGGTGCAGTTCTCTGTATTCTTGGGATACCAAACTTCAAGGACTTCCCTTTAGTTTCTTCGATACTGACTAACTTCATGATTTTGATCTCAATAATCTCGGTCATCATACTCACATATCTACGACCCCCTTCCAGTGTATTACCCACATCATTTGACTGACGATTCACCCAAATTACGTGCAATAACTCACTCATCAAATGGCTGAGGAGCATCCAACGACTAAGCCTGCTCCCACACTATTTGCACTTTAAAGACCTTCTGCTTAGTTTGTAAGGCATCCAACCAAATTAATCTAACTTGCTACGGAAGCACACAACTAATTAGAATACTCTCTTGCAAACCAAAAACAAAAAAATACCGCTCCCACATCTTAGGGACATCAATTCACTAGCACGCAGCTCGTAGGCGAATATCGACAGCGTGCTTCGGGAGACAAATTCAATTTGCAGAGCTACGAGTATACGAGGTGTCTCTCTGCCAGAGCCAGCTCGGTATAGAAGTTTAACGTAGCACCGTTGTTGGCGTAACCGTTTGTTCATTCAATCTCATCACCACCATCGCGTGTGGGGGTTACATGAATGCGCATCATTTACATTCATCGTTCGAGTTGGCAGCAGGGGCAAAAATTCAAATTGAATGCGAAACAGTGAGTCAGCAACACCCTCCCGGTCTGACATCAAAACAGAAGACGCAAAGGCATAAATTAAACTGGTCCACTCACGGTAACCTGCGGCGCACGTAATTATGCATCTGCAATGTGCATATATTCGGCGTGGTGCCGGTCTTTCGCAACTAATGATGGTCGGTTTTCACTCCTCCTACCAATGATTGCGTTTTCTTAATTTCTCCTCAACATTGTCGGCTCTTTATACTTTCGCCGCAGGTGCACTGGTGGGTGGGTAATTAGCGTTCACGCTTTTGCCTGGGGACTACACCTCCCCGACGGAGTCACTCGGCTGCACCTGTGCGACTCCTGCTACTACGCATCATATACGACGGGCGCCAATTACCCTTGACTTTCTTTTCCAGAATCCAGTTTTTGCTCCACAACGCTACGGTAGCTGATGATGGCTTGAGTTACACACACGCAAAGTACCAAAAGCCACACCATTGCAATAACAATAATAGTGATAATAATAATCAAAAAAAAAAAACGAGATGTAGATAGAGATACCAACTAACGATATTAGAAGACGTGTGCAAATTGCACTACACCAACTTGCGACAGATGCTGCCATTTAACAAGTTTTTTCATTGAATCTCCTTCCACCGTTTGCAATGAAATTGTGTGACAATGACGCTCACCACACGTATTATAATAAAAAAAAAACTTGTGAATAACGGCGCGTAAGCGAAAGGTTACAGTGTTGTTGATCGAAGCGGATGGAATGCGCGATCTTATGAGGCAACGATGCAAAGTGGTGTAACGTTAATTTGGTTCCGAAATGTATATGTTTGACTTTTAATCAACAGTAGTCAATTAACACGACAGTTAAAGATGCGATAATGTTGTCAATGGGAGAGATTGGTTAGAAAATTGTCTGCGAAATATCGGCAGGCGGCACTGTGTGTGGTTGAAGGGCAAGAGAAGGAACTCTAATTATAGATAGGACCAGACAGCGAGACATAGGAAAACTTTTCTTAGACTTTCGTGAAGAAGTCTTAAAGAATAGTCCTTTAGAGTCGATGGCCTTCTTGAATTGCACAGTTTGGATCGATCTACTCTTTTCCAAACTTCTATAACCTGGTCAAATGTGCTGTGGTAACAAGAGAACACATAATCGTAGTGTTACTTGCGTTATTAACCACCTACATACCTATCTGTTGGTAGTTGAGAATTCTGAGCTTCCCTCAGGTTGATACCCTTTGAAGGCTGTAATAAACTGATCTGTGAATCTATGAATGCTTTTGACCGAGATTGTGATTAAGACCTCTTTCACCAATGACTTGAGAGCTTTGCTCGTCTATTTGATGTCTGTGTTGCAGAGAGCTAGAGCTATTGTAGTTGTTACTCATAAGTAAGACCCTAGTTATAGCCATACGTAAAACGAAGCTGTAACAATTTTCTTTTGCTTTTTTTGACCACTTCAACCTAATGGTTGAACTCAATCTTGGGCTTGAAATGTTGCTTATGAATTATAAAGTTAGATTGACAAAAATAAGCAAATGATCTTCAAATTTGCTAGAAAAATATTTCATTCATTTTTCCGTAAGAAAAAAAAACAGAAAAAAAAAACAAATCATTCCACTGAAATATTTCTTTTCTTTACTGTTTCATCTGTCAGGAATTTTATTTCTGGTGGATTCCCATCAGTGGTGGTTGGTTTGTTGTGGTTATTTTCGTGGGGATATTTTCTTCCGACAGAATTTTTGCTATGGCCGCCTAAACGTAAAAATCTCATTTTCACACTTATCCAACTTTTTCGGTTGCATTTCTCGTATGACTATAACAGGGGCCTAACAAATAGAACATTTCTGTTTTCTTTCCCTTCCTCCAATAGAACATGCCTCTCTCAGTGGGTCGTATGAATAAAACGTAGCAATTGCTTTTACTCAAGAGAAGTGTCAAAATCGAAGCATTTGCTACGTTCCGTATGAATAAAAACCAATTTGAGTTAGTTCCAACTTTGGACACGTTCGAAAAGCGGCGGCACTGACCTTTTACTCAGATCAGGATGAATAAAACGTATTAAAATTTAAAGCAAATGGTCTCAAATTCCGAGTCTGCTACACACTTAGTTGACTCAGACCATTTGCTAAATATTGTGTACGCATATTTTTAACTTAAACAATTTAAGAATTGTCATTGTTTTTTTTTTACAAATAGTTAAGTTTAATTCTGTTTGTACAGGAAAACCAATAAAATAGCTACGGAAAAAGAAGCAAGTTGTTTTGTTTCACGCGAAGTATGGACAAAGGACTATTTGGCTAACATTTCTTTCAGATGGAAATATTTTATTTAATATAGTTCTTCTTTAACTAATTGTTTAGTGTGTTTACAAATACAAATTTTCAACAATATCGGAAACAATTCCCGGCACCTGAAGAAGAAATGCAGAAGAAAGCATCAACAATCATATTTCCAGGTGTTTCAATTTCCACAAAAGTCAAAAATTCAAAAATTCAAATTTTCTGGTCAAGTTTGACAGGAACTGCAAGGCAAGTACACGTACAGCGAAGTAAATACTATGTTCGAATTTTCGAACTTACTTTAGCAAAGTAGATTTTTATTCATACCGATTCAAAGCAATTGCTAAGGGCTTTTGCTTTGCTATAAGCAATTATACGACCCAGTGGTTACCATAAGGGCACACGGGTCCTTGCTCCATCCTTACATTTTCTTTTTCCTGTTTTCGTTGATGTAACTTGACAAAAAAAATTACCGAGTGATAATAAATGACATTACCGATGAAATATGTAGTTCCGCATTTCGCCACCGTCTTAACTTTTTTTTTTTTTTAACTGTATTAAGACACCTACCGTCAAAATTTGTAAATTAAAATATCAATCAGACTCCCGATCAGTTGTAAGTATTTTTTTCTAAACTGCTAGCATTTTTATATTTACTTATTAAATACTTCTTTAACAACTTGTTTATTAGAATTTGCTAAAATGCCTATAAACACGCGTACAGTTATGCAGTGTATAAATATTTATACATCCTTTATACACGCTCCTAAAAATTCTTATTTATAAAACATTTTCCCATGCATATAATTGGTACAGGGTTTGTGTCCGAAAAATAATTTATGTGTCCGAAAAATAATTTATGTGTCCAAAAAGATAAAAAAAACTTAGCAGCTTGTGAAAAATACGCATTCAATTCAAAAATAAGGTTTTTTTATTTAGAAGTATTTTATACAGTGCCTAAAGACGAAATTTTAAAATTATGTTTAAGCCTATAAACTCCGAGTTATTTAGTTTTCTTATTGTACTCTAAAGATTCTCAAGCCAGTTTTTTCGCCTCCGTGTCTTAACAAAGTAAAAAAAAATTATCACCTATGTATCTGACCTGGGGCCAAAAACGTCCTTTATTTAGATTTCTCCACAAAATGTATTATTGCCGCAGAATTTACTGAAAAAAAGAACATATATTTGAACAGTATAGAAATTATTTTAACCTCTCAAAAAAGTTTTAAAATCTGACAAAATTTAGATTTTCAATAACTTTGAGACTGTTTTTTAATGTCATTAATATTTTCAAATGCAAAACCAGGAGAAGAAAATAAATAGTAAAAATACCAAACTCTTTATAGGTAGGTAATAATATTTTATTAAATTAAAAAAAAAAATATATATATTCTACAAAGTAAAAAACTTCAGAGACTTGAAACTTTGGATTTTTACTCTAGGGCTTTCATACATCATGAAAGTAATAAAACCATTGACATTCTAAATATGGACTGCTATTGAAATCTCATTTCCATACGCTTCTGCGTGAAAATATGTTCGAAAAGAGCACAGGTGCTACTGTTTTACAGCGGATTAGCGAAGAAACACGTGTCGCCGTTTAAATTTTCATTGTTCAAGCAAAGTTCGTTTCCATAGAAACCTGTAAAAGAAAAGGGTGACATCTTGATGGAAGAGATTCCATTCAAAAGATGCAAAGCTACAAAGAGTGATTTCAAAATAATTCTGTAATGTTTATTTTTTTTCTTTCTTAAGATGAAGTTTAAATATCTAATACATATAATGACAACGACAGCCCCAAACTGCCTCCATTCCTTTGTTATTAGTACCGACGAGGTTAGGTATTGAGAAGGGCTACAACAACAAGAAGGGTAATATTTAGATTTACTTGGTATTCCAAATAACCGCGACACGTAGTCTCTAAGTGTTTCTTCTGTTAGGACATACATACAATTTCACCCTCTTTCGATTCGCGCTAAATTCCCAATTCATTGCAGATCTCCACTGGATCTAGAATCGCAGAGCCACTGGATACGGTTTAGAAAAAACGTACAAAATTTAAATATCCATCACTAGATACCCCAGGGCTTCCAAAACTACACACAATGCATTCAAATATATGCGAAACAAACAGAATAATCCCCTTCTAGCCGAAGGCCATCAAATTGCTGATTGAATCACAGGACCGCTGCTAAGCTTGCTGCATGCTAATGTCGGGTTCACTTGGACTCCTTTTAAAACTTTTCGACAGTTTTCAGTGTCCTGTCTACTCTTTCAAAGTGAACCCCACGACGAGGGACATTTTGCGTCTGTCACACCGACCCAGCGTCGAACGACAACTTCGGGCGTAAAGTTAGAACGAAGTTAAGCTAAAAATGGATTACTCTTGTTCGGACAGTACTTATAACCGTGGAGGAAAACATCTCTTGTTCTACCGAATGGCGGCGATAGCGACAACAGTGTTATGTTGTGCCCCAAGGCAGTGCGATTCACTTTTGTCCAATTGCGAGGAACATTCCATGTCCAGCGATGTCCCAGCCATCCCCATCAGCGGCAAGGACTCTCAACTACAATTCGCCACGAGGTGGAGAAAAGCCAAACAAAGTGCTCCAACGCTGTACGTGAAAGTGTAGCGCATTCTATTTATCTTGTTGCTCGGACAGGATCTTCTTCGAGCAGTATTGCTATTTCTGTTCTGAGGAAAAAGGAGCACAACTTTGAAAATTCCGTATAAATTCAGTGCACATCCGAAACGGAATGCAGCAACAAAGGGTGGAAAAAAAGGAATACCCTCCTAAACCAAACGTAAACAAAGAAAAACACTCGTACTCGAGGTTGGTTGGTCTCTGTTCACCGCATACGGACGGTGCTGTAAACATTTCAGTTTCCGAATGCTGCAGGTTTAACGCACCACTCTCTGGCCATTATGGCCGTGATCCGTGAAGAAGGGCAAGAAGAACAAAAAAATGTGAAAGGGAAAAATATGAAAAAAGGAAAAAAAAAAATGCAAGCCCAACACTGTTTTATTTCCTAAATCGCTGGTGGATTCTGCGGGCATATAGCCTTGCAGAGCGATTAATTCGATTTGTACAGCGGAGTTCCTTGGCGGTTTGCAATGATCCTGCCAATCTGGCGACGCAGCCGTCAGCGATTGTGCAGGTTATTGTGCTGGAAAATTAAACATCCAATTTTCTGGCTCATTTCATTTCAAGGTCAGAGGGTCTCCTGAAATGCGGGGCTGTGTGAGTTTGTCGGAAAAATGTATAGGTATACACATTCAAAAGCAAATGTACAGCTATCTACAACAGTATAAAACTGAATCTAACAATTTTGTTTGTCTTTAAGATGTTACCAGAGTTCTTATCCCATTTGATATCCATAAACCGTCGAACATCCATGGGAACGGTGACAATGTTTTAGAATATTCCCAATTATTCAATTCTTTATTTCATTTACGAAAAAGGCAGGTCCTTTATCAAAAAGAACTTTAAGACGACATTTCTAAGTAAGATCCCGACATTGAGTACAAGAGGTTTCAAAAAATAAATCTTGAAGTGTTTCAACCGAATAAAAGAAGATTTAGAAAGTATTTTTAATGAAATCTAATAGATGGCGTTGTTGCACGTGGAACACAACACCAATCACTGATTCGTGATTCCTGACAACTTGAGTTCTCTGCGCTTGGAGTTGGTCTTGCCATCCGCGTGGTAATTTTGGTAGGTAGCCTCATTAATTTAGTTGCAGAATTTTGACGCATTTATTCTTTCTGGCTTTCTCCATTTGAGAGAGAGAATGACGTTTCACGAGAGTGAGAGACATTTTTCCATTTTTTCCGTCTTCTTTTTCATTCCTGTCAAATGCAGCTCTGTTTGTTCAATATTTTTGACATCCCGAATAGTTTCTGCAGTTGACATTTATGGAGAGGAAGCCGATAAGTCCTGCCAACATTACATTTTGAAAAATCTGCGAAGGGCCTTTTCACATAAATGATGGCAAAATAATTGCAAACAAAATCGTCCAAATCGTACGCTCTCGAAAAAAGTGTAAAATTTTGACTTAAGTTAAACAACGGTAACGCTGACCGCGAGAATACAAAAACAGTTCAAGTTACCTAGCCATGGCGTTGGGGTACCTTGTCCGACAAATTTAGTTTTGTTTTACATAAAATAGGTATCCGGAAGTCCCCAGTGCCTTCATAAACCGGACTCTACATGCAAACCTGGTTGGTTTTCGAGATTAGTTTTTAATCTCTCTTTATGAAAATTAAATTTGTATGATAAATCTTAGAGAGCTTGAAAGAGCTTCTCAATTGGCCGTTTGGACGACTCGACGTAGGTCCCTTCCATTCCTAAATTGAAAAACTCACGTTTGTTTTTAAAGAATTTAAATGAAATACAGAAAAAATTTGAAATAAATTAATGAACAACCTACTTGAAGTTTTTATTATGTTCATGGTCAAAAAAATCCCTTTTCACAAGCTCCATCTATTCCACTACGCGTCCGAAATGTAATCCGACTGGGTGTGTCCAGATGGCGTTGCAATTGGGTTACAAAATAAGGAACAACTTCTTAAATACAGAAAATTTATGTGTTTTTGTATTTAAAATAATTCATAACAACGTCTTCAAATACAGAACTTTCCATTATTATAATGAACGGATGGTCGCCGTATCGATGGGTCACCTGGGAGTGATCCTGGCGATGTGCGAAGGGTTTCCTAATAGGGAGCCTGGCATTTTCCATATAACAGACTTAATTTTAAAAAAAAACACGATATATCTTTGCATCTGTTGCAGTCATATTTAAAATCTTTGCTTTGGTCCATGGATGTATAAGAGCTATACGAGGTCTTTACCGTATATTGGGAAGTTTTTAAGGAAAGGGGCGTGTTACAAATCTTTTTTTTTGATCAACTATAACGACAAGCATCGCTAAGCTCTAAGTGCAACAGCGCCATCTATTAGATTTCATTAAAAATAATTTCTAAACACTGCCGGCATAAATTGGAAAAAAAAAAAAAAATCGGTTAAATTTTCAGCTCATTCGGTTGAGCAGATTTCTGACTCTTTACGTCACACACATACTAATATTTATTCGCGTAGATCTGCCTACTCGCGCATTTATCAGCCTGAGTGCGATTGGTTATTCAACTGGAAAATGAAAGTGTTTTGTCATGCAAGTGACATTTTCTAATACGGCAACTTTATGCGCTACTGATCGTTCATCATCTCACTTGAATTTAAATGTTTTTCGCGGATGAGTGCGGATTAAAGGGGTGGATTTTTTTAATGTGTTCGTTGTACTCCTTTATTGTCGGTATTACTTGGACTGGTCCAGGTCTTGTTGGACTGTCGGCGTCGCCCAACCTAAGTTAAGAAAACTGAATAATCGCATAAGGAAATGTTTCACGAAAATCGTTCAAGTGCTATCAAGATCCTTCCTTTTAATAAACGGTAAACAATTTTGTTCGCTGATCTGGACCTTTCAATTCGCTTTCAATTCCATTTATAACCGGCATTGGCAGTGCAATTTGTTCATTTCATTGACAGATTTAAGGCCAAGTCATCGTTTACCATGAGTCTGACTTATTCAAGTCGGTGATTCCGAGAAGGCCGGTACCGTGTATTGTCGCCTTCTCACCTTGATGTTAATCCATCCATCCTCTTTTATTGTTGGTTTTCTTTTATGAGTTGTTTTATTTATTATGTGCACATAATCGTAACAATGCTAAGGCACGTTCTGCGTTTTTAATGAAGAAGAATACTTCTGCACGAGTATTTGCCATGTGTCAAGTGTTAGGCTGGTTATTGAGTATTGAGTAACATAAAAGATTAACCGATTCGTTTCGACGGTATTTACATTAATCGTCTTCTTTAGAGGCGACAAACTTTTGAAGATGTACCGAACACTACCCAAGTCACGGACGAGGACAGATTACAAAGCGAAGCGGTGCGATATGCGTAGCGACCGCTTTTTGATCTGAAAGCCGATGAGGGACGATGTGCAGATCGTGTCAGACATGCCGACGAGGTGAGATTTGTTTTGCCTTTGTCACCAGAGTAATGCATGGCTATATGTTGTTCATGCAAACAAATTTATTACGTCACTTGGTCGGAAACACAGGGTCACATGGCATTGAAAAGCACATCATGTTCGGTTATAGTACCACCATCGATCATTGGCATGTGAGAAGGAAGCAGATCTTCAACTTGGATGCTGAATCGATAAGCGAGCAGTAACAAGGATTTTCGGTTATCGGGCTAAGTTCTGTTGAGAATTCACTGTCAAATATATATGTATTGTTGGCGCAACAGGTCTGTAGGGACCCAAGGCCTAGCTTCTCACAACCATTCGTTTTGTGTGAGTTTCAATTTTTGGAAATGGTTTGAGTTAAATGCGTCTAACAAGAAGTAGACAAATGTAAAGAAAATGTAGTCGCTTTTATAGTCGATAAAGGTCTTCAAAAGTTCCAGTTGATTAAGCAGTTTTCCCCCCTTAAAAAAAAATAGAGAGACAGAGTATTTGTTCAAAGGAAATAAAGTGCACGACCGGTCATACGAAACTTGTTCGTGTTTTTTTTTTACCTTTCTCCGAAAATGTATTTCCTTGGTATTTCTGTTTTCGATACAAAAACCGGTAAACCGAAAATGTAAAAAATTACTAAATTCAGTGTGTGGGCAAAACATGGAACGTGACGAATTTGAAGAAGTTGCACAGTTTTTATCATGGATGCTGCATTATCGGTCACGACTGCAACAACCTTGGAACGAGTTTTCCAATCTGCTAGTGTGATTTCAATGGCCTATTTCGACGAAAATAGAAAAACAAAGGAGCATGACTAAAATGCTAAAACGAAGGCTAAAGAACAAGTGTTTGGTTTATTTGAGCATTGAAAACAAAAAATTCGTAGGTATAATTAAATTATCTTGTATTTTATGGAAAAACGAAAACTCACCTATGATATTGCTTCATTTGTGAGCCTGCCTTCAATTTTCACTACTGTTAGCAATGGAGCAATTAATTTTCTTCCATAAAAAATGAGATGTAAAGGCAAGTATCCCTTCATTATTTATCTTGGTCCACATGTCAGTAGTTATTGATGTCTAATGAGTACAATCAAGTGCACTTTGAAGTTGCATTTTTAAATTTTCAAAATACTTTTGCAAAAGAGAGGTCTTAACGGATGATGTGGTGGGGATTGAATATTTTTCATCCAGACCGGCGACAAAATCTCTAAATCATGTTCACCCTTGCGCAAAGGCTCCATATCTGTGACATAAAGTTGATCTAAATACTTCTTTCGGACGGAATCATCCAAATAATACCTTGTTCTGTCAAAATATTGCTTTATTGTCCTTCAGCTTCTATTGGTACTACCCTCTGGGCTCTGGTTCTGGTGGATCATCAATTTCAGATTCAGATGCGATTTCCATAGTAACGCTAGTAGGTACATTACCTTGATTTTGCAACTAAAGGGGATAGATACATAAAAAAAACTACGGATATAAAAAAGCATCGAAGTTAATAAATATCGATAGTACTATCGATTTTAACGTTCACTACTACAGTGTAGAATTTCAGTATATCCGGTGAGGTTATTTTTTTTCTCCGGGCTGAAGTTCGCAAACCTGTCCTTTCGTTAATAGTAATGGAAACATTAAAATAATAAATAAAACAAAATAAATACTTGGTACATGTCCATACACAGTGGGTTGCCAAATCCGGACATTTTTTCAATTTTCACCAGTTTTATTCTTGAAGTGCAATCAAACTCAGAAGTTCAAGAAAAATTTGTTTGGAGACATTATTTGGACTTCTTTTAATTTAAACGTAAGCAATGCACTTTAGTTTGTTAAAAACAAAGTTTTTCTAAAAAAACAAAAATCAATTTTTATTAATTTTAATGAATGGGTCGAGGAATGGATATCACTCAAAAAAAAAAAAAAAACCAAACACAAACTTCATTTTACTACTCATATTATGTAATAATAACAATATTAATAATACAATCTAAGCCCAGGTAGCTAGTGCTGCAAGACCAATTAAACTGTAATTTATTTACTTTTGAAAAAATAATAATTATAATAATAAAATGCCTATTTATCAATGTATTTGGTACGGAAACCTATAATTTTCTTAAAATCCATGACTGTCCCTATTAATTTGGCAAACTACTTAATAAACTCTAAGCCTAGCTTTCTACAACAATTCATTGGTGTGATTCTTCATTTCCTAGGACTAATGGCAGGGTCCTAAAAATGTATGCCAAGTCCGAGCGGCTGAATTGAGGAGCATTTCTATGACAATTAAACAATCGGATGGTTGTCAGAAGTTTGATAGATGTGATGCAGTGAAAGAAACCGGAAGATGTAGTTTGTGTTTTTTCGGGGATAAAACCTGGGACCCATCGCTCAGTAGTCTAGAACACTAACTAATGAGCCACTTCCCTGGCTATCTCTTACATCAAAACTCCAGCTATTTTCAAAACATTTATTGGACTGCAATTTCGCATTTGGTTTTCAAATTTATGCGTTTGCTTTCGGATAAATTATTGAAAGCCGATTACAACAAAATCCCGAAATACGACCAAAACTGAGTAATTTATTATGTTACCTAAGGAAGACTTGTTTTTTTTTTTTTGTTTTTTCAAAGCCGTAGGTGTAAAAGCTCTTCTGTTTTTGGAAAAAAAATCGATATTAATATTCTTATTCCCTTTTTTTAGAGGAAAATATGAGCAGCTATGAAGCTAGCAGCACCACACAAAGCAAACAGTTCCGCGGTTGAGAAGAGAAGCAACATTCGATCCAATCGTCAAATACTTGATCTACTCAGAAGACGCCTGCCTTATATAACTGATTTCAAGTCAGGTCTTAGAAGTTGCACTTGGAACATGCTATCAATGAAAAAACCCATTGCATCAAGTTTTCGTTTTCTAAACACCATCCAGCTTTATTTTTGCTGCACAACAAAACTTTAGTGTGGGAAGAACGTTTTTTCTACATTCTTCCTGGAAATCATTTACACATAAAATAACATGCCAACACTCTAATGAAACTTACAAGCGCCATTTAAAACAAAAACCACCCCATCGCACTTCAAAGGTGTACATTGCGTGACTTAACAACCCAAATGAAGTGCTCTCAACATCATAACCGCAACCACGCGTACTTTCAACTGGATTGCGGTGTCCCCATTACCATATTTCATAGCCACTCCCCATACATCAGCGCTAAGAATAACCATGCCCCATTAAAAACTACTCCAGTTGTCTCGGTTTGTTACCAAACGGAAATAATAGTCCGCATACGCAACGAGTTCCAATGAGTTCCCTTCCGAGCATACCCATGTCCACTGGACTTGACGTGATACCCTCCGGCCAATTCACGTGCAGGTATACAGCTACTTTTGGTCACAATGCCGAAAAATGCCGCCAACAAAGGAACTCCTGTTTACGGGGCTGCCAAACGATTACTTCCTCGCTTTATACACGAGTATGCACGCCAATATCGAGGAATCAACCATCAATCTCCCATGGCCTGCATGATTTCCGAATCAATTCAACCGTCGATCATACACAGTGTGTCAGAGGAAAAGCCAACCACAATGCAAGTTCCGGACGAACAAAAATAAAAAAAAACTGACCCAAGCTCCACTGAGAAAATAGCCTGCCTCTATGTGTACGAGTGCCCCCCTGTCGTTTAGCTACAAATCGATGAAATTGTTTTACTTACGCAATTTCAAACAGCTCTGACATTGTCATATAGTGACTTTCAGTGTTCAAGTGAAACTGGATCATACATTTCAATCTCGGATCATACGTTTTAGTTTCGTAATTGTAATTTGATCAGATAGCGTATGATATTTTTTGTAAAAAAAAAATCAATTAATGTTTATTCCAACAAGTTCAACAGGAATATACACACAGATTCGATGTCAGTTTGTGTGTTAAGGTTGAAACCATTCATCGCCTGCATCCGCGAAAGTTGAACGTCGCCGCAAGTTTATGCGAAGTCGTTGGTTATGCATTCATGTGCTCGATTGATAGTGAATTGGAGCAGTTATAAAACGACTCTTCAGGTAGATGACATGAGGTGTTGAGAATGTCGTTTCGCATAGTAAACTTGCGCTTTACGACCGAGTAATCGAATATTGAAATGAGGGTAAGTGTTACTACCACTTGACTTGTTTTATGGGTCCAGGAAGAAACAACTTAAATGGTGACATCGTCAAAATAGGCTATGCGATCAACGACAGTTCTCTTTAAATCGAGAACGTCTCTGCGGATTTGGTTGATTTTAAGTGTGCGACGACGTCCGTGAATTTTAATCAAGGATATGCAAACTAATTTTATATTTGCTGCTCAGATCGACACGTGCAGCTACACAAATTTAGAGCTGTGATAATTCGATGGTTTAGTGTGTGGGCTGTCGGGAAGTTCATAGACATTCCGTGCCTATTTAAGAGCTATTGTGATGCAACATATAGAAACCATTATCAGCATGTGATGAAGCTCATTATCTTGTATATTGATATTTTGGGAAGCGTTTCTAGGTCTCAGAAGAAAAAATACAAAGTATGCAGCACCTGCTTCGTGGGTGGGTTTTTCCTCAACAATGTTCCCTTATTACCTCATATGTGATGTCGCAGAGTATTGTGGCCTCTAATGCTTTTGTTTGAATCATGAAAATCGATTTTTGGAATGGACATATCTGTTCACTCTTTAGCAAAAACCGCCACTCTTCTTCCAATTGTAAAAACACAAATATTTAATTCCCAATAACCGACGAGAATATCAGAACGAGCGTGCTTTAGTAGTGACAGGAATCATTAAGGGGCAGCATATGAGTGGTGTGTTAGAGATTGTTTAATTCAATATCTGCAGGCAACAATGAAAGACATATGCCTGAGTGCACCTAAAAGGAAATTATTTCTCATATGAATTCTTCATCCAAGTTCATACAATCGACATATAACGTCCTAGAGAAGCTCCGCCGATAAGGTTGTAGCTAACCGATCAAACCTTACATAATCGTCAACCCGTGTAAATCAGTTTCAATATAAATACCAATCAACCTGTTTGATTATTTACCCTAAGTTCGCCATTTCCCTGATAATACACAATAAAACTTAGGTTCTCCTACCACAGATGATAAAAAATTCAAACACCCGATACCCGATTACCCACATTGCTTGCAAATTATAGGGTTTGAGTATCCATGGCGAATTCGTACTTAAAATATCAATGAGCAGCGCAGTCCGACTGTTGAATAAACCGTTTCACTCAGTGGCTGCCCACCATCTTTCTAAAAGATTTTAAACGCGCTGTGACAACATTTTATACGCCTGCGAATGCCATGCCCACATTCCCATCGCGGGGACAGTTGACGAAAAATAAAAACAAAAACCCTAATCATCACATTTTCTCCGACAACCAAGAGGAAGCACGTCGCGTCTTAATTTAATCCCACATGGGTGACACGCCACACAAAAACGATACAACCAAAAGAAATGGTCCTCTCCTCATACACTTACGTGCACGACTCTGACTCTGACTGCGCCGCACAACCAACCTTGAATACTAATTTTACCCACAAAAAAAATAAAAAATAAATATATATATATATATATAGGCGGCAAGTGATACCAACAGTATCTTGCTATAGGTAGAATGTTGAACGTCGCTTGACGGATCCAAAGGAAGTACATATCTGAAGAGACTTCACCTCCGACAAAGTCTGGAAATAGTAGATACAAAAAAAGTGATGCTATGGTTTGGATCTGTTTCTTTTCATATCTAAAAAAAATACTGCACGAGTTTGTGGTTTGTGCGCACTAAACATAACTACACACAACTTCATGGAGAGGCGACAAATAAAAAAAAATCGAAAGTTAATCGAAATAAATAAATTCAGAGTTTGTGCTACTGCTACTACATGGGACCCAAGTATGTGAACGGAATAGAGCAGAGCGGACCGCAAGCATTGCCACCGGAGCCGCAGGACTTGCTGCTGTTGTCCGCCCACCACTTCCAAATTGGAGTCACATACTGGCATAAAGCATTTCATCGGAAATGTCTTATTGCGGCTTTCCTATGGTAATGCCAGGGGTCTCGCCCATCACGGGACACGTTACAGACAGTATGCAAGGAAATAAGGGACCCGCGATTGAAAACCATTTGTCATCACAGCTAATAGTGGAGAATAATGAATAATGAATAATGAGTAATGAATAATGAATAATGAATAATGAATAATGAATAATGAATAATGAATAATGAATAACGAATAATGAATAATGAATAATGAATAATTATTAATTAATAATTAATAATTAATAATTAATAATGAATAATGAATAATTTATAATTAATAATAAATGATTAATAATGAATAATGAACAATGAACAACGAATAATGAATATTGAATAATGAATAATTAATAATGAATAATGAATAATGAATAATGAATAATGAATAATGAATAATGAATAATGAATAATGAACAATGAATAATGAATAATGAATAATGAATAATGAATAATTAATAATTAACAATTAACAATTAATAATTAATAATTAATAATTTATAAACAATATTGAATAATGAAAAACGAGGCACGCAGCTATACCTGTCCGTCAAATTTAGTAAAACGCTTTAAAGTTTTTTTTTTATTCTTGTTGAAATGAGTTTAACATTTACTTATTTAAGAAACAAAATACTATTTACAATAAAATTATATTTGGATCGGTAAGCAGAACATTCGTCTACAAGCCTTTCTTTCCAGCCACACTATTGCACTATACAAAAGCACTACGAATGGGTAACAGTCCAGTGTTGTCCTTGAATGATGCTGTGAATTAGGTTATCGTTCATACAGCACCATTCGCCGACACTACTTTCCAACAACATAACCCAAACTCCAGTCCATGCTACATAATGCCCCACTTTAGCAAAAGAATTAATCCTGTAACACCAACAGGACCACGGTCAACATCACCACAAGCACCACCATCGCCATTACCAGCGCCCACTCTAGAGCCCGTCCAAATGGATTCACGTCGTCTGTGTCCATGACTGTGTCTGTAAGCGAATGACTGAGTGGAGCGAGCACCGAAACGACGACGACGAGGGGCAAAGAGTCCCTCCATACATGCGGGTGTGGTTTTCCCAATTAGCTGCTAATTTCTCTTTTTTGACTTTCCGACCGAATTAAAGGATATTATTTTAAATTAAACCCCCAAAGTTGCCGGCTGCAACATGACAACCGTCCTCCTTCCAGCCCCCACATCGGATGTAGTGATTTTTAATTATTTGAACTACTGTGACCATCGCTCGACACAAGCACAATGTGTCTCGTTTTATTTACACTATTTTATATCCGGTCATGTAGGCGCTTAATATTTCCCCGCCAACCAATTGTGGCCAAAATCAGATTTGAAATAATGAAAATTGGAATGTGCGGCAGAACGCACAGTGGCCAATACACGCACAACCGGTAGTTAAATAGAATATTGCCGAACTATAAGGAAAAAAAAAATTCAATAACATGTGGTCCTATTGTGATTTTCCATTAAAATTTCATTATTACACTGAAGCGCTGGCGGATTCGTATTGTTTTTTGTTCGTGTCGGAGAATACGAACCCTTGGTCAGGGAATACGGTTTCGAATTTAAATTTTAATAAAATTAGAGATTAATTGGTACTAATCGCATTGTGGTCGTGCGCTGATTCATTTATTGAATCGAATGTGGTTTACGCCGATTTTATTGAGTTTTAATTACAGGTTCAGCGGGAGTTTTATACCCGCTGTGTTGGCGACGTGGCCAATAAATTATTCGTAGGTAGCACACATTTACATAGATAGTGAGTATATTGACATTTTAGGCTACTTTGAGATGGGTATAGGTAATCGGATTCAAAGTTGAAAGTGATTTTTATGGCGAAGCTTCAATTTGGAAAATCCTCATTTTGGTGATTTACAAACTTTTAATTTGATTGATAGATTCGTATATAAGTTCATGTCGGGAGGGAACGTATGAACACCCTTAACGACACTGAGGCTTTCCTAGTTTAATCCAGTTGATCTGATCACCGGAAACATTCTCGTATTGGCGTCCACGAAAAATGGATGTTCATTTTCGTTTCGAACAAAAAACAAATGCATTTGATATACCTAATCTTCATTTGGTCTCCAGATTCAGCTTCTTCAATCGAATTAGGGCGAAAACCACTTTCGGAATCCCAAGATAAATTACACAAAAAGACGAAATTGCTTTTGAATGCTTTAAGTTCTATAAATTCCAGATTGGTAGTTCGGTCACCAAACAAGAGAACAGTATTCCAAAATGCCACCAGCACAGTCTTATTGTATAGTATAGTGATCCTTAAATTCCATTGAAAAACGTTTCATAAGTCCTTTCCTTACTCACAAGTCACAATGGAATCCAAGTGAAGTATAAAGCAGAACTTCTTGTATAAGATAATTCAGAATGAACATCGTCTTGAAATACAGAACTGTTTATTACTATAACGAGAGGATGTTCAGCGTACTTATAACGTTATCCAATTACCATTCCTGCGTGAGGTCAATGTCATGCAGTGGAACTATATATCCTTGTGGCAAACAAAAAAATCGTTGATAAACAATTGAAACAGGAGGGGACCAAAGTGGCTACCCTTAGGCAGACCAGTATGGGCGACGGTCCTTTTTAGACAAAGACTCATTTAATTTTTGCTTGCGATCACTTAGATGCGAACAGATCCATTACAAGATCCATTGTGGGAATACGTAATGGACCAAGAGGACAAAGCACAACCGGGTGCTTTCTTAATTTACCTTATTTAATACAAACTGAATATTAATACATGAACATCCGACGTTTCCGTACACTTTTTTAGTATCTATTATGAAATGAGGAGAATGAAACTTATGTTTCGAAACTTTATTATTCGAAAAGTACTGTGCACATGGCGCACAACAGCAAATCGTGGGTATTATATCGCCCTTAAGGCTCATCAAATTAAGTTAGGAATTCCCCATGGAAAATATTAATGAGTTAATTGAAACCATTTTGCTGACATTTTGGCGCCTCCAAGTACCTAACAATAGTAACCTATTCAATCATCTTCGATTACAACCTGTTTTCAATGGAGCACATCGTTTTCCCATAAGGGAATGCAGTCTACCTACCTCTAAAAGTCAGCAAGTGTACAATTTTAATTGAGAGGCTTCGCATATTATAGAGCCACTATCTGCGAGGTGCTGACCAACCACTTTCGTTTCAATGACGTTACTATGAAAACGAAAATTGTTTGCTCAAAATTTTCATAGTGACATATTAAAATAAAAAAGTGTACGAATTATTTTCAATTACTTATTTATTTATTCGATATTGTTTTAGTGCTTTTCATTTACACAAAAAAAAATATATATATCGAAAATTCAATTAGTTTTTCAGTATTATAAACCTAGGTACTTCCAAAAAAAGGTAGGCTCGATTATCGACCATAAGCTAAACTAGTAATAATAAAACTTTGATCAATATTGGTTAGGTTTAGGAAATATTATTGCAGAGTGAAAACTAAACTTTCTCATGCACTTGTTTGGGGATTCAAACTTCAGACTCTTACCTAGTGATGCCAACCTGGGTTGAAGTTTTTATGTCTAAACAGGAAAAAAATGCCTTTTAAAAAAAAAAGTTGTGCCTTTTTGATGAAAAATATGAAAATTAATGTTTTACAATGTTAAGGTAATTAAAATTTGTTAACAAAATAAATTTTTGCTGTTTTGTTTTGTTTGTTTTTAATTTTTTTGTGCATACATCATTTTGTTTGACGTGGAGTAGGTAAGCTAAGTTTTAAGAAATGGAAAATAAAAATGAAGCAGTTTTGTGAATAAAAATGAGTGATGCGTCTTTGATCAAAGTACCTTCCAGATTTTCAAAACACAAAATTTATTTAGGTATGTCTCACAAAAATGTTTTCCTTTTTTATTTATATCTCACAAAAATGTATGCCTTTTTCTCAAAATTATTCCTCAATGTCTAAAGCATCGGAATTATGCCTAAAAGGCATAACAATGCCTCAGTTGGAATCAGTGCTCCGACTTTTTATTGTATGGTCGCATGCAGGTGAAGTCTCCAAACATTTTCAGCAATCTAAAAGCTTGCTGGATTCTATACTAAGAGGAGTGAGAATGACGTAAGTTTTTATTAAATCTTTATCTTTTCTTAACTACTGCCTTAGTATGTATAAATAATTTTCAACTTCGCACGAAATACTTTGAGGGTCACAGTAGATGTTTCTAGGAATTCGTTAAATTTCAAGCGGACACTAAAGATGAATATTTGTGCCACACAATATCTAACTTCAAACAGCAAAAAAAAAAAAAAAAATAGTCGGACAAACGCATTCCATGCTGAAATGTCAACTGGTTGATGCAACTACAGCCGTTAATTAACCTAGCGTTATAAAAAGAGCAATTGAATGTCAACCCAACCAAAGTGCATACCCCATCAACCAGGTATTGTTAGGAGAGGAGATTCAATTAAACTCGTTCGACGTTAAATATCAATGTATGAGTCGATGCGGTAAGAGAGATTCTACATGCGGCCGCTTCACAAAAGAAGGCCATCAACCCTGTTGCGCAACCCCAAGTCAATTGAATTCAATGCAGCATCTCAATCGTATAATTACGTGCAGCTTCTTCCTCATTTATGCAAAGTCAATTTTTACCGCTATCCATTAGCGGGCATACCACAGCAACACCTGGCCCTGAAAATCCGTTCTCTTCCCAAACAACTACACACCATTGACCATATACTCGTAGCTCAGAGAATGTTACAACGACATCGTTTCGTATCGTCGTCGCGTCGTAGCGCCTTCGCTCAAATTTGTCAAACGCATCACGTACCGGTATCGGCCAACTATTCTATAAGAGGAACATTATGAATTCTAGACGTGGCCGCGTTCTCCAATCGCCTACTGTTACTGCCTGCCAACGAAGAAGGCCAATGGAAGGTAGTTGGGTTTTTCGCCGTCACTATACCTACAATATTGACGGTTAGTTTCGTTGGAATTGAATTCGATCAAGTGCAGGAAATCATTCTAACGGTGATATAACATCACAGCTACATATCATGGGAATGCAGTTATTTAAAGGTAAGCGACGCGACTCGTCGTTTGTTTGTATTCAAGAGGGCCGCGCACATGGCGGATTGGTCGGATAAGTGTCAGCGGCAGTGAGGTGCGCTGTCAAAGTGTTATGAAGTTGCAACGAAATGGTGAGACGGAGCCAGAGTGAATGCGACGCAGTATGAAATGGACGTGCGATAGCGATGGAAAGGCATTTTGCTGTCGGCGACTTTTATTCGTTTGAATTGGAGTTGGTATGTCCGCGGCTTAAAAGGTTTGAAGCTTCTTCTTTTTTTTGCAAGTTGTGATGGAAAAGGTCTTTGAAGCTAAAAATTGTAAAAAAATTTTCATTTTAAGGGAGGAAGTTCTGCGATTGAAATCGACGAACGTATAGTTTGAGTTAAATTTACATAGCCTATGGGAGATGCCTTCAATTTTTCAATTTAAAATTCATTTTTATTGTTACTTTCATTAAACTTACATCCTAGACAAAAACGATTAAATCTAAATTAAAGCTAACATTTGTGTTAATTCTAGCTTACTGGCTGAGCTACTTAAGCTAAATTACCTATAATCGCATCCATGGGCGCCTGGCAGCCGCCCACAAGGGTTCATCAGTGTCACCGAGACTCGAGAGAGGCTATAAGCGTCGCTCGAGACTCAGCAGCACTATCATGTTGGCTAGCCCGGCACCTATGGGAGATGCCTTTTTCAGGGTCATATGTGATAGCAGAGACGACTGAAAATGCTTCGTACTAATAGCAAAGTTTGGTGTCGATTTTAAATTTACGGAATTGCGAAATTTATATGGAAAATAAAGCCACTGTGAACTACTAAAATTTAGAGTCGAAACTAAAAATGTTTATTGGTAAGGCCCAATGTGTAGTAAGTGTTACAGAACACACGGTTGTATGAATGTCTGCAGAATGATTGGGCCGCATGAAGGCAATCAGCTTAATGAGTTTAAGACGGTCTTGGGGTGAAATTAGAGGACCCTTCCAAGGCCACGAAGACCAAATTAAAAGAAGTGACGTGGATTTTCTTGATTATGTGTACCGATGTACTGGTGTAGAGCGAGGTCTGGTCACGAAAGGGTTGGACAATTTATTGGACCATCTCTCAATTAAGGCGGGGAATGAATTGGTTTTAAGAGCTATCTGCTTATAGCGTGTGCGCAAAATAAGCTTCCTATATGATTCCGGTGAGCAGGCTTGTTTTCCTCAATCAGTCGAATCTAACTTATGGGATCCGTTTGGCATAAAAAAATGTTTCTTTGCATTTTCCTTCGGATCTTTTTCCTGAGAAAACACATCTAAGGATATTTTCGCCTGACAAACATCTGAGGTTACAATTGTTATGAAAGAGCTTCTCAATCCAGCAGTTCAGACCAGTGGCGGACTAAGGGGGGGGCGGTGGGGGCGGTCCGCCCCGGGTGGCAGACTAATAGGGGGTGCCATCAGTAACAGAAAAATAACTTTGCACAAAAAATAAAAACACAAATAAAACAATAAATTTGTTTCCCAAATACCTACCTATATTATGTGCGCATGAATTTCGTTACTGGCCTATTCTCTTAATATAAGTAATATGGAAATAAAATATTTATCGCCCAAGAGCAACAACCAAGCATTTACCAAGCGTCGCAGTTCTGTGTTCAGTTCTTTTTTCTTTACTGATATGAGTATTTTTCTTTGTTTCGTTTTTAAATAACGGTACGCATTTTTTATGGCATATAACTCTATTCTTCTATCCGACGTAGATACACAAGTTTGTGTGTATATATCTATTATCATTAGGCCAGAGGACGGAGTATAAAACCAAGCAAGCCGCGCAATTTTATGCTCTGTTTTTCTTTTTTTTTAAGCCGGAACCAGACTTGTAACGTGTGGTGTGTTGTGGAGTGGTGTGGCGCAATCGAAACAGGAGCGATTTTGACAAAACGCGCCACACTGCAACACAACACACGAGAAAAATATGTTTCTACGCATATGAAATACATTTAAGTGATAGCGACACACCACTCCACAACACACCACACGTTACAAGTCTGGTTCCGGCTATAGTCTGTTCACTGTTGTTTGTTTTTTATACATGTGTTTTCTTTTTTCATCTCCTTTTCATCACCACCAACCCTACGCTTTTTTCTCCCATATACGTAAAGGGTGATTTTTTAGCTGGTTTGGTTTTGGCAACACTGGTTTTGACAGCTGACGTGTGTTTAGTACCTTGTGTCACTGTCAAACAGCTTCAGTTTGGTTTGCAATTTAACCATGGATCGTCTTACAAATGAACAACGCTTGCAAATTATTGAATTTTACTATCAAAATTCGTGCTCGGTTCGAAATGTTCATCGCGCGCTGCTTCCATTTTATGATCGGCATTCTCGACCTTCTGAGCAGTCTATTCGGAAGATTGTGACCAAATTTCGCACCAAATTTACTTTGTTGGACATTAAACCACCAACACGTTTACGTACTGTGCGTAGTGAAGAAAATATTGCGGCCGTATCAGCTAGTGTGACAGAAGACCGCGAAATGTCGATTCGGCGCCGTTCCCAGCAGTTAGGCCTTTGTTACAGCACTACGTGGAAAATTTTGCGGAAGGATTTGGGCGTAAAGCCTTTTAAGCTACAGCTGGTGCAAGAACTAAAGCCAGCCGACCTACCACAACGCCGAATTTTTGGTGAATGGGCTCTTGGAAAGCTGGCCGAGGATCCGCTTTTTTATCGAAAAATTGTGTTCAGCGATGAGGCTCATTTTTGGTTGAATGGGTACGTAAATAAGCAAAATTGCCGCATTTGGAGTGAAGATCAGCCAGAAGCATTGCAACAGCTACCAATGCATCCCGAAAAAGCCACTGTTTGGTGCGGTTTATGGGCCGGCGGCATTATTGGGCCATATTTCTTCAAAGATGATGCGAATCGCAGCGTTACTGTCAATGGTGAACGCTACCGAGCGATGATAACAAACTTTTTTTTTGCCCGAAATGGAAGTTCTTGACTTGCATGATATGTGGTTTCAACAAGACGGTGCCACATGCCACACAGCACGCGAAACAATGGCGCAATTGCGAGGCGAGTTTGGTTAACAGTTAATTTCGCCTGGATCGTGCGATTTGACACCATTAGATTATTTTATTTTTTATGCCAAGGCTAATGTGTATAGGGACAAGCCCGCTTCGATTGACGCACTGGAAGCCAACATCCATGCATTCATTCGTGAGATACCGGCCGATATGTGTGAAAGAGTATGCCAAAATTGGACTCAGCGGATGGGCTACCTGAGACGCAGCCGCGGTCAACATTTGCATGAAATTATCTTTAAACATTAAATTGCAAGGTTCAAACTATCGATTCAAATAAATATTTCATTCATTTTTTCGAATTGATATGAAATGATATAATCGAAACATTCAGTACAATAAAAGCTCGTAAGCACCTTTAAATAAAATATTTGTTCGTGTTTTTTTCTTAAATTTTTCAAGGGGTGTAAGCTTGCTTTACCGCCCCGGGTGTCACTGCCTCTTAGTCCGCCACTGGTTCAGACCCCGCAATATATTGTTTGAATGGATTGGTTGCGCGCATCTATAACGACTTGTTGAGCGAACAATGAATCGGGAATTTTTTTACAAGGATATTGGAACATAGTAGAGGTGTGTAAAGAGTTAAAGAAAACTGTCATGCATATGGCAAGGCCCAGCGAAGAAATTTCCATTATTTGTCCAGCTTCTACAGCAAACCAAACTTAACAAATAATGTGTTAGAGAGAGTTTAATTTCTTTTCTTGCTGCAAGGAGCCTCCAGTGGACAATTTTAAACGCATTCTTAGAAAAATAAAAAAAAATTCTAAATGACTACTGGGCTTAAATCACCGCATCCGTGATCGAGTTCGACGTAACTCAATTTGTTATTGTTTTGCTACTAAGATCCACAAAAATCCGGCTCGCTCACGGATGCGGTAATTCGACCCCTGAATAAAAGCACTTAGCTTAGAAGTCAGCTCGAAAATTTTCACAACCCAAGTTACATTCTTTGGTTTTGCTTGTTTCAAAAATGCTTGTTCACCCCATTCGCCTACTTAAATACGAAACTACAAGGCTGCCTGAAAGGTACAAAAACGTTCGTTCACTCCATAAGTGGAGTTCATTTAGCAATGGGAACCAATAAACCTCAATAGATCTCCGATATCAGAATATAGTACATACCCTCAATTATACAAAAGCTGAAAACAATAAAGGAAAAACCCCACACATAATAATTATGGGAATAGGGGCCAGTGGTGTTCCCTATTCTATTTTTATCAAATTGCTTTCCATCGGACAAAAGCCAATTGAATTGACCACCAAATGCCACCTCTATCCAACCAGAATATTAATTGATTGGATTCAGAACTTCATAGACGGAATTAATAATTATTTTCGAGAGACAATTTCCCCCTTAACCCATTTTACGTGGTTGCGTCGCCCAATTCGATGGTAACGTTTAATGTGCTGGCTGACAAATTTGTAATCAAATATAACTGCGTGATAACTGTGACGGAATAAGGTTCATCGAGCCGTATCTGGTGGCGGCTTCATTGTGTTAGTCAGCCCAAGGAGTCAGTGCCAAACCAAATATTTGCAATTACAACTCCGACAGAGGGAAGTTGGTACCGGTGGGTGCATACGGTCATGGAATTTAATGCCGCCGGTTACAAGTTGGGAAGTAGTGTTCCTATTACTGGAGGATCATGAATGAGGAATAATAATACTTTCGTTTCGTGTTTCAGTGGTAGCTTCTGTTTTTGTCTGAGGTTTTCTTTGGTTTGCCTAAGACAATTGTTCAAAAGAAGTCCCCTTGAATATCAAAAGGCATGTTTACCCTGGCTGGTTTGAAGACAGGAGCTGCCATCAGTGCCAAAGTCGGACACCGCAAGAATTGAAAACTCTTCTGGCATTAGCGGGCATTGGCTCTGTTTACATGTCATTGTCATCACAGACGTCGATGTCGATGTCGTTGAATTTCCGCATCCTTTGAAGAAGAATATTACCAAAAGCACCTTAAAAAGTTCTTAAAAGTGTCTAGGAAAATAATAACTGCCGCTGCATGTAAACGTCCGATATTTTATTTTTATTCGTTCTTTGTTATTACAGCTAAAATGAAAAATCCCTTCAGATGATGCAATTTCAAGTATATCCGTTACAGAAATTATTTTCCCCTTCAAACAAGCAACGAAAAGCACAGCAGGATCCGTTGACAAACTACAACAAACCGCTTAGCTAAGAAACAAAAAGTTAAATTGCAAAGAAAAAAGAAAAACAAACAAAAAGCAAAACGCAAAACAACAAATGCGCGATTCAAGACGGGTAAACTTATTTCCTCCGAAGAAAAACAAAGGAGACAAATTCCTATAAACATTTTACGTGCTTATCCGTATTTCACATTTTTTTGTAGCGCCTTACTTTTTGTTTTATTTTTAGGTTTTTGGTGTTTTCTTTCACTTGGCTAACTTGAGATGAGAGTTGTTGTTTTGCTTCTTAGACATTCTTTCATGTCCATCCGCACCCGTCATATAACGCCATATATTGATTGCTTACAACGAAGGACCTAGGATGGCTTCTGTGTTAGAACTAGACTTGAATTTCCTGCGAAGCAGTCTGAAGTTGAAATTGTTACAAACAAAAATCGTTTAACTACTTTTATGCCCAAAATGAAGAGTCAGAGAATATTTGTAATGAAACCCAAACCAAACTACAAACTACAGTCACTAAAAATTTTTTACCATAAGTTATTTGTCTTGCATCACAAATTTTTTATTGGCAGGCAGATAAAAGTAGGGAAACAAAATAGTTTTAAAATTAAAATTGAATTGAATTGATTATTGATTATTGAAATCCACCCACATGTATATTCTAACAAGTTTGGTAAACCACGGAGTCGCGTAGTCTTTTTGCGTCTCCAAATCGAGATAAAAAGCATATTTGGCTTTTGAGTTGGGATACATTGAAAAACTTAAAAAAGAGAGAGAAACTGGACAAATATTTTAAACTAAAAGGCATTACAAGTAACTACGACCGGAAAAGTATCCTCGAATATACCTGGCAAAATTTGTGAGGTCAGAAAAGTTGTCATAAATGACATCCTACAAAATAGCTTTAGCCTATAGCTAGCTGTATCTACTAATAGGTATTTTGTTTTCACTGCTTTTTTTAAGACATATTTTCTGAAATTTTCAATAGGAAACAAATATTTGAAAATACTCAATAAAAAAATGGGAATTCCCATAAATAAGTAAAATTCTTTCATATTTGCAACTTGTAAATTGAAATTACAAATGTCTGCTTGTGAAGCAAAAGTTAAGTACTCTCACAAATTTCCTTCACATAAAACAGCATCAAATTTTTAATACCCAGAGGTCGGTGAAAAGACTTTAATCAAAAATATTTAACATTTTGCGAAGAAACACTTGTAATTACAAATTTGTAAACAGTCCTTACGCGCACTAGCTTTCAAGTGAAGGCAGGTTATTTTCGTATTCTAGTCAATGTGTAGATGAATAAGGACAGCTATGACTGCAAGGGAAACATGCATACCTAGGATCTTAGCTTGTTACCTTTTCACACAACAATCATTTGGATCGCAGAGCAATACCGGTTGCACCTTAGTCGCCCCACGTCGTTGGCCATGGCCCATCCATCTCTAGAAGCTTGTTCGCTGGGTACTGCTTCGTCAATGGTAATGGCATGGAATAGCTATAAATCTAGCCTGCCACAATCCGAATCACACTGAAGATGTAATTTATAATGCAGTTAGCTTTTAACGTCAATTCCCAGTCGGGCCCACAAGCCCTTCCCAATATACCCCTTCAAACAATTTACCCAACACTACCCATACCCAGTGCCAGTACCCACTTTTCTTTTCCGATTCATCTCAAAGATTAAGGACGAAGGCGAAAGAAATAAAAATGAAAATACTCACCAGAGAGTGGGAGAGGCGGGGAGTGAGATCCATTTAGGGAGATACTCAGGCGTCAATTACACAAAACCAAAATGGAAAAAAAGTAGCAAGAAAAGTAGAAAAATATCGCTCATAAGCCTCCTTCAACATCACCACATCGAAGTACGGGTATTTGTATTTCCCTTTTCTGCTCCCTTGCAGCAGCAACACAAAAAAAAAAAGCTATAGGGTATAAAACACAGGAGCACTATTGCAATGTCATGTACATGAATGTATAACCCGCTAGATTAAATTGTCTTCGAGAGGAGCAGACGAAAGCAAATCGAAGAAACAGCACAAAAAGACAAAAGAACAAACAGAAAGAAAGGCAAACAGTTGTACAGTACAAGAGATTAAGGACGACAGATAAAATGATTTCCCTCGAGCATTCCGAGAAGAACCTTACTTCTCTGCGAGCAATTTCAAAAACCCAGCTAGAAGGATGCTTCCATTCCTTGTTTATTCACTGTGTCAGAGACAGGACGACAAAAGTGCACAAGTGAATGAGTGAATTGCTCGAATGTGCTGGGCGTTAAAAAAATACCCATATCCACAGTCTTACTTCTTCGAGATAGCGAAGGAATTATGCCGCTCTGCTACTTAGACGAATTAAACAATGATATAGGGAATATCGTCAGAGGATAGGCAGAGAGTTCACCTAAGCGGGAATATAATTTGAAAATGAATTCCATGCGGAGGATGCGTGTGTTATGTCCTTACGGCAGTGGATTGGGTTTCCAATTCGCGTGCCATGGGTATGGGAATATTTCATGAAGGAACTGGTGAATTATTGGGGAACTGGAACACCTTGCTGTAGGATTCCCTTTATCGGGGTAGAGATGAAATTTATGCCTCCTCAAGGGGGCTATGTGTATATCCTTTCAATGAGGATGTCTGGTGTTCGGGGAGTGTAGGCGACTTGTCTGATGGCCAACAAGCTCCCAAGCAGGTGCCCTTAGCGAAGCTTTGCTCTTGTGCACGTTGTTAGGGTATTTTATGTCCTTCAGGTTGGCATATACGAATATTTTATCCACTGATGTTTCATGCGAAGTTGGTGGTGCATGTGTTGTTGCGGGAGTTTTTTTTGTGCAATGTAATGGACAACTATGGTTGGTCGCCGTGAGAATTGCAACTATACTTCCAGAGGCGACTTGCCTCTTGACCAAAAGTGTAAATGGACTGAATCAAACTAAGTCCAATCTAGCAGTGCCATATGTCGCTAATTTGTCGGTATGAAGCGCTACCTAAATAAGTGGTGAATGTTACACATGTTGACAGTCGAAAATATTAGGCTCAGACAGGACATTTGAAAAGATGCAATTCGCAGTGCAGTGTGAGAACTTACTCTCACGCTTCAAAAGCGGTCGCAAATCATCGGCCAGTGAACGGTACGTCCCCTGATAAGATGTGAGTGCGGTATCAATTTGAAGGGTCCCTCTCATTGATCCTGATAGAAAGAGTCTCTGGGTGAACCTGGACCTTCACCAGCTTGGTCCTTAGTCAACTGCCGTTGCTCACCCTGAATAAGTTTGAGGTCCGTCTATTATTTTCTATTCGCTCTACAAGGCCTTGCCATTTAAGATGGCAGGAGCAGAATTTTTGCTAACTAGGTTGACCTCGCTGTAGATCTTCTTATTGAAAGCCCGACAATTCAAACAGTGCCAATACTTTTACGAAGAATCTATCTTTCGAAGCGGAAATTCATCCGCCTTAGATAACGTCTTTCCTTCAGCGCTGTACAGCAGGACTAGGATGATCCAGGACGGGATAGGGCTCTCCTATAATAAATAGGCTTCTCTGCCAAATGTTAAGCAAGGATGCAAGGAAGCAATATTTCCAAGAGTTTGATTGAAAAAAATGTCCAGAAAACGTCTGACTCAGTCTGGTGGTTAACTCATTCACCGTATATGTTAATTTGATTTAACCACTACAAGAGTAGAGAAAATTCCATTTTAAAAACTACTCAACGGAACTATAGTAAATTCCCACGGCAGAGTATGGCAGTAAAACTTTCAACCTGAATCGATGACCAGTGGATCTGCTCGGTCGCCTTTACTCGTCATTAGACGTAGACGTCCACGTCGTGTGTCGGTGGTCTATTACTAGTAATCCTGCTGGAAATGGAGACATAAAATTCCGAAATTTTATTGGTGAACTTTTAAATGAAATGAGTGCAGCAACTGAACTTATTTTACACTCTAACGACCCGCAGCAGTGCAGATAAGTCGAGGTTTTGGTCCGCGCTCCTCTGTCGAAAGGGAACTATAAACATTTTACACGCGACCATTTCCTTCATCAGCTTATATTCGTGCTCTGGGCGGGTGTTTGGGAATTCTTTATGTTCCTTCATTTCCTATTCGACTACAACAATAGTTGTGCGATGCCATGCAGCCAACGTCCTCCCGCAAAAGAGATTGATTTTACGAGAATTAGGTATTGTAGGGGTCGTTTATAGATTTTACGGTTTTAAGAATCTTGGCTCAACTTTTCTCATTTTATTTAGCTGTAGTTGGTGGATAGTTAGATTTGGAATGTGCGCGCAAGTTTGGTCGTTGGCGATTCATTTGGCTGTATTTATGCTGGATTAGCAAGGACATTTGGTGAAAAATACTTAAAATCACACGTGCGAATTATTTTTTATTTTATTTTCATTTTATTGGGCCCGTTATTGGACCTAGAATCGATGGCCATTCATTGATTTTACTTGAAGGTTGAATTGGTTGGACTATAAATTTTAAAAGTGCTTTCTTCAAAGATATCCACTAAGAGGACTGGACTGGATGCATGTGTGTGTACCTGTTTCAGTCAATGGATTCGAATGTATGATGATGAGGACTTCTTTCAGTAGCGTGAATTTCAACATTCGTCGCAGATCATTTTAAGCAATATTCCCCAAGAAGGTTTCCCGTTTTCAGAGGTCTTACATTACAGTAAATATGTACGAAATATTAAATATTACTCTGTAGTTGACGAAGTTGGAAATTAAAAAGATTAACATTAACCTTTTTAACTTTTCTATTCGAACAAAATTTCAAACTCCAGATGTTTACCATTTCTGACATTACGATGATAGAGGCACTCAAAAAAGTGTGTCTCAAAAATCTGTCCGTCTGTCTGTCTGTCCGTATGCTCCTGAGGCAGATTTTGTTTAAACTTGGGATTTGGTGTTTTTGGGCCTACAGTTCGTTACCGTTTTTTTTTTTCAAGGTAACCTCAATATAGGCGCAGTGGCTTAGTGGTTAGTGTGGTGGACTACTAAGAGAGGGGTCCCAGGTTCGAATCCCGCAACTTAGGGTTTTTTCCACTGCGCCACCTCTCGCGAACGTCTGACAAACATCCGAGAGTATAACTGTCTTTAAAGAGCTTCTCAATTAGCCGTTTGGAATCGGCATAAAATTGTAGATCCCTTCCATTCGTTCCAAAAATGAAATTCACACAAAACGAATGGTCGTGAGAAGCTAGACCTTGGGTCCCTACGGACCTGATGCGCCAACTATATATAACCTCAATATTAATGTTACTTTCCATATACAATTATCATACAAATTTGATTTATTCGAAAACCGCTCCGACGATTTCAACCAAACTTTTGATGAACGAGAAAGAATTAAAAAATAACATGTATCAACAGCTGTGCTACAAAAGATTATTCCATTTTATCGGTTTCTTTTTCGAGTTTTCGATCAGAATCGCCACATCCGTAAAAGAGCTACACTTTTCACGAATTGCCCATTTCACACACAAAACAAAAACCGATTTTCTTTTACATTCTCGTTCAAGTTAAGAGCGATCTTTAACGCAAATTCAGTCAGCAAACAATTCCCGGATTTTCCATACATATGTAGATACAAATCATTGCAGTAATTCGCACTTCCGAACAAAGTAAAAGATATATTTTCAGCACTGAATAAAATATTTAAGTGGACCTACTAATAAAAGCCACATGTGGTTCTGTGTCATGCCTGGATCATTCCACATCGACTTTTGTATCTGTTTGTGTGTGTGTGTGTTTTTTTTTTATAAATAATTTGCTAGGTTGAATTTTTAAATCTTTTGAGCCAACTTTAACCGTCAATTTGCATATAATATGTTGCCAGAGTGTATGAATGCCTTTTACTGTATGTGAATAAATCACCATCAGACTTTCGGAATTCTGCCACTTGATGTCACTGCTCCGGCGAACGGAAGCCGATCCAGATTTAACCCGCTCGAGTGTCCCGATTTGCTATCTTCCCTACGGGTCAGTTCGTCTGATGTCGCATATTAAAACATAAATTGTTTTTTTGTTTTTTTTTTTGCCTCAATAGGTAGGTATATGAGGATGCGAAATTTTACGTATTTTTTCGCATGGTAATGGTGATGATGGGCTGGGGGGACGCATACGGCAGAAAGCATGCCATATAAATTCGTTTAAAAAAAAAAAATGTATTTTGCCAAATATTTTATTGAAAAATTTACGTTGCACTGTATGTGATTTCTGAGCTAGTGATTGCTGGCAGTTAGTTTTTGTACCGGATTTTTTTTCCCATACGTATGGAGCATAGCCTAACGGTACTTTCAACCAATTTACCACTTGAAATTGGCCAGGCAGATGTGGTCATTCGTATATCCGAGTGTGTATATACATATACTAGCTGAGAGGAAGTGTGTTTTAATACCGTTGGATTGGCAGAAGCGTAGAACCTATACAAGTACGGTGTGTGCTGCAAGTAGGATGTCACTCTTGTATTGTGTTAAGGAATAATTACAACTAACTAAAGAGAAAAGAGAATCATTAAGGTGTTTTCACCAATCCGAACGTTTTTCTTTGTAAGGGTTGCGGAATGAATTTCTTAAGATTTCCATATGTTATCCGCGTTGGTTGCATCATTATTTAAGTGATAAGGACATTTTGAACTTAGCCATCGACTGCCATTGGGCATAGTATAGGCGCCGCATATTTTAACGTCTAGCAGGCACAGTCCGCTGGCGGTGTCTTTTCGAAGGCTCCCGTCCTTAAAAGGCAGTTACAATAGTAGTTACCATACTTATTAAGAATCGCCACTAAGGAATTGAGTCTTTCTCGTATGGTGCTTATACTTCTAGATTGGAAGAGCACATATTTGGGTCTCTGCTAAGTGATCCAGGGAACGCAGCAAAGTTCTAGTGGGCGAATGCGACTACGAGTCTGTAGTCCCTTTGTAAGACCCAAAATCAATTTCCTCCCATTGTTTTTAAATTAATTACCTCAAAGTCGTTCAATACACTTTTAACAAAGCCATGATAATTCAATGTCTCTATCTGGCGATCAATGAGAGCAGTTATGGGTGCCGGCATGACTTATAAGAATGCATAAGAGTAACTCTCAATTCATTTCTGACGATTGCCTTTCGGGACATACTGCCAACACGTATAGGCGCAAAAACAACCACGCCAACTCTTCAGCTGTACACAAGGGACTACCTTCATTGCACCCACACTGCGTTTTACATGGCATTTGTTGGTTTCATAATTGGTCCGCAGTCAAGAAGTATACGAGCACGATACGTCCTGGAAATTGGACACGAACAAGCAAAAAAATATTTCAATTAAAATATTTTTGTAGTTCTTTTTGGTTTTTGTTTTATATACCTTTCGCCTTTTGGGCTTAGTGACAATGATTCAATTCGTTTTATTTATTTTTTTTTCTGTTGCTTTATCAAGGACGAAAAATGCCCATCTTTTTTAACTTTGTAAATTGTCAGCTGTGAATTTAGAAAAAACAAAAATTCACTCCTAGTTTTAAAAATTTGTGCCCAGCTTAGGTGCGATTTTGTGGCTCAACTTGAATATGGAAGTAAACAAAAACGGTATGGAGCAGAATTAATTTCGCATGCAGGTAGCTATAGCTAATACCGCAACTAGATAATCTCATGGTGTTACAAAATTATTCATTCAAATTGGTTAGATTGAATTTTATTTAGAGAGAAAAACAATTTAACGCCGCCATGGATACATATGTGGTTTTCATTTATGCGACAACAGGAAATTCAACAATAAATTGTGCATGATAACAAATTTTTCGGAAAATCGTCCCCGATTTATAATGGATGATGTTTTGCGAATTTTGCAGACAGCTGCCCTTTGATATATATATAGCAAAATGATGTAGTGATTTAATTTGGAAAGTAGTTTGAAGTTAAATTTTGTTGAATTTTTTTAGAACTTTTGTCAAATAAAATAGTGTAAGTGGCGTGACCGACACTACATTTCACAGGGAAGACTTTTGTTGAAAAATGTTTGCCTTGGGTTAGAAGAAGGCGACGATAAGGGTTTGACCCGAACTGTATAATGGTACCCCATCGGTGCCTATTCAGGCAACCAAGTCAGGAGTGTCCAAGTGCAAGCAGTTTCTACTACGGCGGATCTCCACTATTCGGGAAGTTGATGTTTACTCCTATGTAGGCAAACCCCTTAACTTTGTCGAATTTGTAGCTCTCAGTGGTAAAGTTTTGTCATAATCCATGGACAAATGATTGTTGGTTGATAGCATGTGCCCACATTTACTTCAAGACCATGCTGACGATCGAGGCTATTTTGTCTCAAAAATATTTTTATTTACTTATAAGACAGGCTGCTTCAAATAGTATAATACGGTACAACCACCATTGTTTATTAGGAACAGAAAAGATACAGGGCAGAGACTTTCAAGACAAAAATTAGAGGGAGTTAGATGGATAATATTTAAGGGTAGTGTTCAACAGGTTGTAAAACTTAACATTTTAAGCATTTGGGAGTCTCGACCTACAACTTGTAGGTCTATTTCAAAATTCGCTTTAGCGTGAACATATTGCGACTGTAGTCGATATGGTAATGTGCTGGTTGAAAAATGATTTAAAATGCTGACGTAGTATGGATGGCGGATGTTATGCCTCGATGGGACTAAGTATGGAATGGAATTGACAAGCAACATGCCTTCCTCCATAAGTACTTAATTGATAATTTACTGCTTGCGCCATAACAATATTAAGATCTGGGGTTGAATTGCCGCATCCGTGATCGAGTAATACGTTACTGAATTTCCTATTGTTTAGCTTGTAAAATCCACCAAATTCAATGACGTATGGCTCGCTCACGGATGCGCTAATTCGGCCCCTGTATTTGAAGGGCTTTGCTGTTAAGCTGCTCGAAGCTGTTTCTACGCGGTTAAAAATATGGGCGTGTTAAATTTTTTCCAATATTTCCAGTTTATTCAAAATTTTCTATAATATTTTTATGTTCAAATTTATTGATTCTTTCATTACAATGCTGTCTTTAATACTAATTTTTAATAAATTAATATTTGTAATAATATTTGTTCGACAATTTAAGCAATTCTATATTGAAATGATATTTCAATCAAGTTCTTATTACAATTATATTATAAATAGTTAAGCTGAAGCAAATTCTACTCTGTTTACATTTTAATACGAACTTATTAAAGCCATCGACTTTAATACATTATTGTATTTGGTTTTTATACAGGATCCGAACCAAAGTGATTAGCTTAGATTAGTGTTTTACCCTACTTTTTATCAGGAAAAGCTTTAGTTTTCCCCTGAATTCGAAAAAAAATTACCCATTCCTCCCCTATGCGAAATTTTCTCTTGTATTTATATAAAAATCTTAAAAACTGTAACCGTTTTTATGAACAAGCTTAAAATAAGCATTCATATAAAAACATAGATATTGTACGATAATTTAATTTTCTTTTAGAAATAATATAAAAACGGGTGAATGCAAACAAACAAAATTCTAACGGAGACGTTCGATGGGCCGTTTATTTTAATTTTAAATTCAATTTTGTTTATATTCTTAATTAAACTTATATGCTAGACAAAAACGATTTAATCAAATTTAAAACTAGCATTTATCTTGTTTTAGCTTACTGGCTCTTAGCGAGCGCTCTAAACTTAACAATATCCCTAAAATTATTGCCTTTCGGCCTTAGATCAATCTATATTTAATTTTGTTTGTTCGGTGGGCTGTTTTCTTTCATTCATTTAAAGGTCTAGAAAAATATATGTATGATAGGAAGCACAGCGGCAATCTATAGGATCATTTTCAAAGTGGATAAGTCTATAATTGTAATGTTTTTAAGCTCAATACAAATAAGTATTAAAATAAAATATTTTTGGTGTTGAAATGTATCCCATAGATATTTATTTCAAATCTAAAGAAGTATTGAAATATAAGAAGAAGAAAATGCAAAAGAAGTACTGAATCTGAGGTGAAATTATTGTATTATTTTAATCTAATGTTTAACACAAATGTTTTGGAATTCTAAAACTTTTCAATATAAGTAACGATTTAATTTAAATTCTTTTACATTGAAAAATGAAACCCATCTCCATCTATATATTTAAATCTAATATTTAAGGTATATATATCATGGGGTTTTGACCCTTATAATGTTAATGCACAGCACAAGTGGCAGGGTGAACAGGAAGGATATAGAAGAGGTTCTGATGAACATTTACTTTAAACAATTGTGGGTTATAATGAGAGGGGAAAGCCGTTTGAGGCAATGCAGTCCACATGCGTGTTGTCCGACTTAAAAAAGAAACTCTATACTTTACAGTACGTCCGAAGGTAGGCTTAAATTAGAACTGATGAGCATTCGATGAGTGACGAGTATTGCGGGAGAAATGTTGAAGGGGCGGAGCGGAATGCAGCAGATATTATTTAAATTTAATAAATGAGAATTTTTTTTTAATATTGAATATTAATATTTTCTAGGCGTTGTCATAAACACAACCCCAAAAATATTATCGAATCGCGTCGTCCATGAACGAGCATTACTTGACGGAATTTGTTTCTGTTTCACATGTAAAATCAATTTAATTTCATGAACGTATAGCTCGTTCACGGAAGTGGCGATTCGACCCTTGGATTTTTAACCGCGAATATATAAGCTAACCCCTACTGGATATAGTTCTTCTTATCCTTTCAGACTATTCACAAATTGTCCATTTATCGGCTCAGGAAACGTTGCCAAGAACACCCGGTCTTTGCTAAGTCTCCTGCTCGGCTTTAAATGGCCTTTGGGGATTTGAGGATTTTCGGCTATTATAAAAGAGTTTTACCCCACTAATCGGTGCTAGCAACTGCCTTGACGTTACACGCTCAGTAGGACATCACTGTCCTAAAGTTTCAGTTCAGAGTGAACCCGATACATATGAATATATAGACAAATATATACTTGCATCAATTGGAAACCAGCTCCCGTTTTAGGTGTCAATCGACTAGTACCTTCTACCATTCGATCGAGTAACTCTCCAAAGCACCGAAAGGATTGTAGTATGCATTCGTTAAAATGGCAACGTCGCTTCCAAGGACATCGCCCAAAGGGGTATTTGTGATGCCACTCAAAAATTAAATCACTTTATCAACTGTAATGCATTATTCATACTCCAATCAATCAATTCGCATATTATCCTTGCAACTACTCAAATACCTACGCCGATGCGATTATTCGCATGCCGATTTCGGCCAACCACAGTCAACTAAAATTTCCCGGCGACCGACCGACGACTTGAACCCACTTTCCGTAGCCACAATTCTTCGGATTCGGATACATTCTCCGATCCAGTTGTGCGATGATGATGATGATAGTGGCACTCGACTCGACACATTACCCTGGAGTAGGGCAATTAACCATAACGTCAAGGTGAGTGCGGAGCAGTGGCAGTGCCTAAGTGAATAGAAGCAAGGTAACCTTCTTATCTGTTGTCGTTTTGCTGACTGACTACTCGCATAGCCTCTGTCCAGAGTGTCTAGGACTGCTGCAATGCATCTGGTTATGGATGCGTTTCATAGTAAATGATCTGCTTAATGTCTGGATGGTTGAAATGTTGGTTAGACGCTCTGTTGCTGATAGGTCATCTGATGCACTGTGCGTATGCGGACAGTTTTGTGGTTCGAGTAGCATTTAGAGAATCGTGACCAAGAGAATTGCTCTTGTTCGGCTGGCATTGGAATGACGATGACGATGACGATGATGGAATGTGCTGGTATAATCTTGACTTAGAAAAAGTCTCCAGCTCGGCCGGTCAGTTGCATTGTTGCGGTTGGCACCATTAGAGTGCTTGGCTGGGTAAGCTGTGGCTGCGGCTGTGACAATAGAACTCACCAATTTGCATTAGTACCTATATTACTGTGGGCTCACGTTTCGGTATTTTGATAGGGATATGTGTGTGGTTTTGGAGTTCAATGCGGAGTCACGCTTGGCTGCTGCTCCGGAATGTGTATATGGTATACCTATGAAGTTGAATTGACATTTCTATTGAAGTTGGCCTGGGCTTGGACTTGGCAATTGATTTATATATACAGTAGAAGGAATGGCCTGCCAAAATTGGTCCAGTAGTTGATGGAGTTTTTCCATTGCAATCGGTTGACAATGTGCCTGATGGGGAATGCTGGTTTTACGTTTGGCTAGAGATAGAAGACTTGTCTTTTAATAAATTAGGCCGCTGTTTGACTTTCGACTTGGATGACAAATAAATGTGTTCCTCCCTGGGTATGTGGAGCGAACGAACAATCAATTATTATTTCGGAAAATACTCTGTTTCATGGAAGTTGTATTAGTGTAGGGTCTGCTATAAGTCGAACCGTTGCCTTTTCATGTCTTTATTCTACCTTTTGGTACACTTTTCGAACCTCGAGCTATGCATCGCATGTCATACGCAGTTTTGCTTATCCATTTTTTTTCTGTGGCTAAAGGTCGGATAAACAGCTTTTATTTTGCCAAGGCTTCTGTGGAGCGTTCCCAAAAATGCATGTTGCTTAGCCACATAAAGTCGCATTCATGACAGAATTGATTTATGGGGTTCATTTGGTCAAACTAAGCAAATTAGGAGCGGCACTTTTGATGACTTCCATCAGGAAACGCTGCTACAAGTTTTATGGAATTAAGGCTCAAAACTTTTTGAGGGAAATAGGGGAAACGCTGTCGACTAAGCTCTAGAAGTCGCTTGCAATTACAGTCTTTCTTATAGTTTTTCGTTGCTGAACTGTTGATGTTGGCAACTTTGAATGTACAAAAAAAAAAAAACAATAATAATAGTTGGCGCAACAGGTACGTAGGGGCTTTATACGAATGGAAGGAATCTACAATTTTGTACCGAGTCCAAACGGCTCATTGAGAAGCTCTTCCATGACAGCAATACTCGTGGGTGGTGGCGTAGAGGAAAAATCCATAAAATGTAATTTTATCGGGAATCGAACCGGGTACCCTCGCGCCTACCTTTGTACAGACGTCTAAAATAAGATAAGCTTTCCGCCGAACGCAATGCAATCATTCTTGTTTATCATATTTTTATCAGGGAATACCTAAGTTTGCTACAGATATGTCATAGTTTTTTCTTCGAGCGTCCACACCATCGTTCTTCTTAAATATATGTAAGCTTTGTAGGCTGCTAGGTAACCATAACCCGTTTATGTCCGTCGGGGATCTTGTTACTGAAATTTGCAATGCTAAATTTGAAGTCGTCCTCCCAACCACAAATACGTATATGTGTCCGCAACCAGACACTTTTGAGTGAAGACCATAAATCTGACGTTGATCCATGTAATCATTTTTGCATGCGTTCTGACTCTCAGATTACGTTAGTTCATATACAGGGGACATGCGCTTGTTAGCTGTCTATAAAAAGAGGACCCGCATAAGTGCCTAGTTACCTTGCTAGCCCGTCTGACACCTTGTCGACCTTTAAGACCTAATTGCTCTGGTTATCCATTCATGTAACCATTTCGAGCTTGATACATTCTGCAGATGTCGTACGACCATGTAAATACTCAGCTAGAGTCATATTACGAGTCTTTAATCTAATTGCATTCCACACCATGCATAGGTGTGAATTAATTTCGCCGTTAGGGGTCTGTCTCGGGGTGAGCAATAACAACTGAGTTCCCATGATTGCTCAATAAAATAAATTCCTTATACCATCTTATTGCACAATCAGCGCGGTTAGCCGGTGTCTCAAGTCCCAAGTGATTCGTAATTCAACGAGTGTAGGTATAGTAAAGTCTCTGCTGCATTGGTAATGAACGCGCGAAAGAATTAAAATTGATCATTCGATGGTGGTGACACTGGTGCACAGTTAAACTGCACTTGGTATTCCGCGACACCACCATTAAAACGGACAATTAAACCGGACCGAATGATGCGCAATACGTGTGACTGTTTCGTTGAGCAGCGATGAATCGTTGCCAACAGAAGGTCCTGTTATTTAACAGCAAGTAGCTATCTGCTTGTTTTTAATGGCTTCGCTGATCTGAAAAATTCTCTTTGCTTTCGATGTACGTATGTGTGCAGTAAAAGTTTTGAGCAAACAACTTGAACGTACATCAGAAATTAGGAGAGGAATATTTTATAGTTTAGGGAATCCTTAGATTCGTCGCACGTTTTTAGAAGTTCAGGGATCGTATTGGGAGTAATGGTAATGGTTGCTGCAGCTTCAATAAAAACTAAATTAAAACACATAAAAGTGGTTTTGTTACTCGCCATGTTATTGCTTTGGTAAGATCCTGTATTGGCCACATTCTCATAAATCTTGGCTTTTATTCTTGAATAATCCTTTTGCCAATGAATTTAGGGTAAACAACACTTCTGGCAATCACATCGTACCCAAAGAGCTTATAAATATAAAGAATATCTGAACTTCTGGAGAACTCATCTACGATCCATTATTATTTCTTAGCCAGCTGTCAGCAAGGGTTTAAACTTGACATTTTGTTTATTTTTCCATGACTATTTCATTATGTCACAGTCCAATGCTTGCTATAAATAGCTTTCTCAAGGGTTGAGACTATTAAGGGCTGTCTTAACTTAGATTTTCGTTCAAAACTCATGAAGAACAATTTTTAAAATGTGCTAACGCCTAATATTTGCTCGAAACATGAACACAATGTCTCTGTCCTTGCTACAGGGATAAGAAAATTACTGCTGGATCGTCAACAAGATCAGTCCGAAATTTTTTCTTTGACTAATCTTATAAATAAGCGAAGGCAAATAGTTAAGAACCACTCTCAGTGCCTAAAACACATTAATTTGTTGGAAAGAATGTACTGGATGTGATGCTGTGTGTAGTTTTAAGCTAATGGAGACTGTTAACCAAAATGGTTAAGGGCTTCTTAATTTGGCACAGTCGCTGTTAGTCTGCAGTCTGTAATTTGATTGGAAAGCTTTACAAGGGTTTAATAGGCTTGGCTTATGTCCCCTTGATACCGATCGGAGAGAACAGTTACCTCTGTGTTATGGAACGTTAACAGAGGCCCATCAAAACGGCTATTCCAAGGCTTAAGCATGACATAGTTTTGTTCCTTTCATAGAAAATTTAACAATTAACACGTGTAGGATTATTTTAAAATTTACAGTAACAGTATTGGTATGATTTTTTCCTTGATTGTTTTGTGCTAATTTTAATTACTGTGGAATAAAGTTATTTCTGAAAAGATTCACAATGGAAACAACTTCCTAAATTAACGCCACAAGATGGAGCTTGAAAGAGCATATTTTGAATCCTCACTTTTCGTCCGGAGTTATTTTTTTTTCCTTTCTGTGCCAGTACTTTTTAGAACGCAAGGTTATCAATAACAGATCTAGAGCAAACAACGAAGATCCGAGCTGTTTTCTTGAAAGTATCTAGTTTCTAAGCACAGCACAATGTGGCAGAATTATTTCAGGTGTTAGTTTGAGTATTTATTTATTTTATCTTTTAATTAAATTTAACACCCCTTTTCCTATGAGACGTTTTCTTTTACCATCGAATGAAGTTCCCCACCCATTCTAACAATCATTTTACGTAACAAATCAAATGCCCTCGACGGTTTATAAATGTATAGCAATTGTTGCAAGAAAACGAACAAAATTCCGCTGCATTTCTGGAAAAGAACTCTTTCATTATTTGAAAAAGCTACCGTAAGAGAACGGGTTTTTTATAGTTTGTCATTAAGTCGTAGTGTGACTTTTTTGTCAGATCTTTACGACACAACGTTTTGTAAGATTTTACCAGACGCCAAGGATATAAAAAGCAAGCAATTCGGAGTTGACATTAAAAGTTTCAAAGCAGCATTCACTACAGTATCCATTAAACAAAGTCTTTTAAAATATTTCCTTATATCGGGGTTATAAATTCGAAAGCGATATCGCCTAGATGAAGATCATCATAAGCGATTTACTACCATTTTCTAGATCTACTCTGACTGTCTTTGTGTCTTCCTTCCTCTATTACCTTCTGAAAGCTTAAGCTAGGCTTTACTTGGTGCAGCCAGTGGTATACAATGATATTTCGCGAATTTGCACAGCACCTCAACTTTGAGACGAATTCGGTGAGCACCGAAATGTATGCAATAAAGTAATGAATCTTTTATAATTTTGGTATTGGTAGGTAGTTGACCAGCGTCATTCTTTTGCAGAAAATGTATTGTCGGTAACATCATACCCGACTTGAAAATACAGAGATGGACAGGTCTAGTTGTGGGACCCACTGACTGGAGCAAAAGACTACGATAGTAGAAAAAAGATAATCGAGTGAATTTATTCAAACTTATTATTTGTCATAGTGAAAGCGAGACACAAGGGAAATTGAAAACGTTGAAATACGAAGGGAAAATCGTTCTGAATAAGCGGAATGGAAATGTTTGCCTTTGAATTTTCCCCTCAAAATCGTCTGCTTGTAAGACATTTGATTTGAGTTTCTTCACAATCAATCAAACGCCTTCCGTTTCAAATTTTCGGAGCATTGAGGTTGCGCAACAAAATTATAACTGAGCCGACTTTCGATTTCACCCGTAACATCCAAAGAATTAAAAAATTTAACATTTTAAATAATTGTATTTCTATTGGTGACACTACCCGTTTTTGTATCCAGTCTATCTGTTTCAAAGTGCGGTTCCCCATCCAGAGTCCTATCCCCAATCTAATCCCCTTAAAGTTTTTTTTTTTCGCGACAGAAGTAGCATAGCCCTTACGAATCCACCCAAGCCGAAGATAGTAAAAATCTAACAATACGCTCCATAGTTTTGAGTGCACATACGGACGTAGTCTCTTTTATATACGACCTCATTCCACAAACTGCTTTATATTTTGACAATGTCCATTAATAAATTAAAATATACATCTTTAGAAATAGCGTTTGAATTTTATTTCTCTTTTTTTGAATGGTAGGTGCCACAACCTGTTTTCCTATCACTCTTATCTTTTATAAAGTGCGACCTTAAGGGTCCAAAATTATCCTATCTTTCAAACTGGAACCAACCCAGCGTTGCCAGTTTGGGGGTTTTCCCCCCAGATCTAGGGGTTTTTTTGGCCGACGGGGGGAAATCTGGGGGGAAAAATTGGTTAGGGGGAAATCTGGAGGTTTTATTTTGTAACTGCGTTCAATTAATTTCTTTTTTTTTTCTCACTAAAAAGCATCGTAATAGTAAGCTATAAAGCAACTGCACCACCAACAAACCAAATCAATGTATATGTTCGATGTAAACATGTCTGGCAATTCCATTCCATTCCAACGCATTCCAATATTCATTGAGAAGTGCCAGTGTATTAATTAACCCCTATCTAAAGCTACATGCATCACACACTATTGCGTTTGCGAAAAGTTCACAATCATTTGGGTGGAAGGAAGCAGAGCGAGACTTTCTTGGTATTTTCTCTTGCCAAATTTCAAACCAAATTTCTGATTGTTCCTCTTCTGATCAAATGATTAAAATGTTCACATCCGAACAGATGTACAAAAACAAAAATGAAGACGACGATAACATTATTTTAGGACTTTTTTCTGAAAATTGATTATTTTTACTTATTTCTTATATTATTCTTATCTTGAAACCTGAATTCTTTTTAAATACCTATACATAGATACATACCTACAAAAATTAAAAAAAAATTTTCTTTGTGTTGAATTAACTTTTTGCTTTTTAAATATACATATTTTTTGAAAAAAAAAATTTAGGGTTTTTTTTCTTGAAAATAGCTAAATCTGGGGGTTTTTCAGATTTGTCTGGGGGGAAATATATTAACCGTCTGGCAACGCTGAACCAACCATACCCATCCACAAAATGCCATCGAAATCGGTTGAGTTGTTTCGGAGATCGACAACATCGCTACCTATTGGGTCCAAAACTAACATGCCTTTCAAGCGGGAACCAACCATATATAAATACATCCACAAAATTTCATAGAAATTGGTAGAGTGGTTTCGAAAATCGACAACAGCCCCATTCTATCCTATCCTATCTTTCAAGTCTTGCTACGCAGTAAATACAGGAATAGGAATAAAACAAAGGCATGAAAATTGGCCCAGTGGTTATCGAGTTATAACGTCTATAGATATATAGAAGATAATAAACATATAATAAGATTTAAGAAATTTGGTTTTGTACTTGAAGTTTCACTCCTCGATTTCCGTCCAATTAATTTTTTTCAACGTGCTTTTCCCCATACAAACTTTCATAACCTCTTTCATCCTTTCAAAGTTTTGTTTTCGCGACAAAAAGTAGCCTATGTCCTTCTCATGGTTTTTCTGAATAGTTTAAATGAAACACCAATTAAATTGGATCAAAATGACGTTAATTATAAGTAAACACACAAAATATCAAGTAAGTTTAATATATATAGATTTCGATAGCTGCGAAACATTTTAAAAGGTTTAGAAATAGTTCTTTCATGTCCTGCAGGATGACGGATTTGTTTTCTGGAATATTTAAGAAACCTGACCACTTAAATTGGTTTTAGGGATAGTATACATAAATGTAGAACGATTTTCCGCATAATACTAAATAAAACTTATATTCTGACTGTTGAAATGGTGATTTTGACATCTCCCTCTTTGTCTCTCTCGTCGCCGACTTAAGTCCAGCTCCGCGGCCATTCAACTCTATTTTAAACGTACGTTTTCTAAATACAAAACCATTCTCGTAAATCCTCAGTCGGACAACAACTACGACGAGTATACACCGCTAAAGAACTTTTCAAGTTGACTGGCGCACACACTACAAACTTGTGGAAAATATTTATGCTATTAACGTCTGATCCTCGTGCAACTCGCTGGCAGGCATATAAGCGAATGCAGTAGGTACCCACTATATGCACGTACTATATATGGTATATCTCTGCACTGTCAGAGCACTTAGGCACTAAAGTATTATCCTTGCTTACTTCCCGCAAACAAACAAACGAAATAAACTAAAAGCGAGTGCCTAGTCGAGCGTCGAAAAGGTGTCACTACTCAGCGGAGGCAAAAGTTCAAACATTTTTAATGCAGTTCGCTGGCTCCGTGTTCCGTCCTTCGCCCTTGCCTGTATAGCGAGTCCTTAATTTTAACTTATTTCAAATACATGGCGGGAAAGAGACCAACGGGTTATCTTCGCATAAAACTCAACTGGAACAAAAAACTTTTTCAACTTTTGAGTGCGAAAAATGTTTTTATTTCATTTCTGAGCGAGTAGGTATATAAATATAAGTCGTAGTCGCAGTCATCGTTGTCGACGTCGTCGTGATGAAATTACTGCAGGACTCTGGGCTTACTTTCGATAAGTCTCTCACTTAGTCTCACTTTTTGACAAAAACAACAACAGATACTTTCGCCCATCTTGCTGCGAGATACTGAAGATATTTAATTTTATTTTGGTGTCTTATACCGTATACATTTATGTATTTGTATATAATACAGGTTTGTAGTGGCTGTGCGTTTAGCGCAGCCGGTTATCTGTGCAGCGGAAGCGCATTTTCGCTGAAATTCCCTTTTCAGATTCCAAAGTGATGGAAACTTTATGAAAGCTTATTTAGTTGAATGCCTCTTCAATGGAGGAGTACCCATTTGAATATGTGTGTAAGTACTATTTTCTGTGTAGTGTATATCTGCAGCAGCAAGTCCTCCATGAAATACTTCTCGAATGTTTTTTTTTTTTGTTTCGCATTCGCAGCGTTCTGTCTGTCTGTCTTCCATGGTATGACAAAAGAACATTTTGCTGCGCAAAATTAGGAAAGAAACACATCCCGTCATAAATAGTGTTTGCAGCTTGTATGCTTTAAATTATGAGCCATAATTGGTGGATATAGATACGAAAATCCTTATCCGAAAAGCGTACATGCAGTTCGCGGCTACATCCGAGTTGCTCTGTCTCAGAGACATTTACTCAAAAAAAATTGTCAGGTAGTACAGTGATTACCTTAACAGCAACAATTCTAAGAAAATTTGTCCAACTATATTTAGCTTAGAAATCTTGCTATCATGTATGGTGGTACGTGGTTCTAGATTATGTACAGTCCTTTCCAGTACCTTTCTTACTTACCTACTTAAGCTAAGTCCCGGGTGGATCTAAGTCTGAATCAATACGTTTTACAACTAAGCATGATGTTTAGCTGGCTTCCCCCAGATACTTAAGCTAAGTCCCGGTTGGAGCCGGTTTAGCTGGCTTCCCCCAGATGTTGACTGTAATGCCGACTCTATAAGTAATTGTTATTGATATAGAAAGAAAGAGGCAAATAAAATCACTCAAAGATTCTTGCGTTCAGCTCAAGTTGGCAGCAATATGCAATTTGCAATTTTAATTAACTTCTTAAAGAAGGCCCTCAGAGAAGCTAAGCTTCTTCCAAAAATGTGTGCATGTGAGTTATTTCCTACATTTATTTATTTCAATTTATTTCAAATTTGTTTCGCTGCAAAATAAATTATTATACAACGTTCACGTCTATGGTCACTAATCGGTAGTATAGGTAGATATAACATGTATCAAATGCCATCTAACAGTTTTTGAAAAGGAATTCGCCAAAGTCCATTTCCTACTTGAGAATTTATGAGTATCAATTCTCCACTCATCCACTAAATCATCCGCATTTAAGTGAATTCATGCATATTATTTATGAGGAGAGATGCATCTGCCACGGTCGTGAATGCAGTTCATATTGGATAACATACACTGGGAATATTTTTACCTTTGGGCATTCGCCCTCTCTCACTGTCCCCGAATTCAGTGCACTCATTCAAGCAAATGCATTTCTTATTTTTTTTTTGTGTGCAAGAAAAAAAAAAAAAAAAAAATACCTACTTGTATCTAAGGAATTGGAAGTTTTATTAAAAACGGTAAATGGCTTAAAGTGGAATAAATAATTCCTTTGGTTCTGGGTGAATGTAAAATAAATGCAATTTAATGGAACAGTTTTCATGGGAATATGTGTAGATACTTGGAGGAGTTATTTTCGAGTGTACATTTTAAGCAATGAACTTGGGAATTTCCTACTCTAGGCGAGAGCCAAATGTTTTATGAATTTTACGAGACTATATTCGAAAACGACATGTAAGTTGAACGAGCATATTCATAAGACTGGTCATCAAAAGCTGTAGTCAACGAAATGGAAACGGCAACCGAAACTATGAGTTCAATGAGTTTGTAAGTAGACAGGTAGACACCGCCGATGGGCTTTCCAAACGGACTTTGGCCTCGGACGGCAATATAAGCGCATTGTGTTTCCGAAACCGGATTAAGGCTTACTCAGATTGCTGAGCTTGGTCTTTCCTATAACTCTGCTGACTATTTTCCGGAGAAAATTAGTATGTAATTTAAAAATGTTGCTTCTGATTCTATTCACATGTGTATCGCGTACTTATTTGTTCGTTCCGTTCCAACAGAGAAATCGATTCGGAGTGATTTTGATGTGCGATCACCAGCGCTGCCGGAAGTACTACAATAAGAGTATTGTACTCCTATTTCTAATTTCAGATTTAACTATTTTCACTTGAATTGACATTTCTCTACCTAGTTAATTGCAAAACGATTTTTTTTTTTTGTGTGGATGTTCCATTAAAATTATTTTCGTGTTCGATGTAGGTATACATTCGTAACGATCCTGGAAAATCCCTTACTTACAAGTATTTAAAGGATCTTCCAATAACGACGGGCGATGTTAAGATAGAATAAAACAAGCTGTGCGTGGGGTATGACGAAATTATTTTTTGTTTGAAAGGACCATGCATGCCATTGTATTTATATGAAATACAAATGTCTCGTTCTCAAGTTTGGTAATTTGGTGATTTGCCTATAGGGAATGCATAGGAAAAACTAGATTAGCAGACACTGCCAAGACAACGTGGCTGATATATTCTGCCAACATCGACCCGTCCCAATTGAAAAACGCTTCGCTAAAGATAATTTTCTTAATTTTTGTTCTGTACTCCCCAAATTATACTTCCCAACGAAAGTATGAAACGAAAGACCAGGCGTCCACCACATCAGAGCAGCTTTGCCACTGAAAAATTAAAAAAAAAAATCTACTAAAATGGGGCCAAGCTGAAAAAATGGGCCTCCACACAAAATACGAATATAGCAAAAAAAAAAAAAGAAAAAAAGAAAAAGAAACAAAACAGAGCAGCAAAGACATTTATTTAAAAGAAAAAGAAAACAAAATTATTCAATACAAAATACTTCTATAACGAATAAAATCGTACTAAACCTGAAAAGGGACCATTTTGATCATTCTTAAGAAAGTGGGGGCCAAAGGTCTTGAGGTTCCAAAAAGGGGCAAAACGGCAACGATTAAGAACAATCGTTGGTGATATTTTTTGACTTGATGAAACAAATTAAAATTGGAAATGCCAGAAATTAGTTTGTAGCTCAGCTTGTGAATGAGGCACGCAGCTTATTGACATAGCTTAAAATAATGTTGGCCCTTTGAAGAACTCTTGTTTTAATTGATACCAAGAGATTGAGATGTTCAAATGGGCAGTTAAGGCAGTTATGTCAGAAATATGTAGAGAAAACTTATTTTGGTCGAAAATGCTTTCAAAATGTAGGCGTGGCAATGAACGGCAGAGTCTTAAATTTGCTTGAAGTCTTAGGAATCATTTTCTCGCAAATCTGTCCAGTACAGTTGTTTTCTCCCAACTGGTAATACACATAAGACCCTAATCAATTTTATTTGATGAGTAGACAAATATGTGATAAAAAGTGGGCTCTCGCGGCAAGTATAACTTTCTTGCAGAATCTTCTAAATTAAGCTTTTCCAATTTTCTTGCCATTCATCCAAAAATAAAAACTCACCCGCGCGACTGATTGCCGGATGCTAAATCATGGGTTCTATATGAAACTGTTAGCAAAAATTGTGTGGAACATATTTTTGAAACAAGATTTAGAAACTACGTCCCTACTTAAAATTTTTATTTCGATTATTTTATTATCATTGGACTGGAAACTGTCTTCTTCCAGGTTTCTTTGTAAGTAAAAACCATTCGAGAATATAATGAACTACTGCCCCTCTATAGTGATGACCGTAAAAAGTTCATTTTATTGCATATCCTAATTCGGCAGTCAATATATTTCCGGGATTTTTAATATTTTTGAAAAATAAATAATATTTGCAACTCGAAGCAAATATAAATTCCATTTCTCGAGCCTATGAACCGCAGCCAACTTAATTCAATGGGACAATAATTTATAAGTGTAATATAAATAATTTAAAATACCTTATACAATTCCGGAATTAGCCCAGCAATTACGGAAAATGCTGACCAACAAAACGAGTCAAAATGAATTTTCGCCAAAATCCATTTAATTTAGTTGTACATTCTAAACCGAAACTTTTAATTCAAAGCAAATAATCCAAGAGCGCAAACAAAGTACAAAGTGCACTTGAATCCAAAATAAGCACAACAAAAAGGTAAACACCCGGACTACAAACCAAATAGCAAAAAAAAAAAAAAAAAAACAACAATCGGATGCAATCACAGAAATTAAATATGTATATTAAATTGGTGTTGCGTGTTTAACTTTATGTCAGCAGATAAACTTCCACTAAAAACAAAAAAAAAAAACAAATTGAATCGAATTTAAATGTTGTTGCACACAAAAATGGAAAGTTTTTAATCTAAACAAGGGCAGCATGGCAGTGTGTGGTCAAAGTTGTACTGTCAATGTTTGTACCTTAATAATTGCAAGTTCATAATTGTTGTGTAACAGATGTTAGAGTTTCTGCCGATTTGTGTTTAAGTGGATTGGCATGGGCCTAGACTTCAATTAATTAGGTGTTTCTGTTTGAATGGCGTGACAGCTAAAGGTGGATCTAGGACACTTTAATGGATTATTGCTGAGAAGAAATACTTGTCTTGATGTTTCAGTTAAAAGACTGCTAAACATGTATGGTTTTTGCAAATATGAAGGTAGCTCAACCGAAGATATTATTAAGACAAAAGCTTCAAAAAAAGTTCCCAAAACAGAGTAAAAAACAAAGACACAAAAAACGGGCGAAACACATTTTCGAACCAATTCCAAAGAAGTTTCGGAGAACTCTTTAAAAAACGGGTCAAAGACCGATTAAAAAACGTATCAAAAATGTAGCTAAGTATCTCAGAATGCGCATCTAAAAAGACGTCAAAAATACACCAATTAACACATCCAAAAAACTGTCAAAAACAAAACGCGTCAAAATGGCGTCTAAAAACTTTCTAGATAATTCTTCGAAAAGCTTGTCAAAAAGTGCATTCGAAAACAAGTTCAGAAACTTGTTGAAAACGCTATAAGAAACGTACAAAGGCGTACCGAAAAAGAAGTAAAAAAGTCCGAAAGTTTGTCTAAAAATCCGTCTAAATGTTTAGTAAATTATGTCAGATGGCGCGTATACACACACACTTTTATAAACACATCCAAAAACCTGTTGAAAAAAGTATCAAAATGTGTCCAAATGCGTCAAAAATAGTCCAAAATGAGTCCAAAAACGTTCCAGAAAAAAATGTCAAAAAGGATTAAAAAAAAAAACAGGCCAAAGAACATTAAAAACGCCTCTAAAAACATGTCAAAAACCCATCCAAAGATCTGTGCCCAAATGCGTCAAAAATAGTCAAAAATGAGTCCAAAAACGTTCCAGAAAAAAATGTCAAAAAGGTTTAAGAAAAACAGGTAAAAGAACATTAAAAACGCCTCCAAAAAACATGTCAAAAACACACCAGTAAACACATCCAAAAACCTGTTGAAAAACGTGCTCTAAAAAAATAAACCACTGAAAAGCATGGAAACCGCGTCAAAAAGACGTTAAAAATGTCAAAAGTTCCCGAACTAGCTTCAAAAGATCAAGCAACACTTTGAGTCACCACTTTAATCTATACCCAAATAATTTTGGCACTTCCTTCTTTTAATAACAATAATTAATTGCGCATCGAATTGAAAACTCAAACAATGATCATATTACATCCACCTGAGTGAAACAATAATGGAATTCCTATAAAGCAATTGTATAATCCCGCTCACGATGATTAAACAATAGCAGCACTCAATAGTCACTCGTCAAAAGGGTGTACTCCTCCTCATCCTAGTCCTTTGCACATGGCAAGGGATGTTGCCGCTCTCTTCAGTCAACACATCGCAAATGTACATACGCATTTGACCCGTGACACGACAACTGAAGTGGGTAATTAATTAGTTATCCAAGTCAACTGATAAATGCCACTGCTTACGCAACGCAATCCGCCTGTTAACATATCCCACATATCATCACTACACACCATACGCATAGCATATATGTACCATACCAAGATGACGACGACGTTGAGCGTGTTCCGTGTAAACTTCCTCTGGATTGCTAACTTTGGGTGTCCTTCGTCGCCATCGCCACCATCATCATTAGCATCGCTTATACAACTTGGGCTAAGGGTCAATAAGGCGATATGGTAATAAATTCTGCTTTTGCTTGGGATCCATTCGGTTTAAATTTAAACACACACGGGAGCCTCCTCGCTCCTCGAGTGATATACCTACACACGATGTCAAGCCTGGGCAGAGCATTTAATCGTCTTGCGTTCTAAGCTATTTGATGAATTGATAAATAAGGGGCTTATTTTTTAAGCCACTGAAAGGCATCTGCCATGGGAATGGTGGCCAATTAAAAGCACACTTGAAATTAAGGGGTGCAACAGCAACATCATGGGATTCCAACCGCACCCAAAGCAAATGTGATATCGTGTCTTCGGGGAGGATTGGTGCTATCTTTTTTTTTTTTCATAAATGAGTTTTGGCTCTTTGAGTTGGCGGGCGATAGGAAAAGGCAGCTGAAGAGCTGGCGAATGGTACACGAAGTTAAGTGTAATGTTCATCTATAATGAGCTTAATTCAAATATTTACAGAATCATTAAGATGTTTGCTCGAGGGAGAGAACATAATCAGCAGGGTTGCTTATTGAGTTTCAACGAAAGTATGTATTTCGGTACCCCACCAAGAACAAGTTGTGTACAAGTACAAGTTGAGAATTAAAGAGACGAGACTGCGGTGTATCATGGCTGCTTTCGCATGTGCATGGCTGCACAAATTTGACTGATTGCACTTAAAAAAGTGCAATCATACGCCAGACTGCCACAAATGCAAACAGCAAATATTTGCGGCGCCATTTCCTTGCAGGGCTTAAGTCGCTTTATGAAAGTAAGTTGTTCGTATAAGGGTGCGTGTTTCAAAAGTAAGTACAAGGGAGGGTGTTTCATGGGAAGTCAATAAGGCTCGATTGACTGCAGATGCTTCTTTTTTTATATGAAAATACATTTATTGCGTGATATGCGCATTGCTTAAGACATGTCGCCGACATGTGCCTTTCATGTTGCAACAATAATTATTTAGCGCTTATAAAAATTCACTGTCGTTTGATTTAAAGTGTAGAAATTATTTTTACCATGATTGATATCCAAAAAGTAAAATAAGCCCGACTGAGAATAAAAAAAAAAATGATGTCAACACAACACATTCAAGAATACAAATAATTGACAATCAGAGACTACCTATACAGCCTAATAAAAATATGTGTAGCCTCCGACTGCCGAATATTTTGAGTTCTTTTTTAGTCGGGCTTTTTGTTTTCGTTTTTTAAATTTACTTATTTATTTTTTTATCATTTTAGTCTACGACACTCCAGGGACGAATACGAATCTAATGACACTTTACTCTTCAAAATCAGTCCAGTCGTTTGTAACCTCCTTCTGTGTCCAGTGGGTTGAAAAGGGTGCCTATCCCTAATGTGTTTGCGTCATCGTTGGATGTTTACCTGCCAATTATACTTCACAGTTCACAGTTGAGTTGCAAGTTTCCCGAGAGAGATGCCTAATGCATAATTAAGGACCTTGTCAAGCTCATTTATTTAACGAAAATCCTGAAAGGCAAATGGAACCGGACAAATTAAACAAAAAAAAGGTCATCTTGAAGGATATATTTGAAAACTCCAGAAGCCAAATGGCCGACTTTCGAACACCCCAAACACTTTAGAAGATCCATTCATCTTTCAAGGGCCACTGTCTCAAGAGGATATAATTCTAAGCATGCATGCTGAAAGGTTGCTCATCGTCTATAAACTTTAGGGACGAGGATAAAGCAATCTTTTGGACCTGCTCCACTTTAACCCATAAAAGGTACGTCATGTGATTAATTTGATAGCACACATCCTGTATACCCGAGGGATGTAATGCATGACCAAACTATTGTAAATAATGATGACCGACGATGATGATTGATAGCGAAATCATGTATCAAGTTTTGTCTGAAAAATTTATTTCATATCAAACGAACTATTAAAATGTTCAAAACTGCCAGTCCCGTACACGCCTCTGCATATTATATTGCACAGTAACGATTGAAAGAAAATCAAACCTGTCATTTCATTAAATTCTTAACAATTATGTGATTTTCCGAATAAATACGATTAATATCCGCTCGACTGCGGGGCAAAAAAGCACAACAAATAAATTATATACCGATCAGCACTAACGGGATGATACACATCGATTTAAAAAAAAAAATTATTTAACGGACAGTAAAAAAAAAACATAAATTAAAACAATATATGTACAATGTAATGTTTTTGGGCGTTTTCGCTGCTCTAACAATTAAACAGTAGATGCCGGAAGTCGAACACCTCATATTAAAAATGGTAAAGTTGTATTTTTTTTAATGAAATAAGTGAAATAAGGTTCAAAGAGCTTGCGAAAACTACTGAGAGAGTTACTTTCATCTTGCGGTAGAACTTTCGGACACTGTTTCTGCAGCATTAGTTTTGACAGCCCGGTTTTCTTACTCCGTTTTTTTGCTTCCTTAAAGTCGATGCTCCTCGCTTCATTTTCGCAAGAAGAGTTCGTAAACAGCTCTGTCATTACCTCTGACTTTAATCTTCTGTGTGTAGCTTAATTCGCATGGTTTTTGGGAGCACATTCCAGCCGTTTTCATTTAATTTGCTTGTAAAGGGTTTTCCAATGAGAGGTGTTATTGTGAATGACCCGCTATTTCGGTAGCCGTCACTTTTGAAGCTTTTATTCTTTGACATTTGACAAGTAGAAACTACGCCATTACTAAAAATGGAACGATACACGATTACGATTCAACAACGCATTGAAATTATTAAAATTCACTAAAAAAATGGTGGAAACCTTGTAGTCACAGTTCGCAAAACTAAAGCATTTTTTGGTCGTCGTGAAGCACTTTGTCGGACCGCAATACAGAAATTGGCGGAAAAATTCGAGCTGTTGGGACAAGTTAGTGATGTGAAGGATAAAACTCGTGCACGTCGCTCAAGAACAACTGAGAATATTGCTGCTGTAGCCCAAAGCGTTGAAGAAAACCCAGGTTTGTCCATTCCTCGTCGTTCTTTGGAATTGGGAGTTCCACAAACGTCATTACACCGTATTTTGCATAAAGATTTAGGTCTTAAGGCTTATAAAGTTCAGTTAACACAGGAACTCAAGCCGGCCGATCATCAACAACGCCAACAGTCCAGCCTCGATTCAAGACCTCAAAGATAAAATTCGTGAGGTCATCGAGGAAATGGGGCAGCCACTTTGCGATTTGGTTATGGAAAATTTCATGAAAAGGATATGGTCCTGTATGCGTGCTCGTGGTGGCCATTTGGCTGATGTTCTTTTTCATTATGACCGGCATACCTTCCTCTTTCTTATGAAATAAACATCCGATCATTTATCTCAAAAAATGGCATTTTTCTACGAATACCAAAACCCAAAATGCTGGTGGTCTCTTGTGAAATTAGCTTTTGCGACGTCCATCTTTGTTCAGAATCGTTAAGGGTCTTGTAGTCTAATATACCTATACTTGCAACCATATTTCGTTTACCATCATGCTACCAGTATGCTACCAGTTAAAAATATCCAGTTACTGGAATCACGATGACGAAGTGCCTCGAAATCATTTTTTGCCAAAAATGATGACTTTAATGTCCGCAAAAAAACACGTCTGTGCCCATATAAGTCGGCCATCAATTTGTAAGTGCTTGTAAACTTCCCGCCGCCACTGTATTCGCATATAGTAGTTGAAGCAGACTCCAACTGCCACCAACTAGCACATTTGCGGTCGAGATCGAAATTTTAAATAAAATACTCCCGCCAAAAAAAAAAAAACAATAGAATCATCAGACATTGCAGAACAAAGAAAAAAAAAAACAGTTTACCGTTCGAAAATCGTGATTTTAATAAAGACATTTAATTGAATTTTATCAGATGTGCTTTGTGGGCTTGTGGTCAACACAAAGAGCCTGAGTCATCGGTTTTCTCTCTCGCCCGTTTCCGATGATTCTACCAGCATTCACATTCATATTCGGCTATTGTAGCGGCGTAAACGACCGACCAACACCAAAGGGACAGTGTCTCTGCGAGTGTGTGTGTTTTTTTTGCACCAGCCACAACTGGGCTGATGATGGCGGTCACAAAAGAGCACTATCATGACGATAATGAAACACTGCAGTGGTGTTACGCGTCGACAGTAGGATTTCTCAATTCAATAATACGAAATGAATAATTCCGATGGAGCGTATAACAAGGCGGCGAAGCTATTCGGCGACAGACGACCTCCAGGACACAGACGAAGTTGTATGTGTGTGGGCGGGTTTGTATACAAACCCGGCTTCGGGTGGAAATTCCTTGCAGTGATCCCTTTCATTTGTCATTTTAATTCAATTTGAACGTTCATTCACTTATCCGGATTCCTCTGCATCGCCGACAGAGAATTGGCACGACCTGATGAAATTGTCACCGACAACAAGAGAGCGTCGAATTGGTTTTGGTTCAACTAATTTCGCCGCGAAACCATTGTCCTCCGATGGTACGGAGGGATTGTCTGCACCGACGTTAGATGGTGAACATCTAAAAGAAGTACGTACTACTGGGACAATTGACTGGAATCGTGTCCTTATTATGAACTAATTTAAATGGAACAATGAAATCGCTGGTGAGCGAGCAAAGGAAGCTATTAAATTATGTGTGAGACTTTTGTCGTAGAGCGGTGAAGGAGGTATATCGTGTCGATTGGCCGTAGTGGTAGTTTGATTTTAATCATTTGAAAGGGGGCCGTCCGAAGTTGGCTTATTCGATGTCTGGCAGGTTCAAATTTAGTCCTTGTGGTAGCTAATTACTGAGGGCACGTAGGTTGCTAGTGTGCTTTCAACGCAAAGAAACAAAAAAAAAATGAATAGCTGGGGGAAAAGCACATCTGAAGAGGATTTGTAATTTTAGAACTTGAAAGCCACACTTGAGCTTGAGGTCTTTTTCAGTGAATTTTGTTGTTAATTTTGGGCTTTTATGTGTGAAGTATGGAATTCAAATCGAACTTCTCATGTATTTTCTAAATGGATCTCTACCAACTCTTCAAAGCTTACGCGGGCGTAAGAAGTTTAACCTACAGAATATATCTACTCTTAGAATGAAGTGTTTTTAAAGTTGAATCAGAAGGTAGACTTATGCACCTGCGGCTAATTATAGATTTAAGTTCGATACAAACTAATAACGTGTAGGTAGGCAGGGTTTGCCTAAGGCCATGCCGGGGCCCTTGGGCACACACGAATTTGGCGTCTTATTGGAAAGAAAAAGAAAAAGAATGACAAAAACATTTGTTTGCTTTAATCTTTTATATAATGCCTTGAATAACCAACAACAGTTTTGAAGAACTCTGAGAAGCAACACGAATAAAAATAACCTAATCATAAATAATAACTGATATTTATGAAGCTTTAGTTTAAGATTAAGATTTTTTAAATGAAAAATGTAATAGCAATGATACGAATTAGATAGTTTTACATATATTATTGAAAATCTAAATTTTGCCAGAGTGTTCCTAAGCTAAAATATTTTCTGTCGGGATATTCATGGGCTCAAATGTATTTTTCAGTAGATTCAGCTGCAGAAATAAATTTTGTACGAAAAATTTATTGGTAAAATTCAAATTTTCAGGGGCGTCAGCAGCAAAATAAAGGAAATTTTTCGCCTCAGGCCAGATACCAATTTCTTTTTCTAATTTTTAAATTATGTAGGCGATAAAAGGGGTTTCTTAAATTCAGTTTAAAGCTTAAAATTCTAAAAGTGTGATTTTCTACTAAGCAACATTTTTTGTCTTTAAATACTGGTATACGAATATTAAGTGTAAAAGAAAGCGGAGTTTCTAGGTTTATAAATGATTTTAAGCTTCTGACTTGGATAGTAAATTAGTTGTACTTTTGAAGCATGCGTTTGACCCAAATGGTTTTAAGCTTAATTTACGAAACAATTTACATTAGACAGTTACAAGGACATGTTTTTTGAAACAAATATTCTAGGGTGGAATTGATCCTCAATATCACTGAAAGCCTATTGCATTATTCAAATACCAGGACCACTACAGTAGATTATAATATGAAAAAAATGTGGAAGGTACGAGTCTATTCAAACTACCCAGATACACAATTTTCTGACCGTAGGACTGACTTTGCAAATGAAATCGCACATCATTACCCGTGTCAATCACTTGAAACTTATGCTCCACGACGCGATGAAAAAATAGGAGAATCAAATCTATTGACGAACAAAGCGGCAACCTATTTGGCCTCCTCAATTGCCAATCACTTCCTTGCATTGACACTTCTTTCATCGCTGTTGCCCCATAAACGTTCAGATAAAACCACAATATAGGTACAGCCATTCACCGCAAGCTACATTGTACAGCCATTAGTTTCGAAACAATGGTAAAACACCCAGGACGAAACAATGCAGAAGAAAAACATGTTTTCTCATTATTTTCAGTCCAGGGGAAAGGATAGAGCACTGAGTTAGGTATTGTTCCTTCCACCTCCTTGCACTGAGAACACACCTCCGCATGAGGATATGAACTGCACACCTTCGGTTCCATTTGAAAGGCCTACTCTACACCTACTCTAAACCATAAACGCCAGACAAGTAAACACACACGCTCAGGAGCTGCCTGATGGCCTGTGTACTGACGAGAAGCCACTTCAAATAAATGCTGCAACGGAGCAGATGGCCGACAATGTTGTGCAATGAGTTAAGAAACCGAACGCAGGCATAAAAAAGCCAACAAAACAGAATCAAGTGTGAAGGACTCATGTATAATATCTGAGCCATTCTACCCGCACCTTTAATATTCTTACTGCCAAAGTGGCAAGCCGATGAAGACTGAAAGAAAAAAAGAAAAATGGAAGGCAAAACCAAGGAAAGGACAACAAGCTAACATCAAGCGGAATGAAATGTGAATAGTCTCCTTCTTTGGACAACAGTTACAAACAGCTCGCACCTATTTTTTTTTTTTTTTTTTTGTTCCTTTCCACTTATCCGTAGTTCGATAATATCCTTGTTATATGCAGTTCCTGTCTCTGGGGCTGCTCCATAAGTCCCGGCGGACTGTGTGTGTGTGTGTGTGAAAGGTTGAAGAACCTCTCGAACCCGAGCATACAGCGGAGTCAAAGGCAACAATTGAACAACGATAACGACTAAGGCGGTAGTACTACCAACGTGCAGATAATGCGTACATGGCATGTCCTTCAACCTACATGATCTACATATCGCATCTGGGGCTGGATTATTTGTTATGTGGCGGTCGGTGGTGGTATCATTTGACCAGTTAAATCGAAAGAGGTGTTAGACAGCGATATAGGGGTGTTCAAAGTGCAGGGACAGCACACCAACACAAAGAGAGAGCACAAAAACTGGCGGTAGAAAGCGTTTCCGATCGCCATACACTATCACGGAAACAACCACCAATTGAGGAGTTTCCGTTCTGTGAAATGCTGCATGTAGTGTTTATTACCACCTAAGGGAGTGAGTCGACCATGTGTTCCTTGGGCATTCGTTTGTCAGTCATAGGGCCCGGACCCGGGTAAAGATCAAAGGGTTTTCGACTGTACAACGGCAAGTCCACTCTTACAAAGGTGACTGGTTTTGACACACACAATCGACGGACAAGGTGGCTCATCGGTTATGTAGTAGGATATATGACAATCGGTTACCTAGAGGTGTACAAATGCACACGTCCAACTGGATTTGAAAGAAATTTGAGCAATTTATTTCTTTGTTGCAGGTTTAACTCGTCAGAATGTGTGTGTCAGCGTTGGATATTCAATTTGTGCTTTCGTAATAAGAGATCGATTTTTGCAAAGCTCACGAAAATGATTACACAAAGGATGTTAAGATGAACGGCACTTGAAGTCAAGTGGTGCCAGGTTCGATAAGCTGTTGGTTACCTTCTCTAGCTTACTTATAGGTGACAACTTCTTTGAAAGGAAAAAGCGATTTGAAATAATGGAAATCTGTCATTCGAGGTTGCAGTGAAAAACCATTTAATAGATTCAGGGTTGTCCTGCATTTGTATGTGGGCTTTTTGAAGCTCGAAAATACGTTACCAATCGTTACAGTCCTGTGTACGTTTTGATAGTTGTACGCTTGCTTTATTCACCTTTTTAAAACCAATTCCAAAGTTGTGTATCGACCACCCCATCAATCCATCCGTCGGGGGGCGGCAGGGCTAGAAACTCAAAAAATACACGACTTCATTAGTATAGTATCAATTATAAACATACGAAAACTGCCACAAACTAAAATACACGTGCCACCACAGGCAGACCCAATCACCCAGCGCTTCAAGCTCCCATCAGAACCGTGACAAGATATCCCGCAAATTAATACTCTCATTGTCATCTGGCAGTATACTACCATCACTTCCGTTGATATTCATGCAGTCAAATATTACCCCTCTCCAGCCATACATAAATTCGACAACCACGTACACCCAACCTACCCCTGCCACAAAAAAAAAAATCCCTCTCATTGTTAGCGAAATGAATCCATTAAAATTCCGGATAAAATGAGATTTACATTCGAAATGTTGTACAGTTGTACTCGCCGCGGCCGACGAGTATAAGAAACCAGCGCATGGTTCGCGCTGCACAATAGAAACGCCGAGCGTGTAATGCAAGCACACCCCCCCCCCCCCCCCCCCCAAATCCGGTGTAATTCAGCGGTTTGCCTTTTATGATGATATTTATCAGATTACAATTACCTATCCTGTGCTTCTCATTTGGGAGTTATATATCTCCTCGGCCCGCTTAGAAAAAAATGTATCTTTTCGTTACCAATGCCGCTCACCTCGGAACTCGGAAGAGAGCACAAACACCCGGAAGTGGCATACAACAATGTACACCTTGTATACCTATGCACTGTTGAAAAATCTTCAAAAGAACACGAAAAGGATGAGTGGTGCATGACTGAACCCGCATGGACCTACTTGGCGCAAGGAGGGAGGAGTTCTCCCCCCGCCCCACCACCAAATGAACAACGAACAACAACGAAGGCGACGACGACGAACTGGGCCAAAAGCAAACATACCGCCGAAATGAGACGGTAGCCGGAATAAATTTAAATAAATGCCGGTCTAGGGATTTTTATCCATTTGCCGCATAACAAATAGTTTTCGGTTCGGTTTCACAACCCCATTCGACTGTGTGTGTGCTATCATGGTTGTGGTCCGGTCCCGCGGGTTGTTGGCGCGCTTCGTGCATAGTTTGTGTGTTCTGGCTGCCACATTGGCCCTTTTGCAGTCCGCTTTCGGAGTAGAGGCTTTTTCGGTTGCTGCTCTTTCGTGCGGGGCCGCTAATGCTGATGGTCTTGGGCTTTCAGACTCTCACTTAGACCACTATATATACAGAAGAACGTCTCCTTGGATAGTTCATTGGGTTTGCTTAATATCACGTGAGAGTGTGATACGTCCATTCGCTGCTGCACCACGGTGCAAGGTATACGAAACGTGAGGTTATGTTCCCCCTCTAATGCATTCAAGCTTTGTTTTGTGGTCGAGGAATGGAGCGGTCTGGTCGGCCGGGGAAGAAAATTACACACGAAGGTGCATAATATTCAAAGTATGGTGTTAGACATTACCAATGAAATTTACAGTAATGGGCGGAATGATAATTTCCAACGGAATGACGAATTGTAACTGCCAGCACAGTAAAATTTGAATGGAATTTGAATTTGTGGCAACGATTCCAAACCACAATTATCTGCACGATTTAGTTGGAAATGCAGGATTCACTGTGGATATTTGTTCTTTCTTTGACCCATTGGGGTGGCAGGCTTATAGTTCTCGGATTGGGTTATGTTCAGATGCGCCGCTTTGCAGGTATGCTTTGTAAGAAGCTTTGCCTCGCAATTGGGTTTCCTGTTTTGGACTCGTTGAGAGACGCGATTTCCAGCAATATCTTTCGAGCACATCTCCACGAAGTCAAACATCTCTTTAGTCCTTTTTTTTCGTTTTTAAATATCTAAGTTTACAACTATTGGCTCAATGGTTAGTGCGTTGGACTACTAAGCGAGGGCTCTCAGGTTCTAACACAAATTACATTTTAAGGGTTTTCCCACTGCGCCACCTCTCGCGATCGTCTGACAAATATTATAGAGTACAAATGTCATCAAAGAGCATCTCAAATTAGCCGTTTGGACTCGGCAACAAATTGTAGGTTCCTTCCCAAAAAAATAGAAACTCATGCGAAACGAACGGTTGTGAGAATCTAAGCCCAGAGTACCTATGCTGATGTACAGAATAGGCATAGGTCAGCCAAGCGACGAGTCTTCTGCGCGCCAGCTGCTCTAGCTTTTGTGTTAGTGTATGATCTCCTATCCAGTTGAACTGGCGGTCTACGCAGGCTGTCAGGTTAAGAAATTAGTTTGGGGCAAACACGGCTCGTGCCCGAGGTCCTTATACTCACGCCCTTGATGCCTGATATATTTACTAACGCCCTATAATACTTTTTTTCTATTATTCTATATTGCGGTAATTGCAAGGAGAAGGTTTTTGGAAAAGCCTCCGGCAAATTGAAGAAATCGAAAATTGATTTTTTGGATAGAATTTGGTGTGCAATTGTTCCGGAATGGCTTTTCGAATGGTAAAATAGAAAATTCTTAGTGGAAAACGCGTTTTTTTGGCATGATTTGATGATTTTGGACGATGTAAAGGTGGAAAATTCATTTTGAAGTTTGGAAAACTTCGGATGATTGTGATAAAAGACGTTTTGCGTGCATATTGGGTGGAGAAGTTAACGAGATAAATAATAGGTGGCGCTGTGCTGCGATCAATGTCACAACCCGATTTTTAAATATGCGCGAGCTTATTTAATTAGCAATTTATTAATTAATATAAATTACAATATTCACAGATGAAATGATGTTATGGTACAATAAAGCTATGTCTGGCATTTTATGCTTGCGGGTTGACGTCGCTGAACTGACTGGCTGCATATTGGCAAATTGTCAGCTGCCACATACACAACACCGATAGATGGCGTCTTACGTTGACTTACGGTTTTGGATATCAATGAGATGCCCAACGCTTGAGAACGACGTGTGAGAGACACATTAGGGCTTTCTTTAACTGAAGCCTCAGCGGCAGCAATATTATCGACACTACGGGCACTTTTTGGCCTCACTGGCACGGAAACATTTTGTACTGTGCCTGTGGATTCAAATTTTTCCACTAGACGCTCAATTGTTGATCTGCTAGGACGATTATGACGACCATAAATTGGACGTAGCGCTCTTAACGTTGAGGCCACTGACTCCGAATTTCGGTAGTAAATTTTAATAATTTCGACTCGTTGTTGGCTCGTAAATCTTTTCATCATGAAATGGCAAGCCTTACTGAAGAGAAATGTGAAAAGAGTTGACATGTGGAATGAATGGGCCGATCGTTCAGTTTAGTTTCTGTTTCAAGTCGAATCAGTTTTGTTTGCGTTTTTCAATACCAAATGCAAACTTCTAAGGCCTATAGAGCCTCTTACGATTATTTTCGATCAATCCTCGTCAAAAACACTTTCAAAGTACATTTTGAAAATAGAAAAACAGCGAGTAATCCGGTACGTATAGATTCTTCAAACTTCGATCGAAGAAGCTTTCGAAGCATCTCTAGGCTGTACCTCTTTACATTCTTTTTGTAAATCTACCACTGGATATGAAGAGATGCAGATCCTTCCAAGTGTATTATGGAAATAGTTGGCATCATAACTTTGTATGAACTGCATTTATGGTAGGCTCTGTTGCAAGTGTTGAAATAAACTGCGCCGCCATTAAATTGGACCTTACACTCGAGTTGGACACTTTCAATCTTCATTAAGACGCTCGACAGCAAAATACACTCACCATATCCTGCTCGACTACATACGTTTATACAACCAAGTAGCATTTGAAAATTATACGACAGCATCAGGCTGCAGCAACACAACAAAACACACTCCGACTGCATTATGTTGAACTGCATATTTACAAGACTCCTGCATGAGCATAAATATCGTCCCCTATACAACATCATAAAGAACAAGAGGTTTTTGCACAAAATTGACCTTTCCAGGAGTTTGTATGCGCTTCCAAAAATGTTCGGCCGGCAAAAACATCCGTTACACGTTTAAGACTGTACCAGAATTACACCGTCCAAAGAGCAATGCATAAAATATTGACAATAAGTTCAATTAACAGGAGCCAATCTGTTCGCCGGAAGAAGGATGACCTTCTCCTTTGGATGCCTGCCTGGCTGTGTCAGTATATGCAGACTTTTGTGTTGCGAGAAGCGGACCATGTGTTTCGGAGATACAGACATACGGAGTTTTCCTCGAGCAACATTTTCAGCAAGACGACAACGACGACGAGTTCGCATTGTTTGCCTTTGTTTATGCCATCATTAAAAAGAGATACGGTACGGATGACACGCAATATTGTTTCTAAATTTTAGCGTAGGCGACATCATTAGCCAATATGGCAGTCGCACAAAACAGACCGGAAAGATGGTCGTAACAAATGGGGTGTTGGCGTACCACAACCTATAAAACCGTATAATGTGTGGGCTACCACAATATGTTATTAGAATGCTGTTCCTCTCTTCGGGGAGATAGTATGCCAAGTGTGGATTTATATAGCCGCACCCACCTGCTATCGGGCACTCAACTCATGCCGCTAATATCGACTCACTCGTCCTTATGAACACCTCGTTTAGCTGTATCAACTTGTCCCGCTCGAATGTTGCGGTGTTGTGTAACGGTTGTGTCCACAATCAGGGTGGCTGGTGGATGTGTGTGTTGCAGATCGGAACTCGTATGCTCCGTTGCCTTACAATAACAAATTATTTGTATGAAACTCCAGTAGCCAGTGGAGTTATGGAATACCGTGTGTCCAACAAGAAAGAGGACCGAATCCAGATTTTTGAGGAAAATATTAGCAAGTTAAATATTTATTTTTTGTTTTTAGATATAAGTCAAAATTTAGTCGAACATATCCATCATAAACAAAATATTGTTGAGACCAAATTTGTAGAGAATCAAATTTTCTATAAGTTTTGACCATTCATTTTAAATTCATTTTTATTGGGATATTTAACTCAACTTATATACTAGACAAAAACGATTTAATCTATTTTAAAACAAACCTTAATCTTATTCTAACTTACTGGCTCTTAGCGAGCGCTCTAAACTCTATGACCATTTTTGCCAGAAATGGAAAATGGGTGAGATATTTAGCAAAAACTATCTCGTCCCCTTAAATTGAATATTTCCCCATCCGTCAGAAATTGACTCATACCAATGTCAACAACAGTCAAACTTGTCAAACTTGAACCTTTTAAGGAAACATAAAATCTTTGAGCCATTCAATCATTTTTAATGCCCCCTGTGTCCATGTAGTATGAAAGTATGATCGACGCCTTGATCTTCCGCCTCCAACTCTAAATTATCACCTTCTGGGTGGAGACAATTTTTCGGCCTTGATCCAAACTCGATGATCCTCGCCTATAGTAACACACATTGCACAGCCGGTCTTAGCAAGTCGTGGAAATGGAATCCGAGTGAGAAAAATAAGCAAACAACAGAACCCGTTCGGAGCCCTTATCCAGTCACCCCAGCAATTAACGATGGCATCTCGTTTCGGCAGCTTGTGTCCTTGATCTTTACATATTTTTCAATCAGTAGCCAAACCTTTTGAGTCGTTTAAAACCAAAACTTCAGACAAAAAAAAAAGGTTCTGATCCTCTTGCTTGTACAACCCACTTTAACTGTCTCAATGTAATGCATGCCATATTTGAACTTCAGTACTCAGTACACTCTCCACAGAGGTTGTACAGTATACCTACTGCTTTCTGTAAATTGTGAGGATAATTTTGCCGCCTCGCTTTCACCTCGGCTGCGGTTGTTTGCCTAGAGGAAAACCAACTGCTGCTACATAAAAGCACGTGAATGGGTGGACAGAAGACCGAACACGGTATCCGCCAGCAGTATACAATTTGGCTTCGATTCAATGTTCAGTTATTGATTCCAATTAACAAGCAGTGTGTGTAGCTTATAATTATTGGTGTAATCTCTGAATTTCTATTTTCATCAATTTCATCCCCTAATCACCGCAAAAAAATCACAATCGCGCTTAACCAACGACCGATGGTTTACAACAGCTTCACAGCTTCATATACTCGTAGCTAAAGGATTTCTTTTGCTGGAGCAGCTGCGCCGCGACGATGATGGCGATGGGAGCAATTTAAGCGGTCATCCACACAAATAGTGGTGTTAGGTGTATACATGGGGGGTAGAGTTATGACGGTCTATTTGTGCAGACGTATCGTCTGGGTTCTCGGAACTTCGATGTACTAGGGTATGTGCGTGATGTTCCTTGGTGTGTTGCGGAACTAAGCGAACAGTGAATAGTCTTTAAGCAAGCTTGTAGCTATTGACCATAGATGCAAAATTTATTATAGCCACCATTCTGTAGGTACAGTATTGGGAGAAATTTAGCATTTCGATTGGCAGTGCTGTTCGATTTTCTTCTCAAAATTCACTGCATAATTTTGGTATAAGGTGTGTTTATCCAGTTAGAATATAATACTTTGCCCCACCAATGTTGAATTTTTATAATTTTCAGAATGATTTGGAGTCCGCTCCATGGAAGTGCTTTAGTTGGCAAAAGCATTTTGACCTAAATGCAAGTCGCTTTTCAAGGCGAATAAATCCTAACGGCTACGCATTAACTGTCTACAGTTTTCACTCTGTAATTGCATATCGAGTGACCTATAATTGTGTGTGTAAATGAGATCATTTGAGACCCATGGCTGGATAGCTCACGCCTATTTATGGTTTAAATCCAAATTTTTTACTGGCAAAAGTATTTTGACGAATTCATTCTTCAAGGTTTGTTTGGTGAAAAATACTGTTATAGTTTAAATTTAAATTAAATATAAAAGATTTTATGTGTAGGTACAGATCCATTTTGATTAAAATATAAAGACAACGACAGAGTTAAATGGGGAAGATCGACTAGCTTTTGTAGGAAAATACAATTGCGGTCTCTCTGTAAAAAGATATTTGAAGCATTTAATTTGTCGAACCAAACTGTAAATATATAAAATCAATAATGACATAATAAGGATCTCTGTGCAAAATTTACCTCCCTCGAGCAAAACAACGAAAAAGTTATAGCGAAAAAGGTAGAAGGATGGTAGATGTATTTCGGGGAAGTTTTTTAAGGCTGGAAGGTAAAAAATTAAAAAATTACCCGATTATCATGCTGAACTCGATTTGGATACATATCCCGTAAGAAAAGTACCATATACCTACCTTTGACTGCGAAAACAAAATAAAGAGGCTACAAATCCCCCAAGAGTTTAAAAATTATCCCTAAGGTGTGGAACCGGGTCTTATGAACGGCAGGGAGTTCATTCGAGCCTCATGGCTCACCGTAAAGAAGATTTGTTCGGATGCCGAAATTATCTCGTTAAAAATACGTACCAATTGTTCAAACCAGTTAGCATGGTTGCCGGTTTATAATGTTTAAGGGTTGTATACCGTACAAGAGTTGTGCGGATTTGGTTCCAATCGATGGAACGATCAAGCACAGCTTAAAAAATTACGTATTCCAATCAAAAATAATAAATAGCTGGTGCAACCAGTGTTGCCACTAAAACAAATTGGATGCGGTCAAATCCGATTTCTACTTTTTAACTTCGGTCAAAAAATCCGGTCAAAAGTTAATATAAAAATGTTTGACCAGAAGTCCGGTCAAAAATAGAAAAAAAGTACCTACATAATATATTTTTAATAAAAATGGAAAACAGAAACTTACTAATATTAAAGGGTGATTTCTTAAGAGGTTTAGAACTTTTTTTAAAAAAAAAACACAAAAAATTCGAAAAAATGAATGAAATATTTATTTGAATCGATAGTTTGAACCTTGCAATTTAATGTTTAAAGATAATTTCATGCAAATGTTGACCGCGGCTGCGTCTCAGGTAGCCCATCCGCTGAGTCCAATTTTGGCATACTCTTTCACACATATCGGCCGGTATCTCACGAATGAATGCATGGATGTTGGCTTCCAGTGCGTCAATCGAAGCGGGCTTGTCCCTATACACATTAGCCTTGGCATACCCCCACAAAAAATAATCTAATGGTGTCAAATCGCACGATCTAGGCGGCCAATTGACCGGCCCGAAACGTGAAATTAACTGTTCACCAAACTCGCCTCGCAATTGCGCCATTGTTTCGCGTGCTGTGTGGCATGTGGCACCGTCTTGTTGAAACCACATATCATGCAAGTCAAGAACTTCCATTTCGGGCAAAAAAAAGTTTGTTATCATCGCTCGGTAGCGTTCACCATTGACAGTAACGCTGCGATTCGCATCATCTTTGAAGAAATATGACCCAATAATGCCGCCGGCCCATAAACCGCACCAAACAGTGGCTTTTTCGGGATGCATTGGTAGCTGTTGCAATGCTTCTGACTGATCTTCACTCCAAATGCGGCAATTTTTCTTATTTACGTACCCATTCAACCAAAAATGAGCCTCATCGCTGAACACAATTTTTCGATAAAAAAGCGGATCCTCGGCCAGCTTTCCAAGAGCCCATTCACCAAAAATTCGGCGTTGTGGTAGGTCGGTTGGCTTTAGTTCTTGCACCAGCTGTATCTTAAAAGGCTTTACGCCCAAATCCTTCCGCAAAATTTTCCACGTAGTGCTGTAACAAAGGCCTAACTGCTGGGAACGGCGCCGAATCGACATTTCGCGGTCTTCTGTCACACTAGCTGATACGGCCGCAATATTTTCTTCACTACGCACAGTACGTAAACGTGTTGGTGGTTTAATGTCCAACAAAGTAAATTTGGTGCGAAATTTGGTCACAATCTTCCGAATAGACTGCTCAGAAGGTCGAGAATGCCGATCATAAAATGGAAGCAGCGCGCGATGAACATTTCGAACCGAGCACGAATTTTGATAGTAAAATTCAATAATTTGCAAGCGTTGTTCATTTGTAAGACGATCCATGGCTAAATTGCAAACCAAACTGAAGCTGTTTGACAGTGACACAATGTACTAAACACACGTCAGCTGTGAAAACCATTGTTGCCAAAACCAAACCAGCTAAAAAATCACCCTTTATTATATTAGGTATACGTAGTTTAATTATATTTCCAAGCTAATCTTGGACCTAGTAAAACAAAAAACAAGCAATTCGTTGGGATGCAAGGCATTTCAGAAAAAGGAACTTTAAATCTAGTTCAGTCTTCCAAAATATTGCTAAATGTATAAATTATTAAGAAATTCATCATCTTCAGCTGTCTGAATAACTTGATTTATAATTTTTATATACCTCGTTTGTCCCTATTCTTCTAATGATTTCATCAGGAATAAGGCTGAATTGTAGTAAAGCAAGGTCTGTATGAAATTGTGGGAGTGTTCGTTAAGTATGGCCAAGTTTCATTCAATTTATAGAAATTTATCTTTATGTCTAGTCATAGCAATATTATTTTTCCGGTTAAAGAATCTTTTCGTTCCGGTTAAAAATTGTTTAGACTGGATTTAAAAATGTTCTCCGGTCAGACCCTAGTCCTAGCTTCTCACAACCATTCGTTTTGTGTGAGATTTTCACTTTTGGAACGATTGGAAAGGATCTAACAATTTTATGCCGATTCCAGACGGCTAATGAAGAAGCTCTTTCAAGACAGTTATTACTCTCGGATGTTTGTCAGACGTTCGCGAGAGGTGGCGCAGTGGAAAAAAACTATTTTGGAGCCGCTGAACCTTCTGACAAAATTAATTAATTAATTCGTATTATTTTTATAACAGTTTTTATTTGAATATACGAAAAATCGATTATGTTTATAAGAGTTACTAGACTTCCTGACCCGTGTTAGCGTTGCTCCTCAGAGTCCTTAGAAAACTTGGTGGCTATTAATAAGATTAAAGCAGAAATATGTTTTTTTCATTCCTTCTTTTACTTCCCAATAGGGCCCCAAATTCCTGTATGGCCAAGGGCCCCGGATAGCCTAAGACGGCCCGAACTAGACCGTGTAACTGAAGTGCTCAGTTTTAAGGTTACGGAGTTCAATTATATATCAGGGAAATTTATTTCGGTGAGGTTGTAAAATGTTGTACCTAGTTCGTCCCCTAAAACAACTAAGACTTGTCAGAAGCTAGACCTATGATACTATTCAGCTCACTATTTCTTTTAATTTTTGTGAAAGAAATAACTACATTATGCGTGTATAGGAATGAAGGCTACTGCGGTATTCTTTGAACCCAAATCTTTTCCACAGAACTTTTCGAGTTCCAAAGAATTCGTTGAAAGAACAACAGCTACCTAATTGTTAAGAAATGATTGTAAGCACGTACTAATAGATAGAACAAGGAAATTCTACTGACTCTCCGTAGGTATTCCTCTAGGAAATAGATTTTCCCTTTTAGGAAGTGAGTTCGATTGAAATGAGCTAGAGGGGCTTAATATTATCTGTGCGGCCTTCTTTTTATCGCATCGTTTTACTTCGTCATATCTTAGACTTAAGTTTGAACTTATGACCTTCATGCATACTTAAAACTATAAACGTAAAACAGTCGGCAGGTAGGTATTTTCGTAGCCATTGATTTAATATTGGCTCACCGGATAGTTTTGAAATCATGAGACCCTCTTGACATCGCAACTGGCCAGAGTAGGCCAAAGTGTGGCTGCTTAGCTGTGGTGTGTCTAAATCGTTCCTTACCTTTATAAAATGACTGGAAGTGTTTCGAAAATCAAAGAAGTACGAAATTGTATTATACTTACTTAATAAAAATTAGCATGAACTATATGCTGGTTTCTGTAATACAAAAATGGATGTTTGTAATTATGTTTTTGATTATAGACTTCGACACTTTGACCGATCATCCTGAAAATTGACACATACAATAGATATATATAACTTCTTGTCGAAATTTCTCAATTCTTTCAAATTGTCTTAACTTGCCTCTAGATGGCACAGCAGCGTATCAACTTTGATACTGTTTGACCAATCATCCTAAAAATCGTCAAATGCATGAATCTTTTCCATTAGAAACGTTTTCAATCAAACAATGTACTCTGTTTTAACTTCATCACTTAATTTATGGCAGTAGGCATCTTGACCTACGCGGGCAGAGCTATATATGTAGCTATACCTATAAATAAAATTTCAAAACTCTTATTACTTTTGACCCTCCCTGCAGAAAATTATATTCAGCATTAAGAGAATAATCATGAATAAGCTTGAATTTCACTGAAGCTATTTAAATTGAAAACACCTAGAGTAAAGATGTTTTGACTAACCAAACTAGATTGAAAAAATTGCGGCCATTTCAACCCGCGCGTCTGCCGTAACGTGCATGCGACTTTTCCGCAGTCCCATTACAAAACACAGTTCTATCTACCATTCAATGCAGGATTTGGACTTAACATCGACGAAAAAAAAGGAAGACAGCGAGAATATTCGGGAGCAAAATGTACGATTGTGAGCCAATTCCATCCCTATATATGTGGATCCTTTGTTTTCGAAACACAATAAAAAGTGATAAGCATCAAGCAGTTCGATTTCGCCACACACTCTCTACATTCCTAACCTTCCGAACAATGGGCTGTGAACGCAATTCCAGTATTCTGTGCTGTTTTTTTTTGTTTTTTTTTTTGTATCCTTTCGTTTCCCTTCATATCATATACTCACACAAGTCCTTGAGAAGAGTATGAATTCGTTTTCATTCGATTCTAAAGAGAACAATTGGACCTGTTAGCCATTCGTTCGTTCCAAATGAGGATTGCTGCCGCACTCTAAATGAAATTGGAGCAAAAGGATAGTGTTCTCGTGTCCACGTGGTGTGGTCGTGATGGTGACCGACCAACTTTGGAACAAACGCGACCAATTGTCCTATGCAGACCAATAAATGGCAAATATTGACTCCTCGCCGGATAGGTACCGGCGACGGAGACATCGATTTGGTTTGTCTTTTTTTTCCTCTATTCTGCAGGCCCCCCCTCTACGAGTGAATGTGTGAGGTTGCCTTCAACTGCCGCCATGAACATCGTCGTGGCAGGATCCATGAAGAAGAGATATTGCTACGAATTATTTTCTGGCAATAAATTCACCGATAGGAATGCAATTACGAACCCTACGTTCGCAATGAAAGGCGGCCACTGCCATTGTGTTGCCGCCGATTATGGCAATGATGACGACGACGACTGCGACTTTACTGGTTTCGATTGCGGTCTTTGGTCGTCCTTGGGGTTACCTTAGCTACTTTGCAAATTGATGCTGAAACGCGACCTTGCAGTTTGGTGGAAATTTGCACATTCTGGAGGCGGAGCGATGTAATTGCAATTTTCCCGACCATTAACAGTTCAATCCGATTCGCGTTAGAGCTCTCAATTAAGTTCGATGTGCCGATTGCTTAACGGGAGGGACTCTCTTTGAATTCTGTTTTAATTAGCAAGCTTTCGTCACTCTTCGATGGCATCCTGAGTGATGGTCCTCAAATTGGCATCGATCTGTCAGTCAGTTGGAGTAAATTATATATCGCCTCAAGATATCCTTCCAGTGTTGTTGTCGAAATTTTCTTCCATTTGATGTGAGCAGCCCAGACGATGGACATGGACAATGCCTGTGCGTTCTTTGTGTACATAAGCGTATCGTTATGGCCGGGGGTTTTACGGTCATATCCTGGGGGAAATCAAGCAACTTGTAGATAGAAATTGAAATTCTTCCTTTCAATATTATTGAAATGGCTCGGGTATGCGTGTGCGAGTGCCTTGGTCTAATTAGTCCTTGCTTTGAGTGTCACCCACGTTCTACATGAACATCTATATATGTGTCGGGCAGCTGCTGCTGTGTAGTTATGTATGCTTTGCACTCTGCTATGCAAACGGAATCTTCAATAAGAACAAGCTATGGAGATGATATTCGACTACTTCACTTCTTGTACACACACATATTTCAATCATGCTTATTACTTTGGCAAGTTTCTTTGCCAGTGTGTTTGCCAGTGTATTTGCATGTATATATGTACTGTGTTCAAGTGGAGCACATCACAACTGCTGTGCGACGAAGTTAATTTAACGAAAGGCTGACTCAATGAGCACCTCTTTCAGATACACTCGATTCAAGTGAAATCCTTTGAGCCTTTAAGCATAAAAGTGGAACAGATCAGGCTCTTAAATTGCATTAAACAGAAAAAAAGTCGTTAAAGGGCTTCTTTTCCACTCGACTGCGTAGCTCAACAGGATGTCAGATTATTAAAACTTTTTTCATGCATAAGGAATTTAAGGGATACCCTTGTGAGGGTCCACAGAAAGGAGGGCACACCAATTGACTTGTAGGCAAGTGTTATGAAAATCATACGACATTCTGACAAACAAGCCACTCCAGTGCTTATTGGCCTATTAGTTCATATTATATCATAATTGTTACACATATTAAGTCATTTAGTGTCCTCAAGAGTTGGTTTTGGGTTACTTATTAGTTTGTGCCATAATTGTTTAGTTGCATAAATTGGGTAATGGAAAAGTAGAAAGATAAAACTGAGCGAAATTCATAATTCTTTTCTGCTGGCATAGTAATTGTCAATATATTTACATTATTAAAGAAACGAAATAAAGTTCAGTTCACCAAGTACAAAGTGTACCTACATTACTAAATCAAGTAAGTGTAAATGTTCCAGTTGCTCAAAAGAAATTGGGGATATTTATATTGTAGGGGGTAGTCTTCGAATCTTGCTCTTCGTGGCCCCAACATCATACAGCAGTCGCAGTTTATAGGTACTGACATCTACTTTCAACATTCGCCACCATCATGTACGCCCTACCGGCCACATTCCTAGAATAAATAAATAGGTGGCTCGAAAGGTTTGTAAAGGTACCAAAGGGCTTGGCTAAGATTTTGTGAATTTTTATTTTCGGGACGAACAACAAATTTATGCCGAGACCGGCTTGAACAGAGAAGCTCTTTCAAGTTATTCTCTCTGTACCGGGGAGAAATACTTTGAATCTTAGTGTACCGATCTTGTGAAGGCTTCCGACATTGAAGTTGGCGACTTCGGACGGTATTGAGCATTTTTTGTTTCTGAATTTCCTCCTGAAACAAGGTTCTAATTGGCACTCACTATTTCTAACCTTAAAGCAATCTTATATTTGAAGGGAGCCAAGCTTGTATTTGGGAAATTTCTGTGACCTAAACCCTACACACTTTGTTTTAACGCGTGTGATGAATATTCAAGCTTATCGCTAGGCTCCTTTCTGGCACAGAAAAGCCGCGCCGACTGTTGAAGTGTCTCGACGACAGTTGGAAAGGTTATGAAAAAAAAGTTGAGGTAGTTTCGAGTTGTTAACAAGCGTGACAACTCAAGTGGAAAAGCATTCGACCTTCACCGTAGCCAAAGTTGGGTTTTCTCAGCTTTTCTTAAGATTTCTTGTATACCCGTTCTTGGTCAAGTTTTTCTGTCTTGGTCGGTTTTCGACGAGGTCAAAGAGAACATAAGTAATAGTGTCCAAAAAAGCGTCTTCATACTTGTTTTGAACTAGTTTTCTTTTTTACGTTTTATTGGACACCTTTACTAAAGTTCTCTTTGATGTTTTTGGACGGTTTTTTCGAAGAGTTTTTGAACGAGTTTCTCTGGGGCGATATTTGATGTTTTTTGACGCGTCAATTTATGGGTTTTTAACGCGTCTTTGTACACGTTTACTAAAGTTCTCTTTGATTTTTTTGGTCGGGTTATTCGAAGAGTTTTGAACCAGTTTTTTGAGGTGATATTGGATGTTTTTTTGACGCGTCAATTGGTGAGTTTTTAAGGCGTCTTTTTACACGTTTACTAAAGTTATCTTTGAATTTTTCGGACGGGTCTTTCGAAGAGTTCTTTAATGCACTTTGAACCTGTTTTTCTGAGGCTATAGATATTGTATGTTTTTTGACGCGTCGAATTGTCAATAAATCAACTTCAGACACGAGAATTGGAAAATATTTGTCGTAGCGATTAATAGGTTAGGTATTTCAAACAACTTTTTATGGAATATATATCAAACGAAAAGTGAATTGCCGTGGATGACCCCGTTGGTTTTGCATTGTCACAACATTCCCCTAGAACATATTAAAATTTCGAATGCTGGCTTTTCCCATTTGATATAAATAAGAACTCTGCAGGCAGTGAGAAGACAGTTCATATCGCTTCGATTTTGCAGCCAAATACTTGTTCCAACTGAGACCTACTTACTTAGCCGTACTGGAGACAATCATCGCCTGAATCGAATGCCCGAAACCAATCGAATTGCATACATCAGCTCTTTAAGGCGGATCTTAGGATACTGAATCCATATCCAATTACTTTCTGATTGCAACAACGAAGTGCTGATTCCATGGCTATCAGTTCGGCTAGTATTTATATACTCGTATCTGCTGGGCAAACTCGCTTGTTCGATTAATTTAATGTCTTACCCACAGTTATTGCGGACCCCATCAGCACGTGCTCACAATATTAAACGTATTAGCATCAATTGAATCAATTTATACATCGTTCCGACACAATCCAATTACGCGGCGGGTACTCGTCAGCGAGTGAGTTGGAGCTCTCTCCTTCCATCCTCGTCAAACTTCACCGCCGAAATGGAAACGAAGAAATGATAAACAAAACGAAACACAGGCGAAACAAACAAAGAAATCATCCTTCATTCTTGAAAAGCACACGCAATAAAACAATGATTGACATGGCAATGAGGGTGGAGTAGATGAAGCAAATCTTAAACAGAGCTCTTCGTCGAGTGCCCGAATGCCAAGCAATCGAAACCGAAAATTCCAGGATATCCTTAGCGAGGATTATATGTCGATAAACGACTTTTTAGATACCCACTCCTTTCAGCTCTCATCTCACCGATGTGCGAGAGTTGATTTGGATTTGGTATCTTTGCTGGGTGATGCTGCTATGATTTGCTTCGTACTCGTGTTTCTCCAAATGAATATACAGCGCGGGTGGGGGTGAGGTCTGCTTACCTCTGAAGACGTCAATTCCCAAAAGGGAGAAACGGAAAACAAATACGTAGTGTTTGTGTGTGCGCGCTTGTTTTTATGTAAACGAAAAAGGATGTTGAATCGGAATCAATTCTATTTGCTTGACTTCAGAAAGGGTTTGCTTTGGTTCTCTTTTACCATCGCTCACGCTGGCTGGCTGGTTTGCGATCTTCTTCTTACTTGAAAGGGTTTCTGTTTGTTTTTTCTTCTTCATGTTGTAGGTTCATGGGGGTGTGCTCATTCTGTCAAAAGGATATATTTTATTATTTAAGAATAATTTTGCAAATCTGCTTCATATCGGGTTATTATTTACATTTAAAATTCCTTTCTATGCCGCCTCTAGTCCTTTGCTCACCATCCCAAGCACGCGTCCTCAGGCGGGCTGTCTTTACTTAACGAGCTGCTCCTTGGCAGTTATCCAAATGCCCTTGCATTAAATAAAAAATTCGTTGCTATGCTGTCCCTTTCCCTGTCCCCTAGACCACTACCAGTTACGCCGAATATTGACTTTGAATGTATACTAAATATTTGACAGATGGAAGCATATAAAGCTTCTTTCCGATGTGTTTCTTTCAGTATTCGTTTGCTACAGTATAAAACAAACGACTGTATTCGCATCGAGGCTAAGGAAGTCTGTGACCTACACGATGGCTTTTCGGATCATCGAATATATTTGGTAGCCGGATACCGATAATGTAAATCCTTTTTCTTCGGCGAGGGGCGAAGAAATTCTTGCAATCGCAGTCGGTTCTTTAGTCTTTACCGTTGTACAACCTTGGCATACGCACATTACTTAGCCACTGATGTAGGTAGTTGATCGGAAGAAATTGCTTAAGCAAAGATTGTGAGTTGTTTACGCTGTTTGATGGAAAAGCAACGGCTTATGGGGGCCAATTGAAGCAAACGAGGTATATATTTGCTTTCGCATTTTCCTTCGCTGAGTGGAGGATTATTTGCACCCCTGGATGTTAAACGTGTACGTGCATTAGGTCCCGGAGTTATTTTATTGAACTAATAAGCATATTTTAGACGAATCGAATTGCCAGTGACATCTTGGGGGCAATTTACTGTTTGGATAAAATGCCTGGAATGTCCTTGTGCAGAAGATTGACCCTGGTTTTCGGGGCGAGGCAGTTTGTTCAACGTTTGGGGATAAGAAATTGTGAACCCGAGCAATTCCATGATTAGATTGTAAGCTATTGGAGCGCCTTTCTCTCTCAGGTGTTTTGGCAATGCCGACCCTTGAAAGCAAGACAATTCAAATTTGAACATATTAATCGGCTTACATTCATGTGGGTAATGGTAAGCCGATGGATCTGGGGTTGATGTATGAAACGATAAGAGATTCAAACGTGTGTCTCATTTAAGGATTCTGGGTCATAGTTTTTGTCGAAATGACAACAGGCAAAGTGTCGAAAACTCTTTGCCAAACTGTCGAAGTTTGTGGTAATGCAAAGAACTTGCTAGTTCTTAATAAAAGCTTATGTTACTGTCGTTGTAGGTCGTAACATGAGTTGACTTCCTTTGCACATGAAACCGCCGAAAGTTGGAATCGAAATTTTGCGCAATTTTTCATCAAATGGGAACTACATTGAATCAATGATGATATCTACATTGAATCAATGATGATATCTAATTTATTTACCATCAGAAACTGAGTATAAGTAGGTAGATCAACTTGGCTGCTGTCGTGTTCCAAAAAGAATGGTACTTTGTGCCATTCACGAATTGGACAATCGATCTTTTCTGCAGAAAGTCTGGCAAGCGAATTTAAAACCGCTTTGAAAAAAGTTACACGTTTGGCTAAAACACATTTATTTTGAGTCCACATGTCTAAAGAATTCACGCTTTCGAACTTGATCTTTTATTTACCTAAAATAAGGAAGCCGTTCCGTAAGGAACCAATTTTTGCACGTTATCCTAACACAAACGACTTTAAACGTGGCACCATTTTATGAATCAACTCTACTTGCCCAAAAGCCGCAATCCACCCTCATCGGATAAACTATGAGCATATCTCTTCTTTTGTATTTTCAAAAAAGCAACGTGTTAAATCCACTACTGCCATTCCGGGTCCGGGCAACGCAAGGTTATTCCCAATCCAGTCCACTCTCTCATTGAGCTGGTCGTTAGAAATACGACAAGTCGACAACACAGGCAAAAAGAGTGTGAGTGTATATTTCGGACAGAGATTTATTTTTTTTGATAATATTTTCGGAGGTTAGATAAGAGTTCGATACTGGACGGGGTCTGACAGAGACCTACCAAAGTGATTAAATGAACTGCATTGTAGCTTAAAAACTATGAAAATAGTTAATAATCCATCGTATATCACCTTTAAAACTAATGCTGGCAACAGAGCGCCGCGCCACCTTGCGGGACCACGCTTAAATTGCAAACATATAAGCAATTAAAATCATTTTGTTCGGCATACCTATAGGAAACTCCTCTTTCTGTCACAGGATCTCAAGAGAGTATATGGTGCCTTGAAATCGCATTGTCAAAATAACATCCTGACTGACTTCTTGTTCAAGGAGGTGCGTGACAAGGTCTGGGTATCTGAGATGAAAATGAATAATAAAAATAGGTACCAACTTATGCAAATTTAGCTGGTAGCTACAAAAAAGAAAGTATACACAACTTCAACTCTCCATCTTTCCACATGTCAAACGATGTAAGGACTAACATGCCTCTGTATGCATATTAAAAATATGGATGTGAATCATGTCATCCTGCATAACAAATTAATCGTTGTTATCGATTGCGTTCGGGGGTAGCGTCAACGAATAGACTCCTTCGAAGCTTTAATTTACCAAAAATGTGGCTCTGGGCTTCGCCATCCCTTGACTGATATTCGATTCGTATCTGATTCAATTTTGTATTTATATTTCAATATATTAACTCTTACTTAACTTTGACCGTTTTTAAACGGCTATAACTTATTTTCCTCCAGCAACAAACGACTTATTCCATGAAGTGACAAGCGTGCACATTCGGATGCTAGCCGTGTCCTAATTGATTGCCGATTCCCGGCCGAAAGTTGAAAAGCCTGCCTCAACATATTTTACAAAGAGCACCACAGGCGAACAGCGCACAGCGCACAGTAGCATGACGAGGGTTATTCTCTTCAGGTAATCTCTTATACGGGAAAGGTGATGGAAAAGTCCACTGGAATTCCGCTGAATGGAAATCTTCCAGAATCGCATTCCAGGGAAACTCTCTTAAGGCCGTCTTATACCGCCCCGAGAGCGCATGTCGGATTTATCTAGGTTTAATGGGATCAACTTTAGAATTTTCTGAAAGGAACAGATGACTCCTTTCTGCTCCCAGCACGGCCAGTTGAAAAATCCACGATTCCCTAATCAAGTGGCCACTATACGCTTGCTAGCTATATTTATCACGAGCGGATGCGATGGAGATTTTGGCAAAATTATTCGCCCCGAACACAATACAATTCACGTTGTCTATGTAGCTAGGTTGAGGGTGGTTTCAGGAAGCGCGTAGCTAGGAAGGACACACATCATTATTGTATGGATATGCGTGAGCGAACACTCTTATCAGTGATTTGTTTTGCAAAGTTTTAGGATTTAAGGATATATGCAAGAAGTTTAAATCGATTGTTTTGTGGGGGGGAGTGTGTGGGCAAAGAAACAGCGAATTGGGTGTTTTTGTGTTCGCAGCGTGTCTAAGTGTGTGCGTTGTTGCTGTGGGAACTGTTCAATTGAGCTGTTAACAATTTGGTGCGACGGCATCTTGAAAAGGGTGTCAGAAGGGTGGTATTCAGAAGCACATACCCTGCTCATATAATATAACATGCCTTTTCAAGGCACATACTTGGCGTTTTATGAACGATGAAAATAGAGTGGGTAATTTTTCAACTTGTGCGGAGATAGCATGCTAGGTTGAGGCAATTTTTCGATAGCTTGACACCAGGAACTTTGAATAAACAGCCAACAATACCTACAACTTGAAACGATAGTCCCGTTTTCGCAGCACAAAAACTGAAGCAGGAATTTGTTCAACGACAATTTTGGGAAACTTTTGCAAATCAAGATAAGCTGGCAACTTGGGAAGGTCATTGTAAAATGTGCGTAGGGGAATGATCCCCCAATGGCTTTAAAGAATTTTCAAGTCAAATTCACAGACAGTATAAGATCCAAAAACGGAAGGAGCTGAAAAAAAAAACACTTAACTGAGGTCCTTCAAGGAGCTGGTAATTTTTGAATGGCTATTGAATTTATTTCCGTATTTTCAAAGTAAAGTAGGGCTGGTTTAAGGTTTAATATATTTTAGATGGAAATCCAGGAATTCGGTTACAAAATGTCAGCTGTCCTCCACAGCCGCATTAAAGCGTGAATAATGTTTTTTTTTTTTTTTTTTTCACAGAACTACGACAGAGATAACTTCGCCCCAAGCAGAAATTAATGTGTAGGTAGTATAGGTACTTCTCCGGAATGTATTTGTAAATAAGCTTCAGTCGGCAAGTAAGATTCTTAAAAAATGTCCACATATTGATGCAGGATTGTCATTTTTTATAGCAGAGACAAATATTAAAGGTGAGCTTAAATGTCCCCCCCTCGAGATCGAAGTTCCGCAGACCTGGTCAACCTACACAAGCTTCATTTAGTGGCTTGTTGTTCAAACCAAAAGTCAACGAGTGGGGGGGTCGACGAGTGAACGAATGATAGGGGAGAGCGGGGCTGGAGCTATACTTTCGACTATATTTTATGCTGCTCCTATGAAATTGCAAATGAGACTGCCAAACTTATTTTAAGATAAATAGCAGCATTTTTTGACGACGTTAGCGATATTTCGGGCAAAGGTATATTAAATATGTTGTGATCCGCACAACCATACCATGACCCACCCTACTCATCACCTCCTCATGTTTTCCCACTCAATCCATACACCAAATCACTACCAGAGCACTTTGTTTTCCATTGTTTTCCATTTGCCCAAACGCCACCCAAGCGCAACGAGTCAAGTGTCTATCTACCCAAAAACGATAGACTCGTAACCCAACTCCGATTGCCCAGCGGCACGCCAACATTTATGGCAAAACTGCAATAGTTGCATATCGGAGTTTTACTACGTTTTATTATCGGGGAATTAATAATAATTTATGAATGGATGACACTTGACACCAGCGTAAGGCAAAGGACACCCAAGATGTCATTTGGGTACTTTTAATGGGAACGAAAAACAATTGGGCAATACCTAAAAATAGCGCGTATGCACATATGGTAACTGTTAAGGAAACTGTGGTGCAGGGAGGGGGAAGATAGGAGACGGGTCATGAAGATTTAATTGTATAAAAGGCAAAGGTTGTGAGCAGGAAGATCAGAGTTAAGTAACCAAGCAAACAGATCGCAGCCAAGCATAAGACAGCGGATCTTGTTAGTCCTTTTAGAGGTAATCATAAATAAATAACTCAGAGTCGCAGCCAAGCACCAGACTCTCCGTCCGATACGTTTCTCCCTTTGGGAAAACATTTTCATATGGAAAAATTAAGAAAAATGCAACATAAAAATACACATAATTATACAATCATTTTCCTTTCTTTTAGGAAAAAATAAGAATAATGAATAGATAATAATAACACAAAAATGCTTAAGTAGATGTTCGGCGGGCTAATTTCTTTCATAATTAGTATGAACATTTCAGTCCAAGTAAGCTTTGGAATTTGTTTGTAATAAATGCGTTTTAATTTTAAGCAATTTAAGTTTTTCCCCCTTTTTTAAGCTTGTCCCTAGTTTTCCCCATTTTCATTATAAAACCGCCAAAATGTGAGCTTTTTCCCTCGATCTGGGATCACTCCATCCTTTAACCCCGTCCTCCCCTACAATATTGTTAAGAAGAGGCTGCAAATCTAAGATAAATAACTACACTCAGGGAAAAAATGTAAACTAAAATGTAATAAGATCTATTTGATTTTGAGTTGAATAAACTTTGATAAATAATATTTATTTTCACGTTGAAACATATTTGATTTGAATACGCAATGTAATTTTAAATAAAGTCACCCTAGATTCAAAGTGGCTTATTCACTTTCACATTTTTAAAGTACATACTCTCAACGTAGATTTTAAGTGCAACATGATAATATTTGTCCAACATAATTTTCGAAATGACATCTACGTACATACAAAGTGTTGCATAGTCAATTAGAAGTCGTTTTAAAACGTCATCCACTTCAAAACGTTTCGTATTTTTTTGTATGTCCAAATTCCACGGTACACATGTAGCTTCAAACTTGGACCAACGTTAATTTAAAGTGTTGCATGTTGGTTTTTAAGGGACATTAATTTAGAATCAAAGTAGAACATGTTCATTCTAACATTGATGTTATTCTTTTAAATAACGATCAACGTAGATTCAAAGGGAAACATTTTTATCCTTAAGTTGCATTAACTGTCGTGGCGCGAAAGCCATTGTCTTTGTTATTCTCGTTTCTCTTTCAATCGTATAAAGACAGAAAAAATCACTCTCGTCAACGAAAAAACATATTTTGAAGGGAACGCTTATTTCCAGTGCTAAAATGTGAGTTTTGTGTGACTTAATTCAATTCCTCGCATGTAAATATTTAAAATAAAATTAAGTGCATTGAAACCTACAAATGAAGTGTATACTGTATAGTTAAACATGTGTGGAAATAATTTGTTCAATACAATATTGTGAAATTTGAAAGTGAAAATATTAGGTTCTGCTTTATGTATAATAACTTGCTATTCATACATTAACTTCAGAAAAAAATTATGTGTAATTATTTAGGTACCTTCCGAAGAAAAAACACATTTGGTTACATGTTTTCGATTAGAAATTAATCGATTGGACACGAAAAGGTTAATAAGCGCTGACATGATTGTAAACAACATATTTCCATATCAGTTGTCAAAGAATTGCACTTAATTTGATTACTCTTTGTTTGTAATAGCTTTTTTCTTATTACAAAAGAATTTTATTTCAGCCTATGGGAAAACATTAAAAGATGAACCTATTTAACAAACACCCAGCGAACTGAATTTAGTAAAGAAAAACAGAGGCAAGAATTATTATTAACAAAATTAAAATTTTAACCGGATTTTATATGAAATTCATTATAGTATCCAACGAAGACGATTCGGATTTCCTCAACTCAAATGTTGTCCTGAATTGGTAGAAAAAGAATTATAAATTGGAAAACGTGTGTTAAAAACAATTTTATTTTGTATCTTTAGTTTAATAAATGATATAATGTCATTGAAAATAACATTTTAAAAAAAATTAAATTGTTGTATGTTTATTTTTATTAAAAAAAAAAAAAAAAATGTATCAAATAATACAACGTGATATTTTCAAAGTCTAAAGGGGCTATATCTACGAAGCATCATGGTAAGATTAAAGTTAGGAAATGCTAATTCAAAATGGGTCCACTTTGAATCAATACCTGATCGAAGTTAAATTAAAGCTTAAGCATAGTACTTTCAATGTTGGATTTGTTTGAATGCACAATTACTTCAAAGTGTATTCGTAGTGGTTTTAAGGCCAAATACATTTGATTTTACCATAAATCATTGTCAAATCAAAGTTGAAGCATAGTATTTTCAAAGTTGAATGTATTTAAATATACGATGCATTATGGTTGGATCGAAATTTATAAACGTTATTTTAAAGATGGCTGATTTTGATTTAAGAATGATTCCACATCAAATCGAGGTGAATGCGTGGTTAGATCAAACTACAAGTAAACTCTTTTTAAATTACTGAAACACTTTGAATTAACGTCATGCCACTTTGATTTAAAAATTTTCCTAGTCGAATTAAATCATTCCGAAAAATCTTTAAATCAAAGTGATTTTCTTTGATTTTACGTTGTTTTTTCTCTGGGTGTACTGTCTATTTGACATTGAATATCTTACCCAATTAGTATGAGTGTTTCAGACATACCACAGGGATTAATGAAGCAATATTTAGTTCTTATTTCTGCACAGTATTCAGAAAATGTGTGAATTCAAAGCTTTTTTACTAATTGACTTTTGTTTTCCTAAGTGTGACAAGAAATTTTAAAACCATATAATTGTAAATGCTCGCGTAGTTTTTGAACATTCATTCAAATTTCCACACCAACTGTTTGACGAGAAAATCGTTATCACATTCGGGTGTCACGGATATAACTTGGTTCGGGAATTTATCATAAAAAAATAATTTCAAGGAAACAAAGTGAATATTTAAAAATATATTTGAGGCTAAATCGCCATTCGAAAAAATCGTTAACAAGCCTGATTGATTTTCGCTTTTCAGGGTTCTTGCGATTACTTCTGCTAGCTTGGGCCAGCGTCTTCCGTAGAACCTTCTTTGTTAAATGGAGTCTTCTTTGATGTAGACTCACCTAGCCAGCACATAAACGTACCGAACACAACACCTTTCCTGCCCGAATCCACCTTCTCCTGCAAGAATCACCAGATTTCAACAATAGTTGGTCGGTTTAGGGGTTCAAAAGCGCAGGTGGCCCAGGTATACAATTAAATCTTTTCAATAAAGGAACTACACTTTACCGGCAGAGATTATGAACAGTTTATTTGTATATTTGCTCTCAAGTGGCAAAATCGAATAAACCTAGCCAACCACGCAAACAAGCTCTTCTGCCTAGGTATGTGCGAAGCGCAATTAAGCTGATTGCTGCAAACATACCTTACCTGAGCATCATCCAGCGATTATTAACGCGTTATCCTGAGAAACCGTAGCACGTATATATCCCTGGTCCTGTGTAAAATAAAGTATCCAATTCACATTAAGCAATGGCACTTCTTTTGGATAAAAATTAAATATTGCATCGCGTTCGCCGGGATTTTACTTTTTCAATTGGCAAGCTTTCGCTCCAATCCTTGCGCATTTACGTTCGTTTACAAAAGACTCAGATCCGTGGTATGATATCGTTCAACGCCACCGATGAAAAGACTACAGCCAGCGTGCAAAACCCAACAACGTGGGGTCATGGCGAATAATTCCCTTTTCTTCCCTCAGCTGACGCGTGTTTGGCAGCCGATTGCACTCATGGTGGGTATGGGTGTGCCGACAAAAAACTGTTCCCATGTCTAGTAAGAAGAAAACCCTTCCTACCGGATATTTGCTTCATCTCATCCTGTTGTTATGTGCTTTTCTATCTTCGCCAGACATATTTATTGTTGTATCAACCTTTTTCGACTGTATAGGTAAACGGTGGGGGGCTTTCTTCACTCTTTCGCTTCAATTTCGCAAATGTTTTCGTTGCTCGCATATGGAAACCGAAGAAAATGGCGCCATTATAATAACGTACACTCAAATAGCGGTATTTTGTTCTCGCACTACTTCCCTCGGCGTCCTTGGTGCCGTCATTTTGCTGTTGCACTGTACATCTGCAATACATAGGTACAGAGGTTGTGATCTGAGGGGTAGATTATGGGGCGGCGCACATACGGAAGACGGTTTACTTTTATGTGAATCATTGAGCACGAGATCCGGGTATTGATGCCCTAATGGAATTTACCTTGCTTCCGTGTTCCGTGTTATGTGGGATGATAGCTGAAGTATATTGCAGTAGCGACGACGGCTTCAATAGCTGATGCAGCTTTGAAGAACAAAAACACAGAACGAAAGAACGACGCTGGATTTACCGCACACACGATATACCTGCTAGAAGAAGAAATATTTTGATATCCTTGAGTGGTTATACCTTTATGCAGTTTTAAATTGAAAAAAAAAAAGATGTATGAAGACAGCTACATATTCGAAGGGGGGTGGGAAGCAATTAAAATAAAACTGGATAAGAGGGCTCTTCACAAAATATTATTGTGCTTTGAGCGCTCGAAAATGAGATTATCCAAGGCAAAGGTAAAGGGGACCTCCTCGTTGCAAACACTTAGGAAATTAATACAAAGTTTGAAGGAAGACTTACCCATACCAAACAGGGAGCAAGGCGGTTCAAAGAATAAGTCGGGTTCGAGTACAAATGCAATTCCTACCAACAGTACGGTGTTTAAAAACAAATTACTTATAGCCAATGTAGGCAACGAACCAAGATTTATAGTAAGGAACAGACGAGAGGTTTTAGACATCACCCTCCTTAGTAATTCACAAACCCTTGCTGTGTGGGATTGGAAAGTTTCGACAGAACCATCCTTCTCAGACCATAGAATTATAGAATTCCACGAGAAAAATCCCCCATTAGGTAAATACAGGAACCCTAGATTGACCAACTGGGTAACTTTCTTATAGAAGTAGATTGAATCTGCAAAAAACAGAGACGCCATAAGAAATCGAGCCAACATCGAACGAAAATTCTAAGCAAGACATTCGTAAAAGCCTGTCTATTATGGACAGTAAAGAATAGTAAATTTCCACCATGGTGGACGAAGGACCTCGTTAAAATTAGAAGGAGAACCAGAGCTAGTTTCAATATGGCTAAAGCCAAAAACTCCCCGTATGACTGGGACGCGTATAAATTCGGACAGAGGAAATTCAAAGCGTGGACACAATCTAGGGAAGAGACTCTCAGTCTTTGACTACAGACTCATTTTCCGGGTTGTAGCACTTACCAGACCAACCAGTGAAGAGATAATACCGACAATTCCAGGAGAACTCATAACTGAAGAAAAACCAATTGGCACATTATCCCCGTTCAAATAAATCCACCGGATGCGACGGGACTTTTCCAATCATGCCCCAGAAAGCTATAGGACCAGCATTACACCGGTTCTTAAAAGAATTTTTATTCGCAGTCTAGAGTTCGGCTATGTTCCTAGAGCCTAGCGAGAGGTCAAAGTTGCGTCTTCATTCCGAAGGCAAGGAAATCGAGCCACACTACTGCCAAAGACTTCAGGCCTACAGTCTGTCATCGTTCACTCTTAAAATTTATTAAACGTCTAGATGACAATGTGATACCCACGGCTCAACATTCTTACACAAAAGGCAAAGGGCTGGGATCTGTATTGCATGAGGTCTTAAGCACTATAGAGCAGTCAATAAATAACAAATAATACACACTAGCCGCGTTTCTGGACATTGAAGGAGCCTTCAATAGCGTTAAGATTTGGAGAGCACTTCAGAACTCGAATCTTGATCAATCTCTCACAAATGTAATCGTGAGCTTACTCGGTGAAAGGAATGCAGCGAATGCATTGGGAGTTGGGGACCAATCTCCAAAATGATCCTCTGCATGTATGCAGCAATCGTGCGACCAATACTGACATATGGCAGTGTAGTCTGCTGACAAGCTGCCAGCAAAGCGACCAATCTTAGGTCGATGACTAAGATAAAGGGTGATTTTTTAAGAGGTTTAGAACTTTTTTTAAAAAAAAAACACAAAAAATTCGAAAAAATGAATGAAATATTTATTTGAATCGATAGTTTGAACCTTGCAATTTAATGTTTAAAAATAATTTCATGCAAATGTTGACCGCGGCTGCGTCTCAGGTAGCCCATCCGCTGAGTCCAATTTTGGCATACTCTTTCACACATATCGGCCGGTATCTCACGAATGAATGCATGGATGTTGGCTTCCAGTGCGTCAATCGAAGCGGGCTTGTCCCTATACACATTAGCCTTGGCATACCCCCACAAAAAATAATCTAATGGTGTCAAATCGCACGATCTAGGCGGCCAATTGACCGGCCCGAAACGTGAAATTAACTGTTCACCAAACTCTCCTCGCAATTGCGCCATTGTTTCGCGTGCTGTGTGGCATGTGGCACCGTCTTGTTGAAACCACATATCATGCAAGTCAAGAACTTCCATTTCGGGCAAAAAAAAGTTTGTTATCATCGCTCGGTAGCGTTCACCATTGACAGTAACGCTGCGATTCGCTTCATCTTTGAAGAAATATGGCCCAATAATGCCGCCGGCCCATAAACCGCACCAAACAGTGGCTTTTTCGGGATGCATTGGTAGCTGTTGCAATGCTTCTGGCTGATCTTCACTCCAAATGCGGCAATTTTGCTTATTTACGTACCCATTCAACCAAAAATGAGCCTCATCGCTGAACACAATTTTTCGATAAAAAAGCGGATCCTCGGCCAGCTTTCCAAGAGCCCATTCACCAAAAATTCGGCGTTGTGGTAGGTCGGCTGGCTTTAGTTCTTGCACCAGCTGTATCTTAAAAGGCTTTACGCCCAAATCCTTCCGCAAAATTTTCCACGTAGTGCTGAAACAAAGGCCTAACTGCTGGGAACGGCGCCGAATCGACATTTCGCGGTCTTCTGTCACACTAGCTGATACGGCCGCAATATTTTCTTCACTACGCACAGTACGTAAACGTGTTGGTGGTTTAATGTCCAACAAAGTAAATTTGGTGCGAAATTTGGTCACAATCTTCCGAATAGACTGCTCAGAAGGTCGAGAATGCCGATCATAAAATGGAAGCAGCGCGCGATGAACATTTCGAACCGAGCACGAATTTTGATAGTAAAATTCAATAATTTGCAAGCGTTGTTCATTTGTAAGACGATCCATGGTTAAATTGCAAACCAAACTGAAGCTGTTTGACAGTGACACAAGGTACTAAACACACGTCAACTGCCAAAACTAGTGTTGCCAAAACCAAACCAGCTAAAAAATCACCCTTTACAAAGAATTTCATGTATAGGGATAACCAGCGCTATGAGAACAGCTGGAGTAGAGGCAAATCTCAGTCTGACACCTTATGGAAGGATCTGCTGCCAAAAGTGCCTTAAGGATCAGTCAAACTAACACCTGGAACCCTTGCAATTTTGGGCACGCGCAGATATTATAAGTAAATACGTAGAGAACGTTGTCACTTCTGACTATATGTCACCCCGTTTGGACTTTGATAGACCATCTACCTGCTCCTTCCCGAGTATACTGAAATGTGGAACACAAATAAGCCCTCAAAACGAAAATCAATATCCATCTACACAGATGGTTCAAAGATGGACTGTGGAACCGGTGCCGGCATATTCTCTGAGGAATTAAATATGCATTGCTCCATCAGACTTCCTGATAGTAGTAGTGTCTTCCATGCGGAAGTTCGGGCTATCGCTGAAGCGGCCCGTTAGGCGTCAATTTTGACAATACCTCGTAGCGATATTTCCATCTTCATTGACAGTCAGGCAGCCAAAAGCAGTTTCTGCTAATGAAATAAAATCCAAACTAGTACACCGCTGCCGAGAAGAGCTCAAGGCTCTTTGCCAGCAGGACACAACGAATCTCTGCTGGTGATAAAACCGGTATGAACTGGCAAGAAATGGGTCCGTAATGGATCTTGATAGAGCACTTCAATCGATCAAGCCACCACTTTTCAATCTCAGAGAGCGAGTGGAGAACAAAATTCGAATGAAAGACCTCACTTCCTGTTAAATATCATCGAAGGTTTGGCCAGAGTATAACAGAGCCGACCTCTACAGTTTGATAGGTCATTGCTATCGTAGTAAGTGGGAGCTTTGACTGGTCGTAACTTCCTTAGAAACCACTTAATGAAACTAAATCTCAAAGATGACGACACATGTAGAGGCTGCGAAGACGAGAAGGTCCACGAGGACACACCTCACATCCTTTGTCATTGCCCAAGTCTTTGTCACTTGGGGAACAGAACACTTGGAAGTTATTATTTCCATGTCGTACATGAACTTTCTGGTGTCTCTCTGTCTGATCTTTACAGGTTTCTGAGGGCATCTGGGTGGCCAGACAGCGTCTTTAAGAGAGAGAGAGAAGACGAAAAGGAAACATCTGTCCGTGTCACAGTCTCACTAAAAGCCGTTATAATCCCAATTCAGGGGAAGCCGCTAAGCTTTAAGCGCATTTTAATAACGATACACCTAAGGATGATGCGTCTCCAGCCTGAGTCAAACGATAAACCCGCACAAAGCATTTAAGTCCTCATTGCGAGTGAACTTTAACTTTGCACATAGAGATTATCGCGCAGCCATTTTAATGCATGCACAAAAGCTGCGTCATATATTTATAGACGTGCACTACACGGCCGAGTAACCATGCACAAGAGAGCGGCAAGATGTCAAGGATAATATATATCCTTTGTTGGCTCGTCTCCTATTGCATCTTGGCATTCAGTCATTTTTCATCTCTTTCCACTTTCCAGAGTTATTATCTTGCGTCCCAGAAACTGGTACATTGTGCGGTGATTATTACTCCGTGGAAGGATGCAAGCTAACTTCTCATGCAGCCAGGCAACATCGCAACCATTTTGAGCGAACAACATATGACTGGCTCTGCGGTGCATTGCATTTTGCATCGCATGCCAGAGCGCGGGGCCGCATCGGAAGGATTTCATAATTACCAAGAGGAATTCATAATTTAACGGCGCGGCGCGTCGCTCCAATTTGTTGTTTCGCCTTTATTTACGATTATTGTTTATATTCGCCTGAGTAGTGTCTTCCGTATTTTTTATTTTTTATTTTTAAACGGGGTTGACATTGGCATACCATTGTTCAAAACAAGTGAAGACTCAACAATATACGGCATACTCGTATGCATCCATGTTCCATGTATATAGGTGGATTTTTGTTTGACACGTTCGCATACGGTAGACTGCACCGCCTTTGTTGGCAATAGTTTTAATTTTTCCATTAAGTCATTAATTATCCAAGCGGGAGTGTAATGCAAACGCATTAATGGAGTCATGACCATTACGACTGTGATTTATTTTGTTGCACTTTATTAAACAATAAAAGGAAAAGGGCCAGCGCAGCGCTGAACTATGGGCGCATATGCTGCAGTGTTCCTCTGGACGTCCGAATTTTCTGCCGAACCCAGAGAATTATTGCACATTGAATTGATGTTGTAGGTGCAATTAAACCGTATAGTATTTACGTACACATTTAATTATTAATGCTAATTGTTTGTTTTTGCCCTGTCGAGCCTACTTTCCCAGTGTTTCATTTCGAAGCGCAGCAGATGTAATGTTTCACGGAAACGATAAATTTACTGGAATAAATATGAATGGAATATGGTTTGAGGTGCGTCGCCGCTTATTAAAATATCGCTACAGTGGCGGGCGGAGAGGCAACCAAAAAAAAAAGAAGGATATATCCAACCTTTTTTTTAGTTAGAACTAAACCTACTTAAGCTGTGTGTTAATTGCGCCACCAATTACATGAGACCGCATTTGAATTAGCATAAATAATTATTATGCAACGAAATCAGTTGGGATTTTATGCATTTGAAAAGGTGTCATTAAATCCTTATATTAGGTGTCGGTAGATATTAGCCGTATTTTTTTTATCGACATTCTCCTGCATTAAACTATTAACTTAAATGTCCGTTCATTCAACACAATTAAAGGAAAATAATATAAAAGAGACTGTGCGATTTTTGTAACTCAGCGACAAATCTCATTACAATCCTTTCTGTGAATTTGAAGTATTGGAGTCAAAAACAAAACCTAAGCAATTTATATTCAGTTACAAATGCAGTCTCCTTCTGTTTCATTCCATTGGGTAGATATCCAAATGAAAAACCATTTTTTTTTTCTGCAAATTTCTATCGTTTCTGAGAAAACGTATTTTGCAAACGGAGATTCAACTCTCATTTGGTCCATATTTCATAGCAATCAGTTTCGAAATAACGCTGTAGTTGGTACGACAAAAAAAAAAGAGAAGACGTTAAAGAGTGTTAATAAAGAGTGTCCCAAAATTTACGAAAGATTTTATTTTTCCGCCATTTGTGCGGTGTTGGTAACTAAACAAAAAAAACTGTTTGGCAGCTTACAGCCTAGGGCTAGTACAAATGAAGGACTACGGTAAAGAACAACGTCTTTTCCTTTTTGAAGAGTATTTTAAAAATATATAAAGTTAAGCTGAAACAGGTCACAAATTTCTTTCAAAATATAATCGGAATATCTAACTTCGTCAAGTGTGAAGAATGATATTTATGTGGACAGGCATTTTGTGGTTTCAACAACAAGGTGCGATATTTCATATAGGTACATCCCATGAGACAATTCAATTACTGCTTGAGACATTTCCTGGTAGTGAAGTTTCTCGTTCCGGTGACCATAATTAGACCATAAGTCATGCGCTTTAACACCATTTGATTTAATTCTATTTAAAGTCTGGCAAAAAAGGTTCATGCTGCGTTAAAAAAAAATCAGCTCCATTATTATGCAAAATTTATTATTAACAATAAATTAAAAAAAAGGAAATGAAAAGAAACCTTGTTTTTAAGTCGTGTGTGATTTTTTGAACACCCTTTACAACTGCATTTTTAACTTTCTCTTAAATTAAATGCAATTGCAACATAATCCACACTACAAATCCACTATTGTTAAGCCCCCACTGTACTTGCAGTTCAATACGAGTAATTGTTGCATACAAGCCAAATGCAACAAGGAAACACCTTGGTTTTCGCGATGGTATCTATTCGTTGAGTGACAGTAAGTTGTCAAGGGCAGCAATACCTTGTGCACTCTGGTTCTTTCCGTAAGTTCCACTGAGTCAATAGAAATAAATAATAGGACGTCATTGCATTCAATTTCTCTTTGTTTTAGAATTACGACTATTTTCTTATAAAATATTCAGATTTAAATTTTAAATAACCCGCTAGTGCATTTTAGATATCCAAGCAATTTCCTTGGGACATGGAACTGTTTGACGAAAGGTTGGTAAGTTCAAATTTGTATTTTTAAAAGAAGTGTGTTGGAATTCATGTTTAACTGCTCACATTTATTTTATTTATTTGCAACCAGAAATTCTGATAATTCGTTAAAAATGCTAAAATTCGGACATAACCTTTAAAAAGCTTTTAGTAACCTCGAAAATGCTAAAACTCGTTTGTAGCATCAAAAAAGCCTTAAAATAAGCATATTAAAGGTAAAACACGGATCAAAGCTTGGAGCGGATACATCATATTTGATATTACAAAGTTGGGACAGACGACTTGCGGTGAAGCTTACCTATAAACGAAGTTAATCTTTGGCATATATGTCCTGAAGAAAGAAGGTCATTTAAAATTATATCTTCTTCCTTATCTAGTTTTGAGCACAAAAATCAGTTATAACAATTTGTCTAGTATTCACAAAATCACAAGCCGAACAATTTTAGAAAAGACTTAACCGAAACCAATTGCAACATCACTACGAAGCATGTATCATCAGGAGGCAGAAAGAGTTTAACGTTTACCAAAGTAGAATGTGAACAAACCATTGATGCTATCAGTGTTATTTTGGCACGAGCGACAGGTCTCATTATTTTCCAACCTGTTTAAGACTTGAACTGCATCAGGTTTAGTAACCTCGATATAAAGAAGAACGACAAGCACAGCAGATGGTTGTAAGCAAAGTATAGGCACCTGCTGATCTCCAGATTCTAGCCCCAATAGGACTTGGGCAAGAGACAACCATACACTCTTTCATCAAACGTAAAGAAAAATCAATAATATCAGAGTTCCTTTACTACATCCATAAGAAAATGCTTATTGAGGGTGCCGACAGCTCGTCTTATCCAGGAATGTTGTAGGTCTTTTTGTTTGTTCGCGTTTGACGTGAAAGCAGCATGACTGATTTCCACTAAACACTTGTACAGCTGTTTCTTAAAATTCCAGAAACAGAATAGCCTATATCGTTCATTGCCACGCCTTCTTTTTAGAGGCGTTTTTAACCGAAATTAGTTTTTTTCTATGACTTCACTGGTTAGTGTCTTCAACTTGAATTACTGAAATAATTCCGAATCAATAAGCAAAAGAAGTACCTATACTTGGAAAAGCCCACACTTCCCTAAATATTTTTACCTATGTGGGTATCCGCTTTAGTTTCACCCGGAAGCTGAGCTACAGGCCAAAATGTTAATAAACTTATTCAGATCAAACCATTCTTTAGAAAAGTTTACCCTTGATTGTGGCTTTGCTTTGTGTCCAGATATGGTCTTATGTCGCGTGGCATTTTGTCTTACAGCACCAGGAATATATGTGTTACTTTCTGTTAGTCCGGAAGGAAAAAAGCTCTGGATCGGACGCCTGGACTTGTGTGGCTGTGGACTACAAAATCTGTCTCGAAAAAGTTGTGCAAATGGTTGTTTCTAAACCGAGTTGTCTTCTCATTGTTATAGGTCTATATATGGCCGACTTACCATGACGCCGGAGAAGACTGAACTGTAAAAAAAAAAATGCCTGTTTGGATGTAGTGGAGAGAAGGCAGAGTTCAGGTGAGTTTTGACAGTCGTCCTCGTCCATGCAGCTACAACTGCTCGTACCCCCTTTTTGAAGGAGGGTTTTCTAAACTGTATGTTATGAGAACCTGACTCGCATAACTCCATGCAACGGACAGCATAATAGGTATGCTATCTCTTACGGTATGCAAATACTCGATTTGAACGACTGTACATAATTGGCTACAACCAATTATCTTACGGAGAAATTTCCAACGATTACTCCACACGCAAGTCCAGTAATCGTACTTAAAAGAGCTCGTCCCTTGTATTCCAGGTTTTTTTTAGAACTGGACACTTCACTTCGTATATCCCACTCGTGGAGGGCAGTCGTGGTCTTGTGTTGGTCGTATCATTTTAAAAGCTTCCAACATGAGGTACATATCAAAAACCATTCGAACAGAAATAGTATTTCGGCTCAACCAAGGAAGCTCCACCCGCTTTTTGGCGCAAAAGTATCGCGTTAGCCAGACATCGGTTAGCAGATTGCGACGAAAATTCTGTTCCGGACTTGCAAGGCGCCTCGGAGGTCGCCCGAAGATTCTCTCGCACCAAGACGAACGCTCGCTGGTCCGTTACGTAATGTCCGAATGTGTTTCTTCTGCCGCCGAAGCAGCCAAAGAACTCGAAAGAGCCACTGGAAAGCGTGTAAGTAGATGGACAGCTAGCCGAGCACTTCACCATCTGAAGTTGGAGTCGATTGAAAGGAAGAAGAAACCCGCCTTGTCCAAGAAAAACGTCAAGGCCAGGCTGTCGTTTGTTAGGACCCACGCCGATTGGTCGGACAGTGAGTGGCGCAACGTGATGTGGTCGGATGAAACCAAAATCAACAGGTACTGTTCCGATGGCAGGTCGTGGGCTTGGAAGCGGGAAGGAGAATCCTTGAAACCGAAACATGTAAAGCAAACGGTCAAAGATGGTGGAGGGTGCATCATTTTGTGGGGCTGTATGAGTGCGAATGGTGTTGGCACACTCCATCTTGTCGATGGTCCAATGGATCAGTACGCGTACAAGAACATATTGCGAGAGCACTTGCATAGAGCAATGGCGAAAATACCCGTGGACGCGGAGAAGGTTGTGTTCCAACACGATCGTGATCCCAAGCATATGGCGAAAAAAGTTTAACTTTGGCTAAAGGAACAAGCGTTTTCGGTGCTGGACTGGCCCGCGCAAAGTCCCGACTTGAATCCGATTGAAAATCTGTGGGCCTATTTGAAGTCTGCTTTGTATACGGAGTATAGTTCGCCACCATCGTCTAGGGCGGTTCTCTGGGAGAGGGCAGAGGAGCAGTGGGCTAAGATTCCGGTAACATATTGCGAAAAGCTGGTCGCAAGTATGCCCAGGCGAATGAAAGCGGTCAGGAGTGCAAAGGGGTATTGGTCGAAATATTGACTGATAGTTAGAAGTTTGACACTTGAATAAAGCTGTGGAAAAAGTTGTGTTTGTTTGCCTTTCTGATTTCAGGATTCGCCACTGGAATGTATTTCCTGAAGTGTGCATCCGAACTCTATGGCTTGGCTTTTCATAAGAAGACGACATAATTTGAAAGGCGTCGTTAACCAAATTAAGTCATTAGACGTATTTTCGTTCTGCTTTTAGATTATGACAACATAGCACTCGCCAAATAATTACCTGTCTAAAAGTAAACCTACAAGTATATTGTAACAATTTTTGACTCCATGCTGATGGTCCAACATAACCTCATCAAGTCCGCTGATGAGTCTGGCCAGGGCGGTGGTGATGTTCGTTTCCGCGACTACTTGGTTCCTCACAACACTATACTGTTAGTATTGTCTCTGCTTGACGAATAATCAATAGTCATAGAAGGTCTTCTCCTTCTTTATCAATTTATTTTTGGAAGCGTTTTTGATTCGTTTTTCCACTCGTTTTTGACGATTTTTTTGCAGATGTCGGCGGATTGGCGGTTATAACTATAGTTACCTCTGCAGCGGTGTTTTTCTTCACAGGTAGGTAGGGCGCAGTGGCTAAGTGTTTAGTGTGTTGGACTACTAAGCGAAGGGTTCAGGTTCGAATCCCGAAAAAACTGTAATTCCAACTTAGAGTTTTTTTCCACTGCGCCACCTCGCGCGAACGTCTGACAAACATCCAAAAGTATTACTGTCTTGGAAGAGCTTCTTAATAAGTTGTTTGGACTCGGCAGAAAATTGTAGATCCCTTCCATTCGTTCCAAAAATAAAAAAAAACTCACACAAAACGAATGGTTGTGAGAAGCTAGGACTTAGGATCCCTACGGACACGTTGCGCCAACAATTTATTTATTTTATTTTAATAAGAACTACAAACAGTTATTATTTTTTTTGTATTATTCTTCCTTGTGCTTCATTTGATTAGATATTTATATTGAAACATTCAGTCTGTATTCGACTTTCTTATCATTTCTTAGTCTATTTCATCACATCAATCGAGTGTCCAAAATAAATACAAAGCTACCTGTGAGAGACTAATTTCTGGGTGCACCAATGAGTTCTATTTCCAAAACGTAACGTGCCAAGGGAACTATACAACTGAAGCTTGCTCTTCTAGCTACCTCAATCAAAATAGTTCAACAACATCATAAAAACACTGTAGACCGTCTTGGTAACCTGAAAAGACACACAAAACACACGCTTTTAGGATACGATTTCATTTAGTTCAAAGCCCACCTTTAAGCCTGTATTGACCGAGAGCGGAGCCACACCACCGACCGACATTTGAATTGATGACTGCGATTTCATCAGCATGAACCGAATAGCTTTCTGCTCCGAGATCCCCAAGCGGAACCAGTAAATTGCGTAAATATCATCGGTGATTCTATTATTCTGGAGAAAAATTATTGCCAAAACTGGGGAATAGAAAATTCCACTTCCTTACTGTTATCACAATCAGAGTTCCAATTCCACAGTAAACATATAGCATGCAAAACGAGATCGCAATGTAACCATACCCCCCCGGCCAGTAGCCCGTGAATACGATCACCAACGTGAGAACGATGTTCATGCCTGATGTACTTACCTGAACGAAGTTGATCCAGAAGAATATACTGTCACATTTCTCTAGAAAACTGTTAAAAAAAATTAATGGTTCAAGACTGACAGGAGACACTCCATTGGAATCCTACTCTTCATACGTCTGATGCCACTTGATGACATCGACGAGCTTCTCTACAGCTTCCAGACTTCCTGTTACTTCGTTTAGCTCCTCAGTCTTGCACTTGAAAATGTCGGCCAGCAGCACACTATGGCAGCACAACACCATCATCAACATATCGCCAGCACAGTTGCCAAACGCTCCAAAAAACATACAAATCGACTGCGCCGCGATGGTTATAAAGTATCCAACCGGCTTGTCCTTGTCTACCCGTGGTATAGAAAATTGCATGACAAACAAATGGCGCCTCGTGAGTACCCAAATGATAGGTGGCAAGATGATTGCTATCAAATACGCGACTATGTACAAGTAGCCGACACATTGCACCAGGAATAGCATTCGATGTATGAACTTCTTAAGAGCCAGCAAATACTTGTCGCCCTTGGCTTCGAACTGCACATAGACTTTTTGCAGAAACGCACATTGACGCTGGATATTTTTGCGGCGAACTATGAAACTGACGAGCTTGGCTATTCCCTAGAATCGACAAAAATATTAATTGTGGTTGGCGAATGCGTCCCGTCTCACCTGCAGCACACTTCCGACCATGCAGAACGACTCCAGGATAATGGTCTTGTTCTCGGAGAATGTCAACTGACACGTGTAAACCGAGAGGAAGAAGTAGATAACAATCCAAAAAATCACTATGTAGGTTAAAGGATTCATTTGGTAGCTTGTGTCAACGATATCGATGCCGCAGGTCGAAAGGAACCGCCTTGTGACGCGCAACACTTTCGAGTATGTTGCCGACGGACGCATTCCTGCTTTTTTCTGATGGGAACCATATGAAGACGTGGTATTTATATGGAATAATCTATTCCGTTCGTTCCGGTGCGGGCGAGAATAGTCCTACATAATTGATGGTGTTTTCGCCGTCAAATGCTGATGCGGTATGGCATATTTAATGCATAGCATGCACGTCAAATGTCTGTTACCCATAAATAAATAACAGTGTTGGTATAGTTCTTTTAACTGGTATCTTCTGTTTTTCTTTTTTCTCCTTGGTACCCATTTGCATTTGTGTATGGTCGAAAATGTGCATTTGAGCTAATGGATATTTGAAATTCGATTTTTGTTACACGCATTGAGACAGAAGGGTCTATTTAAAATTTGTCAAATGTTAACTCACTCTTTCACTACAGTTCAGGGGGGACTTGGGCCTTAACGAAAAAGGGCTGTTTGGGGGCCTCCAATTAAAGTGTACTGCAGTTGCTGCTCTGCCTGTGTTGCAGCTCCTTGTCTGTACTGCTGCTCTACTGCTATCCAGGTTTGACAGGATCTATGACCTGTAGTCCATGCTGGGTAAAGGCGCCTAGCTTCTTTAACATATTTTGCAGGGCAACTATAACTGTTTTTTTGTTTGCCTTTGATTTAGGAGAAATTCTTCTCTTTTTCTTTTTGAGGGAGGGTGCTGCAAGGTTCTACTCTTGAACCTATACTTTTTTCATTATTTTTAAATGGCGCAAATATAATTCTACCGCATTTTAGAGAAAGTTTACTGAATACATTTTCATCACTCTTTCGAGAGTCCTTGTCTTTGTATTCTTTGTTTTTCCCTTCCACTTTCAACACTGATTGCAATAGTGTTTCAATAGGATCCAAAAGTGTTAGAAACTTCTATTCGAAGGAGCAACAGTTTCGTTTATAGTGGATTAGCATGGAGCCGCTTGCTGCTCATTTCGCTCTCTAAATACCTGTTTTAAGTTTAGACAAGTAAATGTACTTTCTACAAAACTTCACCTTTCGTTTGGTTCATATTCAATGAATTCGGTTTTGAAGTAACCCCGTACGACAAAAATTGTTGCACCTCTTGCATTTACGCTGACAACGTTCTGCTCTAACTCAATTCCCGATTTTCCAATGCGTTTTGTTGAAGATGCCATAATGCCATAGTGAAAATGAACGATTACCTAGCATATCAGTGAGGCAAGGCCGTCAATTCAATGCTAAATATTGGTTTAATCTTGATGCTATAACAAATGTCTTACCAACCAGATTTTGCAGATTTCAATCCCATTTTGTGCAACAGACACCCGGTTTAAACTGTGTTGAAGGTTAAAGACCTGGAACAGTATTTAACAGTACGCTGTTGCCAGACGGTCAAAATATTTCGGTTATTTATGTAGTTTATAAAATTTAAATCCTGAAAAATAATTAAGGAACTTTCACAAAAACTATAACTTTTTTTCTAGCTAGCTTTTTTTGAAAGACTACTCGAAATTTCAAAGAAAATAGTCCAAAGATATAACAACTGGCAAATATATAGCTCGGCAAGTCAATAAATTAAATTTTTCTGTGGAAGGACCTCTTAAGTTTACCAAAAAGGATATTATAGCGAAATGCAAATAAATAAAATTTAAAAAAAAATCAAAACCCCAGATTTCCCCCTAAAAACAAAAAAAAAAAAACAAAAACTAAAACCCTCAAACTGGCAACCCTGGTAGTTGCAAAAATATATATCTTGCGGCGGGACTTCTCCGCGCCGAAGACATTTTTACCTGCAGAGTTTGATTATACTTCTGCCCCAGGTTTTATGTAGATTCTCCCGAGTGCCACTCGACAAAGACTTACAGCTTTAAAGCGGTCTTCGGCCAACGAAACAGGGCACTCATTCCGTAACTATCAGAACGATAATCGTTTCCGCGATAGTAGTCAACGATCTCGTCCTCAATTTGCTGTCCATAACTCTATCACTATCGTCGCGTTTATCGTTTATTTTGTATGAAGAGAAAGAACATTGAGAGCATTGAATGTCTTTCAGAGACTCTCTAAAATGTCTAAAGTGTAGATAAGTCGTTTTTTATATATTTGGTAACATTTGAATGATATCTCAAGTCAATTATTCTTCTTGAAATTCAATTAAAAATCTTTAGCTGTTTGCAGAACATACAAATCAATTCAAAAAGATACATATTATAGGTATCCCTCAAATTGTATCGTCTGGGCGATAGCGTTTCGATGATTATTGATTTACGTGAAACAAATGTTCAATCGTCAAAACGATATCGTCTGGAGGATAGACGATTATTGAAGTTACGTGAAGCAAAGCTATGGTCGAAACGCTATCGTCTGGCGATAATCGACATACGGAATGAGTGGCACTTGCCAAGTGTAACTCTTCGCTTGACTTTTGATGTGACATCATTTTCTTAGTCAAAAGAGTTTGATAGGGCTGCTGAAACGCTATACCCATATACCATGTTAAGCGACTTAAGACCCGATAAAGAGGTATCAATCTGAAGTTTCGGGATGTTTTCCCCAAGATCCCTTGCACTCTATAATGCTGTAAAATGGCTCCCGTATAGGACAATCGGCCTTTCAAGTCAGGGAAGAAACAGAAAAACAGAGAACCTCCCGAGGCTCCATTCGTTGGACAAACATTCACCGGTATAAACTTGATAGATAAGTGAGCGCATGCGCCTTACCAAGTCATCTTCCGTAGTTTAGAAGGCGACCTAAGGTTGGATGTCGCCATACCTAGCGGATTTTAAAACGCCTCTGCCAGCTGAAGTGTTCCTCTTTTAGCACCAAATGTACGACTTCAGTACCGCATTCGCTTGTGCATTCCTGCATCACCATTTCATCTTGATAGAACTTGAGTAGAAAGTTGAATTCCCTAAAGGAACAACGACGATTAAATTAGATGGGAGTAAGTCAGAGTAAGTCAGAGTAAGTCAATAAGCCAATGCGCGGTTATATAGACAGGTAAATTGTAAGTCGTGACCGCATTCGAATCGGTGGGTCATTTCAGGCGTTTGACTGCAGTATCTAAATTGATTTCCGCTTATTTCACATGAGACCATTTAAAAAAACACCCCTCCTACTTCCACTTGTCGATAGTATTCACCCAGCATAGTTTGCAAAAAAAAAAAAAAAACACCCCGGGTATTTGCGGTTTTATAAAATGCAGATGCAGCAAACTTCCGCTCGACTTTGCCCTTTTTGTCCGCTCTTCTCTGTAGACACATAATCACTCGCAGAACCGTTTGTAAGCCACCAGTTTTAAATATCCCTCTAGGTGATCACGAATTGAATTCATCGCTCCCTCCGTCCGCAAAGGGCGCAAAAACAGGCAAATCGTCTTATCGACCCGTAGCACCCCAAATACTCGTACGCAATAACGGATTTGTGCAGTTAGCATTCGTAATGTCTAATGTCCAATGTCATGTCCCTCCTCGAATTCCTTATCAAAAGTTAGTTGCACTCGGGTGCTGACCACAGCACCAGTCCCGGTAGCAGAGCTTCCGCTCACTGCTGCTCCCTCATAATTGTCATCGTACTACTGATGAGTAATCGCATCTGCCCCAACCCCATGCCAGTCGGTTTTGTTAGCATTTGCATTAGCCAAGCAATCGTGGTATCCTTTTTGTGGCCACTGAAAATGTTGAAGAAAATAAAAGTTTCAGAATAACGGGGGGTCCTTAAATGCGACCGTAATTAGTATGCGACCTGGTGGTAATGGCTGCGTTGAAATGAAAATAAACCTGCTATCGCCCGTAGGTGGATGGCCCATCGAGCGGAGACTTTTAAAGTTTTCCCCAGTCTTTTTCTGGTCGCATATCTGCATTAATCATAGATACAGGCCATCCTTTAAGCGCCTTCAGATCGCACACAATACACAGGAACGTAATGTTCGGAAAAAGAGAAACAACTCACACCCATACACCTATAGTGTGTATGGCTTTTGCGGGGTAGGGCGCACTGCGCACATCCAGTCAATTCCTGGGGGAAGTCATCATTGCCATCAATCACGTTATACTGTCAGGTCTTCATAGATTTATATTGACCGGTAAGGCTGGATATCGGTGTTTCAATTTTCCTTTCGAGAAACGGATGCGAAAGGATAATCCATCAACATCAACGTATTATTATGGTCATTAGTATGCCTTCAAGTAATTGCCTTGATTTGCACTCTCTCTCTCTCTCTCTCTGCGTATTTATGTATATGCTATGTGCGCCCCTTTGGATTGGGTCTTTATTAATTCAGCTTAAGCGATAAGCGAATGTGACGCCCGAGTAGTTGCCTTTTTGCCCGATTGAGACGATTGATAGGGATATCCCTGAAATAGAAAACCGATTTTGGGGGTTTTTTTTTTGTCTTCCTTTATGGGAAACAGGAAATGCCAAGTGATTTAAAATGAGTGCTGTTTTCTGGTCATCAATCTATTATTGGGGCTGTCTGGTTGGTATGGAGTGATTGAGGGCATATCTCTCATGAGGGTGGAACAAGCACGAATATTCGACACACAAAACGGACGACCATCCAGGGTATTCTTTACCTTGTGCTGGTCATTTGCGTACTGTCTTCAATTCTTCTTTAGGTGTGGTCCTTATCTGTGCGGGTACATACTATTCCTATGAGCGTGGTGGCCAAATGGTGACCTAAGTGAGACGTTGTGTCAATAGGATGCTCACAGCGGTATAGCATTGTACACGTGTCCATATAGCAACAGCAAGGTGAAAAGGAGATGAATTTGTTTTGCAATCTAAACATTGGTAACGTCAAAATGAAAGGTGGGCTTTATGGAAGCAACATTTATGGAAAAGTGGGACTAGTTTTGAAAATAGAACCATATAGTTTGGTTTGAAAAAATCCGCCGCAAAACTCTGCAGATAAAATTGTGAAGTTTGTCTGTTTGAATGTGGATTTGGACGCGCATCAAGTCAAAGCTGGACATATTTAGAAGACAGTTTTTTTTTTTTTTTTATTTCTTTAACCTCCGTGAAAGCTTTGGACTGTGTCGATCCTTACCACGCCTACTTTTTGGAGGCATTTTTGACCGAAATTCATAATAGTCAAATAATTCTTAAACAATGCAAAAACTATTAATAGTATTAATAATAAAGGACCCGAAACTACGTTCACAATTTTTGGCCGTCAATCATTTTGCTTGCTCCGAAAGCTGAGCTAAAATCGTGCATAATAACTTTTATTTTATCAAATCGAAAACTATCGGCGGAGATTTTTCTTGAACGTGCTTCTTTTTTGGGGTGGTCTGCGGATTAAACGTACACGCTATGATTTCTGCATGTGTCGTCGGATCGAACGAGTCAAAATTATGTGGTATATTGAAAATGATCAGCTATACCTATAGTTCTGAAAAATATGTTGAAGATATTGCATTCGTACAAAATTTCGAACTCCGGATCAATTCTGACATTATGATGGAAGTGAAAAAATTGGGTCTCGAAATTTTGTCCGCCCGTCTGTCTGTATGCTCCTGAGGCCTACAGGATTTGGAGTTTGTGGACCTGGAGTTAAGAGCGGTTTTTTTTTTTTTTGCAAGGCACTTCTTATCTAAAATTTGCGGACCAGTTAGATTTGTTCGAAAACAGCTCTACCAAAATCAACCAAAATTGATACTTAAGCTTCTGTAAGTGAGGTTAACATGACTAAACCGCCAGTTTTTCGCAAAAAAATCGGATATTTTTCAAATTAAGACATATCTCGAAAACAGTCGAAACGATTGTAACAAAAACTCACTTCTAAGTAAATAGCAAGCTCAGTTCTTCTCTATATTATCGTACAATGGAGTTTTGAAAAAAAGTCGATTCTTAAAAATTTAGTTTTCTTTTGACCAAAATACATAGGTACTTAGGGTAAAATTGATGTTTCAAAATGATTGTGTCCTTAATTTTCGATTCGAATCACCGAAAATGTTAATTTTGAAAACAGCTCATAGCTCGAAAACCCCATTTTTAATTTTGATAAGACATTAAAAAGGTAATGCTTACATCTCGAACAAGCTAAAAAGTTAAGCTATAACTAAAAGTTGCAAAAATTTGTTACTGTTTTGCTGGCATAATTTAAAAAAAACCGCTGCAACGATTTAGATCAAAATGCGTATGAAAAAGACCCCGTTCTTAGTTTTTCTCAAAAAAAACAACATATATCAGCTTTTTAATAATTTCTCAAAAATGACTACCCAAATCCCGGTCTTTTTTCACATAATATGTAGTAAGCAGTATATTTTTGCAATAGTCTTAATACCCCACTTCTAGTAAGAATGCAATAACAATATACACCACTTCTTCTATTTTCATAAGCATACTGAATATGGAATTCAAAATAAATTCAACCACTTGGAGCTTACGCAATCATCAGAAACTTTCACTTCATTTGCACCACACTCACGTCCATCGGCATAACAGTTCAGTTTAAAACTAATAATTCAAGTTCAAAAACAATCTTATAAATATGTAAAGATATCGATTTATCACGAACTGTAGTTGCAATTGTTGACAACTTAAACCATCAGCGTCACTAATCTATTACAGTCAAAAATAAAAACATAAACTCCTACTACGCTTGTCCTTGAACTGAAAAACTGTGTCAAGTATAAGAGTTTCTAATTATATTACCTACAGTAGGCGCCTATAACTCTCCAAGCAGAAGTTTCGACAGTTGCTTGTTATTGTGAGCTTCAACTTTAAAAACTAGCTTTGTTATTTTATGAGCTGCCATATCACGTGAATAACCCAAAAACCGGGTTTTATTAAACACTATTCCTTTATTTTACGAAGCGTTTCTTTTATCTATAGCTACGTAGTAAAATAATTAAACAACCAACCAAACTTTTGACAAACGAGAAAGTTTCGTTCGACCCTGTCGTGCACTTTATTTTTTACAACTTTGACCATTTGAGTTAACTTACAGTTCATGACTTACACCTTCTTGGTTATTGCCCCTTCGATAGCCACACTTCCACATTATCTACTCCTCATCTTTACACATTATTTTCAAAAGACACCAACAGAAGAAACAGGGAAGGGAAAGGGAAGCCCCAAGGACAAGCGAATCTAGTTGAACGCCCTCTTACGAGACGTTTAAGTGGCATAATATCTGCCATATTTAAGAGGCAATATATAGAGAGTTGGTGTGTGTGTTTGTGTTCTCAATTGTCCCCCCCTTGCATTTGTACGTAGTTTTCCTCCTCATAAACTTGTTGTGTAAAATGCTCTTTCATAAGTGTGCATACAAGGTGTTAACTGTGCTATAGTAACGCATTGTTCACTGTTCACTGTAGCTGATTCCCATGCAAATGGAAGCTCTTAACGGCTGCAGCAATGGGTGATCCTTAGCCATAAATGAGTTTTGTTTGCAGTAGCTGCGCATGTTGTCACCTTCGGGTTGAAAAGCTTTGTACCTACTTGTAAAGAGTTCACTTTGTGAATACCAAATTAGTTGGGGTGATGTGAGTTTAGAATATACACAGTGATTTTAAAGAGCTACATAGGTGCACTTCATATTCAAGAACAATTTGCTCCTTCGGGCCCCGGCGCGCGTTCAAACTGAACAACTCAATCCAATGTTTTTGATCAGCAGTTAGAATTCTTTCCCAGCACTTAAAAAAACAGTCCAAAAGGAGCACTCCCATCGTCATTCAATTAGAAACATCACGTACTCACATCGAGAAAGAGAAAAAAAGTGATCAATGCAGCAAACTCACTGTTAACACGACTCCCTGTCTATAGCCGTAAGCGGATAAGGACAAAAAATGAAAAATTAAAAAAAAACGAAAAGCGAAAAACTTCTTCCAGCATATAATAGAACTAATAAAATGAAAATACAATTTCCTCTCAGATCATTTCGCTGTGCACGTTAATGCCTCATATTTCTCAAAACGAGAACTCACACGCATGCATGACAAAAATGAGAAGAAAAAAACAACCATCCACTGGCGTGCCCGACAAGCCTCGCATCGTGTTCATATTCCATACCCGAATAAACTCCCTTTGAGGACTTTCCGCTTTTTTAATTAGTTACGTGACTCAATAAAATCTCGGTTTTTATGTAAGGACGGTGGTGCACACTTGTACAAATGGCTTGATCCAAAGTACCCACCAGAGATGGGTACTTATAGTGGGGAATCTTTTCCTAGCTATATACACGCTCAGCCGAACTCGTAATAAAGCAGCGGAAAAGTTCAACATTTTATAACGACAATGAAACGTGTGCTCATGTTGAATGTATTTTAAAGGACCCGCACTCGAGCACCTTTACGATTATCCAAATTCAAGAAGCCAGGCGTGTAAACTTTCCGGTGCAGTTAGTTCAGTTGGGATAGTTGTAATTGATACATTTAAATAAGGGACAGCGATTTCATAAAGGTAGCACGGTTTAAAGGCGAAGCTAGATGGGTGTGTCCGAAGTGATACATGTCTTTTGCTGAAGTGTTTTAGATCCTTTTACCCATTTGGACAGATTTGGATATAACTGCGGTTGTGTTTAGGCTATGTTAAGCTAGGTTATGGGAGTCTGTGAACCATGTGCAATTTTCCGTCAGTAGAAATAAGGAGCCTATATGTGATTACCCTTAGAATACGTTGTGGAACATGCGACTGTCAAACACCTTCCGATCTGTTGATGAGTTGTTTAAAATCTGACACGGGCTTATAATATTCGCTAGCGAAGAACTTGAAAGGGAAGGTGCTTTTCTTGTTGATAAGGCAGTGATTAGATTACCTTTTCTTCAATATAACTTCTGCAGAAGTGGTTAAAAAAATGTCCATCTAACCATGTTTTCAACGTTATGAAGAGTCCGGTTATAGTATCCCAAAAGAGCCAAAGTATTTATTTATTTTTGAACGGTTACAAAATGTTTCATTATGCATTATGCCGCTAGTGATTTATGGAAAATGTATAGGACAACAGCAATATATCGCTATTAATTCCACAAAAAGAAGTTATGAGTCGCACGCTACTTAAATAACCAAACAGCTGTTATAAATTAAAATGCCCCTCGAACTTCTCTTTTAAGCGAAGAATCTTTCTACCTCCAATAGGTAAAGCCGCAACAGAAAGAGATCTTACTTTTGTTCATATCCTGCAATTTTGTGTGGGTTCATCACTTCGAATAACAACCAACGAAATGCAGAATATGTTTCTAAGAGAGTCAGAACTTTGACAATAAGTTAATTTTATTGAACATTCTATCTCGCAAAGCTAAGAAGGTGAAGTAGAAAAGGACTACAAATCGGGTATCCCAAGTCATTTCTTATACTCTATTCACACCGAAAACCGTGTTTTCGTCAAAAACTCGTCGATGCGCTCACGACGAACTCCAACTAGTTTTCGTTTTAAATTTCAATCAGCTGTGAGACACTAGTCGTGAAACTTCTGTGTAAACTATTTTGGTTACAAATTTTCGATCATATTAATTTAAAAATAAAAAAAAAAAAACATTTTGTAGCTTTATGAAACCACGAAGCAATTGAAACTTTTATTAACAATATTTTTTAATACTAAGAAATCCTTCTATTAGTGCTTTAACAATAATATGCAGCTGCAGAAAGTTCTAATTATTCTGTTAGAACCTTTTTCCTTTCCCCCCTATTAGCACGAACTCTTTCATCATTCTGTCTCTTACGACGTAAAATTAATTCATCTTCGGATATATTCCCACTATTCTTGGTTTTTCCCTCGTTGACCAGTTTACTTGACTCACTGACTGTATCGTTAGCCATCACGGTCAAGTGAATAAGAACATTGACATTAATACACTGGTCATATACCGTGGTGCTTATTTTAGGAAACTGTACTACGAAGTAGCAGTTCCATACTCATTCATTGTTGGGTATAACTTTTAACTTTATTAATGCACATCTACCTATCCCAAAATTGAAATGAAAAGATTTCTAATTTTGTCTCTTTCTTAAAAGACGAATTTTCAATCTTGAAGACATGACATCGGACAAAGAAATTGTCATACTAAAAATTAAAGTTTGTTAAATTCCATAAAAAAATATTTTCATTAACTAGAAAAGGCAAAGACGTCAGTCCCCTTTCCAATTTGAATTCGAAGCCAAATCAAGAATAGGTTGATTCCTTAAAAAAACATTGAACCTCTATCAAACTGGACACATCAGAGGCACCAACCTAAATATGGAAACTGTTCATAAAAATATAACGATCCTTTATTTCCACGGTAAAGACCGCAGTTACAACGTTCAGAAAAACTCATGCTTTGAATCATGTTTTTTTTTTTTGCATTTTTAGCAATTGGAAACACAAAATATTACACGGAAAATGAGTTTTTCGAAAACTTCCTTCCAATTTACCTTAACGCATCATTATTCATTTTTCTATACTGCAAAACGAGCAGAATGAACTCTTCAGGTTACTATGCGTCTTATGTAGCCATAAGTTACAATTGCAAAAGCGTGATCTTAACTTTTTGAATGCATTCCTCAAATAACTTCTTCTTCCTAAGCCAGAACCAGATTTGTCCAATTTTCAGGCAACTTAAAGACTTCCCAATCCAACTCCAATCTGGAAGCGGCATCCGTTATACCAGCGTCTGATAATCATCTCCTGCTCGGAGGCCCAACCTCCATCGAAAGGAGAAAAATTAAGATAAACTGCGTCAATCGACATCCGGACAAACACCTATACAAAGTTAAAGGAGAACTGTTTGACCTACAAATGCTACAAAGCATTTGGACAACTTGAATGACGGTCCCCGCTTGGAGTGGATAAAAGGTTGACAAACAACGCACCAACACAACCCAATGCTAAACAACACCAGGCAAACATATAGGCATAGGTACCGGGGGAAATGAAAGTAAACTGATGTCCAGAAGTAATTCCCACTCCTAACAGTCGATAGGAGAGCGAAATGGTAAATATCAATACCGCTTTGAAGGAGTTTCTTTTCATATGTAAGTAGCCATTTAGGAGCGAACACCAAACAACACATTTACATCCGCTCAACGAAGCACAGGCACATTGTAATTTCCGTCTTGGCGAATGATAAAAACCTACGGGTCAACTTTTGTTTACAAGCACTTTCAGCGAAGGACATCAACTTGAATGGTATATATACGCTTACACACTTCATTTGTGCGAGCAGTATATCCCCTTCGTGTTTGTCAGGGACTCAGAAAGGTGTAACATTCATCTTCTTCTTTTTTTTTTGTGACTTGAATTAAAAATGTGTCGGCGTATTTATCCGTTTAAAAGGAACCTAAACCTATATGTACACCTTACAATACAACATTTAAGATGTAAAATAAATAATAATAAATGGCTGAACAATTCCGGTCCCCTGAGCCCGAGGCAATGGGTCCTTGTTTGGACAGTTAAGGCCTATTCACATGAGAGCGAATTGCGAACTGCGAACAAGCGAATATTTGTAGTTTCAGAAATTTCATGTTTAAGTCGCAGGTACCTGCGAATAAGTTTCATTGTTGAAGGCTAAGTTCGTACGAATTTTTCAGTCCCGGGTTTGTGGATCGCGACTGTTTTATGTTGATTGAGAATAAAGTGTGACAGTTCGCGATAAGAATTTTCAATTCGCGGGATAATTGTTGTAATTGTAAATTTAAATCAATTGAGGCGCAGTTTTTCTGTAGATTAGATGTTAGATTAAATATTACAATTGTTTTTTTTTTTTAAGGAATTAACCTATAGTGATTTTGTAGTAAAACAATTTTCAATTGATAAATACCAACACTTTGGTGCATGATGCATGTAATTTTGAAAATCGGCATCTTGTAGCCTAAGTTAAGCGTACCTTGGGATGTTTGGAATCAAAACCATTGTGTTTGGTTAATCTAAGCCTTGCAGTCCTCTTATTGCAGTATGTAGTACTGTCTTGAAAATATTGAAAAACGTCTTCAAGTAGATTGCGTATATATACGATTTTTCAAAAGCCTTTGATCGTGTTGAGCACAATTTTCTATTAAATAAACTTAAACTTTTTGGAATTCATTCTAGTATTTTAAAATGGATTGGCCAACAATTTGTTAAAATTGGATCCGCGTTTTCGAATGAAATTCAAAATTTTTCAGGTGCTCCCCAAGGAAGTCATATTGGTCCTCTTCTATTTCTGCTTTTTATCAATACTTACCCTCTTTCGTATCAAGCTCAAAATGTCTTTTATACGCAGATGATCAAAAATCTACAAGACAATAAACTGTATGCCAGAAGTCTTAGCGTTTCAAAATGATTTAAACCGTTTGAATGACTGGTGTGTCCTTAATGGCCTTTATTTGAATATTAAGAAATGTTCGGTTCTTACTTTCAGTAGGAAATATTTCCCTTTTTTTTTAATTATAAAATACAAAACCCAATATTGAGTAGGGTTACAGACCAAAAAGACATTTGGGGGTCATTTTTGACACAGAACTAAACTTGTCACTGCATATTAACTACATAGTTGGCTGAGATAATTAAATGCTAGGTTTCATTTTTCGAAACTCTAATGAGTTTAATGATCCATATTCACTTAAAACTCTCTATAATCAGGGCTATCGCCAATTCCGAGGGGAAAAAATTCCCCCCGAACATTTTTTGTTCCCTGGAAAATATTCCTCCTATCGCGAATCTCCATCGGAATTTATTTCCCCCGGAATTTTTCGAAGATATGCTCGAATGCATTGACAGATGTCATTTGTGATTTTTGAATTGTCAATTGAACTCATATTTGGGAATATTTTTTAAATATTTGTTAGCAAAGTGTAAAGAAAGTGTTAGATTGCTAAATAAAGAAAAGAGAAAATTACAAAATGCACAGCGCAGCATTTAGATTGCTGGCCGAGGAGCAAATCCAAAAAGAAAAAAGCCAAATCTAGAAGCATTGGGTAGACCTTCCACTGAAGAACTCATAGAACATTATTATTTCGCTTATTGCCTCTTACAACTTTGTGAACCTATATTCTTTGCAAGGTCCTCCTCCAGTAGCATTTTGGTTTTTTTTATTTTCAGACAGTTTTTTTTTTATATATTTTTTTTGTCCATCCACACCTTTAATGGATTAAATCTGTATAATGATGATGAGATAAATATTTATAAAGCAAACTACCTTTTTCCACTCAAACACCGATTTCATTGGAGGCCCAGCACTGTTCAGCTCTTTGTCTAGAAGATTCCAAAACTTCTTCACATCCTCTTTGCTCCTATTGGTAGTGAAACCGTTAGCGATGTCGCGATTTTCGTCAAATAAATGTACCATGATCTCCAACTGTTTTTGATTAGTTGAGCTACACCTAATTAATTCATTTTAGTACATCTTGAAAAAAAGGACTTTAAACAAAATACTTGCATGATTAAAAATTGTTGCTCTTAAAACTTAAAACAGAAACACACATGAAATTTTATTAAATAGGTATCCGTTTATTTGTTTTCAATCTGTAATCTGTTGTTTCAAGTATACAAATAAAGAAAAAACGCCAAAAAACTGTAAACTTCCAACTTTAAACAGTAGAAACTGCTGACGTTTTGAATTTCCACCTACAAATTTGCAAAGGAAATATTCCGGGGGGAATCACATCAAATTCCGGGGGGAATTTTTGTTCGCGATACCAATTTATTCCGGGGGGAATTTTTTCCCTTTTTCGAAATTCATTGGCGATACCTATTTTTGAAAAATGGGAAATATTCCGGGGGGAATTTTGTTCACGATAGCCCTGAATACCTTGAATCGTTCGTATTAGAATACTGCTGTGTTGTTTGGAATCCTTTTCACCGCAATGCTGAATGTCGCATAGAGAAACTTCAAAGAAGATTTACTAGGTATGCTCTAAGGAAGTTCGACTGGAATAATAATCTACCAACCTACTACGACTTTCCTTAATAAATTTGAAACCTCTTTCTAAAAGAAGGATAAATTATTCCACAATGATTATTATTATTTAATGTATATGCTCATTCTCGTGTTCTTCGACCCAGGGAACATTTTTTCTTTATTCCACCTAGACACAGAACAAATTATGATCTGAATGATCCTATCATTATGGCTTGCATAGATTGCAATAAATACAAAAACCTAATTGATTTCAATATGAGTAGGGAACATTTTAAATCTGTAGTATTAAGTTAATTATAATTTGTAACAATGATCGAATTCATGTATAAATCTAAAATCAGTTGTACTATGATATGAAATAAATAGATAAATAAATAAATATAGTAGACAATACAACCTCACATGCACCTCATTCCCGCTCGGAGTTTCATTTTGAACTTTAGGTGGGTTTGGATTTGATCAGAAACAGAAAATAGCAGAACTGACAAGTATGGACGCACCTGGGGCGGATTTTGTCGGTAGCTATCAGTCGTTAATATGGCAGAATATTTACGACTGATAGAAACTTTTCAAACACATACGCCACTCTAAAGAGACATTACCAATACAATTTACGATGATCTCAGTCCTCAAGGGGGTCCTTTTTAAAAAGAGCCTTCAAAGATGAGCAATAGAAAAGAAAACCTACAAGGCTAGATAGCTTAAAGCATATTTTGTTCGAGTAAGTGCCCCACTACCCAGACTGTCGCATTGTGGTTGGTCAACAATAAATACACTCAAAAGCTGCATGATCACGCAAGAATTTTGCTGGTTTGTTTACTAAATTGGTCACATAAAAATATGCTTACTTGGGTGCGCAGCTTAAGAGGTAAGCAAAAAGGAAAAAAACATATTGACATTTGTGTGCATTATTTATTATAAAGGTTTTCAACAAACTCGTGCATAAAGCTCCACGCATGAGCCGCAGCTAACCGTGGTTTCTCAATCTTCAGGTCGAAAGTCGCAATACAAAAACAGCAGAGTATCGGTCGTCTTAATCAGTTGTAACTTTCCAGGTGATGTCTTAATACTTCCTGTGAAACTTTAGCTGCGAGGCCACACAAATGGGTAACAAGGACTACAATAAATTCAGTGCGGATAAAGATACTTCGACCAGTGCAAGATGAACTGCTTTCCAGCCTAATTGACAAAGTTGAGTAGCATCATGAAAACGCTGTAGATGGTTTTCGTCACCTGAAAAATAGATAAAATTAAAAAATGTTCTCCATTAATTTATTTCTCTTATCATATAGGTTATAAAAGGCCAAGAGAGTGCAATTAGGTCGCAGCTACTGTAGACAGCGAACCCAAGTAACAATTTGACTTCGGTAAGTCGCTATCGAGGCTACAGGAAATAAATCTGGCGCACTTTTATACAGGTAGGGCATTACCGAAACTTTATAGAAACCTTATAGAAGCTTTATAAAAGCACAAAATATGAAAAGAAAAATGTATATATTTTTTTTATTGTTAAATTTTTTCAATTTCTTATTTTTTTATCATTGACAAACATTATCTAATTGACTTATTGCAATTTTCATGCAGTATTCTTATAATTTATATATTACTTACAATGGGGTCGCACTGAGAATCGAACATGAGTCCTGCTGCGTAGTAGTCGAATATACTACCCCTAGGCTAATTCGTCAGAATGCTTTAGAAGTGGTAAATCTGAACTACTTAACACATTTCATTGCTTCTATAATGCCTCCTGTCAGAAGCTCTAAGGAAGCTTCTCGAATGCGTTCTCGAATCACAAGCTTTACCGAAGCAATTAACTTTCCACACATATCCTCAAAATTTTCAGAAGTCTAATAGAGATCTTATCGGAACTTAGTTTCATATCCCTCTATAGAGCCTGTGTATAAGCTTCGCAAAGGACGTACAGAAGTTATTTTGGAAACAATAACTCCGAAATCGGTCTACTTCGGTTAACAAATACTATAGAGCCTCTATCGAAACCGTTGCCTACATAAATTACAAATTTTAACCTTACCGAGAGGAAATTGTTACTCGGGAATAGTGTATAGCAGTTGGATGGTTTTTGAACGACCTTCCCACGCACTTTCTTAGTGTGCAATACATCATCTCCATCCAGTTAAACAGACCTGCAAGCCGGTGCTGATTGACATCGGAGCAACGCCACCGATTGTGATTTCCTTCGGCGATTGCGCCTTCATCAGCATCAGCCTGACTATATCAGTGCCTTGAACCTGCACCAGCCAAATCAGCCCACCGCAACGAAACATTTTACATAATTTTTTACACATTTATTACAATTTATTACAGTTAGTCCGAATTTTATTACACTTCCCGATCTCGAGATATCGCGTGCTGGTGTAGGTTCTATTTGAACCTACACCACCACTCTGTAACTCTCAATGCAGTTGAGATATTTGGTTCAAACTTAAACCAGAATTTATTACAAATTTATTACAGCTGCACCAATTCAATTTACAGTTCAAAAATTAGCGATTTACAAAACTACAAGCCTTAGAAGATACCCATGTAAGATTCAAAAACATCGAATTTTCCATTAACATCGAATACTTTATTACACCACACCACCTGATGTAATATACATTTTTTTGACTCAAATGCCTTCAGAAGGTTCCAATAGACAAACATTCACCATACGGATGTGCTATTTAATCGCAGCATTGAAATACAGACATTAGAAAATTGCCACGTCACTTAGTTACTTATTTTAACTGGAGTATTATTCCACACCTCCTTAAGACAAAATAGGATGTTAAAACGCACCTAAAAGGTAGCTATAGGCATTCCTTCACTGAAGGAAACTGCATTTTTACTCCCACGTTGAACTACAAGCATTAGAAAGTTGCAATAAAAATTAAAAAATATCAAATTTTCCTGCAACATAGAATAATTTATTACACCACACCGCCTGGTGTAATAAATGTTATTTCGAATTAGATGCCTTCATAACGTCCCTACAGACTAGCCTTCACCTGGAGGATGTGTAATTTGATCCCTGCCTTGAGCTACAAGCCTTAGAAAATTGCACTAAAAATTCAAAAAATCAAATTTTCCTGCAACATAATATAATTTATTACACCACACCGCCTGCTGTAATAAATTCTATTTTGAATTAGATGCCTTCATAAGGTCCCTACAGACTAGCCTTCACCTGGAGGATGTGCACTTTGATCCCTGCCTTGAGCTACAAGCCTTAGAAAATTGCACTAAAAATTCAAAAAATCAAATTTTCCTGCAACATAATATAATTTATTACACCACACCGCCTGCTGTAATAAATTCTATTTTGAATTAGATGCCTTCATAAGGTCCCTACAGACTAGCCTTCACCTGGAGGATGTGCACTTTGATCCCTGCCTTGAGCTACAAGCCTTAGAAAATTTTCTAGCTAGTCTGTAGGGACCTTATGAAGGCATCTAATTCGAAATAGAATTTATTACAGCAGGCGGTGTGGTGTAATAAATTATTCTATGTTGCAGGAAAATTTGATATTTTTGAATTTTTAGTGCAATTTTCTAAGGCTTGTAACTCAAGGCAGGGATCAAATTACACATCCTCCATGTGAAGGCTAGTCTGTAGGGACGTTATGAAGGCATCTAATTCGAAATAACATTTATTACACCAGGCGGTGTGGTGTAATAAATTATTCTATGTTGCAGGAAAATTTGATATTTTTTAATTTTTATTGCAACTTTCTAATGCTTGTAGTTCAACGTGGGAGTAAAAATGCAGTTTCCTTCAGTGAAGGAATGCCTATAGCTACCTTTTAGATGCGTTTTAACATCCTATTTTGTCTTAAGGAGGTGTGGAATAATACTCCAGTTAAAATAAGTAACTAAGTGACGTGGCAATTTTCTAATGTCTGTATTTCAATGCTGCGATTAAATAGCACATCCGTATGGTGAATGTTTGTCTATTGGAACCTTCTGAAGGCATTTGAGTCAAAAAAATGTATATTACATCAGGTGGTGTGGTGTAATAAAGTATTCGATGTTAATGGAAAATTCGATGTTTTTGAATCTTACATGGGTATCTTCTAAGGCTTGTAGTTTTGTAAATCGCTAATTTTTGAACTGTAAATTGAATTGGTGCAGCTGTAATAAATTTGTAATAAATTCTGGTTTAAGTTTGAACCAAATATCTCAACTGCATTGAGAGTTACAGAGTGGTGGTGTAGGTTCAAATAGAACCTACACCAGCACGCGATATCTCGAGATCGGGAAGTGTAATAAAATTCGGACTAACTGTAATAAATTGTAATAAATGTGTAAAAAATTATGTAAAATGTTTCGTTGCGGTGGGCTGATTTGGCTGGTGCAGGTTCAAGGCACTGACTATATCCTTTGCTGGCTCACGGTCATATTGTACCAGTGAATCTCGTATATCCCATCCATTATCTCTTCGTTCTAAGGGACACATTTTCAACACAAACTCTGCACGCAGCTAATGCAACCACTCACCGCCACCTCCACCATAGTGCCCAGTCCGCAGTACATGTACATAATGCTGAACAGGAAGCAGCAATACCCATACGACCCAGGCCAGTTGCCAGTAATCATTATAAACAGCGTCATCACAATGGACACCGCCGAAGACGTAATTTGCACGAAATTTATCCAGAAGTAGCATGTCTCACTCTTATCTATAAAACTGTTCAAACCATCGGCATAAGGACACTTTGAAGACGATAACCACTTACTCCGAATATGTCTGATGCCAGTTGATGATGTCCAGCAGCATCTCCATTACCTTGGGATTGTCGAACTCAGCTGCTAACTCGTTCAACTCTTGAGTCTTCAATTTAAGGATGTCGGCGAACAGCGATATATGGCCGAAGAACAACAGCACAAACACATCGCCAGCAAAGTTGCCAAATCCGCCAAAGCACAAACAAAACGACTGCGCGCCAAGCGTGATAACATACCCGTACGTTGTTTCTGTATCCACGAGCGGTATATAGAACTGCATTGCAAGATATCGGCGGCCACTCAGGGCCCAAATAACCAGCGGCACGGCAATGAATGACGGAATTATCACGCCGTATATATAGGCGGCGCCTTTGAACATCAGCTGAATCCGGGAGATGCACTTGTTCAAGGCAGCAGTGTACCCCTTACCTTTAACTTCGTACTTCACATAGAGCGACGTCAAGAATAAGCTATTCGCCGAGAACAAATTCGAGTAGGCGATCCCACTTGAGAGCTTTGATACGCCCTAAAATGTGCGAAAGTCATCTTCAGCCAATGGTTTGGATCTTTCGAATTGTGTTTCTTACCATCAGGACACTGCCGACCATGCAGAAGGACTCCAGCACGACTCCCCAGTTTTCGTTTATTTTCAGATTGACCGTGTAGACCGAAAATATAAAATACACCGTTATGGATGTCATCACTAGCCACGTTACGAAATTGACTTTGTAATTCTCATCAACGATGTCGGCACCGCAAGTTCTAGCGCAAAGACGCGTCAGTCTGAGGACTTTTTCGTACTTGTGCGATGGCTGCATTTTAGCGTACTTCAATTGAAACGCTCGAGGCACTCCTATTTATATGGAAGTTGAACTGCAGGGCTTATGTACGGCACAAAGTGGTACGAAAGTTGCTTAAATAAGTAATAATGTTTACACGGAGCGAGCTGTTAAGACAGTATCCGGATGGAAGACTCTTTTAAAATGGCAATTAAAGAAACTAATGCATGTACAGTGACGGGCAGAAGTGAGTCGGCTAGTGGTGAATGTGGCTTGAGTCTTGTTTTTGAAGGCGGTTGGTAGCGGTTTTGTAATAGAAGTGAACTAAGGTCGTAGGTATTAGATTTATCTATGAACGGCCGTGCTTCAGGACTCAAAGGAGGGCGAGTTCTACGAATGATCGGGCTTTTGCGGTGACTCAGTTGAACACCAGTTTTTGACTTAAATGTAACCGAGGCTTTGCTTTAATTATTTTCGACAAATCGGTTTCTTAGAGAAGGGTTTTTGATTCAGTTTCCGACTTACTTTAGCCATTTGAAAAATTCTGTGGGTTTATTGAAACAGGGCGAGGATCATCATTTTGTAAAAATATGTAACATGTTACAGCCAACAAGTCCACATATAGGACCACAGGGATATTTTCGCACAGCTACTCGTTTATATTAGTTTTATTTTTCAAAGAAGGGACCTTCAACTTGATGCCAATATGTGAATGGGTTGCATAAGAAGCGTTCCTATTTTCACACGTTAAGTTCTGTAACGCCTCAGGAGTGACGCGAGATGCATGCAGAAAGGCGTTACTGTTGTTACTTGTTATACTGTCAGTCGGTTACAAGGTAATGGAACTTAAGGTATGTTTTGTGCCTTTCGGCGGTTAAACCTGAGACAAAACGCTTTTGCACGAATAATTGAAGCTCTACAATCGTGCCCCTTTTTTGCATCACCATTATTAAAATATTAGTGCTCATCTTCACATCACATATTACATTCAAGTAGTACACGAAATCAACAGAAACTTGTACAAGACCTGCCATCCTTGCGCTTTCTGAGGTAGACCCTAGAGCTATGAAAACTAAAAGTGATAAGTCTTTGGCTAAAATTGGAGTGATCTAATAAATAAATAGCTGAGGGCAAATAGTTAAGGACCAATTTCATTTATTTATTTTTTTGTTGGGAAGATTGTACAGAGAAACACTGCTGTGTGGAATTTGTTTTCAATTTGTGGTGCATTAGCTCATTCACTATAAAATTAGAATCTATATCACCAGGCAAACTCTATATCGTAAAATAAAAACGGTCGAATCTTATTGTGCGTTTTGCGATATTCGATCAATGTTTTGGATTCGTCACCCGAGGAAGATAAGCACCTATGTCTGTATACCTAGCTTTCGCCCATATCATGCATTGCTCTCAATGATTCACCCAGTTCTGAACCTGTACGGAGGTCATCCACTTAACGGGGAGCACCGAAAGAAAATGCCTCCAAGATGCTACTGCGAATACTTTTGTGGCTATATGGTTCACCGACCTGATGCCACATGTTGTCACTGACAATACGACACATTTAGGCCATTGACACGAAAAATTAAAATGGATTTGTTATAGTAAATTTGATCAATAGGCACGAAGGCGGAGATTGTTATGTTTATAAAGGGTGTTTTTTATCGGTATAGAACTTTAAGTTGGCAACACTATTTTAACTGGCGGCCATTTTGTCAGCTGTCGAGTGATTTATTTTTAGTTTGCTTTGGCATTTCAACATGAATAGACTGGCGCCTGAATAACGCTTCCAAATTGTGCAAATCTATTTTGAAAATCATGGTTCTGTTCGAGATACGATAGAGCAATTAATTCGATCAACTATGAAACGTTTTCGCACCACATTTACTCTAAATGATAGTGCGCATCCACAGAGACGTCGTACAGTGCGTACAGAAGAATTCATTGCTGCTGTAGAGCGTTCTTTAAAAACGATGCTGACCAGAACGTTACAGTCAATGGTGACCGCTATAGAGGATTGATTACTGACTTTTTCGTTCATCAATTGAATAACCATGATGTGCAGGAGCTGTGGTTTTAACAAGACGGCGCAACATGTCACACAGCTCGTGCCACAATTGATTTATTGAAGGAAACGTTTGGCAACCGCATAGTTTCACGTTGCGGACCCGTGAATTGGCCTCCAAGATCGTGCGATTTAACCCCAAAGTGTTGAGCCTGTTCTTTATTCACCCGTTCTTTGAAGTCGCGATACAAGAATCTGCACTATCGTTAACGCTTAATGGAGCAGGCTTTGAACTTATGGTGATCATAATAATGAACCGTTCTGTATTTGTTCAATATGAATACATATAAATGTTCTGCATTTTCGAAGTTGTTTATTATTTTTTCAGTATTTCATTAAATTTTTAAAAACTATAACGTAAAGAATACGAAAATGATACTGCTAAAGAACCTTAGCATGCTGAAGCTAAGCTAGTTAAGCTAGTACTAAAAAAAGTGTTCTATTTAAGTTTTTTAGACTTATTTATAAAATGACAAAAAAAAATTTAGTATGTACTTGAAAACTGCGTCGAAATTTTTCTCTTTTTATATTTCTCATTATTTTGAGTTCTAAAATATGGCTACCTAACTTATTATTGACTCAGGGCTATCGGCAATTCCGAGGGAAAGAGATTCCTCTCGAAAATATTTTGTTCCCTGGAAAATATTCCTCCTATCGCGGATCTCCATCGGAATTCATTTCCACCGGAATTTTTCGAAAAATGTTCAAATGCATTGATAGTGTCAATTGTGATTTATTCAATTGTCAATTGAGCTCATATTTGGGAATATTTTGCAAATATTTGCTTTAAATCAATAAATTTCGTTTATTTGAGCAATTGCAAGGACGCGAATTGGAAATAGAAAACAATATAAATATATGAAGCTTTAAAAATGCTCAGCGCAGCGTTTATATTGCTGCCGGAGGAACAAATTCAACAAGAAAGACAATAAGTGAAACTGACCAGAAGAACTTTAAGAGATAAATCCAATCCCATAGAGTAATAGCGTTACAATATATTCGTTTTTTATTAAATTTAACCAGTGCGACAGGGTCATTAAAGCAATGCTCAAGTATCTGCTGGATTTTCACTCAGACAACCTGTCAACAATCAGAAAACCATTCGCCCCTCCTGCCATCCATCATCAAGCACTGTTAGCAATGTTGCGTTTTTCATCGAATAAATTTACAATCACCTCCAATTGTTTTTGATTAGTTCAACTACACCTTTTTTCAGTACATTTTGAAAACACTTGAATAATTGAAAATTGTTGCTCTCTGTTGCTTGAAGTGTATACCAATCGTGTGCCGCATTTCTATTTTCTCGGTTCAAACCAACCAAATTAAAAAAAAAAAACCAAGAGACTTCAAACTCCTTTAGAAACTGCCACTGTTTTGAATTTCCACCTACAAATTAACGAAGGAAATATTCCGGGGGGAATCGCATCAAATTTCGGGGGGAATTTTTGTCTACGATACCAATTTATTCCGGGGGAATTTGTTCTCTTTTTCGAAATTCATTGCCGATTAAAAGACCTATTTTTGAAAAATGGGAAGCATTTCGGGTGGAATTTTGTTCACGATAGCCCTGACTAGGCCTCACGATTTCCTTTTAAATTGTTGCTGCTATATGACTTGTAACTGCGTTCCAGAAATGCTTTACACTTGTCCTTAAAGTACCTAGAATGTTGTTTTTCCCCCGATTTACATTGTCGGCCAATGGTCCTGTCTATTAATCACCCGTTTTACATCCTTCAAGATCCCATCGCAATCCGTAAGCCAAATTTGTATAAATGCAGCACGGATATCCATATTTTGTGGAAGATCAAAATTTAAGGGATATTAGATGATAAAAAAAAACCGTACATAGCCAGTTTTTAGCTGCCGTTTTTTTTTTTCGTTTTTATAGCTGGATAGTTCTATTTTAATTTAATTTTTTAGTTTAAATTTTATTTTTATTTTAACTCAATTTAAACTAAATCACATTTTTATTTTGTTTTCGATCATTATTTTAAAATAAATACATACTTCCTGCATTATTCTAAGAAATTATTCTCAATGTACAGGGATCAAATTAAATAAATAAATAAGATGTCACACGATAACACTTCATGACCAGAGAAGGAGTTGGACTGCAAGTTTTAGGTTAACTTAGAATTTTGTTTAGCATCACTCCATGTTATAGGTGCTGAAGGGCTCAAGTGCTCGGGCAATGTTCGAGCTTTCTAGACACCAGTGACCAGTCCTTCAAAGTAGAGTCTCAAAACAACATCACTCCTTCATCGTTCCGAACAACTCTATCGCACAAAACATGGTGGTGAAGAAGCGAGTCAATGAAAAATGCGGCTTGAGCCAACACCGATAAAGCATCTTCCAAAAATCAACCATCGTCACATGGATATGACTCAAGGGAATTTCATTAGAAAAAGCGACCATTTTAGGTCGACCTTGTCAACAGATATGACATAGAACCCATCATTCCGGCGAATGTCGGTTCAGTTTTACAACTAACTGCATGGTTATATTCCCATAAATAAAGGAAAGAAAAACGTATTCTATTATTAACTGCAGGCAGTTATGGCGTGTGCGTTTCCCTACAATTGCATGGCCAAAGTGCCTGTTGCCATACACATACTCGTGTGTATGTGCTGTCTTTTAACAGCTTCGCTCTACACAGCAGTCAATTCGATACTTGGTTGATCCGATATGAATCTGAATGCATTTCGAAAACTTGCACAGCTGCAAATATGGATCAGAATTGTCTTGAAGGAGAGGTGGGACTTCAAGGCATTATGACTGCGGGCCCAATTGGATCTAATGTGATGTCCTTTTGTTCAAGTTCACTCATGGCTCTTTGTAATTGCGTCTTTGCGTGAACTTTTTGAATACTACCTCAAAATAAATGGGGCGTACCTAGGACTTGTTTAATTGATGCAGTACAGTCGCATAGAGTTCCATCAATCCAATTAAACAGAAGTGGCTGATGTAAATAATAGAATACTGAGTAATTGTTTTGCTGAATACAGCTTGTGGTGATCGATAAAACAAGACCAATGATCATTCTCATGGACCAGAAGCCATCAGAGCATTTAAAGCAATATCTACCCTCCATATTCATTCTTTCTTCCGGCTAGCAGGGCTATAAGGACACACTGACTAGCTCAAAGGAAGCAAGCGCGGTATCTCAAAATTTCGTCAAAACTAACGATCAAACCGAAACGTCCTTAAATCAAGCGTCACTGTAAATCCCATCATGGCAGCTAAAAAATGTTCCACCCATCTCAATGAACCAATTTCGGTGATTTTTTTTGTTTGCTATAAGAATCCTCATTGACAACAGGTGGATCGTAAACGGATTCGCGTATTAAAAATGCTGGAAAATTAAATTTGCACACTTACTGGCGACTACCGGGTTCAAGCGCCATTGCCGACAATATATTAATTAAAATTGTTGCAGGAGTTTACATTCATCGTAAGAGCACATAAAATAGCCAGCACCCGTAACGCACGAGGGAATTACGCCGCTTTGCACTTTTGCTGGCTCACGAAAATCCTTTTAATATTCTCTCTGAATACGAGATGGGGGAGATTTTTTTTTTATTTTTTTTTTTGACATTAAAATTTTCATTTCACTTTTTTATTTTATAATTTTAATTGCTTCAGAAATGTAAGGTGCAACGGTGCAATACCCCAACTACTCTGGGGGCTGCTGGCGCAAAGTTATATGCTAACGCAGGACAAAAGTGGTACCCCCAGCATTATGGGTATGCGACACATAAATCATCTTCAGATATATGCGCTCACGAGATGTGCACTACACATCATATAGATTATGTATACGCGTATAATTTTTTTTTTTTTTGTGTCTCCATCGAAGACCACCGAAAGGACAGTGAAAAAAGGATGGATAATTAAAATGTATTTTATGAAACGAAATTAAGAGAAAGTTTAACCCTTTTGTTGGCATAGGGTGGCGCGATTGCGAGGCAAATGGTCAGCTTCGCGTAGCACGAAGGAAAACTAGTTTTGGCAGCAAATTTAAATTAACTGTCGCTGGGGATGTTTGTGACTACGAGGAGTCCGCGAAAATTGTTATGATCAGCAAGGACGGTCTCGTTGCATAGACATTTTGTAAAGCAGGTTAGGTTCGCTTTAGCATTTTGTCATTTGTCGCTTTTAAAGAATGATCAGCAGATTGGTATAACATTTCACGGACTGCGAATTACCAGGACAAAATAACTAGCGTCGTCATCATTTGATAATTTTTATTTTGTTACCTTTTGAGCGTTTTTCGCTCTCAGGATACGATTTTGAATTCGCTTCTCATGCGATGCAGGAAGAGGTCGGTATTTGTTTAGCTTGCGCCTGCAGTAAGACTTCAATTTGTGAGTTTGTTTCATGCATGGAAAGAATAGGTGGATGTAGTGCAATGTATTTACAATGTACTTCATCCACTGGCCACGGGAGGTGTGGAAGGCAAACTTGTTTGTTTTTTTAAATGAGTTGTTCAAATAAGGTTTGCTCAAGTTAAAATTTCATCTGACAAGCTATTGGCATCACTTGTGCCTACACTTTTACATTGTAGGTCATGAAACTGACAGACCATTTGGATATGTTGACGATTTTTCTTGAATCGGGTAGGGGTACCAATCTATGCTATTGTTGAAGCTATTAAAGAAACTTGCTGCCATATTATATATTAACGGCGTTGTCAGAGAGCTTATATGCGGCATAAGAGTTGTTGATAATGATGTCGATACGGTCAAGCACTTCACCGAATTTTGGTGGCTTGAGGAACAGGTGAGGGTGGATACGCTCTCCCGGGCCGGTGCGCTACTTACGTAGCATCCTCCTTAGTTTTAAGCTAGATATTAAGTTTGTAGGTTTAGGTTTATAGTAGGGGGTCTTTGGGAGGGGCCGGGCTAGCCAACATGAATAGTGCTGCCGAGACTCGAACGACGCTTACGGCCTCGCTCGGGTCTCGGTGGCACTGATGAACCCTTGTGGGCGGCTGTCAGGCGCCCATGGACGCGATCAGGATGGTGACCAATCGATGAGATTGCTCACCACCCTGATTATAGGTAGTTTAGGTTAAGTAGCTTGGGTAGTTTTAAGTAGTTTTAAACAAAACAATAATAAAGAATAAATGTTTTCTAAAGTTTCTTGAAAATTCAAAAACAAAACAAATCATAGATATAGATAGATTTAAGACCGAAAGGCAATAATTTTAATGATATTCATAAGTTTAGAGCGCTCGCTTAGAGCCAGTAAGCTAGAATAAGAAAAAATTTAGTTTTAAATTAGATTTAATCGTTTTTGTCTAGTATGTAAGTTTAATGAAATATCTCAATAAAAATGAATTTAAAATGTAAAAAGAAGAGTGCTTGATGTCATAATTATTGTAAAGATATCTGTTGTGTAATGTCAAGTAAGTGTGATTGACCTAAAGATTTATCTATGCTTCGGAAGTCTGTTCTATTTAAGTCTGAGAGTACCTTTGGCTATCATGCTTTTGGTGCATAGCTCGTAGGTTTAATAAAGGAACCAAGGGTAGATGTGGGCAATTTAGCAAACTTACAGTTTTTGCACGATAAATAACAAGCATTGGTTCGCTAAACACTATAAAAGTGTTGATGTAAGCAACTGTGTTACATTTTGAAGGTTTTTATTTAAAAATTCCAACTAGAAAGGGGCCAAAATAGTCAAAAAAAAACTGTGGCCGACTTTCGCAAAAAGAGCCAAATTGCGACTTTAGTCCCACAATGCTGCCACTTGGTTTAAGAAGACAGAGAAAGAGAGAGTGAGTCTTGCTAGGGTTGGGGGTTAATCGCGGTTCCACTTTTCATATCTTCGACTGTGATGTTTTTTCGGCGTTGTTTTAAAACTTATAGAACTTTCGTCGTTGGCTCTCGGTTTCGGAAGTTGGGTTGTGACTTGTTAGGCAAAAGCTCAGATAAACCGGACCTTTTGCGAAGTTCTGATTAAAGCCAAAAATTTTACAGCTATTGGGCTCTTTCTAAGAAATAGTTCAGCTCTTTCCCTGTCTGGAGTGTCCGATTGAAGAAACATAGTTATACCTACTCGTCAGATAAAAATGTATATATCTATAAATAATAAAGTGCCGGTGCGATCTCAATCGCATTGCTAATATTAAAACACACTCCTTGAGAGCTCCTGTCCACGAGCGACTTCACTACCAGCACTGTGAGTCCTGCGAGACTGCGCTTCAAAGTCTTGCAACAAATGTAATGCATTTGGTATAGTTCACGGCGAACGACCTGTCCAGCTTTGAAGGTTTCATGCCTACATTGGACTCATTGAAACAAGCTATAATTGATGGGTGATTTTCAAAGTAAAATTCTGGACCTCATTTTACGCCGATAAGCTTTAGATGTAGGTAGGTATAGGTACTACCTTTTGAAAACCCTGAAGAATGAAAATATTTGGAAGAAAACGTTATGAATTTTTCAAACCATGCCACACGTAGTAAGAGTGTACATTCAACAGGATCAAACCCATATCTTTGGTGGGTATGTAACCCTAAAACGTCAATTACAATTTGATCAGACTTCACGTTCCTGTCCACGAGCGACATCATGCTGCTGCAGCGAGATGCTTATCAACGTCTATGCAATTATTTATCGACGAACAAAACTTTGTCAGACGGAAACATTTTTATTTGCAGTAAAACTTCATAAATTAGAATCTCAGTCATTAGTGCTGGAAAAAAATGTACACATCCCCATCAAGGACATCTTATAGCCAGGAGTAAACAACACATCCTCGTATGCAAAAAATAAGGCAATCCAGTGAAACGAATAGAAGCTAGGTATAGCAGAATAAATTACACTGACGTTCCTAATGGGAAATGTGATTAATCACTAAGGGAATGGATAAAATCGGTTCACAGCGTTCAGAAGTTATTTCCAGTGTAGCTGTAGGACTCCGGTTCCGTTCCGGTATTGCCTTACGTATATGAGTCTCTCAATTCACACGTCCATTATAGTTTGTCGGTAAAAGTTTTGCCTTCATATGTCAGAGCATTGATCGGATTTATTGATTGTACATAGTGCTAAAGTTGACCGATTACTTGTCTGACCAACTTCTGTGAGTGTGATGACTTGTGTGCCTCCGTCCGTTGCCGTTGCCATTCCCATCCAGCGTGACCGTTGTGCGACTAAAGTTGCAATTTGGCACTTTTTTCGTCGCCTTGCCACAATGAGACCACTTTTCTAAAATTTTACGATTTTGGCCCTTTTTGAAAATTGTACCATTTTTTTGTTCAAATACTGACATTGCCACACAATAGTGCCTGTGCTGAACGCGTATTCTCGAAATTAGCCTTAATGAAAAATAAACAAACCAATAGGCTTAACATTAGTTCCTATGAATCAATGCTTTCTGCACTAAATTTGATCACACGCTTAGATTTGGAAGATTGGGAGCCAAGTATTGATCTAGTCAATAAGTACAGAAGTACATTAACAAAAAAGTAGTATAATGTATGTTATAAAACCGACTTTACGTTTAATGTTATTTTGTTTTTAATGGTATGTTTTATTCGACTGCATTAATAATAAAATAATAATGTCTTGTTTTTTTCTTAGTCAATTTTTGATTTTTAGGTAGGTATTACTTAATTTTATTAATATTGGCCCTTTTTTTTCTCCGTGGCCCTTTTTCTTGCGACTTTTCAAAATTCTTCAACGGTAACGCTGTTCCCATCCGAATGCAAATGAGGAAAGTTGTCATCTCTCTCAGCTCTCAGCTCTCACCTCTTTGCTCTCTGCCCCAATGGAGTAGAGTGAAAAATAAAAAAAAAAAAAACCTATATGACACCGAAGCAGTTTCCAAGTTGGGGATGAAAATTTATTCATGTAAATTCATGGCTTATTAATTACGATGTTTTACACCACACCCACGAGACATACACCCGCACATGCAGCAACACGAGAAGAAGTGCAGAGCTCGTTCTGCAGCCAAATATGGATAAGGTTGGTAAGAGGAGCCATGTTGCGAACGCGCGATATGCCTGGTATAGGTATATGTATATGTGTGCAACAAAAGTACTAGTTGACAAGTACACCACCACTTGGCGCACAGTGGATGATGGGGCTTAACAAAATTTGATATTCAAGCTCTTTGCCAACCCCCTTAGTAAGTTCATTTGCATATAACATTAAAATATTTGCATTTAACAGAGATAGTCACCTAATAAACGCGATGCACATGACTGCAAGCCCTGCGAAGGGGTAAATTCAGACAATACGCGTTGAGGTTGGGTGTTATAGGTGACATGCATATATAATGTTGAAATTGGCTTTGGAAAACGACATCAGATGGACTCGTGTGATTTAGATCAAGCGTCCTATTTAATTATTCCCAAGCCAACATTAAATTATTTGTTTCAGCACCGCGACGCGTGCTAGCATAGTGATGGAAAAAGAAAACAAGCGGTGTTTGCTCGGACTGTTACTCTTGTCAATTTAACTTGATTGATACTTATGTGTATCTGTAAACGGTCTAAAAAACGGCTCTGAATTTGTTTAGCAAATCGATTGAAGAACGTATCGAAAAATAGCTCAAACACATTTCCGAAATTGGCAATGATAAAAACACAAAAACTGTACCCAAAAACGCACTAAAAATGGACTTAAATACATAAAACATATAAGAAATATTATATTACCCAAAGAAAATGGGAAAAACGCTTTAAACACGCTTGAGAAGCGCCTTAAAAAAAAAGCGAAAGCGTTTTAAAAACTATTAGATGAACGACAAAAATACGTCTTTCTTAAACTTCAATATGTTTAGACCGCCCAAACCTGCAACGAAAAATTACTATAATTATTTCTGAAAATGTCCCAAAAAATTACCCAAAAACGTTCAAAGTTAAGTCTCAAAAGGCGGACTGAAAAAGCATATCGAGGACAATTTTCCAAAAAACGCCCCACAAATCTTCCTAAAACCCCCTAAAACTGTTCCCAAAAGTAGAGCCAAGCTGATTATCAAAAAAAAGGTCTCAAAGGCGTCCTAAAAAGTTTAAAATAAAACGACTCCAGAAACCATACCGAAAATCTTACCAAATAACCGAAAAACGCAAGCCCCAAACAAGAAAAAAAAAAAAAACGAAACAGAGAAATGTGTCCAAATTAAACAAAAAAGTCCAAGACAACGCTCCGAAAAGTTTGTGAAGACGGCCCGAAACATGTTCCCAAAACAATCGAAGAACGTCGAAACGTCAAATATCGAAAAATAATTCGAAAATTGGCCAAAAGTCTTAGACAACTTGCATGCTAACTTAACGTTCGCGTACCTAGGCTTGAACCCTTAAACTTAAGTGCTGAATCTGCATAAATGCACACCACAAGGATGTAGTCAGTGATATGTGTTAGTATTGCGTGCTAAATTCATTTCAACTTAAGAAAGCATACAGTAGCATACCAGTCTTGTTTCCAAATTGATTCAGCATCTGCATTGCGTCGTACGCCACATGGCGCATCAGCTTTTCAAGAAAACGTCACCGATTATTAGGAAGTAAGCAGCAATCACTTCGGGTCATTCTGGAAGTATACCTATTCATTGGGAGCACAATAGCGAAACCAGCCCCACCTTTCGCCAAACTCAAACCGATGCCTATGGTGTGGTGGTGGAACTTTTTTTACCTGCATGACCATATTTACTTCCGCATCGTTTGGCAAAGAACTTCCCATCCGAAAGTTCCTGCCCTGAGGACAAACTTTTCAAAACAGCCAAGAGTTCCTAAAATACCCTTTAGATGAATGCGGGCGCCGAAGTACTCAAACTCAGAGCACGGCCTGTATGTCGTGTATAGTGTATAGGTACAAAAGTTCATCAGAAGTTTCCATCATAAGGTTGCATGTGAATTTGTACTCCATTTCAATTGAGGCCATTGGCATAATGAACTGTTCAAGCTTTGGTGAAAGTTTGTTGACTGACTGGCCGATCGACGGCGACGTCAATTTATGAATGGGTTATTGGTTGACTCCACCTCACCCCTGTAACGGACACTGTTGGCAAAGCCGACCGTCGCGTCGCGTCGTCGTCGTTGGTGGCACATAATTGCATTTCTGCAGGGCGATAGATTTACTCTTCCAATTAAAATTTCAATTTCGAATTGAAGTTCAGTCGTGGGAGTGGAGTGGAGCTAACCTTGAATTGGCAGGCAACTGAGAGGATGCGACCTGTGGTAGATGTAATTAAATTTACACCCCTTATTTCTCATATATGATGGAGAGGGAGGGAGGTATTATATAGAAAGCGAGAAACAGGGACGAAACTTATTTGTCAAGCCATTCGATCATGTCATGTGTATGTTCAGTTGTATCGGAAACACAATTTCATTAGGAAAATTGGCAACTTACCCAAGGGGGTGTTCAGAGTCCTGACCTGTGCGCATCACCTCATGTTTACTGCAATAACAATCACATGCCAGCAAGATGTAAACAGGCACAACATGTCTTGTCGCATCGAGTACTACCAGATGCTTCAGTCAGAGTGGCAATTGCATTGCGAAATCGCATCGGGATACTCCCAGTTGACCAAACACATGACACAACAACAAGTGAAATCAAAATATCAACATGGTATCCTTATTTATGGTTTGGGAATTTATGTTCACCTGCACTAGTGGTGGTGGTGGCGGGGGGAGGAACTATTGGCAGTTGAGTCGGCCGAATTGTCTCCCACTTAAGTGGTTTAACCGAGAGGAGTCATTGATAGGGAATTTATAATCTGCCCCGAACAGAGGTTACTAGGACGGCTATTGATGGGGAGGTCGCTTGATTGTAGATGTAAATACTTGAAGCAGAACTACCATTAAATAAAATACACACAGGACCACCGATGGCCGTGGCTAAGAGTATTTTTCTTGATAGAACAATCAACACGGCCCACGGTGGGCTCCGACCGTCTTAGGTCACACTTAAAAGGCCACCGGGTTGTAGATCGAAAAAATCTGTAATATTAATAAAACTCAGCACGTCAAAGGTAAGAACAGCAATAGGGATAGTTACTCGATGGTCATTGGCGTCTTAGCTCTTAGGAAGAACGCTATGAGATTAATTTTATCGAATACGGATATGAACTATTGCAGGTACTGTCACGGGAGTAGGGGGAAGTACATTGGAAGGTACTGCTTACTTAATTAAGAGAAAATTGATTCTTAAAACAAAATCGAGACCATATATAATTTTGCTGATTAATGTCCTTTTTGCGGCAGTAAGGACCTCAGGAGAAAATCTACTAAAAAAAATTAGAGTCTTTTGTCCGTCTGTCCAAACCCACAATTTCGTATCTAGGTCTATCTCAGAAACTAATTGACGTAGAAGGTTGAAATTTGCACACCCCGACACCATACTCCAACCCGATACTGCACAGCCGACGGTCCACATCCTCAGCCACACTAGTTTTTGTGCTGAGAGTCATCTCCATTCTCTAATCCTCCATTCATAAACCGCGTTCTCTTAATCGTTTTCCATTCCATTGGATACTCATTTTCATCCGCGCAAACTGTTGATTGTAGAGCACAAACCAGCGTTGCTTTGAAGTACCCAATAAGGTATTTTGGCTCAAATATTTAAGCTTTGGCTCAATGCTCCGAGCCAAAAGGAAATGTCTCACATTCGTCTCAAAACTTAAACATAATTTTCTTACAAAAAAAAAAAAAAAAAAAAATAAATGTTGAAAAATTAAAAAACCTTATCAGAAAATGAGAATTCACTCGACTGACAAAAGCTAGTTACGTATAAAAATTTACCAAGTGAACGCACCCATAAATTTTGCATTTATTTTCTTAAGAATTTAACAAACAACTCCATCCACGTTTTCATTTAACTAATGTGGCTCAACTTGTGTGGAATTGCTCGGAAAATGGCTCAACTCCAAAATTTCTTCGGAACAACGCTGGCCCAAGCGACCTCTCGGTCATTTCATCCCTAAAGCGTGTCCTCTCTACTCTTACATTCATGTAGTTTACCTCATCTGCAAAAAATCTTCACAATTTCCAACTCTAAAGAAGAACGTAACCTTCAGTGCGCGAGTGACACTGGCACTTGGCCGGTTTTTTTTACTTTAAGGATATCAGAGTAAAATATGGACTAAAATTTCCTTTTTAAGGATTTCTAGGACAATTCGATAAAAATCAAATTTTCAAAATCCTCTTGAAATGCCATTGCTTAAAAAAAAAACATTTGAAACCATCAACTTAAGAACACATTGGTTAGATGGCATTTTTAAGGATTTCAAGGATATTTTCTTCAAAATCATATTATAAAATTACAAAAACTTTTTATTTTTGAGAAAATTTTGAGAGCAATAGATGTGTCCTTTTTGGATTTTAAGGACCTCAGGGTGACATATAGGCCAAAATCAGATAAAAATCGTATTTTCAAAATCCCCTTGAAATGCCATTCTTTAAAATAACAATCCGTTTTATTTTTAGCGAAATTTTGGGAGAAATGCCCTTTTTCAAATCCACCTCAAAATAAAATGTGCATGAAGGTCAAAATCTACTTTGTATATTTAAGGAAACCTTGTGGAAACGTCCTTCTTAAGAATTTCGAGGACCTTTCTGAGATTTCAATGACATTTTCAAAAACATCCTTTAAACTCACCAAAAACATTAGAAATCCAATACAATACCCAGGAGTGCTTGTCAAAATCATTCGAAGCCCGTCATTACCCTTGCACGGGTCTAGCCCATACTTAAACCCGTCGTTTCATCATAGTTAAGGTCTGGCTTTATGCCTTTGAAAACTCGATTTCGAACTTATTTTTGTATATTGGAATTGAACAAGTCGGGGAAAACCACTCTCCCACAAATAACTCGCCAGAACTTTTGTTTGCTTTTAGCAGTAATTAGCCCCGACTGTGTGCGTAGATCCATGGCCACAGTCCCTTTGATGTAATCGACAGCTACCCACCAGCTTACTGATTGGCTGCTTGCTTTTCGAAGAAATTGATATCAAAGTCCAGTCTCACTCCCGCCTGTCTGGATTATAAATTTGTTAGTTAATTTAATCCTAACCCTTGGGCCGATTCTCCCCTCAGTGACCTCATGCTAAAGCAGTTTCCGAACTCCTCAAAGGTATGAACAAATCCAATTTAACAGTTGCTCCCTTTTCCTAAGGACATTCCACCCAAACATGTTGGGAGCTCCCGGAATCATAATGCCCATAGAGATGTTCAATGATGTCCATTGTTGAAAACGGAAAACCGAGTACCTACTACCAGCTAATCCCAACCATAACAGAAATGTTATCATAGTGATAAATGGAAAATTATTTGGAATCCAATCCAAGAGAGAGCGAGAAAGAAACTACATAAACGGATTCCCGAAGGTTGTAATAAATTTGCGAACTAGCAACAGCTTTACGGGGAACAACCTTTCTTAGCCCCGGCAAACGCAAGCAATTCCCATACCAACAGAATCACACCACCACCCTACACCAAGAGTGTAGATGAAGCTGTGATAAACAATTTCCAATCCCCATGCCAAAGGAAGCAACAGAAGCACTATACTCGTAGATGCCGCCTCGTTCGCAACCTCGGCATGGAGTAGAGGTGTTATGCGGAGAAATCTTGGTGAGAGAATTGTTTGTTGCAGAATCTCTTGCCTTCCTCGGAGGGTGAATTCCGATTCCTACTTCTGTGTTTCTTTTTCAAAATCTGAACATAAATCCTAATACCAGGAGATGGGGAGTGGAACCTGTGCCTCAAGGAGTCTCAAGGAGAGGCAATTATATGCTCGCAATCGCACACTACACTCCACAGAAGATGTAATTATATCACAAAGTTATCAGGAATCCACCTATATACACCGAGACCGACGACCCCCTCGACCTCGGAATGAAATTAAAAATTATTTTTATGATCCTTGTGCGGTAAATATTTACCGATTGAATGGGTTAATTACATCAGGATTTTCTGTGGCGCAGGAGATGTTGGCGTCGCTTTTCCGTTTGAGAACTGGATTTTTTTTTCTAGCCGGCTTCACAATAACTCCTCGAATGACAATGATGATAACAGCGGAAGACGAAAGACGCGGTTGGATTTTGTAGAAATTCTCTTTGGCGAGGGCAAATTGTCTGTCAGAATTTAAGATTCGTGTATTTAATTGGAGCAACTATATAAATTCGCCCCGGAAGGCAAATTCGCGATTCTCAGGCGGAGAAACGATAAGTTTATGAGCCGGTGTATCTTGGGTTGTTGACGGTCCTCGGAGGGGCGCGGCATGGTTGAAGCATTTCTATTTGCAATTGCTGTTTGTCGGATTAATGGTTGTACTTCTGTAGCGCTGCTGTTTCTTTGCCAGAGGAGATGGAAACGATAATGGGCGAATCCTCGAATTGAAGTTCGTTTTTTGGTACCTTGGCTATAGTGGATAAAAACTGACTCTTAGCTCTGAGCAAGGTAATTAGAAACCGTCTTTGATGTCGGCCGAAAAAATACTATTGAACCAAGGAGAGCAAATAATTAATAGCTTTGGTTGTGCCGTGATTGGGGGTATTGGGATCCGATGGCGTAATGGGAGGTTCAACAGAGATTTTATACAGCTTAAGACTGTAGTACCAGGTTTATCCAAATTGCCAAGTAGAAAAACACACTTTGAGGACGAAATGAGGGATTGAATGGATCTATGATACAGAAAGATGGGGAATTTTTCCCCGATTCACAAGAAAGAAGATCCAGAACGTTGTAATCGACTTTGAGGCTGTAAGGGACTTTTCCTACCTTGAAAAATAACCGCTGTTTCTTTGTTATTTTGAGAAGGGGCTTATCCTGAACTACTGAGAAGTTTATTTAGATATGTTCTTGTTCATTTTCGGTCTGCTTTATTGCTCCAAAGCTTGCAGACTGAAGGGGACCTCGAGTTTTTCGAGGCAAAGAAAGATACCTACTTCTATTTGGGGATTGCAAAATATAACAGATGTTGATTTCTGTCCTCAGCCTCGTGTCTATTATGTTGCTCAACCATTACTTTCACCTCATCACATGATAGTTATTTCTTAAAACAATATAGAATCAGCAATCAGCATATGACAGACCTATCCCGTCCGCCGGTTCGCAACAGTTTCCTGAGTTTAATCAGACATTGTTGTCACCCAATAAAAAAATTTAATTAATCCTAAGTGGTTATTTTGAATAAAGTGCACTTGCTGATGTCCATGTGTCCATATATACGTGCACATTAGTGTAGATGTGCGAAGCCACCACACTAATTAGTAGAGCTTTAAATTGGAATATTGTTCACCTTCCTCAGCTGACTGTGCAAAATCAGTTTTTGTGACCAACATTGTCAGCTTTGGCGGTATTTCTATATCAACCACATAATCAAATGGAGGATTGATTTAATTGAATCGCGCGTTTGTTTTCCCGTCCAATTAACAGGTAGATTTGCAAACTACACACAGAACTAGGAGAGCAGCGGCTTAAGCATCGTCTGGTGGATTAATTTAAGTAAACATAGCTGTAGGGTGCTTACATGATCGCCATAGGGCTATGATTGCAGCCGATTACACAACTCAGTCTATGGAAAACCATCCACACTTTCATTGAAGTAAAAATGGTATGGATATTCACCAACGGTCATCCAAGATGAAGTGCATTGAATGGGGTCGGGGTCTGGTGTCTTCTCAGTGGAACTGAATATCTCCCACTGAAAATATAACCTTGGTATACCTATTTGATAAAAATGAGCGTTAATTCTATAATTTTTGTGTCAATACACGCCCAACAAAATGTTTCTGTCAGATTTGGCAGGAATTTGATAAGTTTTATCTTGTCTCAAAGCTTTTGTTGTGATAACAAAGTTTTGGTAACAAACATGGTTTATTTGTACGTATGAAAATATTTTGTTTAATTTATCAAAATGCTGTTGGCTTTACAAAGATATCTAGCAATTTGACCCTTACCTTTTTGTTAAATAAACAAAAAAAGTGGTTAATATCATCGAAATTGTTTGCCATTTTGTTAAATCAACAACACATTGTATTGTTGATAGTACGGAAATAATCTGTCAGTGTTAGACTACTAAGCGAGGGCTCCCAGGTTCGAATCCCGCAAAAACCCAAATTCCAACTTAGGGTTTTTCCACTGCGCCACCTCTCGCGAACGTCTGACAAACAACCGAGAGTATAACTGTCTTGAAAGAGCTTCTCAATTAGCCGCTTGGAATCGGCATAAAATTGTAGATCCCTTTCATTCGTTCCAAAAATGAAAACTCACACAAAACGAATGGTTGTGAGAAGCTAGGCCTTGGGTCCCTACGGACCTGTTGCGTCAACTATTTTAATAAATGATACGCAAAACAAAAAGTTTTGCTTTTAGATTTATTAAAAAAAGGTATTATTTATAAAATTTCATTAAATTATTTTTTCTGGAAAAATTAATACAAAATATGTCAACATAAAATTAGAAAATTAAGTAAAGGCTATTACTCTTAAGACATTATGGTACCTAATGCCATTCAACTTGAAAATAAAAAGATCAGCTATTCTTTAATCACCGACAACGACGTGGATGTAGTCATCTCCTTCAATATAAAGCGTCTTTTAGATTCGGATTATCAAACTGCAATTCAAATTATCAAACATCTCCAAATGACACGATTCAGCAGCAAGTCCAACGGGACAAAATTTAGTATCGAGTGTACTTCGTGTACTTCAATGATAACATTGCGCACGTTGCAGCTTTCAAAGTCGACACTCCAACGTTTGGTGGTGTCCAAATTGGATAATTGGCCGCAAGGGATATTTAAACGATGTTATATTTGATTTGATAATCGCGTACATAATTTGCCTAGTAACTCACACGCATCCCTAGCTTTTTTTATTCTATTTCAACATCGACCCCCCCTCATTATTGGAAAAGCCTTTAAAAAGGCTGAGAAAAGGAGTTTTCAGGATCCGCCAGAGCTTGTTTTACGCGAATGTAACAAAATCGAATTTATAAACTAATCTATAATGCAACATCTGGAAGGTAAAATTTGTTTTGCAATTTAAGTAAATACTAGGTAGAGAAATATTAAGGCAAGTGAAAATAGTTAAATCCGAACTTAAGAACAGGAGTACAAATTGTCTTTGGGGATTAGCGGAGTATGGCAGACGAAAAAGGAGTATACAATCCTTCTATTTCAGTACTTTCGGTAGCACTGAATAGCTAACGATTCGTTCGTCGAATGTCTACTATCAATACTGCAGAGGCACCATCCCGTCCAGGAGAATTCCCTGTAGTTCAAACAGTCGTCTAAGTCATTAAGTGGGAGTTTTGCACTTCGCACTACTCTTAGCCTAAACTTATACCAAGGAAAACAAGAAATCAACCTGTCTCATGAAAGTTTAAGAAATTCATATCTTTATTAGATTTTGCTACCGCGCGGCACTAGCTAAAATGATAGAAAAAAACCAAAGTAACACAACTTCATAACTCAAACTGTTTCGTCACATCACTTCATAGTCAGACAACAAATCTCGTCAATCACATTGATTTATAGCACAGCCATACGACTAAGGACAGACAAAAACAAAAAAAAAAATATATATATATAACTCAGACGCTTCACAAATCGCAATCGCAATACCCAAAGTGATTACCTTGCCGGTCACAGCAAGAAAAAATAACCACCCACAAGATAGCCAGCACAAGCAAGACACTCATATCATAACGTCCATTGATGGTGAGGCTCGCCTACAAAAGGCTCCCATTTCAATCAAGCAAATAGCACTCAATCCACTCTGCTCTCTATAGCATCTCATTTTTCATAACCCCCAAAATCGTCTCGGTTGATGGATCGACGTTGCTAATGTTTTCGACTGACCACCGCACACACGCACCCACACCGACACCACATCATAATCCGCTCCTTACATAGCCAGAAGGGGAACACCGACCCACAGAATATTATGTTCCTTATCGCCTGTCTGCGGTATAGGAAAGATACAAGCCGAGACATTAAGAAGATACTTTACGACCTGTAAAGTTAAAGGTTTAATTGTGAAACTTTAATTTGATGCGAAGCCAGAAAAGACATTCCAAGAAACACTTACAAGCCTTGACGGCAGCCCGGTATACAACTTACTTGCCAATGGGGTGTCGAATGGATAGATGCGGGGTCATGGGGATGGGGGTTGGTTTTTATGCGCCGAATACAACGATAAACATTCGTGTTAAGGCATAAAAAAGGGAGCCTGCATCCGCTACTAAAGTAGCAAAACAGCCTCGTAAAGACGAAGGTAAGTTAATGCGATCAACATTGATGGCGTCACTAGTCAATACATACAGATACACCCAACCGAAGTTGTAGTGATGTTAATGTTTATGATTTCATTAAATTACCCACCACGGTATTTCGGGCCACGAGACTCAGAACTACCCGAGCCGCATTCGCACGAAACTACATTCTCATTCGCGGTTTTCTTCGTCCATGTGTCTGTCTCACTCCCACTCTCGCCTGTGGCAGTGGAAAACAATTATTTAAATTTGATGGTTAAATCATCACTATTGTGACAGTACAAAAACAGTCGAACATAATTTATTATTAATAGTTATCAATGCGCGGGTTAGTTTGACTATATCAGTTGCGAGGCCGAGCGAATGCTGGGTATATCGCTGTAAGGATGGGAGTCCTACCTCCTGCGCCTGTAAATGCATTTAATGTGATATAATTTACTCAACATGACTGTTGGGCGAGTCTATTGCGCGGTCATGCTAATTAATTTATTATGTTGCTCTGCAGCTTGCTATTCTTATATTTATTTGCCAAAAAAAGGACACAGAATAATTGATTGTGGACAGTTGTGTGGTGGCATTGCGTATATTTGTAGTTTGTTTGCATTTCGAAAATATTGCTAATTGGTTAATTACTGATGTGATATTATTTTCTGCAGTTATTTACACGAGCGTAGTGTGTGGAAGTATCTACCTGAACGGTGCGATGCCATTTCAAACCGTGACACATGTCCTGACAACTGTGTTTCCCTTGGGGTGGGCGATGCCAAAAAAACACGCTCAAATAGTTTCATTCCGCTTTACTAATAATCCAGCACTAATGTCGAGAGTTAGTTGGCTGCCAGGCTTAGTTAAAATGTACAACATTTGTGAAACGGTACCAATTAACAATTAGACCTCCACATTTCCTAGTGCGACAACTTTCCTTAAGGCTATTACATTTGTTGTCATCGCAGAAATCAAATTCCATAATTTGTTTTCATGAATAACAAGTTCAATGGTTTCTGCAACATTTTTTTCGAAAAAAAAGGAATACATGAATGGAATTAAATTTGCCCAACAGATATTTTCAAAGGTTTTTTTTCAGGCTTATTACCAAAGAGGATCTAAACTGGAGGGACAACTGAGAGCAGAAACGGTACATTTGCCTACAAGCTGCCTGTCCTGCATAGGAATTCCTAAGTATTGGTGCCTGTACAAATCAAGGGAGCGCCATTGCTGCAGCTCGCATACTTAGAAAATCGTGTGATCCAAACTATACAGGGACTTGATGTCAATCGGGAGGTCATTTTTTGGTGGAATTTTAACTGGGGGCGATTGTGTTCGACATTTTTGGTACCCTTTAGTTACACGGCGTTCACATCGCGGTTCAGTTTAAAAGTCTTTACAGTTTATTTAGTTCTGGGACAATGTAATTCCTGATATAATTTCGTCAAAATGCCAAATACCTTAATATAGGTAATCGTCGTTTTATTTTTCAATATTCATCGGAAATCCATCTCATGTTTTTAGAGAAAAATCAACTTAAACGGTTTTGCACTTTTAATAAAAGAGATTTTGTAACTTCAAGCTTTTATTGCAGGTATATTTCAATCAACAAATAAATCCTATATGTAGATCGCCGTATATTTATGTGAAATAAGACGTGTTTTTGTGTTAGGAGTTTTAACATATATTCACTTGTTTTAACGAATTTACTTTCCGAGAATAATATTTGTCTTTACATATGAATAAAATTTGCATTTTTACTGTTCCTAAGTAACATCAACACTGTTCACTCTTATTAAACCACATAATTCCCAATCATGTTTTGATTTTGTACAAATATTGTGCAAAAAAAACGAAGTTCAAAACACCCACCCAAAGTACCTAATAGAAATTTATGCAATATCCGGGGATATTTTGAAAAAAAATTACTTTTGCTTGCATGGTATTAACTTATTTTTGGAACAACTTCCAAGAGTAGCTGCATGAATTCTGCCGTCAAAAATATTTTTCATGCAAAGAAAATTAAAAAAAAACCTGAAACGTGAATGACATGGATAGAGAACAAGTAAAGCTATCTAAAATACCATACTCAACATTTATTGTTATAAATTCATGTACAAATTGTTTTTTATTGATAAAGATCCACCCGGCGGCCATCAATAACACGTATTCACAGACAGGAAAAAAAGAGAATTTGCCGGGAAAATCGGGAAGTTGACCCTATAGTTTGGATCCTCTTTGCTTATAACAAGCAGAAAACAAAACACAAAATAGGAAATGCACAAAATATCCGCTGATTAGTCAAATATCATATGTAAATCAGTAATGCCCTATCGTTCGATCGGACACAGTTTTCGGTGTTCTTATAGTACGCTTTCCATTGTTCTCTACTAATTCACGATTGTTGTATGAGTGCATTAGTGTCGTAATAAAACCCCCTTCAAATTATTCAGTAAACGGAACACAGTTTATTAGAAGTCTTGATTTATTCCTAAGCGGATGATGCAAAGTAAAACTTATCGGTGGACGAAAGATGAGAATTGAATCGTTTGCAAGTGCATATTTTTGAAAATAGAAATAAAAGTCTGTTGATTCATTTCAGAATAAATTAAAATCCCACGTAGGGAGGCTATAAACGTTTTAAGAACCTATCGCCTAGAAAATAAATAAATACCAATTGATGACAAAAGTTGAAATTCTCTCAGAGCTTTCTAGTACCTGTTATTTATCCAGAAGTTCCTAAATTTGTTATTTCGGGCGTATTTCGCTGAGTGCTGAGATGCTATTCTTATCTATATTTTCCGTGAAATGTACCTCTTCACACCAACCATTGTCTCATTTCTCGGCGAACAAACTCCTTTTCACAGTGTTTCATAGGAGTATGGTTCGGGCTGATATTTGGCTGGATATCAACCCGAACCACCTAAGGTACTGAGAATTGTTGGAAAAAGTAGGTATACAGGTATGAGCCGTCGAAACTTCACTGAACATCAATTTTATTTGTGACGACTTGCCCAGGAAAGATCCGCCTCATAACTAACATAAAATTTACTTTTTGGTAAGCATCCATTCGGTGCTTTCAAACTATTGAAATGACAACCAATCAAAAAGCATCACTAGCAGCTAAACAAGATAAAGCAGAGACAATTCATTAACCATTTCATTTTATCAAAAGTGCGATGGATGAAATAAATACATGCACAGAGATAATAATACAATTTTGTGTCTAGTATTTAAGTATAAATAATGATAACAATAAAAATTAATTCAAAAGTATAATTTTATGTGTTTAGACATATACCAACAAAGCAATGTTTTTCAACTGACTAACTTGCATTGTTGTATCCCAACGAATGAAAACAGAAAACGTTTATAATTTACTAAAATCAATTTATAATTATAAACTCTCAGCCTGAACAACAGGGTATTTGAATTCGCTCCCATTACGAAATTCAATACTATCATTTTGGTTGGGCAGCACTCTTATTCAAAATGACAATAAGGCTTTCCCAACATTAACATTTAACTATATTTGTTTATTACTATCGGTAAAGGCATTTTGGAAAGTGTGGAGCCTTTGAGTAAGCTGCCAGACTTAAGTTGATTATTGGTAAGGTCGATTGTGTTTTGACGGTTGGTTAGTGTCAAGAGAGACGAAGAAAAAACGGATCATCCGATTTGATCTATCTTTTCTTTGTTGTGTTCGGCTCGGTCCAAGGAAGCTACATACGTCGACAAAATTTAAAAATTTGAAGGAAATTGGAAAATTCGTTTTCCACACCTTTTGTACGGTTAATTTCCTATTTTTATAATTTTGATCGTTATATACGGTGAGATCGTGTTTGTCAAAAAGTTCTGCTGATGATTTTCAAGATTTGGGAGCTTTTATTGACGGAAACCATTTTTTTTGTGCTAATTTCAAATTGGATTTTTCGGTGATTGGTAAAACGTTGATTATTTTACTATTTACTTTTGATATAGGATTTTATATTTAATATAGACACTTTAAAAAAAAAATGAAAATTGTTTTGTCCACATGTTTTAAAAACCGCTTTTATGGAGCTCAATGTCTCCAAATGTCAGTCTGTTACCTTCTCCACGGTGAGGGGCTTGTGCCCCCAAACGTCTATAGCCCAACTGCTCAGAGAGCTCTGAAGATTTCTTTAATGGATCGCGTGTATTTTCTATTCTTGCTTCTGTTCAATTATTTAGCGAGTGCCAATGCTAGGTATACCTATCTTTATCAATACCCAGTGTAGATTAGATTAGATTAGATTAAGAGACGGGAGAGCCTTCAAAGGGCTCTGGCACTGCGGCTACAAGAGTAGCCTATTGTGCCTTCCCAAGTAGGTTCCTAGAGCCATCTTTTCACTCCAGAGGCATTCAGGAAAACAAGAATCTTCCCTGGATGTAGGTCAGCAAGAGTTGCTGGATCGATAATCTCATTCCCTAGGATGTTTTTCCTAAGGCGACATAGGGCCGGACAGGCTGTGAGTATGTGAAGAGAGGATTCATCACTCTCAAGACAGAGCCTGCAGGTAGGTTCCGGTGAGACGCCAATGCGGTGGAGGTGTTTTTTCACGTGACCATGGCCACTGATAATTCCTGTAAGGATCCTCAGATTATTTCTGTCCAGATTAATTAGGAAGAGCGATTTTCTGGGGGAGAAATTAGGTAGAAATTTTTTGGTGCAGGTCTGCCCAACTGTGTTTTCCCAAATCTCGTTCGACTCGATGCGAGATAGATTCTTGATATGGGACCTGAAAAGGTGTTTGCTGACTCCGCAGAAGGGTTCAGGACCGATAAGTGGAGTGGAAGCTCCGATTTTGGCCAGCGAGTCTGCTGATTCGTTACCCTCAAATCCTCTGTGGGCTGGTATCCAATGGAGGATGACTAGGTTATTCTTAGAGAGTTCGTGGATGGCTAAGAATGTTTCTAAGATAAGTTTTGATTTTATTACAGATGAGTCGAGAGCTTTGAGAGCTGCTTGACTGTCTGAGAAGATAAATATGGTTTTACCCCGAGTGTTAGAACTAAGATTTATTCTAGCGCAGTGGTAAATTGCAAGGACTTCAGCCTGGAATATGGATAAGTTTTTACCAAGGCTGACTGACAAGTTCACCTGGGGCGACTCACCGTAGATTCCAGAGCCAGTCCCTGACTCCATCTTAGAACCATCTGTGTACCAGATGATATCCCGATGAGATGGATTGGGTTTGTATTTCTCCCATTCATCCCTAGGAGGGATAATTATGGAGAAGTTCTTGTGGAAACCATATTTTGGAAGCATGTCATCAAGAGGCATGCTAAATGGGCTTGAAGGCTCCATGGTGCCGAGTAGAGACAGATGACCTCCCTGATAGCTATATGGGTCAAGGCAGTTCGAATGGTACAGGCGGTGAATACTTAGTCTAGCCTCCATTTGAATGTGCGTTTGAAGAGGTGTTAGACCAAGGATGACATTGAGTGCCGTTGTTGGAGTGGAGCGAAGACAGCCCGTCATGCAGATTCCAGCTATACGCTGAATGCGTTCTAGTTTTTTGACTGCAGTGACTTCGTTAGTCTTCGGCCACCAAACCACAGCAGCATAGGTGACCGCAGGTCTTACGACGAGCGAATATAGCCAGTGTATCATCCTAGGTCTAAGACCCCAGTTTTTACCGCAGACACGGCGACAGATCCATAAGGATTTGGTGGCTCTGTTTACGGTACGTTCAATCTGCTGATTCCATGAAAGTTTACTGTCAAGTATGACTCCTAGGTATTTTGCTTCCCGAGAGAATTCAATGGTCTCGCCGAACATGGTAGGGCGAATAAGGAGATCTAAATTCCTCCGTTTTGTAAAGGGGACAACCGTTGTCTTCTTTGGATTTACAGAAAGACCTTCTTTATTGCACCATCTCTGAACAACAGATAAGGCGAATTGCAGTATTTCTGAGACCGTGCTTTCGAATTTGCCACTGACAACGATTGCGACGTCGTCGGCATATCCTATGGCATAGATCCCTTGATTTGTCAAGGACTGAAGTAGGTCGTCAATGACAAGGGACCATAAGAGGGGCGAGAGGACACCCCCTTGAGGACACCCTCTAGTTGTGAGAGCTGAGATTTCCACATCGTCGATGCGGGTCTGAATAATTCTACTATTCAGCATAGACATTATCCAACGTCCTATGATAGGAGATTGGTTCATGTTACTGAGAGCCCTACTAATGGACTCAAAAGGCGTATAGTTGAAAGCTCCTTCAATGTCCAGGAACGCAACGAGACAGATTTCCTTACAATTGATGGAGGATTCGATTTTGGTTACTAAGTCATTGAGTGCTGACTCGGTGGATTTACCTGGTTGATAGGCATGTTGAGATATGCTTAGCGGAAAAGATTTTAGGGCTACATCTCTAATGTGTCTGTCAATGAGTTTTTCCATGCTTTTAAGAATGAAAGACATGAGACTAATGGGGCGAAAGGATTTCGGACTCGAATCCAAATTCCTCCCTGCTTTAGGTAAATATTTAACTGTTACCTTACGCCAGGCTTCCGGTATGTGACCGTAGGCCAGACTACAGCTAAATAGTTTGGTGAAGATGGGTGAAAGTATTTCAACTCCCTTCATCAGAAGTGCCGGAAATATGCCGTCTTCTCCTGCTGCTTTATAAGGCTTCAGGGAAGATATGGCCCACTTAATGGCATTCTGATTACAAATTTGTTTCGCAATTTTCCAGTCCCCTCTCGTCGGCAGGCCGATCCGCTCGAGTCGGGGGGATAGGTTTAGCGAGAGAGGATCAATTATAGTTGATCCGGGAAAGTGTGTTCTAAGTAAGAGATGAAGTGTCTCTTCCTTATTTTGTGTTTGACAACCGTTCTCATCGGCAAGTGTGCCTACTGAGAAAATTCTGTCAGAGGCAAGAACTTTATGAAGTCGGCAGCTGGAAGGAATATCAGAGATATCTTCACAAAACCGTCTAAATGATTCTTTTTTGGCCTTCTTAATAACTTTGTTGTAGTTGGTGAGAGCACTAGAGTAGGTTTGCCAGTCACCATTTCGTTTGGCTTTGTTGAAAAGTTTCCTTACTCTCGATCTGTGTTTTTCGAGATCTTTGCTCCACCAGGTGGTTTCCCTCTTAAGCTTTTTTATCTTCAGGGGGCAGTTTTCCTCGAAGGCAGATATGATGGAAGATCTTACCAGTGCAGCAGAGTGCTCTAGTTTTTCTAGGGTATCAATTCGAGATATTTTACCATTGAGTGACTGACTTAGGTGCTCTTTATAGGAGGCCCAATCTGTATTTCTCTTTGGTCGGAATGACGAAATTGTGGTATTGGGTTCGTTAATTTCAAATCTGATGTGTCGGTGGTCTGAACATGACGGTTCAGAAGACACATACCAGTTGGATATTAGGTAATCAGCTGAGGAAGTAGCTAGAGTAAGGTCTAGAACTTCTCTTCTGACTGCGTTAATGAAGGTTGGTTCCCTCCCGATATTGCATATAGTAAGGTTATTGCATGTTATAAAATCAAATAAGGACTCACCTCGATTGTTGATGTTCGAGCTCCCCCAGGTTGAGTGATGTGCATTCGCATCGCAGCCGATGACAATTTCTGTCCTGGTGCGTTGCGAATAGCGGAGTAGGCTATCTACTTCTGCTGGAGGGCATACATTGGAGTCACCGGGGAAGTACGCGGATGCTAAAATAACTTCCTTGGTGTTGTTGATCTTCACAATGGCAGCTGTGATGTCACTGGAAATGAACTCTGTCAATGGGAAGAAGTTCGTATTATTGGCAAAAATAATGCATGTTCTAGGTCTACTGGATGAGGTGGAATAAAGAATCCTACCTGTAGGTGTTGAGAGTCCTAGAATTTTGCCGTCTGTGCTAGTCCATGGTTCCTGCACGAGAGCAACGTTAAGACCGTTGGAGTTAATGGTCTTGGTTAAGACTGCCGAGGCAGCCTTAGCGTGGTGAAGGTTGATTTGAACAACCTTCATGTCTTCCTTTGAGTAGGGGGGGCTTTTTTGTAGGAGCCCCCTCTTATTCTGTCATCCCGGCCCTGTGGCGGCCGACTCTTATCAGGGAGTCTTCGGGAAGAGCCAGACAATGTCTGTCTGGAACCTGATTGAGCCGGCTTGCGAGTCGGGTCGCTGTTGCGTGATCTGGCAGAAGAATTGGTTGAGGAGGATGGCCTGTCTCCTTTATCCTTTTTCAGCGCGGGTGGAGGAACAGGCTTGACCGTTTCTACCACCGGCTGAGTAGACGTTTGAGTAGATGCCAGCTTGGTTGGTTCAGGAGTGGCAGCGGCTGAGCTGGCGGGAAGCGACTGAACAGCCTCCTTGGACGCCTGCTCGCTACTTCTTGCCTCTTTAGGGTTCGATGTTGCTCGAGAGTACGGATTCTTCTTGATCCTGAACTGAACCCGGTTCATATTAAAGAACGGCTGACAGTTCAGGTCCTCAAGGAGTCTTACCGAACACTCATCCATCGAGATGGTCAAGGCCAGACCCTGAGCATTCGCCACTTTCCTAAGAACTTTCCAGTCCTTGGTGGGAAGAACTCTGTTTTGCAGCCTAAGTGACCGCAAAATGTCGTCCACGGAGCGGGAGGTTCCCGGGAAGAAGGCCGTTGCCACACATGGTTTAGGGAGATCGTCCCCTTCAACTAAGCGTAGCTTAGCGTTCTCCCACGGCAAGATTTTGTCAGTGATGCTGGCTAGCCAATCTCTGGTGCTAGTGTCTGCACAGTTGACCGTCAACCACCCTGGCTTGTACGAGCAGCCCAGAAAACGAATCTGTGGGCCATCGTCGGGGAGCTTATTCACCTCCCTGATGATGGCATCTTCCACCGCTTTTTGATGTACTGGCTCAAGGTGACCATCCGGAAAGTTATCCAGTAGGAGCCCGACTTTTATAGTTCCTGCTACTTCCGCGAACAGTGGAGCATTGGGCCTCGCCTTCTTACTAGGACCAGCTGGAGAGTTGGTACTAGACCGAGGGCGCTTGTTGGCTGAGGAGGCTTCTTTGTTCGCCGGTTCATTGAGGACTTTCTCCAAGGCCTCATTGTAAGCAAGACCGTCTGCAAGAAGGCGTCTTAGTCGCTTCTTGTTGGATGTGGTCAAGCGTTTCCTTTGAAGGGATAGCTTCTCCATCCCCAGGTTTTTAATCGAGTCGGTTTCAGGAGCGTCAGAACAGCTCCTGTAGGCCTCCTCCGTGAGCACAGAGCTCACCGTGTCGACGGATTCTAAGTCGCTGTCGACAGTAGGTCGTTCAGGACGGTCTATCCGTCCATCCCGACTGGGTTCAGCTATAGGCTGACAGACAGAGATAAGGTCTTCGTTATCTCCATCAGTTAAAGTTTTGTTAATAGGTTGTTCAATTTTGATCCCACGAGTAGCTAGGGAAATGCCGTCCATCCACACAGAGCCCCGCATGCGTAGATAAGGCTAGATGAAACCGGAGGGCGCCTGGTATCCGGAGTACACCGTTAGCGACTGAGCTAGTTTATTGGGGCCCTCAGCCTGGGCGGTCCTGGTACGGTGCGGTTAACGCCTCTAACCCAGCCCCAGATTTAATGGTTTACTCCAACCTCAAACTAAATGGATCACGACAAACGATTAAGGCGTTAGCGTGGATCCTTAGCTGACACTAATCAGTAGACCTGATTAGCCATTTTCAGGCGGGCGCCCACGTGAAGGACTATAGAATGAGGATTTGTGCCCTGGCCCTATAAACAAAATACCCAGTGTAAACAAAATACATAATTTCTGATTTATACTCAACAAAAGGACGACGCGTAAAATTTGCGTCCTTCTTCACTTAAGCTTCGGTTGCTGTTATAATGTTGGCATTTGCACTCTCTAATTAATCTTCGCATCATATCTCATTAATCTTTGTTATTGGGCTTAAAGCGATGCCATTATGGCGAGTCTTTATATGAGCGCCGCTCCCTCTGCCACCGACCGCCCGTCAGTCATAATTCCTGCAAATGGAAATCCCTCGTTATTTACATGAGGAATTAAATAAAATTAGAAATAATTTCGTATACACGCATGTAAACGCCATATACATAGGCGTGTCACGTGCGGGTGGTCCTACGCATCATTTATCCCTACACAATGCGGAGGCTTTTCCAAGGCGAATGGATATTTGTGATGATGCGAAAGGCAAAGGCAACCGACGCAGACTAAGTGTGTTAATACTCAAAGCGAACCCCTTAGTCACTCCGGTTTCTTTCACAGTGCTGTCACTTTCTATGATAAATTACGTCGGTGTAGTGCAACTGACATTAGTTGTTTGGGTGGTATAGATGATGGTAGGTTGGGTGGGCGACAGGTCTTCATCGCAATCGTTTTTGCTCCGTATGGTGCTCTCTGTGTGTGTACTCATGCGTGTCATTGACATAATTCGTGGGTGGGGGGGTTTCGTCATTGCGTCGTTTCTTATTCATTTTTTTTTCTGTTTATATTTGAGGTGATAATTTCATCTCTAATTTGGGATAAAATTTCCGATAGGGGCGTGCGGCAAGCAGCACGCATGCAGAGCATAAGTGCGAGCATCATGTATTCATGTGTTCCGGCTGAGCGAATCGTTTCTCAAGTTTCATTAATCACGCGAATACATTTGTAACGAACTGTATGCCAACATGAGTGTACTTGTGTGTGTTATCAGGCGAGGACGAGTGTAGGGAATAGGGATATCAAACGAGAATTGCCTTGGATTTGATTATGACACAATAGCGTTGTTTCTCATTAGCCGTGTGTAATTAAATGCGAATAAAAAGAATGACTTACGGAATGAGAGTGTTTGATATTCGGATGATCTGATGTTGAATGGATCACTCGTCTTATGATGCCTACCCCTACGCACTAGTGAAAAGGTAGACTTCAATTAGCTCGGTATTGATTGCGAAGGCTCAATTTTTTGATTGGAATTAGTCGAGTTTATGTTTCTAATTGAAACATAGATGCATGTGAGTTGTAGCTTTGATGCAGTGGCTTAATTGGGGAGAGTGACAAGAGCGCTACAAAGCTACATTATCACTCGTCTTATGATGCCTACCCCTACGCACTAGTGAAAAGGTAGACTTCAATTAGCTCGGTATTGATTGCGAAGGCTCAATTTTTTGATTGGAATTAGTCGAGTTTATGTTTCTAATTGAAACATAGATGCTTGTGAGTTGTAGCTTTGATGCAGTGGCTTAATTGGGGAGAGTGACAAGAGCGCTACAAAGCTACATTATCACTCGTCTTATGATGCCTACCCCTACGCACTATTGAAAAGGTAGACTTCAATTAGCTCGGTATTGATTGCGAAGGCTCAATTTTTTCATTGGAGTTAGTCGAGTTTATGTTTCTAATTGAAACATAGATGCTTGTGAGTTGTAGCTTTGATGCAGTGGCTTAATTGGGGAGAGTGACAAGAGCGCTACAAAGCTACATTATCACTCGTCTTATGATGCCTACCCCTACGCACTATTGAAAAGGTAGACTTCAATTAGCTCGGTATTGATTGCGAAGGCTCAATTTTTTCATTGGAATTAGTCGAGTTTATGTTTCTAATTGAAACATAGATGCTTGTGAGTTGTAGCTTAGATGCAGTGGCTTAATTGGGGAGAGTGACAAGAGCGCTACAAAGCTACATTATCACTCGTCTTATGATGCCTACCCCTACGCACTATTGAAAAGGTAGACTTCAATTAGCTCGGTATTGATTGCGAAGGCTCAATTTTTTCATTGGAATTAGTCGAGTTTATGTTTCTAATTGAAACATAGATGCTTGTAAGTTGGAACTTTGATGCAGTGGCTTAATTGGGGAGAGTGACAAGAGTGCTACAAAGCTACATTATTTGTTAAAATTTATTCGCTTTGAAAATCATACAATGGAAAAAGTCAACGAAGAAGGTATTGCTATTTTCCTTTCGCACAAAACGAGTATGCCTTTCGTTTTCAGAGAAACCAAAGAAAAAAAAACGCAAATGAATTAGCTTTCGTTTTGAATAAACGAAAAGTGCTTTCGTTTTTAAAGCTATCTACATGATACAAGCGAAAAAGATATTACAAGCAGATACATTTTTATCTATTCGTAGAATGCACTTGGGGATGGGAGACCTTCTTACTAACTAACGCTGCGCGCCCTAGCAGTCATTTCCATTAGTATCGTCAAGCAACTGCGTTGTGAACCTTCAAAAAATAAAAAAAGACTCTAACAAAAGCGTTGAATGTAGGTATGCCCTTTATCCGTTCAAATCGTCCAAATCAATCAGGCTACAATTAATCGCTGTAAGAAGAACCTCTTCATCCAAAGGAATTCAAAGTTCCCACGGCAACACGCTTGATTTCCAAAAATCAGCACACTTGTTGTTGGGGAGAAATTAAATTGAAATAAAACTTTTACACCAAAATTCCTCCACTGCCTCCAATAATTGGACACGCAAAAAGCAAAAAAAAAAAAAAAACAGAAAGGGACGATACCCAAGAAGTGTTTGGACAAAACAAAAACAAAACCGAAAACAGAGCATGAAGCCATCATAAACACAATACGCAGAATGGGCCCAGTTACTATGGGTACTTTTTTGTTTTCTTCGCTTTTCTTATTCTTGCAGCTTCTCAAAAACGGGCACAATAACCTACCCCCCCCCGGTCGCCTTAATTCCAATTAAATACCCTAACTACTTAAACAATCATCCCAGCACCCGCTTCCCCAGCGCACTTTGTCACCTGTCTAGAAGTGACAACTTCCCGTCAATTTCATCACAATAAGGTGGACACCAGCTTCCTCATTTAGTCACACAAATAACAAAGAACAAATAACAAACAACAAACAAATTGTTGAACTCCATTGAACAACAAATTGCAGACATTACAATTTAGCGCGAAGAAAAAAAAAAACAAAAACAGAGAAACGTAACTTTCTAGTTAATTAATCGTCCGTGCGCCCGAAGGACATGTTTTTTGTTTACTACTTTACCCAGACCCACCTCTTATCATAGGTATATAGCTATTGTGTAAGAAATGTTATTTTCGTCACAAGCTGAAAACAATTGTTGTTGGGCAACAAAATTATTGCGGAAGAAGTTGTTGCTGTGTGGAAGCACTATAAACTTTAAGGGAAAAAATATTCAGTAACTGCTTATAATTGAGTTTTCCATTCGAGATTGTAAATAATGGGCGACTAGTTTACAGGTGCATTATAATATTGTAAAGTTTTTAATTAAATTTATGCCGTGTTTCTGATGGATTCCAATTGAAAGTTTATATACAACGAGACAGGAAGTTTGAAATATGAAAATTAATGAACTTGCTTTCAGTTGGAGAGGTGTTCCAATTTTATACATACAAATACACCCCTTGGCTTTGTTTGGGACTGACATTTATTGGAGCTCGGTTGTGCTGCCAATTAGGTGAAAAAGGTGTGGAAATGAGTTTACTATGGAAGTTGATTTTTTTTTAATCAGAACAGTCGGGTCAGTCTGATGACATGCATAGAAAACACTGACAGGAAAATGTAGTGAAACAGGTTAGGTAAACGTATTGTGTGTTGATTTGAGCAATTTCATCTTTAAAGATCGACTTTGTTGGATGCTGTGAAATGTTTCCATGAAGTCGGCAAAAAGGTTGTTTCTCGGTTTTTTTTCAGGGTCTGGAATTGGTTTCAGGCTTCGTTTATGGCGCGCGACAACACTCAAAGGTCAGTGAAAAAAGTTCGCTTAGTAAGGCAGACAGAATCGTACGTAATGTTAAGGAGACGGAATATGCTGGATGTTTCATATCTCAGACATACTATCCTTCGATCAAATAGTTGACTTATGCTCTACACTAAGTTTTCTTTTCTGAATGGACCACCACTATTTCTTTGCTAGATGTATTCAAATAAATGAAACCATTCGCAAAAGACGAATCATTCTCCACCACAATAACGCAAGCTCTCAGACATCAGGTAAAACGAGTGCACTTCAAAAGCGAAGTCAACATTTTCCCACGCCTAAAGAAGCGGTTTATCCATTCAAATCACAAGTTCTTCGAAAATTTGTTCAAATGCATGCAAAGCAAAAGGTTTTTTTATCCATATGAAGAATATTTTGAAAAGTCATTTTCGATTAAATATTTATCTAAATGCAGTTGAGTTGTCTGCATGCATACTTGGGCTACCACAGGGCAGTGATCCGGCTCCAAGTTTTTCGTATATAGGCATCGTTAATGTATAAATATGAATAAGCAAAAAGAAGAGGAACATTAGGTTTGTTTGACGTGCCTAGCACTAGTGCCCACTAGTGCGCACTGAGAAGTATCAGCTGATTTCCACATCTGCTAAAAACGCTGCACAACCCTGAAAACTCGGCTACTATCGAACGCAAAATATGTTGCCCTGAAGTCTGCCAGTTTTTGAAATTGAAAAATATTTATCTTTTGGTGAACGAAGTGTTATCTTCACTTTATTTTTTGTTTATTGTTAAAAATGAATGAACTCAATTCGTTTGAATACCAAATTTATTTGTATTTACCTTTATCACGATAAACAAGTGAATGACAGCAAGCGAAATGACAGCGCAACTCAGCACTGAATTCTTGCCCCGACAAATTAACTGGGGTTAGTTCAGGGCACAACTAGGGCGCCCTAGAAGTCATGTCAAACACAGGTTTTCAGTGCCAGGGCGAGTTCAGTGCTATATCGAATACGTTAGGGTTAAACGAAAACTAGGGCCCACGTCAAACAAACCTATTAAGTAAGGTTGGAACTTTAGAACATTAAGTTCTTCTTTTTATTTCTCATTTTGAAAATTTAAATTTCGTGAGTCAAGAACGAGAAAAAAATACTAAAATTAAAAAAGTTATCCTTGATTTAAGAAAACAAATGTTTAAAAAGGTGTTTTGCCTCAACAAGGTGTTTTCATTCAATAAGATTGTTTTTCTTAAGTCTTTCATAGGTTTTGTGGACCCAAGAAACTGTTTGCATAATTATATAAAATAGTCAGAAACAATTAACTTAAATCAATAACTTATTTCTGAAATCAAGAATAATTATTCTTGATCAAAGAAAGGATATATTGAATACGATAGCGCTTACACTATAACCAACAATTTCTACATGGACAGAATCTGACCTTAAGAACTCTTTTACTTCAATAACGTTTTTTCTTAAACCGTGTACCTATTTATTATTCTGACTATGAATACTCAGTTAAATTTCTGATATCAAGTACGTCTTTGGATTTTCATAGAAACCATTTTCTGCAGTAAATATATCCCTTATTTAGAACTAAATTTAAAATAAATTTACAAAGACTTACTGTTTTTTGTAATTATTTTTGTTTATAAAAGCAAGTTATTGAGTTATTTACATCATTTTAACTTTTTCAAGTTATATGTTACCTAAAGTCACAATGTTCTTGTTTTTATATTTAGTTTCCATGTAGTACTTCCAAGTTTTCGTTGTCATCAATCTTTAGAGTGGAAATATTTTCTTTCAGAATTCATCTGCTTCTATGGTTCCATACCCAGAGGGAAAAACGGAACCTTATTAGTTTCGCTTTTGTCCGTCTGTCCGACCACTATACCAATTTTATACCTGGTCTATCTCAGAAACTAATTGACGTATAGAAGGCGGAAATTTGCACACAACATCCGGTATGACCTCAAGTTAAACGACAACTACCAATGGTTTTAGAGTAATAAGTGATTTGGTGAAATGGATATTTTTGTAGATCATGCTCGTAGCAATATATGCGCCGAAGCCTGCTTTGTGGAAAAGTTAACATTTTAAAAGATATTTACAAAAAACTGTCGATCACTATATAAAGTTCGCTCCTTTTAACCATTTTTCGTTCGTTATTGGTATGTTCTCTTAATCGATTCCAATTGGAATTTTCACTGAATACTAAACTCTACTTATTCTCATTGGAATTTCTCCAATGGATACTCATTCCATTGTATATAGAGACTAAAGACTTTATATACAATGCTCATTCTCATCCACACATATTAATTGTTGTTTGTTCGCAATTTTCAACTCTAAAGAAGTGCGGTACTTTCGGTGTGCGAGTGAAAAATATTGTTGTTTTCTTGAAGCAATCAAACATAAAAAGTAACCTAGAGCAAAAGAAAGAAAAACCTCTAAGAAGTCGATCGAATACCACAATAGTGTTTATTAAGTGTTAAAAGTAACTAAAATCTAATAATTTTGTAGGACTCATTTATTACTTACTGAATAACTTCATCGTTATAGAAATGGGGCTATCTGCTTACGCAAAAGGCCTTGATGCGCTGAATAAACTCCTTTATTTCATCCAAATATTCCTGTAATTACTCCACTTCCAAAAATTCCTCAGAAGTAGAAGCCATCGATCGGAAGATCTTCAGGTGGCAGACTGTTCTCAACTTGTTCTAATCGAAATACTAGGTAGTATTTAGATTTTATAATGTTAAAAGAAAAAGAAAATGCAACATACCTTTCAATTGAATAGCGCGTACTGGTATTGTTCTAAATGGTATTCTGGCAATGCGTTTTTTGTGCCGCTGGAATCTTAAAGCTGATAGAGATGAGTTGAATTTACAGGCGTACCCAAGGTGTAGCCTTGGAACTCAATCCGTGTTCAAATCGTCCGACAGTTTGGCACATTTGCCTAGTTATAATATTTGTCACAGTAGTTACATTATTGTAAATATGAGTATTTACAGGAATGACAACACACCTGAAATAAAATGTCTGGAACAAACACGCACGATAATGGGTTCTTCGTTTTTTAACTATAACTTTTCCAAAACTTTTAGCAAACACAATATTAATTCTGCAATGTTTTTAGGTAGTATTTTGTACTTTATCAAAAACTTTTAATCATAAAACGAAACAAATCATATCTCCAGCCATTAAAAATTTAGTTTATTTTCCTACAAGTTGATTTGACGTTTAACTGAAAGAGAAAGCACAGCTCTGAAAGGGATAGCTTCGCGAAATACTCTATTCATATGACAAAAAACGCTTTGGCTTCTTATATCCTAAGAAGTTTTCAAAAAGAAAGGATGCGTACTATAGAGGAATAAAAGAAAGAACAAAAATAACGCTAACAAAGCATATTAAAGTAAAATAACTTTTCTAAATACGTTTACAAAACTTTAAACTAGGACTTACTCACTAAGTGTACATTCGATTGACTGATTATGCTTTGCATTTGCAGCCTCGAAGTAAGGCAAAAGAATGTGCTCGTGCGCGACTCCTTCGAAACAGACAGTATTGCATATAAGAATTTGGGTCTTATTTTTAATAAATATTAATCTAGTAGATCCCGTCTGTAAATATAAATACAAAATTCATTGAGTCTCTTTCAGGCAAAACGAGATATGCTTTTTGTTTTCATGCTGGTTTGTAAACAAGAATTTGGTTTTCCTATATAGCAGACTCCAAAAAAGTGAACCAAAATTTGTAGTGAATTTCTTCTCGATATAAGAATTTGTTTCCTTAAATCAGAAAAAATCAAGTAACCCCTACCTCCCCAGCTACTTCTCCTCAATGATATGCTTCTAAACAAAAGACGATATATCTTATACGGATCTGAAATATGTTAGAATTAAATCCTATTTTTTCAATATAAGTTTAAATAACATTTTCTAATGCGCTGCTTTTTCTTAAAATCTGTAACCAAGTAAAAAATTCATGGCATCAAATAATATCTTCTTGATTAAGGAATATATTTCTTATTTTTGCCACGCAAAATTCGTTTGTTAAGTCAAGAAATATTTATTTTTTCGTTTAAGTAACATGATATTCGTTCACCAATAAGAATTTCTTGATTCATGATTTTATGTTGAAGTACAATAAAATTAAATTCGAATAAAGAAGATTTTGTTAATCACATTTTCTCGATTCAATCGTTTCTTTGTGTAGAAAAACTTTTCATTTCGTGTTGTTACTAAATGACCTGTCGTTCATCGCCACACCTACTTTTGGAGGAATCTTTAAACCAAAATTCGTTTATTTTCTTATTTCATTACTTTTAACTTCCCATTACTAAAATGATTCTTAATCACAAAAAAAAAAAAAACTAAGTTACACGCAAACCATACAATCCAAAAGCTATAGTTTATCCAACACATACTCACTTGACATTGAATGTCACCATACCCTTGAGATTTTTACCCATCATTATCATCGCTATCATCGCACCAGCCCCCCATCGGGCCAATAACTTTCATCCCCACAAACGAGTATATGCACGATCTTGACGTTCCGGTTCCATTTCGTATGCATGGCTTAAAATCGTGATAAACTACTTATACTGCGAGTTCATTGAGTGCTGAAATGCACAAGCAGAATCAGCCCAACACGTAACCCTCCAAGGGTAAGATAACTTTGTAAAACTTTAAGCTCCCCCGGAATCGCATATATAAACTGAAAGTGTTTTAAAAACATGTTGTTACATCGTTACACCGTTAAAACGTGTGTAACCAGCGCCATGGGTGTGGATTCTAGTCAACTTGCTGATGCCAGTGGGCCAGCCGGATCCAATGCAGACAATACGGACAACAATATTGTCTCTGCTAGTTTGGTTGTGCGAAAACTTTCACCGTCTTCAATTTGTCTTCTTCGACAGTAACTCGGCAAGTCTTCCTCCGGGGGTAATGTACGTCTCTTAGTTTGCGGACAAAAGTTAGAGATGGGCCAACTTTCGATAAGACCAGGAATAAAATTTTCGCCGACATTTTAATTTAACCGTCTCCAGGTGCAGGCGCTTCTTGTGCTTTCGTCTTATATATAGAAAGAAAGACGTGAATGGATGGTTCCCCTTGACTAGGCTCGCTCGGGTCTTTTGTTTTGTCCTATATGCCAAATTTTGAAGGTAAGATTTTTAATGACGCATGTCGTTCACGTACGTTCTCCGACAATTGACATAAGCATACGTATAAAAGCAACTGATTATTGTGAAACTTTTTCAATAACTTTGTTATTATTATTTTCGCATTACTTATTATACTCACTCGAATCCCGTCTCACAAATATTTAGGACTTAGTTGTAATTGCGCTGGTACGGATTAAGTTTATGCATGCAGCTGCATGAGTGCAATTAAAACTTGAGCAAAGCTTTGTGTTATTCCTTGATACGTCAGAACACACAGGTGCAGCAGTGGCACCCTTAATTATTCTCGGATATATTTTAAACTGTCAAAAGGAAGGGAGGCGCTGTTTTTGTTTCCGTTTTTTTTTTCCTTTACAGATGTTCATCGTTATTTCTTTATTTTTTTGCGCGCTTTTTGTCCCTTGTGCTTTGTATTCAAATTAAATATGCAACCTGGATAGAAAAACAAAACTAGGTGACGCAGAATAGTTGGTACCAGTAATGGGATGTGCTCTAATTTCAGTTTAGGTTTTTCGCGAGGGTGCAATTTTTTGTTTACATCATAATTATTTAGATCAAATGAAACAACATCTTATGCGAGGGGGGTTTCAAATCAGTTTTGCATATTTGTTTTTAATACCTTGGAGGGGTTTTAACTTATTGTTAACTATTACCATGTAAAACTTCACATCCCTATGATAAAATGGTTGGGAACTAATATCCCTTATTAAGAAAAGTAAATGCTTTTAGATGTTACCCCTTTTAACCATTTTTATTTATCAACCAATCTGCAATGTTTAATATTACCGGTACCGTGTTTTAAATAATCATAAAAAAAAAACTATAAAAACACAAAACAAAATTAACCTGATTATACGTTTCATATCAATATTTCAGCTTTATTTAATAAGCAATTAAATATCATAATACAAGTTAAAATAAGGAAAAAAACAAAATAGGTTGTATGTTCGTAGAACGATGCTGGTTAATTGCTAAGGGATGTGTTGGTAAGGTAGTCATATTAAATGCATTTCTAAATTTTTGGAGGTTCTGTGTCTGAAATAGGGTAGTGACAACGTCAGTGTCACATAAGATAAAGCAAAATCCAAGTAACAGCTATAAAACTTGTAGGAAAACAGAACAGATTTTATGTGGTTGTATAGTATTTATAATTCTGTTAAAAAAAACACTTAAAAGTATATAATAAAGTTTAAAAAAACAAGGTTAACAACTAAGAAACTTCTCAGTGCGCTTTTTAACAATATCTGAACAAAACACTACTCTGGCCATTATAAACCAGCTTTGTTAGCCAAGAAGTTTTGTTAATTTTCGAACAAGAAAAAGAAAACATTATATTTTATTTTGTCGTATTTCGTTTTACCCATCGTATTTACGTTTGTATAATATCGTAAAAAATAGTAAAAATATTTACAAAATCATAGAAATGGGTCCGAAAAAAGCAAATACCGGAGCATCGTATTAACCTTAGGAAATCGTAACATTTACGACAAAAACGATCACATAACAAGATTGGTTACTATACAGTTTTTGTGAAATTTGTTTACATGAATGGGGGATGTCCTGCAATGTCATTTAAGCTGCAAAGCAACTGGTATTGTCCGTCCAAAAGGGGTTGACACTTCTCTCTAGATGCGCGGTAGCATTTTCCATTGCGAACATGTATGTTTGGTCCTCCGAACACAAAAAAAAATACGCCAATAAAAACACAAGTCAGCGCATATAGCTTTTTCAAATCATTTAATAGGAATTTACACAGTCCTTATGCACAACTTTGATTAAATGGTTGCTTATAAAATTTACAAATGAGGTTGGCGCTTGAATCGGAAAAAAATATGAAAGGAAATATTTCAAGCAATTGTAACTTTTTTCTCGTGAAATTGGAATTAGATTTGTTTTTGTTTTCTAAGCTTTTCTTGTAAACGAAAAAATTTCAAAGATATAAGAACAACAACTTGTCACTGGCATTTATATTTTTGGAGAATCGATCGGTTATTTGACAGCATCTTTAAATGATTTATTTAATCCTCGATTGTCATGTTCAATTTTGAATCATTTGGTGTTTCTTACGTTCCCAAAATGCGGAAGCACATTTTAAGGGAACCAAAAAGGATGTTATACCGAAACACAAATAAAACGAAGATGCTGTGTTGAAATCAGGGGTCGAATCGCATCGTTCGTGAAAGAACATTCCGTGACGGAATTTGCTTTTGTTTCAGATGTAAAAGCAACTTAATTCAGTGAACGTATAGCTCGTTTACGGTCGACGCGATTAGACTCCCGTCTTTTGTCGGTCGTCGATCGATAGAGACATCTCGCGAGCAAGGGTACTTATATTAATTTTTAGAATTATTGCACACACATTTTTTGCGTGATTTTTTGTTGCAAAATTCTTTTGTGTGTCGCAAGGAGAGTACAATATCGAATGTAAAGAAACGTGCGCGTCATAATTTCAATTAAGTTTGGACAGATAACACGTAAAAGCAATTTATTTCTTGGAGAGCGTCTATTAGAAACAAATCAAGAATAGGATGGCTCAACAAACCACACCAAAAAATTTTGAGTCATAATGGTAGGGAAGCCGATAAGCTGGATCCGCTGCTAGATCCTTGCCATATTGATGTGTTCGTACCGATTAGTGTTACTTTCTACAAAATATGAACCAAATGGAAGGTGGATTTTTGTCAAATTCCACATGTATATGGGGCTATTCAAAGACGGCAACAGTAGAAGAAAAAATAGCAAGCATTTATGTTGTGCTGTCGTAAGTGCACAGAAAGTGTGCCTTCCTTTACTGACTCCAAGCCAAATTCCTTAAAAGAATGAAATTAAAATCCCCTATTCCGCAGCCAAGTCATTAACGTAATGTGTACCTTGGCGGGTGCGATAATTAACTATAATTACAAGTAAGTCCAACAAATTGATTGACACGAAAATAGGTAACATAAATAAGTTAAGACTTTCATTTCCATGTCGGTCAATTATACTTTTCACCCTAAGTACCCGTTATAAATAAAGTGTAGGAAGTGCAAGGAGTGCAAGAAGCGCAGAGTGCGTCTGCGTCAATTCGCATAGAGCGGTCTGAACAAAGAGCGAAATAGTATTTAACGGTCTACCTAACGTCAGTAAGGTTTTAGTTTCAGCTATAACACTCAATAAAATATGGAATATCCAGTGTCTGCGGTGAGCTTTGTGTCAATCAGTCCTTGTCTTTTCTTTTCATTGCATTGGATCGAAAACATTAAAAAAAAAACATATTCTAGATTCGCTTTGGAGTCATTTAAAGGCGACCCCAGCTTGACAGAAGTCAATCCAGCGGTTTGGTCGACCGTCGAATAACATTTTTCGACATATTTTTATGTTTTCTGACAAAGTACGAGATGTGCGACACTACTGCTCCAGCAAAAAGTTCAATACAGATCTTCTCTAAATATACACCAAACCCCGGTGAAGCGCTAGCATACTGCAAGGCGTCACAAGTCATTTCAGCAACTAAATGCAGTAGTTTTTTGTGAAAAAATGAAGTGTCATCGGCAATCAGAGATTTGGGCGCAACACAAATGAAAGCTTTCATTGAAACTCGTCTCACCCATCAGAGAAACTTCTCGTCTATCACGGTATACTACGTAACGATGACGTCCTCGTCACATTGAACAATCAATTTTTAACGAAGTTAATTGTTTTGTTTTCCTATTTGTTCCACAGGACTCAGGCCCACTACATGGGCGAAAGAGAGAAGGATACCGAAATAACGCAAATTGTACTCCAGGCAACTTTACACAATATCTATGCGGTTACAGCTGAAGTTTACTGTTTTTTTGTTCGTCTGTATTGTCACTGGTTTGGTTAGCGACTCAAGTGTCCGGAAGATAATCGACAGTGGGTTTGGTTGGGGGGAAACAACAAAGCTGGATGTGTTTATCCAGAAACGGCAGAATGGGTAGTGAAGGGCGGGGGGACCGAAAATGGCAATGAATAGCATTAATTATCGTTCTTCCGACAGTAAACGCTAGCCAAGCAATTTCAATTTGCTTCATCTTTCATTATTGCTTTGGTTGATCATTTCCGTCTCCTTTTTGATATTGCTCCACTGTCGGAGATGCCGCGCGCCACCACAAACGCCCCATGGAAGGATTCACTAATTTGTTGGTTACACTTACGTCCGCCTTCGTCGTCATCAGTGTCGTCGTATATACGATGGGATACCCACCTACAGTCCTTTTGCTATGAATAGTGTTGTGGTTCGTATATTTTCTATACTATATAAGAATCCGGCAGGATACTATCGCAATTGTCTGTTGTATTCTGCCATCTTGTACGAAATATGAAAAGGACATTGCAAAGGACCATAAAATGACCCTTCCCAGCCGGCCCACTGCTGGGACAGAGAGCAAAAACAAAAACAAAAAATCTAACCAAAGTCGACGTTTACACAGAAAAGGCTGTTATGTGCAGATTTTCACCATCGAGATGAATGGAACTGGATAAGAAAGAAGAAACCCAAACCAAGTTGAGATGAGCTTGTGGTTTTTTTTTCTTTTCGCTTTGGGGTTGTTCGCTTCTCTTGGCTTCCAATTGTTATCCTCAATTGTCATCTTTTATGTGCTTATGTCGGCAATAACGATGACTTAGCAGAAGATTTTTGCCCAGCGAAGTCGGTGTAATGGACGAAAATAGATTTGCGTACGTAGCCGATTGGAATTTAACTTTTGCGACATTTAAATGCTGGTGAAATATTGAATTTCAAATCGAAAATGCATATAGGACGGAATTTAAGCGAATGAGTGCAGATAATGACGTGGAGAGCATGAAATTAGGATCTGGGGTGGGTATATGTGGTTCAATTGATTGTGAGGTATGTATATAATTTGGTTCAGGGGAAAGCTGGAACGTCTTTCAAGACGTGCATGCGTATTGACTGTCAATATGCAGTTCAAGTCCTGTTACCATGTTTACATAACTTTTGCTTATTTCTGAGAACTGAGTCATGTTCAGCTTAGTGCAACAAATGCCAAATATTTGTCACCAACTGCATCGAAGTACACACCAGCGAACCTCTAGGACAGGTATGCCTTTGAAAGCACATTTATATCCCCTTTTGGCAATTTAATCCAATCATTGAGTTTCTTGCGTAAATATCCCCCATGCGCAAACATCGTACGAAGCTCTTAGCACATACATGGCTTCCCGTCAAAGACAACTTCATTTCGTCGCACCATCAATATGTCAACGCTGGTAAACATCAAAAACAAAGTGCACAGGCGGAATTGGTACGAGTATCTCCCAAAAGTTAAACATGACCATTTTTCAACGAAATCTCATCTGGCTTGGATCTTTGTTGCCTTCGGTCGGCGTTCAACTGTGCCACCGCCATCAGTCCCGTTGCCGGGGTCTTCGGGGTTTAACGCTTAAGGAACGAAAAATTGACTTTCCATCGATTTGATGGAGAAATCCTTCAGCCGAAGGTGTTCTTCGTTCTGGTGCATCTGGCTCTGGCTGTGGCTGTGTATGTGCCTGTGTCAAATAAGCAATCAGACGGAGTCAGAAGTGTGCGCTTCGATTTGATCGATTTTGTTTGTCTTCAATTCGTTCCGACGTTTTTCGCATTCTTTTTTTTTTTTTTAATTTTTTTCTATTTTTTGGTTCCATGTTGAGATTTATCCTTGCCGCCCCTACCATATCAACTGCGAGTCTTTATCCATCCGCCAAAGGGAATGCCTTGTAATTGATTGGGCAACATATGTATCCACAGCTTATGCACGAGTAGGTGTATACGTAACGTAGTCTCCGTAGTAACAGGGCGAATTAACAGGACTAACAGGTACCTACATTCTATGGGGTTAAACTTTAAGTGGGTTGAGGTTGAGCATTTGGCTTTTTAACTTTGAAACACAAGTTGGCACACAACATCCGATCAGTCAGTCAAACTCAATTAATTTGCCTCACTCAATGTGCGCTTGGCTTGGCGCCGACGAAGGACATCTAGCGTTAAAATGGAATTTATCTTTGGTGTTGGCTCGTTTACGTATATAGGGAAGTCGCTTCATCAAGCGAAGGGAGGAATGCGGTTGACTTTGTGTGAGGGGTAGAGCGCTCCTGATTGCTAATACGGATACCGTCTGGTTGCGGTAAGGCGGCAAGACAGCCCACTCAACGCCCGGTTAGATATTTCTATTTGATACCTAAGGAGCAATGTTCAGTCGAAAATTGCTGTAAGTATACTGATAAAGATTTCCCCGAGTTTCACTAACGGAAACGGGAAGGTAATTGCGCTTTTAGTTTCGCCTGCATATTTGTCAGTCTCGGGAAAGACATTTTGTGTTAGGTAAAAAATTTTCATAAAAATATCTGTCTAGTAGACGTTCACTGTTTGACTTAAGTAGTTAGAAAATAGGAGTCAGGAACTGGGAAATAATCTTTGACAGTCTCCATTCCAAGTTATGAGCAAAAAAGAATGGACCTTTGCGGACTTTTCGGTGCTGTCGAAAGATGCAATCCTACTGTCCGTGTGTCCTTATTAGTGCTCAGTTTTTTGTATCACCTCTCTGCTTAGACATCAGCTAAGGTTTTCGTTTGTGCACAGCTGAAGATGATACAACATATTGAGTTTAATAAAAGCTTGCAATGCAACTGCGAAAATCGGAGTGAATTTTGGGCAGAAGTTACAAAATTTATCCGGGCCAAATATCTTACAAGGATATTTATTGGTAAAGTTACCTTTTTCGCAAGAGAAAGTAGGGTAAGATGTCCCACAGTGGCTCACGTCCCACAGAATCTCGACTTATAGGAGAAAAACGAAGCAAAGAGAAAATAAACCGCGTTTCGTTCATTTAGGAATTTACCTGAGAGTCGAAGTAAGTCGTGCGCTCGTTAGTGTCGGTTGTGTTCAAAAAACAGTGAATTTTACTGGTATAAATAAATAAGAAGTCGTGCTTCTTATTTTTGTCAGTAAAAATGTGAAATGTTTTTTTTTTATCTGTACAACAATGGAGCAGCTCATAGTCATACACAGTGAACCATGGTAAACATGGTAGCACTTCCAGGCTTCAGAATCCCATATTTTCATTTAGCAACGACTCATCAGCATTTTGTGTTATTACTGAAGTCCTTTTTGTTAATGTTTTTTTTTTTATTTTTTATTGTTGTTATTACTTTTCGTTGTTATTAGTTCTTATGTTTTTAAAATGTTAAGTAAAAATAGATTTTCATCAATTACTTGTTTGTGTTCATAAAGTAATAAATAAACACTATAGGTTCACTGTGAACTACCGTAGTCAAACGGGGCCTTGCACTCTTTATGCTCACCTTTGATAGAACAGAGAATGTGGAGGGCATCTTCAAAATCAAGACAATCCTAAACATTAAGGTCAAAATCGAGCCATTGGGTAAGTGAAGAAGAGCGGTACCTCAGCGCAAACGATGCCAAGGTTTTAACGACACCCAGGCATCTTGCCAGAAAGAACCACGGTGCGTTAAGTGTGCCGGTAAACATCTCTCTAGAGAGTGCAACAAAACCAAGCAGGTCCCAGCGGTATGCGCAAATTGCACGAAAAACCACCCAGCGAATTATCGCGGTACACAGGGAACCAAATGAGGAACGTTTTAGAAAACTCAAAATTTATTATTTTCTACAATCTTTCTAAAGCAGCATGTGGTGAAAAACAAAGCTGATAAAGCAAATAATAGGTACATTCAAACCGCTAAAGATTAAACGAAAAAATAAAAATAATGTCATGTCAAATTAGTCCACTGCGGGATAGTTTACTCTCAATAATTTTTCCGTTAAGTGATTGATTTTTGTTTGTTGAACCTTTTTTTTAGAGATCCACTACAAGCTGGTGAAAAACACAGCAAATGGTCATCAGTCCGCTCAACTTTAAGTCGGAAAACTAAGAAGCTTCTCAATGCCAGACGTGTAATTATCCTGGATTTTTATTAACTATTTAAAGGAGTTATCTCTGTCGCAGTAGAACAAATTGTCCATTTTGCTGTTTTTGAAGGGTTAATACTGAAATGCTAAAAAGAATACCATGTGTTTATGAACAAACACGTTTATAGCGTTTGCTGAAAATTAAATCATTGAATTGCCACTAAACCACACAGCCATATCAAAAGCCCAGTGCTCCCCTCTCTATTTCATTAAACACAAAACATCGCCACAAAAAAGTATAACATTTTCCAAATTAAACTAACCACTCAATCAAAGCAATTAAAACTCCAGTCCGTTGGAAATTAATTTCTCTTATTCAGCGCACTAAACAAAGTGATAAACGTTAGTCCGAAAAAGGATTCGAATTGTTTTGCCGCCACGACCTGCCCTGCGAGGTTGAATTTTAATGAAATTAGAAAAAAATATTACAAACTCTGTTAATTTCACTTTTGGTACGATTAATTATTACACGATTAAATTTATTACGCACTCAGGATTAACAAATTGATCAAGGACCAATTTTTTAATGAATAACCCCGAGTCGAAATTACATTTTATCACTCGCCCCCCAACCCGCCCAGCAATTTCCTCAGCAAAACAACAAGGACGCTTGGTGACACTTTTTATCCTCGGAATTTAATTAATGATAGGTACATTAAATTCTAAATGATTGCCGGCTCTAGTAGATATATACCTACAAGCACAAGTATGGCGCTATATACATTTTTTGAAAGACCCGCCAACAATAGGCACACTAACTACCACCAGACCAAATGATTTAATTGTTACTGTTCGATACATTAAACCTACTCCTCACAAGTGGTTAACCAATTCAATTTATTTGCAAATTCATTAAATGGGAACTCTCTCGCTCAAATGGCATCAATTATACGGTCCCTCTATCAAAAAAAAAAAAAAACGCCAAATTCACACTTAATTTGCAATTAAATAACAAAGTGAGGCAGCGTGTATGTGTCTACGGCAGGAAGCCGTGGCCAACAACAAGAACGGTTGGAGCGGCGACTATAAAATAAATTAGAATCGAACATAAGCGAGAACGTAGCTCATAATTCGGTGGGGTATTAACTGCACGAAAGAAAATGTAATCCAGTTGACCGAGAAAAAAGTTTAATTAAAAATACCAAAGGCAAGTTCATAAATCTTTTCCAGGAAAAGCTGGCGAAATAAAAAGCCAACAATTGAGGCGGCAAATATGCGCCCGAACAGCAAAACGAATCACTTAATTATTTTAAGTGCTTTTGTTTAGCAAATGAGCAAAGGGATAAGAACGAAACGACCAACCGAAAAGGATTTACTGATTTTATCATGCTTCTATTAATTTATTTATTTTTTTTTTTTGCTTTTTGCTCGACTGCTTGATGCTTATTTAGAGGATTCTAATCGGGCTGCTGGGGTGTTGATTTTCTTCTCCTGCGGCCTCATTAGTTAATTCGAAGAAAAGGAGATTACAAAAATGATTTGCCCCAGAAGAATTATCGGATTAGAAATGTTCAGTCGATTGATTATGCGTGTTGTATTTATTGGATATAGGTTCCAAGCGAAGTATTCGAAGGTACTTTCCTGATATAATTGAGCGTCGTACGAAAACGTATTAAATAATAGTTAGGGCAATAGGTTTATTTATTGCTCTGGGACTCTATTGGATTTTTTTTCTCTGCCTCAAATGCGCCAAAAATGTTTAGCAGGAGGCCGGACGTCAACGGAAAGATGCCCAAATCGACGATTTGTCTTAGTCTTGTATAGGCTTCTGCGAACTAAAACAGCTTCAGCTTCACTTATTTAAGCAAACGAAAAAGCTAGTCGTAAGCCGTTCGGATATGCTCGTAGAATCTTTGAACCATTAAAAGGCACGCAACTAATTTAGACATCGGATGACTACAAAGCTAACACCACCACAGTCCAAGATCGAAGCGAATAATAGGAGGAGACACACAGTAAATTTGGGGAGACACTTTAGTACGGAGCCTAAAAATTGGTCGAAAAATGCATGCCCGAAGAATGACATCTCAGAATAGTTTGCCGGCCCTCAAAGAGAACAGTTTTTGATCCATTGCAACTACAGAGTAACCCCCATCGGATACAACAATCTCAACTCAGAATAATTCAACTCAACAATTTGTGTGTTTTGCACAAAAAGGTGACTCAAAAGCCCACATCTCGCATCACACTCGCATGTACTCGTACCCCGCAACCACCAGGAAGACAACCAACCGGCCCATCATTAACTCTCCATCACGAGAACGAAGTCTATTTGGCAAACACTTATACCCAGGACCCGGATACATAATACGATCAAAAGTTCTCGATTTTAGCAGCCCCCTCTACACCGAGTATAGGCACAGGTAGACGACAGTGATGCGCAGCTCTAAGCAAAGCATTCCAAAACGATGATGGCCCGTGCACCGTCTCAGTAAACAGCAGACTTTCGAGCAAATATTTTCCCAGGTAATTAGCAAAGTACCAAATTTATATGCACTCTCAAGACGGAAGTTGTGCCCGTAATTTAATTCGATTAAATTAGTCGTAAAATTTAAGCAAATTAACGTTCCCGACGAGGCGCACACGATAGCGCGCCTGCCATTCTCAAGTACACTCGGTTGCTTACGCAAACTTTGCGCTGAGTCTGGTGAAAATTGTCGACAACCACTACGAGCTGAATATTATCTCACCGCACCCTCCCGCCGCTATAAGGGGAAACTTTTATACATTAGTTGCCGAACAGCATCCCGCATACACAGTCACACATGCGAACGGTATTAAGTCTTAAGCAGATGGCTAAGTATCACCAGATGTCACGACCAAGATAAGAAGCCAAAATGAACGGACACGAACTTTTGCATGTCTCCTGACCACATGACATGGCATAGCAACTCTGACTCGTCGACATCACCAAGAAAGGGGATATAATCTGTGCCACGTATTAGTCTTAATGGTTTCATCGACCTCGCTCACACTCCGCTAAGATGATTCATCCCCTTCGTGCACACACACACACAGTCGTATTTATTAAATTCGGGAAAATTGACTTGGAACGAGATGTCTGTTGGGCTTGGTCCTATTTGTATTCGACTGTCCGATGAGACTGAGAGAAAAGTCTTGACAGTCGCTTTTCTCACTCAGAGTGCCTGAATTAATTTAGATAAATTTGTACAAGCGAATACGACGCCATGGCTAGTTGTCGCTGTGTTGTCGTAATGAGCTAATGCAGGACTCGTAGTTGTTTGGCTTTTGTTAATTGGTTAAGCAGGAGGAGTCGTCGTTTCGGCTGTGATATCTTATGTGTCAGGACGCTATTTACCCAGTAAGTGTGATTGAATGCAAAGGGATTTTATAGTATGTATATACATATATCGATGGGGTCAAGGCGGGTTTCTGTCGAAAAGTGTTTTCAATTAAGGACCTTTTTGTTTTTGCAGTTGTTGATGTGGTTTGCTTATGGCTTTGAACGGGACGAAAGAAGTGCTAGTTAGGTGCGGAGAACTTACTATAGACTTACTTGGAAGTACCATGTTGAGGAAAAGCTCAGGAAGGCACAAGATACATCAGTGCCAACATGCATGTGGACAGAGGTGGGGACTCCCGCCTAGGTCAGCATACTGGATGTACCTTTACGATGATAACTAGACCCATTTTCACCTATGCCTCGGTTGTTTGGTGGGCGAAAGCCTCCCAGAAATATGTGAGGACGCACCAGGATAGGTTCAACTGCGGAACAATGTAGACAGGCTAAAATCGCAATTAAGTGGCCAACCTGCTCCACTCAAAGAGGGCTTCTAAGCATAAGTCGCGGAACATTAAAATGGGTGGTGGCTTTGTCTACAGAACATGGTCATTTCGGGTATCACTTAAGGAAGATGGGCCTTAGAGAGGATGATACCTGCAAACTATGCCTGGAGGAATCTGAGACAGGGGCTCATATGCCGTGTCAATATCGGGCGTTGGCTGGCAGAAGAATGAGGATCTTGGGACATCATTGGGTGGAGACCCAGTCGATGTCACAGATCTCACATAAACAGATGCTAGCTGTTAACGGTAGGAATCGAAGCCAGGGAAAAACTCTAGAGAAATCCAGAGAGTCTATCTGGGTAAGAATTATAGTGGTAGGGAGACGAAAAAAGATCCGTGGTGGTCTGATTCGAATAGCTCTTAAAATCTGTATCGGTTGCGGAGAACCACCATAAGACAGTAGAGATCTGAGTGGATGGATCGCGACCTAACGTTGAAAAATACCACAATTGTGTCTAATTTCATCTATTTTCCATCTTCCATATTCCATCAGCTTCCATCTTCAGTCTTCTATCTTCCATCTCCTATCTCCTATCTTCTATCTTTTATCTTCCATCTTCCATCTTCCATCTTCCATCTTCCATCTTCCATCTTCCATCTTCCATCTTCCATCTTCCATCTTCCATCTTCCATCTTCCATCTTCCATCTTCCATTTTTCATCTTTCATCTTTCATCTTCCATCTTCCATCTTCCATCTTTCATCTTTCATCTTTCATCTTTCATCTTTCATCTTTCATCTTTCATCTTTCATCTTCCATCTTCCATCTTCCAGCTTTCATCTTTCATCTTTCATTCTTCATACTTCATCTTTCACCTTTCATCTTTCATCTTTCATCTTTCATCTTTCAAGAAGTCGAGAAATAAAGAACTTAAAAAGTTTTCCATTTAAATTACCAAGTACTCAAGCAAGACTGTCCATTGTCCCATTCGTACCACTCAAACTCATTCATCTACAATTTCGCGACCACCAAAGTAATGAGATGCCACCGATACAAGAATCCTTTCATTAATCCACATTCCCTTAAATCGAATTTGATAAGGTGCACTGGAAATATTCAACCGCCGCCAATAGCATAAGAAATTCCTCTGCGTCCTAAATCATTTCGCAGGAGTTATCATCTAAATAGAAATAATAAAAAAAATAACTATATTGCTGCGGAAACGAATTCTCCTAAACAAACACACAATTCCATAAGAGGCCAGCCACCCGCATCGTGGTGTGCAATTTTTCACTTATTCTCATACCAAGTGCTGGTGTGGTGGCTGCTGCTCCTAACAGAAATGTCTGCAATCGCTTACAGAATAAGGAAACAGACCGACCGACCGAAAACCCCCTACTTCCTCTAGCGAAAGTGAATGCATTTCTCGAAGATTGCTGCTGGAGCAAAACGGGAAAACTAAATTTATAGCTCTCCTCCACGAGGAGACATGTTTATAGATTTGTTTTGCAAACAAACAAACAAAAAACAAAAAATCCTTGAGAACACACACACTCTTTCTCGCCTATGCGATTTATTTTATTTTACTTCAACATCTCGCTGAGAGCGTGCACCTTGTGCATAGCGCCATCTTAGTTCTATCAGGCAGCCATGCGAGTCCTCGAAAAGTTCCACCTCATACATGTTGACAATCTGACAAACCTACGGCCCTACGGCATCCACCCTCTGCGGATCGAGTTTCCTATGTGGCGTCTTGTTTTTTGCGGCTACCCATGCCAGATCCGTATAATCATTATTTATTGGGAAATGCTTTTAGGACTGAAATGCAAGGAAGTACTTTCAATTTATTCAAATGATATTTTGTGGTCGACTATTACCGCAGGGAGCCCTGACAGTTCTAGAGATGTCTTCCTAATTGTGAAGTGATTCTTCTTAGGGGAATGTCTGAACTAGTGAGCAATATATAAAGTTGCAGTTCCCTGGATAGCGAAATGGTCACAGTGAGCTTCAGAACTAATCTACTTACCTTGTGAAATTTTAAAGCAACCAACAAGAACTTTAAGTTTTAACCAAAACCATCCGCGTTTTATAAATAGGTTTCTTGTCGATCTCAAATCCGATTCTTATGAAATATGGGGCGACATTTTTGCCGGTTCATTTAAGTTGAATTAAATTAAGTTTCGAGCTTCGTTCTAATTGCATTGTTCATTATTAGATTGTGAATCTTCACGCAACATAAGCACATGCTTAAAAATGAGACATATCTCATTTGCCACATATACAGAAGTAAATGACAATACCATCGTCAGCGTCACCCATTCACAGTCGATCACGATATCGATATATGAAGAATTTGCAATTAAATGCTCATCAATATTGGCTTCAGGATGATTGCTCAACATACCAATCAGTTCGTTGCTACTGAAACGGAAACCGCAAAGCCATCATTACTGCTACATTCCGGGTTAAAATAAGTCAAGAGCTGTTCAGGTTAACCTATTCCCGTTGACAGGATGTATACAGGTACTGTTAGTGGTGCCGTATATTTCCGAGTGCTTTGTCAGTTACTTTCGAAAGCCACTTTGGCAGCGAAATGAACTCTGACTGTTACACATACAATGTAGAGTCCTTCACATCTGCTCCACCTCATCAGCCGACCGACGACGACGGTGGCGACAACATTTCCTTTGAATACATCGATTCATAGATGTTTGTTTTGAGTTAATTTCAAGTGGATATCCTCGAGATTGATGTGCAGCTGTATGCTGCGACGATGACAACGACAAGGATGACGTTGCCAAGTGATGCTCGGGTTCGTACTTGAGGGTTCCCTAGCTACTTGTGTTCTATACTGAAACTGAAGAGCAGCGAAAAGGAAAAGAAATTGATTGTGACAAGGAAACGAAGGAAACGTATACTATATTGACTTTTGCAACGTGATCTTGGCCAGTACGTGCACGCACACCCTCTTCAAATGTATTCACACTTGTGATTATTCTTAGAACCTTATTCTAATAATTTTTTAATGGAAAATGCGGTTTCAACTTTTTTTTCGTCAAAAAGAAAACACAAACAGCCAATTTTCACCCCCCCTTCAAGATGCTAGGCAACGGTCGCGTCGCGCCGCCCTAAAGGAAGTAGTTTGCACTTCCGAATTTAATTAAAAAACTTCCTTAATTGTGCATAATTAAGCGCTATGGCGAGAAAGACCCTTCCCCCTCCCACATTCCGGCGGAGGGGTGACATTGATTGCTATAAAATTTCACTCGATTTCAAAGGCAGCGTTTTTATTCGTGGCAATGGCGACAGCATTCGCTGTCTTAGCTGTCGAGTACCAATTGTCCTGGAGACCTCCTGGTGATAGTTTATGAGCGCCACTTCATTACTTCAAAACTTGAGAATGCGATTTCAATTTCAAACAGTTTCCACTGTTGGGGTGTAAAACTTGGGCCATCAAGACTGCAATTTTGGTGCCTCTTTGGCGTGCGTTGTCAGGCTTCAGTAACACAATAATGGGTACGTGGGTGGGGGGGATATCATTCAATATAGCGGTCTTGAGGACAAATGTAATATTATGCGGCAGTGGAAGTGATTGAACATTGAAGTGACTCTTAATTTTGAAATTCAATTTTGAACTTTTAGACAAATTAAATATGTTTATTTGGGATTTCATTAAAAGTATCGGCGCGACGTTCAAAATGGCTGTAAAAGTTTCCGAGGCAGGTTCCATAAATTAGTCTTGATACTGCTTGAGTTTGCAGATCGACAATGGATTGGACGTTGGGATGCAAATAAAATGGAGGAGGAGAAACCCCATAAAAAAGTCCAGAGACGTTAAATCAAATAAATCACACGATCTCGGCGGTTAGTAGACGGTTGCGTTTGTAGAGATAACACGTTCACCGAACTAAGGCTTCAATAACTCGCTTGTTGCACCCATGCTGTGTGGCTTGTGGCACCGTCTTGTTGAAACCACATATCGAATTGCTGTCCAATTCATGGAATTGCTCACAGAAATAACATTCCAACATGTCTCTGTAACGATTTACGTAACGTGACGGTCATGCTCATCGACGAAAAAAAAAAACCTCTCAATGACGTTACCGCGACGGCATGAAATCCACACCAAATAGTGACCTTTTACGGATGATGTACTGCTTCATGAAGCACATGAATTTTCTCATTCTCACCTGTCCAGGAACGCATATTTTGCTTATTGACGAAGCCGTTTAACCAAAAATGTGCTTCATCGCTGAAAATTGAAAATTGGCGTTAACGCTGTTGAAGTTGCGACCGGAATTCCGGTAGTAAATTTTAGTAATTTGTAAACGTTGTTCCTTCGTGTACTTTACAATGGTGAAAATGTTGATTTTACTGAATATTTTGAGATTTTGGCAGTTCGGTTTAAGGGTGCGTTCACACTGAAAGTTTGAAGTTGTCAAGTCGCTAGTGAAAGACCCTTTATAGGGTATGAAAGATCAGGTGTTTAAACATTTGAACTGTAGTGAACGGTGTGTTTTATGTTGCAGTTGTCTGTGCTTTGAGTTGTTGCGAAAACAAGGACTGAGATCAACAGCCGTAACAAAGTCATTTCGGTGTATTTAGAAACACATTTAAACATGCCATTCCAACTATCTGTGAACGATATTCATTCACATACCTAACCTGGCAGTTGCTGGTATCCCGCTCGGCCAAAACCATGCTTACAATAATTTCTATTTCTTTTACGAATGTACCCTATATCGCAATCCAAATTATTTCTCTACAAATAGAACATAATTGAATGCAATAACAAGTTTCTTTTAATCATTTTTTCCCCTAAATATCGGAAATATTTAAAGTGAGACATAACTTCATAGTTTACATGGAGGCGTCTACGAAATGTGTACAATCATCAAAGTGAGGGGTAGTAAGATTTGAACTTAAGATTTGCCTTATCTTGTGAAAAAAATCATTGTAGGGTTTTGCTTAGCTTAGTTTCATTATTCTGGACAAGAGCACGGGTAATACAGGCAAGTTTTCCCAGAAACAAAACCAAGATTATTTTCTCTTTTTTTTTCAATTTATAATTGCAAGAGAATATCAAAGAGGACCATTTTCAAGGAAATTTACATGAATAATAAAACTGCTCCGTTTTATAAAAAATGCGGTTTTGAAATTTTTCTGAAACAGCTAAAACAAATTACGCCACGGGGCTTAAGGAACAAATAAATAATTGTAATAAGTAGGTAAAAGATAATTTGATATAAATAGACAAATTTATATTCAATGACTTCTGAAACTGAAACCAAGTCTGGGTCCATTTTTAAAAACCTTGTTTGGTGACGAAGTTGAAAAGATTATGCTTTTCATCACACATTTGACGAGTTCAGTTTTGTTTGTTCTCGAAGCTGCGGTTGCCTAATTCTTGGGTATAGTACCTAATTAGTACGGAAATCTTCTGTTTTACTTTCAATTTTCTTTGATTGTTCGCTTAGGTGCGAATATGAATTCATGGGCTAGGCACGGAAACAAAAACGAATACCTATGTATTTTATTTTAAAAAACAGTTGTAATCTCTTGAGGCACTCTGCCATTATTTATATGTTCATGAACAAAATCAGTTCAAATTGTTTTTGTTCCTCTGACATTTTAATACTCGTCTCATTTTTTACCTTTTCGGAGAAAAGATTTTTTTTTTTTCTTTTATGAGACGTACCGCTTCCAAGAAAATCTGAAAGTCGATTTCTTCGAAGAAAAAGTAAACTTGATCACGATTCTGTGTCACAAAAAATAAGCTCTTTAAAAAAAAAAAAAATATTTTTTGTTTCCGCGTCCTTAACTCTTTTCAAAGATAATATTTTAAGAAGTCGCAAGAATTTACAGTGTTTAGTGATTGTTTCTTTTTCAGAAAACATTAATCTCACTTTTAAGACTATTTTCACTAAAGAAGCAATTTCAGTCAACTTTACTTTTACATTATGAAAGAAAAAAATTATATTTTTTTTACTGCTCAAGAACATTATCTTAAGTAGCTTGAAAATATACTTCATACTTAAAATATTGTAAAAAGAGGTTATCACTCTTGTTAAACATAAATTATTGCACAAAGCGCCCCAAAAAAATTAAAAGAAAATCAAAGCAATACTACTACTTCTTATCGCAAACCAAACTAGCTACTTCTCTCGTATAGGTAATTTAAAGTTTGAGCAGTAGAAGTATCTACTGTTTAAACAATGTTACAATTTGAATCCCATGTTCAATCAGGTTAAAGGCTCATGTTTTTTGTGAACAACATTGCATTAAAAAAATCAACAGATCAGAAATTTTGTAGTTTTGGCGATGAATTTGGAAAAATTTACCTGTGTGCGTCTATATCCGTCAGCTGTAGACTGTAGTTAATCGAATGCCATTGATGAGAGGAGCGAAGGGTAGCGCACGATGACTCGCACACGAGCTATCCGAAGTCAGTATTCAAAGGAATGTTGAACACCCTGTAATCTTTTAACAAGGTCTCATTTCACTTCATTTCATTCATTTCATAACTATTTTTGTAATTATTTCCACATGCGGACAAACGACAAAAGCCAAGTACATGTATTACTTATTGTATTTGTATATAAATGCAGTTCAAATATAAGTGCCTTATGTCTGATCTACTGTTAAGCCAGCTATTTATTTTTTACGAGTCACAAAAAGTATAACCATACATACAACTGTCGTTCATCTGGACCGCCAATCATTTATAACTATTGTGAAAGTAAACAGTACTTAAAATTGCACTTCGTCCGTGCGGATATCGTAAATCCCCTGAAACCATTTATATCTACATTTTATAATCCCCTAGCACTATCGCCCAAGCAGATAAATGTTTTTTCGAACAACAAAAGACACTCTCTGCGTCGAGTCGTACGTATTCCAATAATCATAAAACTGGTTAAATAATGTATAAATCAAATAAGTCGCACGCTTTGTATCTAATTCTTTCCAATTTATTATCATTATCCCTGGCAGTGTCACAACACTTTTAATCCACTCTCTGGCCCTTCATCACTTCGCTTACTTCTCTTGGGCTGTCGTCGTGGCTTAATAAATATCCAGTAAAGTTGATCCGGACGTACAACTGTATAATGTGTACGATACCTCTACCAGCTGAAAGTTCCTATACCGAATCAGCATCAGTTTTGTGTGGGTCATGATACCCATTGATGTCCTTCAACAGAAGCGTTTGTATAGCTACTATATTCGATCCCGAAAACAGGTAAACCGGACCAAAGTTCATGTGAGTTTTGTATTACTTCCAAGTGATTGGAGCTTGTGGTGGCATTGGAGAAGTCCTTCTATACTATCTCCACAAGGTGATAAATCACCCAAGCTATAGATATAGACCAATGCTTTTAAGGTTAACCTAAAGGATGGAGGGCGTGTGTGTGCAAAACTATCCACACCAACAAAGGAGGAAATATTTAACCGGCTTAAGTTGGAGAATCTTTTCAAGGGACCAAAATGGATTCATTTGTCCCTATACGCGCATATATGGTGTTGACAAAAAATCTTAAATAAATTTATGCCTGTTGGGTCTCATCCTTTTACGAACTACACTCAGCATTATTTGTCTTTCGCACCATCAAAAGGTAGATATATACCTTCTAGCTGCTGTGTTGATGGATATAAAAGTATAGTTTCCCAACACCCTGGCACACGAAGACGAAACGGAATAACAGCGACAAATGTGCCTTTGAGTCCTGTCACAATTTATTTACCCCCAATGAGAATGGGCACTAAATGCCACACGGTCAAAGATCCAAACCTACCTACTTCCTATTCTGTTGTCTCCTATCTGTAGCCTTGCATTTTGTAATGTGTCTTTTGGGACGGGGGATACTCCTTAATACATATAAATATTCATGGCGAACAGAAGCAAATCATTATTTATATTTTGTGTCCCCTCAACGGCACCAGAATAGATACTGGGTGGATACCAGCTAGTTGGGGGCTTTCTTTTTCTTTTGGTTGCATGTGATGATGCTTTGCTGTTGCTGCTTGATATCCGCACCCATTGGCATAATTTTTAGCACTTTGGATAAACAAATTTGGAAAAGGCAGAAACTTTTCCTATTTAGCTAATGGGACCTTGGGTGATGCGATCTTGTTTTTTTTTTTTTCTATCTTTTTTTTTGGCACAAGTTCTTTTCCTTTTGTGGTCTTTGTGTCTGAGGAATATGAATTGGTAAAGATAATTAGGAAACTACGAAAACTGGGAAAATAAAGTCGAGTCGTTTGACGTATCGAGATCGAGAATTGGAAAAGGGTAGGATTAGTTTAGGGCGAGTTCGGATCCTGGGTTAAGGGAGGGGGGAGTATTAATATGCCCAGCTTTGGTGTGCTGTAATTTTTTGTTATTGGACGAGCTGTAAGGAATAGGCTATGCGTCATATAAGGATCGAACGACTCTGTTTGAAAATTGGCCATACAAATAAGAAAAGGAAAATAAAGTGCACTGGAAGTTTGGTTGCTTCTTTTTTATTTGTATTGTTGATTTTGTTTTCTCAGTACATTTAATGACTCTTCCAACCCTTTTGGAAGTTGTACTTCTTATGACACAATAAGGTTTCAATTCCCATTGCTGCGGAAGTCAAATTATTATACCGTCAAATAAATCACATACTTTTTGGTCTAATTAGCATAGTCTTAGGGTATAACTTTCGAGACAACTAGTTAGAAGCGCTTTCTAGCGAGGTGTTGACCAACCACATCGCTATTCGCGATTCTAATAATCAGTTTTAGCGTCCAGGCTACATTTTTGGAGTTCACAATGACGAAATTTTCCATACAAAATTGCATATTGTGAACATTAAAATAATTTGTGTGAAGGCTAAAAAGGATTATTAGTAAGGCCCTATGTAAAGCTCAATGCTAATAGTTTTTCTGTAGCTATGCATTTTGGAAAACCATGCAGAGATATATTTTGATATAATTGCTGCCATAATTTTGTTCCAAAGACCAAAGATCTAGAAAGTTCAAGTGCAATAACTAACTCCATCAATGAAGATGTAAATTTATCACTTAATAACAACCTAAAAGCTTCAACCGCCGGACATGGTTAACCTAAGGGTCCGTAAATACTTAGGTTACCCAGTTTTTCAAGCCTTACAACATGTCTCCTTAGTTCGACATCAGTCTTTTTTTTCAAATACTAATGAAAAGTCTTTTATTTAGTTGCCCAGCGCTGGCAGTGTTCTTATTTCTGAGATTGGAGATTGGGCTTAAGGCTATGGTTTTGTTCCTTAAAAAATAAAAATAAATAGTTGACGTAACAGCGCCGAATAGATAATCTAGGCTAACCATCGCACAAGAATTCCTTTTTTATTTTAGGGCCAATTAATGGAAGGGAGCTGCAATTTAATGCCAACTGTTAGTGGGTGAATCAGAAGCTCGTCCATGGCAGTTAAACTCTAGAATGTTTTTCGGATGTTCGCGAGGGATGGCGCAGTTTACAAAACATCTTCGCTCAGCAGTCCAGCATAGTAACCACTACATTCACTAGTTTTGTATCCATTAAAATTAAAACTTTACATTAGTCGTCGCTTAAAAGTCACAATTCTAATCCCTTCTAGTTTATTCCTAACGGCTACAGCACCTCCCAAGACATAAAGTAACCTGTTGTTGATTTCGATACCGGAAAAATAGAGGATAGTGTCGTGGGTTATCTAGAAGCTCTGCCAGAAGGTTTTCTTGATGTAACAAAAACAAACGGATGGCTCAAACGTGTCCATACAAAACCAGACATTTTGATTTCATGTAGGGCAAATATTTACCCCAAAAATATCATGCGTGTGTCTTTGCAGAGCGTTTAAATAAACCGCCACCCCTGGGCCCAAATACACAAACTGTATAGACACCAGAATAGAATCCTTTCAGTATTTACAGTTCCGTGTCAGCCCATTTGACATTCAAAGGCCAATTTAGCTGAAAACACTGAAACGTATAAGAGCCATTTACGCCAAAGCAACACAAATACCCTGGAATTATTGTGCGAACCCTCTATTTAACATCAAATGACCCACATTCAAAGGATTTTTATTGTTTTATTACCACCAACGCGAAATAGGTCGTGCTACACCACATGTAACCGGTGATTGTATGCGCCAACTGTATTTATGCCACACCACTGCTATACCCAGTAGCTGCTGCCAATTGTGGCCAAATAGCTCGCTCTCTATAGAGTAGTGTGCAGCTCAAAGTTATTGATTAAATATTTAAAAGTATCCTGTCGGCATGAATTTCGCGCGATTTTGATTTATCCTCCCTTCACACAGTACATCCACTTGTAGGTAGGTAGGACTATACGAATTACCCTCACGGAATCTAATTTATGCGAGTCAAAAAATGGTGAACTTAAAAGCGATGGTACGGCTCGTCCTCGTGTTTCCTTCGAGCAATTTCGATGTACGTAGGATGTTTTTGCAGGATTTCTTTTCTCTTTTCTCCTGAATTTCATATTTCTATTCTTCTGTACGGCATTTTAATTTATATACCTCAACATGTGATGTAAATCCATGTGGATAACATGCTGATGGTAGAGTATCGTGTGTTAGATATGGAGGGTAGGGGGGTGCAGCGACTTTGAATACCGTTCGCGGGAGATTATTGTACAACCGCCGATACACCAAATGTTGAATGATGTTGGCTGCGGTGGATGTGGTCGGACTGAAAGCGGAACGGGGGAAGGTGTCAGCCATTGGCAAAAAGTAATACATTATAATAATTTTGCAAGCGAAAAATCCTCGAATCCTTCTTTGGTGGGGAGGATTTGAGGCTGAAATCGCTTCCTTTTAATGTTTCGCTTGGTGTGGCCGTACAAAATGCTTGTGTATCTTAGCATGTTGGGTCTTTGAAAAGGAACCGTTTTTGCCGGTTGGTTCTTTTGTGTATATACATGCACATAGTACGTACCAGTGGGTATTGCACCTAAAAACCAGCATGGCTCATTGTGTGCCATATATTAATCGCAGGGAGGTCGGCGGCGGCCGGCGGTATACTATTGTTAGCTGCACTGCCAAGGATTTGTTCGGCGGTTGGTTGTTTTCTTTTATTCAGGTGCATTGTTACACGAAGTTGTGCCGCTGCCAAGGGGATAAATATACACGATGGTGAGTTGTAGGTGAACGAGAATATATTTGTGGGGGTGAATCGTTTCGCGGGCTTCATTGTTTTGCGACGACCGACGCGACGGTGTGAAATTTTTCTTCAGTGAATATTTTTACACAGTTTTGGGAAAAATTGTAAGCCAAAAGGGAAAACGTCATCGGCATTATTTTGCAAACTGACAAGTCACGAAAGAAATTTTGCAGCGGCTTTGTTGCTGCTAATGGTTGTGAAGCTGATTTGACCTTTTTTGTTTAATATTTTCAGGATTTTGCTTGTGGTTCGTGGTTCGTAGTTCGATGGAAGAAGGTCTGAGTAATTTAATTGTTTTCTCTCTTTGCAAAAGGAAAAGTTGGTTGGTATCTGTGTTGCGCATTGCTCGCAGCACCTGGGAAAATATTTCAGGAATTTCATCGATTTAAAATCGAAAATTTCTTTTGAACTATTTGCCGGGCGATAGATTGGAGTTCTTGAATTGGGGTTTTGCGCCTTGGGGCACATATGCTGGATGATTCGTAAGGAATGTGATGCGGAGAATTTACAGGCGATGAAACTGAATATCGACAACAGCAATTGGGACTGGGACTGTGGTTCTAATAGATGTGAATGTAGAGTGGTTTTCTTGTTCTGAGATCTTTGTTCTAGAGGTTGGAACGAGAAAACATGAACGTTCAATATGTTGATTGCGTTGGGTAAGCTTTTGATGCTGTACATCTAGAAAAGCCATTCAAGGATGGATGACTGAATTTAGTGCGTCGCCACTTTAATAAGTAAGCAAACGAATTCAGCAACGACGTCTCCTGTTGCAGTAAGACCTGGTGAGCGCTTAAACTGGGCTATTCATACGACTGTACTCTGGGCATCCTTTCAACAGGGGGTAGAAACGTTTAATTGAATTACTCCTGACCTGACTGCTTAAACACCGAAGACGTGTTGCTGCTCAATGAACCTATTTAGATTTTGTTATGAATTTGCTAATTTACACCAGAAGTTACCACCTGTTCTGGCGTTGCTCAAAGTGGCAAGAGCTGGGGAGGTGTAGGAAGAAAAGAAATCTATTCATCCTCTTCGTTTTAACAGCTTCTGGAAAAATCGCTTAAGGGTACTGCAATTCTACAAGCGTGCGTACCTATCGAACAGTGTACTAATAATATTCACGCAACGGCGAAGCTGTTCTTAGGCTTTCTTACGGGTATGGGAGGCAACCGTGGTTTCTTTTGAATATTAAGTTTCAAGCTTACCTTGCTGTCTTGAGTTATTCTTAGATAATTACTCTTAGATTAAATAGAATTTATTTCAAATTAAATGCAAACTAGCGTACCCGTGTGAGAGCTCTCACATGTGGAATCCGGAACCCGTCACTTTCTTCATATATGTAAAAGACGTTAATTTATTTTATTTACTATACTACAATCAGTGACCATAGTGTAGGTGTGCCCATAAACTAAGAATTGAATAGACCGTCAGCTCTTCCAACTTAACAGAGCTGTTTTCCGTGTTCCCATGTGCGAAAGTAAGTGTGTCATGTTAAAGTACATTAGACGCACGCATACATTTGCACAAAGCAACCTGACAGATGACTGACAACTCATTCTGTGGTGACATTGGAAAAAATTCAAATAATTGGCCGTTATCGGGACATGTCTAGAAAACGGTGGGTATGGTGTGGTGAATTTAGTAACAATTTATATTTCCTTTAAACGAATATTACAAGGACTTATTTTATTTTACCTAGATAATCCATAAAGTACAGGGTGTTTACTTTGTAGGTTGTAAACAATGGAAACCGATGAACTATAGGGATCATCGGCAAAAATAAAATAAAATCAGTGTCTACAAATAATTATTTGGAATTTTACCGAAAGTATACCTATACATTTTATTCCCGTACAGTATAAAGAAATTAAAGAAATTAAATTCGTTTTCGTTGATTGTATTTATAAGACATTTTTGTTAGTTCAATGAAAATTAAAAAAAAAAAAAATAGTAATTTTTTCGTCATGAGAATTTCTAAAAAGTTGTTTGTCGTGTCCTATGAAAGTTGTATATCGTTTTGAAGGTAACATTTCGAAAAGAAATCTGCAACAAAATAGTACGAAAACCAACAGCCCAATGAATAGGACAAAAAAGTTATTTTCTAAATAAACATTATTCATGGCTGTTCTCAGCTGACTCAAGTGTTTTCAATAATTATTACGCTAGTTTGAAATTCTTTTGTTTATTAAATTGTTGAAATTTTGTAATAATTTTTTTGCCTTTTTGTTTTCTGGAAAATTCATGACCCACTCCGAAATGTTCATATCTCTGCCCTGAACCCCAACGAACTTTAAATTTGAATATTCCTAATCAATTCTTCCATTTGAATTCGTTGCCTTTTTTCTGACGACATTCGCCGGCGAAATTATTTTTCGCCGAAAACAACAAACGAAAACGAAAGAATTACTGTAGGTACAAAAATGTATTATTTTATTCCTACGAATGAATATTTCTCAGTTTATTCCTTTATTGATTCGTTGATTACATTAGTTATTACCCATTTTGTAAAATAAATGTTTTCTTGGTGAAATAAAACAACAAATTTAAACCATTGGAACGCATCCATCAGCTGATAGAAACTTACCAACTACTCTACTGTCAGTCACTGTGCCATGAACTGTCTTTTTCCCTTTTCACGGAACAGAAATTCCCTCGATTTGTTTATGAAAAAATGTTTCTTCTTAAAGTAAAATTAGTATTATTCGGATAGAAATTCACATTAAATTAACCTTCAGTATAAAAATCGCAGTTTGTTAACATTATAATGATTATTTCTTGGTACTAAAAATTTATACTAAAAATTAAATCCCTTTTTTATGGACATTTAGTGTGTTGCAATGTAGTTCGAAGGATTTTTCGTCAGATTCCTAATATTTAAACAATTTTGATGCTTTATTTCTGTTTTTTAAATTTAATTTATATTCAATAGACCATCAGCTCCCGCGCACCTACACAATTCCACCGCAAATTTCGAAATAAAATTCTCCCTTAGTTTTCCTATCTTGAAACTTGATTACGTGTACTGTTGAAAAAAGGCTTACTATTGTACTGATTTCAGTACTATTTGACTTTTCCGAGTACGCAAGTACCACTTCCCAATTTTGAGTACTAAATATTTGTACTATTCCTAATTTTTTAAATCCAACATAATGAGGTTATTTCACTTAAGGACATATTATACACTCCAAAAATTAAATTCAAGTCCATAATATTCACTCATTTAACCCGAATAGAAACTCAATTTTCTTTAACATGTCGGCGTTTAATCCAAATGAATTTAAACTGTACTGCGAATACTTTTTTAAGTCGGGTTAGAACTTAATTTCATGATATCGACATTTTTTTCGTTCAGAAAATATGTAAAACTGAAATGGAATATAAAATGTAGCAAGAAGCTAAAAAACATGAATTCCATTTGTGAAGTGGCTGAAATGTTGATGGTTTCGTCGTCAGAAGACGAATTTATGGAACAACAAATGGTAAATCAACCTCGTCTTCTATTTTATCATTTTATTGAATGCACAAGGTTTAATTCATAATAAATACAATAAAAATGAAACACAGGACACAGCAAATCAAATGCATTGCCAAGTGACAAAGAACAAAAAATAAATGTCATTTTATGTGAAATTTGGAATTGTGTAGGTGATTTAGCTTTTAAATGGATCTTTATCCGGCGGGTTAAATGCACGTTCTTCAGTGAATATAACAATTGTAAATTTAAATCGTCGAGTTAACAAAATGCAGAGTAAATGGTAGGGTGCAAAATTAACCTTAACCTAATTTACACGCGGAGTCGGAGTGAATAATAGGCCGTTAAATTCAATGAAATATCTTCTTTTTTTTTTTGCTTGAATGAGTAGTTATGCTATGGCATTTAAAAAAATTATGTACTATTTTGTACGTTTCAATACTATTTCTTTTCAGTTTTCACTACAATTGGGAAAAGTAGATTTCATAACTGAGAAATAAGTTTTCACGATAATACTCTTATGACTGCAATTCTCTTCCGATGTTGACTCTCTTTCGTGGCGTCGTTTGTACGGGCGATGCCATTTCATAATTTCGTTGGGGAGTATAATAGAACTTTTTGGGGAGTACCAGGGGTTACAGAACGAACATTTAGAAATTTATTTCTAGCTTAGCGTTTTTCAAATGGAACGGTTTCGATGTTGAAAGCCTGTGGCGGCCATGTTGCCCTCTAGTCCCTCTAATCTGGTGTTGATTATTCAGTCACTGACTTTATCAAAATAAGTGTTTGTCAGTGAAAACGATTTCCAGGATCCGCAAGAGTTTGTTCGACACGAATGTAACAAAAGCCAACAAAAAACAAAAACACACTAGGAAGAGGGAAATTCCCTTTTTGAAGACAGTTTGGACGATAAAAATGCTGCCAAATTTGCATTAAATTGGAAGTGAATTAATTTTATAAAGGTAGAAATTGCACCTTGACATTTAAGGTCTTTAAAAAAATATGAGTTCAAACGTGAAAGGAGGAGAACGGAAGCGTGGAAAGTAGTACAGTACTCCTATGGGAGACCTTTCGGTAACACTGACGGGCATTATGAATGAATGAACGAAAAGTATTTCCCTGAATCCTAGATGCGTACTTGAAATTTAATGTAGTAAAATTCAACTTCTTCTATTGTTACTATTTAAAAAAAAAAAAGGAAAAATGCAAATATAAGCACCCAGAAAATCAATTTTTTTTTTGACACTTCATTTGTTAATATTGGAACCGCAAAAGGTAAGAATACACTACATAAATAATATAGAGGGGATGGTTTATAAATTAGTTTACAAAAATCAAAAAGTGATCTGCTCATAAGATCATTGTTGTTAAGCTTAGGCGGAGCTATATTAATTCTGTCTTATAGAGCGAGACTATATAGGTCATACCTATGGTTCCTGCAATTTGGTCAGCAAGAGCAAGCTCCATTCCGAGTAATGTACTCCATCGACAGGTACGGTCTGCACTTAAAGTGACACTTCAATATAAGAAAAGTTGATTTCCAACTCACAAAACGGACAGCTATGTCCGTATCCCAGTTGGTGTACCATGGGCAGGGCATGCATACATGACCAACGAACATGTATTAATAAGTTCACATATATGTACATTATTTTCATGATTTACTATACACAGGAACAGATGTACACATCTCAATATTTATTCCAAAATGCAATATATCATGGATCCGGAAAAGCGTGGAAATTTATCGGATTAATGACACAACGTGTGTTTGGTTGTTTTTTTTTTTGTCCATTTTCCATTCCATTCTCTCTGGTTTTTGTTTTTTTTTTCTTTGCATCCTGTCAGCGTTGAAATTTTTCATAACGTCTCGCAAATGAGATTCGAGGGCGTTCGTACGGTGATAATGAAACTCTTTTGTTGGCATCAAGCGGCTCCATGAAAACGGGTTTACAAGTGCAACGAGCCTTTCGCCCGGTTAATGGGTATATTCGTGACACAGCTCGCTGTATCCCTTTAATCGATGATAAGAATTGTGATTAATTTATTTTTAATTGCAACGTTGCAATTTTGCTCCGCTATAGGGTGGCTCGTTCGTTAGCGTTGCCGTAAATGCAGTGGACTAAGATTAATATTACTAATGCGTGAGGCGAACAGTGAAAAATTGAGGAAACTGAGGAAATTCAGTGAGGATAAGAATGAACTGCAATTAAACCAAAAAAAAAATATATAACAAACAGGTTGGCAGGTCGGCTTTTTTTCTTTGTTTTATGTGCGGAAGCCCTGGTACGCCCGTTCTGAATGAAATGAATGCTTGAACCAATTGAAATTGTTTCCTTTGGTTAATAAGGATTTTTCGAGGGTGGGTGATTTTGTTTACGGAAATTTATACGAAAGGAACTGCAGTATTATATAATAAATGTAAAATTCCATACCCAAGTGATTTGAGGAATCTTAAGTTTTCTATGTTGTAATCGAATTCGGTTGAGAGATTTGTTTCAGGTAAAGGGATTGTTGCTGAAATAAGTTGGAATATGCCACGCACAGGCCATTAAAAGCTTTCTTTTTTTTTCCAAAAAAAAAAGATACAAAATATGTAGTTGGCGCGACAGGTCCGTAGGGACCCTAGGCCAAATGAAAGGGATCTACAATTTTATGCCGAGTCCAAACGGCTAAGTGAGAAGCTCTTTCAAGACCGTTATGCTCCAACCCTAAGTTGGAACTTGGGTTTTTTTCGAGATTCGAACCTAGACCCCTCCCTTAGTAGTCCAACACTAACCACTAAGCCACTGCGCCGACTTGTTTTACTGCCTAATGGTTAAACCACCAGACATCGAAAGGGCTGTATTTTTCAAGTCGACTAGACTTATAAAGGTAATGAACCGAATGGATCAGTTGTTAGCGTGCTGGACGATCCCCCGAAAAGGTTTCAGGTACTACTTCTTGCAAACGTCTGACAAATATGCGAAAATATAGTTGTCAAGAAGAGCTCCTCAATTCAGTCGTTCGGACTCAGCATTAATTTGAAGGTTGGAAGAAAAGGCAGCAAAAATAAAAACTCAACTAAGCTAGGCTTGGTTGATCCAACTATATGTATTTCTTTATTTTGTTCGATCGTTATATTGGGTCTTTTAGTGGTGTAGGGTCTGGAAATATTGTATCAAATATTAGAAATGTGTTGTCTAGTAACACTATAATAAAATGTCAAAAAGTATTTGAAATCATTATATTTTTGCTCGGTTAAAAAAAAGGGTTAAAATTAACCAAGTCTCTGTTGAAAAACACCGAGTATTCGTTGTTAAAAATACAACCGATATAAATAGGTAAAATGCATACTGTTAAAAATAACACACCTCATCAGTTGTTAAGAACCAAGATTCTAGACAAATATCAACCAGTTGGTTAAATTCAACAAGTTGCTCGGTTATTTTTAATCCACTAACTCTGTAGGAGCTATATTAACAGTATCACTTGGTAGTTTTAAACCGATAGTTGGTTGATTTTAAATAAGCGATTTTTCTGTGTGCGTGAACATCTAAAGTTTCCGTACACTTTTTAGTATTTATCGTGAAATGAAGAGAATGAAACTTATATCATTTTAGAGGTATTGTCGAATAGATGTACACAAACATAAAATCGTGCATGTATGTCGCCGTTAAGACTGGTAAAACTAAGTTAAGAATTCCCCATACAAAATGTTTATCAGTTACAAAGTGATTAAAATGTTTAAACAGAATGTTGGTCGATCGATAGGTAGTTGAACCCTTTTTGCTCTCTGTAATCTAAAAAGCTTACAGTGGATCTTGTTCCCATACTTTTTTTTTGACGTCGAGTTTAAGTCAAGTTGTGAACTGGAAAGTAACCATGACGCACTGTTCTAAATGAAAACGAGCGATGCGACTTTGATCAAAGTACCAGATTACCAAAATAGAAAATTTAATTGTATAGCTGTGTAAGAATATCTCACAAAAATTTTAACCTTTTTTTTCGAAATTATTCCGCAATGCCTTAAGCATCGGAACTACGCCCAGTTAGCATCACTGATCTTGAGCAAAACTTTCAAAGGGGCGTATTTTTCCATATCGAAATGTCGCTTTTTTTCGCCTTACAAGGAAGGGAAACCTCAATGACACGCGCTGCCCTTTACAGTGCCGTTTCAGCAGACCTACCTTTGCAGTAAGTATGTTAAGCTGCTGGTAGAAGTTCCTGTCAATGCTGCAAAGTAAATTGATTTCAAGCAGTCATTCTGGAGCCTTAAGATTTAAGAAAGATGGGTCAAAGATTATTTATCAACATTGAAGCTGAAAAATGACTTTTACTTCTCATCAGATGAATGTTGACAAGATCTAAACTTCTCATTATCGTTTACTGGAAGGACAAAATACGAAGTGTATTTGTAGTTCGGTTGATGCTTTTGCATATTCATACCAGTAACTTGTTCTACCTATAATAACGGGGTCCAGGAACCATTCGACCGAGTTGTTGTGAGGAGGTTCTTTTCCATTTTGCCTCACAACTGTCGCTTGGCATTTCTCAACTCTTTCTTACATATAATTTAAGAGAGATTCAGTTCAAAAATCGCAGCCGGTCAAATGTCTAGTGCTTCGCACTGTTTCTTGTCACATGTGACATGGTTCTTTGGATCATTTGGTAACAAAAGAGTACCTACATAAAGGCAAATAATGTTGAACGGCAATTTTATGCTCACACGAAGGTCTTAAAAGTCGAAAAGTGACTTATTTTTTTAGTCTACACATCAGCAAGTCTGTTTCTCAAATGTTTCTAAGAGGGAAACGGCGAGTGAGGATTTCTTCAACACTTTCAATATAGTGATACCTTGTTTTACAAATTTGCATTCTAATGACGCTTTTGATCCGCCCCTCAGCTGTACGTACTACGCATATAAAACCATGTATGGAATTTCCTGATATTCAGTTGGATAGGTTGAAGAATTTTGAACTAGAAATATACGTTTCGATAGGCTTGAATTCTTGAGTATGAAACTAAAAAAAGTTTCGTATACGCCCGATTAACTGGGGCACACAATAATTTTGGCCACAAACAAAAATACAACTCACACCTAGGCCGATCAGGTTCATCACGTACAGCACACGAGAGTGCGCGACTGCTTAAGTTTCAATTTGGAACAAAGCCACAACAATAACTGCACGTTTAGTGCAGTGCAGTGTGAGAAATTTATAACCCCATCCGGCTAATTGCTGGGGCTCAGTGATTTCGCTTCTTCAGGTTGGCAGGAGACCGTATTGCTCTCTGTCTCTATTTGTATAGTGCTTTTTCTGTTATATTCGCGCCACGCCATAACAGATAGCATTACAAATATCTTACTTTACTCAAGCCCCTAAAGTGAAAACGAAAACAATTTCGCAGAGCACCAGCACCAACAAGCAACCCCCACCCACCATACGCATAACTTTCCAATTTGTCTTGTGGTTTGAATCGCATCCTTTATTCGCATCGCATCCTTTCTCCCTCATATACGCTGCTGTTCCATTTCCGTAAAAAGTCTCGGCATTGGGTGGCTGTGTCATTTTTCTCTTGTTTTATGGTCGTAAATTCCGATTTAAAATGTAATTGCGCTAAATGTGAAGTAATGAAGGTACTTAAGTGACATTAGGGTGATATTTATGTTCCGGTTCCGGAGAATGGTTTGGCCAAGGCAGCCGTGCCAAAGTATATACTATGGGTGTTGAGTGATTTTCCACTTCCTTCTTCTTGCCATTGTGCGGATATTTTTGTCTATCCATTTCGTTTGAGTGGATACGTATTGTATGTAGGTATATGCAATGCAGGGTAAATGTGCTCCCTTTATCTCGTATATGGAGTATACGAGTACCTACCTCTTATTTTCGTTCAATGAAGTGATCTCTCCGGCTACGATGGTAATTGCTTATCAAACTTGCAAAGTTCACTTAACTTAATGCTTATACGAGCAATTATACAACTACTGTGTAAACTGTAAGCCGACACTGTTTTGGGATGTAGTTTAATATCCTGAAGGGGTCAGTCTGCTCGAAGGATGATGGCCGCATAAAAGGCGACTAGCATTGAAATTTGATTATACGTTTATTAGAATATTTATCGTTCTCGTTGTAGCGAAGGTAAACTATTTCCATGGTAATCGGGTAGTTTATTCATGTTTACATCTAATTAACTTTAGAGCACTCTTAGCGAAGGGGAGCTAATTCGTGCATTTTGGCAATAGATAACTGAAAGAGTCAGGACATGTTAAGCCGGTGAGCTTTGAATCTGATATACTTCTCCCTGTAACGTGTGAAACATTTGGAAGTTAAGTAATTTTTAATTCGTTAAATTAACTCCGAAAGTAATGAAAAAGTCTAAAATGAATATTCTAAAGCTTTTTTATTGAAATTGAATATTTTATTAATAGTCCTGACAAAACACATTGTTGCGAAACATTTAAGTACATATATAAAATTGTTTAATATAGCGATTCAACAGAAAATACATTTTGCATATAAGATTATGTGTGTGTGTCCAAATGTTAACAAACTTATTGGTTACTACAAAATATGTACCTATACCTTCATAAGTACATTATCTACATTAGATAGCACATATACAAAACAAATTCGATTACTGAAGTATTCACAAGCTCAAGTTGTTGGCAATGCCTCTTAAATATCCCATAAATCGTATGCGGAAAAAATATTATACTGTCGGTGTTAAGCCAAGCGGAGTTTTGACAATCGCACGTCAATAAGATTTTAGAAGAACTGCTGTTTTTTAGCCGACTTGCACGTTCTGTTAGTCATATTGTTGTTGAATACACATGCAACTCAAATAATTTTCCATTATGAGTAAATCTTGAATTAATATTAATTTTTGAGACAATGACAACAATTAAAACTACCCCAAAAATTAATATTAATTCTAGATTTCGACATTTTCTTTCTAGATTACTGTATTATATTTTTCTGGAGCGAGTTCCAAGTTGCCAGACAAATCACAAGTCTTTTTTACTTTTGTCGAATTTCCCTTTGGTTTATCTGTCAAATCATAACAAATTTTGGTTATTTGGTTCATATCAACGACAACATGAAGCTCGCCTCTGGTGAAACAACAAAATTGAGTCACAATAGCTCGCAGAAGTTGGTTTTTATTAAATTCGTAACATTTCTATGAAATACTAGGTGAAAATTAGAGTTCACTTTACCAAAAGAGGACTTTAGAGTCGAATATTGTTTTTTTTTTTTTTTTTCTATTTCTAAAGGCCAACATGCACGCGACGTATACCCTTCGTTTAAAGTCCTACATTTCTGAAAGTCCTTTGTGCGACAATGCACTTCAATGTTCCAAATTTTATAGCTTCGGCCGACTTGAATATTGAGGAACAGCGTTTGAATGTGTTTTTTTTTATGAGTGATGCCACGCCCCCTTGTCCGATTTTGGTCAATCTTTCAGAGACATCCCCTAGCGAATGTGACAAGACGAAAAACTGGAGTACATCAGATCACTTGAGGACATTGATTCAGTGCGAGCTTCAATCTTTCAGTTCCCACAGCGATTTGAGCGGAAACATACATCCGCCCTTGCACTTTCTGATCGTCTTTTGAAACGAAGTCTTCACGATGGCCGTCATTACAATCCGCACAAGTGTGCAATTGAGCAGGCACTCTGCGAAAGCGACTTCAATTCTCGGAAAAACGCATGTGAGTCGCAGGCGGGCGTTATCTACCTGATATGATTTTCAAATCCGAGTAAAACAAAACTTTAGTTAATTAAATAACATAGAAAAACAAAATTTATATTCATAAAACGGGTTTTATTGCAGAAGTCCCACCCTGTATACATGTGGAAAAAATTATAGATGTATTTCCAATTTCCATAGATGAATGGTTCCCGAATGCAATATATGTCCTATCTCAAAAATTACTCTGAGGAATGTTTTACTTCGAGTTTCACATGAGAGAAGCCAAAGTTTTGTTCGATTTTAGCGAGCTCTTAAAAAAACTATAAAAAAAAGTGAATTGCCGGCCTAGCTAAGACGGTGCTATATGGTTGTATTGTTGTGTTTTCACACAGACTCTATCCACGCCTTACTTCCCGCCATCCACAAGCATAACTTACCTACTTCCTCACATTCAAATGCTTCGCCGAGCAAACCAAAAATATCGAATAAATTTAAGTTAATGTCTGACAAGGGATTTACACGCATCGCAAGCACATTTAGCAAATAGCCAGACAGTGAAAGCGCTTGCGATTTGCCTTCGACCATTCACATGTAGACCAACAGCTAGCTACCAACGTCTTTATCCGCTTGGAGGCTGCTAAAAGCTCCGTCTTACACTCACTTACTGAATCCCCCCCAATTCGATTAAATACACCATTTACATACAAAAAGAGAATCGGTCTCGAGACACTCCTATTAAACAAAATAAAAGTTAAGTACACCTTCCACGTTTCGTACGTATAACCAAGTCATGCGCCAGCTACTGTACAATCTGCAAATGTACGAAGATATGTGCATATGCAAAGATTTTAGGAGAAAAAATAACCCCAAGTCCACATCCGACATCCTTGTTGAAAGACACTCCAAGCGATATGCAAATTGTGTGAGAGGAGGAAAAGGACGATGATGGTTCCACCTGCCATCAGCATTATCCTCTAATACTACTCCCAAGGCACGAACCAAATCCCACTAGCTGCTACTTGAATCGAACTGTGGGAAGAAATCAATGTACGCGTGGTCCTTAAAGCAGGCGACGATGTGTCTTCAGCTATAGCGAATAGAAGACACAACTTGCGGTCTTGGATAATTGGATCCTGACGGTAATTTTCCAATATCATATCCGTTTTAGATATTTTGTAAAGGGCTTCACACTTACTTCGTATGAAGGAAGACAGAAGACGGCTGGAGCTCCTTTACACTCTGTCCTCGAAATACGTGATCAAATTTTATTAATACGATTTGACAGTGATACGTATATATACACTGTAGTGTGGTATTGTGTATACCAGAAAGTTATCGTCTGCATTTATATAAGGACATTAAATGATTTTATATACCAAACTTAGGCATATCAACGAATGTGGTAAATTTTGATTGCGATTTAATGAGAACACACTGTTAGGCGGAAAGGAAAAAGCGTCCCCTCGTCGCACACGCCCATCAATTCTATTGTCGACGACTACTGCCTGTGTGTAGGACGTAGGTGTTCGTCAAAGCAAATGGAAATTATCAGGAAAAGATTTCCTTTGTAACATTGGGATTTGGGTTGTAGTTGTACTAAATATAGGCTCCAATTAGACAGGATGCGTAGCGCGTAGGTGGGCAAATGCCAATGAGAAAACTTGATGGCATGAGCCGCATAATAAGCAGCTGGTTGTGGCTTGTGGGTATAGCAAACGAATAATGTTGAAGTGGTGTAAATATATTTGAGGATTTTATTGGAAAAGGTCACAATTGGAAAGGAATAATGTTTTCTGGTCTAACGTTGGCTTGGCGAACATGCAAATTAAAACGGGGTTAACCGTTAATGGTGTGAGAGTCGGAAATTTTATTTAAAAGACACTTTGGGGTGAAAAGTAGGAGAACCAAAAAAATGATGACACTCGGACGACAGTCCCATTAAAATTGATTGAAAAGATGCAGATAATTTGCCAAATTCAGCCTGAATTACTGAGGTTTCCGCATTTTATTTCCATTCTTATTAAATCGACAGAAATCGTTTGAAAGAGATGTAAAGTGAAGCTCACGTCATTCACATTGACCACACTGCTTTAGAAATCTCGGGAAAGCATCAAATCACTACTGAATAACCCAAAAAACATGCGGTTTAAACCTATCTCAAGTTAAGCTTTGAAAAGAACTTCTGACAGACTTAATCTCAGTCTCTTGTTCCATGTTCCAAATCATTGTAGCGTGTTCCGGGCTGAAAATTTGATACTGGCAGCAGACTTAACCTAACCTAACCTCAACTCATCGTATACTTCTATCGGTCCTCTAGCTGGTATTGGCGATGGTGCATTTGTGCCAATGCAGTTGCAGATACATCATGCCATTTGTGTCCGCTTAGAGTTTATTTGAGACAATCAGTACAGTAAATATTTCCATGTTAGCAAACATACTTCGGGTAATTTTCGCAACGGGTGTTGACGAAACTTGTCTAACTCAAACTTTATTTCTATACCGCCAATTTCATTATTGAAATTTCAGTTTTCCTCTCTGATTTTGTGTACATTTTCTACAAAAATAAAATTCTGTCGAGAGTCCTTCAGCAAACCGATTCGCTTTAAAGCAAAATTGATTATCTATTTTCTGTCCCTGTTGTGTATGCATACTGATTTGGCATAACTAAGTGCATTCGCCGCTGTAAATGGCACAAGCTAAAAGTTCTAAAGTGTTTTTGTATTCGTCCTTTTGCGATAGGAACTAGTAAAACAAGTTGAATACCCATCGGGGTGATACTGCATAATATGTTCTTGGCTTTTTGTTTTATTTTTTATTTTTTTCTTATTCAACAAAGGATACAAGTTTCTGTTAAACGATTTGTTTTTAGTACTTTTTTTGGTTGCAATTTTTTCTTTACCCTTAGTATCATCTATATAGAATAAAATGTATAGAATATGTTACAGTTGCAACGAATCTAAAGAATCGATATTTTGACATTCCTTATAGAAGAAAGAAATTATTCTGAGGCAATGGTAAGCAGACGATTCGTTGCGTTTTTGGGTTTAATTTCCATAAGTGTTGTAGTTCAGTCTTCTTTCGAGTTAGTGATTATGAAACAAATTTCCAATTTTTGCTGGTTTGTGATCACATGTGAAACTCTGTAAACATTTCATTTCATTTCAATTTTTCATTTATTTTAATAAGAATAAAAAAAAATATTCTAATACGAGTACATTGCTAACAAACTAAAGCACAGAAACTTTAGTCGTTTTATAGATCGGTGATCCATTTCCTCTGTTTCTTGAAGTTCTCGAAGAGAAGACTGGCATTTACACAGTAGGCTTTGCCGAAAGCATATCCGTGACAGTGTTGAAAAACGTGTTACAATCGTAACTTTTAATTTAAAATACATATTTTGTAATTTGAAAAAATACAAAATATGTATTTACAACCGCCCCGAAAAAGTTACCCTCAAAAGTATTTTTTTAAATTTAAAAAAATGCATAATTACACTCAATGGCAACTATAAAACATTTAAGACATGACCAAAGTCGCATGAAACCATATCTTAGTATGAATTATAAGATTTTAAGCACTTAATTTGACTTTAAGTTAGGAAATAGTTTGATTGGAGTCACCGCTGAGGCTGACTAAGTAAAATCTAAAGTGGCATGTGTCAAATCCAATTAGATGAAGTTCCCACTGGGGTGAGTGAAAATCTGCTTATTGTTAACTAAATTAGTAAGTAAAGTAATAATTAGTTTGGGAGCTTACAACTTGCCACTCTTTATGTGCATACATATGACTTTTTCTGAATGCCTAGAGTGTGGCGCGTTCATGTAAATATTAACAACCAAAAGTAACACAAATCGCAAACGATTTTACTTTTTCAAATTTCAACTCAAAGCTCGCCTCTGGTGAAACAATAAAATTGAGTAACAATAGCTAGCAAAAGTTGACTTTTGTTAAATTTGTTTCATTTCTATGAAATGGTAGGTGGGATTTAGAGCTCACTAACAAAAGAGGAATTTTGTTCTTTTGTTTTTTTTTTTCTTTTCCATTTCTAAGGACCAGCGCACACACATTTTTTATTTGACTATCCATAAGTAGTGCTTTTTTCCAATTTTCCGAAGTTTCGGTTAGAATGTTTTACACGTTTTGTGTACCTATATATATAATGATAATGACATGAATATTTTTGTAACTTCGCATCTTACAAGATTTTTGAGTTAAATTGTTAATCCTTTCGAAATTTTTTTTTTAAAGTAATTGATATTCATTGGTGATTGTGAAAGTTCATTATTATGCGGATAAACCAGTTAAAAAAAGCTCTCTTTTTTTAATGAATGAGATATCTTTAAAAATGAATGTATGAGATCGCAAATAAAGTGGGAGGTCATAATTGATTTGACATTTATGTTTCAATTTTTGTTTCAAAAAGTACTGCTAAAAATTGAATTAGTGCAACATATTGTTGAGAATGCAAACATTTTTATCAAAATCGAAAATATCGTGTTCAAGATACAAGCAGTTACTCTTGTTTTAAAATTCGAACGGAAATTGAAAGAAGGATTCATTTTAAAAATATAAATTGTTTACGAATTTTGAATCATACAGACAGAATTGCGTGATATTCGAATGGATGAACATCTCGAGATCACTCACAATTTTGTACGAAAAGAATATCTTTCTCTTACTATACAAAAAAGTAAAAAATACTATTGAGCTCAAAAGAATACAATTGGAACTAAAATTTGCTTACAGTCCACACAGATTATTTTTCATCCCTGATAAGTGGCTGCATATAACATGAGAGTCTCTCTGGGTAGGATGGACAATCGTAGCAGGGTTACCTTTTGGACCCCTTAGGGTCCGATTGAACCTTTCTTCCAAACCAGGACCCACCTTTTCCAAAATAGTCCAAATCCCCCCTTTACGAAAATTCAGGACACTTTTTAACGCTCTTTTTTCAGAATTAGTTATTGACAAGACGCAAAACTTTAAACATCTTCACTCTTTACACAGCCATCGACTATCGACATAACATCGACATAAATCTTGTTTTCACATTTACATAGACAGAACACGTACCTACTATTTCTAGATTTTAGGTAACGGTTTTTGAATCAACGCTAAAAAATATTATATCAATAATTTTCCTTGCGGAAACGCACAGTCTCATGCATGCATTTTTAAAGTTAGCTACCAGTTCCTCTGATTTAGTCCGGAAGTTCAGGTCTGTTTTCAATTGGAAGTTCTTATAACAAACAAACATATTTCTTTTGTTTTTATTAAATGGATTTACCAATATGCAATATTCCATTTGACGTCATGTATACAATGTAAGTGAATTTTTTTATGATTTGTTTCTTAAATGAATTAAAAACATTTGGGATACTGTTGTTTTTCTTTAATTTCTGAAAGCCATCGACACCTTTTTGGTCCCTTTCCGAAAGTTGCCGAAGGGAACACTGATTCGTAGAGATACGAAAAGAGGCACGACATGTGAGTGTGGTCTGATTCGATGATCTCTCAAATCCCTATACAGACTTAAATATTGGCATACACAGTTGTCATTGTCAGAGTGTTGGAATTGGCAGTGACTCTTGATAGACGTATTTACGGACTTTGAATTATTGTATGGGGCATCACGACTCAGATAACCCTTTTAATATAATTTAACTATAGGCCCTGCCAATGGCAAAAGCCACATTCACCCAGTTTGTCTTCTTTTAAATCTCTCGCATAATAGAAACATATTGTTCTTTTTCAGCTTAATAAAAATAAGGAGTTTCCCTCATACACCAGAACCTCTGAGAGTGATGTTATACAACTCACTTATAATGATGTCTTCACTCCCTTACCAGACCAACAACGATGTTTACGAAATTTGTATTTTTTTTTTCCAACTGTCACAGTTTGTATTTTTAATGACACAATTTTCTTACTTTTAATTTTCTTTATAATTTTTTTTTATTTGCAGTATTAATGAGATAAGTTTTACTGAGCAGCGTTTAATGAGTTTTACACTCCAAGAAAATTTTCGGCTAAGTGTCGAGGGTATATATAGTCGGACAGGGAAAAAATAAAAATAAAAAAGGGATCACAATGTCGCAACTTTTTCATATTTAATGACTTTGTTGTGTCCTCTCCGACAAGCATCATCGTCGTCATTATATCCACCCCACCATCATCGCATTTTGCCAACTCGAAAGTTGATCCTTTTTCAAACCGAAAGACTAAGGCCGGGCAATTGATAATCCCCTTATTTAGATAGTATGGGTGCTTGACAGTCAGTCAGTGTTGTAACCACCTTCAACTACTTTCTTGTTCCTAGTCTGACACACCAACTTGATAATATAACTGGATGATGGAAAGAGAAAAAACAAACGAACCGTAGAAGATGGAGCAGTGGAAACTTTTTGCGCGAATATTTCAAATATACTATTTACCCGACAACACTTCCACTGCATTATCACTACACCGAAATGAATTGAATTATAAAGCAAGAACTTTGAAGAATATTTTCACTGTCATATTATATTTATAAAGCAAGCTTTCTAAGAACTCTCAAACTATCTCTGACAGGGTGGGGTGTACGTATAGGGCGGGCGGGCTGTAAAAGTAACCCATCCAATGGAGGACTTTATCACCCCGCATCGCCAACTAATATATAAATATACTTGCATAGAAATTTTCCTACAGCGAAATGCTTTTAGTTTATCGCAATCTGGTGGGTAGGAAAATATATCCTCTTCTTTTTTTATTTTTTTTTGAGAGTTACCTCGTGCTAGTCGTCATCCTCGTGCTTGTAGTCGTCGGCATCAGTCTTAATTTATTAATGATTTAGAAACTTTGCGACATGTTACTATGTGGGCTGTGATTGTGGGTTATCCGGCAAGTTATGAGAGCAGCGTCACAACTCACTGGTAAGTATGCGGCATATTAAAAGTTATTGCAGAACTGTATTGATTTATGCGGGTGTTTATATCGACTTATATATTACTTATTCTCATGTGAGTGACTTGATTGTGTAATAGGTATGGTTGATGGAAATTTGTTGATATTGTTATTATCGGAGTTTTTTTTTTTTATTTTTTTTTCCACATCATTTTCTTTTTTTTCAAAAAAGTTCAAGACCTTAGGAACATTCATTCAATTAAAAAAGCTCAAATACAAGTTCATGTCAGCGACTAACGAGATTTCTAAATGAAATGGAAAGTGGCGTTTATAGAACTAGCCCCGGGTGGAAACCTTTACTATTCAGAGTAAGTTGTCAAATAGGCCTGGAAGAGCACAAGTCCCCTGAAATAAAATGGTGAACGGTGCATTTCGTCTTACGCTTTAGTGTTTTCGAAGCCTATTCGAATGCCATAGTTAGAGTTGGATAAAATGTCCATGGACGAGTTGTCCCAAAATTTAGTTTCTCAAATATTGGTTTGAAATGGTCATGGACAACTTGGCTGTGAATGAGATGCGATGATCTCGTCTTCAGAATGCTAGACGAAAAGTTTATTTTTACCTTGTGTTTTAAATACGAAAAGGTGGATATACATAGTGCGATCTTTTGGTCCTTTGTACCTTGGAAAGGTATAGGCCATCATAAGCTAAGTTTCTTTCAGTCATTCGCCTATGGCATCTCGCAGGCCTAACTCCGAGAAAATGTTCTACCTTACCCACAAAACATGGTGGACGCTCATCCCAGTAATGGGCCGCGTTTTTAGATTCTCGTAGCTTCCAAAAAAATTATTTACTGAAGACCATCACTTTGATAACAATAATATATATAAATAGTGTACTAGTTTTTTTCCTACCGCTAATGACCATATTTCAAGCCCGATTTTTATGAAATTGATATTCCTTAAAAATCCAATATTAAATAAATAGATCCCAATAAGTTAAATTTTCCTAGATTTATTCCCACATATAATTTTTATTCTATAAAAAAAAATCCGAAATAGACAATTGACTCTAAAATTACATAATGCTCATAAGAAATCAAGTTCTGCTCATTCAACTTCCATTATTGCCCGCCTTGTTTCAATTGATTAATAAAATCCATTATACAGGCAACCTTTACCGTACCATGTAATTTATAAACATTCAATCATTTTGATAGGTTCAACAGAGTTCAACCGTCCTCACGCGGGTGAAAAAAAATAATTGCACACAACGAAAAAAGAAAGAGAAACGTCAACGTCCCAAACTGACACAAAACCTTCAACCGGATAATGAGTAATATACTGCACAAAGGCATTGCAGGCAGCACCACCAAAATTAAAATTTATTCACCATTTCCTCATTTCCGCTTTTACAACAGGTAAAAGGTCCGGCTTCATGTTGCGTGAAAATAATTTGTAATCGGATGATTGCTGTGATTATCCAGCAAACCCCTCCCAATGGCGCCCACCACCCACCGTTTCTATTTAATGGAAGAAAAGCAAATTAAACGGCAAAACAGTAAAAACAAAAATCATCGGGCTTAATCATTATCGTGCACATTATCCTTTGAGCGCATGTCGTCCGCAACATCGTCAACATCATACACCCTGCTAGGGATTGATAGATCCACTGGGTCATGTCATGGGTTGAGGGCAAACGGCAATCATCCTGTCCTGCATTAAACTTTTACCACTGCGAATTTCGCTGAATTACAACCATCCACCAGGATTACGTCGTTGCGTTGTGATTTTTATCTGCATCTCTCTCCAACCGCCTCATAGTAATTTATTGCCAAGTGTCAGTCTTTTGCCGAATAAAAAAATAAACGCAAATATTGCATATATAGCATTTATAATCGACTGAATAACAAATGGCCATCGTGCTTGTTATGGCAAGGCAAGTCGATTCCATGCATTTGCTCGTTAAGCGTTTATTAATATCGAGATCATTATGGAAGCGTTTAATCGGTTATTTGCGTTTAATAGTTGCTTACACAATGAGTCTCTGAAATATGTGCACAGTCATAATTCATAAGGCCGACAATGCTTAATCGGGTTTGTTTTTATTTTAATATACGTTCCTTGGTTTTAGTATACACTTTTAGTTTTGCAATAAATGAGAGATCGTCTATTGGACTCTATAAACGCGAGAATGCCATTTAATCCCGAAATGGCCTATACAAACGATGATAGGAATGATGCGACGCAAATCCTCTCAATTAATGGTGGAGAGAGAGTATGCTTTCAAGACACCCCTACTGTCGTGACGGCCATCTTTCTTGTGCTTCGATTACGGCAGTCATTTTTCTTCTGAGATAAATCATTATGTAAACCAAGTCTACAGGTGGCTCGTAGACATAGTCAGGTCGACCTAGAGATATATACCTTGTTTATTTTTAAAAAACTTTGTGCCTTTTCCATGACTTGCTTGCATGGAAAAACCACTTATCCATCTGTTTCTGCTTGGAATGTGTCTTCTTATCATTGTTGATAGACAGCAGTTTCATATATCCCCATCCTCACAATTTTTTTTTTATTTATTGTGGCTGTAGATATATTAAAATATTAAATAAAAATATTTATGTGTATATGAATAAGAAAAAATGCGGCTTGCGGAGACATTGAAATTTACTTAAAAAAAAAAAACATCTTAATATAAGTTCATTTGAGTTATTTCAGTTCTTAAAGAATATTACTGGGTAACATTTTATATTTGTATGAGGTTGAATTGGTTTTATATTTCTCTTAATTTAATAAAAAAAAAAACCGCCCACTTCCATGCCCCTTTTTGTTTAAAATCCTCTTAGTCATTAATCAAAAAAAAAAAACAAAAAAAAAACAAATAGTTGGCGCAACAGGTCCGTAGGAACCCAAGGCCTAGCTTCTCACAACCATTCGTTTTGTGTGAGCTTTTCATTTTTGGAACGATAGGAAGGGGGATCTACAGTCAATTAATAATGACCAATAATGTCCAATAAAATCTTTAAGGTTATTTTAAAATTCTTAATTAGTGGGAGACTACAATCATTACAATTACATCCAAATTCTGAACGTGTTTTCACATTTCAATTTGATGAATCATGAATCTTCCAGAGAGCGTGCATTTAAACAAACAATAGTCTCAAAAGATGTGTATGCATCATCGAACACGAGAACAATTTTAATGAAACATCAAGAAAGCAAAATTTGTTTTGCATTTTACTAGGTAGAGAAATGTCAAGGCATAGTAAAAATTGTGCAATCATAAATCCAAAATTGGAGTACAATTTGTCGTTGGAGAGTACCGGAGTACAGCAAAAGAAGAAGTACAATACTCCTATTGTAGTACAGGGTGGCTGATGAATATTGCTACATTAAGAAACTCAAATAACTTTTTTCTCAGTGTATGGAATTAATTTTTCTTTTATTCATATTAAAGCGCATTCAATTTTAGTAAATATAGCTTAGTTAGTTTTAAAAATAGTGTAATTTAAATGCGGTATGTGGAGTTTGTGGATATCAGCTTATAGGGAAATTTTCGTCGCAATTCTGTCATAGCAGGCCGGGCTATGTGTGGAGTTGCACCATCTTGCTGAAACCACATATAGAGTTGAAAGAAATTCTCATTCGGCGTAATTCTGGATAGAAAAACTCTCTCAACAATGCAATTCCGTCGCCTAGAGTATCTGTGGGCTGAAAGCACTCCATATTTGACAATTTTGTTTGTTTATGTTGCCGTTTAAATCGAACTGGGCCTCGTCAGACATAAAAAGACAGTTCAACATGTTTCCGTTCTCTTCCAACATTTGAAGCATCTTATGATAAAATTCCAAGCGAATCGGCAAGTCTGCTGTGTTCAGTTTGTTGGCCTACCCACCTGCAAAATAAAAAAAAATATTAACCAGATTCATTAAACAGAAAAAAAGTTATTACATTTTTTTTTGGTAGCGGCTTTCATCAGCCACCCTATATTTTCGGTAGCGCTGTGTATGTTTCATGGCATTATCAGCCCCCTTCCAGTATTTCTCTCACTTTTCAACGTTCAAATTACCACAGTGACATTTTTGAGACACTTGTCTTATGTTCTACGCAAATACAAAAATACGGTTTAAATACTTTCCTGTAGTGATTAGTTTTATGTGGCACACCCTGTGAACACTGAAATAGGCACTAAGAATTTTTTGCAAAAGCCACAATTTATTTTTGGACAGTTTTTCTAGGTAAAATGTTCTGGTTATTCCTCGTTCTGAAAAAGGGATTCTGAAACACGATATCTTTTTTTAAAAGTGACTTAACTTATCAGTTTACTATGCAACGCTGGAGAATTTGCCAGCAGTTCAAATGCCGTTGAATAGCTATAGTTGTTTGCTGTTGGCGATCACAAATCGAGCTGCTTCTCCCTTCAGGGTGCCTTCCAACTCAAGTACTTGGCACCAGTTCTACAGCGTTCAGCGATTTGGTATATACCTCTGAGAAAACAGTTTCCGGCAACTAAAAAGCACCTCACGCTATCCACCGTCTCTTCCCTTCCCTTTGACTCTCTTGGTTCCTGATTTTGTTTCAAATAAGCTAAGCTACGGTTGATATCAATCGATAAATTAGTTGTAATCTGAACTTGGTTAATGATAAGACCACAATCTCTAATTGACAAACAACTTTGATCTTACTCCAGTGGGTGTGCGGTAGGTATACGCTACAAAGTTCAAATGAAATAATTCCATATAATTCCAAATCAATTATGGAGGAAATTTCTATCTACTTTCGCTTAGAGGTTTCGTGAAAACAAAAATCTTGAAACTCACTTCAATTACCCACGAAATTAATTTTCTCTTCTGGATATGGCTAAAAGCCGAAAATCAGGCGGTGAAAGTCAAAACAACTTGAGACCTAATATGAACTAATTCGAAATTCCAGTTAAAGTTGGGGCTGCTTTCCTGACGATTAATAATGCCCCCTACTCTTACACACTTTAAGCAAAAAATCCTCCAGCCAACTCGAAATACAGGAAGGGGTAGAAAATCGTAACTTAAGAAGCCTCTTCCCAGAAATCGACCAAAAGTGCAAAAAATTACATTTTATTTTTCTGAATAATTAATTATTACTGGAGAGGTTGAATTGAAACAGAATGCATTTAAAAGAACAGAATTTCTGCCAAGGTGCATCAACTAAGTAACGTGCAGTATATTTTTTCGAAAAAAAATATTTTTAATTTATGCTCGGTATTTTGAGATAAAATAAACGTAAATAAATAAAAGTTCTTATTTGGATCTGTTAGGCCCTTTTTATAGCCATACGTAAAACGAAACCGTACAAATTTTGAACACTCAATCATGGTCTTAAAATGTTCCTTATGAATTATAAAGCTAGACTATCAAAAATCAAATAAGCAAATGATTTTTAAATTTTCTAGAAAAATTTAATTTTTCCGTACGAAACACTTTTTCTGATCAACTTCTCGGTGAATTCCACAAAGAAAAACCAAATAATTCCACTAAAATAATTCATATTTAACTTAAAAAATCTCATTTTCACATACTGCGTTCCAACATTTTCGGTTGCATTTTACGTATGGCTATAACTCCACGGTCAACCGATTTTTCTCGTCATTCTCTTCCAAACCTTGGCATATTGTATGACAGGGAGCTAAATTTTCGTTCGCATATTGACGAAATAATTTGTAAGGCCAACTCATCAGTCGGGTTTGTTAAACGATGGTCTAAAGAATTCTCCAACCTCTACGTGACTAGATCACTCTATTTCACCTTAGTTCGCCTCCTCCTTGAATAAGCTAGTCAAGTATGGTCTCCCTTTCTTCGAGTTCATGCAAACAGAATTGAGAACGTCCAACGTCGATTTCTTCGATTTGCCCTTCGAGGTCTGCCTTGGAATGATCCTTTCATATTGCCACCCTACATAGACCGGCTCAAACTCATTAACCTGCATACTCTTGAGGAACGGGGAGACGCTGCAGACTTTCTTTTCATTTATCGGCTTCTCTCAAAGCGATTTTCCTTAACACAAACCCCCGTAATTTACGTTTCCCTCGGCTCTTTTACCCATCAAACCATCGTACCCATCTCCCGTTTGCTGGGAAAGGTTAATTCTTACCTTAAAGTTTTTGATTTCCACCGCACCTCAAACTCGATCTCCTTCATCATTCTCCTTATCTTTAAGTCTTTGTTTTAAGGCTTTACGCGTCTTAGTTTTAAGTGTCTTAGATTTAAGTGTCTTAGTTTTAAGTTGTTAATTTTAGCCTAAATGTTAGTTTTAGCTTGTATTAAGCCAAGTATTGCCCCCACCAAAATTAAAAAAATTAAATACGGCCTTAGCTGATATGATACTTTGTGGTTCTGAGTAAAAATTAAAACATGCGTGCATCAATATTCACATGAAAATTCAATATTTCAAAAATTGTTTGTTTTTAAACACCTGTATTTTCCAAACCAGTGTAAACGTTCAAGATCTGTCTTGACGCTATTGGTGTTTTGGAATTTTGGATATTATCTCTTAGCTGAGCTAGTGATCTCAGATGTAGGTATCATACTCCGTCTTATCATGGTTTGGCCAAGAGTAAATCGTTTTATGCAAATTTTCCCAAACACCTCAGGGAATTCTGTAAATAAAATATAACTGAGATGTTTTTTTTTTTTAGAAAATCCTCCGACGTTTTTGAAGGGGAAATTCTGTTCTTTCAAATGCATTCAGTTTCAGTTCAATCGCTAATTAATCAGTCAGAGAAACAAAATGCAATTTTTTGCACTTTTGGTCGATTTCTGGGTAGAGGCTTTTTAATGTTGTAATTGATTCGGTTGCGTTAGGTGAGTCCAAGTATCCGGTGAGACCAACTGCAATTTCCTCGCCACTCAAGTCGAACAAGTCACACGCTAACCGCTTCAAATAAAAATAAAAATGCCAATAAGGAACAATTGTTTTTAAGCTCAGTATCCGACCCCTCGCATAATACGCCTCCCTCTACACAGTTCCCCTATCCACTGTGTGCTGTGCGATGTCAGCGGTAAACTCATAGCCTATAAATCAAATTCCGCCCTAAGATTTCATTAAGCCAAAACCCTTGTTCCCACGTTCATTCGGGTTTAAGTGCAAAAGCAGAAAAAAAAAGAAAAAAAATTCAAGAAACACACTTAGCAAATTCCAAAATAAATGAGAAAATAAAATAAGAAAGCCAAACATTTATACAAAACACAGAAAAAAGAAATCCTTTTCCACTTCGATTTGATGTGATTCAGAGGGAGGTGGCAACATACAGAAAAAACATCCCCACCAGTGTTTGCCATGTAAAACAAGCCGAAGAATATACCTCGAATGTAAGGCAAACAAAATTAATATTTATTAAAGTATTTACAATGGTTAAACGGGGATTTCGGCTGATGGCATACGATATCGTTACACATTGCTTGGAATCTGAAGCGTCTCATACTTCGCCGTCATGTGATGCGTGCCACATATGCTCGTACTCGTACGCCTTTCCCCAGCAAGGCATCGAGGCATTCATGTGCCATCAAACTGATTGAACGCAACAAGGAGGCGGCCTGAATGGGTGCCATATCGAGGATATTCAACGTAATGTGATTTAATATAATGTAATCAATGCAATGATGTTGTGTGTTTCACTCCCCTCTCCACCTTATATACTCGTCTGAAGGTAAATAGGAATTCTGGGGATCCTGATTTGACAAAAAAAAAAAAAAAAAAAAAACAATTTCTATATGCGCCGCTTTATTACATTAAATTATTTGATGTGAACAAATTGGTCATGTGGCGGCTATTTTCAGGAGATGAAAATTCATTATTTTCCGTTACGGTAATTGGCCGGAATGTTGGATTCAATTACGCCACAGGACCAGTGGCGGCCGAGGGCAACCTATTTCCACTTGGGAAGGCGTGGGAGCAATTGTTTCTCAAACAATATCGCTCACAATGGGGATATCGATATCACACAGGCAGAGGTATAAGTGGCGATTAGCTAGTCCACCGTAAACAATGGTTGTGTTCCAGCACTCGTGACAAGGGGGAATCGTACAATAGCATCGAGCAAATTGTGGCGTCATAATGATGGGGCACTATATTTTGAATAGGAGGTAGGTTTTTTACAGATCATTGTAGGTAGGTAGTTCCAGGTTAATCATATCCGCCCACATGTTCACGTGGGTATCTAGTTAGAGCTGATTCTCTTTTTTTGAATGGGTTCAATAATTGCTCCGCATCATTGCTATCCTATAGGGCGCATGGCGGATGTGCGAAAGGACTATCTATGAGTGTTAGTCCTTTTCGGGAGTTGTTTATCAAATTGTCCCATATGAACGTATAAACTAATTTCACTACTTGAAGGTCTAATCAACAACTAAAAACAAATAACTCTAGGATGGACGGGTTCAATTTTAAGGAGATGCTTCCTCATCTTATATCGACATTTGAATAAATTTTGTTTGGGTATATTTGATGCATGATTTGCCCGAAGCTTCAGAATCATTTACCTAAGTTTCTTGAGTAAGAGGTATCCCTTTAAACTGGCGAAAGCAATTTCTTCCTTCTTTAAGCCTTGGGAAGCAATTGTACTCAATTGTTTTTCACACTGCTACTCTTCCAACCCTTTCATCAGCCATCTTAAGAAAAATATTTCACCCAATTAAAGCCATATGGAAAATGAAACCGTACAAATTTTCTTTTGCTAATGGTTAAACTAGATACTGGTCTTAAAATGTTGCTTATGAATTATATGAAGTTAGTTTATCAAAACAAAATAAACAAATAATCTTTAATTTATTTAGAAAAATAATTTATACATTTCTCCGTAACAAAAACTTTTTCCGATCAATTTGTCAGTTAATTCCACAGAAAAAAAATCCAAATCATTCCACTGAAATATTTCATTTCTTTACTGTTCCATCTGTCAGGAATTTTTTTCTGATGGAAGATTTATCTCTTTGGAGCATTCTTCGTGTTTGTGTTGATTAAGAATTAATTGAGTAATTGCGGGTTGAAGGAAGTAAACTCAGTAAAAAAATATATTTTTGTCAGAAACGTCCCCAATAATTGGGCGTGGCAGTGATTGATATAATTGTATATTGCCTTCCCGGAGATTCATTGAAATCGCTTTGTCAGTTTTCACGTCAAGCAAATATATTTTTTTTAAAGTGAATTTTAAATCCTGCAGTGCTTCGTCCAATCCCGGTCTATTGTGCTCCAAGATATCTTTTTCGGCACAATGGTGGAGAAAATCTAATTGAACTTGCAAATCGAAGGAAAGTCAGGGGGTGTAAGGTATCTCTTGCATATTGCATCGATTTAAGTATCATAGAGGACAAGACCTTTCTGTGCATTTTTGGCGACTTGACAACGCAGTTTGTCGACGACATCAGATATATTCCGAGTCTTCCGATTTCGGCGCTGAGGGTTCTCGTTTCGTTTTCACAATAAAAGGCAACATTTAGCTTGATTGTTGCCTTTCTTATATCGCTGTCCAAGTCGGAGTTGCCTGTTATAGTGAACAAAGTGATGGTAATTACATCAGCCAAAGGGTGTCCTGCATTATAAGTAACAAACAAGAGATCATTAGCAAATTTGAAAAAGAGTGTCGGGCCCAAAACGTAGCCTTGGGGACCAACAGCATCTATAGGGTAAATGAAACAAAAGTAGTAAGAAAAGAAACGCGTCGATCTTTCAAGCACGACTTTCTGACAAAAGTGCCTTTTCCCAAACTTTGTCAAATACTCTCGAAATAACATCAGGCGCACAATCTTAGTTTTGCCAGAATAAAATATAGTTTCTCATAGTCATTGGCATAAATATTAAATATTTTCAATAATCATCAGTGACATGCTGTCAAAAAAGGTGTCAGACCCAACAGCATCGAGAAGGCGATCAAATAATCACTCAAATCAATCCATTGATTGTGACTTCGTTATCATCGTGTTACGTAGTATGACGCAGAATGACCAGTTAACGACATATTTTTCCATCACAGTGACAGGAATGACGTTATTAGTGACTTTAGCTTTATTGGCACCTACTTTGTAACAACAAAACGTAGTCCGTCAAAAATTAAGCAAGATTCTACCGTCATTCAAATTCTAGCCAGAAATTGTTCATCCAATCTTCTTTGAGCAATCCGGCTGTCAATGTAGGAACACCCGCTCGAAGAAAATTGACTGCAATCAATCCCCAAAGAACACAACATAAAAACGACAAACAAAAAGAAGAGGAAAATCAAAGGTCTCGTCTAACACCAAGTGCACTGTAAACTGTAAACTGTGCATAAACTTTCTGATGCGCTCTGTATAAAAGTTGTCTCCGTCAATGGATACAGCGGTTGCAGAAGGCGATGACGCCCCTCCCAAAAGTCAGATGCTCTCCCGAATGTTCGCACAAAGTACTTTGTCATAATTCCGAAACGGTACCCTCGGGGGCTATTTCGTTGTAGTTTTTGCCTCCATAGTCTCTGTAGAGAGTTGACGGAAAACTTTTTGTCCAACCAGAAGCAGATAGCTCTTCAGGCTCAATATGCGGTCCGTTGCGTTGTGCGGAATCGCTGCTATTACAAGTGTGTTGTGTTAGTTTGTTTTCTAAATCTTCTTCAAAGTCAGCCATAGCCTGAGATTGCAACCAGTTCCATAGGAATAATTCGCATGCTCTATACTACTTTGTCTACATACATGTTTGCAAAATATTGAGGCCGGCCTATCCCTGCGTGGAATGACATAAACAATGTATTCGGAGGAGGGCAGCTACATACTACTACGAAAACTGTTTTCCTTAAAGCTGCAGCAATTTACTTACTACAATGCAACGTGATGCAGGGTACAGCAACTTAACTCGATACAAATTTAAATATGAACCTTACAAGGATAATGGGTTTTATCTTAAGCTCTTCGTCGTCCGTGAATGCTGTTCGGACAATGTTCAGTTCACCTGCGCATCGTGCATCCGTGTGTGTGTGTGTGTGTATGGTAAAAATTGTGGGTCAAGTGACAGGGGGATAGCCGTCTGAGTTCCTTTCAGAAATGAAAGCACACTCCTAAGTGGTATATCTGAAGGTAATACCAGCATGTTAGTTTACTCCAGCGCTTAAGGCTAAATGATATTGGCAATTTTATGCAGCCATTGATAGGTTCTCCTTGTGCTCGCATATCGATCCGAGCACATTGGTTAATTTGCTTTTTCGTGGTAATCCGTGTGCGTAGTTGGAAGATATATTGTATTGTTGTGTCGATGTATTATGAGGGTGTGTGTGTGTGTGTGTTTGTGCTCCTAGTCTCGAGGAAATGGGATTTATTGTATTCGGGGTGGGACAATGAATATTGAATCGTACTTATTGGATGATTCGAAGAGGATATGTCGGACTTTGGTTCAACCACTGGGCTATTGTTAGAAGCTTAACCTGTAAGGAGATCGCCTCTTTGTTGCACACAATGCGGTGTCACAGTGGGGTCTTATTGAAATGTTTCTAAAGGCCTGTATGAATCGTCGGCCTAAATAAAATCACGAACGCCCATATTCCAAAGTAATTGTGATGCAGTACAAAAGACGGGGTATTGCGATGCGAAACGCGTTCGATCCCAACACTGCACATCAAACTTTACAGCTTAACATCAGACCTCAGGTTTCTGGGGAGGGGGAGGACGGTAAAAATAGAAATTAATTTTTTTTTAGGTAAAAAGAAGGACAAATACCTACTTTTTGTCGCCTTTCCCGTCTCGACAAGACCTTTTTTTACATTTCCGGATGTGCTATATGGTTTCTCGGCGATTGGAGTTGGAGATACAGATTATTAGGGTCATCCGTGACGGAAGTCGTAATTTGCAGACTTGTTGTATACGCCGCTTGCTGTTTCCTATTGACTGGAAAGAAACACATATAGGGAAAGATTGGCTAGAATTCAAAATGGATACATTCAAATCACAGTCTGGTGGACTTCGTAGTTCCGCTTTACGGAGAATTTCGTCGAAAATCTACCCTCTTGTCACACTTTGTGTACAAACAGCACTCACCCTGTAATAGCAGTATATAATACAGTTCTTAGGGAATCGTTAAATTTCTTAAATACCACGGAACTGAAGAGTGACTACTTGAAAACCTATAGGTACTTACCCTTTGAGATAATTACATGCAAAAGGTGTACCTCCCTTTGAGTATTAACTCACTTCAAACCACTGCACTATCTAATGTCTCATTAGCATCCGGTCCTACACTGCCACGCACGTGGTACTGGTAATAGCTGCCTAAGGAAAAGAACTCAATCTAACACCCCGCACGTATTATTGCGCTTTTCACCCAATTGAAATGTTCCATCCCGACGAGTGTAGGGGGGGATGTTCAAAAGTAGAAATGGTCCAACATTAAGCGATTTTTCACTTACACCCCCCGCTCCGGAGTGGAAAAGTTGGACACGTTACGCGATGGTTACCCTGTGGTACAATTATTTTGTTATTTCCAAACCTCTTAAAAGTTTTCGTGCTTTTCACACCCCCGCAGTCGTCTTTAATAATATCCATCCCTTGGCTGTATTCCATTCAGAGTAACATTACGAGTTTGGGGGTGAAATCTTTTTTTTTTGTTCTCTGCACCGCCGCCGCGTGGCCCTTTCAAAGAGCCGATGGTAATTTGCTTCTCCTCTGGGAGTCATTTGCAAAATTTCACTTTCTCAACGTGCTGTGTGCAGATGACTCCGACTCTGACTCTCAACACAGCCCGACTTTGGAGAGTGGCTCTTGAGAAAATTTAAGCATTTTTGTGGCTATAAGATAAGCAACACCAAACGTTGAGCGGGAATCTCCATCTCCAGTCCCGATAAAATTATGCTGGCTTGGGCTAAATGTTGGTCGTATAATGAGGTAAACTCATTTGAAGATGTTCGCCCGTCGTCGCGCCGTTGCTGGTCCGTCCATTGGCTTCGAAAGAGGCTAACTGAGCTGGGCAGTGCCACTTTTATTCCGTCCTTCATGGAAATGTGGAACTTTAAGCGGTCCACAAGAAAAAAAAAAAAAAAAAAACAGTTGATGGATCGAAAGCAGTTCGTGAGTGAAAAGTTTTCTTTTTGGTTTTTTGTTGCCCGGCTTTTATGCAAATGAAATTGTCTCCGGATACTTGGTGATCCTGTCCGGTGTTGGTTTCGTCGCCGGGTAGTTAAGTTGGATAAAGTTTTGTAATTTCGGCAGGAAAAAAAAAAAAAAAAAAACAGAAACAAACGTAAACTCGCCGGATAATGTTTATGTTTGTGCAAGAATTAAATTCGCAAGTTAATATTATTCAGAGTGCTAAAAGCGATTTCGTACGTTCATTGAATACCCTACACATCTGAGGTCTCGTTAAGAAGAGTTGGAGGTGTTAAATGACTTGAGATAAAGAGAAGGAACGATGGTACTGTCTGAGGTTTAACGGAAAGGAGAGTTGCTGAATGCCGTGGCGGTGGGCTGTCGCACGCAAATTGTTTTAACACAGCGATGGGCACAGGTGTGGGAAGCAACAAATTGGCTTATAACGAGAGTGGGTTTGCTAGATCTTCCTGACAGAGAAGTGGACGTGGAATATAAAAGATGGATATACAATTAGATTTTCGCAGTAAAATAGTCGGTAAAAACAAAATGGGACCACTTGCTTTTATTGTTTACCTACATAGGTGGTGCTTTAGTTGGGCTAGACTCCAACCAGCTGTGTCGAAGACTTCATCTACTGATTGGAGACCTCTCGAGCCCTGACAAGTACATGGAAAGCGGCAACAGGATTTCCTACAGACAGCTTTTATTTTGGGGACTGAGGACCTATAAAATGTGTCCCAAATCTGAATGGCTGAGACGTTCCTTCAGGGCAGTTATACTTCCAAAATGTTTACCAGAACTGTGGTAATACAGTGAAAGAGTCTTTTGGCATATTAGTATTTTGCAAGTGTTAAAACTCAGTTGCAGCCGACTTCAGGAGAAAAAAAGTAGTAAGCAGGTAAGTTCATATAAGGAAGGCAGGAAGAAAACAGTAGTTTGCTGTCATTACCCTCCACGAAGTCAAAAAAGCCTTCAATTTGTTGTCAGTTGGGGCATCATTTTGAGAGAGATTGCTAGTACCCAACTCCAACTGAAAATTGTTTTGAAAACGGGATTAATACGGATGAAGGGCTATTAAGAGGGAACATAATGAATATTGCAGATCCAGCTCTATCTTCAAACAATTTCTGTCGCATATAAAATCAACTGCTGCTTCTTTGTCGTTACCGTTGTTCTGTCCCATGTAACCATATATTGTCGGCGCAGCAGTTCCCGTTGAGGAAGAGTCTGTGATTTCTCAGTAACCAATCTTTCCCCATTTCAGCCTTTGAAATAAACCCTCTTTTACCTATTCTATTTGTTCGCCTTTCAGAAAACCCTAATGATGCCATAAAAATCCTGCTCTCTTCTAATGAACGTTTAAGTGTACTGCTTCACCATCCTCATCGGCGATTATGGAGAGCCCTAAATTGAATAATCTTAAATGCCGCTCGGAACGGCGATCCATAAGAAGAACACCCGGGAGTCCTGAAGACAGTTTTCGCCGTGTAAAAAAATAACAACCACTATAATTCATATAGAATATCCTTCGTAAGGGTTCACTGAGTGCCTCGCGCACCTACCATTAACCCCACCATCGTAGCAATTTCTTTAACCTGCAACTGGGACTAGGAAAATGAGTGGGAAGAAAAAAACTAACGAAACTATTAAAGGCACTACCCACAGGATGAAGTAATTGTCTGCAGTCAACGATTTTCTCTCTGCAATTCACATCTTATATGGCCCGCAAAAGGAGTAGGTACGCCAGCAATTCGAAGGTCGCTGCTGTAATCTTAGCGCCCAGTAAAGTACTACAGACTTCAGCTTCAATTGCATTCATTCCACACTTAACGTGGCTTCCTTGGTTAATTACGAAACTTTCAGAACCGCAACAATTTTTAAGTTACGCCTTTACGACTCAGATTCGGGAACTATGTACACTGAAGACTGTAGAGTGCGGCCAGTCAAATTATCCCCGAAAGACATTCAGAAGTTATTTTACAATTGAAATTCCGTGCACTATCTCCCACAAAAATTGTGCGCTTAAGCTTTGGAAATGGGATGGAATTTCTATCCAAATGTCCTTCTGAGGAATTCCATTAGATCTTATACACAAGGAGAGCGTGAATGCTGGCGACGACAATGCCACCGGAGGGCAAAATGAGATAACAATGGGCGTGAATTAAGATTCCCATGCCGGAGCTACTCAAAAACCACTACATATCTGCCACAAAGGGGACCCTTATCGGTGGCTCTTACTGCGTCCTGGATTCCATTTTAAAATATGTGTGTGGTGGCGTTCGAGAGAAAAAAAATCCCCCGCCATTTTGTTTTTACTACATTTGCACTTTGGGGGAATATTGGCTGCTCATCTCGTCTAAGCTAAGTGACTTTTGTGTGATTTTCGAATTTGTGCATTAGTTCCGCGCTTAGTGTGCGGCTTACCTTTGCATGCACTTATGGTGTTTGTGCATTCGAATGGATGTTTTATGGCCACCCGAATAGAGACACTTTGATCGGAATTTGAATGTGAACCATTTTCGATTTTGTGTCATTTTTTCGGAGGTGTTGGAATTAAGATGCGAATTCTTCGTCGTTTATTCAAGAAATAAAAAGAAATATTTCAAACATGCCAAAAACAACAAACCCATTTTTAATTATTCCTGAAAGGTTTAGCCAAGGGATGTTTTCAAATATACATATGAAGGAGCCTGACTTACATTTGAAACAAAATTTGTCTTAGGACAGTTCTAAGGGTACAACAATGTTTGTGATAGGTTGACATATTTGGATATGAGGTCATTAAGTTTTTGAATACAAGTCAGGGTCATAAACTAAGGTGACCGAACCGAAACTACATATAAATGGATCAAATTGAATTAAATTTATGATGACATATATTTCAGATTCCTTAAAGAAATAAGCTCTAGGCTTTTCAGATTAATCGTTTGCTTTCTATCCATTTCACCTTTGTGTCAGGAACACAAATTTTCAGGAGTCTTGGATACTACTTACCAATAAAAACCCGAATTCTTGTGGTCTTCGAATCAATCAAAAGTGCCTCCAAGGTCCAAGCTCATCGAGAAAATTCCTGGACTTGCTGTCATGTTTAGATCACCCTCTTCCGGCTTTCGCATATTATTTGCGACGGGAGTTTATCCCTCGCTAAAATACGAGAATGACGAACCTTCTTGCGCTTCACATAAAAGTCGGAAACTGATTAGACAAAGTTAACGGTTTCCGTAATTACAAAGAAGAGCCTTACTATACCTGAGTATTATGGAAACCTATTAAGGCTCTGGCCTTCATTGCGTGTCCCTTGCTGACAGCTTCTTTTTGGTGTTGACCTCATTCGCAACTAATATCCTATTCGCACCGCACCGAAAACCGTCTTTTCGTGGAAAACGCGTCGATGCATTCACACCGAACATCAACTAGTTTTAGTTTCACTTTTCAATCAGCTGTGAGACACAAGTCGTGAAACTTCTGTGTACTCTATTTTGGTTACAAATCGCATTTATTATCAAATAAAATTAATTCAGCGCATTTAAAAATAAAATAAGGTTTTCGCGAAAACCCGGTTTGCGGCTCGGTGTGATTGGGGTGTAAACCCGCTTCGGGAGCTTATAATGTATTCCTTGCAAATAGGTTAGGTTTGGTTAGGTGATATGGCTGTCCAGAAAGCCACACTTACACCAAATTGGTTTAGGTCCTTTGTGATACTACATGAGTAAGGGGAAGGGGGGGAGGAGGAGGGCCAGAGTGCTCTCCATGCGGGACAAACTAGTGGCCGCATTAATGCTTTTTTGTGCGTGTGACAATGTGTCTACGTCTGCAATCCTCCTAGGTCTCGTAGGGAGAGTCGGGGGCAGTTTATCCTCCGATAAGAGAAGGGTGACCGAAACAGTCTTGCCCCGCCTGTAATCCTCAGACAACTCCTTGAAGAGATGAGATTGGGGACGATGTATCTTCAGATATGCGACGGGTGACCGTAACAGCGTGCCCATCGATTATATCCTTCCGACATCTCGTCGAAATAACGTAAGCCGGTATACGTTATCGGTGATTAGTAGATCGGCCATTTCGTTGTGCACCTTACTTCAGGCTTAAAATGGTTGGACAGGGAGATAGCCGGTCGACAGTATGCCTTCGGATATGCGGGTGGTGCCCGTATCGGTTAAACCCTCGCCTGTATCCTCTAGCAGCTTATCAAGTAGGGCGAATGTAGCAAACAGCGTATAGTAGTAGTGGTGATGGTGACCGGTTTACTACGCCTATTGCGGGGTGGTTCAACTTGGTCAAGAAGGTGAGTTTGACCGAGTGACGTTTTTTTTGGATCTATACGAGGAGTGACCGAAGCAGTCTATCTCCCGATTGTAATCTTTAAACAGCCCGTCTGAGAGATGCGGGTGGTGCGGCTAGAAATTAATGAGATCAACTGCTGACGTTGAGCATGAATGTAAAATAATTGAAGCCATTTGGTCTTTGTAATGAATTTGCTGATACAGCGTATGTCTGTGTGAGACAAGTCATTGAGGTTATCGAAGAATTGGTCTCCTAAGTTGGTGTTGCGCAGGTATGCAAGAGCTAGACAAGTGCAAAGTAGATGAAGAACGGTTTCTTCTTGCTCCTCATCCATGCAGCTCCTGCAAAAGTCATTGTAGGGTGCTCCCAATCTGCCAGCGTGCCTACCTATCAAACAGTGTCCTGTTAATACTCCCAATACGGAGCTGATTCTGTTTCTACTTGTAGAGAGAAGTCTGCGAGTCCTTTTAGAGTTTTGGGCATATTTGTTTAGATATGACGCAGGTATTTAAGCTGTTCCACCTATTATTACTAGCGACCCTTATTGCCTCTTTGAATAAGGAAAATTTGATCGATTGCATAGGAGCGTACGGTTATAATGTACGGTTGCAAATACATAATTGACGTAGGAAAAGGATTCCTCAACCAGCTTAAAGTGACCAACTTGATGCAGTTAGCAAAAGGCTGGGCTCACTCAGTCTTCTTGATTAAAAAGCAGATCCGCCCCACGTTAGTTAGTAAGTAAGTCCTCTATCAACTTCTAAAAGTAGTGAGAGTCGGTATCAGAAATATGTCCATCACTACTTAAGGCATTAAGCCGAATCCACGCCACCAATCTGCCAATTATGAACTTGACAATGGTTTAGTTAGAAAGACAACCAAAAAGACGCTCCAGCAATGTATTCAATCCGCAAACCCTACTAACTACGTCACTAACAGAAATCCATCTGCCTTCTCTCCATACACATTCATTACGTTTGCAAAACCAATTCTCCAACAACTGATATCTTAATAATTCGTCCTCTATCCTCCGATGGTTCTTGTGTTTCGTAAACCGCGTCCTTCCTCGTAGCCATAGCCATAGCCATCTACTCGTAGTCTAACCTGACAAATGATGTTAAATTTACCAACCTACTTTCACGTTTCAAAGTAGATACAATTTGTTCGGGAGATAACTGAAACGCTCATCGTTTGTGTGTTGCCCCAAAACTTTTGCTATACTCGCCACGACAATCCTTGTTTGTGATTCCTTTCGTGATGTTTTCCTTTTTGCTACCCATCATTTATCTTGTCCTCTTCACTTTCAATGATGTTCTCGTGCGAGCACGATTTTCGTCCATTTCCACGAGTATCTATCTACCAGCGAGATGAATTAGAAGGGATACAAGTGAGGTGGTGCTGGCCCTTAACTCCCACACAATCACAATACACAATCATGCCCCACATGAATGAGTGATAAATGATGCGAAGCTGACTTTGGTATAAAAGAAATGTGTAACTCTTTTTCTTGTTTTTTTTTTGTGTCCTTTCTTTCGGTGTCTGCCGCTGAAATGTGTTTGTCTATCTGTTTATGTTGTGTTTTTTATGTACTCGACGACGAGTGAGTTCTTTCCATTCTCTCGCACCGAGTGTTTGTTTAATTGTTTCGGAGTTTTAATTAGAGCGCAGAAAAAACCGAAAACAGATAGTAGAGAACCTTTTTTTCGGCTTTCTTAACTCGTCCTTTATAATTAGGAGGACAAAAAATATATTCTTCAAAGATAACTCGAAGGGACGCGCCTTGTAGTCCACCTCAATGTGTTTTGTTTTAGTTCTGAAATTATCTATGAAATGAAGATATCCTTGGGCAGTTGGTTCTTTTGAACCTAATCCTCTGCAATGGCGAATGGCGACCTCTCGTGCTCCGATTTTTACCAACAGAATGAACAAAAAAGAAAAAGGACAATTCATTAAATATCAATTTGGCACCATCGTCCTTAGATGCTGCGGAAGGTGACCAGAAACTTTGTCTTAAAATTCTGAAATTTTTATTATTGTTCACCTTTTCTTCGTTTAATACGAGATCCCTTCATTTGTTTTCTTTGCTGCTATTTTTGTTGGTTGTGTTTCGTGTTGAAACAGGACGATGATGAGCTTTCTTGGAAGATGCTAGCTGGGATGTTCTCTTTCGGGTTGATTGTCTTAATTCACTTTCATTTTTAGCCTTTTTGTGATTTTAATTGCGACCTCGGTGGATCTATAGATGACATCCCTTTTTCCATGCTCTCTCTATCACTCGCTAGCCGCTCTTCGACGAGAGTTACTCGTAGGTATTGTGTGGGATTTTTTTTTAACAGCGATTCATATTAATTAAGCAGAAGCCTGCGGTTCGTTCCACAAAAAGGTGGAATATTTTTGCTATCCTTTGCTCTTCGTGCTATTCATTGAGCACGTTTGATTATTCTGGCAGATTCGTTTCTGGTCTTTTGTTCTTCTTGAAATGAGTCCATTTGATGTGTCCATGACAAAATGATTTCAAGGGGAAGCTGATCAACTGGAAGCGTAGAGGAAAGTAATGAGTCAAGTTCAAATGAATCTAGTTGTAAAAATAACCAGCTACTGTTGAGGACCAATGAGCGGGACTATTATCCAAAATTATGTACCTACCTTCGTATTGCCTTGGGAAATGGGTGCGACGAGTTTCTTTTTTCGGGTGTAATTTATTTTAGCAAATGGATGTTATTTGTGACCTAACCAAAATAGAATAGAAGACTAGAAATAGAAGATTCGGCCAGGGAGTTTATATTTTTACTTATATAAATCCAATTTTGTGCCGCAACATAATTGCTGCTTCAAATGAGACCCAGGAAGCATGAGGAGAAAAAATCAGATACAGGTAGTTGCTTTGACTGACCTACTCTAAGAAGCCATCAAAAATTCGATGAGGTAAGAACGACGTTGTCATTCGAAGGTATGAAGCCGGACTTCATTTCAATCGATCTCTTTGATGAGTAAGGTAACTTAGAACCTTTATCTTGAAAGCTCAGTATTTTTTGACGTATTTCCGCCATCGTCTTCGAGTATATAAGATAGCTCCACTAAATCTATATAGATGCGCGTTAAAATCCACTACGCGGATTTCAGTCAAAATGATAGTCAAGGTCTTCCGTGAGCTGGATCATCAATAAATTCAAACCAAATTGAATACATCGTTCCAATTGCGACCGAGAAGAAAAGTCTTTGTATTTTGATAACAGACAACGTTCGTTTGTGTCTCACCCGTACCTCAACTAATCGACTGTTTTCGCTCAAAACTCAAGTGTGTTACCTACTTTGAAAATGGAAAATAGAAAAGTCTCTCAATTACGCGTTGGTATTCAGGTTTTTTTTTTTTAAAAATAATATTGTCGTCTTTGTGAAAAAGTCCCTACTAGCATTCTTCTAATTATTGTCGACATTAAATTCACTTTACCAGTATTAAATTTAAAACAACCCAAAATTACATTTTATCCCTTAGTATAGACTCTCAATCCTCTCCCGTCTGTCATTTCTATTTCAAATTTGAAAAAATTCGCATATTTGATATTCATATTTTCCTTTGGCTCCGCGCTGTTTCTCTTATAATAGCTGGCAGCACTACGCGCTCAACCAACTACTTGTTTCTAGTAATGCACGTCAATTTGAGGTTATAGGTTATATTCGAGTGTTTCTTTCAAAAACATGGGGAAGCACTTCGCTCAATTTTCATTCAAACTACCCCATGTCCAGATGTCAGCTCCACCATCTGCGCTCTTCTTTAGAGAAACATAGCGACTTTTGCCGACATCGACAAACACAATATAGGCATCGCATTCTTCTCTGCCGTTATCCTTAAACAGAGAAAACGACACACAGTGCTTTCTATGTGCACAACACAATGTGCAAACGTTGCTAACCAACCTATTTAGACTTGATGAAATAATTTACAAAGTAGTCATGCCAGGTTTTGGTCTGTAGCTCAACTTCTAAACGAATCAAAAAGCTGGCTGATGGCCTTAAGAATTCAAGGAATTTTTTATTCCTGTATGCATTTTTTCCTTTTCTGTTCCTATTGATTAAGAAATACATAAGTAAAAGCAATTTAAAGGCAGCAAAGTCAGGAAAAAAACATTATCTGGTCTAAAAAGCCCCAAAAAGGAGTATTTTAGGATTCTAAGGATACATTCAAAAAAAGGTTTTATTTTATCGAAATCTGTCAATTGGTTTTGATGTCAACCGACAAAACTCTTGTTCTTTCTGTACCCACCTCCCAAGTTCGTGTAATCGCTTTAAGATACGAATCAATCAAAGAATTCAACGAAAGAACCAACAGACTAAGTTACAATCTAAGCCAAGTCGAATGGGTTTATAGACTTTAATGAGACCACTGAGTCCCGTCTGTACATCTTCCACACAATAACTTTTTTAAGGAACAAAATAACATTAACCGTGATCCACTCAGTAAATTGTCTCATTTCCGGCAAGAACCCTTTTCAGGGACAATCCTCTTCATCACATCGCATGCGTATACCCAGTACCCACCCACAACATGGCTAAATCACTTAGCGACACTTAAGATAACCAAATTAAAAATTAACACCATCAAGCTCCGGTGAGCACCTCAAGGCCTACCATTCGAACGTTAAATGCCAAATTAATTCACAAGAATGACATCCATTCCACGCCGAGGTTTCGCATAAAAGTGTAGGTAGCCGGTCTCCTTCTATCACATACAAGCCTGAAGTCTGTCCCCACATAGAACTACGTGAAAATAAAAGTACCAAGTAGTCTCTATCGCAGCAATCCGTTGCAGCTTGTTCACTTGAGTCGTGTTTTATTAATTAATTTAAGGTGGTGTCGTTCTCTCGAGCAACAATAACAGTCGAAAATTATAAAGGCATCCTTTTACGCAATTAAAGGAATTACACACGGGAGACGGGAGTCAACATTTGCGTCACCCTACTGCGTGCCACCAGCAGCCCTTATAACGTCAACAAATCCTCTCAAGTTTCGTCAACTTCAATTTGCGTTCCTGTCGGTTAAACGTTCAACCCGTCCTCCGCCTATACACTCATACAGGCACACACGGGTATAATCCGGATAAAGAACGAGCGAACGCGTGTACCACGAAAGGTGGCTTCGCAAATGCACACAAAAGGAGTCATCACATCATTGTGCCGTGCCGTGCCGTGCCCTGAGTGGGATGTGGGCATATGGGTATGGGTACTATCCCGCTCCTTGTGTGACATGTAATTTATTTCAAACAATCTCAGCGCACTATACGAGCATAAGACGGGGAATTTTACTCCATGTCCTTAATTATTGCTCGGGAGTCGGGAATCCCTCTTGATGCCTTGACGTGTACCTTACTCTCGACGGCCTCATACCGTGTGTCGAGGCAAATTGCCAGCGAACATGAAACGCAACATTGAAGCAGCAGCCAGAGCGCACCAAATAGCGGTATTACTCTATTTTTCGGATAGTTTGACAAAGCGGCAAAACCAATTAGGTTTCAAGATGGAGCATGACAGAGTTGGAAAAACTACAAGACGGTTGCTGGTATGAGGTGTCCCCTTACAGACTCAGATTCAGACGGTTAACAGAGATTGCCGTGTGAACAAATTTCAGGTAATAATTTAGTTAATGCATATTTGCGTGTGTGCTATGTGGTGTGTGCATGAGCAAGCGAGATTTATCTAGGATTAGACATTAAATTTCTAGTTTGCTTTTCGGAATTACTTTAGAACCTGCCAAGGCTGCCAAAAGGTAGTTGCGGCAAAGTTACTTTTGTTTTAAGAGGGATGTGCGGCGGTACGTACACAGTGATAGGCATAGCTCTGCCACTGAAAGGCGAAAATAAATCCCTCCGAAGCCCATACCGGAAGTTGATCTCTGGCTTTATTCTGTATGATCTTATTAAAAGCAGTTTAGGTTCTTAAAGTTTTGGGTCGAGTAATAGCAGCGATGCAGGTTTTAAGTCTACAACATCCGGTGTTTCTTTTGTCTGTGCAACATAGGAAACGAGGCGCGCAATTCAACTGAATACCTATAGCAAATTGCACTTGAAAAATCTAATGGAGCAGAATTTTCCTTTTAAAAAACCTCCCCTTTCTTATTTTTCTTATGAAAAGCTCCCAGAGATGGTTTATTTTTTCTGTGCTTTTTTCAACAGCATTTTACTGTAAGAAATTCGCTCCACTCACCATTTCCATTACGTTTCCTTGCGGCACCACTAGAAAAGCATCTTTCTTTAAGGTTTATTTCTATTGCAAGAATGTTAAATGTTATGACTGCTCAAATGTTTATTTTCAATTATCCGCAGATAAATTGTGAAAGAAACTAAAACGAATGCACCGCAGTAACGATGGTGTAGAAGGACTCTTCTGTTCTCGGAGAACCAACGGAGCAAAAACTTAAATAAATAATTTTGTACGATGGAAAATAAATTCAATTATAAAACTGCACAGCTAATTCGCAGGAAACTTCAACAGACATAGTAAAGTAGTTCTTTGAAGTAGTGAGTAGTGAACGAGCTTGTTGCTTGGTATATCGGTCCTTGATTTGGTGTTTATTTCAACACACATTTGATCATTCCTGTCCTTTAAATTCCGCCAATAGAGAATTTGTATACCAAAATAATAAAATCATTTGACCTATTCAAAACAAAGTCACCATCTTTGTCGACCTAAAAACGTCCGAAATATTTTAATTGCGAAGACAGCATTTCCCAGCCGCACTCGCTGCACAGGCTGCGGTCATAAAGGCGCAGCACAAATGGTTCACTGACAAAGTGCAGGAATTTCCATTCCGATAACATCGTTTGAACCTGTTTCAATGCCGGGCAATAGCGGAAATGTACATAGGCCGGGCCATGGTGCTGCTGCTCGGTTCACATCTGGTTGGGGTTGATTTCGAAAACTATTTTCGTCGGAATAATAACCCGTTTTAAATATATATGTTGGAATGTACCAACTTCGTGTAGCCCTATACCAGTGGTGTGGTGACAACAGTGTGAAGGAAGTTCCAACAATATCTGCATATGTATACATCGTACCTTCGTATATGGCGGCTGCCGGGCACACATCTAACAATTTACTCAAACGTGTGCGAATGTGCGGGCCTGTGTGTGAAATAACTTTTTAATGAGATAATTAGATTCAAAAGTTCGGATAAATTTCATAAGTTTTCAAATTGGATTCGAGATTAATGAGTCTCAGAGATATGTGTACAGAGGATATATGCATGAGTACCAAAGGGAGACTGTATACTCGTACAAAGTGACACCCATAGTTTGCTGTCTCTTTTAAAAGTCATTTGGGATGTGTAGTGCAGATGTGCCTATGACTATGAACAGATGTGTGCACAGAACGTAACTTTGAGACGGGTGGGTGTGGCCACCAAAAGTGTAATTTACAAAAAAAGAAAACCTTACAAAGAAATTTATTTGTTTGTCAACTTGGAACAGATTCTGCAGAGTGCCGGTAGAGGTGGAAGGTATTCAGATTTAAATTCCGTTGAAAAGCATTAGGAGGTGCCATGTGGTTGTGCGGTGGTTGTGCGGTTTTTTGGGCACTCTGTAATGAAGAACTTTTCTTTTGAGATAAATCTACCTCCAACATACGTGGGATATATCGAGGTCACAGTTGACTTTTCACAGAGAGACTGATGGTTGTTAAGATTTGGAGAGAGAGAGAGCGAGTGTTGGGCTGGGTATAAGCAACCAATTAATTCTTGAGATTGCGAAAGAGATGTGAATCGACTGTGGGGATAAGAAAGTGTTTTATAGGGACGATAATAGGAGTCTTTCCAGCACATAGAACCTTAGGCGCCAATCCTGTTATCAAAAAACAAGGTTAATCCCTGGAAATACCAGAGCATAAAGGTAACCGCGCTATGAGCTGGTGGGAGGAGCACTGCCCCACCGCCAAAACCAACCATCAAAAGTTGGAAAGACCAAGTGTTTCATTTTCTAAGTTGACATGCATACTCATTGCAAGGTCTGAAGCACAGACGGACAAGACAATCTAGTTCACTAGACATGAAGCGTCCATTCGTGGCAAAATTTTAAACTTGTACACGCACAAAGTTGGAAGAGTTCTATATATACCTTGATCCCATTTAATCGATAGTTCATGTTAAATCTAAGTTAACAATAATACTCCTTTAAGTGAAATGCAGTGTGGCCGCTTTTATCTTTTGCCTCTAACTTTCTCTTTCGTCATATGAAAGTATAATTGTCCCCATAGGTCAATACAACCTGGGCGGCCAATTAGATGACAACCCCTCACCCTGACCTAACCAAATCAACAAAGACACAACTGTCCTTGTGCCATTACGTTGACTCAATTGATGTCCCCATCCATGCAAACAGCATCTCTCACATACGAGTAGGTAAACGATCTATATACACATGTTAAAGTACGCTTCCTTAATGGATCAATAGCTCTTATTGCGAATATCATAAATTTCCTTAGGCAGCTATACGATGCGAACACAACAAAGAGCTCCTTTTCTCGTTTGTTTCCAAACATACATATATTTACATCAGCGTATCCACACTCTCGTAAATATCTCCCTCCTTTGATTTTACGTATCGACTACTACTATTGCTTTCTAAAATGTGAATTCTTTGAGCAGTGGCTCGATTACTTCCCCACGAGATTGTGCTTCACACTCAATCAATATGAATATTTGCTTTAACAGAGATCTTCCTTCCGCCATCTTCCTGTGTGCTACTGCGTTTGGTTTTATTTTGCCAATACCATTGCAAATGCAATTTCCGTTTTGGATTTTTCAAGGGAAATGTCAATAAGTTGGAGCAATACGAATTCTTGAATGAACTTGAATTTTGGGAGGCCTACTGTTCGACTGACGGAAACAGTGCCGAAGTTGGGTGCGGGTGCTGTGGAGGCATGATTTTGTGATGTTCGCCAGTTAGTTGTGAATCTTAAGTCTTAGTGTTCGAACTAATTTCTTTTTTTATTTGAAAGTACAATCGTTCCGGTTAATAATGGAAAATAATTTCATTCAAATGGGTGCCTCTGCCAGCGTTGTTCAAGCGTGTACAAAACCATATTCGTTCAGCGGAAGGATAAAACTAATTATCTGTCAAATCAGACATGAGCTAAGTGTTACCATTCGCGAAATAAGCACTAGTTGAAAAAAATAGTTAGATGGCGGACCCTTTACCTATAATTTTTGACCGTAAAAAGATAAGAGCTTCCGACAAACTATCGCTGACCCAGAGGTATTATTTACTAAAATGTACCTCACGTTTTTTAGCCTAAAATCAATTATTTTTATCTTTGGTGATACATTTGGGAATGAAAATTCACCTTTCAGTTGGATTGTTTTTCATGAAAATCGGTTTCGAAGCACGCTGTTAATGGTTCGGCAATAAAATATGTAGCCTATTGACAAAACTACACCTCGGAGAGAGATTGATGACAATTGACATTGGACCCCTCTCAAAGTTATCAAAAATCGTGTTAAACTAAAAGGGGGCTCATATGGGGCCTGAGCCGGAAAAGGGGCTCCGCATAAAATCTTATGTAGCAAAAAAAAAGAAAGCAAAACGGAGCAACAAAGACATTTATTTATAACAAACAAAAACAAATTTATTCATTACGAAACACTTGTTTTCAAATGTTTGCAGTCTTCTTCGCCCACTGCCATGCGTTTCGAACTGCTTCAAACTGTCTACTACAAGTCGTATAGCAAATAATAAAAAATAAGAACAAAAATCGAGCGAAACCAAAATGGCCGATAAGACGATGAAAAAAGAAACTACCAAAGGAACCGCAAAATGGCAACAATTTATTATGCCCACATGATCCGTAAGGAACGAGATCCAACTGTTGTTGTATACCATGGAAATCAATGATCTATATAGATCATGTGGGTAAAATAAAAAACCGTCTATTGAAACTAATTGTTAAAGGGAAGTTGTACATATGTCGCCTCAAACCAGTTATTGATGCACTGATTAGATAATCGCAATCACGGCAAAACGAAATTTTATTTGAGTAAGCTGGACGAACTTGTCGTGCTTGTCATGATCTGAAAACGCTGAACATGCATTTTAAAAGCGAAATCGAGAGTATCTCCCTACAATGCCAAAGGGGTTTGGGTAGTGGCTGGACTCTCCATTATCCTGTCTGCTTATCGATCATCACAGAACTTGACGACTTTCATCAAAAGCTGATACACAACAAAAAGTTAAAGGCTTCAGATAGGAACGAATTCCCAACAATCAGGGTTTTGATGAAGCATATAACGCATCAGTATAAATATCTGTAAGGGACAAATTTCCAATATGCGAAACATCTATAGATTAGATACTCTTTGTCAGCAAACTTAGGAACCCATTCCGAAGGAATAGGAATTTGCCTATCACAATTAACACCTTCATTTGTTTGCCACTGTCAATGCCATCTCGATGGTAAATACATTTCGCAGCAGGAAGTCATTAAATTGTAATCTCATTGATGAGAGGCACTCAAATAGCCGCCAGGCATAATTTTCCCAAACCAGTTGACAACAGCCTGGCTGTTTGAAAATCTCAAAGTCATAATATGTTCCGACACAAAGCAGCTTTCTCTTTGGCAGACTACTTACCAAGTAAACAGTAGAAACTACACGAGTATCTCTATTATTTGTCTAACTCTCAGCGTCTTCGCCAATATATTTGGCAGTTGTTTTTCTGTTTCTCTTTGTTGTTGTTTTTTTTCTTGTTGTCCTCTCCTTTTAAGCGGATATGAAATCAATTTCAATTTGCCTTGAGTCATTGACTGATTGAGTGGCATTGCTTCTGTGCTCGGCAATTACTTTCCGTCACCTGCCTAATGATGTCGATAGTCTCCCTCTTAGCATCGTTCCCTACATCCAGCCGTTCTCGCATATAGAAGCTTAAACCAACACCAAAAACCAAGAACCAGCAACCGACTAGAGTCTGCCGCCCCTTGCAAAAACATCTTAATTTTCATCTAAAGGCTGTAAGGAAGATACGCCGACTTCAACGACTCATTACGGTCGTGTTTTTCGTAGTTACTTCTTTGCCTTTGAAAAGGTGGCGAAGAGAACTTACGAAACTTCAGAGACGAACCAACGAACGAAAAAAAAGGAGACAATAAATAAAATGCAAAGTTTTTTGCTACAGTCATGAACACCTGATGTTAATAGCTGCGGAAAAGTCCTTTGTCACTGGTAAATGGTAAAATGTTAATTAATGTTCGGCGAAAGCAATTGCGCATTTCTGATGAGAGTTTTGCTTTTATCTATAGGTATCTTTTGGGTGCATCTGCGGCTCTTGTCGGTTATTTTTGAGGGGGCCCGCTTCTGTATCAAAAAGTTATTTATGGATTTTATAGTAACAACTTAGAGATTCCTTGATTTGCCGCGGGCTAATAGTCGTTTGTGATTGAAAATTAATGAGCTCCTTTCTGTCTGAGTTGAATACGAAGTGACAATGGGCATGGTAATTAGATATTTATGATGAACCAGCTTAATATCTTGAGGAATGCATGCGGCGCGATTCGGTTGCGAATGAATACATATGAAGGGAAAAGTTGTCTTTTCGTGGGTTAGGTAAGAGTGGTTTTTGAGATGTACTTCACTGTAGACCAATTTGTTTCATTTAAGTGAGGAGATTATGAAAACCACGTGTTTGGTTTCAGCAACTATTATTCTTATCACATTAAACAGGAATAAAAACGAAGCAAAAAAAAAAGGCGTGATAATCATTTTTAATGTTCAGGCTAGATCTTACAAACTCAAAATGGCCAAATTTTCCACATAAAATTACACATAGCCTGCGGTGCATGATGCTTTGTATAGTCGTCCGTCGAAACTGGCCTACATCAAATTTTGAACCATCTAACCAGTATGCACTTGGTCTTTGTTTGACAATTCACCTCTGTAGAAGCAGGCAAAGGTCAGTGTCTCACAATCGTTCTAGTAACCATTTTGAATAGACACCTAGTCCCTCAGACCTAACTCCGTGCAGCATCCAAATTTCCGTCACCCAGCATAGTGCCGTTCCGAGTCATAAAGTCTAAATCATTTAAATTTCAAACATAAATACAAACAACAACAAAAAGAACGAACAGAAAGGATCAAATCGGACATAAAAGTCAATCGCCCAACATCCACTTTGTCATCCAACTCTGACCCGTCATCATTCACGATATTCTTCCAATGGCTTACAGTAACTATAGCCGCTTCAAAGTGTTAACTTCAAAGCTATTATATAGTACCACAGACCACACTGTGCGCCTCTTTTCGAGAGCCAAGCTGACCTCTTCTCGAAAGGGTTCGATGTTGAATCGATTTGTTTCTGCTTATGCTTTTTATTTAAATTCGTTTTCGTTCCGGGTGATGACGGCCACCAGGAGAACAGAAACAAGGGGAATTTGTTTCGAATTTGTTTAGCATAAATATTGCCTTGTTTGTCTCCTTCGGTGGGGGCAAGAGCGTTGTTTTTTTTTCCTCCAGATATCTTTGTCTAGATGTGGGTGTGTGTTATCCCAAAAATCAACGGGTTTATTTGCCATTTTTTTTTTTTTGTTTTGCTCTTATCCTAGATTTGTTATTCAACTATGAGCGGGTTGAGATTTCAAGTTACACCGTTGAGACGATTTTTATGGGAATAATTTGAAAAGTTACCGAGCAGAAAGGATTTCATGATGTTTGCCTAGAAGGACGAGCTTTATTTTTTTTTTTTTTTTCATAAAAGAAAAACAATCCGAATATGAATTTATAGTGGCAAACACACACGTAGGACGATTTGCTTTTTTTTTATTTTTTTTGTTAGGCTTGGGTCAAATGGAAGTGGCCTTGTATAATAAATTCATGGAGATAGGGGATAAGCAAAGGATATTTTTGTCTGAATTGAGAAGGGTTGTTTATATGACAAATGTACATACATAGAGCGTTCAGCAATTTCGAAAGGAATCTTTTAAATTGATGGGGTTATATCGGAGTGTAAGTATAAGGTGCGTGAATAATTCGGGGGGAATTGGAATTTTAATCTCATTCCGGGACAATTCCGTTGGCATGCAATTGATCGGGTTCATCGAACGCAGAGTGAAGTATTTCGCATGCAAAGAAAGGGTACTGCAAGGCAGACGACGGAGGGATTTTAATTGATGATGTAAATGTATAAAAGGAGCCTCAACGTGCCCACCTACCTTTCTTCATATTGATTCAAATTCAAACGGCAATTAAAATTCTATTAGTAAATTCTCTTCTCAAGACACAATCATTCGATATAGAGTGTTACATGGCATTTGCATTCGCATATTTCTTTTCAACCAATGCGATAACCCCAAGAGGTCACATATCTTCTTCGAGGTGATGACATGAATTTATAGAGAACATCATATTCAGAGTAATTAACATTTGTAAAAGTGACGATACAGAAGCCTTAACATAGTTCTTCCAACAAATATGCGTCCATTGAGTGCACCTCCTGTCAAGTTACACAAATTCAAATTACATAGATTACCACTATGAATATTAAAACATAACCGCATATTTGTTTCAGAAACGTTATAAGACTTTATTGAACGACGACTAAGACTAAGAGAAAATAATTCAGTAGTTTAGGTACAGATCATTATATTTATTATGTATTGCCTAGTTGTGTATAAAGTCCGACGGCGCTGTCCATTGTTCAAGCGGATTGAAACAGATGGAAGCTTCTTACAAAGGTCTGCCAGCATCTTTTCACCATTCTGGAAAAACGGAAGTCCTATACTGGAGAAGCTACCCGAACTTGTTTGTAGTTACTAGTCAGTGTTTCTGTGTAAGTGCTTGGTATTTTAATTCATTTTATATATTTAATACATTGAATACAGAAATTCTGTTCAGTTATTGACAGAAATTTAGGCCCGCAAAACTCTGTATCTAATACTAATCAAAAGGTTTAAGCTTCGAGGTGACCGACCACGGTACAGAAATCGGTATAACAAGTTGCTTTGGCTTTTCAATGATTTGATGAATTTCAGTCGTGAGAGTTATGTAAAATGTTGGCATCCAGAGCAGAACTGTGATTTTCGAAAATTTTGATTATACTCATAGGATATGGAAACACAAAACTAGGATTGAAGGTTCCATTGTCGAAATTTTACAGCATTATTCTACTTTTAAATGTTGCGACTCCTCAGTACCAAACGAGTTATTCGAAGCCAAACGGAAACTGTAGAGAATCGTTGAAAAAATTGGGGACAGCGTTTTTCCAACTGGGCAGGAATAAGCAAGGAAACTGTGAGAAATTTCCTCGTTAAGGAAAACTAAGAAACTGGAAGTAGAACTTTTGACGACGGCCCCAAAAACCAAAGGCCTTGTTACTCAAACGCATGTGGATTCAGATCTTAAAAACATCTTACACACAACTTCGCATAGGACTCTGCTAAATAGTTGCCTTCTCAGACCAAGTTAAAAACGGTGGGCAAAAGTTATTCTCCGTTTATTTTCAGCTGAGATGTTGTAAAGAATTCACAGCAGAGCCAAGGTGGACAAAGTTCTTTGAATAGTGACCTAATATGTCACAATTCAACAGCATTTTGGAAAAAGCTCAGCTTAATCAGAGGAACATAAGACCAACATTTTCCCTGTTCTTCTGCATGAATGATAATTTTGAAACCGGTTGCTTTAAACAGTAAATTCTCCGATCATATCCATTTCGAAAGAGGATTAGAAGGACCAATTTCACATCGATGTATACCTAACCTAGGTCAATACGTGCAGCACATATAAAGCGATGAATGCCAAAGTCTTCAAATCTACTGTGTGAATGCAACTCAATACGAAACAATCTCACTTAAGGGAACAACCTTGGAGTCAAGTCAAGCCTTTCACAAAATAGGTAAAAAAACAGGGTTCCACAGTTCAATGACTGGAACTCTGAAATCAACATTTCAGCATTCTCAACTGACTTTTACAACGCATGCTAATAGCTATATGGCAAATCCCTGTTGATGTATCTATAAGTCCCAGTCTTGCGACATTTGCAACTGCAGCGAATACTCAAAGGTGCTCGCAATGGTTCGCTATCATTAATCCACATAAAGCATCGAGTTATTCTCTCAGACTTGCTTACATCGTTTTCCTATCTCCAGAACTAAACCATTGCCTATAATGCAATAGCTGCTGCATACGAGATGATAGATATTACATTTTATTACATGTCATCTATGGGGATGCAGAAATGCAGCATTAGTTAAGCAACTGAGGTAACTGACATCCATCGTCGTAATTACACACGTTCGAGTAGATGACAACCCTTGTTGTCGGTCATAACATCGTTCATTGAAACAGCGCTCTCAGACCCCGGCAAATATGCAGCGTGAAACCGGGGTTAGAAAGAAAGTAACAAATTTATACCTCTTGACAGTTGAAGATAAATTGCAAAGGGGTGTAACTTGTGATATTATCAGAAAGTATCACCTGTTTTTTGTTAGGAACGGATGTAGTAAGTTTCCCGCAATGGCGGGTTACAAAAACTCAAAAGTCATTAATTCCCCAAGGGATTGTGGAAGTTCGTGTGCTGTCGCGTCTCACATGGGAACAAAACAATTTCTAGGGCAATTGAAGGGGGTCTCCTTTTTTTCCTTTTTATTCTAGCTCCATTCATTGCTCGAAGGGTATTCCGTAAACGTGGAAACCCAAGCTCACAGCTGATAATAGTGAATCCTGCTTTTTGGTCCTGGTATACAATAGTAATATATCATTTTCAGACACTCGTCATTCGTTACGTTAGCCATCGAGGATTTTGTTCTTTTCTTCTATATTCACCAAGTTGGATAGTATGTTCGGGAGGTGAGGGTCACGTCTTTCAAATCTATATTAGAAGTTTCTTTTTTTCAAGAAATGTGTGTAGAACAGTCTTTTTAATGGACTCGTGCTAAAGAGGTTATGATAACCTGTATAAAATATATACAGAAATATGGATAGGTAAGACAGGAGATACCGACTACGGAAGCAAAGAGTTGGTAAAATATCTCTAAATTGCAACAGAGCCTTATTGTGTGGCTTATGAATAAGTCTCATTTTTCACAGTATGACTGAAAATATGTTTAATGGTGAACGACGTACATTTGGTTAGTTTTATTGAACATCTATCTCAGCAATGTAAAGTAGACAAATGCCCAATTAAACAATTTAGAGTGACTTTCCGCGGATTAGCCCGTGGGTATGCAAGCATTTGTGTTAAAGTTCTGCAAACTGTACGAATCAGAATGTTAGGATGCAGGTATTCGTAATAAAGGGTTGCAAACCGGAATTTTGGTTTAACTCAGCCCTCTCCTTGTACCCGCTCCGAAATGCTCATACTGAAAAATCAGTATGATCATTTTTTTATCTGGGGCGCTTTTCACCCCCTCAACATACTCTTAAGAAATTCATCAATTTGCAACTACTTTTTATTCACTGACTTTACTCATCGATTTTGACATTTCAAATCAACAACTATATCGAGTTAGCTTAGAACTGGCAACCCTGCTTGGGATAAATACCCAATGTTAATCTCAGAACTGCCAGGTAGATAATGGTCTTTGTAATTACGTGTTGAAAATTCTACTACTTCACTTGACTTTACTTAAAAAATGCCCATTAAAAAAGGGTTAGTCCAGAAGAAGGAAAATATTACTTTCGCTCCCTTTGAGATCTAGATACTGTCTTTCCATCGAAGCTTGTCGTGAACACCTATCGACCGAACGCTAAGTCCTTCCTCTTTATAGTTTTATGTGTTTCTTTCTGGTCAGGTCTTTAATTCAAAGTTTCATACTTAAGGTTCAGTTAAAAGGTTAAAATTCTTTAAAAAACGCTCTCATAACGTTTTCTTGTGTTTATTAATGTGGTATCTTTTAATTTGTGTTCAGATGTCAGAAACACATTTCGGCTAATTTACAAACTGGGTTGTTTGGTTACCAGCAGAAATAATCTGTACAAAAATTCCGTCAAGTCTCGAAGTCAGTCAGAGTTTTAAAAAATTCAATTCAACCGCAATGACGATGTCAATATGAGTCAGACAACTAATCAAGTCAGCTACAAGTCAAGTAACGTCAAACCGAGGAGTTCTTTACACTAAACAGTGTCAAGTATACGAAGATTGAATTGAATCTCTTTGACATTAAATTCCAGATAAGAACGGTGACCATAATTATAAAGTATTTGAACTGCGGGTTGATAAAAATGCAACCACCTTTTGTAGAATGCTTAAACATCTGATTTATATAACCACATCAGTTAGGACATTAATGACAGCTCTATGGAAGTTCTCCTGCAATTTAAATGTCAAATTATTGTGTTACGAATTTTCGACTATATACTTTCTCACGTTACTTCGTTGCTGAGGCGTCTTTCATTTTTATCTTGGCTACAACCAGTGATCCCAGATTGAGGGGGAAAGCGCCATTTTTTGTGCTTTTATAATGGAAAAGGGAAAACAGAGGGCTTATAAGAAGGGTAAAAAGCCGAAAATCCCTGTGGAAGTTAAATTGCCTAAACTAAAACGCATTTTCACTACAAACAATAATGTCAAAGAAAACTAAAGTTTTTACTCATAAAAAAGGGTAAAACAGTCTTCAAAGTCTGGGAACACTAGTTAATCGCAGTGCCGTCAATTCCATTGATGGTTTGCTAATCCGTAATCCGCCAAGCTACCAGGATTCATATTAGAAACACGCTATGGAAATTATCATTCACAACCAACTTTTTTCCAGTATATAAGTATTGGAAATACCTACGGACCTGGATTGCACCATTGATGCAACTCCTAAAGTGGTAACACAAAGTAATATCGAACCTGACGGGAAAGCAATTCCCCTTGAGCAATTCATCCTCCGCAGTCTACAAATTGGAGGAATTACTTTAGTAAGTATAGGATACAAGACACTTGTCAGTGACGCCTTTGCAGACATTTCTTGCATTTGGTAAGTCATACTGTATACGATTACACATGCTGACTTTTCAAAGGCAAAAAAGAAAACCCCTTTCGCCCGGCAAAGTCCATTTTCAAAGTTGTTCATTCGAGTGTCGAGCTTTCTCTATCTCCTCATCAAATGTGTCGGTGCACATCAATGTCCCACTGTGGACTGTGACTAACGACTTATGAATTAGTTTAATCGCGTGCTTAAATGGACACCAGTAAATTGAGTTTACCCAATGCAGGCCAGTTGAGAATTGCTCAACACTGCTGTCACACACTGATATGGGGCCTGCTGCTGCTACTGCTTCTGTCAATTGGCCGAGGGTGACGTTCGGTTGGCATGTCCCCATGCGAAGTTTAGGCTTATAATTAATTAATTTTTCATTATAGCTGATAATAATATAAGTGTCATGTGGCAGCAGACAGACAGCCCGGGGAAATGAATTGCCATGGGTGTCGTTATTTAATTGATTTAGTTGCACTGAGGAGGAGTATACTATATGTGCACATGCACACTTTAGCCGGTCGAAGTAGATTGGCATTGCTAGATTGGAGATACCAAACGCATAATCTATTCACTTAATTACTCCGTTTGCATTGTCACTCGGAAGTTAAGTTGTCATAGCAAATCTGGTGAGTCCTTGCCAAAGCCGATTGCTCCCCGGATAGTGTGCATACATACATCTGCGCTAATGTTTGTCATGTTGATGATGTTTAGGCCAAATGTCTCGGACAACCTGGCCAGGGCAAAATATTTGGATATTGAATAATAATTGCCATTAGTTCATGACAATCGGATTGATCATTGGCTTTGTGTGGGATATGGCGGTGGCGGCACCGGATTAGTGCTTACATTGTGCGATGTCATGTCATGAGCTGATTGGTGAGCCACGGCACAAGCGCCTCGAGGGAATGTGATTAATCTTCTCAATAACCATTTACTCGCATTGTGTGATCCTAAACGTGTTGTGCCGTGCGCTAAAAAAGGAAAACTTTATCTCCACAAACTCAGTAAACGAAACCCCATCCACCAGACGTCAGCTGACCGAAGAAAGGTGCCATGTCACCCTGGGGTGATAATAATATTAATGACTATTTATACCTTCCACTTGTGGGGACAGAAAAAAAAAAACAAAAAAAAAAAAACTTCGCCAGCAGACGAACACTGCTTCTTTGCGGTGTTGGTCGTTAATTGTATAGGATAAGTACTTAAGGATTTCATTTGCTTTTCCGTTGCACAAAGGCAAACAATAGGAAAAAAATGTCTCTGGCTGGTACAACTATACTGCTTATCTGGTTCGTGCGCGATTGTTGGAAAGTAATTTGTCCTGTCATTGTGAAGGACATCTTTCTTTCCTCAACGCGCTGTCCTATCTGCTTTAATCAATTTCTCATCGTTTGTCGTTAATTGAATGTCGTTAAACAATTCTGGGTGCATTGTATAATATGGTATAGTGGTGATGGAGTGTACACTAAGTGGTCTTCCTTTTGTGTTGAATTGAAAGGACATACCAGTAAATGTTGTCAAGTATGGGGGAAGAACATTCATTTCAAAGACATTGTTCGAACACTTTTTTTAGAAACCCATTGTTCTGCACAAAGGTTGCTAAGTCATTTAAAAAGTTCACTACACAGTCGAATGGACTAATTGAAGAAATATGTGTGATGATTGTGAGAATCTGTCCAGCACAAGAGCGAATTGTTCGCCACGAAATACGTGGACATACGTTCAACAATATGCGGGTGTAATATTTTATAACGCTGAGATTGGAATCGTAACAGCAAAGAGTTTCGATTTTACCATTAGTGAGATTGGATGCTGGGAATATGGGTTTGGAGAGGAGCTTCCGTCTGTTGTGATATTTTCCAACATCGAATTGTTATAGCTATGGTTTTCCTCAATTTTTGTTGGTTTCTATATAAATTTAACCAAAAGCTTTATGCCGAGTTTTAATAGGCGGGGGTAGTAGCCGGAGTCTACTGCTTGGAGGTAAAATAAGCACAATTGTTCTACAGAAGCGTGTTGCAATAACTGAAATTCCCAGATTCATGCAGCATAAAAGCCCAATTAAAAAATTGATCCAGTTCCTATAATTTAAGGTACTTATCTTGGGGGCCATACTGGCATCGTAGACCCTGACGAACATAATGATGTAGTGAAGCTTCAGGGAAACGTGGTATCGAAGCTTAAAAACCATCCAAAACGGATCAAATAATGTTCCACCCAACCATTCCATGCAATTCTTAGTTTGATGAAGAATGCCGGCAAAGCATATTAACCAAAACAAGTCGTCAAAGAAGCGTCACCACAGAGAAGGACGAGATATCACAGAAATGGCAGTTGTTGTGTACAAAAACGACTTCACAACGCAACTGCTGATGGCAGCAGAGGTAACCAAAGTAAGCTGTAGGTACCACTGTACCACTCATACCTGCCAATAATTTTATCATCTTTTGGCTCAACAATTTCAACAATTTCGAAGTCCCAATGATCTCTTCTTCGGTTGACGGCAAAAGCCTACACTTATCTATCATTGTAGTTATTGTAACAACTACTGAATCTTTTCTTGCATTAATAACTACTACTACTACCACTAATATACTACTATCTGTTAGCAACAGTCTTTTAGCCTTTCTGGGGGATAACCAGGATAAATGTAGTTCTGTGAGTACAGGAAAGCTTGTGGGTTACCTGCGAGTACACCTTCGACCAAACTAAATTCCAACAACCATCGCCGCGCTAATCGCTTGATGATGCATAGCCCTCATACATCTAAATACATTCAAAAAAAAAAAAAAAAAAACAACTCATCCCCGTCAACTGGTTTGTTTCAGGATGCCATTTATAACCTCAACCACATCACTTAATAACTGTGTATATACCCAGCTCCCTGTACGCGTACACTTAAACCTGATTAGAAATGCTCGGCTAATCGCCTGCTACCTAAATATTCATACACAGTTCATGGCCCCAGCAACCGTCCTTTATAGCCATCATAGATAACAGTTAAAAAGGAGTCAGTCCGCATTTCGATATAATCGCATCCCCAACCCATCCCGGATTCGAGCGCATGCAGCCAGAGAGGAGGCAGCGAGAAATAGAAAACAATAATCATGACAGGAATTCAGAATGATGACATAACATTTCATTTGGCCGATTCACTCATTCAAATAAATCGTTGGAATTTGTTCGCCTCTTGCGTTTGCGACAGAAAAGGATATCTAGACAACACTACATACAACAATAACCGACCGACCGACCGACGTGGATATAGAAATAACCACATTTAGGACGTTCACTCTTCACCATCCGGCATTTTATGTGAAAGTCAAAATAGGTTTTTGGCCGCACCACCCAACAGTGCCCACAATGGGTATGCGAGACCCAATTTTCTGCTTTTCTGCCGACGACCCAGAACCAGGTAAATCGATGAATTCTGGCTGAGGCCAATTTGAAAAACGTGACTGGAAATGATGGGCTATTTGGCTAATGTGGGTGACAAAGCACGTACCATGATGCGTACATCCGTTATGCCAATGCCTACATCTTTTTTGGAAAGTTCGGGTTCGCGTACCTTTCTCCCGGTCCGGATTGATGGCTTCTGGGAATTTTCGGACCACTTAATCGACAATGATAGTTGTTGTACGAAATCAATTTTTTTGTTTTCTCTGCCAGCTGAAGAAAGAAGCCCTTTTGCGAGACAACGGCTGAGAGGTGATAGAATTAGATGGTTTAATGATGTTCATTTAACCTTGGACCTGAGTTCGGTTGGGAAACGCCTGTGTTGTCATTTTAGGGTCGGCAACATTGGTTCGCCCGCTGGATAGGTGAGGAAATTCGCCAATCTAAGTGATTTACAACGGCAAGTAAACAAAAGTAAGTTTTCAGGTGAATAGTGTAAAATTATCGCATTGTTTGTGATAATAAATGGGATACACACACAGAGACTGTGGATAGATTGTGTGCAACCCTTTTGTTTGGATGGATTCTATACGAGAAATGGGGTTTGATTGATGAGAATAGTTTCGAAAAGTTTCGGCAGTGGCTTCGAATATGAATCTTATTGTTGAAATATCATTTTGGGATGGAGCCATCTGGAAAAATGATAACTTGTTACATAGGGGTGAACCGTAATGGATTTTGGGATGGGTTACTTATAGAAAGTGTGTATACGGGTACAATCATGTCGCTTTATGCAAGTGAACTGAACGCCGGTTAAGCTGCTGAGATTGATAACGATGAGGCTTGTTAAAGTTGCTCCACTGATAAGCTTTTAACTACAAAGGGGGTTGTAATTTTGAAATAGAAAAATTCGAAAGCAAGTGTTTTTAAGTACAACATAAATTTAATTTCAACCGACTAGACTGCTTGCACAGTTCCATATATGGGTACCTAATTTTTCAACCGCTTCCTCTGAGCAGGGAGAATAGGACGTATTTATTGTTCACTAAAAATATTGTTTTAGAAAAAATTCAAGCATCGTATTTCGATTACTTTTTGGATAAGTTTTTCAATGAGTTTTGACTAGTTTTTGAATCCGCTTCTTGACACGGGTTTTGTTCGTTTTTTGACCCTTTTTTTGATTCGTGCTTAGCGAGTTTTTCGACAATACCCTTTTTCGAGTCGGTTTTCGATGTGTTTCTCGGCGCTTTCTAAGTTTTTTTTCGATACATTTTTGGCGAAATTCAGACTCGTTTTTTGACAAAATCTTGGACGCGTTTTTACTTATTTCTTCAAGCGTTTTCGACTGGTTTCTAGATGCATTGAATGAAGAGTTTTTAAAAACTTTTTGACTATACTTGTCAATTTTTAGATACATTTTTGACTCATTTTTGTGCTTTCGTGATTACGAGTTTTTGTTTTAACGTGTATTTTGATGAATTCCTGAAGCGCTTTGAACTAGTTTTAAAAAAATATTTGCAAGGACTCTTAAGATGGTATTTGATTATTTTTCCAATGGTTTTCTTAGCGTGTTTTACAATACATTTTTTGACTCATTATTTTCTTGTTTTTTGACGTTTTTCTTATGAGTTTTCAGAAGCGTTTTGGAAGTGCTTCTTCAAAATCATTTTTGAAGCACTTTTGGGAGCGAGTGCATTTAGCAGGTGTTCTGGAGGCGATCGTATTACTCAAAGTGCTCGAATTGCAAGCTCCGCAACAGCAAAGATCGATGTCGGAAATCAGCATTTCCAAAACCTAATCTCTTAATTGCGGGTTATACCCGTAGTGGTGAATAAAGAAAAGTGCACATTGCTTAAAAAAAAACACCATATCATCGAAGCAGTGGCACACGCGACAGCTTAAAAAAGATGGGAGCGTACAGTCTAGACAATGCTGTACGTACGTAATGCATTCCTGACAAGAAACAGCCTTGAAATTAGAAGAACCCGAAAAAAACTTCGATAAGATTAATGGAATGGTGAGAGCCTTCTAAGAAAAGTAATTCAGTCATCACTTGCTTTTACTTTTGTTAAATTTCAATTCCTTCAACTGCAAGTACCGGTGTGCTGCAGAGGTTGTGGTTAATCTACCTCTGGCCGCACTTTCCCATGCAAAGGCCGAAAACTTTATAAACTTGTACAACTAGAATGTTGGGGGACCAGTGTCGCACAGAATACTCAACTGCTCAATGTCAGTCTATATCACTGGTCAGCAGCTGTTCCTCATCCCATCGAAGCTTCTGCTCAGAATGAGATAAAAACTTTCTCTGTTTCACAATATACATTCACAACTATTATTGGTGCACCCATTTTGCATTGAAGCAACTATTTTGCAAGTGTCAGCGCACGCAAGGTCAAGGATATACTATTTCCAAGTTTCAATTCGCCTATGAGCGAACTGAATCATTTTAATCATTCAGTCTTCCCAGTCGGTTCCCCAATTCCGAAAACTATCTACTAATTGAATTTGTTTCAGAAAATTTAACATAGAAAATACTGAGATAAACTTTCGAAGGACTTTTTAAGAAAACTTTTCTAATTTCATGTGCACTTTTCGAATTACATGGGGAAAATTTAATTAAAGACCGCCACTACTATCTTAATGTTACTTCTAATACCAGAACACGATGCCGACGTAGTCGTCGTCATTGGTGCTTATCTCCCAGCGCCTATACCTCTGATGGATCAGTCTACACCACCAAGGGTGGTAATTATTCGCCTCTAATTTGAAGATTTTCGCAGCGTTTCTCGTTTGCCTCTCTGTTTGTTCTTTCTGCTTTTTTTCTTTTGGCTTTCTAATGGATATTAAATGATGCAGCAGTTTACGCAGACGACGGAATTTTCATCATTAAAAATGTAAGCGCGCAACTTTTTCAATATAATTAATTTTGAAATAAAAATGAAACTCAAGGCGATTCGACATGGTGTATGGAGCGGTGCGATGGCGTTGTCTGATCTGATGTTTGTTACCCCTTTCCGTCAGTCAGAGCAACATGCAACGGCAAGCGCTAATATTAACAACAGCAATACATTTCATCAGGATTAATTTCATTATTATCCTTTCAAATGAAACTCAGCATCAGGGATGGCGAATTGCCAGCCAGACTAAGTCGTCTTTTTGTCTTGGTAAACGGGTTGAACGATGCTTATAATGGTGATGTGTACTCGCACCTTATCATCATCGTTTCATCTGATGAAGATAATGATGATTAATGATGTGAACGAGTTTATACGTACATGGGAGGGCAAGGAAACTATACAATGTAGCTTGTAGGTACACGTTTTTAATTATCTCTAAAATGATGGATTGAGGATTTCCCCTTTACGATAACAGTTCAGCAATAGGAAAGCTTGGTCACACATAGCTCGTACTTGATGCGCCAATGTGTGAAAGACTTGTTCGATCCCCGAAAAAAACACAAATTAAATGTTTAGTTTTTTTCCATCTCGCGACTATCTGATAGGCATCCGACATTTTTGAACAATTTTTTAAACAGCTTTTCAATGCTTTTTTTGTCCTTTAATTTTGTTTTTTTTTCTAATTTTTTGTTGTATTTTTAATTCGTTTTCGCTACAATTTTCTAGTAATTTTTGAAGCTTTTTAAATGTGTTTTTTGGGGCTTTTCTTGTCGCGTTCGACGCGTTTTCGATGAGAGTTTCGAAGTCATTTGCAAGCGATTTCTATAAAGCTTTCGATGCATTCTTTTCTTTTGCACTTCTTACTTTCTTACTTATTCTTTTTTTTGAGAAGTTTTTAAAATGTTTTTGAGCGAATGTTAATGAATTTTGATTCAATGAATTTCTTAAAGTTTGTTTTATTTGTTTTAGTTCTGCCTTTGATGCGGTGTCTGACATTTTCGAGGTTTTTTTTTAAGGTTTTTAGTGCTTTACATGATTCTTTCAATGCACTTTTATTACTAATCTTTTAACACCTGCGCAGAGTTTTTATTATGTTTTCCTAACGTATTTTTGGCGTGTTTCATGATGATTTTTGGCGTATTTGAAGTGTTTTTTTAGCGATCGCTCTACGCTTTTTTTAACCATTTTGAAAGATTTTTTTTCAAGAATTTTTTAAATCATTTTATTTACTTTTTTATGAGCTTTCAAATAGTTTTTGACTGTTATCGTATGCGTTTTTAGTGCATTTCTTGACGCATTTTTCCAACGTGTGTGCAATTCGGTTATAACTTGTTGGTTTTGCAGTTTTGACGCGTTTTTCAAGGTTGTTGACTCTTTTTTGAACATAAATATTCAATAGTTGTCGAAACCTGAAGCGTTGTTGGAAATTAAATTTCCTAAAGTAACATGTTCATCCAACATCCTTACATCCTATCACATGTAAATTAGCCCTAATTATCCTCTCAATGCCACGTGTAAGACAAAGTTGCAAAACAAAACTCTGAAGCCTGGTATGGTCATTCCCATTTTCATCGCCTATTTATACTCATTTAACACTCATCATCCGAGAAATGTTTCCAAACAATATGCTATCAACTTTCAACTCGTCGCTCTCATAAGCCACCCTTCAGGAAAATTAAATAGTATTATCTACCTAGCACCAACACAATTCTCGCTATACTTTTGCTCCAGTAGCAATATTATATCATCTCCTTCAACGGCAATTATGTAACAGATACAGCACTCCCTGAGGTGTTTGCTGAGAGGGATTCCTTCAAACTAATTTCACATTATTGTTTCTTACTTGTATTTGAAATTTTCACTTTCCTATTGGTCAGTACAAATTAAAAGGATAGAGAATATGAATATGAAAATAGGGAAGAACCGAAAAAAAAAAGAAACAAAATAAAAAACTACAAGAGAATAATTAAAGTAGTGCCTTTGACTTTTGGGAGCGACCCAACTATGCCCCAATTGCTCCGGAACTTGGTGCAACGTTGTTGGAACAGCAGTACACGCTACACGCCACTTCACCAACGAACGATTCGGGCCATTTCAAAGGCAAATTCTAGACCAAAATGTGGAGCAGCCATGCACCGCATTTAGCAAAAGGAATGCATTCCAAGTGGTTGGGGTTTTTAGCGATGAGTACCTGCTCAAAGTTTTGAAACATTTTCTGTGTTTTTGTTCAGTTTTGTATATGGTTGTCCAGGCTCGGGCTTATTCTGTTCTTTCATTGTTTTCGCATGCACAGTTGGCTTTAAAAGTGCAATCTTTTTCGATGTTATTTTTATTATATAATTTGAGAGCGCGAATGAATATGGAAACAGAAAAGCTTTGACGGGTTTATGATTCGTTGGTTATTTTCCTTGTCAATTGTTGTCTATGTCTGACTGCTACCAATTGGTGTTTGTTTCCATTCACTACCCGCTATCCTAGTGGCGTGATTTTGTTAAAGTCGATTTTCGTTCACAAACAATATCTCTATGCACGATTTCCTAATTTCCCATTTACGGCAAATGCATGTGCTATGATCTTCCCATTTAATTCTTTCCATTACTTCTTCATTTTTGTTGAAGACCATATTTTAGCGTGCACTTGTACATCCGGTATTCGCTATCCAAAGATGGACATGATCAAATGAGCTCATCTGTTACACATAGATTTAACATTTTTAGCAAAATAATTATATCTGCTCGTTGTTTTCCTTACCAGCTCCACTGTACTAGCAACCGTACACAGGTCAGTGGCTTGATACTTCTGGGCTCCGTCAGTCATAATTTCATTTGTACATTCATCGCATATATGAAATACACTTTATGTTGAAATCTGGAAAATATTTTACCATAAGCAACAATGTATACAGCTACCTTGTCTAATGACCAAGAAAACTTCCTGTGTGGATGAGCACACCAGTAAAGGCTATCGCACTACAGTAACCCCATTCTCAGTTCCTGCGGCAATGGTGATGATAAATATAATGGTACACGCGGATACACACAGAATTCAGAAACTCCTTGAAGCAACATCATCATGCTTGCACTTTGCTATCTGGCCCAGATATATGTCTGTCTGTCTGTCAGAGAGTCCTCTGCCTCACATTACCATTTATTAAGCATATACATAATATTGTATGCAAAAATTTCATTGTCAGAAATTAACTGTTAGAAAGGCACAGGAATAGGGAATCACCATACCCATACAATATGAATGTCATTTTTCCTGAAAGGTATTGTACTGTTTTGTAGATGGTGGAGCAGCAGCCCTTCCTTTGTGTGGAGCTGTGGGTAGCGAATTAATTCGGAAAATGGCAAACGATTTCAATTAAATGGAGGAAACTTATGACTCTTGAGAAAGAACATGCTTCAAGCATGGGATGGGAGTGGAAAAAAACTCATTGAGAGTTTCCAACAGAAGTCTGATGTATTATCAAGTTTGAATGCAGATTCCAGTCGTATCTGACCCGGTCTTGATTTTTTAACGAAACGAAAAAATTCTTTAACCGGAAAAATTATATTTTTCTATGACTAGACATAAAGGTAAATTTCTATAACTTGAATGAAACTTGGTCATACTAAACAAACACGCTCACAATTTCGTACAGAAACCAATGCTGGGGGTGTGCATTCAAACAAGACTGAAAGATTTATAGGAAGTGAATCTGAATATGAACCGCTATGTCATTGCGAATGTTATTGCAAAAAGTTTGGTTTTTGTCACTATATTGCATTTGTGTTGTGAAATTTGATGTATTGATTAGATTAGAATAGACTTTATTGGATTAAAAAAAAGACTGTTTACAAGTGTATATTAACTAGTCTTTTATGCCCTGGTTTAAAAACCGTCGGTCAATGTATTGAAGAGAGAAGAGAAGAAGAAAATAAACGCGTTGAAAATAAAAAAAAGGTTTACATACAATTCAGCCGTATTCCTGATGAAATTTTAGGACCGTTGGTAACTGAATAAATTATTCCGCACAGAATATTTTATTTGTGGATATTTGCGTCTTACAATGTTACGGGAGGATGTTTGTTTCTAGAATGTTATTTACAAGAGTTAAGAGAGATTATGTCGCATTATGTGTCGCACTCTTTCGTCTGATCTGCGATGTAGCCAAATAATTGTTTGAATGATGGTTCCGACAAAATCATAAGAAAAATAAGGACAAACGAGGTAGGTATATAAAAATTATATTTCACTTTTTTTAGTGGCCTTACTGTTGCTAAGGTTCCTTTTCACAGACAAACTTTCCTCTGCCCAAGTCTGCAAAGAAAATTCATTACGGAAGTTTTCATCCGCACTTCCTTTCAGTAGGTCATGTCATGATCTCATCTTCCAGGTTGACAGTTAATAGTGCCTCACAGAGCATTTGTTATTGAAAAGTTAGAAGGGTGTGTTGAAACTCAATTTTTGAGGTGTAAAACAAATTCCTCCAGCCGTAGAAGCAAACGGACAGACTGACTCTTTTACATATTGATACAGGTCTTTCTCAAGCGCAGGGACATAAGTCCACGAAATCGGGACATAAGTTCTGTCTCTCTTCTGTGGGACATAAGTTCAAAATTTGAGTGCCCCTCCAAAGTGGGCTAAAAGTCCATAATTTATTTATTAATGGGACATAATTCCTACGTTTTGTGAGTAGAAGAATGTGCTATCATCAAAAAGTCCAAATATACACGTTTAAAATATTTTTTTTTTTCACAAAGTAACAATAAAATAACACACACATTCTTAACACATTATTGTCATTAACAACTTAAGGTTTATTTCAACGAAAAGGAAGAACAAATTTCTGAAGCTAAAACTTATTTATTTTCTCCAACAACTTATTATCTTAGCTTCAGAAAATTTAATAAAAATAAAAATAATATTTTGCTTTCCATTTTACACAATTTGGGCGATTATTCAATATGGAAAATAGCCCCGATTTCAAATTCTACTACGATGGGCGCCGATGGATGCTTAAAAGTCTGGAATGGCAGCTTTGTGAAAACATGTTAGAAAGGATGTCTTTTTTTTGTCCATACAATTTTTTTTAACTCGTGTCACACTTCAGGGAGACTATCTGCAACCGACATGAACTCAGTGAGACGTGCTTTCTGAATGGATATGAATCCATCAAGCTGCGTTTCGCATCCTACCCAATGCATTATGGAATTGACTTATGACCGGTCCCTCCGTCATCGTTGTTTTAACACCAGGTTAAAAATTGACATGAACTTACAAGCTGAACTTTCCACCTGTATTTTAAAACACGAAAAAAACTGTGCAGATAATTTATTTTAGTGTCTTAATAAGAAATATTTAAATTGTAAGCTGGTATATAGGTGACAATCATCATGCAGGCAATTTTTGGCATTTTCTTCATTATTTCGCGGTGCATAGTACATACTTCAAACTTTGACTTCAATCCATAAGCGAAAAGGTGCACAGTAGTTGTCAAGTTTTATTTCCATAATCATCATCTATCTGCAAATATCTGAAAGTGTTGTTGATGCGTTTTAAGCCCGTAGTTCTCAAGGTTCTAAAATTAAAAAAAAGAAAGAGAACATAATTGTATGCCCCAATTGTAGGCCTCTATTTCGCTCCTACTCTGATACACACGATCTCAAAACCAAAACCAATTCTAAAATATTGAACTTCCAACTCTTAGCAAACGTAACATATCTTGACAATACCTTCAAAGTGTTTGACTAAAAGTAGATCTAGTCTAAGTGCAGCTACTCCATCAAAGCATCATCTTAGTCACGCTTTATTTAACAAAATTGATCATCATCATAAAGATGCTATATATAGTTTTGGTCACCTAAAAGAAACAAAAACGAAAATGCAATTCAACTACTCGTAGTATGTCAAACAAAAATGTTGTCAATCACCTGCAATCCCGTATTCACTGACAGCGGAAACACTCCACCTACCATAATTGTTTGCTGGACCTGAGATTTCATGAGCATAAACAGGACCCTTTTCTGCTGTGTTACCGACAGTTCATACCACTTGATGGAATAGATGCATTCGCAAAATTTTTCGTTCTTAAGAAAAATCGAAAGATAAATGATATTTCGATTTTCGTTTTTAACTCACTGTAGTCTCGACGAACGTTCCAATCCCACAGTAGGTGTAGAAGGTCGAAAACTCCAAAGCCAAATAGGCATACGAGCCAGGCCAATCGCCTGTCAATATTATATACAAAGTCAGCACGTTCGACAGCGCTGAGGTAATTGTTTTGACAAACACCATCCAAAAGAACATTTCGTTGTTAATATGGGTAAACCTTTTGTGGACAATTAAAAATCAAAACAATATTAAAAAAGGAATATTTTGGACGCATCCTATTGAGATATCAATGGGCCATTGATATTCCATGCAGTTCATGCCGAAAACTGAGGACCGATCAACTCCCTGCAATTCTATTAGATTTCCCAATAAAACGCGCCTGCACATATTCTTCAAAAATTACTTGGAATACTTCTGATGCCAATTTACAATATCGCTCAACTGCTCTGCGGTGTACACCGTTTCCACATTGTCCCTAGCCACCTCGTTCAATTCGGATATCTTCAGTTCGAATATATTCACAAACAGCTGAGTGTGCGTGAGGAAAATGATTATAACCGTTTCGCCAGCAAAACTGCCAAATCCCCCAATAAACAGGGTAAATGTTTGCACGGTAATTGTGCCGAAATATCCAAAATCTGTTGCCGCATCCAAGCCGGGAAAATAAAACTGCATGGATAAATATCGCCGACCGGTAAATGCATATAGTAATGGGGGAATACTGATGAGCCAAAAATATATGAGTAAGTAAACAAGTGCGATAATTTTGAAAACTAATGCCACCATCGAAATGGATTTATCCAAGGACTTCGAATACTTTTCGGATTTTGTCTCATACTGCTTGTAGATACTGCTCAAGCTACTGTGCGTCAACCAAATATCCGTTTTGTAAAAAACGGAAAGCGTAAGTTTGGCAATCCCCTTGAAATATTGTAAAGGAAGTTTATTTGGTTCGATTGTAAAAGGCGGTAGTTTACCTGAATTGATATTCCGATCATACAGAATGCTTCCAGGATGATTCCGGGATTTTCGTTGAATTTCAACTGAATGGTGTAAATTGTAAGGAGGAAGTATGTCAGTATTGTAAGTGCGGTTAAGGCTGTAGCTTTGTTAACGCGATAATCAGGACCGAATACGTCAGCTCCAATGAGCTTGCAGAAGGCACGAGCAATTCTTATTATTTTGTCGTACTTCTCTGATGGACGCATTTTAATGTGACTCGAAGAGAAGGAAGAGACTGCTGGATTTATATACGAAAATACGCGTGGGAACGCGAATAGACACTTAACCTGCAACTTGACAGAATGATTGCATATAATTGCTGTGCAAATTCATTGTAGGGTGTATCCCTATAGTAATTGCTGGCACGCCTTACTTATTGATGAGCGTGTTAAGCGAAATTAAACATCTCAATTTATGACGGGAGCAATTAAAAGAACATTTTAAATAAGCTGTCATAAGGGAAATGGTAAAAGAACGTCTCCTTAAAAGACGATGATCAGCAGTTTCTTTTAAATAAAGGAAATTCTATCGATTCGATTTAGGCCTTGTGATTTTTTAGACAATTTTAGGACAATTGTTTACGTCATAATGACGTCGGCATGTCAAAATTTGACATAAAACGTGGCACGTGTAATCGCAGCTTCAGATCTACGATCTTAATATAAAAAAAAAATGTTTGATGGCAATAGAAAAACGTATCAAGTACGTTCTTCACGTGAAGTCCGATTTTCGTACAAAATTTTTCTAGCCTAAACTGTAGTACAGATGATCCGAAAAGAAATTTTCCGGTGGTCTCCAAATGGACAGCGAAACGTCTGCGAAAAGAGAGTGGGGAATTGTACCAAGCAATCTACTACAATTACCCACTTCTCCGCCATCATTTGACAGCAGCTGCGTACTGCAAAACAAGAAGGAGAGCGAAATTTTTCGTTCATGATTTTGTGGTGTGACTTTTGTATGGGTTTTTTCGTTTCGGATCATCTGCATACTTCGCTTAGATGTCAAAATGAACTTTTCTCTTACATAATTTTAGTAATCAGGACGCAATTGTAGTAAATACTAGCTGCTTTAAGGACTGATTACTAACTGGCAATACTAAAGTCTCTCCGAAGGTATTTCACTTGGATTTATTGCATGTCGCTCTAAATTTTTGACATTTCAGCGTGAACAATTATAAGGTAAAAAGTGTAGCTAGCTATAAGGTTCATTCACATATAAAATAAAAGAAATGGGACTTAAGTTACTGAAGTACAAGTAATTCCTTAAATCCTTTCCCTGACAATGATAATGATCAAACGCAGTGGATTTCCAAATTCGAATTATTTTTCCAGTGCTTTTGTTTAAAAAGCTACCAAACCACTTTATTTATTGTTTTTTTTTTTTTTTTTTTGGTTGACGGGGGAAAATCTGAGGGGGGAAATTGTTTAGGGGGAAATCTGGGGTTTTTCTTTTAGTTCTATTTTATTCGTATTTCGTTATATACAGAAAATTACTACAAAATGGTTTCAAAAAGCAAACAATATGCGTTGATAGTTTCATCGAGTGTATTTATTTGGGGCACACTTTTGCTTTCGTAGGACAAAACATGTTCGCGATTTAAATTTGAAATTCCTAAATATAGATATAAAATATATTAAAAAAAATATAGAGAAAAAATTGGGTTTTTTTTTAGAAAAAATAACCATATCTGGTGGTTTTTCAGGTTTATCTGTGGGGAAATATTTTGACCGTCTTGCAACGCTGTTGTCACCCCACGAACGGCTTAAGCAATTGGCAGAACCTCGGCAATCACATTACTCTTGTATTCATGAACATTACTAGCAGTCGACACGGCACAGTGGAACGTTGCCTCTGCTGTTGTCGTTCTGGTAGTAGATACTATGGACTTATTGTTGTGCTCCAGTTGGGTAGAAGCTTACAAATTCTTCGAATAAAAGGTTCGAGAAAACTTGACTTGCTCAACATAAATACCACGCAATTGCGGATTCCACAACGCCTTTCCCAAACTTCAACAGAAGAGGTATACTCGATGGCGATGTTTAAATTTGTGTTTTTTGTTTTAAGAGTTGTTTTCTTTAATGAATCTGTGTCGGTTTTGAGCTGCCACTTCTGGAGTATCATCTTTATCAATCAATTTTGGTAAATATGACAGTCCGCAAATTTGACGAGCTTGCTAGGTGACACTTCTTTATAGAGTGCTAGGTGGAAAATATAAAATTTTTCGCTCCATCAAGCTGTGTAGTTACAGCCGTCTCTTTTCGAACACCCATTCATTTATGTGCAAAATTTCGTTCCCTATTTTTCTCCTTTAATATTCTTAATCAGTTTCGAAAATGAAATATCCAACTCGAAGACTCTGACACTTCAAAGCAGACTCACTCTTTTACTTGTGCACATGATGAACGCAAAATTGAAATAAAACCCCCCCTCTCACCCCAAGACAACACACACTCCCAATGGCGCAAATACCTAAGCACTATTCGTTGGCTGCAAATTGATATCCCCAAAAATGTCGTCAGTCCATAAACATTGTTATCACCGGAAAGTCATAACCTATGCTCGTATATTCTTTAGAAGAGAATGGCCGGCATAAAATAATTTCATTTCACATGAGCCCGCACTCTTCCGCACGCATAATCGTCATCGACGTCGTTGTCCCACTCAAGTGTCCTGCCCCATATATCTATAAGCACCAGTCGATTGTCCTGATCCTGGGGCTCGGACAAATATCTATAATAACTATCACATTAGATACACTCGCCATAAGATAATGCTCTGTGTTGTTGGTACCCAATTTTGGTCGAGGATGTTGCGTAACGAATATCACACAAGAGTGTTGTAACGATTACAGTCAGCGACGCCAACTCCAACGAGGGTCCGCAAAGATAGATGCCGGTCATTTTTTTCGCTTCCCTGTCAATGTGATTGTAGGACAACGATGGCCGACGACTGCCTAGACACACATAGTGACTTGGGGACTTGCGTCCGTGTCTATCGTCAGTACTTTGGAGATAATAAAATCTAAAGCACCTTCTAAATACTGCCTGGCAGAGATGAGAAAATAATCTGCTACAGTATTTAATTGTTTTAGTTGATGAAAATTCATTCATTGGAAATGAGTGTAATAAAGCAAACGCAAAGGCGCATTGCTTTTACATTTTCCGGGTGAAAGCGGATGACAACTGAAAGGGTGTCATGGTTGACAGCTGGGTTCAAGTGCTCTTTGTTATGGCATTTACATTTTGTTGTTGCTGCTGTTATTCTCTTTGTTGGCAGTGAACGATAAAATACACAAGTGTCACATTAATGTATACATGTGGGACTGATTTATTGTAAATAAGGCGAAGTTATTAAGGATCGTATTAAATAAAATTAAGTTTCCCCTAAATTCATTGGGAAAAATATGAACAGAAGAGAATTAGATTTGATATACAACCTATACCTATATCGTTCGAGCGATAAAGAAGTCTGCTGAGTAAGATATGTAAGGGCAGTTTCTTAGCAAATAGATTTGATGTTTCCGCTGACTTTATCAGTTTTAGTAGTATGGGTAAGGATATTGATGAAAAATGATAGACTGAAATATTTAGGGGCTCATTTTATCTGGCTGCTTCTAGTGCTAAGCTCGCCGGAGTTTTTATTAAAAGGAAAAGCAATCGAGCAGTCAATCGCAGGTGTACTGGACAACCGAATTCGGAGTGTGTAGTGTCCATTGTGAAATTATTTTTATTACTGCCTTCCATCATAGGCAGACGAAATTCGGTATAAGCCGGAGTCCACACTACTCTAATCGTTAAGAGTTGTATCCTAAAACTGATGAAGTGTCTGTACCTTCCTTATCTTTAAACACGCTTCCCCACCTTCAACAGACATGACAGTTCGTAAAATGCCATAAGAAGCTATTACACTCATTCGCAGGAAGGTCACCCGTCTATTGTTAAGCAATTTGGTGTTGCCGTTTAACATGTCTATCATCGGTGTCAAATGCTAACCACACACGTCATCACGCTAGTTGACCCTTCGCACTCTAGGGTTACATAAATCCCCACAGGCCATCATTTCTCCACACACACACATACAGAAACTGTGACGAAGCACACTCTTTTAGCACAATGACATGGGGGAAAATAAATGAACGATCAACATGCTAACGAGCCTAATGTATTTCACTCAAAGTATTTACAATGTGCTGAGGCCCCATAGTCACCCTTCCTTAAAAGCAGCGTCACTGCCTTCCAGTGGTTTGAATATCTTATGCGTAAATCGATTTGCATAAGTTTTTTTCTCGCCAATGGATTCATCCTTCTTCTTCACTGTTGAATCCGGTTTGTTACATTCTGGGTGATGGTGCAAATCCTACGAGTATGCTTGCACCAAATCCATTTATATATAGAGCAGGGGGTTGGGGCGAAAATATAACGGATTTTTGCACATGCAAATAAGTATGGAACATTAATTTTTCCGGCACAATACATAAAGAGAACGGTGAAGCGGCGGCGTCAACGTTAAAGGAGACAGCCTGGAAGTAGGCCGGATATCCTCTTAAGAACATCACCAATTTCGCTTTGGCGCATTTGAAGAGGTTCCTGCCTAGAATAGACACGAGCAGACGATTCGTTTGTATTTCGCAAAAAAAAAAAAAATGTACTACCCCCCACAACCCGCGTCGAATTTATGGGGTGGAATGGAAAATAAGGAAGACTGATAGACTACATTTTTGACGTTAGCATCATGTGTCATCTGTGTCATCGTTTGTTTGGTGAATAAGGTGAGGCGTTGTTTTTTTATTAACACCGCAAACAGGGAATACCAGAACGAGCGCGAAAGATGAGAAGATGACATCGATGCGATATGGAATGATAAAAAGATTGTTCGCAGATGGCTACAGCGACGACAACGACGAAGACGACGAAGACGACGATACAGCACAGGATGCGCGTGCAGTGGGCGGAATCGATTTGATACACAGATGCTGATGGATGTTGAGTTAAATGAATTGCATAGTGCTTTGCCAAAGACGGAGGAGATTCCTGAAATAAGAAGATGACGAACTGTGTATTGGGTTTTATTTTAGTCATCCTTGTCGTTGCTGTCGTTCCTCTCTCACCGCTTCGAGTTGGATGATTTAATTTTTGACGCATAAAATCAGGATGTTCGCTGTTGAGTGAATGGAGATGATACTGGGTTGACGGCGGAGGTTGAGGGTGAAACATGTGTGGAACATGATTATCCTTCATGGCTGGTGCTGGCATATTTCAATTAGAAGGGATTTCTCATCTTTGCATAATGATGGCGTATTTTACTGTTCCGCAATAGATGTGAGTGTGTATTTCTGTGACGAACATATAAGAAAATATTAAACCAACGACGTTATGTTAAATTGTAGCAGCAAAACGGCTTAAAGTGGATTTTAGGAATATAAAATATATACAAATAATTTTTTGTAAATGTTACATATACGGTAGGTTAGGTAAAAGAGAGGGCAGTTGGACAGTTGGTTATTGAAAGTAAATGCAGATATGGATTTAATGCATTTGTTTTAGGAAAATGTCACAATGCAGCTATGGCTTTGTAAATTTTTGTCCAAATATCAAAAGTACTCAAATATGAGGTTGCGCGCTCAAAAATTTGCTCCAACAGGGTGGGATTTTTGCTCGGTTAAAAAAAATTAGTTAAAATTAACCAAGTCTCTGCTGGAAAACTGAAAAACACCGAGTATTCGTTGTTAAATACTACCGATTTAATTGGTAAAATGCATACTGTTAAAAATAACACACTTTATCAGTTGTTAGGAACCAAGTTTCTAGATAAATATCAACCAGTTGGTACAATTCAACGGAGTTAGTTTGTTATTTACAACCGAGAAAAATTGTAACAAAATGATAAAAGGTTATTTTTAACCGAGTTTCGTTAAATAAGTTGACTAGGTTATTTTTAATCCACTAACTCTGTAGGAGCTATATTAACAGTAGGTATCACGTGGTAGTTTTTAACCGAACGTTGGTTGATTTTAAATAAGCGATTTTTCTGTGACACAAGTCAGTAATATAAGACATTAACTGCATGTACCCGCTTAACTGGGTCTTTTAATAATTGTATACATAAGAACATTTTTTTTTTTTTTCAAATTGAATGCACATATGTATGTACACCAACAATTTTCAGAATCTATGTGTGAATATGAAATTAATTGATGAAATGATATTTTAGTTTTGTTTTAAAAAATAACGACTTGGCAAGGGAGCGAAAAGTGCAGGGGTAGCCCTACTCGGATGGGTAGATAAATCTTGTGCGGTTCGAACTCTTGTGTGTTTCTTTTATCTCCTTCATTTGCTTTATTCCTGTGTTGCCTCCCTTTCTTAATCATGTTCTCTTCACCGGGAAATGTAGGTATGTACTAATCGAAGACCAGAGTCATATTCAAATTTGTTCAGCCATTTCGTAGAAATATGCGTGTAAAGCATAAAAAATGTTTTTTTTAGTTAAAAAATCATATAAAATGGGTTTATGTAATACCGCTACTCACGACGAATCGATTGATATATGTATTGTTTAGGTATCGTTACGTACCTTACCTACTCTTTACTCGCGGACAAACAGGAAAATGTGTTCTCTTTTGTAGACGTAGAGAAGAGAAGATAAAACATTATTTTGAATTACAAAAAAATTCAGGTAATATTTCAGAGATCATTAGCTTGAAAATAGTTTCGCCATGATAAGGTCAGTATTGTGTGGCGTTTGAGACCAATTAAAATAGATCCAAATGGGGTAAGGACCACTTGAATATTTCATATTAGTTGGCGACTGAACTGTACCAAGATTTCGGGATTCTTTTGTGATTTTAAAACCATTTGAATTATCTACACCCAGTCCCAGGTTTACACATTTCTGCTAAAATATTATTTTCACAGAAAACACTTTGTGATTCACAGTCACATTTTGAGTAATTGATTTATTTGAGTGATTGCATACTCAAGAAATGTGATTGCCCTCTCTTACACAATTTAGGCCGATCTACATTCTTTCGTTTCTACCTAAGAAATTTGGAAAAATATTTCTGAAGACACTTCATTTTGACTAACCGAGTCTAACCAACTATCTAAAGGCTATTACGAACGTGTAAAGACTAGCGTGTATTGGTACCACAACTCCAACCGCAGGTATTGAGGCTATCCTCAACCTGCTGTCGCCAGATATCTTCATACAACTCTCAGCCGCCTTTAGTGCCATGAGAATAAGCCAATCAGTAAACTGGAAACTGAATGAAACGGGTCATTCGTCGATCCTTAAGAGATATTTTGGCTATGTACCAAACACAGTCTACATTACGCCATACTTAGAGTTTACAAGACCATTCTTGAGCGCCTATCCCAGCAGGGAAGAATGGAGCGACGGACTAGTGCCTAACACGCAATCCATAGCCGTTTTTACGGACGGATCTAAAATGGAAACCGGGGTGAGGTCAGGCGGTATCTCCGATGCGTTAGGTATCTCAAAATCGAAACGCCTCCCAGACCACAGCCGCGTCTTCCAAGCAGAGGTCCTGGCAGTGACAGCAGCAGCCCGTGAGTCTGCGGTAAGGGCAATTCCACCTGAAGGTATTACCTTCTGCAATAGAAATTAAATCAAAGTTTACGAAATGCTGTCGCGAAGAACTCAGGGTTCTTGGCACTCAGCATAAGGTATTGCTCTGTTGGGTTCCGGGATATGAAGGCATTCCAGGCAACGAGAAAGCTGACGAACTAGCTAGACTGGGTTCGATAGCTGTATCAGAATAAGCTGATCCCTCTGTGCATATCCCGCCTTGCTCACTCAAGCTGGAAGCAGGAAGAAAGGCCACAAGTGTGGCGAACGCTAGATGGACCGCACTAGAAACCTGTCATACAACAATAATACATAGAACCGAGAGTCTAATACGAAAGCATAGGAATTCTCTTTCCATCCTCTTAGGTATCATAAAGAGGCGCAACACTCTGCGGTATCATATGAAGAAACTACACTTGACGGAAGAAGAACTTCGTAGAGGATGCGGTGATGAGGAAGCTCTGAGGACACAACCCACTTCCTATACCACTGCCCTATTGTCTCCAACACAATAGGGAGACACTTCTTCCACGACCTAGACGAGCTTTCCAGCACACCAGTAGACAAGATAATGAGCTTCATCAAATCCACAGGATGGTTTGTACGCAACAGCACAGTGAGTAATTAATCACTAGAATCTATATAGGGTTATTACGGGTAAGGGACAACCTTTTTCCTCCCAATGGGTCAATATTGACCTGAGTGTGACACTCCGCGCCAACCCGCTTACCTTACCTAACCTAACCGAGTCTTGATCCAAAAGATTGTATGAAATGCGTCTCATAAGCGATTATTAACCTCTAAGTTTCAACACTAATACTGACGATTTATTTCATTAAAATCCTTCCATTTTGACAGTCATCAACTGTGGAACCTATATTGTAAATAGCAGCACTTGCTATTCCCGTAGATACAACATATCAAATAATGATATTTATGAAAACGCTGATGCGTTCCCGATTTTGCCATATTCTAGGGTCTTCACCTATACGAAAACTCTACTTTCAGTTGCTCTTTATTTTATAAGAATTGGTTTCGACAAAATACCTATACTAAATGTTGACAAAAAAAAAACCTGCAGCCTACTAATATAACAATGGAACATATATCCAAGAAACCGCCCACATACAATGCATCTGCTCCTTTCACATATGTAGATATGCATCTCACAAATATATTTCCAGATAATAATACCAAGAATCCTCGGTGAATTGCCAACTCACCATCCACACCTACTCATTGACCCAGTGAACTTTCTAAAATATTAATTCTAGCTGCAATAATACAAAACAAACATTATTTGTTCGTAACCATAATGTCCACCTTACACATAAGGGGAACAATACACCAATCCAATGAAGCACACATATCCACACGTGTTAATAACAAAACTCCTGCAAACGCATTACGTCCCAGCACTTCCCTTTGGAAAGCAACTCCAACATTCATCCTGAGTATAGCTGGCCACTTTAAGGCAAACAATAGCAGCAACGTAATAGCGAGAATTAATTAACATTCTATGTGCTAGCTCATTGTTTGGCCACATATACCAATACCTACTCTACAAACTGCGTACCCTCTGCCGCGCTCGATCAGGAGCCATATGGAGTATGGCTCTTCTCAAATTGTTAACTTGTGCTGCAATACCGTACGAACACTCTGTAATGGAAGGAAATAATATCCGAAGCGAACCAATTTCTAGCGAAATATGATGAATGCATTTCGCACCCAACACAACATTCATTATCCAGTGAGGGATAATTTCACACGGCCATATGTATATATGGATTGGGGGTGTTCCGTGAAAGTTGTACTTTAAGCATTGCCGCTCCTCGCTGCCTTACAGACATCTGCAAGGCTGAAATTTATAGAATTTGGAAGTTGGTTGGTTTTAAAGGCTGCTCGGCACATCTGGAAATTTTGCTATTAATTTGAAGCCTGCTCACGGTTGCCATATTGGTCATTATTTGTTCACTTGGTCACATGGTCCTTTTTTATTCCATTTGGTAATTTTTTACGAAATGAAAAAAGACGTTCCACTGCAATTTCTTTTCGTCTGATTGTTCTGTGTTAACAAATATTTCGGACTTAGATTACTTTGGTCATATATACAGTTGGTCATTTTTATTTCCAATTTTGGACCCAAACTTTATTTTCAAGTGCCAACCGTTGCCTGCTTTCAAATTGTTTACGATAATTGTTACAGCAACAAAATCACTGGAATGATGAGCAACGTGTTCAGCGAAACCACAATCTTACAAAACTAAGCTTAAAACCGGGGACAAGGTCTATTCAAGTGCTGCAACAGCAGAAAATCGGACTGCAAGCCTGATTGGTTTCTCTTTTCATTTTATGGTATGTAGCTGTCTTGTAGTGGCGTAGTGGCTAGGATTTTATTCTTCATTGAACGAAAAAGAATGCAAATATTTTTAAAAGAAATGTATCGTAATGAATAAATTTGTTTCTTGTTAAAAATAAATGTCTGTGTCGCTCTGTTGAGTCCCATTCATTCGGCTCTGGACCCTTTTTAAAAAAAACTTCAGCTACAATGCTGGTGCGAACTCTCTTTTCCGAGCTCTTGGCATCTGTCATGAAAAAGCCTCTCATTTCAGCCTTTCATCAAATTTGTCATTTCGACAGTAGGTATCCCTTAAACTCAGTCTGCACACAAATAAAAGGCGATGTTAAGCAGGGATATAGGGGTATTTATTTCATTTTCTATTTACATAGTTGTTTAACAAATGGGTCTGCTTGGTCTTCAAAACTCAATATAGCAAAATCGGTCTCATTCTATCAAGATACAAGGAGGCAGTGGTCCCAGATTGAGGGGAGCATTTTTTGCGCTTTTTGAATGAAAATGCGGAATAAAGGGGAAAAATACAAAATCTCAGTGAAACGTAAAATGCCTAAAAATAACATTAACACCTATTTTCATTACGAAACAATTTCAAAGAATAAATTGTTCATAATTAAACATGAAAGCAAACAGTCCATCGAATGCATTCGCTCGTTTTGACATTATGTCTAGTAGAAAATGAAATTATTGTATAATAGATATGTGTATTTTTATGTGATATGCTTATTTTAAGCTTGTTAATAAAAACCGTTACAGTTTTTAAGTTTTTCTTATGAAAACAAGTGCAATTATCACTTAGGGGAGAAAAAGGGGAAATAGTCTTCAAAGGAGGCATCACTACTCCAGAGTCCAAAACAATAACTAGAACCCCAGAACCATGTTCAACAGATGCTTTTAATAGGACAGCAGACATAATAGTAACTAGGACAAATACCAATCACATGCTCCCCTTCACCATTCTTCAACTATCCACTTAAACATAGACAATGCCAGGATGCGGATGCAGATTTGCTAACGCATGACTTAAGTCGGCTGCATGAGCACCAGCACATCTAAGTGCAGATATTTCACTTTTTACGGAAATCCGCTACACGCTTGGAATTAACGAAATTACAACCAACCATAATCAAACAAGAGCATATTGCATCCACTTGCGAATGCGAATGTGTGGGCTCTCAGATTAGCGAATGCAACTCAGATAGCCAGTGCTATATGGGAACATATAGTTTCCTCATATTCCTCAAAATGGTGCACTATCTGCACTCTCGTGCATATTCCGCTTTTGTTGGGCAATAGCTTAGGTCATTCTAGTAGGAGTATTAGAGTGTATAAGCATTTCAGCTTCCTAGGGTGTCCCAGATCCGAGTGTTCCGTGCTTTGAGCTTAACCAAGCATTTTGAATTACAGGTGGATTAAAAATTATAGGGTTTCCAGCGGAATATGGGCGTTTGAGGTACAATAATCAAGTCTCCTTAGAGGGAACGGGAGTTTGCCAACAAAAGTGTGCTGGACTCTGGTTTTGTAAATGCATTATACCTGCTACATCTGATAAGCTTGCTATCTAAGCAGTTTTTTACTTTTTTGTGAAAAAATCTAACTTTTCAAAGTAAAATTAATATTATACGGAAAAAGAGAATCACTTTAAATAACCGTTGGTATAAAAATAGCAGTTTGTTAATATTAGATATTATGATCAATAATCTTGCTAAAATGCGATTAAAATAAACTACTTCTTATGTACATTTATGTGTTGATTATAATGGTGAAATGTAGATAAATGTTTTGATGAAATTTAAAAAAAAAAATCTCGTTTGAATGTTTCTTGTACCTTTTTCTTTTTTCTCACGGTCATTAAAATTCCCAAAATATCGCATGATATAAGAGCACTGGTGACAGCCGACGACAGTTTCTCTCACACTCTCAATATTTCTACCAATGAAATTCTCTCACGATGTGCCAGCGTTGCCACTTCAAAAAAAGAGGCGCGCAGTAGATCATAACAAAAAATGCAGTAGATTGGATCATTCCGCAGTAAATTTTTTATTATACAAAAACCAAAGATCATTTGCTTGAAACTATATCAATAATCATTCAATCAATAATTAAAATTTTGAAAATACTCTTAAAGCCCAGGAGAGTCTGAGGGTGTCCAGCAACCGTTGCTGACATTATTCAACTCCTTACAAAAACTAAGAACACTTTCCATTAAGGAAAACGGTAAATTATGACACAGAACATAACCCAATTCATCTCTGCTTTAAGTTTTGAATTATCAGAATCGCGCCAGTTTATCAGAAAACGGGAAAAACCACAGAAACATAGCCAAAGACAGAGATTTGTTTTATGATTCATGATAAATCATTCGTTACAGCTGTTTAATGCATGGTTTTGTATACAGCTGTCCAAGAGAAGGTTTATCAAACAAAAAAAGTACAGTAGATTGGATTTGGTGGCAGCAGATTTATTTTTTGCGAAACGTGCAGTAGATCTACGGCTATTGCAGCAAATTGGCAAGAACAGTAGAAAGTAAACCTACTCTATCCGTCGCATATGACACGTGCGCTGCTTATGGGTCACCTTCCATAAGCTACTGTGTATTCCATCAACCTGTCAGTCGAAAACGTTGCTGCAACGGACGCGACGGATTCTATGGGTTGGATCCTTTAGTTCAATAAAGTTCAATAAACATGTATTTATAACAATTGGCCTTACCAATAAATATTTTTAGTTTCGACTCTTAGTTTAAGTAGTTCACAGTGGTTATATAATCTGTAGAAATTTCGCAATTGTGAGCTTCCGTAAATTCATAGTCGAGACTAAAATTTGTTATTAGCGCATTAAGTAAATAAAATATTCAAGGCCCTAGGGAGGAAGGCTGGTTAGTTTACATGAATCTGCACATTTTTAACTGATTGCAGTTTGTTACCAATCATTCTGTCCAATTCGATGGTACTCAGTTTCTTTTTTTTATTTTTTTTTAATGAGTGTCACTCAATGTTAAGTTTAATTTGCATAATGAATTCATGTCAATCTATTATTATCTCTGTTTAATTATTGTATACGAATCAATTTGAATAAATTACTTTCTCGTAGGTATCATGCTTTTTCTGTTTGTGTATAAATTGCACAAACATTTTCATTTTCAATGCGTAGATATTTACTAAGCCGATTTAAAATCGAATTAATGCAAATACGTCCTTTTTAAAAGTACCTACCATTCAAGTACAAGTCTCCAGGGCTGGTAAAGCAAATAAAAAACATACAATATCCACGGTTGCGTTAGAAAATTTGTTATTACCATTTTGCGCTATTGCGAACTTCAATCATAACCAAAAGGTGTCAAGGTAAATAACATTTTCTTTTTTTTTTTTTGAGACACTGACAACGTCAACAACAAATTTACATCCTTCATGCTTATGTAATTTTCTACGGCACCAATGAACAAACTTTGACTTGCGAAAGTTGTCTTTTTCGTGCGCACAGCCCAATATTTGATCCATCATCCAGTTGAATTTTGCTCACCTTTAATTATTTTTCCCCGACAGAGATGGCGCTTTTTTCAAACTGAACATCAAATCAAACATCAAAGCCATGCAAGTTTAATATTATTGTGAAACAGGCATTTACGAGCAAATTAACAAATGAATGCGACGGGTGTATTGTACTCGTATACCTATAGGTCCCATCGTCAGCACTGTCAACACAGTCGCCAAAATGTCATCCCAAACTCTGGCCTACAACAAAGATGATGACGGATCGCCATAGCGATGCATATAGGGAGACGTTAAAATCAGATTACACATGTGCGATTTGGATAAATAAAAGCAATATAAATACGAATTTGAAATCGTAATGAGCTTGGCGTTTGAATAAATAATTTTATAACACGGTCACGTCTGTTTCTTTTTTTCACATGTTTGTGTACATAAATGAATATTGCTATTCGTAACTTTCTTTGTGTTGCGTAATAGCAATTGTTTTATGTGGTAAATTGTTGCCATTTGAAATAGGTACCTACCTGTTTACACTTGAATCGAATGAATTTATCCAAATGGAATGACCAAGGGGTTGGTATTTCACTTCTTATTTTTACAAATGGGTATATATAGGTACCTCGTTCATAGGCAGGGGCCGCAGGTGTTGTTTTGTTTTATACTAGCGATCCGCTTTTGCTATAGTCAAATGAGAAAATTCTTTTCACGCCACCCTGTATGTATAGTTTGCTGTTGACAGTAGGTACCTACTTTTATGTCATTCTTCTAGAATAGTGTGTCTGTGAAATTCAAATGAGGTATATAACTGAAAACTGATGTGAGCAAGGCTAGTGCTTTTGTTGGTATATTCATAGTTTGCATGCAACTGACATCATTTTCACCAGCAGCCCATTCCACACAATGGAATGTCAATAAAGGAAAGTATACTTCTCCTTCATTTGAGTGCCATATAATAACTCACATTCCCACATGACTGTATTTCAATATTATTTTAACAGTCTCAAGAACAAAATTACAAATAAAAGTCTCTTGTGCTATAGTTTTTTAGTACGTGTTTTATTTTACTTATTAGCTGAGAACAATAAATTAATTTAAATAGATTCATAATATACTAAAGGGGGCTACAATTTATGTCAGGTCTGAAAACTAGTAGAGAAATTGTTTGGTAAACAATGTGCCAGCTATTGTTCACCAGTTCAAATGCATACTAAACAAATTTTCACTAATTTGTATCAATCGCACATTTCTTGTGGCTGTGGAAAATTCAAATGTATATAAAAGCCGCAAGTTATTCCCAACAGAGTCGCGTCTTTTAATTTTATGTATTATTCAAAACGGAAACGCGACATCGGATGTTAATCTTTTATTTTCTTACCAGATATGGACAGCCATAAAACACAAATTGTTTCTCTGAGTTATTTACACTTCCAAATAGATGGGTATGGTTCGGTTTGGAAATAAATTTCATAATGACAGACAGTTCAATCGACAGATTTTATAGGATATTTTTTTTTGTCACACCGAATTTATAAAAAAAAAAGCCAGAGTTGGTGATTTGGTAAAAGTCCAAGAGCGTAAAGAAATTGGATACATTTATCCGGTTGACAGCTGTTGAATATTACTAACTAAAATATACCGCGACTACAAATCGGAAACAATGGTCTAAAGTAAGAGAAAATTCTATAACCCCAGCAGCTTACAAAAGCTGCGATACATCTTGGCATGACGTCCCTTCAAGCAGCCATACAAATCGTTTATCTTGAGGCAGTCGATTTTGCTGAGAGTCTTCCTCTGGCCGATTTTCACGCCCGGTACCAGTGGCGTGACTGTCGGTTTTTCGCCTTTCTTCTTGCTGCCAAACAGAGGACAAGTTAGAAACTGTATTCAAATTGCTTTCACAATCACCCATACCTGAAGTAGAACGCTCCATAGTGCATCACAGAGTTGTAGTCGTAGTCAAATGAGTACTTTCCATTCTTCTTTGACACCAGCTTGAAGTTCTTCTTAAATTTCGGCATGATGTTCTCCCAGTGGATCTTCACATACGCATCACGATCGGCTCGCGACTGTTCGTGATAAATGCCGATGGCATGCATCAACTCGTGCATGATTCGTCCTTCGCTGCTGAAGCAGTGCAAACTTTTCTCATCGGGCCTTTGCAGCGACACAGTTTGCTCGCCACCGCGCCTGCCGACGTATGACCAACAGCCCTTCGGTCCATCATCGGGGGGAATAATGTGTATGTAGTCGTCCTCCTCTCCATCGTATGGCACGAAATTGATGCAAGTCATCGAATCCAGTACATGAAGAGCACTTTCTATAGCCGACCGTTCTTCGCTGGTGTAACCTGCGTTTATCTCAAAAGGAATAGTTCCATTGGGCCACAAGCGTTTGTGATGCTTTAGAGGGTTTATGCCCAACCTAAAGCCGACAGGATCGATGGCAATGTCGCCTTGAAAAAGCTGAGGCATAGTCTCCGGATCATCTGCTGCAGACACTTCATCGCGCACACTATCCACATCGAATCGGTGTTCTTCATGGTAATCCAATCCGAAGTCATCAATTTCTTCTGCGAATACACCACACAATCACACACAGTCACAGAGATTTCAATTAACTCACCTGAATCATAGTAATCCGATGCTATGGGCTCGTGATAGGGCACGCTGGCGGCACTTGTAATCGCTATCACAAAGCCCAGTAGGCCGGCAGAAATTCCAAGCCCAGTGCTGATTTTAAACATATCTTTGACGAGTGTGCGAGTATCTCGGTATCTATAGTTTGCTTCACAACGCGATAGGCCGAATTGATATAATCCATCGCGCGTGCTACAATGTCCGCTAACTTTTCATTTCATTTCGTATTACCGCTACTATTGTGGTCGAGCCACTATAGTCCAAGTTCGAATCAAAACAAAGCCACTCTCTCATCATAATATACGCTAAGAGATGAAGAAATCTGAATTTGGCTTCGGCTGCAACACATATGAAGACGGAGAGTGGGAAATGGCAATCTAGCACGGCATAACCTCCTATGAGAGAGGGGGGGTTTGATCGGCCTAAACTAGACTTTGATGGGCGCGCATAACAATGACGGGTGCATTTCGTGGCCCGCTGCGTGATATATTGTCTTACAAAATAAAAGTGAAGCATTTAGTTACGGATTGCTGAATCGATTCAAAAGAGAAGCACTAGTGCTTGGAATAATAAATTAGCTTTGCATCGAAAAACAACTGTTTCGGTAGTTAAGATTGTACGGTCTGGTAGGACTTGACTGACAGTCAATTTGGGTTGCATGAAGCAAGAGGCGGTTCCTCAGGGGGGTTTGTAAATATGTTAATAATGAGCTAGGTTCATTTCAGAAAAGAGGTGGCCAGTGTTTTACGAGTAGATTTGATTTGTAGCTTGGGACTCAACCAACTAAAATGGAGCCCCTAGGTAGCTATACATAAACAGTGAAGTAACGACGGAGCTCGACCCTCCGATCAGTACATCCTCAGTTGTATGGGCTAGTTGCAGTGTTGCCAAGATTAAAAGTGTAGGAAGTATAAGATTACGTAATTCGGTTATAATTTTGTCACGTTATCTTTGTTTGTATGTTACAAGAAACAAGTCACAAGAGAAACCATATATGAAAATAAAACCCTGCAATATTTGATGAAACTGCGGGTTCATTCAACAAATTTTTTGTCAATATACGTCCAACAAAATGTTTCTATCAGATTGACAAAATATTAATAAGTTTTAACTTGTCTTAAAATTTTTTTTTGTGATAACAAGAGAAATGTTGTGTCAACAAAAATCATTTCTTGTGCGTATAAACATATTTTGTTGAATTAATCAAAACGTGTTTTGTCAAATTCGCAATTAACTGTTGCTTTTGCAAGGAAATTTATCAATTTGGTCTTAATCTTTTTGTAGTTTCTCAATTCAGTTATTGTATTTTGTAAAATCGATAGCAAATATTGTAGATTGTACATAAATAATTTCGCAGCACTGCCGTTCTGGTTAAGATTAGGTATTAATAAATGATACGCAAAACGAATAAGTCTAATAATTAGATTTATTACAAAAAAGGAGTTATACAAATGATTATATTACTATACATATTACAAAATATTTTTTTTTTCCTGCATCCTTTCCAATATTCCGTCCAACTCGTCTAATGTCCTTCCAATAATCATAAAGTCATTCTTTGATAGAATATTTTATATGGACCCTCTTATACCGCCTTCGTTGGTCACTTAATTGCTGGTCGGTATAAAAAGAACATGCATCAAATAAAACACGGCGGCAAATCGGCTACCTATTTAGAAAAAGAAAATAATCCGTTTGTGGTAATTTACAAACGAACTTATATAGAAAAGGATTTGATCGATGAATCTGTTAACAATTTTCAGTTATATACCTATATATTATCGCACTTACTTCCATCACTTGCCTTCTAAATAGTTCCATGTGGCTTCCTTTGTTGAAGCAGGGTTAAGTTCAGCAACTATGTCTTCTTCTATTTATTTAGTTCTAAAATATATTTCTTCACTTTTTTTCGGATACTTGTATGCGCACTAATAAACTACTTACTTACTGCTTACTAAGCGAGTCAAAATTCAAATGATCAATAGCATTGCATTCAAAGGAGAACAATGTTTAAAATGTATTGTTATAGGTTCGACACGTGTGCTATAAATTCTAAGAAATGTATGTCATATTTACAAACATTTTGTTTGATAGACGTACGAAAGATATCCATCTCTTTTAAACATTCATCTCTGTTCTGCGTCGTAAGCATCGAGAGTTTCGACGTTCAATTATCTAGTTTAGTAAGTCTGACATTGCAGGTAACCAGATCGCATCATCACTGTCATTGATATTGCAACGTGTTCTTATTTGCAATGCTTTGCATAAGTTTAGGTTGAGATTACCTCCAGAATTGATTCAATTCTTGCATTTAGGTTCTAGATAGTTTCATTTCATTGGCACTTGTATTTTATTATCAACTCATCAAACACTCCTTATAAAATACTAATGCTTACCTATAGAATATTTCACAAGAACAAAAATAATCCTCTAAAAATTAACATAACTTTCGAAGTACATAGAATGTAATTTTCATTCAAATGATTTCCATCATTTTCAATGACAGTTGTTCTTAAAAACTATTCCCTTGTGTTCAAATTTACAACTTGTGGATCTTAAGTTCATCCCAAAATATTTGCTGCAGACTTTTTGGAGAATGTACCTATGCTTAAGATAAATCTGCACTAAAAAATATACCCCAAAAGTATGCACTAAATTAGCGTGAAGTTTATGCATAACTATGGGATTCCGTCGTGTTTTGTAGTACGAAACTTCTTCCCCTTATGAGTCTTGTCGCTCCATGCCTTTACCGTAAAATAAAGCAAAGCCAGAAAAATACAAAAGAAAGCCGAAAGAGAGTTCAAGAATTGAATATTTGTTCAATTGCCAGCGCAAACATAACGCGAACGAATACAGATGAAGAATAAAACAAACATATTTGGTATTCGTTTGGGCTTCTTCAGATTTGCCCTCAGATTTCAGATTTCGTGTGCCTAATCGAACATAAAAACGCTCTTTCTCTTTTTTTCTGTTGATATTCGTCCAACTTGAATATGTGTAGTCTTCGACACTTTTCTATGCGCATTCCATTCACTGGTTGAATTTATATTAAAACATTCGAAATTTCCGTCCCGATTGATTTCTAAATATTTGCGCACATATATTTTACGAAAATAGGTTCACCCGTTGCAATGCCTTTCTTTGCTGTAGAAAAAATGCACGCAAATGTAAACAAACTCTACCAGTTGTCAAACTCAAAAGCACTTGTATTGGTAAATCTGAAGCAAATCTGAGAAAATATCTAGATTCAAAAAATTGCTCTGAGGGCAAAAAAGTGCTCTGGGACCGCCCAATCGAATACCACAATAGAAAAACACGAAAGAAGTTTGTCTATCGCCACCCGCCGGACTTTTTCATCCCCTTTGTCTTCAAGTTCCCGAAACTCACGACAAAGCACGCAGCGTACAAATCCTGACTAATGTGGTATTCGTTTGGGCTTCTTCAGATTTGCCCTCAGATTTCAGATTTCGTGTGCCTAATCGAACATAACAACGCTCTTGCTCTTTTTTTGTGTTGATATTCGTGCGACTTGAATATGTGTAGACTTCGACACTTTTCTATGCGCTTTCGATTCACTGGTTAAATTTTGTATTAAAACATTCGAAATTTCCGTCCCGATTGATTTCTAAATGTTTGCACACAAATAATTTACGAAAATAGATTCACCCGATGCAATGCCTTTCTTTGCTGCAGAAGAAATTCACGCAGATGTAAACAAACTCCACCAAATGTCAAACTCAAATGCACTTGTATTGGTAAATCTGAAGCAAATCTGAGAAAATATCTAGATTCGCAAAAGTGCTCTGAAATCTGAAAAAGATTGCTTTTTTTGGTACCAAACGAACATAAAAATTGCTCTGAGGGCAAAAAAGTGCTCTGAGAGCGCCCAAACGAATACCACATAAGAGTGCAGCTAACCTTTTTGAATTAACTTTGTTTATAGGGAAATTTTATTTAATTTCGCTTTAAGCTAAGTACGCTGTTCGAGCTAAACTAAATTTTATCTGGTCTCCAACTTTTCGCTGCAAGCATCAGCTAAAGTCGTAGCTAAATTTTGACATAGAGAGAGCTGTGGATAAATGTGACAAAAAACAGCTGTTCTTGGAAAATAATTTGCTTCAAAAATTCAACTCTTTCTGGTTTCATCCATTTCCAGTTCTATGTACTCCTCGTCGAGGTATTTATTCAAAAAACTCATCTATGCTTACTTCTCCCATTCTTCGCAATACAAAAACGCAGAAAAAAACAAGAGAACACAACGATCTGTCACAATTTAGCTTGGGAAAATATCCCGACCCATTAAATGGGCGCGCTAAATCTTGACAGATACATGAAGTACATTCTGAAACAAAAGTTTGATTATTTAGCTCGAGCAGCGTACCACTCAGCTGAATGGGTTCGCTAAAATTAAGCTGAGCTAAATTTTGGAGAGAATTTTGTATGGCAGCGAAAATTTAGCTCGAGCAGCGCACTAAGCTTTACAATAAAAATTCCTAGTACAATTAATTTCTTCATTTCGCTTGTTGCGTCTTTGAACTCAACTTTACTGGATTCACCCATTCTAATTGATCCCTTCGATTTAATTATCAAATGATGGGCAATGCTATCGATACGATATATGTAAGAATGTACTAGATGTAGGAATAAATAAATACCATGCATGAATGATCGCATCCGCGCGCAGAAAAACGAAATGATGAACAAAGTATTGGATTGGTAGGTACATGCCAATTACTACCTAAATAAATTACCCACCAAATATGACATAAGTGTCACTATTGATAGTATTTTAAAATACATTCCCAAAATGCTAAAATAAACATTTCTCTTATTAGTCCATATTTTCCTCAGTTAATTTTTGCTAATTTGTATTTCAAAGTCCATCACAAATCACAAGCAAAAATTATTTATTATATATCATATTTAAGAAAACTAATACCTACAATAACCGTGTTTTTTTTTAGCTTTTACTGTGCTCTACTTGACACTTTGAGACTTGTAATAGTTGTTGCAATTACGTGCATACCTAAACATACCTAATATACGAATTGAGAGGGGCGGAACAAAGAAAAATAGTAGGTAGCAGTGTTATAAGAACTTTCTCTTCACTTATCACACGAAGCGTAGTCATTTTTCCCATTTCACAGTCTTAAATTCTCTTGAAAATCCCACGATGCTCTTTTGCACGAAATTCAAATTTTTAAAGAAAAATTTTTATTATACGGAAAAAAATAATAATAGGTACTATAATAATAACTTAAGTATTAAAATCGTAGATTGTTAGAATTTCTATGACTATTTTTGGTGCTACTAGAAAATTTTCATAAAAGACGAACGACGTGAGCAATTTTTTAAGGACATATTTTCATTGTAAAATAATGTAGATATTTTGATGAAATTGCAACAAACATTTATAGTTTGTTAGATTCCTAAGAACACCACGATATAAGAACACTGGTACGTAATTACATGCTCGAGTGCTATGAAATTTAATTTATACCAAATTATTGGTAACCACAAACTAGGTATAATACTGTTTTGTTTTAATAATTAAATTTCCTGAAGTTAATTATATAGTTCCGACAAATATTCCATAAATAATAGTTTTTCTCTGTGCGTTGAAGTAATACAACGATAACTATTTGTCTGTCATTCAGTTATTCTCTACAGACAAAAAGTTCACCATTCATAAATATTTTGTCCTACCTACTATAAATGTAAAATATCTCATAGAATCAGCGTTGCCAGTTTGGGGGTTTTCCCCCCAGATCTAGGGGTTTTTTTGGCCGACGGGGGGAAATCTGGGGGGAAAAATTGTTTAGGGGGAAATCTGGGGGTTTTATTTTGTAACTGCGTTCAATTAATTTCTTTTTTTTTTCTCACTAAAAAGCATCGTAATAGTAAGCTATAAAGCAACTGCACCACCAACAAACCAAATCAATGTATATTCGAGTACCTTACCTATGTCCGATGTAAACATGTCTGGCAATTCCATTCCATTCCAACGCATTCCAATATTCATTGAGAAGTTCCAGTGTATTAATTAACCCCTATCTAAAGCTACATCACACACTATTGCGTTTGCGAAAAGTTCACATTCATTTGGGTGAAAAGAAGCAGAGCGAGACTTTCTTGGTATTTTCTCTTGCCAAATTTCAAAACAAATTTCTGATTGTTCCCCTTCTGATCAAATGATTAAAATGACGACGATAACATTATTTCAGGACTTTTTTCTGAAAATTGATTATTTTTACTTATTTCTTATATTATTCTTATCTTGAAACCTGAATTCTTTTAAATACCTATACATAGATATATACCTACAAAAATTTTAAAAAAATGTTCTTTGTGTTGAATTAACTTTTTGGTTTTTAAATATATTTTTTGGAAAAAAAAATTAGGGGTTTTTTTCTTGAAAATAGCTAAATCTGGGGGTTTTTCAGATTTGTCTGGGGGGAAATATATTAACCATCTGGCAACGCTGCATAGAATGCGCACATTATAATTATCCCTCCAAAATTAATTACCTATGCAGTGTCACTCTTTAATAATCTAGTACAATCACCCATCTTTACCTTAAGTTATCTCCATTTCGATAACACACACGAGGCAACGACCAATCTCGCACTTGCGTCATGTTTTATTCCACTTTTGGACGAGGTTAGGTAAGTTTCGTGGTTTTTCTTTTCTCGAACGGACGAGTTAGTTTTCTCTTCATATTTCATCAGAAAAAAATAATATAAATTCTACTGTTTTTATTTTCATCTAAAGTTTGATAAAGTGCAAAACAATGTTAAAAGTTTTAGTTAATTCTTTCGCTAACTCGTGTCGTATAAGTGCTTCAAAGTCGAGAATAATTTCTACAACTCAACCCATCCGCCATTTTCTTCACAGCAATTTGCCCACAATCACCAGTCCAATTGAAGCAACATCAAGTCACAGCTGCAGTAAAAACATTAAATCTAAATTCTTAATAATAAGAAATATCCAAACATCAAGTAATTTACTCAAAAGTTCATCTTTATATATTGATCCAGACGAATCCGAAGAAATGTAAGTATACCACTTTCATGAAATTTCTAAGCGTCGGTCGGCCATTTTCTTTTTCGTGCACGATGTGAAAATTTTCTTTCGTTGCCAGGAAAAAAAGATTAGTTGGTTTTTTGAGTGAGTCATTAGAAGCACTGGTGGCATACGCTTTCTGTGGCCTTGATTCTACCCCGGACACAAAAGACTTTGATATGTACGCCGGCTGATAGTGGTTATCACGCGAAAACGTGGTTTTTATTTGAGTCGCAATTTACTTTTACAGTAGCGTCCTCCATGTGAGGATAGGTTATTCTATCGATTTTTTTTTAATTTGCATCCCTCTATTGCGTATAGGGCTCCTCATGACAGAAATTACTCAGCCCGTGGCAGTGGTGGACGCGGTGGTCACGACGATCGCGGAAGCCGAGGTGGTGGATCTGGTGGTGGTGGAATACGCAACGGACGCATAGATAAGCGTCGCAACAATGACCGTCGAGGTGGTGGAGGTATGGGAGGTGGTGGAATGGGCGGTGGCAATCGCAACAGTGGTGGCGATTTGGAGCTCTTTGACGTTGATTGGTCAAATTTGGAACCGTTCAAGAAACATTTCTATCAAGAGCATCCAGTTGTAGCTAGCCGTGCACTACAAGATGTCCAACGCTATCGCGATTCACATGAGATAACTATTCGTGGAAAGGCACCAAATCCCATTGAAGATTTTTCCGAAGTTCAACTACCCGACTATGTGACGAAAGAGATCAAGCGTCAGGGATACAAGGCACCCACACCCATTCAAGGACAAGGCTGGCCAATTGCCATGAGTGGCGATAATTTGGTCGGAATTGCTAAAACTGGTTCCGGTAAAACTTTGGGATACATCCTGCCCGCTATTGTGCACATTAACAACCAAAAACCACTTCAAAGAGGCGATGGACCAATTGCTTTGGTATTGGCTCCCACTCGCGAATTGGCACAACAGATCCAGCAAGTAGCCACAGAATTCGGTTCATCATCATATGTCCGCAACACGTGCGTGTTTGGCGGAGCTCCAAAGGGCGGACAAGCAAGGGACTTGCAGCGTGGTTGTGAGATCGTCATCGCCACACCTGGCCGTCTGATCGATTTCCTCGCATCGGGAACAACAAATCTCCGCCGGTGCACATACCTTGTGCTCGATGAAGCAGATCGCATGTTGGACATGGGTTTCGAGCCCCAAATTCGCAAGATCCTCACACAGATTCGTCCCGACAGACAAACACTCATGTGGAGCGCCACATGGCCACGTGAAGTCAAACAGCTGGCTGAGGATTTCCTTGGCAGTTATGTGCAGATCAATATTGGCTCGCTGGAGCTGTCGGCCAATCACAACATCAAACAGGTCGTGGAAATCTGCGATGAACACGACAAGGAGGAAAAGTAAGTTCTAAAATTCTTTCCTGTTTTTCTCTGACTGAACGACATTAACATTTCTCTGTTTTTACTTGCAGGCTAAAAAGTCTACTCTCGGACATATACGACACGAGCGAAAACCCCGGCAAAATCATCATTTTCGTTGAAACAAAGAAGCGTGTCGATCATTTAGTGCGTTTCATTCGTAGTTTCGGTGTCCGTTGCGGAGCTATACACGGCGACAAGTCTCAATCAGAGCGTGACTTTGTTCTACGCGAATTCCGTTCGGGAAAATCAAACATTTTGGTTGCTACAGATGTGGCAGCCCGTGGCTTGGGTGAGTACAAAGCATTTTTTTTATTCTTTTTCTCTGTTCTGGGTGTGTGGGCAAAATTGAAAGGGAATACCTACGTCGTAAACGTGTTTTTTTTGTTCGCTAAAAATGGGATCTCCTAGCAGTTCAGAAAAGACGAACGTTTGGTTTTTGGTCTTGACAAATGTTAAAATTCTTGAACACAAATGTTTTGTTGCATTGTAGAGGGTGGTAGAGGAATCGATTTTAAAAGCGATAAATTCCTACTTCTATCTTAGTCGTTACTGCGCAGACGCTGATTGCGACAGTGACGGCCTTTTTTACTATATGTGAGGCACGTTTTCCAGTTGTGTATGCATTGATAATCTGCTCGTGTAATAAAATTAGTATACTCGGTTACTAAGCGCTTAAGATTTATTCAACACGACGATGATGTCATTTATCTCGAAACGGGTTTTCCTTCTAATCGCAGCTCCTTTGAAAGTTCATTTTAAAAACGTGTTTCTCTGCTGCAAAGTGAAAGTTTGCCAAAACGAGACTACCTTTTGTGTGAGGTTGTTTGCTTTTTTATTTTAATATATGTATTCTGCAGACGATGTTTATCCAACTTATATACTATACCTACATTTGTTTTTATTTTGTCGGTTGTTTTGCTCTGTTTGCACTAGTATAATCTTCAATTACGTGTTTTCATAGTTCCCCTTTCCCCCCCTTGTTCTTCAACAGCAGCAGAGCTCTCAGAATTTGTACTTGATAGTGTAGAACAGGCCAATGACACATTATTTCTGTATACATATATGAACATTTGATTCTATACACAGCGAAAATTGCACAGTTGGCACTTTGTGAACATTCATCAGACGCAAAATTACTGCACGCGAATTTTTATTTATTTTTGCATCGGTAGGAATATACTTATTGCCTGGTATGCAATTGAAGATTATCTGAATTGCGATGCATGCAATTCTTCCGCATTAAGCGAAATTTGAGTGGAAAAACCTGTGGGTTATTTTTTCTTTGTGTTGTCGCAATGCATCCGATCAAGTTTGGGTGTCATAATTTATTTTTGCGAGGACAGTTATTTACAGACCACTGCAATGGTAGTGTTTCTTTCGCAGCACAGTACAAGTGCATTTGAAAAAAAAAATGGTTGTGGAACAGCATGTTGTGACTTAACAAAAAGTGTGGTTTCTTGCAACTGCATTCCTAAATTGATGTCGGATTATTTGGCAACAAACAAACAAACTGCTCTCACTGCTGGTTTGCGGTGTGCATCATTTTGACCTCGTAACGCGACCCATCGAAGGCGATTCCCATTCTCATACAAAGGTTATTCTACTCAATATTTATTTCGGAAGACTGACAGCTTGTGGTTGCTTTCCCCTATTCAACCCTTGTGAATACGCAATAATATTACGGACATCTTGGCAAGCCTACTGAATATTCTTCTGAATATTCTTTTGGGGGGTCAAACAGAGCATGTAGGTGGCATACGTTGATATTTAATTTTGGTTATATCCCAAGTTCAAAACAAATCTGTAGTAGATATAGGTATACGTACATACGACGAAGTTCGTGGCAAGTGGGTCGGTAGTCCCACCCTACTTTAAATATTAATTATTATTGCAACAAAATTTGGGAACTCGTTTAAACGAAATCGAGTTAACATCGTGTGGAAATACCATTAATGCAACGTTGCTCCTCTTTTAAAAAAATATATATGCAATAAAAATGGGAAAATGGGGCAATAATGGCGCCGCTCCAGAAACCACAAACTGTCACACACGCATGAATACGACAATAACTTGTTCGTGATTAATAGCACCGCACTATTAGTGGACCTGCTTGGCACCCTGCGAACTGTGGCTCAACTGGTTTACAAGTTTGAATTTAACAGCTGGATGGATGTGTGGAGCTCGATAGTAAACTCAACTCGAATACAACTGGCTTAAAGTCCCATTCACGGCTGTGCTACTTAAATACATGTATTCCAACGTGCAACAAACATTGCTGCCCAACCCTCTACAATGTAACATCCAAACTATGCGCGTTGGCTCTTTTGAAACTAAACCTAGTTCTTAAGAAACAAAGAATAAAAAAAAAAAAAAAAATGCTCCCCCTCCCCTAACTTATAATTTAAAGCAAAAACAATTTTAATCAGTTTTGGAAATCAATTTTCCCATTTTTCTTTTTTCTTCCAACGTTTATTTTACAGAGGCCGATTATGATGGTATGGTGGGGATAACATGACACAATGAAGATGTAATTATGTATGTGTGCTAATTTGACAAAAAAAAAAAGCGCTTAAAAAGAAATACGTGCGCACTTGGCAATGTTTCCATTCTTTTGTTGAAACTCTGCCATCGTGCGAAATATGTGCGATGAAGCACCCACGGCAGAAAGATTACTAAAATGTACATAAGCATACACGCGGAGGTATATTCAACATCAAATCGCTCCATAGTTTGTGCCAAGCATATATTATAATGTGTGTTCAACGCTTTTCAAACATGGAATCAAGTCACTTGAGCAAGCGCGCAAACTTGGGACAAACCGATAGAACAGTATACCTCACAATTACAAACGGATTTGTGTTCCACAGTACGGACGAGCTACTAAACTATCCCTATCATCACAGAAATAAGGCCTCTGGTTGGGTTTTTTAAGTGTTTAACAGTGGAGACCCACTCGAGAACATAACAAACATTATCTATTCTCTTTCAAACGTAAAAAAAAATCAAAGCAAAATGAATGCGGGGTTGGTCACGCGCACTACTGGCGGTCGCTATAAGTTAGGCTGCAACAGATCTGTGACAATGACAACACTCCACTGCCGCAGCCTGTGGTGTATATGGTGACACTCGTCGACGCATAAAATCGCCGCATCTATTGCTAGCGTTTCATGGACTGAAATCGTTTCGTTGGTGGTTGATGTAGCGGTGGCGAAGCAACCATTTTCACAGATTTTTTTTTTTTTTCTGTAACGAACATTTTAAAAGAAAACATCGCGCGATGACGCTTCATTTTTGCTTGGTAGGGAAATCTCTATTCTAAATTACCGAACAACTGCTGCAGGCAAAATCCACAACAAATGCATCTCTATCAATCCAGAATGTGTTCTTTGACAAATGAAAATAAAAGCTGAACTATTAAACCTGAACAGTCCGCTCTCTGTATCTCAATTGGAAGTCGGATTGTGAAGAATTGTTTGTGTGTTCAATAATTGCGCGTGTATTATGACGAAATGATAAAACCGATATATGGACCCAATGAAGAATTGAATTAAGGATTGCGCACCACAATGCTTAAAAAAGTGTGTGGTCCTTAAAAGCAATTACACCGGTCCGCTCTTGTATCTGTGAAAAAAATATACATACTGAGCATAAAAGAACGTACACAGCTTCATATCAAAACACGCAAAGGACACATGGGTGGGCGACGGATATGCATACATGTAGAACGGAAATGCCTGCTGCTCTGCTTCACAGAACACTTCTCTTTTTTATCCAAGGTAAAGTAATGTCAATTCAAATTCATTTTGCTCTTAAGTTAAACTACTACTACTTAGCTGCTAATCACGTCTTTATATATATATGTATATAAATACAAAAAAAAAAGAAAGAAAAAAATATAGCTCACAAAATTTCCATAAAAAAAAAAAAATCAAAAATGCTCATAACATTTAGCCTTAGTCTCTTATCCCCATATATAATGTGTTAGTTGGCCACCCCCTGACAGCCTTACTAATATGTGATTTCTTCTTACACAACAGATGTCGATGGTATTAAGTATGTGATAAACTTTGACTACCCGCAATCGTCGGAGGATTACATTCATCGCATTGGACGTACCGGCCGATCAGAAACCAAGGGTACATCATATGCATTCTTCACAAAGAACAACGCTCGCCAGTCGAAGGCTCTTGTGGACGTTCTCAGAGAGGCTAATCAGGTGAGTTGTATGCAATTTACATTGAATATTAAAAACGCCATGTTCATAGATGTATTTAACGCCTTTTGTCGGCTTTTTCACGTCTTGGAACTGCGATCAAAAGATACATTTTCTGACTCTTCCAGTCACTTCGATGGGTAATACCGTCTATTTTCTATTACCTAGTCCTTAGCAAATAGAACTCCCAGTTTATTTAATTCAGAACAGTTCTTGAAGTCCTTAAGTTACTATTGCACATAACTTTCTGTGCAAGCTGTGCTTCATTTTATATATTAAGCACGACAGAAAACTAACTAACTTACTGTACTCATTTGAGATTCAATACACGCGGGAGAGAAGTGTAAGAAAAAGTTTTGTTTCTTACCAAGCTGTTGCCTGCATATGCTGGCAGTGAAAAAAAAATGCTCCTTATAGCTTTCACGCTAATTTGCAAAAAGTATGAGTGGGACGGCTATTCATTTAGACTGCCAACAGATGTGGCGGTAGTATCTTCAACAAGAGTTTATTCTGTAAGTGATTCGACAATGTTTCCTTATTTCGTTATATTCCGCCTGCGAAGTATTACCAGTTCAGACGAATCTGTCATTTGCGTTCCACTTCAAAGCACTAGCAATTGCTACAAGACAGTTCCCCTTTGTTTATAATTAATCTCATCACACGCTCGCCCATATTCTGCACGCGAACTTACCTTGATTTTTTTTTGTTTCTTTACAGGAAATCTCACCCGCGCTTGAACAAATGGTGCGCAACAACCGTGGTGGATTCGGTGACAATCGCCGGTATGGCGGTGGTGGTGGTGGTGGAGGCTCCCGCTTCGGTGGTACCTTTAAGAAGGGTACAATTGGCGGAGGAAGCAGATTCGGCGGCAGCAGCGGTGGAGGCCGCGGCGGCGGTTTCGGAGGAGGTGGCCGTGGAGGCTTTGGTGGAGAGAATCGTGAAAACGGTTTTGGTCGCGAGAATGGCGGTGGTTTCGGCCGCGAAAATGGAGGTGGATTCGGTGGTCGCGACAACAGAAACGGCGGCAGCAGTGCAGCGGCTGGTGGTGGTGGTGGTGGTGGCGGCGGCGGCGGCGGCAGCAATGGCAGGCACACGAGATTTGATTAGATTCCTAAAACCCAAATAGATTTTTGGATTAATTTTACATATTTAATTAACTTTTTTAGTGTTAGTAGATAAATAACAAATTAATGAACTAAGTATTTTAATTTTCAAAGACCCTCCTTACCACCCTAAAAACACACACACACAAAAAAAAACACTCGGAGCAATCATCTCGAACAAGAACCATCTAATTGGTGACTTTCTTTTATAAAACTACTATTTATAGAAGGAATTGTGTTTTGTAAGCGAAGACATTCCGCGTCTTTTATTAAAAAAAAAAAAAAGAAATAGTAATGAAGAGTACACGTTGCTACCGAAACAATCGTTTCTCATTTTTTCCTGTAAAAATAGTATCTCGTGTGTGATTTTTGATTAAGAAGAAGCAACATCAAAAAAATGTGAAATGCCAAGTGTGTCTGCATTGGCATAAAAGAAAGCATACTGTATGATTGCGTCTGTTACAGATTTCTGTTAGCCTAGCCTCCCGCGCACATGTTAGCCCTTATTTATGTTTTCTACAATAAACTAAAAGAATGTAGTAGAGAGGAAGGAGTAAGGTGTATTTGCACGTTGTAGCAAAGCGTGTGGACATTTTATTGTGGCGTATACACATTCATTCTTTTTTGTACAATTAATATTAAGAGAAATATGTCAGAATGAAGAATAATTCAATGTGAAACAAATAAAAATGCAAGAAAACAACTTAACCTTGGGATTTCAAGGAAGAATCAGTATGGCTTTTTCTTTGGAATCTTTCAGAAATGGTACGGGGTTTTAAATGGTAAACAACGTCTGGCTGGATATGAACGATGTTTTTAGATCTCTTTTCGGGCGGAAGGAGAATGCGCATGCCTATTATTGGATATAAAGGGTAGGTATAGGTATGAACGTTCAGGTTGCAATCATTGACCGCTGCGGTTTCTCATGGGGTTGCGGATCCAATGAGTCCAATTTTTTATGACTGTCGCATAGATCCGGCTATTGCGATTTATTGGTGTAGAGTGTAGACCTTCGACTTTGGAAAACCTCTGAAGAAAAAGTCTAGGAGGGTCGAATCGCACTATCTTGGTAGCCAATTCACGTCACTTCTGCGAGAGATAACCATGTCCGCATATCGCTTATGCAGAATGTCCATCGTGGCATCTGATGTGTTGCACTTACCCCCGTCCTGCTGGAAATTTTTTGAGAATATGTTGGCAGTGACGTAACATCGCTGAACGGATGGGAAAAGGTTCTGCAAAAGGCTTTACAGAAGCCGAACTGCACGTTTTCGCTTGGTGCATTTCCTATAAAACAAATCAATTTCTTCTGAGCGAACTTAAAGCTTGACAGCCGGAAACCGGAAATCTTGCACTTAAATTTTGCAAAATTTAAATAAATCTTTCTATTTTAAAGAATCTCTTCCCAAACATTTGCGAACACCGCACAGAAACGCAGTTTGACCAGATTCTTACGTAAGCAGCCTTATAGTTGAATTTTTATCTAAAAAACCAGTGTTGTTTACACGACTACTTTCCTATCTAGCAAGATATAGATAACCAAGTTCTAAGGAAAAAATATCCCCCTAGAGCGGTATTTTGGTAATGTTTTTTTTATAAGGTACTCATCTACTCCTTCCGCACGTGCCAGCAATTTAATTCAAGATAACGCCATTAAAATGTCGTGACGCATTTTTATTGCCACAAAATTTCAACCCCATAACGCTATAGCCTATTCCAAAATGTGTTCTTACTTATCTTAACGATTTTGTCTTGTGGAACTACCTACCCGCAGAAAAATAAACACGAACCGATTATTCTTGACCATTAACACTTCACTTGACGATAGCCACAAGCCACAACATTTCCATTCATCACTGCGGTCCATTTCCTTCGATCATCATCTAATAGCACTGATGTTAGCAATCTCTGGTAAGGTGTTTTGTTGCACGACAAAAAAAAAAACCGCCCCCGGCTCGTAAATTTAATCAAATTAGAGAAATACCATCAGACTATAGCGTACTGCAATCATGGAAGCAATTCCATCAGCTGCTTTTGACACTACCGCTAAAGCAGTCCGCACGCAAAGATATAGGTACCTATACAAGAATCGGCCACACCACTTCCGGCCAACCTTCTCTCATAGGAGCATTATATCGTTGCTGGGCTTTATTGCTGGTTACTATACACCACGATTGTTTTTATTGCGTTTTTATGGGCGGCGCGGCGGAACACCGCTGTTTACGACAGGTTTTTATCATAAAGTACAACGGCCATTAGAAAGGAAACTCCTCGCGTAGTCTTATGTAGACCCGTCGTCCTATAAGTGGCTTCATTCATTCGGTGAAACAACTCAAGATGTTGCCAAAGACATCTACCTACCTACTATTGAAACAGTGCTGCCAGAAAAAATACCACGTTGTACACGTTGCTTGAACAAGGGGTACAATCAATTTTGTGGGCAGATTCCTCCCCCAAGTCAATTTCGAATGCAAATACTGAGTGATGCATAATTGATTCATGCCTTGGAATTTATTGCTTTTGCAAATTCCAAAAGGTTTGATGAACCGCAACGCCATAATGGATGGTGGCTTATGCTCGTAATTTACTTATTTATTTATTTTGTTCGCCTTAAGGTATGGAAAAGTCGAAATTTATTCCCAAAAAGTTAATAAGGGTATTTGATACTTTTTTTTTTAGTTTTTTTTTTTAATGTGTGGATCGGGTTGCTGGAGTAGAATATAAGCATGTCGCCTTAAGGGTCCCATAATGTCGTGTCTTATTCTCCATATAACTGTGTAGGTACCTTATAAATAAATATCGGTATAAACTATAATTTAAAAGTCAAATAAAAGTACCCAGAACGCACAACGCACAGATCAGTTGGTGGTCACTTTTTCTACGTCACTTTTTATACGAACTGTGAACTTAGTTAGTACTCATACTCACAGTCAGACATGAAATTCTTGACTAGATTCATCGGTTTCCCTTCCACATAACTTCAACTGAAAAAAGAATTTCATGTGACTGATCTAGGCCTTTCAAAACAGGGATACATCATGTCAATCATGTGTTAGACTTTGTAAACTAGATTTTTGTTGGGAGTTTCTCCGTTCGTCGCGTCGTTGAGATTACCGATTTCTTGAATCTTTTCATAGACAGGTTTTAAGCAGTCAGTTCAACTGTCAAAAAATTTACTCAGCTTACCAATGAAATATATTTTTAACAGTTCCTCGAATGTCAACATTGGCTCCGAGGATAAAGTCGCTGTCTGTTTTATAAGATAACTTTGTTTTCCAACGAAATTGTTCTTGCACAACACCTCCTTGGTTCTTTTAGAGAAGGCTCTGTCTACATCGTAGATTCCTTCTTAGTCCGAAGAAATTAAGACTACGCGCGTTTTGTTGAACATATTTTTTAGCAAAGCAAAATAGACAAATGCGCAGTAAAACTATTCAAGACAATTTTTTATCTCCATTTTTGAAAAAGGGGTCGATACAAACAATAGTTTAACTGATATGTTTTGTAGTGTGCCTCGACATGTAGTTTAATTCTAATCTAATAAATTCCGCTCGCTGAAAGTGAATAGCACTCTAAGCAGTCAACTATAGTCATGATCATGACCATTGACCATCTTTCAAAAATGTTTTAAGATATCATTTATTTTTCACAGATATCACAAAATGAAGTTCAAAGGGCATACTTATGAAAACCACAACACGCCATCTCTATTGAACATACATAGTTGAATAAAAATTTATTAACACTGTGAAAAGCCTTTGGAAATCATCATCCGTTCGTGAAATTAAAAGATAATATTTACTTGAATTTTTTATGAACCTCAGTGAAAAATTTACTTAATTCGTAATGTTATTTTAAAATTTACTTTTAAGAGATAATATCAGATGATTTTCCGTATTTGAATGCTTCTTTGCATAGTCTAACGGCTTTAATTAAAACTTTTTCAAAAGAATTTGAATTTAGTAAATAAGTAGAGTAGGACAAATACTTAAAACAGAAGGCAATCTACGGCCAGCTTGAGATTTAGATAAAGAAAGCCATCACGACAATAGCAGACGACGACGGACACAATCGCTTTGATGATTTTTCATTTTGTCGTCCCTGCTTTCGAATTATAAAATTAAAATTGGCTAAGAATGATGAATTTCTAGTTCATTTAATTTTACTATTTGAGAATAATTATTAACTCAGATTATATGATTATCCTGTATCCTGTAGAGAGTGCGTAAAATCGAGTGGGGGTAGTTGCGATTTTATTGTCAGCTGAATGGATCTATGGGGGTTGAAACTGAAAATTCTTTGAACTCTAATTTCCGTGAAATTCGACAGATTCGCCTTGGCTGGGTATGAACGTTATTTTCAAATTTCGTCTTGTTGCGATTTTCTCTTTTGAATAATTGCTGCTACACTGGAATATTATTAACGTTTGAGTAGGTAAACATCAAGAGTGCTGTTTGTGTGAAGATTTTATTGGGTGATTTCGATATACCTACCCTGATGAAATGGAGCAAGTGAACTGTAATAAGGTGTTGAAAGCGTTCTTAAATTAATTGAAGCCTTCCACAGAGAAGCATAAAAACACAATATTTATAAACACTTAATCAGAACGCCTCTTCAAAAGTTTATAGAAAGAATAGCCACGCTTTGGAAAATCTTTCCGAAATGTCTGCCTTTCTTCAACAGGAAAAAGGTCAAAAACAATGTTCTATATTGGAAAAAACAAAAAGTATAAAGACGGTGTATCAATCAGTTGTAACAAGGCCTGATGTCTTCTAATTGACTATAAATTAACTTGTTGTCGAATTTTCATAGTGAGTCCGTTCTGATCGCGCCGCCAACTCTTACATAGTGTCTCAATTTCCGAGGGTGACAGCTATATTACTTTCCCTTGAAGATGATAAATAAACGATTATGTCAGTACAAAAGCGACAACTGCATCTGTATCTGGCAATGATGCCAATTTCGACAGTATCCACCAAATTGTCCTCAGAAAGGACAGAGGTCGATACTCAACTCACATGATTGCACTACCAATACCAGTAGTAATGAGTTTTATGATGTCGATGCTAAAGGCGGATTCCAGCTTTGGGGCGCGTCCTTTTAATCGTCACCATAGAACGTTTTCTACCGACAATGAGGTTAATCAGCTCTTGTCCATTGCTACACAATACTCATCCAGATGCACCAATGGCTGCCGAACTTTGGTAATATGAATGCTTCCTGCAATAAAAAAGACGTGCACTTCGAAAACGTAGAGTTCATTTGTTTCCACATCGGAGCTATGAATCATTTGGGACTTTCAGAAATTTTGTCAATCATCCTCCAGCTTCAGGGTGGAAAGGGAGGACAAAGAAAAAAACATATTCGGGCTGAATACTGTCTTCTTTGGATGCCTTTTGGAAAAAAGACATTAACTCGAAGCCGTTCGTATATAAAGCGTATCGTGTAATGAACGTTTGCTGTGCCTTCCGGGTAAATCCTTGACTATGGAATTTTTCAATCAACCATCAGAAATGGACCCGCTGGGGAGCTGATATCTTTGTTTTTGTCTACCTGAGCGCAGTCGGCTGTATATCAAAGGGATGCTGGCAGAGTTGAGTTTAATATGTGCACGTTTCGGTAGGGTTTATTAAAATCGTGACATGGCTGGAGGAATGTGCACTTCACGGGTGTGGAATTACCGTCAGTAATTCGGGCCAGTCAGTACTTTAGCAAATGGTTTCGGATGCTCAGTATTGATGGCAGCCAATATCTCTTGGATTCGGAGTTAACGAGCATCTGCCATCTTGGAACGGAACAGCTGATTCGATCTATTGAATTAACTGACTGTATTTATTCTTCCGATGGCTTCACGAAATGAACTTCTGAGAACCATTCACCATTCAGCCACTCCATAGAGTTCCTGTATTTTCCGTGTGTATAACATTCGCTCTCAAGCAAGTCGAGTCTGGATGTAAATATGGACACGACTATACTTACCCTTTGGAGGTCCAATAAAATCAAATTCTATTCAGGGTTTCTAAGACTAACCAATTTGGCTGTCGTTAGACTTTCTCTATATAAGAAATTGGTTTAGTAATGTTCAAGTCAATCCGTGTCTCTTAAATACTTTTACTTAAGCCCAATCTAATAAAAAATTATGCAAAACAAACAGCGACGTATAAAATTTGATTGCGCAATTATTTGGCCATTAAAGTACAAGCTAGCTTATATACCTATTGCTGTGGTTCCGGCAGCTCTTTTGCATAAGTCCAGCAAAAGAGCAAACACGAATTAGGCAAAAGCTCAACAATGGCTAATCAAGAAAGAAAAATATTGCCCCACAAATATTTATGCAATTTAAATATGCAGCTTAATGTTTGGAACGAAATTTCAGTTACGGTTGAAATCACTTTTTAGGAATTTCGCCTTTTTTACAACAGACTCTGGCCAAGGGCTACGATGTTTTTTTTTTTTACTTGTCCAATACTTCAGTTTGTACGGTGGGGTGGGCCGACTTGTAGTATGGCAATATCCATTTTTTTGTGATCCGCATATACGATTGGAAGTCACATAACCTTATAGGAAAAAAAACCGCCACTCAAATTCGCTTTCAAAAAAATGTGCCTAGGTATATGAGCACTAAAAACTATGGATCCTCTGCCAGTACCTACATGCAAAGGATATGAAAAATACAAATACAAAACATTTGACGGCCAGCGTTAAAGGGATTGCAAATTGTTTTTTATTTTTTTTTTCCAGCGAAAAGTTGATTGTGTTTTCTATTTGCATTTGCCATTCTAGGATGGTAATCGATTTTATGAATTTTATTTTTGGAATATTGGGAAGCGGACGTAGGAGTAAAAGAGAAGAAGAGTTAGAGAGCTGGTGCATACGGAAGTGCAACGGATCATTGAAGTGGAACTTTTTTGAATTTCTGCATCGGCAATGTAACAGCGCGGCGGTATTTAGCGCGGTGTCATAGTGCGGGTATAGCAATTGTTAGGATTAAAATACGGCATGCGAGGCGTGGCGCATCGTGGTATGTTGTACACTGGAATATTGAACTGAATGACAAGTAGTTGAGCTGAGATGCATTGGTGTGGAGAATTTGAATTGGTACTCTGCAAGCGACTGCACGGGCGACTTGGCTGGCATCAGCGATGTTATGGTACAGTGAGTTGGATTGGATGCAATTAGAAGATACGCTGGCTGCCTACTGCACACTTTACTGTATGGTGCATTAATTAGACTGGAACTACTGTGAGGAGAGCAGTATGATAAGTTGAAGTCAAACGGCTGCTATATTAACAGGAAGCAGAAGTAGAGGGAATAACCTGATCTAGGAGTTTAAAGCCAAGTTGTCTCAATATTAGAGCATAGGATATTTTTGTTGTAATGTAAGTTCCTTCTGTCGATCTCATAATTAACTACACGCTCCAAATTTGGTTCTAAAAATGCGTTAAAATCAACGAAGTCTCTGTAGAAAAAACTTCAAAATATTTGAATAAATAATATTTCAAATTGAAATTGGGTTCCCACTGACAATATTTGATGGAAAATTCTTACAATTCAACCACTTTTATCCAGCGGATAAATGATTCGATTTCAAGCGAAGCGTTCAGCCTCAATCATTTATATGGTAAAAGAACAAGAGCTTAAGCCAATTTCATGGGAGCGATGTTTTACCAAAAAGAAAAGCTATGGTTATGGTGATAAAAAGAACTTTAAATAAATAATTCACTGGAAATGTATAACCCATCTGTAGGTATATCTTTAATAATCGCGGGCCATTGAGTCAGTTAACATGCGTCCGAAATGGTAAATTCCCAGTCGGGCGATTACAAACATTTTCCAATCTACCATCAACTTTTTCAATTAAGCTTTTGATTTAATAATTTTAACTGAGAGCCAAATTTTAACTTAATAATACGACCAATCCTGATAAACTTCGTACACGGATATACAACCACAATAACATGCAAATGAATTTCTGCAAGAAGTACCTTCCATCCCAAATCATTATGGTTGGCCAGTCAAAAGAACTGCCCTTTAAGCGTAGTACGCTAATGATCCGAAACGAAATTTTCCGGTGGTCTCAAAATGGACAGCGAAACGTATGCGAAAAGGACGGGGAAAATTATACAAGTAGCAGTATTGCCATCACCGGCTGTTGAGAAACGCATTTATGTATTTTTGTATTAACCGTTGGTACTTGTTAGTTATGATATTGTTTATTAATCAATTTCATTTCATTCATCATCATTTCATTCCTTTGTTAGAATATGTAACATAATTTTTTATATTTTCTTTATCTTACCAAACATAACATAAAGTTCCTTATTGTTCGATCGAAATGCAAATATGCTCTCACTAGATAACTAGTGTTTCTTCCGTTAAACATAAATCATATTCGCATGCATGTTGTGCTTGTTATCGCTTGATAACGAACTCAACTGTATTCGCCTATGAGAGCAATTAACTGGGCATTTTTGGAGACTTTGTGTGCAAAGCGTAGTGCAAACATTTCATAACTTCACTTTTGTAGCAATCACCGTGCAGAGCAGTCGTGCCGCGATCGAACAATCTGGATCTTAAGTTACAGTTCGCATAATTTGTTTGATAGGAATAAAATAATTATAACGTTTGATGGTTGCGTTTAATTAATTGTTCGGCGATTCCCTATCAAATTGGTCCTTCAATACCGGATTTTTTTTTGCTTTCGATATATGTACTCGTTTTTATTCGCTCGCTGGTGGTTGCTAGACTTTGCTGTGGACGCAATTAAGGTAAAAGCGTATATTTAATTGTATTGTTGCCTGTTCCTGCTGATACCTACATTTGTTTTTGCAAGTACTTCTCGTTGTAATACTCGATCCAAATTTGCTGTGACCCTGAAATTGTTGCTTAGGGACTATTGTAGTGCATACGAGTTAGAAAACACGTGGTCGGTCGGTTCATTCTACTCGATAAAATGGAAGCCTTAAAGCAGGCTCGTGGACACATAAAAGGTTCAGTTACTCGTTTGCACAATTTCGCGCAAAATATTCCCGTTGATACTGAATCGATTGCTCTAGAAATTCGATTAGAGCGTTTGGAAGAGTCGTGGAAAGATTTGTGCCGAAACCAAACTGAACTCTTTCAATTCCACGCGGAGGCAGGATACGTAGATCCTGAACCAGATTTCGAGGTGGTTGAAGCCAAATATTTATCGGCTAAATGTGCGTTTATTAAGGCTATTAAGAATAGCAATCAGCTTTCCGCGCGCGATGAAGCTTTGAACATTACACTAGCCACTCAACAAGTTCCGCTTCTTGAACCTTTGGAAAAGTCGGCTTCTCCAACTGCTGATAATAAAGCTGATTCCGACTTAAGTCTTCCGGTACTGCGAATACCTCCGTTTTCGGGCGATTATCGTGAATGGCCAGGTTTTCGGGACATGTTCCTAAGAAACATAGACTGCAACAGTAGGTTGTCCGGTGCAAGTAAATTTCAATATCTGAAGTCCTACCTTGGCGTTGAACCGTTAAAGTTGCTTAATAATTTGACTACGTCTGACAGTATTTACGAGGAAGCGTGGGAAAAACTCGAGCGTCGATATGACAAACCGTTGTCTATTATAAATGCTTACATCGAAAGCTATCTGAAATTGCCTAACGTTTCCTCAGGTGATTATGTTCAGTTGCGTAAATTAGTAGACGGCGCGGACGAAGTGCTCAGAGGGTTATCTTCCTTGAAAGCTGAAGGCAGGGACCCATGGCTGGTATATTTGTTGCTCGGCAAGTTAGATGCTGAGTCGCGTCAAGCCTGGGCTCTGGAAAACAAAGGGTCAGAAGACTCTACAATCAAATCCCTAATACAACTCTTAGAGGATAGGTGCAACGCATTAGAATCCAGTGAACCAAAGTCTCGTGTCTATAAAAACACTCGTACCGCGAATCATTCGAACATCAAGAGTTTAAATATTGTCAAATCGTCGTGTCCGAAATGTAAAGAACCCCATTCCCTGCCCCAATGTACAGTTTTTATATCTATGTCAGTGAGTTCCCGTCGCATTTTCGCTCGTGATCAACGGTTATGCTACAATTGTCTTGGTACTAACCACTCGTCGGTAAGGTGTCGTGTTAAGGCTCGCTGTGCAATTTGTAATGCTCGTCATCACAGTTTGGTACACCCTGAGGACAATGATCGTGCTCGTGCTAATAATCGTGAGGAGGTTTCCGCCGAAGCGGGTCCTAGCACCTCAGGTGTTTCTGCGTCTGTCGTTTGTCATCACATCAAAAATGATTCCCGTTCTTCTGGTATTTTACCCACTGTCGTCGTAAAGGTATTAGACTCTAGCGGAGGTTATCATTTTACTCGTGTTCTCCTCGATACCGGGTCACAAGTATCGTTCGTGACCGAAAACTTGGTGAAGAAGTTAGGCCTTCGTCGTCGCCACGCGCGGTTACCCATCTCGGGAATCTCTTCGTTTGAAGCAGGCGTTACGCAGGGTGCTGTAACCTTGACTTTAAATTCTCGCTTTGACACCAATAGCATTGAGATTGATGCCTATATTTTGAAGACAATCACCTCGCTTACTCCATCATTTGCCTTCGATTGTAGCAACATAGAATTTCTTAAGCATCTTCCTCTGGCTGATTCAGCTTTTGCTACGCCAGGCCCTATTGATATTCTGCTGGGAGCAGATAAGGCCTGGAGTATTCTTCGAAATGGTCATCGTACTGATGGAGGTGAAAACGTTGTTGCTCATGAAACAATATTTGGATGGGTGATTACTGGCAAAATTTCAGATAGCAATATAATATCGCTGCATGTGGGGATTGACCTTGACGCCTTGTTGAAATCATTTTGGGAAATCGAGGAGCTGCCACATAGGCTTTCCCTGTCTCATGAAGAGGATGAAGTAGATGCCCATTTCTCTCAAACCTTTGCTCGAGCCTCTGACCACAAGTACATGGTTGAACTCCCATTTCGCCAGGAAATCGTCTCGTTTGGCAACACTATCTCGGGTGCTTTAGCTATGTTGTTTGCAATGGAGCGTCGTCTTTCGCGCAATGAGGATCTTCGGGTGGAATATTGCAAATTTATGAAGGCTTACGAGGACTTAGGGCATATGGAACGTATCCCAGATCATGAGGTAGAACCAACCTCGGGCAGTGTGTTTTATTTGCCACACCACGCGGTTGTGACCAATAAGCTTCGTGTTGTTTTTAATGGTTCACATAAGGATACAAATGGCGTTAGTCTCAATGATATGCTTCACATAGGGACACCACTTCAACGCAATTTGATTAAAGTTTCGATTCGTTTCCGCCTGTATAAATATGTCTTCTCTGCGGATATCGTGAAGATGTTTCGCCAAATTTGGGTTCATCCACAGCACAGAAATTTTCAGCGAATAGTATGGAGACCAACTCCTCAAGACCCAATTGGACATTTTCGTTTACGAACCGTTACATACGGAACATCTTCTGCTCCTTATTTATCCATCAAAGTGGTTCGCCAATTAGCACGGGATTATCGTCACAAGTTTCCGCTCGCTTCTCATGTGATTCTGGAGGAAATGTATGTCGATGATATTTTGACAGGCTCCGATTCCATTGAAAAAACATTGGAATTGCAGAGGCAGCTAGTGGATATGCTAGCATTGGGAGGCTTAGAATTAAGCAAATGGAGTTCAAATTGCTGGCAAATCTTACGTGATACGGAATGTGAGGAAAAGCTTTGTATGGCTTTGAATAGTGCATCTCAATGCACAAAAGTTCTTGGTCTGATTTGGAATCCACACAGTGACAACTTTACGTTCAAAATTACCTTAGATGACCAGTTGCTGTCGCCAACCAAGCGGAAATTGTTATCCGAGGTCGCAAAGATTTTTGACCCTATGGGTTTCCTGGCTCCTTCTACCATTTTGTTCAAAATGTTGTTTCAGGAGTTATGGGTTGCGGAAGCAAAAATAGCTTGGGATGATTTCTTGCCGAATGATATCGCAACAAAATGGAAATCCTACCGGAGTGATCTGTCCTATTTTGAGAAACTTAGAATTTCGAGGCGGTTTACACTAAATTCTCAACGTTTTGAATTAATAGGATTCTCCGATGCGTCAGAAAAGGCCTATTCCGCGGTAGTTTATAGTCGTAGTTTCTCCGAAGATGGTGCGCTTGAGATTCAATTGGTTGCAGCTAAAACTCGCGTCGCTCCGGTTAAGCAGCTGTCTATTCCCAAATTGGAGTTGTGTGGGGCTCTTCTCTTGTCACGATTGGTGGAGGTTATTCGGTCATCGGTGGACGTGAACCCGGTGCACGTTTATACATTTTGTGACTCAAAAATCGTTTTGAACTGGCTGTCCTCTCCCCCAAAAAGGTGGAACACTTTCGTCGCAAACCGCACCTCCGAAATTTTGGACACATTGCCGCGGTCGTCTTGGAAACATGTTTGTTCGGCTGAGAACCCTGCAGATTGCGCGTCAAGGGGAGTCGAACCTAAAAGGCTATTGGAGTTAGATATATGGTGGAAAGGTCCATATTGGTTGCAACAGGACTTAGATCAGTGGCCGATGAATCATTCGTTCGAGATGGAAAATATCCCTGAAGAAAGGAAAAAGCCAATTGTTGTCCATTTCTCTTCTTCTACAGAACATTTTGTAGAGCTTTTGGCAGCTAAAACTTCATCTTTGCTTACGTTGTTTAGAATTGTTGCATTCGTCCTTCGTTTTGTTCGAAACTGTCGAGTTAAAGGTGATCGCACGTATGGATATGTTCGGTTTGAAGAGTATCATTTCGCTAAGGAAACCTGCGTGCTTTGGGCCCAGGGTGAGTTTAAAACCGAAATATACACATTAAAAGGTGGTCGTCATGTTCTGAGAGGATCGAAACTCTCATCGTTATCACCCTTTCTTGATGACAAAGGTCTGCTACGTGTCGGTGGAAGAATTTCTAATGCCAAAGACGTCCCATTTGGCACAAAACATCCAATTATCCTGCCAAAGGATAACCGACTTACCCTGCTTATTCTGAAGGATGCTCATCACAAGTTTTTGCATGTCGGTGTGTCAGGACTTTTCGCGTTGATTCGACAAGAATACTGGATACTTGGTAGCAGAAATCTAATCCGTAAAATCGTATTCGAATGTCCCGTTTGCTTTGTTCTTAGACAATCAACAACAACTCAACTCATGGGAAATTTACCGTCTTCAAGAGTTGAACCATCCTTTGCTTTTGCTCACACTGGTTGCGACTACGCGGGCCCCATAACTCTTCGGCTGTCCAAGGGTAGGAACCCAAAATTCGTGAAAGGCTACATCGCCCTTTTTGTATGCATGGCAACCAAGGCGGTACACCTGGAGATGGTCAGCGATCTCACCACAGATGCCTTTTTGGCTGCTCTTAAGCGATTCGTAGCAAGACGTGGCAAATGCAGTGTGATACATTCAGACAACGGTACCAACTTTCAAGGCGCTGCTCGTGTCCTATCTGAAGTATCGAAGCTGGTGCGTTCCAAGAATCATAACGAGAAGGTAGCGGAGACATTGGCCGCTGAGAGTATTAAATGGGAGTTTATTCCTCCACATAGTCCCCACTTTGGAGGACTTTGGGAAGCGGGGGTAAAACTTGTAAAGCAGCATCTACGTCGTGTTGTGGGGCATAATATTCTTACGTTTGAAGAAATGTGCACCCAACTTGCCCAAATTGAAGCTCTTTTAAATTCCAGGCCTCTTTGTGCTATTTCTGATACTGATCTTAACCCTTTAACCCCTTCTCATTTCCTCATAGGCAGACCATATGTGGCGATAGCTGAGCCCAGTTATTTAGACGTTCGATCAAACCGTTTGAGTCGTTGGGAGCTCATCCAAAACATGATGCAAGGATTTTGGCGGCGATGGCAAACCGATTACCTGACATCCCTACAACAGCGTCCGAAATGGAGAGAAGCTACAAGAGAATTTCGAGTTGGAGACCTGGTGGTCGTTAAAGAACCAAATCTACCACCCTCAAAATGGTCTCTAGGCAGAGTAGTAGAAGTCCACCCAGGCAACGACGGTCATGTGCGAGTGGTTACGCTTCGCACCAGCAGCGGAGTATTTAAGCGCCCGATCGTCAAACTATGATTGTGCTTCCATGTTCCTGAAGTCCTTCAGGAGGGGCGGCATGTTGAGAAACGCATTTATGTATTTTTGTATTAACCGTTGGTACTTGTTAGTTATGATATTGTTTATTAATCAATTTCATTTCATTCATCATCATTTCATTCCTTTGTTAGAATATGTAACATAATTTTTTATATTTTCTTTATCTTACCAAACATAACATAAATTTCCTTATTGTTCGATCGAAATGCAAATATGCTCTCACTAGATAACTAGTGTTTCTTCCGTTAAACATAAATCATATTCGCATGCATGTTGTGCTTGTTATCGCTTGATAACGAACTCAACTGTATTCGCCTATGAGAGCAATTAACTGGGCATTTTTGGAGACTTTGTGTGCAAAGCGTAGTGCAAACATTTCATAACTTCACTTTTGTAGCAATCACCGTGCAGAGCAGTCGTGCCGCGATCGAACAATCTGGATCTTAAGTTACAGTTCGCATAATTTGTTTGATAGGAATAAAATAATTATAACGTTTGATGGTTGCGTTTAATTAATTGTTCGGCGATTCCCTATCACCGGCTATTTATCTTCGATTTGGATACTCGAACTTTTCGCTGGATGCTTAAAATTGCCATTTGGGAATTAGAATTAATTAAGACTATTTACTTTAAAGTAAGGTGATTTTTAGGCTCCTTAGGTATTTATAACAAAAAAAAAATGCATACTTCAATTGCGAACGTACTCTTTTCGTATAAGGCCCCAGTTGCATATAGCCGTACATAAAACGAAACCGTAAACATTTTCTTTTGCTTTTTTGACCACTTAAACTTGATCGTTAAACTTAATCTTGGTCTTCAAATGTTGCTTATAATTCATAAGTTTGTTTATCAAAAAAAACTAGCAAATTATCTTTAAATTTTCTAGAACAAGAGTTTATAATATTTTCGATCAACTTTTCAGTTTTTTCCACAAAAAAAAAAAGAAAAACAAATCATTTCACTGAAATTTTTAATTTCTTTACTTTTCCATTTGGCAGGAATTTTTTTCTGACAGAATTTTTGCTATGGCCAACCATTTTTAATTTAACATTGTCGCCTTTTAAGACAATTTAATCAGAATAAGTGTGACAATTTGAGTTTGGGTATTTTTGGCGCCAAAATTTTCCAATTTGGCTCTATACCTCTTTTACCAGGCCCTTTGGCATTTGGCTGGATAATTGTCTATTGAAATTGAATGAATCGCTTTCACTTTGCTGCGTGATTATAGCGAATTTGATTTGGGCAGGACATGCTACACTGTTCTATAAGTTAATGCTTTAGAATGGATTGCAAAATTAAAACTACAGCCAAAACTGACTGTTTTATAATTTGTATATACAATTCACTAACTAGGTATTTATTTAAAGGCCGAATTGGCTACTGATACTTTTGATTCCTTCTACAAGGAACTAGACTCTAAGTGAAGCTGTGTCAGGATCATGGTTCCTTCAAACCCTGTAGACTGTAGAGACATAAATCAAAAGTACTCTTGATCATGAGCAGCTAGAACTTTGGTGATGTTTTTCTCATCTGTTATCATACTGACTCTTCACACTGTTCTTGGTCTTCCAATCCGTGGATACAATTCCGAAAGTTCCCGTCGGAAGACTGCATTGTGGTGTTGTCTCTTGGTCTCCTCACCGTCGTCTGCCCGATTCAGCACCATATTATGCTCCTTTTTCGCTCATCCAACAGATTTAGACTGATTTTACTCCACAATTCTTGGTGTGATGTATTTTGTGGCCAGGAAATTTGAGATTCTGCAGCGAAATTAATCTAAAATAGTTTGTTACTCTCTCTTGAGGTTTGTCGAAACAGATTTGATTTCCAGACACTGCACTCAGAGAGAAAAAAAATAACGACCAGTCATTAATGACTATTTATGAGCTATTTTCACAGTAAGAATCACGAACACTATTTTTAATAGTTTAAAATGTGTAGTTGTTTGTAACTGTTTCGAATGTCATTTAAGTTTTTCCAAAATCATATTTATCTACCTACTATTTAGCTAGAGGAAGTAAATATTAACTGTAGGTACTAAAAACATTCTGAATTACTTTGTAAAAATTTACTTTTAACTGTACATAAAACTGTCAAGCCCAACAACTTCTTACTGCCTTTGGATTAAGCTTAATTTTATTTTAATTCACTTAATAATTCACTATTTAGAAGCAAATTTCAACTCTACATTAACAAAGTTGTTTACTTTATAAAAATAGTTGATACAAAGTACTCAATGGAGACAACTCTTTGTGGAGAACAATGTTTGGCAAAGCAAAGATAACTATTGTCCTTAAAACATTAAATTCCCATTATCAAACTCTATTTTCTATAAATTAAATATGAGAATAACCTTGTAATTTATTTAAAATCATTTAAAACACAATCTTTTCTTTATTTCGTAAAAATACAACTTTGGTGCCTTTTTAGTTTTTTTTTTTCTTAACTCAACATTTTAAATTTATGTCTGCATAATAATACACAACTACTTCAGTGCGGTGCCCACAAATAATCATTATTGTATTTCGCCGTTAATTAACTACGCTACTGTGTTCGTATCTATGCGTGCGTGCTGTATTGTGTGCAAAACTGTTCATGAGTCCACCACCCCCGAATGCATGAACCAATGACTGTAACTTTATGAACTGATGATTTAAGATGCACAACGAAGAATACATTTAGAAACCACTATACGGATTTGTCTGTGCTATTCGCTTTACGCATACCCACAAAGCCTCATTTTTATGCGCTCAGCGCACTGTCCTCCCACCTCCAAGGAGAATGCCAATTTTATCTTCTCTGAATGCCAACTCCACTTGCACATTGTCCCCAATCGGACTGCTCTACTAAAATGATTTAGAAATTTTCTTCGAATGGTTTGCAGACATTCTCCATTCGAAGGCATTCATTATGGGATACGCATCGCAAATTGCATGCCATGCACCGAGCCTCCAATAAGTGCCAAGATTCCATAAAATTTCACCAAGCAAACTCAATTTGTGTACAGGAATAAATTAATGATTTTGATTTTATTGCTACGATTACGCTTACCGCAAGTAAACGAAAACTCTTCACCTCACAAAAGACATCACAATACAGTCTGTATGTGCTACTGTACCTGTGATGCCTGTACTCATCTGTTACGCAAAACACAAAAAATTCGGTTCCACCAAGTATCTACCGCATTCTACGGTTGGGTGCGCAATCCGAAGTGCCCACAAACGAAAGTAGTAGACCGTGATTCCCTGGAGAGTGATCGCTTCTGCCATACCATACCACCGCTACTGCATTGTTCGTCTCTTTTTCATCCCATATTTTGTTAATTAAAAAAAAAAAAAAAACAACAAAAAAATCAACTTGGGAAACGGCGACGACAATTTTGAGGCCACCGCTCCCCATGCATTTTTATGGAGATAGGTAGTCTGCTACGGCTACCATTACCCAGAGTTCCAAGCGTGTAGATATTTTTATTGTGCCCTCAGTGTTGACGCCATTCGCAGAGAAGACACATAACAGGTGAACACATCAGGTTTTCAGTTAACATTACGTGCGAACTCAGTATTTCAGTATTTCCTTGGTTTTTCAAATTTCGCATGCATTTAAGGTAAACGCGGTCAAAGTGATCTAATACTCCAAAAGTGTTACGATGCCTTCTCTTTAAATTGATTCTAATCGCGGAGTGTCCGCGACTCAATCAGAGAGATGTGCCAGGTCCTCGAGACTTGTTGCGCTAATAATTGTTTTCGAAACGTGCAATTAGTGGCAAGCTTCATCTTGCTTTCTAATTACTTCCGTGAAAACTGAGTTGACATTCCGGTTCCAAAAGAAAGTGTCATTAGCTATTCCTGGTGTTGTGTTTATTGCATATGAAAAATTGTTTGCTCTCTATGCAAATTGTATTATTTGAACACTTTTCGTTGGTACGGCTTGAATTGGTACCTATAGCGTCACCGTTTATTGTGGGGAGATAGTTGCGAGCCTACAAGGCGGAACGGTTCATGCGAAACGACAAGTGGTTAGGTACCGTCAACTGCCCTAACATTGACCAGTTTTCAACTTTGAGTTTGAATTTCAAAGCTTTGTTTATGAATATCTGCAATGTGCGACTTTTAGTTTAAGGGGACTATCATTCTGAGCTATTAAATAATAGTTTTACTAAACTAGGTCAATTCCTATTGGATTTATATAGAAAATAGTGGATGGTCAATGTTAGGGCTCCGAATTCCTAACATTGACCGCCTTATGAAAATGTACCACTAATATAGGTTTTGAAGTATATTTGATTATTATCTTACTTATTTTTTTCTCCATTTGTAATTAAGAATTATGTTCCTTTAAGAAAAAAATATATGTCAACTCGATTTTTCTCTTATTGATTTTTTAATAACGTTTTTTTGAAAGCAATATCCATTTTTGTCAGTATCAAAATACAAACATAAATAAAAAGTAACCTTATACTTTCTAATTACAAAAAAACACTGCAATGAATTCATTTTATGAAGTAAATAAGGCAAAATAAATACATTATTTAAACATATTTCTTATAAGAAATAAAATAAATAAATAAATACATGTATTAATTATTAAATGTAAATAAATTCGCGTAGGTATTTTAGGTATGTCAACATCAAACTTTGTATTTACAAGAAGATTAAATTACATTTACAAAAAAAAAAAAAAACAGATACTAGTATACTAGTATATAGGTAGTATAGCCGGTCAATGTTTGGCACTTTCTCCAAATGACACTGGTCAATGTTAGGATCCAGGCGGTCAATGTTAGGAATTGTCATGAGCCTTCGAATTGCTTTCACAAAAACCGTATTATTTCTAATTGCCTAGTATTTTTGTGCACAAACTATATATTTTTTAATATAAAAGAACTCTAAACTACTCACCTTAAATGTTTATTTTGTTATAAAAACGATTGTTTAGGTATAACGGACCAAAGTTTGCAACACACAAAACTACACTACTTTAGCACCACTTTGAAATTTGCCGCCAAAACTCACATTCATTTGAGAGTACTCTTTAACGTATAATATGACATCTATTGACTAATAGATGAACATAAAAAACCAAGAATTACTTTGAAATCGTATATGAACTCCTCGCCAGAGTGGTTGAAAACATTTTCCTGTTTTTGGTCAATGTTAGGGACCCGGTCAATGTTAGGGCAGTTGACGGTACCTGTACTCTGACAAAGCATTGTTATACTCAGGCTAGTGCGCATTAAAGTTAGTATCACAGTGAAGGTAATTATGTACATACCTACTAGCAAAAATAAATAATTTTGAAACTCCGCGAGATTATAAATACATAATTCGAATGTGAGAATTGTGCGACGTTCAGTGGTCGGAAGATGGTACACACTATTATCTCGGATGACAGGGCAATTGAGAAATTGAAACCACAATGGCTGTGAAAGAATCTGAATGTGAGCAATTAATTTATGTAATAAAAAAAAGGACAAACAGAGTGGCTACCTACATGTAGTTGAAATAATTCGCAACAGTGGAAAGGATTAAATATAGTCTATATAAAATTTATAATTACTTCAACGCGCCTCCCAAAGATACGATACGTTTTTCATTTAAAGGAGTAACCTGAGCTTTGGAATTCCAGGTTTTGGCTTCCCAAAAATTAGTTGCACAAGGTAGGTACGCGCTTTTATATTGAAAAATTAAGGCAGAACCAGATACGTCCATCCTGTTCCATACCATTTATACCACAGTGTGTGAGTTTAATTGAGAAAAAAAATTAAAAAATTGAGCTATGATATAATAGAACATAGTTTGTAGCAGAAAAGTAAGTGTATTCTAAAGAAGTTAACCTTAAATTACAAGGCATAGCAAAGCGTTTGTAACCTGGTAGAACTAATTGCAACTCTGGGGAAGTGTTCAACTTTCACGCCGTACAATGAAGTTATGTTTATGTATACCAATGAAAGACTTTGTCCTGACAGATAAACTGATTCAGTATCGCACAGCCCGAACCGAAAATCGTAGAGTCATGAGTCTTTGAGGCTCAATTCCACAAGACATTTCGATACGGCCTTTTTATAAAACACAACATCCGTGAGCAGTGTTGTTAGGACTCTGTCTTCATTTATCACACGAAGCGTAGTCACTTTCCCATTTATCAGTCCTTAAATTCCCTTAAAAATCCCACGATACTTTTTTGCCCCAAATTTGAATTTTTAAAGTAAAATTTGTATTACACGGAAAAATCAAAATATTAAATTAACATTTAGTATTAAAATTGCAGATTGTTAACATTACTATGACTATTTTTGGTGGTACTCATAATAATTCTCATAATAGACAATTTACATGAGGAATTTTGTATGGTCACTTTTTCATGGTAAAATGTAGACACTTTGATGAAATTGCAACAAAAATTTATGGTTTGAATGATTTTTGTTAGATTCCTTAGAATCCCACGATTTCGTTCTGTTTGCTTTTATCCCACGGAAGGCTTTTTAGACATCGAAAATCCCACAAAAAAGAGATAATTCCCACGATATAATAACACTGCCCGTGAGTTAGTCGTTAACTTGAAACTATTTGGCATAGAAATAAAAATGGTTCAATAGGAGTCTTATCATTATTTTAAAATGGCCCCTATACCGCCTAAGCCCAAAGCCGCTTACCACAGTAATGCACAAATTGATTAAGTGAGAGAGAATAGAAAAAATTCCACACGTATTTGGCAGGATTTGCTTAGAACTCACTAATAGTGCTCTACAAAATATTATAATGAAAATACGTAAATCAGTATTTAACAAAATCTATATACCTTAAAAGGTTAAGCCCCACTCTTACCTTTTCACATTTTTGAAAGAATTCGTTAAATTCGTTCGAAATTTGGTAAATAAACATGAAGAAGTTCTTAAAAATGTGTCATATTTTAGAGGGTGTGTAATTTTCCGAAGGGTTATAAATTCATAGCCGCTTGGCATAGCAATGTGCAGTAAACTTCTTCAAATCGGTTCTTAACGCCTTTGAATTCTTACGCGTTTTTGAAATATTTTATACTTGTTTTGAATCAAGGTTAATTGGTCTTTTAACGGGACTTTTATTAATAGTTTTGCGTAGCGTTCGTGAATTAGTCTGATTATGAATTAGTGAATTAGTTTTATGTTTCATGTAGTCCATTTTACAAATATTTATTTGCTGCGATTACTTCAAACACGGATTTAAAGATTTTAAATAAAATTTTCACTGGGATTGGGCTTGAGTCAGCTGTCTCAAACTCAACCGAATCTAAAAGTATTGCTCCTTCCTACGCTAGTTAATAAGAGTCCGATAAACTTCAACTTTCCCACCAGTATCAATGGAGCTTTACAAACAAGAAGACTATACTGAACTAGCGAACTCAGATTGTTTTACAGTCACAGACGACGCACTCCATTACAGCCTGGGAGGACCCAAAGTACATATATAACTCATTCATAGGTCTTCGTCTCTAGCCTCTAGTGCGAAGATTGTGCCCGATAAACCGTTTGTGGTTTCACATACGAGTAGGTGACAAGAAGTCTTCATCAATATTCACACACACGTTGAGTCGATATTTTTGATCGTATTAAAGAAACACCACATCTTTTTTTTCAGCAAAACCACTGTTTATGTTTACGATGCAAAAGTTCGTAAAGCTAAAGAGCGGCACCAGCACTGCCGACGAACAAACAAGTTTGCACCCCAGTCAAGTCAAATTGTTTGGCTATCTAAAGAAAAAGAGAACAGTATGCATTGATTGATAAACTGAATAAATCAATTATAATATCCATTTCTTTATAGAAAGTCGGAGGCTGGCGCAAAATGTGGTTTGTTCTTCAAAATCAACTCTTGCTCTCCTATCCGTCGAAGGAAGATTACGACAAGAAGCTGGTCTCGTTCAAAGATGCTTTGAACTTAGTACCAGGAACTATAGTTCGTCCCCTTGGAGGATACCGTTTTGCAATTCAAACGACCTCAGAGAGTGTTTACATTTTTGTAAGTTGTATAAGTACCTTCCTAATTGCCTCCTCATTAAATGCTTTCAAATAAGCGCTGTGACGACAACAAAACCTACATGGAGTGGATAACAGCCCTAGTGGACAGCCTGTCGATTGGCTCATCAACCAGCAAAAAGAAAGACACATTCGGGGGAATAATTCCCAAGAAACCATTACAAGCCAGCCACAGCTGCAGCTCACTAGTCCGATCAAAAAAGAATAAAGTCGTACACATTCCAATTGCTCATGGCACTGCCAGGATACTGAACAGGACTGGACTTTCGGAAACTGACCTTCGGGCATTCTCCAGAAGTGGGTGCTCCCTTTATGATATCAACGAAAGGTAAGAAAGAAAACAAAATATGTTTATATAACCTCAAGCGATGCTATAAATAAATCAGAGAAAATAATTGAAATCACTTTGCGTCATCTGCACAAGCTCCCTTTGTTCATCATATGGCAGAGTTTAGCCTTGAATCAAATACTCCCATAAAAAAGAACACGAAATCCCTATACACGTTTGGGCCCTCCATTCGTTTGGATTTTAGAGCATTTCCATTACCAGTGACGCAAGATACTCTCGTTTACATTAAAAGTGAAAGAATAACAAATTAGCTGCAGGCAGCACATTCATGCTCCTGTAATTATCATCTCACTCGGGCTTACATTTGTTTCTATTTTTGTAGGGCGAGTAACTTCTGTTTACATGAGAGCCAGTTTCACATCCAACCGAATCAGTCAAATGCAGTCTCTCGGATAAATCGAATGTTTTGCGGTAGCGCGTCAGACGTGGAACTAAGCTCAGCGCTGCATGCCGGAACGTGTGATACGGGATTAGCCCAACAGGCGGCTACGGCAGAGACGACGACGACGATGACGCCAACAGTAAAGTCGACTGGATTCAAGGGATTACAGTGCAAGAGTGATGGCGAAATCTGTCACAAAAGTGTCATCAACAGAAAAATGCATGAAATGTTAAATTTCATGAAGACGGAGAATTCAAAAATGGTTGCGGACAAAGTGCAAGTGTGTGGTATTGCTCGTGATATAGATTCGAAAAGAAGTTTCGATTTTGAGAACTTTTCGGATATTGGAAGTGACGGTTTTAGTGGAAACCGAAAACAGGAGACGCAGCCAGACAGCGGAAGGTGAGTCTTATCTCTTCATTTCAAGTGCTCCAGTTCTTTTTATAACATTGACTCTTGGTCTTGATGTAGCAGTTTCGCAGTTTCTTAATTTCTTGATGGGTCTTTTAAGTGACAATGCAACAAAATCCTTATCAGATATAAGATAAGGTGCGAGTAGCTTTGTATTACCTATTACATTCTCAGTGAGTTTCACGTGTAGCATCACCCCCACTCAGACTGTCTACCGACGAATTTGCTATTTTTAACTAGGCAACTTATTCCGCAATAGTTCTGAAACTCAAATAGTTACATGTACCTACTTTTGTTGATTTTATAAGACTCTGTGCTCAAATAAAACGATTCGCGTTGGTGCGACAAAGGTATGATTAGCAATTAAATGTCTCGTACACAGTCCTTATAGACCTGTATAGTTTATAACAAAATTTAAATAGTGTTTAGTTATAATTCCTGACGACTGACACAGCTTGTACCGTCTACCAATATTTATTTGGATTCCTGAGAAATTATACAATCAAAAAAGAACAAAAATAATGGAACAGATGCCACATCCAGTTTTTCCTCACTTTCATCGTGTTGAAAAGTCAGCTGCGTGTAGAAGGGACTAAAATTGTATTACGAAAGGGGTAGCAATTCTTTGTAAAGCAGCCACTAATCGAAGGCCCTGCTATTTTATTTACCTTTTTATATAAGAATAAAATTAAACGATTTTATTTAAATATATTGTTGAAATGTCAAAAAAAAAAATCCTTAAAAAACAAAATGTACTGTTAAGGTCACCTTAAAAAATGTTTTTCTTATGTTTCCACCACATGCATTGACCAACTCGATTTCCCCCTCCTATTGCAACCCATAATAATGTATTTACCATTCCCGTGTGCCAGCACCTTTATTCGATCTTTTTTATATACCCTTTCACTTGTGCACATCATTTTAAGGGCACAAAATACCCGTGACCACAAGAAGATTATGAACGAAAGTTCTTTTCTCGCAGGGGAGAAAATAGCCAAGCAATGAACGGAAAAAATGACGGTAAGCTATGAGCAGCTATGAATACAAATCTTCAGGACGGGATGCCGCCGTTTAGGCTACAAAAATCACAAAAGAAATCAATACAAAATCAATGAAATCCTTATGTCAAATGCAAAAAGCAAACTAGATGTACCAGGTTAGCTGAAAGACAAAGGCAAGACCAATCCGTCTGTCATGTCAAGCAATCATATTTTTAAAACGAAAAACTTTAACTCGGCTTATATCGTCTCAGTAAACGCACTTGGCGCCATCGTAAGTTTTAAGAAGTTCAATAACGCGCTAAGAAAGTTTGCAGCACATTACAAAAGAACAAGAACTAGGTATACAAGAAAACTATAGGTAAGTAGAGAAATACTCTGAGCCAACCAACCAATCAATCCATGTATTCCGAAAAAAATAAACGAAAGGATCAAATGATTTGCTAAAGTTCAATAACAGATTCTTTAATATTTATTTATAAATGTTATGTAAAGTAGTGGATAAGCTTTCAGGATCTTTTGGCCTTAGTCAATTTTTATAATAAGTGAAAAAATTAAGGCGGATTCCATTGGAACATCGAAAGTGCATTCAGTTCCACAACCATATACTTACTTACTCCAAGTTGAAATAATTTATACATTGAATCAACAAATTTATTAAAAAAAATATATTTTTATTTATCTTCATTTCGCAAGGGGTAAACGCTTTTCAAATTCAAGTACCCACCCCATTTTCAAAACGCAATTGTTTGCAAAAGTATCACACATTCTCAGAAAAGAAAAACACAAAAGACTCATTCCTTTTTACAAAGGGAGAATACTATTGAGTTAGTTTTCGCTAACAACGAGCACATTGCACGTACACTCAATTGAAACGGTTCTAAAAATACTTTGAATTGAGAAGTCAGCAACAACTGGCTCCTCTTGTCAATACACAATGCACAGACAGATACTTCCTCAAACCAATGTCGCCCAAACGATGATTGTCGAGCATAAACGACTACCACTTCCTTTAGGACGAATCTTCTTCTTTGTTTGCTGAACACGAAGAATGCACCATATGTGTGTAGTTGTTGTTCCTTTCCATTGTCTAAAAATAAAAAAAATAAATAAATAGTAAACCAGAGAAACACTATAGGACACAAAAAGTAGAAAAAAAAACGAAAAAACGAAAAAACACCAACGATCAACAATATAAACTGTGTCTTCCTCCCTTTGGGAACTGGAAGTCATTAAATCTATTTTTGAATTGTTTCCCTTTTGACAAAATAAAAAGTATCTTTTATGACGCCAAGAATGCAGCTATGATACGACTGATACATTTTTACACTTTAGTAGGTATTCCGGTGTCCACTTGTTGAGATACTCAAAACTGAATAACGTGCAGAAGTTTCTATTTTTCTTTCGAATGATTTCTTGTGGCAATGGAGTTTTATAAAAAGGATTATTTAATCCTTCTCTATGTACAGAGGAGGAATCACTTAAAGTATTCTAAGAGTCTGTGGCGTGCTATGTTGAGTTATCTAATGTACGTGTGTTGTTTTTTTTTTTTTTTGTCAGGAGCACCACAATTGAGGATCAAATTCAACGCCTGACACTGCGAGGATCAAGTGGTGTCATAATAAATGAAAGCCGAAACAAATCCGAAGATCGAGAGGTGAAAAACCTTCGTCTAAGCACAACAATACGGACGGAAGTGAGCAGTCCATTTATGAGGCATCGTCGGAAAAATGAACAAGGATGTTCGTCGTCATCGTCGGCGGCCGGATCTTATTCATCGGCAGGCAGAAGAAATGATTCATCATACAATGGTGATGACAGCGAAATAAGTGAAGATGCGCAGGCAAGTAAACGGGATGAGCCTATTTATGCTGTAGTCGATTTGAAAAACAAGTACGAGCATCGAGCGAGGATGCAACATGAAATGGAAGAGAAGCGAAAGAGTCACGGAGGCTATGTCAAGAACCTTGACGAAGGGATAACTGACTATGAGGAGGTGAGTGTGTGGCTAAGCTATGAGGTCTTATTCAATGTGGTTGGATAGGTTTTTGTGTTTACTGTGTTCGAAGAAACGCGCAATTTCTTTATGGTCAACCACGGGACTATGTGAACGTTAATGTGGTGCTGAATGTGCGGGTATAAGAGCCCACTGAAGAGGCACGACTTATCATAGATGATACCAACGCAAATACAGTTGGCGTAAGCTGCGCGTGCGCACTCCCATGCAATTCAGTTTATACCAATAATCATGTCAAAAAGGCTCTTCATGTTGTCCACACAAGGTTTTTCTGACTTGCCTTGTTGTAGAGAAACTAGACTTATATAGGAAATTAGTAAAAACATATGGAACACTCTTAGATTTACAGCCTGGGATGAACTCTACTACAACTTTACTTAAGGAGGACTTCTTTGGCAACGCTCCGCTCTTAACCGGTCAGCCTTCCTCCAAACAAACTTAAAAACTAGAATTAATATCCAAATATCGTTTTTAAGACGTTTGCAACTTAGGGTCAAATAACGCGTCTACTTTTTGACACTCTTAGTATCAACTAGCTGGCGCTGTTCTCATATTTTATAGAATGTATCCATCATATAAATATTTCTAACGCAAAACAATGCTTATTCCACTTGCCAGGTATTCGACTTCCCCATCAGTGAATCATTTAATGGAGACAAATCCAGCACAAATCACAGCTACGATGAGGAGAATATTTACGAACCGGTAAGCATAAGGATGTTACTTTTGAAAAATCAATTTATGTAATTATTTTCTTTAGATAAACATTCCAGAGTCGCCATACGGCAGTCATAAACACCGAAATGTTCTGTGGAAGTACATTTCCCGAATAAATATCGATGCTCTGCTTGAAATGGCAAGGAACCGACGAAAGAACTCAAAATCTTCAGAACACACTTCACCGTTTGCGAATATTAGGCAAAAGATTGGACATCACCGAAAGTCCATGAGGATTCGAATGATTAAATTCTATACAAGAGAACAGCCAACGGAGGAGACTGTAGAAAATACGGACAATGCTAATAAATCAGACCACTTGTAAACTTTAATTTAAACTTTAGATTAGGTACAAATGATTTTTGAAATTTTCAATTGCATAGTATATTCTGTACTCAAAGATATAACAACTTTGTTTATATATTCACTTTATTTTCTCTAAATTATTTATAAATAAACATGTCTTTAAAAAAAAAATTCTTCTGAATGAAACCATTTGGAAAAGATTGGGAAATCTATTACAATGTACCTAGACTGAAATTAAAACCCTAGTATTTTTAATAAAAATGGGGCTTGATTTAACAATTTTTGTGTCAATATACGTCCGACAAAGTGTTTCTATCAGATTGACAAGATATTGGTAAGTTTTATCTTGTCTTAAAACTTTTGTTGTGATAGTAACAAAATTGTCGTGTCAACAAAAATCGTTTCTTGTGCGTATAAAAATATTTTGTTGAATTAATCAAAACGTTGTTAATTTTACAAAAGAGATTTGCCAATTCTACCATTGCTGTTTTGTCAAATCAACAATAATGAGTTTCTTTTACACAGAAATTTATCAATTTGGTCATTATCCTTTTGTCAAATAAACAAAAAAATTGTTAATAATAGTATTAGTTTGTCAATTCAGTTATTGTATTTTGCTAAATCAATAGCAAATATTATTTTGTTGATTCTATAAACAGATTGTTGATTACATAGCAACAATGTGTCAACAGTATGTTATATACGAATTGAGTTGAAAATTTAAATGAAATCATAAAAAAATTGGATAGTTTTTAAATAAATAAGTGAGTAAATATTTCTTGTATTTCCAACATAGTCAGTCGTCAACTTATGTTCGAATTTTTAACTTTTATTTTCTAAACTTTTCTGAAGCTAAAAGTTAATTTATTTACGCAACATACTTTTCGCTTGAGCTTCAGGAAATTTTAGGAAATAAAGGTTAAGAACTCGCGATCTCCCAAAATAATATTTGGATTGATTTCCATTTTAAACAATTTGGGCGATTATTATTTTATTATATGAAAAAAAAACCCAAATTTTAAATGCACAGAATAGCCCAAGGTTAGATGAACCATCAGCCAAACCGTAATGGGTGACGCTGGATGCTTAAGTTAAGAATCTGGCTGCTCTGCTATTATTTTAATTAACTTAACCAACCAACAGGTACAGCTTTTCTTAAAAAACAAAACATATAAGAAGGGAAATAATTCCATAATTATTTTTTACGGACTTATGTCCTACAGAAGTGGGTTCAGTGACCAAATTCGAGGCAACGGGCTCTGTAGACAGTAAGCCAACCAAACAGTACCTCTTTTATTAGCTCACTAATCTCAGGACCGTTGTGGTCCGCTCCAACAACTTCAGTAATATATCCCCTTAGGTGATAAGTTATACCTCAAAGTATTCCAAGACTGCCAGTTGTTGACATTGAATTCCAAAAGGGTTCCGACAAATTCCCAAATTGACACTCTTGCACACATATTCAAAATGCTCCTAAGACCCCCCAATCAAAAACTAAATAATCTAACCTGATTTTATGGGTACGACTTTGTTGTTAGCTGCATGTTAGCAGTTGGCACATAATCAGAGAAAATGTTGGTACTTGCTGTGCACCGCACAGCACAATTTGCGTTTAATGTCAATTCATGCAAATCAAATTTTATTTCAAAATTGTCATTGGGGAAAATTGCACCACAGCTCAGCGATTTGTATTCTATGTTTAGGGAGGGGAGAGCATCAGTTGTTTCCAAAACTCTCAATAGTTGCTACGAAATTTAAGTGTGGGATATTGACTACAGCAGAACCATACATCTCCTCCTTACCCGATTTTTGGTAAAGGTAGCAGGAAAATGTGCAAACATAAAATGGTGGCCAAACAAAAAGAAAGAAATTGCTTTGCTTCTACAGCTGCATGTATGCATCTTCAATTGTAGATTTACATAACCCAGCTTCTCGTTTTGTTCGGGTCGCTTAATTGACTTTTGATGTAAATCTAAATCACGTTCGAAAGCAAACATAGCAATTGCAATGCAAATTAACAACTGAAGCACTCTGCATTAAGTTCATTACTTTATTTTTATTTTCCAACAAACACGTCGACGTAGTAAACTAACTGCCCTAAATAATATTCCCAAGATGGTTTAGGGTATTTAAAATCTAATTAAGTTACACTCACTCCAGCAGGGAATTCCAGTTTTTCTTTCTTTTAATTGGACCTTGGCTGGTTGATGTGTAGTTGAGGGGGCTGGAAACTTTTCGTGTGTTTTTTTTTCTTGTATACCCTGTTATGCTGTTAAGCTTGAAGAAATTTTGCGGAACGGCCAGTGAACCGGAATGACAAGAACTGAAGTTCTCGGACAATTGGTTGAAGTTTAATGTTTTCTTTTTCTGTTTTGTTTTATTGTGATATTTTTTTTCTTAGAGGGGTGAACATTTTATGCTGAGTTGGATTCTGTGTATAGTTATTTTTTTTGTTGGCTCATTTTAATTTTTTTCCTTTCTTTTGAAATAATGGATGCTGTTTCGTCCTTTGGACTCACTTTTAATGAGTTTCTTTTGAATTGAGTTTTTCTTTTCCGTCGAAATGAAATGACATGATGTCAGCGCAAATTTTCCTTTGCAACAGTTGAGTTGTCACATTAACTAATTAGAAGAAGTGTTGATTGTAAAATAATATAAAAGCAGACGGTAATGGGCAATTTAGTGAGTTGTTTGCGAGGGACGAACCTTAATTGATATGTTGGGCTTAGTATGATGGTGGCGTTCATTTCACTCAAGTTTGGCCGGGTGGTCAATCGTCGTATAGGGCTTTTAATTGTCGCATTTGGAGGAAATTCATGCATAGAAATGTCAAACTCCTTCGTTTGGATCTCGTTTGCAGATCAGCGTGAGTGAGACAACACAAAATGTGAGACCTACTTAACAACGTTTTTACAAAAGTCTTCGGGGACAGAACATTTACGAACACTCAAGTTGTCAAAAATCAAATCGAAGTATGTTCCTATCTACCCAATCGTTTTATTATATTAAAGTATTGTCAATGAGGTAGATATATTTTGGGCCTTTATAATCTGTTAACCAAGAGTAGGTAGGGGGAAAGCGGTAGACTTGAATATATGGGAGACTTGAGCCACTCTCAATAAATTACTTAAATTTCATTGAAATCCAACAAGGGTAATAAGTGTATGCGATGCAGACAAAGACGAGTTAATTACACACAAAAATAATTCTAAATCATCAGTTGTCTCTGGTTGATGTAAGAGAAAGTGTGTTTTCATTTTTCACTACAAAATTTATCTGTAACGCGGTAAGTAAATAAATTTGATGTTACCTAATAATATTGTTATTCTACGTTGTAAATATTAGCATAAGACCATTCTGGCTTGTATTTAACAAAAATGATAAATATAAATTTGTTAAAAAATGTGAGCGGGAGACTTGAGACAGTTTCTGAAGGGAGAGTTCATCAGTACATCATTTAGTATAGTATGAAGTGTTATGCCTGAGTCATGGTTATGAAATATTAAATTAAGTTATTTATTTATATATTTTTGTTATTTTTCTGAAGATTTGTTTTTGTTTTCCTTTTTTATGCCAAGAAACTGAAATACTTACTTTTTTCCTATTTATATACTGTATGTTTCTAATTATTATAATTTTTTTTTTCGTTTTCAATACACAAAAACAATACAAATTAATCCTACTCACATTGGATGTGGATAGATTATTTGTTTTATTGTTTTGCTTGTAGAATTTGAGTATGTTAAAATCTCCCCGCCCCACCGGGAGACTTGAGCCGAAAATCTGTTTTGAAACATTTGGCATTTGGCAAAAATTTCTTGCGTTTATTTTAAGTTTATGAGACTTTTTTAAAATAGATAAATAAACAAAATGTGGCTCAAGTCTTCCGCTTCCCCCCTACGTCACAAAAGGTAGCAGGGGTAAAGTAATGAAGTACTGGACAAATAGCAAGAGGTTTTATCCCCACTTAATCTAAATCTTAACATCCTTACGTTGTTTTCACTGCGACACCTCTCGTCTGAAAAACATCAGAGATAACTGTGCTGAGAAAGCTTCTCCAATTCAGTCGTTCAGACTCGATAGAATATTGTTATTTCGTTTCGTCCGTATTAAATGTAAAAACTCACAAAAGCTCAAACTTGGGTATTGTGTAGCGACCTGGTAAACCTGGTAGCTGCTATATTCACCTAAACGTAGCGCAACATTTCTGAGAACTGCTTGGAACGATGATCGGAAGACTCACGAACCTTTTTTACTTGGTGACCTTGTGGTCTGTAACTTCTTTACTGTCGTACAAGTTTGCTCGAAGTCTAGTACAAATGTTTTGATATAAGTTGAATAATCTTTGCTTCTTTTTCCACCGTACATAGTACTTTTTCTTGTGATACTCGGGCAGAAAGCTGCCTAGCGGCTAAATTCTCATGGACGAAGCTATAGATCTGGATCTCCCTACGATAAGATTCAACCAGCGAATCAAAGAATTTTAAAAATGTTTTTCAGGGACCCTGTATTAACTGCGACTTCGCATTAGAGTATCTTCTCTCAAAATTGTGTATATTTACTTCCCAGTCACCACCAATGTAACCATGTAAATGAATCTAAAGAATCTCCACTACGGTTCCTTTATCTACATCTCTCTGGTAGCCCCTAGTGATTTCAAGTAGAAATAACGAAATTAAGGACCCACCATAGCAGGACTACCGCACAAATGCCAAGAAAGTACTGGAAACGGAAGGTAACTTTTCTATTCCATTTGCTTTAGAACGTTTTGCACTCTGTTTGACTGATACCACTTCGATTTCATATTGTCACCCACGATATCGACATAGAGGATTTCCAAGAGAGTTTACACGGCATCAGCAAACAGCAACAGTACGGCAATGGCCACGGCAAGTCGGCAAGACACCAGAAAGGAACTCCATTGGGGATAAATTTTAATATTACATCGCATGGATGGAACTCAATGAAGGAAATGGTGTAAGAAATATTGAATTTCTAAGGCGAAGTCATTCATGGGGGAAATTTATTGTAATGAAGAGTAAAATGCGCGTTTTATCGTCCTCTATCCCTTTGCCCGAATCCTTCGTACATGTCCATTGTCATCGTCACCCTCGTCATGGTCGCTGTGCCCTGATGCCATTCTATCGTCGAGTCGGTCGTCGCTATCGGAATTTTCGACGACTTTTATTTAGAGTTCCGAGTCCAAATTGTGTATTGTCGGTCGGTGTCGCCTTGGACAAGTCCGCACAGCGCACAAACAAACGAATTTCTTCTCTCCCTCTCCCGACAAAATTTGATTTGAAATCGCACACTTAAGGACACAAGCAACCGGGCGAACGAACAGACTACTCCACGACTGAACAACACAAAAGTGGAATACTCGTACATTTTCAAGAAAGAAGTTATTGAAATGCAAAAAAAAAGCGACAAAAAGGAAATAAAACACGCCATGGATTGGAAGAGGGAGCAGCATTTTGCTTCACCGAGTTAAGTAAAATCAACAGGAAGAGTCGCAAGAAAATGGCAAACCGGGCGTCAGGGTTGCCCCTGCCCGTGTCAATAAGTGGACGTTTCAACTATTGAAGGTAATTTTTTTTTGTTCCACCCACTTCCATACCTGCAACCATTTATGTCCTTTCAATGTTCAGGCGGCATTGTTACCTTTTTAGGTACACACACAAGCCCTGGTGATGACGGGCAAAGTGTAATGAAATAAATTAAGGTTTTCAATAAAAAAAATACCCTTTTTTTAATCGCGGTGTCGTTGTCTAAAGGACTTCCTTTGACATGGCATTAAAGTGGTGCCCACTTTGCATACTCTTACAAGCTTTTATCGGCGGTACATTTTCTGCTGCAGGGTGCCATAAATTTACTTACATTGGATGGGGAACAATGCCGGTGCATTTAAATTCAATCACCTTTGTTTGTTTCCCCTGACTCGAATAATTTATCTGTAATGACAGCACATCAAACATCAATTTATCAAGTCTTAATCGAGTTAGTCGAAAGTAGTACCCAGTAGTATAGCCATCTTCATTGAGCCCAAAAATTATGAATACAAACCTTTTCCGAGGAACGAAGGTGAAAGTCTCCCCAGTGACAAATCCGTATCTGTTACGTTCAATCATTTAATTTTGAAATTCTCTTGAATTTTCATTTATGAAAGGAACAAAATCCCACCTCGGACTGAAACATAACAGTTATCACCTTCTATAGGCGAAAATAAAAGTAATTATATCACACTCCTATACGTAATCGATCAAATGTGTTTATGATAAAGGCAGCTCCTTCGAAAAATCAATCCTCATTATCCGCTGAGGAATCATCCTTAGGTTGTTTCCGTTGGCGCATTTCAGTCCCAAGTTTGCTTACAAATTATAATCCATCAATTAGGATGCGTGTCATCTCCGCAATGTGCTACAATTAAGGACAGCTTTGGAGAATCATATAACAGAGATGAGCAGTAGGTGAAACGCATTTGTGGATAAGTTAGTTGCGTAGTTAGTTGGTTGGCTCCGGCAAAAACCTCAAAATATCGTCTTAAATACCGCGTTATTAAAATCTACCTCCACGAGCCAAAGCGTTGCAAAGAAAATGGAACGGAAAAAGCAATTGATCGAAAAAACTGGAAGCAGCTACATCTGGAACATGTAACGAAAGAAACATCGTAGTAAAAGAACAATCATGACTGACAGTATAGAAAAGCTACTTCTACAGGCTCTATAACGGCGACTAAGACCTGCAGTTTGCCCGGCACACAAAGTGGAAAAAAACGTTCAGCTGTGCTAAAAGAACGCAGAGCCAGTGCTCTTATATCGTGGGACTTACCACTTTTTGTGGGATTTTCGATGTCTAAAAAGCCTTCCGTGGGATTTTTCATGTTGCCCTAAAAGGCTTAAATTTCAAAATGTATAAGATACGCATAACCATTCTATTGATTCATATATAAATTTTGTATAGCTGCCAATTTGAATAATCACAAATGTCTTACAATAACAAAGGTCAAGATATTATGAAAGCAATACCTCCACCACACCCCGACCCGATAACAAAAAGACAAGGGTCCAGCGAAAAGAATTCAGTAGATTATTAAATAACTGACAAGAAAGAAATGAAAAATAAATCGCCCAGAAAAAGCAGATTACATTCAAACATCTTTCCCAACCACAACCCCCACATTAAATGCACTGGCATGGTAACGAAACTTCCTGCGTTCATTCACACAAACTTCCAATTAACTATTATCACAAGAAAAAGCAAAAGCTGTCAAATATTATAACCAACCATTAAAAAAAAGAAAGAAAGAAAAACGGACAGCAACGTTCAGGACCAAACCGTATACGATGGCATAAAAATTCTCAAGGATCATTAAACGAACATTTAACAACCTCAAAACTGTCAATCCAATTTTACTTCATTGAATGAAGCCAATCCACCACCTCCACCGGTATCCCTGGTCTCAACCACGAGCGCTACGTCATAGAAAGGTTCATTATAAAGAATTTCTATGAAAAATGATGTAAAATATGTTCAACTCAAAATGTGTCATCTGGAAAAGGGAATGTGCTTGTATCGGGAATAAGAATTTAGGGAGTACAAAAGGAACTGTGACGCCGAAATAGAATAACGGAAAATTGCGAGCTGTCCCCTCACTCACGCTAGAGCTCAGAGATAAATTAAAAAAGGGGGACAAAATTGTGTAAGAAACAGGACACGGGATGTCTTTAGGAAAAGTGTCTTATTCGCACTTAACCGGTATTTTGTATAATACACGGGAAGGGAGTGTTCACAGACTGTGAAGATTGTTTTCCTCTTAATTCGAAAAAAGTTGCCCTTTTTTTCCCCTAAGTGAAATATGCATTTATTTTAATAAGAAAAAGTTAAAAAATGCAAGTTGTTTTTTAAAACAAGGTTGAAATAAAAATATACATATTATATCAGTTAACTGATATAATATAAAAGTTTGAATTTCAAATGTTTTCCTTTTCTATAAGACCAAACAAGTGATTGCATTCAGATACGCAAATTATTCTTTCGTAGACGTTCGATGGCTTCCTTTCTTTCCTATTTCGTTTGGATTAAATTTGGGATTCGGTTTGCAATGAAAACGCGTTTTATTCTTTTAAACAATTTAAGTTTAACAGAGATTTTTTATTTGTTACCCTTTTTTTAAGTTGTCCCTCATTTTATCCCTCAGTCTGTGATAACTGCGCGAAGGACGTGTCCAAACCAAATGTCCTTCCAATCGATCCCTCAATTAATATGTATTAATAGTTCTGCCAATTGGATACATCGAGGCGAAATCACGTTTTCAACGGATTTAAGTGTGTTGGCGAATTCTACCAAATATCCTTATCGATTCAGTTGTAAATCAGAGGTAATAGGTAGCAGTGAGAGAATTATGTGACAAGGTTACGCTGCACGGTTTAGACTTGAATAAAACCGAACCCATAATATTTATGTAGTGCTTTAAACCGAATCAGATAGGTACCTACCCACTCCGTTTCAGCCGCTAAAATGAATAGCAAATTGAACAAATAGTCAAGGATATAAGATTCCTTGGTTTCATGTGGTGATGAATTGTTTGTGGTTACTTTTACTCTATTAATATGCAAAACCGCGTTGAATTTTGGGGCGCGTTTTTTATTCATCACTCTAAAAGTGGCAGTTTCTATTTTAAGGTACATTTTTAGTTCCCCAATTTGTAAACTATTCAATCTAAAAAAAATTACGAACAATTGGAAAAGAGAGTGTGTTTTTTATTGAGTTCAATTCCAACGTTAGTCTTGGGACACCTTACTTTATAAAATGAACAGTGTATGTTCAGTTCATAACTAGCTACAGTAAAGCCGAGTTGAAAGTAGTTCGTTCATATTATGCAAAGTGCTTGTTTCTATAGTATATATTTTGCAGGTCCAGTAGTTATATGTTGGAAGAGTAATTCATTCATAATTTTGTGGAATATTTAAAAAAAATGTCAAATGACATCTTAACTGTATTTAATTTCACTTGTTTATGCATTAAATATTTAGAATTTAGCACTAATTATACAGCTATGTAAAGGGTCCGCCATCTAACTTTTTTTTTCAACTGGTGTTTATTTCGCGAATGGTAACACTTAGCTCATGTCTGATTTGACAGGTAATTAGTTTTATCCTTCCGCTGAACGAATATGGTTGTGTATACGCTTGAAAAACGCTGGGAAATATTGCGACATTACTTTGAAAATCATGGTAATGTTGCAGAATGTGTGCGAAAATTGCGTACGGAATTTGGAAGAAGAGAAGCACCGTCAGCTCCGTATGTTCGTTATCTTGTGAAAAAAGTGAAAGAAACTGGCATCCTCATCGATAAACCAAAGCGTGAAAAGCCAAAAAGAGTGCGTACACCCGAGAAAATTGCTGCTGTGGCAGAAAGTGTGCGTGAAGCGCCATCAACATCGTCGTTCTCAACAATTGAACATTTCGGAGACGTCATTGAGACGAATTTTGCATAAAGATTTTGGTATGACGCCATACAAAGTCCAATTGGTTCAAGTGTTGAAGCCAAATGACCATCCAATGCGTTTTCGCTTCGCTAAGTGGGCCTGCGATCGACTTTGAGAAGATGCCGATTTTGCCAAAAAAATCATCTTTTCAGATGAAGCTCATTTTCATCTTGGCGGGTATTTAAACAAGCAAAATTGTCGGATTTTGGGGCACAGAAAACCCGCACGCATACATTGAAACGCCGATATACCCAAAATGAGTCACTGTTTGGTGCGGAATTTGGTCCAGAGGCATAATGTGCTTAAAAATTGGACCGATCGCTTAGGCTACTGCATGGCCAGCCGAGGCAGCCATTTGAATGAAATTATTTTCCATTATTAACCGGAAGGATTGTACTTTGAAATAAAAAAAGAAATTTGAGAAAATATTCAGTAGTTTTTTTTTATAGCATTTTCAATAAAAAAAAAGTTATTTGGCGGACCCTGTAGTTAATTTTTATCATTTCTCGTTCCAACTTCATTAATAATTGTGGGCCTCCACATTTTGTTTCTTACAATTTGCCAATAAAAAAAATAAAATAATAGAAAAATCGTTTACCACCGAATAAACATAAACTCACAAGCGTGCAAATTGGCAAAAACGTTAATGTAGTAAATGAACAAGTTGTAAAAGAATAGCATGGTAAAAAGGTGTAGGAAAAATCGGTCGTAGTAAATGAGGGGTCTCAGGTTCGATCTCTGGAAGAACATAATTTGTAGATACATCTTATGGATTTTTCCACTGCGACCGTCTGATAAATATCCGAGAGTGTTCGGACTCGACAGAAAATAATTGTCCCTTCCATTCATCTCAAATATTACAAAAAAAAAAAACTCACATGAGTGGTTGTTAGAAGGTACGCCTAGAGACCTATTATTTGAACCTGCTCCGCCAATCATTTTTTTTTTGTTTAAAAGTAGCTATAGAAATCGACAAAAACTCTCACAGGGAATTGTATAATTTAATGTATACTAGAATACGTTCGGAGAACTCTTGCATAATAAATATAACAAATCACCATAGCCACCAAGTTTAAAATGATAAATGAGACATATTCTTCGATTACCGCTCTGTTCAACACTTGATTAGGCTGATAGATGATATAGACCTATTCCCATATGTACCTACTCATCTGATTCTGTTTTTACAAAACTCAATTGGGTTTGCCGCCGATAATTTTCCCCTCATCGATGTTAACAACTACTGCAAACTGCATCTTATTGTGTAAGCATAGTGTTTAACCAACCTACTTATAGGGAGGTGGCTCATGTGTCAATACGGATGGGGGTATCCACCCACCGCATGATATTTACAATAGATGAGTGTAATTTGCAATCGCTTAATTAGAAGGCAAAAACTTGCTTTTATTCGGGAAAATGTTAGACACAACTAGGTATAGGTAGGTATAGTGTGTAAGTATTGAGCTCAGTAGTTAGGTGTGGTGTACGTGCAGTCCGCGTCAATCAATATTGTTATTTACGTTAAAAGCTTAATTGAGTATCATCTTTCAATTAATTTTGACGTGAATTTGCATAAACTGAATCGACGCGATATGAGTGTGTGCCCGTGCATTGTTATATTGCGATATTAGTGTACGGATTCTGTATTTTGCCGGCCAGCCTATACGTATGTGTTGTGCTGATTAATTGAAAATATCCATCAAGATGGGCGCGGGGTGGTCGGACACGGCTGGGGTATTGCGTACGGATGCTTTAGGAAAAACCTTAGTGGCTGTGAAATGATTTGTAAATTTCAGCATCGCGATAATCCACTGTTATGTAACGATAAACACATTGATTATGCGTGCATGTATTTATTTTTAATTTGCCAGATTATGATGGCTTAACGCAAAGGGAGAAATTAATTTGTTCGATAACCAGATGGGGGCCAATATTTTGTAATGCGGAGTCTGTATGAGATTTTGACAGCCGCGCCGCTAATTGTTTGCCCGAATAATGTTTCCAAAACTTCAGTAGCCATGTTTGTTTTGCACTTGAATGTGTTAAGCCGGGTGTTTTACCTTTTACCGAATCAGGTCATTAATTTATACATAAACGAGGGTTGATACCTACTTCGATTATAAACCCTTGTTTGTAGGTTATCAAATTGTACATTGGTAATCGATTTGTCAATCGAGAATACATTACTTGGAGCATAATAGACTTAGGAAGCTGCGGAATTCGAATACATATATTTGTATATGTATTGAGTTCAGAGTTCTATAACCAAGAGTTGCTTAGGAAGGCTTTTATAGTCTTCAACCCACATATTTACTTACAGCTTTGCCTGATATTTATATATTTAAAAATGGCACCGACGAAAATGTTTCGGGTTGAATTTGTTGCGAATAGGACAATCGTTGACTGTCGCTGTCCGAGTGCCCTTAAGAGCTATAGGACGGTTTGGCATACACTATATGCTTTTTCGGGAGCTTCGACAGTGCGAAATTTTATATGGAACAAGATGTCAACCAAATATCCATACTTCGACGTTGTTTACGCTAATCACCCTGCCGCTTCAAGTTTTGATTACATGAGTCTCGAGAAGACTGACGTCGAACTCCGGTGATATATTCTAACCAATATAAACGTTCTGCAAGCGTCAAACGCTTCACCGCGAAACTGCCAACTACATTACATGTTTTGAATCTGACACCTCCAAGTACACCGTGGGCCAAAAGAGATCACCCTATTGGACGATGCTTTTATTTTTGCAAAAGGCCACCAATGTCAAATCTGTTTTGACATTTGTGGACTAGACAGATGTAGAATACAAGTGAACAAGCCATGGAGCGATACATTCCCCAAGAACGCGGAATAAACGAAGTGGACGATTTTTGTTCCAAAATCATAATGAGCGATGAGGCTCATTTCCACCTCAGCGGGTACGTGAACAAGCAAAACTATCGCTTATGGGGTACCGAACATCTACAAGTAATGCACGAGGAGCCATTACACCCGCTCAAAAATACTGCATGGTACGCTGTTCACGCTGGATGAGCCATTTTTCGAGAATGCCGCTGGTCAAACAACAGCAGTGGACGGTGCGCGCTATAGGGCCATGTTAAGCGAGTTTTTTCTGCCGCAATTGGACGAATCAGGACTGGAGGATATGTGGTTCCAACAGGACGGAGCTACGGCACACTCTGCGCGAGCCACAACCGATATTCTGAAGGGGTCGCCTCATCTCTGGTTTTGGCGATTTGCACTGGCCCGCAAGATCGCCCGATTTAACCGTTCCAAGCTTTTTTTTTTGTGGGGTGCTTTGAAGTCCCGTGTTGACGTCAACAAGCCCGAGACCCTAGAAGCCCTCAAGGACAACATTCGACACGAGTGCGAGAATCTGTCGACCGAAGTTCTCGCCGAAGTGATGAAAACGAGCCCGTATGGCAATCAATTGTGACGATTGGCTGATATCATCTTCTCGACTTGACCAATGAAATTCTAAAGGTTCAAATAAACATAATCAAAAAACAGAATCGAAGTTTTTCATTGAGAAAAAAAATTAGAGCCAAACAACATCGGATGACTTCTTTTGGCCCACCCTGTACAGTAAAAATATTTCCGCATCATAAATTGAAAAATCAATATACAACAGTAAATTCGTCACCCTAGGTCTGTTCCTTTATTTTTGAATTTTACGAATTTTTACTAACTTTCGTTAATTTTTAAGGATTTTTACTCAATGAAGTTCCTTAACTCGAAAAATACGTAAAAGAGAGCGTGACCGAGAGAGCTAAAATATTATTCCTCCACTGAAAATCTAACGAATTCTTACTCAACGAATTTCTTGGTGTAAGAACTGAAAAAAAAAAGGTAATCAGCTGACTATTGACAGATGATTTGGAATTCGTCCTCACTTCCAATCAGTGATTTAATTGGACGTGTAGAAGGAACACTTCTGTCGAGTGATTATCAAACGCAAGACTTGGAGTAGAAGGCCTCAAGGCCCAATGTGTTTGTGTTTTTCAAGATTGAATCTAGAACCTACCGCTTACGATATACTGAGCTACTGTCCAAGAATATCCCTTCATATCAAATAAAAAACACTGCCTAAATTACTGTGCAAATGCCTCAAACTGGACTAATACATCTGCATACTACGCACACCTTCTTACACTGAAGATCATTCCGTTACACTTGCGGTGGTATGAAAATTAATCTCATTTCATTAAGAGAATTAATCTGAAAATTGCTTTTCCGACAACAAACGACGCGAGCAAATTGATTAACACTCAGCCATTTTTCAACGAACCACTTAAAATACCTTCAAAGCATTTTCAAAGTTGCCTCCTAATCGCCATGGCCATTTGTCGAGGTATCTCAATTTCAGTACACACCACTAGCCAGGCAACAGATTAACTGTTTCTCCGACTGGCGGTAATGCTGCTCGACAAAGTGCCGGATGAAGAACGACGCCAACAGCATCAGCAGCAGCCAGCACCTCATCTCGACGTAGTAATTGCAGCAATTAGGATTCGAAGTTGGATTAAACCGAAATGAAATTATTTAAATCCACACCATTGGTCCTTGCTGCGCTCCATGGTTTCGTTAATTATGAAATAACCGAAATGGAAACCTAATACTATGACCAACGATCATCAATAGCGCCGAGACTCAGAATGGCTTTTGGCACCCTTATAATAGGTACGCCCTCCCCCCCATCATCTCTGAATGGCATTTAGACTTTAGTCCTCTGTCCAGCATAAAAGCTGCTGATAGATTAAGGATATACGGTCACTGTACTACGAAACTCAGAAGAACCCACCGAGCAGGAGCACCGTGACTAGAAGAAGACAAATCGCATCATAAATAAGGCGAACGACTGGACGATGTATTGCATCAGTCCTCCAACGCGTTCGTTTGCCATCTCCTTGAGCAGAATCCTTATTAAAACAGGATGGAGACCAATCAAAGGAGCCGTTTTTAGACGAACTGTTTAATGACATACCAACCGATGGTTTTGCGGTGGAACGGTCTGTTTTTGGTTCGTGCGGTTGCGACTGACGTATTAGAAGGTTTTCGCCATCGCAAAGCTATACACTGAGTGAGGAGAGACGTGGGGCGACCATCTACCATGGCATGGCGGCGTGGTTAGATTAAGGCTTCGTTGGAGTTAATGAAATTTCCTATTAAATTAATTAGGAGTTGTGTAGAGAAAAGGAATGCTCATTGTCGACGAACTGTGTGTGAGAGTCGCTGGTCTCCTTTCCGTTCTGTATAGAAACAAAGGCAATATGGTCGCCTTGGGTAAATCACATTCCGGACGCACATCATAAATGGAGTGGATTGAGTGTGGAGGAAAGTAGTGACAAAGCAGATAGATTGTGTGCACAGATTTACATTCCGATGGGTGGTGCGAGGAATTCCATTTGGTCTGGTGATAGTTTTGCATTTGTTCAAACGATGTCCGTTGAGAGACTGTCCTGGCGAATGGTATGTTAGGGAAAATAATTCGAACCATAGCTGATTGAGCTAATCTATTAGGGTATTTTTGCAGTCCAGTCTGAGAAACCTTTTCAAATGCTCAAACAAGTGATCCCATTGTCTTCAAATACGACAATCTACGACTATAGTTTTGAAATTATATGGTAAGAATAATACTGGCGTTCAAGGGGTCCCTATATAAAAATCTAAATCAAACAACAAATCAACAAAAAAATTCCCTAGGAGTTTGTTGAATTTTCGTGATTACCAAATACCATTTCCAGCTCACTGCAACCGTATGCTGAGGAATGGTATTACTTGCACAGCCCCACACCTTCAGCGATGTTGCTTGCTCGCAAAACAATTGTTCTCTTGAATACCCAGTCGCCGTTTTAACTCCATTGCTGTGAATTATTCGCGCTTTGTTAATACAGCATCAAATCTTCTTCAAAACCGCATTCTCTGGAGGCGTTTTGTTGTTGCTTTGTTTCCCTTCAAAGGCTTCTGCAGTTTCGCTGAAACACAGAATCCACACACCATACATATATGCGCATCATGGCATCCCGACATCTTTGCGAACCTAATACCCTGCAACCTGACGTCATAACTCAACCATGCTATTATGTTAATATAAAATTCAATTATTTTAGCATTTAGCCATATGCATATTTCATTAAAATGGGACACCTGCCGTGTCACTGGGAGACACTCCTGCTCTGGTGGAGGCAGGCTTACAGTGTGGAGGAAAGGCGAAAGGACAAAACAGCGGCACCACCACACTCCGTGGGCGCTGATGGAATGATGCTGATGCGTCTGTTGTATAATACTTTGTTGTTTTCCCTATGAACAATGTCAAACGAGGTAGCTTAGCCGCATATATTTTGACGTTGGTTGTGTGGCAACCGCAGACCGTTTCTGTTTGACATGAAACGACTTGTACCCTATTTTGTGATTTACCCTTCGGAGTGGAGTTTAGTTTTGTGCAGGGCAATAGTGATGTCCCACCTTTCGCCCTCCTTTCAAGCAAATCATAAAACCATTAAATAAAAATATACACCAAGCGAAAGCGTATGCGACTTCCTTCCGGTGTAAGCCTGCTTTTAACATTGGCCACTGAAGCTGCATTAGGGGATTCGATTAGAGCTTATTTTTCTACTTTTTTTTCCTCCCCGAAATGACATTAAGGAAGATGGATGTGGAGATTATGCAAAGAAGGATAGGATATATTCTGAATGAGGAAATAATGTGTATATTACGAAAGTGATATAGTGATGGAGGTCCTTCTATAGAATATCTTGCATAATAGGCTGAGTACTAATGTCCAGTAAATGCTTTCTAATCAATTTGTGGAAATATTGTAACGCATGCACACTGTACATATGCGTATGCAGATCGAGAGCACGCTGTATTCACTGGAACACATATCTATAGCGACTGCAATTTTCTTTCATAAAGCTGACTTTGAGTTATTTAAGGAGCTTCCAACAACAGTTTGCTTTACTCAAACACCAGCAAGCAACCAGAAATAATGCTTTTTTATGCAGGGCCGGTCTAAATCCATGCCAGTTCCCTTGGGCACAAAAGAATTTGAGGCCGTATTTGAAAGTCAAAACAGAGAATGACAAAAACATTGTTTTGTAATAATCTTACATGATTATGTAGGCAATAATAGTTTTCTAAAAACTCATAGAAGCAACGCGAGCACGTATCAGCTAGGAACTATAATAAATTCAATAAAAATAATACAATCATAACTAATAATAACTAATATTCAGGGAGCTTGAGTTTAAGATTAAGATTGTTTAAATAAAAACTATAACAGCAATAATACGTACTAATAAGATAAACATACGAGTATGTTATTGAAAATCTTAATATTTTCAGAAGTTTCAGAGGCTTAGATAATTGCTGTCATGTTGTTCAGCGGCTAAAATAAATTCTGTCAGACGGTTCAGGGGCTCAAATATTCTATCGTCAAAAATATTATTCTTTTTCAGGTGATTTAGCGGTGCAGCAGCAAAATAAAGAACATTTTTCCCCTCGGGCCTAGCGGTTTTTCCAATTTTTAATACATGGAGGCAAAAAAAGAAGCTTACAAAAATTCAGTTTGCACCTTTAAGTTCCAAATTTTATTTAAAATAAGTTAAAAGAAACCATAATTTTCTATTAAACTGTATTTTTGGTCTTCAAATACTTACTGATGGAGGAATATTTAGAGTAAAAGAAAACTATAATTTCTAAAGAAGTCAGAGTTTATGGGTTTAAAAATGTTGTTTTGCATTTTAGGTGGATTTGATGTATTTTTATAGGTATACAAATGTTGTCCTCATCTACTCTGAATTTTTGTTTGTCAAGCTCTAACTATATCAAAATAGAAAAAAGTATTGCGTTAGTGAATATATATCCGCCGTCCGCCATTCGGGGATAAGGATGGGGGTCCTGGACGTTAAAATATTTCCCTATATCCCATAAGCTACATGGGTGTACCAATATATTTATTAAACAGCTACAAGAGCAAACTACTTATATTAATGAGGTAAACCTTCCAAAGCTGTCGAAGGTTGTACATTGAGCAAAATAAATGCGATAATATGACAGAGCTCCCAATGGAGTAACTAACTACACGTCAATCTGATCCAATCGTTTTGACGCTTTCAACTTGCTATGATAAATAGTAGCTTTCCTTAAAAAAATATAACAAAATAATACCAACCCATTGCCTTAAATAAATAGGTCTACTAAAGAAATGACAAAGCCTTTCGGATAGCAAACGGTGCAACCCTTTTGATGTCGAGGGACATCCCCTGCTTCTTTATACAATATACACCTCCGCCCTCCTAAAGGCAAAATGTAAACAATTCAACATCCAAACAAAGTGGAGGGTATATAACAAATAATACAGTTCACTCCTTCAAAAGCAGTTTCATCGGCAAACAAGAACGACGCGAAGCTAGGCACTTTGTTTTCATAAATAATTCAGTCCTTCGCCCCTCCTACAATGTCCAACATTTAACCGATCAAGTCACTGGACCCGGGATGGAATTCTTAAATCCATTGATTGATTGGGATGATGGGGTATTTTTTGTTGTCCTAGGAAACTTACGTAGATTTATTTGTCGGGCGTAGTTCTTGCATCAGGCTAATTGAAGCTGGAAGCTAGGGTGGGAGTGTGTGGTACGAGTATGAGAAATAATATTTTAAGGAAATTTGTATAATGAAAGGATTTGGTTAGTTAAAGAAGTTCAGGTCTTTCCAAACAATTTGTACTTCTCCTGCTTCACACCAATCTGCAATAAAACGACCTGCATTCAGAACCTCCATAATGCAACCTACTGTTTTGGAGTCTTCTTAGACTGTCGCTAATGTTGGAACAACAATCAATCCATTCAAAATCTACATCCAAACTACTGCAATCTGTGTGAGCAACTAATGACGGAGTCTGTTCGCACAGCATAAGGACATAATCACCGCTTGAACATAGCGCTTTTAAAGTTTCTGCGACATCCAAGTTTGTATTAACTTGTCGTCTTCCCAAAAATATATGGAAAAATATGTCTGCCGCCAAAGAAATTATATCTATGCATGTTGAAGAAAAGCGGAGATTCCCGACCACCAGCAAGGAGTAGTATAAAATTATGCTTACGCTTGAAATGAAATATGGAACACTGCAGCTATTTTTCGGTTTCCTTCATATAGAGAGTAATTTTTCAAAATATGAAAAAGGAGACATGAACAAAAAATATTTTATTTTATCTTTCAGCTTCCGGCTGAGAGATTTCTTAACATGTTCTTCCATAGCACAATGGAAATCAAAAATAAGGGACGCAAAAAAAATCCACATATCTACGACCATACAAGTATAAGTTCAAACAGGAACTCGTACTCGTTGCCGGCTGAAGCTAACCTCTCTCACTTGGGATCATCTTCCTTTTGAACAGATAGCTCTGTAGGTTTTTCAAATCTTTATTTGTACTCGAGTTGGACAAAAAAAAAAAAAAAAAAGACAGAGAAACGAAGAAAGACGGCCGCCACAAAGGGACCCACAGGCAAAGACAAGAAAAATAAGGAATTCCGTTTTACGGTCTTCATTCGGAAAACCGAGGACCCGAGGATTTGGATAGTTCGTAGGATGACACAGTTAGCGCGTTTGGCGTGGTTGGCCGACGCGGCGATGTAATGGAAAGTAGGCAAGGAAATTTATAACAAGTAATAAAAATCGCAATTGGGTGCGGTGGTGAAATTTGGAAAGGACACAAAAAAATAGATATCAGCTACAAGAACAAGGATATCATATCAAAAGTAAAGAAAATGGGGCGGTCCTTTAATGGATATAAATTGCACGGATGAGCATCCGGTTTATGAATTGTTAGAGCCCATGAGCGGATGGGTACATTTTTTATATTTATATTATATGAAAATTCTCGCCAGGTCTACTTAGCACAATGAATTGGCGCGACCCGTTGGAGTTTTAGTTTAAAAACCAGGGAGGGGTCCTTATGTATATTAATAAGACATGTAATTACATAGTAAGAATTAGGCGTAGTATAAGCGAAATTTCTGTCGATCGGGTGGGACTCTTCTGACGCTAGATAAAGTTTTGCAATCGTGTGAACATTTTGTTTTAAAATAATTTGTACAACGAAAGTATATATTATGTTTTTGAAGTGATTACTTCTTTAGCCTAAGCTAAGTATTAAGTAGACCGTCAGCTCCCGCGTACCTACCCGATAGCCGATACCCGCGGAATTTTTGAAAAGAAAATTCTCTCTTAAATTTCGTATCCGTGAATAAACGGAGGGGTTATAATGAAATACTGACCCTCAGCAGTCATCCTACATCGTGGAATTTCTACCTTTTTGTAGAAATTTTGTTGCCCGAAAAACCTTCAGTGCAAAACAGGAATAAGTCTTCAAGATTGCGGAAATTTCATGAATCGGACGAAAAAACATTCGAACGACATTGCAACTAATTGTTCATAAAAAAGAGATTTGCCGTTTAATAAAAAAATGTCTAGTTCCAAGAAATAATCATTATAATATTAACAAAATGACATTTTTATACCGAAGGTTAATTTAATGTGAATTTCTTTCCGAATCATACAAATTTTACTTTTAGAACATTTTTTTCATAAACAAATCGAGGGAATTTGAGTTCGGTCCTGTCCTGTCAGTCGGTGCTAAAAACACCGACTGACAGGACAGGACAGGGTATTTGGTGAGTTTCAATCAGCTGATGGAAGCGTTCCAAAAGTTTAAATTTGTTGTTTTATTTCACCACGAAAACATGTATTTTGCAAAATGATTAATAACTAATCAAATCAACATACTAAAGGGTGATTTTTTAAGAGGTTTAGAACTTTTTTTAAAAAAAAAAAACACAAAAAATTCGAAAAAATGAATGAAATATTTATTTGAATCGATAGTTTGAACCTTGCAATTTAATGTTTAAAGATAATTTCATGCAAATGTTGACCGCGGCTGCGTTTCAGGTAGCCCATCCGCTGAGTCCAATTTTGGCATACTCTTTCACACATATCGGCCGGTATCTCACGAATGAATGCATGGATGTTGGCTTCCAGTGCGTCAATCGAAGCGGGCTTGTCCCTATACACATTAGCCTTGGCATACCCCCACAAAAAATAATCTAATGGTGTCAAATCGCACGATCTAGGCGGCCAATTGACCGGCCCGAAACGTGAAATTAACTGTTCACCAAACTCGCCTCGCAATTGCGCCATTGTTTCGCGTGCTGTGTGGCATGTGGCACCGTCTTGTTGAAACCACATATCATGCAAGTCAAGAACTTCCATTTCGGGCAAAAAAAAGTTTGTTATCATCGCTCGGTAGCGTTCACCATTGACAGTAACGCTGCGATTCGCATCATCTTTGAAGAAATATGGCCCAATAATGCCGCCGGCCCATAAACCGCACCAAACAGTGGCTTTTTCGGGATGCATTGGTAGCTGTTGCAATGCTTCTGGCTGATCTTCACTCCAAATGCGGCAATTTTGCTTATTTACGTACCCATTCAACCAAAAATGAGCCTCATCGCTGAACACAATTTTTCGATAAAAAAGCGGATCCTCGGCCAGCTTTCCAAGAGCCCATTCACCAAAAATTCGGCGTTGTGGTAGGTCGGCTGGCTTTAGTTCTTGCACCAGCTGTATCTTAAAAGGCTTTACGCCCAAATCCTTCCGCAAAATTTTCCACGTAGTGCTGTAACAAAGGCCTAACTGCTGGGAACGGCGCGAATCGACATTTCGCGGTCTTCTGTCACACTAGCTGATACGGCCGCAATATTTTCTTCACTACGCACAGTACGTAAACGTGTTGGTGGTTTAATGTCCAACAAAGTAAATTTGGTGCGAAATTTGGTCACAATCTTCCGAATAGACTGCTCAGAAGGTCGAGAATGCCGATCATAAAATGGAAGCAGCGCGCGATGAACATTTCGAACCGAGCACGAATTTTGATAGTAAAATTCAATAATTTGCAAGCGTTGTAAGACGATCCATGGTTAAATTGCAAACCAAACTGAAGCTGTTTGACAGTGACACAAGGTACTAAACACACGTCAGCTGTCAAAACCAGTGTTGCCAAAACCAAACCAGCTAAAAAATCACCCTTTATAAGTAATGGAATAAACTGAGAACTATATTGTGTTTGTTTTCGTTTGTTGTTGCGGAAAATTATTTCGCCGGCGAATGTCGACAGAAAAAAGGCAACGATTTCAAATTAAAGAATTGATAAGGAATACTAAAATTTTAAATATGTTGGAGTTCAGGGGAGAGATATGAACATTCTTTTCATGAATTTTCCGTGTAATAAAATAAAATAAAAATAAATTACATTTTAATAAAAATCTACCATTAATTGAATTTTTAAATAGCGAATTTGATTTAACGATGAGCAATTATCGGAATCTTAGCACAACGAGATATTAAACTACAATTGATGCAGCCTTCACAAGATATTTAAATAGATTCGAATCAAAATTGTTTGTTTCCTATTATAGTTACCATAAACCTATAGTATCAGTTTTGGAATATAATGATAAAAATGATGATGATAATGATGATGATGGAAGAGTTGCTGAAATTGTGGATGAAAATTCATAAGTTTAATTAGTATTCATTTCAAAGAATAGGTACCAATTAATTAAATTTAATATTTCATGTATTTGTAAATTTATGTCTTAAGCAATAGATTGCAATATCTGTACCTATGTAAAATTATAAATATTATTTTTCATGTACAGCATTAAATGAAAATGAAAATTGTAATATAGTTTTTGTAGTAGTAGCTTATAATAATGAAGAAAAAAACACCTCATTTAAGAGTATTTCCTGTACAGTAAAATATTTCCTGACGGATCGAAAAATACGCACGTAATTGTTCAAGTTTTCACTTCTGTCGGCACTTCTGAGTGCCACTGTTGTTTTTTGTTCTTTAAGGGCACCCCGCAAAACAAAAACCTAATGGCGGTAAGGCACAGCTTCAAACTGACCAATTAACATTGCGTCCTACTTATAACAATATTTGGTCTCGACTTTAAATTTACGGAAGCTCACAATTTTTATGGAAAATATGGCCATTTTGAACTACCAAAATTTTAGGTCGAACCTAAAAATGTTTATGTAAATGCTGATTTTCATCGGTGTTCACTTCATGACGATGGAGACACTGAGTGTTTTTCACAAAAAAGCCAGTCCCATGAACTTTTAGCTAAGACTTGCGTACAGCTGTTTTTGCATTCGGGACTTCGATGTTTGCTGCGACTCAATTTTTTAGACCTTGAAACCGAGTAAGGGCTCTTTCCGTTTGAAACCAGTTGTTGAATTTATTTTTTAGTTACCGGTGCATTCGGTCTGGCAATCCTTAAACTTTTCGCCGTCGTTTCGATGCTGCAATCGACATGTAATTTCTGTTTATGTTGCAGTAAGTTTCAAATTACTTGGATCTGTGTTGGGAATCGGCTCCGCTTTGTTACCCTGTAAAAGTGACCTTTAATTTTGTTTCCAATCGGATTGGATTTCGAAACGTATACAGTATTTAAATCTTTATCATATATACTTTATGGAGACAAAAGCCTGACGGAAGGCTTTATTTCAGGCTAAAAGAAGTTATATCCTCATGGCAGTGCTGTCCGATTGTTCATTCTGTATTCCTTATAATGACTTCGAGTCTGAATTTAAGACTGACATAAATTCGCGAACCCTTTCATCTTAAAGTACTTTATCGTTAAAATCGAGATTTATTCACTGCTAGCCATTTCCACGCCAATCTGTCACAATTTTCGCTGATGTATAAGACGCTTAAGTGAACCTTCCGAAACTCGCGACCTCACCCACCAACTCTAAATCATTAAGGGTAATCGCCAGAGATTGTGAACTGAATAGACCATCTCACCTTGGACCTGCTTAGATGACGCCTACTGTGGTAAAGTATGTGGTCTTGGAATCCGAGTTGGGGCACGCGTTTCACGTGACCAAAGCTGCGCTCGATATAGCACAGGTACCTCACGTGTAGGCTCGAGCCGCGCACTTGGTAAACCGAGAATGTACGCAATACAATTGTTACTAAACATTGCACAAGAAGAAACAGTAGGAAGATGACTTACAAGGATTATACAGTATAATCGAAATCCTACCTACGTACCATGCAATTGTGTTGTCATCACCCTACAAATGTGGGGGTGACGCGCCACCATAACTAACTGAAGAAAATTCTACGGATTCCTTTCTGATGCAGACAAACTGTACTAGGTCAGCCCCGTTCTCGGCATCTGACAGTTCTCCGAAACCCCACCTACACAAGAGAATCTCCCTTCCGGCTAAAAATTGAAAACAATTCTGTCTCTTATCGTCAGCTGTCTCCACAAGGTTATGTTCGCCCACGAACGAGACGTGCGTCATGAAATTGGATGTATGTATTTTAAATATATGTACTTGAGAAAAAGTGATCCTTAATAAATTTAATAAAAAAATGAAAACTTCCCTATCAAAAAAAAAACCAATGTATAAATTATTTAAGGTGTATCTTGTCCAAACACAAATTACTGACAGCATCGTTTCACAAAGGTGAACTCAAATATAGTAGATTGTCCATTATGGGCGCAGGTGCTACTGACATTTTCTCCATGCTGATGCCATCGCACTCTATAAAATGAGGGTATCCCTTGGCAAAGATTACCGTCTTATAGTCTGGTTACATTACCATGCCCAACGGAAAAGGGAGAAAGCCAGCAGCATTTTATTAAATCCAAAAAATACACCTTAAATGTATAAAAGGACTCGGAGCCACCGTGCACCAATCATAACCCAAAAGCACCATCTGGGGGATCAGCAGCCAGTCACTCAGCAAGCCTTGGTAGGATGTCATATTTCTACCAACAACTACTATGTACAGTTCACAAGGGCATTACGCAAAATGGTCACGTTTATGTGCATCACGTTCCAATTTACTCCGCACCAAAATACAAAGTACAAAATGAGATGTGTTTGCCTCTTTTTAGCTCGTGTCGTTTCTACTTTGTTACTATGTCCAAGTGGGGGTGCTTTTTCCTTTAAGAGCTAATCAACATTGCGCCAGTGTTGGTTTGAAAAATTAATTTTAATAACGTTTCATCTTGTTGCCATTTTCAATAAATCGATTTTGCCCGATGGTGAAAATTATTGCAATTTTTTTTTTTTTTAACTTGCTACTTATTCATTTATTGCTTACCACATGTCAGTCGCACGAACACATAAGGACTTGATAACAAGATTTCGAAACGTAGCACAGTGACTAACCCGGGTAAGTGGTGCTATTAATTTGATGTAAGCACGTCTCGAACTCATGAAATTTTGATTGGCTGCCTTAACCTAATAGACATTGGATGGACGATGAGATCAAAAAGTGGTCCTTTTCCATTTGGTCTATGTCCTGACGCTATTTTTAATATTTTTTATTTAATGCAAAATGCAAATGTGTACAAGCTTTGGTGCGGAGTGTTTGGAATGAGGAATAAAATAAGCAACAGAGCGATGAAGTCAATATGGTCGGAAGACGTGCGGGTACATTTGCGGGGAGAAGTGAATAACGATGTCGATGACATCTTCCATGCGCAATTTTCCTGTGTGACATATTTTTGTAAAGCTTCGGAATGTGATATCATGTTTAAATTTACTGTTTATTATTGGCTGATGCCCAAGTGGTCGTACCAAGTGCTGTTGGTAGTCGGAAATAGATTGGACAAATGAACATCTACATTGACCAAATTGTGCAACTTGTATTTTGGCCATTTATCTGAGAAGACGTATACTCGTCCCGGGAGCAAGTGGGACAGGCGAAACCACTTATTTGAGCACATATTTGTGTTTCCCCAAGGGTGCAGCTGGAATGCATAGCCCCAGGAAATCATATTTACCTCTGAGCCACTGCGCCCACTCTGATTCAGCTCAGCTTTCCTACTTATTATTTACTATTTTTTTCGGACAGTGAAGGCGGATGGTAACCTCGGGTGACACGATGTCTTTCAGCCTAAGACGGTTGGCCGTTCATTTCACTCATAAAAATAAAAAAAGGTTCCTTTTTATTTATATTAAATATATAAAAAATAAAATAAATTCTCAGGATAAATTTGAGGTTCATAACGTTTTCTAGCTTTGACTAACTATATGTTCCAGAAATACAGAAATATGTGACAATGGTTTTTTTTTTTTTTTTTTTTGCGCAACAGCTGAGACTTCTATAAAAGTGTTTTCAAGTCAACAAGGAGCTAGAGTGTCAAACAATAACGTTTTTCCCCAGTTTTAGAGCACTAAGTAGGTAAAATGATTTGTGACAAAGTGTTCGCGTTCGGTCCAGGGAGTGTCCGCATAGAGGGACGTAAAATGGATGAAATCAAAAAACTTAAAAAAACAAAATTGGACACCACCAACTAGTTTTCGTTTGACGTTTCAATCAGGCGTGAGACACTAGTCGTTGAACTTCGGTGCAAACTGAAACTGTTTTGGTTACAAATTTCGATCGTATTAATTAAATAAATAAAACGAATTTAGTGCATTTAAGAATAATATTAACCCATCAATTAACTGTGGAAAATGATTTTAAGTTGCGAGCTATGACGTTCGTTCGGTCAGCCATTCTGCTGAATTTCCTTGATATTGCAAAAGGTGTGTTTGTTTAACCAATGCAACGATTGGAAGTCGTTTTCGTAGAAAAATGTTGTAGAGGACAGTGGGATAAGCAGGTAGGAAACGATTTTTTTATTATTTTATTTTACATTTCCCAGGGGCATCAATGGATCTTTACCGATCCACAGTGCTATGAATGCAAAATAATTTTGTCAAGTTATCCATTTTACCGAAACTAAGCTAAAATCGTAGTGGGCGCAGTAGCTCAGGATTAAGTGTGCTAAGCTACTGAGCATGGGATCTCAGGTTCGTTCCCCAGAAAACTACTTAGAACATCTTAGGGTGTGTTTTTTTACCACCTCTCGCGAACGTCTGCAAAACTTCTTAGAGTGCAACTGTCATGAAAGCATACAATTATAGGTCAACAAAATAGGAACTTACTCAAAACGATTAGTTGTGAGAAGCTGTGCCTAAGGCTCCTATACGGTCCGGTTGCTTAAAGTTCTTAATAGTTTAAATTAAAGTAAGAATAACACCCGACATTCGAATAATTCAACATTTCGTTAAACGTGCACTGTAGGCCCTTTACCTGAATATTAAATATGTCCCTTTAGACAGCAGTAAAGGATGCGGCTTTCATTGATTTCAAGCATAAATTTAAATTTTAACTCGTACCGATATTGCTCAAAATAAGTTCCATCTTGTACTTTCTCAGCCACATGAGAATCTTTTATATCAATGTAAAGTACTAATCCAACTTAAACAGATACTTAAATTCATAAACACACATATCATGATTCTTGCAAGTTTATCCCTACCCCACAGAACTAAATATTAAGTTCAATTATGCGAAACTCTCTATCATTTCAAATGTGTGTACACATTATATAGCGTGTTTGTGTGACGAAAATTATGATATCCTTTCTAATCCACACAACATGGTACACAGAAGACCTCACAATATGTCTTCGACTAAAAGAAGCCCCTATAACATACACTTACACATGTTCGGATATGGAACTCTCAACCACTGCCACACAATGTTCAAGTTCTTTATTACATCCAACTCATAACAATGAAGACATTCTGAAGCGATGAAACTATCTATTCACATGCGATACCTCCATTAAGTACATCAAACCATCGGAATTCCATCCTCGATAGTGTGTAACCAACAATGGGTGAAACTATATGTATAGTACTCTGCCGCCCTCTCACATCCGCCGCCCCCTTCGCGCGGCAGTCTATATATATACTCGTAGAGTGTGGAAATTTTACGAACCGCAGAGGACTCTGCCGCACTCTCCTCGCCCCACCATCAAAGGGCTTGCCATGAGTCCTTTTGTCATGCTGCCTATTTGCGCAGAAAATGAAACTCTAAACCCCAATTAAAATTTGCAATTTAGAGAGAAGCTCGGGGGTTTCGATCTTATTGAAAACCAGAAGCATTATTACGACGCCGCTTCAAGTGCGGAGGAATGCCTTTATTTCGGAATTGTCAATAGGAAGTTTTTGATAAATTTCCCAAGCTTAATTGAATGTCTACTGGCTGGAGCTAGAGGAGTGAAGTACAAGGATAAAATATTAACCCTTTCCGATGCAGCAGCAAAAACACAGTAGAAAAGAAAAAGAAAATGAAGAAAGAACTCAAGTAATATAGAAACGAACGCGCCCACAAACTTCAAACGTCGACACAATTCAGAGAGTTCCAGCTCAAAAGGAAAGTGTTTCAAATGGATTTCCCTTTGAATTTCCACAGCTCTGCGTGTGAATTTGTATGAGAAATGCCCATTTCCTGGGCTCCTTGTATCAATGAAAGTGCATTTGGCGACATGTTTGTTGTCGTCGTCGTCGTCGTCGTAGTAGTGGTTTAGTTAATTAGAAAACATAAATCAAAAAAAGTCCTCGATTTGCATATAAAACACCAACACACTGATGCAGTCTGTGTTGATGCATATACACTGGAGAGGTAAATTAGTTTTGCGTAATGAGAATTTTATTAATAGATGTAGTTGGTTATAACCCAATATGGTTGAACAACTTTTCGATTGTGGAAGTTCCGTAAAGTTAAATTCATACGCGAGGCTGGGCAGAAACAAACGCCATCTGTGAACGCTGGTGGCTGGTGATGTATGCATATAGCGAATTAAATCGAGCTTTCCCATTCAACTGGAAGAAGTGCAAAAGGGGTTTCTTGCCGAAGGCAGAAATAAAATAGTTACCCATAGTATCCGATCATAGACATAGAATCATTGGAGTTGTGCTACGTAGCAGGGTAGCTTATAGCCCCCAAAGTAGCATTCCAAAACACATTTTAGGCCTGGCGACGTGCTGGTGTCAATTCGTGATCCCATTTAGGAACTTCTGTTTCGAAACAACGAAGTAATAGTTCCTTTTTTGTTTCGGAAGTGGCGCAATGCAAAGTAGGAATTGTTTTTGACAAAAAACCGCATGTTCCATCTTTGAACACACAATTTCAGTGTGAATAAAGTGTCTTAACAATTATGTTTAACACAAATTGGGAATAATATCTCATTAATATTGAATTCTATTATTGTGTATGTATACCATATAAATTGTGATGTCATTCATGTGTAACAAAAACTTAAAAAAAAAACTGCCAACTGCTACTATAGAGTAATTGTGTGCACGAACACACATCTCCACACATGTTCACGCTGCAGACAAAATGTTTCATTGAATAAACAATTTTGACACAATAACGTAACTGGGTATATATAGAATTCGTGGATAGGAATATTCGTGAATGGGAAATGCTACCTAGCATGTGTCTTAAATCACAGCCCATAAGTTTGAAACGACATAAGACAAACGAAATCGGAAGTTGGAGTTGTTGGTGTGGACAGTACAAGGTAGACTAAAAGCGATCACCCTATTGGAAGAAGCTCCTTTTTTTGCAAATGGCCGCCAATGTAAAATCAGTTTTGCCATTTGTGGACTAGACAGATGTTGAATACAAGTGAACAATCCACGGAGCGAACACTCCCCAATAACGCGGTATAATCGAAGTGGACGATTTTTTGACCAAAATCATAACGAGCGATGAGGCTCATTTCCACCTCAGCGGGTACGTGAACTAGCAAAACTATCGCTTCTGGGGCACCGAAAATCCACGGGTCGCCTCATCTCTCGTTTTGGCGATTTCCACTGGCCCGCACGATCGCCCGATTTAACCGTTCCAGACTTTTTTTTGTGGGTTTTTTTGAAGACCCGTGTTTACGTGACCAAGCCCGAGACCCTAGAAGCCCTCAAGGACAACATTCGACACGAGTGCGAGAATCTGTCGCCCGAAGTTCTCGCCGAAGTGATGAAAACGAGCTCGTATGCCAATCAATTGTGACGGCGCCCATTTGGCCGATATCATCTTCTGGACTTGACCAATAAAATTCTAAAGGTTCTAATAAACATCGAAGTTTTTCATTTAGAAAAAAATTAGAGCCAAAGAACATCGGATGACTTCTGTTGGCCCACCTTGTAGATGAAGGTTGTCGTGACTTCTTTCGTTTAGCCCTTAGAATTTGTAAATCAGTAAGAAGGTTTGGGAAATAGGCTTGCTGTATAAATCGATTCAGCTGTATCGAACGAATAAACATCAGTGCTTCTGCCAACACTGAAAGAATTCTCGTCCATAATATCACTGAATGTCATTCACAGAGCTGAAATTCTTACATCTAATGAAGTATTCATAAACGCAATGTACAAATTCTTGAATATTTCGCTTGATTTTATGACCACAACATTGCCTTCATGAAACTAGAATCATTAATAATTGCGATTCTTAATTGTTGTTGGGAAATTATGTGTCCGAATTTCAACGAAATTGTTCATAAGTGTATTAACGATTCTTGAAGGCATCGTTTTGGTGCACTAGTATTGATTGTGTCATCTTATGAATGATAACCTTAAATGCATGAGACTATTCATTTGTTTTATTAAGCAACCATTATTTGAATGTATATTTCATTGAACTGTAGACTACAAGAATGAGATTTTTGCAAAATTGAACAGTTTCATTTCTCAGCGTCTAACTCTAGCGTTGTATGACCAAATATTTAAATTGAAAGAATAAATACAAATATGTAAGGAAGTAAGACTTTTTTTTTGTTTGCGACTTTTAATACGCATGAATATTTTAATACCTTGCACATTTACTTTATTTGTTTTAATGTAATATTTCTTTAAAGTGCAAACTTAAACAATCAATGTCGTATGCAATTTTGTTCCAAATAGTTTACATGTTTAATATTTATTTAGACGGTTTTTTCCTGGTGATTTTTCAGTTCAGAATTTAAGAAAGTTAATTTATTGGACTGTTTTCACGTAAGTATTATCATTGTTAAGAACATGTGCATAAAAAATATGTGAAAAGTTTTCTAAGTTTTAGTGTATTAAAATAGTCTTTTACTAGCATTATCTACAACTTTACCTACTTCTTGACCTGAGTAGATATAAAAAGTGAAGTGAATATCGTTTGGTTAGCTTAGTATCTATTTTGTATAAGATTGACAAGGACTTTGGAATTGTATCTGAAAGTCGTCCAGGAATCCTTACGCGATGGTCTGAACAAGTCAGCCTTTTACAAAAGTTTCTTTTAAAGGAAAACATTTCACGAGACAAGCAATGAGGGAAATGCTTGAAAAAATGGATGTAGCAGATATTAATATTGGAAATTTGTTTTCTAATCTACGTAATTGTTTATTTTAATGCGCACCCATTGCACTCATATTTTTTTTTTTTTAATTTAGATAACGCAGCAGTGAAGCTTATATGGTGCCTGCAGGCATATCTCGGTCGTAAAATAGGAGGCTTTCGTGTTTTTTGGTACCAGCGTCCAGGAGATGCATGCCCATATTGATGTTCGAAGAAGATCTGTATTTTATGTTTATTAGATTTAATTATAAAAAAATGAAAAATGCACAGCAAATACATATAAGCAAAAATTATACTTTTTTACTTCTAATGCGGTTTTAGGTTGAATATTATTCATACACTTTAAATAATTTTGTACTAAAATGTATGGAAATGTACACAGAAGCAATGAATTCTTTTATAAAAAGGTAATGATAGGCTTCATGTACTTAAAGTCTTTGTTCATATAAACTGTGATATTTTACATAAATTCAATGAATTTGCGCATAAGTTCGTTGAATAAATACATAAACCCCATGAAAGTTTTCCGAAAAGTCTAAAAGACTTGATATTCAATATTCATAGTTACAATTACTGGATACATTGTATTCATGAAGTCTACATAAAATTGTTTCCATTGCTTTTATGAACAAATCATGCATGTTATGTAATGTTTCAGACCATTATGAATATTTTAATACACGCAATCAACGGAAATACATTGATTGAATGAACTCCTACTTTAACTCAATTTCAATGATTTTTTCATACTGTCTATGCATTTTTTCATTGTCATTATGTAGGTACCTTTTTGGTTCAGTGAAGAGGGTCTTCGAACCCCCGAACCTTTGACCGCCCGAAGCCCCATTTCATAGAGAATATAAGTAAAATTCACTAGATTAAAGAGAATACAAGGCTGTAGTATCTCATGCAGAGACTCTCCAAGGGTTTGGAGACCGATCTGTAAGAAAATTAGTTTGATTTTCGACACACGGAACTCAATAATTTATAGGTCAAACGGAAAATGTTTGGGATATTCGGTTTTTGTAAGTATCTGTCTAAGATATCACCGTAGATCGAGCTTTGATCTTAGCGTAACACCAATCGTAACCGAGTGCGTCGGTTTATTTTACGACATCTCTGTATTTTTATATGAGCACATGAAGTCGTATACACTGCCCTAGTAAAAACATCACAACATCACCTCGTACCACTGCTAGATTAAGGATACTAAATGGTCTAAGCGAGGGAACGTTTACAACTAAAAACCATAATTTCTCTTCTGCATACCAAACCTTTTCAATTCTAAGTTGTTAATTACCAAAAACTTTGCTTCAGCTACTTGTGCCTTGGTCTTGGACTGCCTGATGCATTGCAACACTCAGCATATAAGCTGCTTCCAGCAGAACATTAGAGCAAATTCAATGGAAAATTATCTGCTTAACACATGGCATCACGCAAACCGGCACACCTACCGCCAGATCGCATATTAATCTCCAGCTGATGGACCTATATTATACAAAAACAGGAGCTGCAAGGAGTTCTTCACTTAAATAGTTCTGCCACACACCAAGGACAAGGAGAAAAACTCCCCATAACATTCATAAATCTCTTCCAACTTAATGTACTTGGATTACAGTAGGACGAACTCGATAAAGGTAATTTCCTTTCTGGCGCCCCTCAGATTCTATTTAAAGGCAAACGCAACCAATCCGTGCTGGAGTAACGAACAAAGAACCATCAGCCGGCATTTAAAATCACTTTATTTGCTACCACTTGGCTGTTCGTCTTCTTCCCCATAATTCCTCTCCTCCATTCATCGTTGTTCGTTCGCCAAAAACTATCCCACCTTGCTGTCAGCCAAGAAATAGCAAAAAAAAAAACAAAAACAGGAAAAAAAATTTAACGAGAGCACTGTGTTCAATGTGGACCATCAAACGCAGCTCACCTACTCCATAGAACTGCCAAAAATAAAAGAAGGGAAAGAACCAGGATCACCGCCTGCTTCTGGTGCTCTATACTGCTGCCAGGCTTTGACGATGCTACTACAAACAGACAGGAATGAGGATCGGACTGCTACTTAAAACTCGAAATATTCTAACGTTTGAGAGAAAAATCCGTGCCCAAGGACTCCTTGTTCCAGGATTGTGTGGGTTTATTTTTTTGTTCTGCTCTCCTGTAACTGTTTCGTGTTTTTTTTTTTTAATTTTTCCCGATTGGTGAGCTCTTTTTGTTGCGCACGGGATTTTTTCCCCGCTCTGCTGCTGCTTCACGAGAGGACGAAAAAATTGCTTAATGAAGTAAAAACGGGAATAAATCTCGTTCTATGAAGCTCTAGCTCCCAAGAGTCGGTGAAATTCCCTCAAGCAAATTAATTCTATTTGAATTGATATGAAAGAAGCGCTAGTAATAGTAGCAGTTAAGTCTGCTTAAGGAGTGCAAAAACAAGAGGCAGCTGCGTTAGTCGGGGCGAGAAGAGGTTACCAGACTCTAAGTGAGCTGAAACCAAGTACTAGGTAGGTATGTTCGAGGAATGGGGCAAAAGAGGAGTTCACGAATTAAGAGACCTGAAATTCAGATTAACTGCTACGCGGAACTGTGGTGAAATAGTTGGAGCGTTGTTGAAACGTTTCAATGGCCTTGATGTTGAATTAAGTTCAATGAAATGCAAATGTAAATGAGAGGCGAACTTTAAATGTTTTTGTTTCTTCTCCCTACACACCACCATCAGATAAGACGGAGGATTTATTGCCCGAGGTTATAAATTTAATAATTTCAATTTGGCGGGCAGGTTATCCTGTAGTTGTAATTATTTACTGTTGTTGAACTATCGTAAGCACGTTCAGTGGGAAGAAGAGTCCGACATTAACGTCAATCTGGCGAAGAAAGAAAATGGGTTTCCGCACGCAAATACACCTTCCACCTTTCCAAGTGAAATCGCATTTGCCATTTGGAACCTATCTGATGTTAAGTTAAGGCATTAGCATTATTTCTTCCCTGTTGATACACAGTAAAAAAATCAGAACAGTTTCAAGGGCACAATCGTCCGAACCACGACGAAAACTAAGTACTTCATCAAGGTCACCACCAAGAGCGATATTTACGATCCAATCGTAGTATGGAACGGATATGAGATGAGAAACAGAAAAAGTTAGAAATATGATAAGTGAATTGAATTCGAATTTGCATAGCATACAACCTTAAGGCTGAATAAGAGAGACTTATCCTTTGACAAAAACTCTCTTGAAAAAAAGAATAACACCTACTTCACCCTCCTCCCTTTTGCACTTACTGATCACCGTAGCCATGAGTATGAGATCAGCTTGGGTACACATTTTCAGTTTCACAGCAGACACGACAAACTAAAAACACTCGTTACAACTTGCAGCTCCTTTTCCTTTCTGCCCACCACAGGGAATAAATGGCGACGTCAATGTCAACGTAAAGTTTTTATCGATTCTTGCAAAAAAGAACTGCTGCAAGTGATTTTCGATGTCTGAATAAAAGCATCAAAATTGATTACTGTATCCCTGTGGGTAACAGGTAAAATGAAACCTGCCGCAGACAGGCTTACCCACTTTGATGTCCTCTTTAATATGGGTAAAATAGAAGAAAGAACGTCTAACACATACAACAGGAAATGGTAATATTTCGCTTCTATACATTCTCGTCCCGAACTGAAAATGTTAATTAATGGAATAATAACTACAGGACTATACCTATACGATACGACCCTTGATTTGCATAGAACATGGAAATCCAACGTCATGCATATTCTATGGCTAACAGTCACACAAACCACGTGCTCCACTGGAAAAGGGCCGACGAGCTGTGGTCGGCATATTTATTAGGCAAACAATGTATCTTGACATTTCCTTTATTGTCAGGAAAACAAGATACATGTCCAGATCAAAGGAAACAACACACAAAAGATGCCATTAGAAAATGCCATCGGCGGAGCTTAAAGACAGTGAGGGAAGGCAGTAGGCACCATAATTATACAAAGGACGGGAACAGTTAGTTCAGTGATAAGCATACTTATCTGCTTATGTCTTTTGGTACTCATAGGTGTTAAGTTTATTTATAAGAAAACGATATATGATTGTGAATTTATGTCGCTTTTTGTGAAGACGCAGCCAAACAATCATACTTTTTTAAGACTTTTTTTTAAAATGACTTTGATGAATACTTACTTCGTACTCGAAGTTTTTTAAAACCATCATTTATCACACATCTTTTGACAGATTACAATTTTCGAATTTTATTTGTACGAAAGGTCAACAGCTGCGGCTGTAAATCTAAGGTATCATCCTGATAAACCGTGTTATATGATAAACTGCCAAAATAATGTCGATTAAAATTGCGAATAGAAGTCGCATTTTGGAGCCAATTTCTGAAATATATTTTTATTGATTTAACACTTGTTTCATTACTTTCACATTATTTTTTTGTAATTTCTTAATTCGTTCGTAGAAGCCTGTTCGATGAGTTTTTAACAGTTGTTTAAGAGTTTTTTTTATTTTGTAAGTTTCTTTGAAAATCTTAAACGAAAACCCAATAGGGGCGTTCCTCTCTTTTCAAAAATGACAATTGACAAAGGTTATGACCCGAACAGGAAAGCATTAAAATATTTTCAGATTTGAGCCGTGCAAGAAGTATTTTTAAACTTGACTTGTATATAAAAGTGTCACACGATTTCACCTGGATATTAAATATTTTCAGATATAACTGAGAAATAAAAAAAATACCATTTTCGACCAGGGGCCAGCCGCGACGTCACTGAATTTTGTCGATTTGACAAGCAAAACAATATCAAATTCAGTCACGCATTACTCGATCACGGATGCGGTAATTCAACCCCATATCTAACATAATATATTTCATAGAAAGTTGTAAATTAATATATGTTAATTTTCTTTCCATAGAAATGTTGTTTGTAAAATAAAACACTACTATTATTTATTTATAGTCGTTCTATTTATTTATTAAATCGTTTGCTTTGTATAAAATCTTAAATTAATCTATCTTGTTATTTATTCGTGTTATAAAAATTGCCCACAACTACTTATCGAATGGGCCTGGTCCATTACCCTCTAGTTTTTACTAGGCTGTCGATTGTCACCCAATTATTTTATTCCTAGCCGTTGTCAAATCTGTAATATGTATTGAAGCATCATTCTGGGAATAAATGTTAAAAAAAAATCTATACCATACATAAAAGAGACTGAAGTGTGCGCGCATAGCTCGAAAACAGATTGTTCGATTTTAACGATTTTGGGTTTGACGGTTTCGTTTTGGACCAACGAATAGGCTACTTTTTGTCGCGAAAACAAAACTTTGAGGGAAAGAGGTTTGAAAGTTTGTTTGGGGAAATTCACGTTGAAAAAAAAAATAAACTGGATAGAAATCGAGTAGTGACTAGTGACACTTCAAATAAAAAAAAAAAAAACATTTTAAGTTTTATTATATTATCTTCTGTATATTTATTCTATATATCTATATACAATACATATTTATATTATATGGGCGTTCTAACTCGATAACCACTAGGCCAATTTTCAAAATTCTTTGTTTGTATTGTTATTCGTATTGCTGTATTTACTGTTTAGCAAGACCTAAAAGGTAGGATACTTTTGGACCCGATAGGTGGCGATGCTGTCGATCTCCGAAACAACTCAATTGATTTCAATGAAAATTTAGCGGAATAAGGTCGGGACTTTATACGAAATGCACGGAAAAAAACGGGTGGGTACATCTATATAATAAAAGAGACTTCGTTCGTACGTGCACTCAAAACTCTGGAACGGATTGTTCGATTTTTACGATTTTGAGCTTGGCGGATTCGTAAAAACTATGCTACTTTTTGTCGTGTAAACAGAACTTTAAGGGGATAAGATTGGGGATAGAAGCCTGTATGGGGGATCGCACTTTGAAACGAATAGACTGGATCGAAAAACGGGTAGTGTCACCAAAACAACAAAAATTATTTAAAATGTTTAATTTTTTAATTCTTTGGATGTTCCGGAGTGAAATTGAAAGTCGGCCCGGTAATTATTTTGCTGCGCAAACTGAATGCGCGAAAGTTTACAAGGGAACGCGTGTGATTTGATTGTGAAGAATCTCAAATCAAATGTCATGCAAGCAAACGATTTTGAGGGGAAAATTCATAGGCAAACATTTTTATTCCGCGGATTCCGCTTATTCCGAAGGATTTGCCAACCGTCTTTAAGCGCCTTCAATTGTCCGTGCGTCTCGCTGTCACTATGACAACTAATAAGTCGCTGGGACAATCGCTGGAAATTTGTTGCATCAATCTTGAATTCCCGTGTTACTCACATGGTCAAATGTATGTGGAGAGCTTAGGCTCACATGTCTGCAAACCTTCCGCTCTGTACGTCGTTTACCATAAAGCACTTTAGTGAAAAAGCGGAGGATTGGCCGACACGTCAATCATTGCAGTTTGATTGAAACACATCGACATTGCTATTAGATCTTCAGTTATTTCTATTGTATGAGTATAAGTTTTGAATAAAGAATTTTAATTCAACGAGCAGCTAGTTAATATATATATTAAGCTTGTTTGGTTTCTCAGATTGACTTTATGTCATAAACGTTGACGCAAAATTTCACACTCTAACTATGATTCTCGGATACCTTTATTCCACCTATTCGAAATATGTTGTACTACTCGTTATGAACGTACCAAAATGCTAAATGGACTGTGTTATGTGTTATCATTTTGTACAGAAAAGTTAGGCGCATGAAAATATATTTTCATCAAATTCTCTCTGCTTCGAGTTCAGTTTAGATATACATAAGTTTACATCTTGTACCGGAATTGAGGATGAAGATAGGAAATATCCTATATTTCCATAGAGTGTTTCGCGAATCCCATCCTTTCACAGATAGGCTGTGTTTTTCAAACGTCAAAACAAATTTAGGATAACAAAGCCGAATAATAATGGCCAGAGTAATGCCTTGTTCATATATTCTAAGCGCACAATTCCCACTATTTTTGCTTCTCAGCATCGACCAACCACATTTAATAAACATAATTCTTCTGTTTTTCCACTTTAACATAATTATGCTGCAGCCATATAAAATCTGTGTTGCTTTCTTACAAGTTTTTTAGTTGTCGCTTCGTTTTTTCTTGCTCTTATATGACACTGTCGTTTACGCGAACTGCCCCATATGCACATTTTGCAATGCAACTTTGAAAAACGAAGTCAATTTCGTGAAGCAGTTGTTTTGAAATCTATTCAAAGCAAACACCCTAAAAAGCTGCAGTTCGCATCCTTTCTTTAGGATTATAGGTAAGCATAATGCAAAGAGGATTCAAACTTAAACAACAACCATCAGATCTACATCCACCTGCGATAAATACGGTCTCGCTCTCTGCTTTACAGCTTATGCAAATTTCGCTCAACATTATTTCAAAGTGAATACCTATACTCAATTAAGATTTTGAAGCTGCTAACGAAATGCATTGACATGGCAACTATTGAGTTGATGTTTACTACTCACAGGCAGGTAACACGTTCATACGAGTATTTGTAACTTCGTAAATTAAGGTAAGCGAATTATTTCTGCCTGTTAATTAAGCAATATGCAAAATAACTGTCATTTAACAGGAAAGTTGTGTGGCGGGGGTGTGTTAATAATCAGTCACATGATCCACATTATTTAAATAAAGCCGAATTGTTATCGTGCATTGGAATATCAACATGCTTTTGGTAACAATTACTGGCGTGTTGTAAAGGGTTTTTCAATAAGAGCGCTACAAAAGTTTTTTTAAATAAAACAAAAACGGTTTTGGATATCAATGAAATTCTTTATTCCTGTGAAAGTACGTTCAATGCCATTATGTATTGAACTCCATTTCTTTTGCATGACCATTACGGTTGCAGAAGTCCAGACGCTGAACCCAATTTTCGACGGTTTTCAAGCATAAATCGGCCGATACTGCTGCAATTTCACGTTCGATATTCGTACGAAGTTCATCAACCGTCGCTGGCTTGTTGGCATAGACCACAGACTTGACGTAGCCCCACAGGAAATAGTCTATTCGGTTATCATTGAACGGTAGCGATTCCCATTCACAGTAACGTGCCGGTCTTGATCATCACGGAAGAAGTACGGCCCAATGACACCGCCGGCCCATAAACCACACCAAACCGTAATTTTTTCGGGATGCAATGATGACTCGTGGTACGTGTGCTGCCTGACCAATACTGCATGTTTTGTTTATTGACGAAGCCATTCAGCCAGAAATGATGACGACCATAAATTGGACGTAGCGCTCTTAACGTTGAGGCCACTGACTCCGAATTTCGGTAGTAAATTTTAATAATTTCGACTCGTTGTTGGCTCGTATGTCTTTCCATCATGAAATGGCAAACCTTACTGAAGAGAAATGTCAAAAGAGCGGCAAGAAATTCGGCGTCGTTTGCTGTTCCTGTCGCTCTACTTTTGTAGCGTCCCTTTTGAAAAACCCTTTATATGACATATATTTATTGGATACGTGATTATAAGAAAAAAATTGTTCCTCATTTGAAACTACATGTTCATTCAAGGGCTTAGAGTATTGATACCAAAAAGCTAACCCTCATTTGAACAACCTCCTAATTGCAATAGTGCTTAACGGGATCTCAAAGTTTAAAACCCAATGCGGGACAGTTAAAAAAACAGTTCACCTAAATCCATAATAACAAAGAACCAATCACTACTGAGTTGCACATTGTTGGCCTTAAATAATAAAAATAAATTTAAAATGAATATGCACTGAACCAAATCGCGTATTCATATTGACGGAAATATTTTGTTAAACATTGAAGAAATAATTATTCGGATCGACAATTTTTCATAAATTTTTTCGTGTTATTGAAGATTTAATATTCAAAACAAATAAAATTTCTTTAACTGCTGTCCGATTTCATATTTTATTCAAACCAATGAAATTTCGTCATATTGACAAATGCAAGTCGTTAACAAAACGATGTCCTTTATGTGATATTGACAAAAATATGTTGATAATTTTTAGTAGAATCAGTTATTCAAATTAACAATTTTTCATAAAATGTATCTTCATATTGAAGATTAAATATTCAAAATCAGTAAAGTTTAATCAATTGCTGTAGATACTAATTATTATATTATTCAAGCCAATGAATTTTTTTCATATTGACAAAACCACCAACTATTTAAATTGACAATTGTTCATCAAATATTTCGTCTTATTGAAGATACTTTTTTCCCCCAGCGAATTTTATTTTATTTAAATTAATCACAATATATTTTTTTGACATGAAAAAGGGGAGAGTGGGAAACGGTTTTTTTTTTTCAAAAGCTTGAGATGCAAGTTTTTTTTCGTTGTTTTAATAATTCGTTTTCAATTTTTTGCAGTTATAGAAGTGTACACTTGATGAAAATGTATGTATCGAATCCATACGATGAACTTAATAATATAAGACACCGTTTTCTTTTAATAGTACAGTTTGAGAATTTAAGTAAAATATAACGCAATGTTGGGCAAGCACTTAACATACATATTAAATCGGTCGAGCTGGACCCACTTTGTCTTATAAGGCACTTCCTGAAGAATATATTCCCTCTATAAGAAAGAACAATAAATCACTTATTCTAGTATCAGTGAAATCATTGAAGCCATTTTAAAAATATAAGCCTTACGAAAAATAATCTGAAGAAGATAAGTACCAAACTAAATCCGTCGAGCTGGACCCACTTTTTATTCTTCTTGAAATTTTGGGGAAAATAGGTTCTATTTTTTTTAACTTATAATATAAATTTCTAAAAGAGAAAATGGAAAAGAAATATTGATTGCATTTAATGCGCAGTACCTAGGTACAGTGGACCACGAACGATAACGCACCCTCCATCCCAATGAATCTATGATAAATCCATGCATTTAATATCGTAAGGTCAGTGTCCCTAAAGTAAAGTTGATTTTTAGAGCAAAGAGCTGCTTCAGCTCGAAGCGACTCCCCATTTTCTATAATGTAGAGGTTAGATCATGACTCAAACATTGAATTCATGTATTGGTCCAAATACGTTGACAAACAGGAGATCTTACGCTAAATCTAAGACTGTTCGCCCACAGAAGACTAACCCCTTACTTATATATTCTGTTCCATAGGTAACAAGCGAAACGCCCTATAATAAAAACAATTAATGCACATCACCTATCAGTATAGGTACTCAAGAGCCGCAAACACATCAACTTTTCAAAACTCCTCTGTTCTACGCAAGTACCACTAATTTTGTCGGGCAGAGTATTCACAGAATTTGAGTTTTACAACATTCTCGTAATTATATTGAATTCAGCACCACATTCCCCTAAATTTGTATTATTCCCACATCTTAAATTTTTTCAAATTGAAAAAAATTCTTCAAATGCTCCAAAGTGTTCTTCACATTGACGAAATTCGTCAACTTAAACATGTTTCTTCAAACTGTTATTATCAACTTTTGTCCTCATGTTGAGAAATACCCAGTAAACCATTGCAATACAACCAACTTTTCTTCGTTACATCTTTAAATTAAAGAAATTTCATTATGTGATGGAAAGTTTTTCTTCAACTTAACGAAATTTTCTTCATATCGACATTTTTTTATAATTATTAAAATTTTTCATTATATTTTCTTTAATTTGAATAAATTTCTTTAAATGGAGGCAAACGTTTTCTTCAAATTGAAAAAAAAAAAAAAAAATAATAATAATCAATTTGAAGAAGTTTCATTAAAATGTAAATGTTGATTCTTGTCCTAGAAGTGATAACTTTTATTCTTGTAAGTGAAGTGGTGCAGTGCGGGTTAGTAGTATCGCGTTCGTGTGAAGCTATAAACAAATTTGATGATGTGCAGTATTATATTCGTGTGATAAAAATGTAAGTATTAAATATTCAATTGTTATTGAAAACATTTTGTTGAGATTCTATTTGCCGCCTTTATATTTACATAGTGGGTAACGTATTCAAATGTGATTTTTTTTATTTCAGATAGTCGCTGCTGTGGAATATTTAATAAAGGCTGTGTATAAACGACTAACAAACTTTAGATTATAATACTAATTATTTAATATCTTTATTATTATTTATTATTATTATTTATTATTATTATTTATTATTATTATTATTATTAATTGACTTCAATCGATTAAGAACTTTAAATTATAAACTATTGATTAATGTCTTAATTACTTTTAAATTAATTTAATTATTATAAAACTATTCTAAACTTAAAATTTCTTAAATAATTATTATTATTCCAATTATCTTACTCTTCGCAATTCTATTAAATATAAATAATTATAAATAAAATAAAAACGTTTGACTAAAAAATACATATTTATGTTTTATTCGTTTTAATGGGGTTTCAACATAATATTTTATTACAAGAAAATAATGCATTGAAAATTAAAAATATTTCATCAGTTTAAAGAAATATTTGTCAGATTGAAGAAAAAAATGCGTAGAATTGGAGAATAATTATTCAGCTTGAATACAGTAAGTTGTTAAAAGGAAGATTATTTCTTGAATTTGACGAAAACAAACGTCTAAATGAAGAAAAGTATGTTATTTTGAATGGGACGATGCGTCGATTTGAAAATTTTTTTTCAATTTAACGAAACTAGTACGTTAATATGATTTTTTTTTTTCAATTTGAAGATATGAAAACGTTAATTTAAAGATTATTTTTCAATTGGACGAAAAAAAATGTTATATTGAAAAAGCGTTCATTAAACTCAAGAGTACTATGCGTCAAATTGAAGATTTGTTCCTTTAGTTTGAAGAAATGTTATGTAAAAATGAAAATTTCTTTCTTCAATTTGAAAAATATTTTTTCAAAATGAGGAAAGTTTTAAGTTAAATTGAAGAATGAATATTCATTGAATTTTACGAAATAATAACTAGTTTTATTCAATGTGACAATTTTTTGTGAATTTAACACCACAATGAAAAATATTATGCATTTCATCAAAATGACAATATTTCTTATATTGTACAAAATTTTCATGAAAACAACAGACAGGAGTTGTTGACCTTATATTGATCACCGTTTCTTCAAATCTACATGCTTTTTTATCAATATGACTACCAAATTTGGTTCAGTGTGGCAACGTAAATAAGGGCTACAGGGTATTTTTAAATAGGAATATACATATTTTAATCGAAAATCATCTTTTCATGAAAAACTAGCTGGACCTGGCCTAAAAATGCGAATAAATCGGTTTTCCGGAATTTTCTTTCTGTCTTAACCGCACATACACCAGTATATATATATATATATAGTTGGCTCAACAGGTCTGTAGAGACCCAAGGCCTAGCTTCTCACAACCATTCGTTTTGTGTGAGTTTCATTTTTGGAACGAATGGAAGGGATCTACAATTTTATGCCGATTCCAAACGGCTAATTGAGAAGCTCTTAAGACAGTTATACTCTCGGATGTTTGTCAGACGTTCGCGAGAGGCGGCGCAGTGGAAAAAACCCTAAGTTGGAATTTGGGTTTTTGCGGGATTCGAACCTGAGACCCCTCGCTTAGTAGTCCAACACACTAACCACTAAGCCACTGCGCCTGCACATACACCAGTACGAAAAAAAAAAAAAACAAAAACAAAAACAGAATCGTGAAAATCAGCCCGAAGCGGTTATCGAGTTTCACATCGAAGTAATTATATAAATAGAAGAAGAAGATTGTTTTTGACATTGATTTTTGAAAACGTTTTCAGTCATTTAATAGGTAGGTAAGAGGCTTTACACAATCTTTGTAACCATTTTCGTGTTCCATCGCGCGATAGAATGTTGTCACTGAATAGAGACATCAGCACATCGCACTGAGATACTGAAATATAAATTTAAAAACAGATAGATAGATTTACTCTTTTAGACAACTGTTTCGTTAAATCATTTAGAAATCATTCTTTAACACACCCCCATCGACATAGAATCCCAGTCGCACTAGCTATATTATAGGCAGCACCGCAACATTGTGTTTACAATTCAAATTACAAAGTCATTTCCAACATTCGCCACGTGCCATTATGTATGTAAATAACCATCAAAAGCACCGCAGCAACCCAAACAATGTTTTTACATCCCTTTTTAATTACTCTTACTTTAAATTACAATCCGCCTATCAGATGGCTTACAAGAGCCATCCATTCAAGGCACAGTTTCGACAATTTCACGCTGAGCGTGTGCTCCACCGTAGAATAGGATCGCATGCTGCCACCGAACCCATTCAAATGAACATCCTTAAATCGTAATCAAAATCTAATTAAATAGAGCAACGTTCTGCTCTCAACAGCAGAACGGTTAACTTCATTGGTTTCACCCGTCTCCCACTGGAGTAGCAATGGATGAATGAATGGCCATGGACATGGTCATAATTTGCAGCGGTTTCGGAAATATCATTTCGTCCGTCTGGGGTACACATATAGATATACCCCAAGCCGAATCGCTTTCAGCGTTTCCATTAAGTCAATAAATTGCCCCCTAAAACGGAGGACCGCATATCCCCAGTCCTTTTCTAATTTATAATTTGAAAGTATTATCGAACGCTCATTATCTTGTGGCGGCAAAACTAACTACAGGCTCTGATTCAGGATTTAGTGTTGAGCGTAGGCGCTGTCGCTATTACGTCCTCGTATTCGAGGAGGGCGCAACTACCATGAAATCAAGGTTCATGCGATTTTCACCCTTTATAAAAGGGAGGCAACATTTGTCGAATTTTCGAAATTTACTTACCGCTGCTGTTGGATTTGGACCACCCTTACACCATGTGAGCACTGCGAACATATAATTAGTCGGAGACTTTTGTTCAACACGAATGGCGAAGGGGGGAATGGGGCTCGACACAATCATAAATATTCCTGTTCTGATTAAAAATGAAAAGTCCTCATAAATGACCGGCCACAAAGAAAATTTAGAGACTTCTATACACATACCCAGGGGGGTGGGAATGGAATATCCTTTGGTGGACGCAAATGCTTTTAATTATCTCTAAGAAATAAATTCCCCAGTCGTTCCGGACAGTGTTGGGGCATGGGTGGTGCTGGGAAATAAAGTGGATAGAGTGTCCTTGTGGTTAATTAGTAATAGCAAGGACCTTGGATTACACTCCGTGGATGTGAAGTAAGGCACATTCATATAGCTCCGTCGCTCCGAATGTCAACATAATTTTATCCTTTTTATTTGCAGCCGTGAAAATTGCGTCGTAACCTTTCCGTTTTTATTAGGAAGCGAGGTTTCCTCTTGTATTTAAGTTGTCGTTTGGTGCAGCAGAAACACAAGTTGTACTCGACGAGGATGGCGGATAATTTCATCAGCTTCCGCTTTTGTGAAAAGTGTATTTAATCTGAAGGATTTAATGGGGCGCTTTTATAGGCGTGCAGTAAGCACACGTTTCGTGTGCTCTGAATGGAAAAGTGTTAAGTTTGTTACACTTTGTGCAGATAGTTTTCACGAACATTACACGGTGTATACTATAAATGGCCTTGTGTGAATGGCAAATGTCACGCTGAAGTTGCGAAATGCAAGCAACAGTGTTGCATAGCAATTGGAATTGTATGTGGGATGTATTTGTATTGTATATGTAGTCTAGAAAATAAATAGTGGATGACAGCTGCGTTTCATTAAGATATAAATGACGCACAAAATGCCCAAAAGGTGAAGTCATTTAACTTTTAGACCCATTGATTTTTGGTATATCTATACATATTTGACCCATCGACAGCCGCGTTTGTTTGTAGGTGTAATTTGAACGAGTTTTTCGACATGTTCTTAGACTTGTCTTTCAACGCGTTTTCCTATGCCAATTCTGACGATTTTTTAGACATTTGTGTGGCTTTAAACGAATTTTCGGACGAGTTTGAAGCTCGTCTTCGACGAATTTTCAAAGCGCCTTAGAATCTTTTTTGATCTCAGCATATGAAGAGTTTTTTGGACACTTCTCGCAGACTGATTGGTAGGTATATTGGTAAACTGAAAATATTTAAATCATCGTCTTTTACACACAGGTACTACCCGAAAACGCTTTCGAAAGCTCGTTTACAGTTCTGAACAGTATGCCCAGGTAATGAGCATGTCCTGCGAATGAAACACATCCGAAAGCTATACACCTTCTTGTCTGTAAACGTAAATTATTACACTTTCGATGGGACCAAGGCAATATGACGCAAAACCTCATATGCCTATACGAGTTGTATTGGAAATATCCCAAAATAGATCGAGCAAATATTTCAACCCGTCTCCTGTCAAGTTCACTCCCTCTCAATTTGTCTGAAACAATCTGAACTGTTTTCCAAGTCCAACAGAAATTTTTGGCAACGCAAGCTCAACTCCCAATGTGTGATGGTGTGTGGCAAAAAACGTTGCCAGAACAAATACAAAAAAAAAAGAAGATTAAAACCACGGAGAAAATCCAGCTTTTCGCGTACAACCATACAAATTAGTTTAAAAATTATGTCATCAACGAAGGGTAAGAGGAGTGAAAACGAACACAGAGAAAATCATCCACACGCCGTGCCGCACATGACATCGCCTCCGCCGCCGACGACGATGGAAAAGGATGCCCCCGAAAAGAGTAATGGCGGTTTAGCGGTTAAAATTCGCCATTTTTCGAACTACCTCCAAAACATATCGAGCATTCAAATTATAGCTCAACAGGGAAGCCAAAGGATCCCGTATGTATCTCTTCGGAAGTAGTGGCGATTGCTACTCTGATGTGGCTCTCTAATGCAAAAGTTTGTAGCTCTAGCGGATTATTATAGCGTATTCCGGAAGAGAAATAAATCATCTGTCCGGCTCCCCATTGTGGTTGGTGCATTGTGAGTGAGGCGGCAGCAATAGAGAAGAACCATTCACCCATAATCGTTCGATAAGCCCGAAGGGTTGTGTCGAGGCTCCAGGAACCTCTGCCATGTTGCTGGCTTACTATATTTGTGTGGGCTGGACGATTGCCAGTTGAGCCAACGAAGAGCGAGAGATTCGAACAAATTTTTCGCTTGTAACTTTTTCCCAAATGCTAAGGCCAGGAGCGACATTTTTTATTAGCTTTAACATCCCTTAAGTTTTATTTATGACTTCGCAATGGCAGAATCGCATTTTTCTCTGCTACACCCGCGTGCCGCGTGCTCCTCTTTTGGCGGGATAAAGTTTAAATATTTTTTTTCCTCACTTGTGATGTTCGGTCGCTCATCCCGAGCTTACCTCTCAGCAGTGTAATACGAATCGCGATGCGGGTCGATGGTGTATAGTTGGGTTGCTACGAGGACAAACGATAAAAAGCGTCCTGGTGTAGATACGTTAAGCGATAGGATTTGCTGTCATTGAAAAACCAGAGTGATGGTTATTTATTTTGATCCATAAAATTAAATCTGAAATTTTGTCGTGTTGTGGAGGGTCTTCATTGGTCTGGGGTGGGACATTTAAGAGGTTGCAAACGATATAGGAGTGTGCTGAGTGAATTTCCTTTTGAAACTGCTTTTGATATTGGCCCGCATAAATACTTTGTGGCTATTTTAATGGTTGTTTGTACAGAGCTAGCATTTGTGAGTTTTTATGTGCGGACATATGCTTTTGCGAAAAGTAGCAATGGGAAAATCTTATCGACTCCAAGTCTTCTAAGAAGGTACTGACAGTATTTCGTTTCCAGATTATTTCACCTTTCTGACACTGCCAGATAATACAGACTAAAATCGTGCCATAAGATACCAGAACGTCTTAGAAAGGGCGCTAGATAATTCTGAGTCAAACTTACAAATCCCTACATCGATCGCTGGTTTGAAAATGGTGGCTAAGTTTGGTGAAAGTGTATCCTGTCAATTTAAACTTAGCTATTCGTCGGGAAAACGGTCGTCCCGAAACATGTTTCGGCGAACTTGGTTTAGCTGCCCAATTTGATACCATTTCTATGACCTTAACATATATGCTCCAAATTTTGAGTCTTTGATCTTACTTCCATTGAGTGACACACATGCACTGTCATAACGGAGTAGTGTCATTTGACTCTTGGTTGATAAATAGAGTAGAGTGAGTTGGCATTGGATTCGATTAGTTCAAGTTCAATCTCTGCTTTAGACCGATTTATTGTCACAAACGGTTGGTTAGTAGCTACCCATTCATCTCATGCTGCGGTTATTTTAATATTTCCTTGTTTTTTTTTTGTTGTTTTACTTCCAGTCCCAATCACTCATCATTCATTCTTCACCAGCCCATTATCTACAGCAAATGTATAGCTTTTCAACCTGTTGCATCTACACAAGACGTCGCACAATCACATGACAGAACCGTCCTCTGCCACAACATCCCTGGCACCAGCCGAACGAATTTATCTCTCTTAGTCAATGGCGTGGTGTGTTATATACCCACTGCAACTTATCTCTCGGTGAGTTTTCTAAATAAATTATCCTATCGTCTAATGAAATATTACAACAAGGACTACTTACGCACATATTTATCCTTGTTCTACATGATGCCATCATAAATCATTTGCCAGTTTGTTTGTGCTCACCGATAAATGCTTCTATACTCCCACCACCACCACCACCAGACGGATTACCACCATGTATATGTGTTGTCGTCCTCGTCGCCGCTCCAATTCGATTGAAGACAAAAGCCATTGTTTATTACAGTACGTTCGGTACTGTGTTTTTTTGTTTTCACGTCCTTTACCCTTTGCAGGATATATATATAATTTAAAACACCATCGACTGGGAGCTGTGTTATGTTCATTCCACTCCATCTATTGTATTCCATGTAGGATGAATATTATTCGGAGCAACAAACATGTTCCTGTAACTTACGCTCATCAGTTACACTTGTGCAAATGTATTCACGGTGTTAAATAACAACGGTAGGCGACACCAATATAGCCCAGCACCTCGGGTCCGCCCCCATCTATAAGTATACACTGTGTAGCTCGAAAACGAAAAAAAAAAAAAGGTTGAATACCAAACAAGTTTACCGCCAGGCCGAGCGGACAAAAAATTACACAACAATCATCAGGCATGCATACAAACATGATAAAAGGATTATTTGTTCGTAAATAAATATAATTTTGGTGTTGCTGATCGGATTCCGCCTAAGTGTTGTTGTTTACACGCGTACACAGCTCCCGACATGAATGTTAGGAGTGTGCAAACGGTTCTTACCACCACATCAACGAGCAACACCTGTGCGAAAATCAAGAAACCGTTCCCTTAAGCGTTCCTTTAAGTTGGTGCTGGGTGGATATTGAAAGTCAACATTTTCCGTGAAGGGGGAGATTTTTTTCTTCTCCAGCTACCACATTTTTCAATTTATTGTGCACCAGTGTTAGATCGCTTGAGGGTCACTTTTAAAATTTTTGTGTCGTCAGTCCGACAAGGCGAACTTAAAATGGAGATTCACTTTTTAATTTTTTGACATGCTTTAATAAAATAAAAATTGAAATACAATTTTAAGTTAAATCTGTAAATCAGGTCGTCCTTGGGAAGAAAGCGCTCAGTTTATGGGAGGAAGTAGTGCTGCAAAGAACATGAGAAGGTAAGTGGATTGCATATAAAAGCTAAAGAGTACCATCGTTTTCTACTTACCACGGGATCTGCTTTTTTCCAGCATTGATGGAACCACCAAGCCTTGTGACACAGTGTGTCGCCCTCTGGATGAATGCAGTTCTTAGCCATATTTAGAACGACATCTAAAATACTGGCCGGTACTTTACTGAAAAACGTTTCCAAATGCACGTCGCCATTATCGTCGACAACCTCAAATTCATGGAACAGACAATTCATGTAGCATTTGAGGGCTTCGTCTTCGTGAATTTCACCGTCGCTGAATTCCTGAATTGCCACTAAAAGGAGACGTTTGTAAAAATATTAAGTGTTTCAAATTTAAGCAGGGTTAGTGCATTAGTGGTTGTAGGTTGACTGGTGATTTAATTTTGCTCAGGGGCAAAATGAAGGGTGTTTTTCGTTAGACGTTTGTCATTCGAATTGGCAACACTTTTCACAGCAAATTTGACAGGTGGCAGGCTAATTAGTTAACATACCTACTGCACTTTCTGTCCTATATCTTTCAAGTGTCAGTATAGGAATGCCAGTTGCAATTCGAACTTTGTGAATCGACAGGCTGATAATTGCGTATGGATTCAGTAGTGGCAGTTGGAAAAATGCAAATATTTGCACATACAATCCTACTATTCCGCCGGCTACCTAGTGCAACGGCTACTGCGGTATGCGGGGTCTGTGGTTATTGCCATATTCAAAAAAAAGAAAACATCTCTAACCAAGTGAAAAGAACAATAAAAAAGAAATCTATTCATTATACGCTCACCTTGTGTAACTCCAGTTTTTTGTACACAGATCTCTGCAAATGGTTTTATCAATGCTAGAACTGCTTTTGGCGGCCACTGTAATTGAAAATCCGTTTAGATGGATTAAATCGCATGGAATGGTTTGCGGTGTGGATAGAAAACAAAAGAAATTGTAAAACCCCAGCTAAATACGCAGAAAATCTTGCATCAGGAGTTCAGTGTATGCACAGGACAGAAGGAAAAAATGAAACTTTGCTGACATTTGTGCATCAGTGCCACTCACCTCGTCGTCACGTCGTGGTTGCTGCCCGAGGACAATACCGGAAAATCCGCAAATCAAAACTACAAACGGCCAAAAGTTTTGCATTTTTTCCCTCACTATTGTTATTTTTGTCTTTGTTTTTATAGAACAGTCGTCGTAGTTGCCTCTGCAAACGGAAAGAATTTTAAGCGAATGCAGTTTCTATTTATTTTTTTGCTTTAACTATTTTCTCGTCAAACTGTGTTTTTGTGGTCTTTATATGTGCGATTTAAGTTTTTGCGTGCGCTTCTAAAATTTGACGGGATATGCAAACAAATGAATTTGTAGGCTCTGTTTTTATATAGGAAGAGTCGGTCTAAGTCAGCGAAAATCGTAAATAAATAATTGTTAGGTTGGAGCAGTCACACGCGTTGAGCTTGTGCATTCGTGAAGAGGAAGTGCAAATGCTTAATTAACGAGTAATGGGAGGTATTTCTATTTTTAAATGCTGCACTCAAATAATTGGGGAAGGGCCAACAGTGAGTAATGAAAGTTGAGATATTGAAAATAAACAGAGTCTATAAATGATGGATGTAAGAAACCTCTAAAATAATAATAAGAAAATGTTGCTTCTTATATAACCGAGTTGTTCTTCTATGTAAGAAACAGTGTCTTATATGAAAACAACTCATTTATGAAACGAAATTTGTTATGTGAAAGGAACGAATCCATATAAGAATAATAATTAATTACAAATAAAAAAATGTCCATATAACATCATCGATACGAAAGGGGTTGATGAACACCTCGCAGATATGTGTCCCTGAGATCTGCATAGCAGAGTCAAAAATAACGTATGTAGTCCACTTTTACTAGTTTTAAAAGTTTTAAAAGGCCGTTACCTTCGAATTGTGAAGAACTTTTTCGTTTTTATATCAAATTAGATTTTTAAACTTTTTAAAGTTAACTTTACTGTGGAACCGCAAGTCCAGTGGGATTGCATTTTGGAATAGATTTGTTTGGTTAAATATCTGGAATAGATGCTATTTTAAAAATTCTCTTCGGTAGAAAACAGAAAATTTTTACTTTTGGGTTTTCGGTCGGAGTGTACCTTTAGGCCTTAATTTATGTAGCAATATCTTTAAAAAAAAATGTACCCTGCCTGAAAAAAAAACATTTTTCCATTTTAATTTTTACACTAAATAATTATTTGATCTAGTAATAGTATAGAGTTATTTTGATGTTAACTAGAAAATGGAACAAGGAATACATAAGGTTTTGATTAAAACGCAAATATTTAATTTAAAATATCTTTGGAATTAGTTAGCTTTAAATACTTAAGAAATCAAAAATAGGAAGATGATGTCAAGAAAGAGTATTAAAATCTAGAATCATTTTGATTCATCCGCCAGAGCCATTGTATTCGTTTCTCTACTGATTTCGATTCCATTCAATTAAATCACATTGAACTATCTGCGTTTTGAGGAGACACGAAGTTCGCCGGGGCCGCTAGTTCTCTGTAAATTAAATTACAAAACTTCAGTTAAATAAAGGCAACTCATTAAAAAACACTTTCTATTTTTAGCAGCTGTGGCCTTAGCTCCGTCAGTTGCAATAATTTATATTTTCGAAATCGTTTTCTGGACATTGACAGCTGTCAGAAGAGCTGTTTGCTTTAAATTCCAGCTGAAGAAACCGAAGGACTGTTCGAATAAAGGTTTTCTTTTCTTTTTGAAAATAGCTAAAAGCTATGTCGTTTTGTTCAATCGTTTCGTAAATTACGCGATTAGAGCTCTGGCCTATGATATAAAAAAGCCGCTACGCTTACAGATCAGTTCCCAGCTACGATTACACATGTCCTTTTACGTGGCAAATGCTGATGTCACAAAAATTCCGCCATAAGGTTGTCACTAGCGGGCCTTTCGTAATAGCCTGCGTGACCAGACTCTTCACAGGCGATCACTCGTAGTGACAAATTCAGGACAAATGTGTGCATCATAATGACGTCGGCGTGTCAAAATTTGACATGAAATGTGGCATATTTAATCGTAGCTTCACATTTGTATAAAAAGGGGGTAAACATAAGTTTTATTATATAAGTTAGGTGCAACTCTTCTCTGTTATCTACAACTTCCAAATGACATCTAAGCAGCAAAACCTACTGATAAGAGGGGCTAAGTAATTTTTATTCAACGTACTCCGTTAATTGTTACATATTTTTTTTGTCTAAAGTCCTTAAAAATCACCCAAAAATCGAAAGAATTTAGGGTCGTGTCCCAGCCATTACTTCCCACATCCATATGGAGCACACAAAACTCATCTGGTTAACAACTGCAGTGTCATCGTTTTTCCTCGACACACTGTTTACGCTTGCTGTCAGTTACATTGATTGAAATGCGTTTACATCTGTTTGTAAAATTGCAGCTTATGGCAGCCACGCTTTGCTAGTCACTTCACCAACAATAGGTTCGACCACAACAACTATATACACGGACACCAAATGCACTTGCATTGCATTTTAATTATTGTGAACTTATGCGTTCAGGCAGAAAATTAAATAATTGCGTCCCACTTTGTAGGTACTACGTACTACCCATGCAATTGACTGCCTGATTCGATTATGTTTTTTTTTAGAACTCATCTGTATGAGCCAGCCTTAAAACGACACCCCTACCCAACACACTCCGGATGCACGCGTACATCGTTGTTCGATGCAATTTACATGCGGGTGCAAACAAAAACAAAATAAAATCGAGTAATGAAGGATAATTGGCAGATTCGATAGGTTGCAACTGTGCATTATCTGAGCATTTTGTAATTAGCTATCAGCGTATGATTGAGGGACGTATGCAAGCAGCCTTATCATATCTATTGTATTTTTTGTTCTTTATGGAATGGTATGGCAGATGCTGTCTCTAGAAAAAGTTAGCGTTGAACACTCTATGTCGTTTGCAGTCCAAACCATTGCGGCAATAATAAAATTTATAATGCATTATAATATTGTTAACTGCAGAATTGAAAGGGTTCTTCAGTGAAGAAATGCCTATAGCTACCTTCTAGAGGCGTTTTAACATCCTATTTGGTCTTAAGGAGGTGTGTTATAATACTAAAGTTTAAATAAGTAACCAAGCGACGCGTCAATTTTCTAACGTCTGTATTTCAATGCTGCGATAAAAGTGCACATCCATATGGTGAATGTTTGTCTATTGGAATCTTCTGAAGGAATTTTAGTCAAAAAAAGTTATACATATTACGTAAGGCGGTGTGGTGTGATAAAATATTCGATGTTAATGGAAATTCGATGTTTTTAAAATTTTAAGTGGTATCTTCTAAAGCTTGTAGTTTTTTACATTTGAACTGGTAGGTTCCAAAAAACCTACACCAGCACACGATATCTCGAGATCGGGAAGTGTAATAAAATTAGGACTAACTGTAATAAATTGTAATAAATGTGTAAAAAATCATGTAAAATGTTTCGTTGCGGTCTTTATTTCAAATTTGATTCTCTTGGTAGTGGACAGAAAAGAACGACGAATGTCTACGATAATTCATTACTAAGTTAAAATTACTTAGGGTTTTTTACGTTCTCAAAATGCGGATGCATGTTTTAAAGGTATCTAAAACGAATATTTCAACGGAATACGAATAAAATAGAACTATAAAAGAAAAAAAAAACAGCTTTCCATCTCAATAATTTCTCTCCCCCAGAATTCCCCCCGTCGACCAAAAACAAACCCTAAATCTGGGGGGAAAACCCCCAAACTGGCAACGTCATATTTGGACATGATTTTGTAGAGATGGAACATTCTGGATTCATATGTTGTCAAGTGTAGTTTGCGGTATTTATACTAGTGCTGCAATGTTGATGATATTTGTGGATTGCTATGCATATACAATTATACAAACATGACTCGCGGAGTTGCTAATTATTTTTTTTTTATATTTCATCCTACTCTCGTGAAATTTATGGTAGCCGTTTATTTTGGTTAATTTTTATGGGAAATGTTATGCCAGGTCATTTGGTTGGTCCTTTGAAGGTAATCATTAAAATTATTTCATTTCGAGTGTCTGTCTTGCAATTAGTTTCATGGTTGTGCCGGAAAAAAGGTCCCTCCGACTGGGATATAAAAGCAGAGATTTTTTGAAAAGTCGCAATGACATATTTGAGGACCTTAATGAAATAGCTGCCGGAAAAACAGGACTAGATTAATGCAGTTGTCTTCTGGTTTATGACCGATGATTGCTTACCCTGTCAGTAAGTGAGCTCCGAGGGGTGGATAGCTATTTAATATAATTATGAGGGTTGATGATAGATACTGACAATCAAAATGCGTTAGTTGTTTTTTGGCGTAGAATTGAATTTCGTTTGTTAGTTTGCCGATGTATTTTTTTTAACTTAAATGAATGCAAACTTGCTGACGCATTATGCTATTTTGGGAAACAAATCATCGGTAGCAAATGAGGTGGCCAAGAGATGAAACTGTATGATGCATTTTTTCATGAGAGTTGTTGAAGTCATAAATAAATAAAAATACTGCGTTCTTTTTGTCTGTCTTAAGCACGTTAATTTATAACTACGTTGATACTTATTCGTATTTCGGTTCCATAACGCAATTGTTCGCCTTGGGCTCGAATTTGAGATTTTTGTGAGTATCCTAGACAAATTCAATAATGTCATTAATGTTTGTGTTATACTGGAGCTTTTTTTTGTTAGTGCAAATTGTGTAAATATTTCGTGTCCTTTTAAAATCGAAACATTATTTTTATGTCCGCGTCAAATTGCAAGATAATTTGCTCGCTCCCAAGTCAGGTATTTTTTTATGTGCTCTACTGAAAAATAAAAGTAATGTCTGTAATGCAATAAATCTATTTGAGAAATAAAAACAAAATCATAAGTTCTACAACGAAAAATATAAAAATAACGATAAGCATTGTTGTGGCATAGTCCATGATTTGATGATATATCATACGACAGCATCTCTTAGGTCAGCGTTGTTCTCCATCTTAGATGAGGAAGTAATGCTAAAATGACCAATTGCAATAAGTTCTTAGATTGTGAAAATAAAATATTTCTTCCTCACCTTCGGATCGGCTTGCTTCCAGCACTTGTGCAACCAAAATGCCCGCTCGCACTGCGTGTCACCCTTAGGATATAGACATCTCTTTCCCATTTGCAATGCGATGTCATGCATAGAATCAGGCAGCATTTCGTGCAATTTTTCCAAATGCACTTCCCCATCAGCATGCAGAACATCGGTTTGGTCAAACACACAGTACATGTAGCATTTCAGGGCTTCGTCCTCATGAACTTCGCCATCGCTAAACTCCTTAATCGCCTCTGTGTGTGATTGGCATTGCAAGGTTTTTTATTTTCGAACAAAGTAGTAGGTAATTAGAAACTTGTACATACCGTCAGTTACTCCGGTCTTTTGAACACAAACATCATGGACCGGTTGTAGAAGTTTTAGCAACTCCGGTGGTGGATACTGTGAAACAAAAAAGGGAAAGCTTCGAAATTAGTTTTATAGTTTTGGAAGAAGCAAAGGAAAACTTTAATTATAATATTATGTGTATGCTCATGTGTGGATATAAGGAATTATGTTTATAGGTGTATTCGTAAAGGCTTCTGAATATATAAATATCTTTTATTTTCCGTCAAAGAACTGAAATGTAAACTAGGTACTAGGTATGCAATTATTACATGTTTGCGTTTGCATAATGCTAAACTGGATTGGCACAGTATTTTTGGCGCCAAAAATTTATTTTAATAATTGGTGTGGGACTTAATTTCACGACTGGAAGTCACATGGTTTTCCATAGGTACATGAGATTGTTAGGAATGTATTAATTCAACTGGCATATTATAGTAACGTCTTTTTTTTTTTTGTTTTTATTTTTTATACGTCAACGATAAAAATGATATAAAGGGTCCGCCAAATAACTTTTTTTTTTTGAAAATGCTATAAAAAGAACTACTGAATATTTTCTCAAATTTCTTTTTTTATTTGAAAGTAAAATCCTTCCGGTTAATATTGGAAAATAATTTCATTTAAATGGCTGCCTCGGCTGGCCATATGCAGTAGCCTATACGATCGGTCCAATTTTTAAGCACATTATCGATTGCTGTAAAATTGCTTGATTGTAAATTTATTATCCCTAGAAACAACTATAATTTATACACAGATAAAAAAGGCGATTTGCAACTCCACACAAAGTCCTAAATTCGATTTAATTTTAAGGCCCTATACAAAATGCCTTTTTAAATTTTATTTATAAAAAGCGGTTGAGCTCAGAGGTTCGTACAGAAAAAGCCCCACAAAGTTGGTGGAAGCAAAATTAAAAAAACATGTATCTAAAATTTCTTTAGCTTCACTTTGACATTACAAGAGAAAAATTGTTTAGCAATTTCAGTCCAAAAAATTATCCATGCCGATATGTGACGAATACGAAACATTTTTGGAAATTCTGTATTTCTTAAAAAAAACATTCTTTTGAAAAACGGAATTGATCCGGAAAATACGAAACATATGTTCAACGTAACTACGAGTCTAAGACGTAGGTTACAATATCAGTCCAATGATTAGTTTATTTCATATTTGTAATCATCCAAACTAAATATATTTAGCAATTCGGAAAAGAGAGAACGTTTTCAACACACAAAGAAAATAATTTCTGCTTCCTCTTGAGCATATCCATATAAATACATATCCACATCATATATGAAACGTAGTATATTCCCCCGCTTGATTGCACCATGAAAGATTAATCAAAGGCAGCTCTATGATATCCCACAAAACTAAATAAAATAAAAACTCAGTTGAATTTCTTCTCCTTCTTACTGAAAAAAACTTCTTATACATTAATAACGAATGGTCCGTTATATGCTTCATAAGCCGCATTGCGTTGTGGACTTTTTATATATCCCCATATAGACAACATACTACAACAATTTTATTGTTAAAATATTAAATACAGGAGCACAAGAATTTTATAAAAAAATATGCTATACAAAATCGATATCAAAAAATCTTACCGTTTCATCCCGACGTGGTTCATTTTTCTGGCAAAGGACACTTGCTCCACAAAGTGCAAGAAGAACTAAAAAATAATACTTCATCATATCCGTGTATTGCTGATATATCACTCTAGCGCTGGTAAGCGGCAGGATTAACTTTTCACACAACACTGGGCTGACAATGCAACCAACTCAAAGGATCAAAATGAAAGAAGAACAAAAAAACAAATTTTAAATAAAAATGGATCGGAAACAACAAGGACCGGTATCGCATCAATAACACGGCGAAAATTGGATATTTTCGAGTCAGTTGCAAGTACACCGATACCTTTCAAACATCAAATGTAACTTGGAAATCGATATTCACGGAATCATTTTTATACGTAACGTAGGTGTACTTTATTTCAGATAGTGTTGTTGAGGGGTGGTTCAAGGGTGTAACGAATACTATACTTTGGGTGTTCGTTTCGGCCGTAGGTACTTACTAATAACAATCCACTCACCATTCTGTGATTGTTATTGTGGAGTTTACTCTGTGGGGTGGATAAGAATAAAAAAACCAACAACAATAGCTAATTGAAAATAGCCATGAAATGTCGACCAGGGGCCGTTAAGGTCCATATTAAAGCTTCAGCAATGGTGAGTTGTGTGTAATTAAAAATCAGGTAATCCAGCGAATGCTGTTCATTTACACCATCTCGAGCGGTAGCTGTTAGCAGACGACCCTGGTCAGCTTAATTATCGGGGTCGGTCAAGTGCCAGTTTGTCAATCACTGTAAAGAAATAATTATAAGTGGGGCCCAGAGGGTGCCTGTGCCAGCAGAGCATGGGCATAACCTAGTGTTGGTTGTGATTGTGCCTCAAGTTGACATTAATTACAGAAGTCGTTGGGACACGATTCGTGTTGTTCTGTGTTTTCAGACGGATTGTTATTGTGGTAGGATGGTGCTGGTTTTACGCTTAGTTTACTTTCCACTCATTAGTCGGCTCCAGGTGAGTAAACTAAATAATAGTTAAGTGATTTGTTTCGGTTAGGATATTATTAAGTATACTGGTAGGGTAATAATTGCTCAAGGATAAGGAATTGATTTTGATTTTTGGCCCCAGTACAGAGTAGTACGATCTGGCTGAACTTGACCGCGCAGGCCTTACCTGTAAGTTTTTTCTTTTTGCCGATTTGCACAATCAGTGTGATGGTCTACATAGAGAGGAGTTTATGGTAATTTTCAGAAAAAAAAAACAAACAAATTAAATTCCTTTTCGACTAGAATCGAAAGGCCCGGTCTATATTTGCTAGTATGTGGGCAGTTTACCGGATCACATTGCATACTGGATCTGACGTTTACTGCGCCGGAAAGCTGTTAAGCAGACGATGGTTATGGTTGTTCGACTGTCGAATGTTTGCTTCTCGAACTGGTGGTCATTCTTCTGTAGCTGGTAGCAAGCGCCCAATAAAATAGAAAATGATTGAGATAGACCCATGTGACTTTTTTGCATTCCCTGATTTGTCACGTTTAAGAACCAAGCATACTTTATATCGAAGACATCCACTAAATATACAAGCTTATGTAATGTTTTTACAAATGATTTCATTCTTTCAGGCTGAATGCTCCTGATTAAGAAGAAAGTTGGCAGTTTAATTGAGAGCCTGTCTACTTTCCTATGCTTTCTACAGTCGGCTATAAGATGATTACAGTTCCATTCAAATTTGTTTGTAAATATGCTGCTTTTTGGAATGGTTTCATATAAGCGTTCAAGAACGAGTCAAAACAAGTCAAAAACGAGTAAAAAAACCGTCCAAACGCTTCAAAAAACCTCCGGAAAACGTTTAAAAAGACAGTCGGTAACCGGCAAAAGAGGCTTCGAAAAACACGGTAAAAAACCGAAACAAATATTTTCCACTTATAAATATATCAATGCTTAATCTGTTTTTTTTTAGTTAAAAAATTAAAAAGTATAGTGCCAGATTGAAAGTGGGCTAAGAAAAATCCTTTCCTCGTAGTGGTGGTCAGCAACCAAACAAAAAGTCGTCACGACCCCTACGACCCTAGTACTTCTACTTATACAATGAATCCACAAAGTGCATTTCCAGCTCCCGTATCCGATGCCACGAGCTTGGACCATCATTCAAAAAAATGTGCCAACTCCTTCAAAAGGAACTGGAACTCACTTCTGAAGCCTTTGGCAATTTTGTTATAACACTAATTAGAAAAGTTTGCTTAGAGTATTATATGCATTCGAAAGTCCGAATTGCAACTCTACAACTGGATAGAAAAATAAAGTTAACAAAAATCACTTCCCCTTGCAATTTAAATGAATAGCATAAAAGCACGACTCTTAATTACATCTCCATTAACAATTTAAAGTTTTTTTTTTTGTATTTTACCGTCTTTCAGGGGTTTATTCTTCCCTCCCGAAGGGCCCAATTTACTCAGATTTCGTTGAATGCGAGTATACTAACAAAAAGCAACAACACTTTGCAACACGAAGAGGAGAAAACACAACATCAAATGGCACAACAAAAGTCTGATGGCTCATACACTTAATTAAATAAAAGAAGCCATTAAATCGTTCAAATAAAAGTCCTTCGAAAGAGAGGCAAAGCATGGTGTAGGTTGTAGGACTCAAAAAAAAAAAAAAAAAAAAAAAACAGTCTACCAGCAACAATTCAAGATATCCGACACACAAAAGGGCAATTTGAATATAACAAAGGATATAAAAGCATCCCAAGCTGAAGCCGAACACCGGCAAGATAGAGTTGTCACAATTCGAGAGCTATCACGAGGTGGTTAAAGGTAAGGGCCTTTAAAAGGACTTATTTAGAGAAGAGCATATACTTTGGGTAATACAAGTCTCCAGGGGAGTTTTTCTGCGCCATCGTTTTTCTTACTGAATTCGCGTGCAATTGCCTTTTTGTCACTGCTTTCGCACAAATTGTTACTTGATATTTCATCTGCCTGGACCTGTATTCTGGATGTATCACCAAACTGTCTCTCGCTATACCAATTAAATGCTAATTGTTCTTTACTGGGGAGGGGATATACATGCAAACGAAATTAAAGCGAGGAGTGCAAACATTTAACTGATTGAAATATGCTTTTGGCAGATTTTGTTAGCGGTTGCTGTAATTGGGTAAACTTCCTTTTGGCCAGACTATATAGACATAAAGAGTGAGATATAAAATATTGGAAATAATTTTTGTTGTAATTTGTTTATTATTCTTTGTTGCCATTGCCTGATATAAAATTGGCCATTTAATGCAAACATGGATATTTAGTAAGGAATAAGGACTCTACTAGTATCAAGATGCATGTAGACACTTATCTAAGTCAAACACCAGCTAATAGTGTAAAAAAGCATAGACTGTATGCTATTTTATGATTGCATTTTTTTCTGATTGTATTACTGTACTGTAGCAGGCGCAGTGGCTTAGTGGTTAGTGTGTTGGACTACTAAGCGAGGGGTCTCAGGTTCGAATCCCGCAAAAACCCAAATTCCAACTCAGGGTTTTTTCCACTGCGCCGCCTCTCGCGAACGTCTGACAAACATCCGAGAGTATAACTGTCTTAAGAGCTTCTCAATTAGCTGTTTGGAATCGGCATAAAATTGTAGATCCCTTCCATACGTTCCAAAAATGAAACTCACACAAAACGAATGGTTGTGAGAAGCTAGGCCTTGGGTCTCTACAGACCTGTTGCGCCAACTATATATATATATATATTACTGTACTGTACAGTTATACAATTACAATAAATTTCATTTATTTGTTTTTAAGAAAAAAAAAAAAAAAATGCAACCGCCATCTTTTTCAACCTTGATAAGAGCTAGTCCCAACCAAAGAGTGGTTGTCTCCCCTTAAATATTATGTTATACTTCTCTAAAACCTAAATTAAACTGAAAAGTATTTAGGGTTATGATTCATAGTACATAAAACGATGATGGTCCAATCGTTTCCACGATGTCGTTCGATCGTTTTGTCCTAACCCGATCACAGATCAGGATTTATTTTTTTTTGGTTTGGGCAGTGTTTTTGTCTTCTTGGCATGATTGTGGTTTAAAGGGATACAAAAAAAAAACTTAGCCAGCGGCAAACTTTCCAATCCATTTTTCCCGATACCGTTTTTGTTCCAGTTGAGTGAAGATAGTATATCACACACCGTATCAGTATCTGTACCTGGTGGTAACAGCCAACATATAAAATGGGCTTAGTCAATTGATTTTGGAGTTCTCTGAATTCCATTAAAGGCCCGTGTTTATTTAGAAGGTACATAAGTGTGGTCACGTATTCTCATGATTTGTGTTCCGTTCCGTTTGGAGTGCGCCAAAAAAACCCAACATTTATTATTCAACGTTAAACTTTACACTTTACACTTTCTGTCCCTAGTGGACTGCATTCTTCGACTGACTCGTAGGTAATGCTTTCGTGCTTCGAGTGCTATGGTTGTCTTTTTTTAACTATGAACATAATCTAACACACATTAGCATCACTACAATACAAAAAAAAAACAAAAACATAATGAAACTACATGTTTCCGCATAAAAAGCTCATAGCGTGAAACGATATGATACAATTTGCTTAGTATGTTGGTTTTTGTGTGGACCGACACAGTCTAAACCAATACAATACTGAGACCACCAATTCAGGAGGATTTCCCGTTTCTTTGCCTACAAGCTACATAGAAATTCGTGTTGACAAATGTCACGAAACTCAAAAAATATGAGCGACCTCCGCTGTCGGCAAAGTTGCTGTTCATAGAATTTTATCCGTTAAATTTGAAATTATTCGTAACGTGTGGATAGGATTTATTCTAGGAATAACTTTACTTTTCATACATATATGAAAAATCAACAATGTGGATTGGTTGCGGGAAAGTAAAAACATTTTGAACAATTTTTCTTCAGTACTCATGAAATCGAAGTTAATGATATTCAAAAGCGGTAAATACGCAACCATGTTTGTCCTAATATGTGTCTAGAATATAAAACATCTCATTTAGATAATTTTTCTTGCGTTGACTTCAACAGCCTTTAATTTATATAATAAATCAAATACCTATATTTAATAACTAACCAATAGGTTTCAGTAATGCAAATATATGGTATTCTCGAACTCTATCACATTCCCCCACGGTTGGCAGCATTTATTTTACATTTTTTGTATGTTTTTGCATGTCACACGGATTATAAATTGACATTACACCGAATTTGAAAAAAAAAAAAAAAAATTAGGGGGCCAGTGGCAAGAGGATTTCGAGTTGGAGGTCTCAGTGTCAGTATCGTTTGTCTCTGGTCTAAACAAAGCTCGATAGCTGCTCCCTGCTCGAAAAATTGCTAAAAACAACCCTTACCTTATCCTATAGAATAATGGTAGCGGTAGGTATGTAGGTAGGTATATGGTTTATGACTTTGCCTCGTTCCGCACTAGATAGCTTTGGTGTTGATTATTCCAATCGAGAATGAAATTCGTTTATGCGCCTTGTCCTTCTTGTGCTGAATTTATTTATTTATTCTTTAAAACGGAGGGAAACAAAAGCCAAATTTGTAATAAACCTCAACAAATAATAATAACCTCATGAAGTGAAATCATATTTTTTCGTGCATCCGTTCTTTTTGTTGTTGGCAAACACCTTTAACGCTCATAAACTGTAACAAAATATTGAAATTCCATTTATTCAGACACACACACAGATACCTACATATTTATACATCACATCCTATAATTTCGCAGAGGTTGCTTTCTACTTTGCTACCGCCAAAACGACATAACCCCCCCATAAGCATGTGGGGGGGCACATCAAGCAAAACGTATAAAATGTACCTATACAAACACCTTAAAAAATGAAAATATCAAAGCCCAAATAAATTTGCAACCTCCAACCTCCGCTTATTACTTAACACGGCAAAAATACCAAGAACAGCAAAAACAAATAAAAATAAATCAAAAAAATTCATATAAATTTATCCTTCGTCGTTGTTTCTTTCTGCCTCTGTGTACGCCGTGCGGGTGTGTGACATTCCAACGAGCAGCGCAATGGTGGACTCAGCCTCGCCGTTGATGGTGATGGCCCACATACCTATACCTACACCCTAGCCCTGTTGAGCGAGAGGTGTGAAGGAGTTCGCTTCGCATAGCTCATGTACATGGTTCGCACCCTTTTCAACAACAAAGAAAAAAAAAAAAGGGTTGGCGCAAAGTCGAAATAAAAGTCAGTAGGCAATATTTCGGTTATTATTGTTCGTTTATTTTTTGTATTTTTAACTATATTCGACTGCATAGGGGGCGGAAATAAACGACCCCTTAAATTTTCATTGACAACAAACAAAGCGAAAGGAAAAAGCCGAAAACTAAAATGAAAATCTCAACGACTGAGACCCAAAATAAAATAATAAAACTGAAAAGGGTATGAAAATTCAACACACGAGCAAACACACAAAGTGGCTGGCAGGACATTTTCACCGGATCTGTTTGGAAATCCAAAATCTCAGACCGTTGCAAATGCGTTCAATGATCGTTGAACAAAGCCAGTTAGAATGTCATGAAAGCAAACAGAACAAATTGGGATTGTGTCTTCGAACTGGGGTGCGATGGATGTACGTTTCTGTTTTTACTCCTTCCTCAAAGGTCCATAACTTGAGCTTCAGCATTGGTCAAGGATTCGACCGGAGGTTGAAATGCAAATTACATGTTTGAGTACCTATTCCAGTTTTGTGTATAGGCAATGGGTACCTACATGCTACATGACGGCAGGCGCTCTTTGAATTCGATGTGAGAGGTAGAATTGCGAGCATTTCTTGACCATTTGGATTGTAGCATTTTTTCTTGCGTTACTGTGGGTAAATATTCAAGCCGTTAACTTTGATTGGGCTGAGGGTGGTCGGCGCTGGAAGGTACACCACCTGAATGACTGTGCCAACTGGGTCTTTGGCAATGAAAATCAAAATCTTTAGATCAATAGGGTTATTTATTCCGGGCAAAGAAACCATATTTTTTATAGGAAAGGAAGCTATGCCTCGGAGATTATTTCAATGCAATTGGTAGTGTTTAAGTACTCGACATTGTTTTAAGTTTGAATGGAGTGGTTTTGGTATTGAAAAATAATATTGAGTGAAACAAATTGCTTATGTGACACATGTCCTCGCGTTCGTCTTTGACAAATGAGGTATTTCAAATCTGCTACCGCTGAAAAATACAAAATTTCGAAAAGGGGACTCTACTTAAAATATTTACATACTAAAATAGCAAATAAAAAAAAAAACAGTGCAGCAAACCCGTTTATTTATCACAAAAAACAAAGCTTTTGATTACGAAACACTTCTTTTCAAACGTTTGTATTCTTTTTCGTTCAACTTAAACTGAGAATTTAGATTTAAATTTTGTTTTAAGAAAATGGGGGCCAAGGGTCTTAAGTTTTGGCAAGTTTAGCTTCCAAGCTAAAACTTACATCGCCGCTATGATAACAGTGAATAAAATTGAGGGAATTACTTCTCGATCCATCCAGAGATAGATTACTGTTCAGAGATTGGCTTAACACAGAGGGACAAATCGGTAGATCTTCGATCGCCGCAAAAACACGGAACACACCTTAAGCTGTCTCTGTACTGTGCCACATCTGGCGAACCTTTGACAAACATCCGAGAGTATAACTGCCATGAAATAGCTCCTCAATTAGCCGTTTGGCATTAAAAACTAGATCCCTTCCCTATTTATTTTTATTTATTTGTCTAATCATAAAGCTTTATCCAGTTTAAGAAAATATCGATATGGTGAAAGCAAAGATCGCTGGGGCACTCTTGCATTTATAGTAAAGGAGTCCGATGATACAACATCTACCACAACCCGAAATGATTGAAACGCAGAAAAATGCTTAGTAGGACTCTATATAAGTCCCGATCAAAATCGTTCGAGAAGTCCATGGACACTTAATGACGACGCAGTAGCCTACGTCCGGAAGTAAGTTACGTAGCTCAATAAGTCTCCTGCGAAATCAATTTTTTCCTAAAGTCAAAAAAGGCTGCTCTAAAACAGAGTAAAAGTTAAAGTGCTATAAATGGCACAGTTTGGTGTAGACTGTTGGTGTGTCTAGAGCAGAAATATCATAAATAAAAAGAGGAATACCTCAAGCTTTCTTTAGCAGAGTAATAAGTGGGCTGTATAAATCTTAAAAGCGTCAAGTTAAGTAAAGAAGTTACAATTACATGCTAAAAATTCCACTTCACTTTATCTTACTGGCAAGAATCTTCGTCACAGTCTACTGATACTTTCATAGGCATAAAAGACCTTACGTTACCATATAAATCTTCAAAATGGAACAACGATAATGGATCACTGAAAAAGTCACGCTTAATTGCTTCAAAAAAATTACGTTGAAGCTATAGTACACAATCTTGCATCTCGCATTTAAGAAAATCAATTCGTAATAAACATATCCAAGAACACGCGCCGAAATGATATAATCTAATTTCATTAAGCTCGTCTGGTTAATAATTTATTATCCAGACTTGAGATTGGTGAGTGATTTCCTTCGCATCATAGAACCACACGCCTATTAGAAGAATATGTTAAGGAGAGAAAATTCGCTATCACCATCAACTTACTTAGCGATGCTGTCGTGTCTTCATCGCATCCCTGCCTGTTATTCCTGAAGTGCCTGTGTGCCATCGTCCCGGGGACACGGGTAGGCCAAGGTCTGAAACCGGAGAGTTTTATTATTTATTATTCCGTCGCACTGAGCGACAGAACACAAGACGGACAACGGATACGCACATTCATAAATCAATGGCATCATCCATATGGATGTGTTACATTGTTGCCAGAGATTGGCATGCTGATGGGGGGGTGGAATAATTAATTACCCTAGCTATTGGAAGATTGATTCGCACTTAAGGTGATAAGATTTGCGCTTCTGCTCCCATCGTCGATTCCTGTGCACTGATTATGGATATATACTTTAGAAACCAGCTCTGAATAATTTCGAATAAAGGGGGAAACAAAGCGAAGTCGGAGATGTACCAATTGTTGATATGGGAGAAGGGTATTCGGATTGTGTTCGTGTTTCATGTCGGCAAGGAATAGCGCAAACGTATAGATACCCTTTCGCATAAATAGTCTTACAACGGTCCAGGAGAGAGCTCGGTAGACATATAACTAGTATCATTGCTTGAACCAATCTGATATACATAATTAAGTTTTCGGAACTACGGATCTGCGCTTCTTCAGTTTGCGTATAGTTAAATTGGACGAAAGTAATGGGCAAAACGGTGTGTGCTTGAACTTAGCATGACACATGAACTTTCACGCGGACTTTTAATGGAACATGTTGCGGTAGATAGGTCGGTAAATGTGTGCTCTTATGGCGGTTGCCACAGCTTTACTTGGACCATTGTGTACAACATGTTGAGGTGACTCTCCTGATTTGGAAATGGACTATTTTCGTTATCCTTGGGCCGCAGACTAAGTATTTGACCCTCATTAGGGAGGTGCACGTCTCTTAGATTAACCTTTCCCCATTAATACAATAGATTCTTCAGGTCGCCAGTGTCAGCCAACTGGGCATGGGAATGTATTAAAAAAAAAAAATATTTATAAAATGGCTGCCAATTTTCTCTGCAAGGAGAGAATCCTCATTATAAATGACTGTGTAGCCCGCTCATGAGGTATTGGTATTAAGTAGTTGTATTTTTGTTTGGGTGAACTGTTATAAGGTGTGCTCAACGCTGCTTCAGGGGTTTGACACAAAATTAAAATAAAATAGAAAAATAAAATTCAAGTTTTAATATTTCACTGCCACCAATACTGAAAGCATTCAGACCTTTCTGAGGAAACTTTATGATTTGAATAAATAACTAATTGAAAAACCGATTTGGTTCGTTATAGGTTAAAGTTTCGGACCATAAAAACACGTCTACTTGCTTCATCCCCAGATCTTTCCTTTCATTTGTTCGAATTTGTTTGTATAGTTGATGTGCCAAAAGCCCCTGCTGACACCATCCAACCCAAGCACTATTTCTTGTTTTTATCAACTTACTAACTCCACTTGACTGCTGTTTAAATATTGATCTATCTTACCTAACTTGGAACAGAAATCTTTCGGAACGATGCAGGTATAGCAAATGAAAATAGAGATGTCAAAACCTCATGACATCTATCCACATGGGTTAATGTACGTCTTCCGAAATCTGGCACACCAAACTTTGCTAACACGCTTCCATAATGAAACGTGCGTTACAGATAACTTTGAAGTTGTTCACCCACTTCGAAGGACACACATTCATATGGGTACATCCACATTTACTTTCATCGTCATTATTTCGTAAGGTCCTTTCATTTGCCACCGTATTCTGAACTATACACACACGTCTTTTTCTAGAAATGTAAATCTGGAATTGATTGTATTTTAAGGACATTCTTGAACTCTCTACTCACGCTGATGTTTTCGCCTTGCTAATCCAATGAACCTAAATCGTAAATGATAAATGAGAGTACGAGTGAGGGAAAGGGCATTCTCCCTCTATTGAGGTGGTTACGCATTTAAGTGAAAACAACGCTCATATATAATACTTATTCTCGTTGACATTTATGAGCTAGTAAATGGATTTTTTTCTATTTTGACTGAGTCTAAGAAATATCGTCCTTTCCGCTGACTTTGTCGGTTGCAGACAGAATGACATAATTATTCATAAGCAGACATTTACCCAATTATTATTTTACTCTGGTGGGTATGGCATGGAGTTGTAATGGCGTCTGGATACCCACCGAGCACCGAGCACCGAGCACCGACTTCGGTTTATTTATTTGGGTAAAAGTATGTGTGTGTGTTTTTTATTATTATTTATGAAAGACATGAAGATGTAGCCGTACTACAGCAGTTACCCATGAGATTTACTTGAAAGTGGACTCGTCAGAAGTCATTAGCCGGGAAATTTCATCAACACTTCAGGAAATTCACTTTTAATTTTCGTGGGAAGTACTTATCACAAAATTGAATTTTTGAATTTCTAAGAAAACAGGTCCCTGACAAGTTAAAAGTTTTTGATGTGCTCTACAAATAAGATTTACATATAAAAGAAAGTGGAATCATTATTTCCATTCAGGTTTAAATGTCCTTAAAAAGGTTATCTGCGCAGATAAGGCTATAAATACATTTTTATTTTGAGGGTGATTGAAAAAGGTTGGCCGTCAATAAAAAAACATGCAAACAATTTAAAGCTTTGATAATCAATTTGTCTTAAACTATATTTAAATAAATTCGGCAAAGGTTTTCCGCTGAAGAAGGTTCAATAAAAATTCGGCAAAAACAGATAAGATAAATTAATATTTATAACATATTAAACAAATTACTTATTAATCGCGTTAAAGACCACAACAAAATCGCGTCAAAGAATGTTAAAAAAAAATATTAAGGGCTCTTCAAAAATAATCTTCGAAGACATCCAAAAGCTCAATAAAAACGATTTGAGAAACGCAACTAAAAACACAAAAGCATTCACCTGTAAAAACGATTCAAAAAAGTTAAAGAAAACGTTTAGGTAAAATGCTCAGAAAGAACACAAAAAAAACATTAGAAAAACTTTAAAAATATGCTAAATTTTTTTAGAAACGCGTTATAACTTTAGTAAAAAAAACATTTAAAAAATGCAATAAGAACAGGTCAAAATACGTGTAGGGTTCAATAAAAAATGCTAAATATAGTTTATTTTCGCTCGTGGTTGCGCACTGTTTGTTGGCTCGTTACTCTAATACTGACTGTTGACCTTCATTGTTCATTGTTCATTCATTGCTGTTGTCCGTTAACGTATTCTGTCTAGCGTGATGTTGGTATGTCTGGCTCAATCCCACATACGTTTGAGAAGAACATAAAAAACGTGTCAAAAAAGGATTCCAATATTCAAAAAAGCTACATGTCGCCCATAGCTAGTTCCGTAGACTTTAGCTAGCCCGGGACGGTGTAGGCTCAAATTCAACCAACTATGTGCTCGAGCGTTGTAACTTTTTGAAGTTCAGCGAAAACATGAACAAAAACAAATATCCTTAGCGCCACAGAATTATTGCTTGGAACTCTGACACCAGATTAATAAATCCCTAACACTGAAAGTTACGAAAACTGATGGAGGAAAATGACATATTTTTAAAACGTTGCAAAGCTCCAATAAGACTAGGGTCGATTTAGAATATGACACAAGTTAGCATTTACCAGAACAGGAAATTGTTCCCAGTTCACTAGGGCGCGTTTCATACTATGTTCCTTTTGGGAAGATGCGAACGAATGATCCCAACTGAATTTTCACATTCTGAAGTTCCGTTACGAACACGAATAATACAGGATGTAAACAAAAAAAGTCTTAAAAAGTCCAAATAAAGCCAGTTATCGGTAAAGAGAAATTGTATTTTTGAAACGGCAAAAACTTGAAACTTGAAGGCACTTTGCATTTTAAAAGTTTCATATTTCATAATTCAGCAGAGTCATAGCTCGTAGGTCGGACAGAATTAAATGGATTTAAAGAAATTCAAGAGCGAGTATAAGAGATTTCCATTGGAAAGAGCCACGTGAAGTTATTCCACACTGGAAGCATACGATGTGATGGAATTCCATGCATGGGAAGGACACCATGGAAGTGGGCTTAAGAGAGCAAGTCGAATGCACAACTACCATAAAATGCGGCCTTCGAAAAGGCCGTTTCTAAGCATGCCAAAAGTGAGTTTGGTTAAGATATCCTCAAGTGTATGTTGGTAATGAAGACTTTGAAAGGGCTTTTGTCAATTCCTTAGGCAGATGTGTAGGGATATTCTCCATTTAGAAATCGGATTCCAATGCAAATATGTAACGAACAAATTAAGAGACCGTCTATAGCAGGCTATATTTGTTTATGTTTCTACGACATATTTTATATGCACTGACATAAATAAAATATTTATTATAAACCAAAATATGCCGAACAATTGGAAGAAAAATATGTAAATTCCATTACACAACAAAACAATTTAGCAATAAAAAAATAAATAGAAAAGAAAACAAAACTCTTTACTCATCCACCTTTCCCCTGTCGCTGCCAGTCTCTGGAGCCAGGACATGCGCAGGACTCCGACTCTCGTGAACCACATTGACTTTCATTGTGAAACGCATATTATCTCCCACGAAAGGACTCCAAAGAGACCCAAACAGAGCATGGATGTTACAAGTTCTTGTGCTTATCCTTATAGCTGAAAATAGAGAGTACTTTTTGCCTACCCCACACTAGGTTGGTAACGGCGAAATCCCACCAAAGGACACTTCTACTGTACATCAAACGAATTAAGAATCCAGTTTCGTATTCGAGTCTGAACGTAACGTTTGGCATTTTCGTGACGGTATGTCTTCGTGCGCACCTTGTCCTTATAACACAGTTTCAATAAAATTCATGTGCTTTTCCTTTAGTTTGTGTTGATAATATGTCGTCGCACATATTGTTCCCGTTTTCGGTGTACTGTGGATATTAATCAAAAAGAGGTCAAAAAATTGTTCCAAAAGGAGAATATGAAACTACAACAAATGTCCTGTGAGTGGAATAAAATCAATATGAAAATAGCACCGGTTACCTGAGTCCTCTTTATCAGGAAAATCCAATTTCACCTTTCACCCATTTTGCAAAAAGAAAAAAATCTACGCGCCCATCCTCATCCTCGAGCTTACTTGATTGTTACAATTCAAGCAGAAGCATCAGCAAATCAGTAAAAGGATTTGTACTTAATTCCGTTCGGCCTTGATAATTTTGTCGAGATAGTGAGCAAAAGCCGATAAATGATAAAAACGTGCCGATTAAATTTGTGCGGGCATTTCTTCTGTCCATTTTTTTTTTGTTCCCCTTTCTGGTTTGAATATCGTCTTGTGATCTCTGACTAAGGTTTTTCATGTGAAAGGAATTGCCAACAAATCTTACATATCGGTTATGATTACTATGCTTCCGTATGCTTAAAACAAATAAAGATACATCAACTTCTGCGTGTCGCATCCTTTATTGTTTACGGGCAACACACAAAAAAAAAATACCTAGTTTGATATAACGAAAATTATTGTGCTTCATTCAAACTATTTTGTGTGTGTGTTTTGTTTTATGAGTGCGGGTATCCCACAGCTACCACAATTTTAAAAGCCATTATGTTGGAGGATTTTCTAAATTCAACATACAAGGATATAAACAACGTGTATGGCCGACAACAAAATAAACAGAATTCAGCACCTGACACTGACCTGTGCAGCAGCAGCAGTTTATCAGTTTCCATCATCGCGTCACATGACCCCATTGTTGAAGGTAGGTGTGATATTCGCGCCTATACACTGAATTTTAAATCGCTTTGGGATAATGATTCTCTTTGTATTATTTACCAGTTTATGGATGGTTGGACCAAAAGTTTTTTTTAAACACTGTCAATGTGATTTTATTTGTGCCGGCTTATTTTCAATCAGTGCGGGTTCCTTAAGCTGGACGGTAGTAAGGTCCATGGCATAGCTTATGGAAATAAAGGTAATAGATACATAGTGGTGTTGAATTACATTGAGGCCTCTACCCAGAAATCGAGCAAAAGTGGAAAAAAAATTTTGATTGTGTTTCTCTGACTGATAAATAATTACTGGAGCGATTGAATTGAAACTGAATGCATTTAAAAGAACAGAATTTCTGCGAAAGTGCATAAACCAAGCAGCGTACAAAATATATTGTTTAAAAAAAATGTGAACTCGGTATTTTATGACAAAATACACGTAAATAAATATAAGTATTTATTGGATCTGTTAGCTGATATGATACTTTGTTGTTCTGAGTAAAAATTGAAGCAAATGTGCATAAATATTCACATGAAAAACGTAGTTCAATATTTCAAAATATTATTTGTTCTTAAACACCTGCATTTTCTAGACCAGTGTAAAATTTCAAGATCTGTCTCTAGCTGAGCTAGTGATCTCAGATGTATCGTACTCCGTCTTATCATGGTTTGGCCAAGAGTAGATCATGTTATGCAAATTTTCACAAACACCTCTGGGAATTCTTTAAATAAAATATAAATGAGATGTTTTTTTCAAAACCTCCTCCGACGTTCTTTCAAATGCATTCAGTTTCAATTCAATCGCTCCAGTAATAATTTGTCAGTCAAAGAAACAAAATGTAATTTTTTGCACTTTTGCTCGATTTTTGGCAAGATGCCTCTTAAGTGTGTGATGATCTTAGATGATCTTACAGCTCTCGAATAACTTCCAAAAACTGTTTATGTTCAATGTTGAAACAAATCTTTTAAGAAGACAAGTCTATGTTGTTCCTATTTAAATGGTTTTTTGAAAACTTTTTGGCAGACTTCCTGCGAGAAAGTCACGAATTAGAGCTTTGTATTGCTGCCGTTGGGATTTGCGTTAAAAGCAAACTAAATTTTTAAAAATTTCCAGAGTTTTCTCATCTACTACAACCGCAATTCATTTTTGTTGTTTAACAAAATGTTGCGCCTTTCTACTCATACTATTTTTGCATTTACTTTTATACTAACTAATTTAGTCTGTAATATGTCTGGACGCTGCATTTCTACAAATTAATTTAATTAACACTAGCTTCATAGTTAACAGTTGTCAACCGTTTTCTTTTTAACTTTTAAGGAGTAACAGATCAAGCAAATAGATTCCTCGTTACTCGCATGGTTAGGTACATTATTTGATTTACAGCTTAAAAAAATAGATATTTACAGAAATTAAATGTATCGAAATCCATTTTGTTTCTTAAGAAAAATCTGTAGCAATCAGAAGAACCATCTACAGTAGGGCAGATAGGCACTTAGCCCATGTTTAAATGTTTACCTACTATAAAAAATTAAATTTGCTTAAAGCAGCTTATTTCAAGGTGTGAAATATGCCAGTAGGTTCTGCAAAATATATACAGCGTCCTATTAAATTATTTATTCGTTTTGCTATTAGAATATTGATAGTATTTTAAATCATCAATTATTAGATACTTCTTTTTGAGTTCCAACATCGACATCAGATTGTATTGAACAATGAAATCAATATCATTATCGCCTATATTTATCGCAAAATTATTTGTCCATTCATTTACCATTTTGATAGATAACTGGTGAACCAGTATGGCTTATTCGTTGCTCTGAGAAGTTAAACAAAAATGACTGAAATAGTATTAAATATACCTGCGAATGTTATACATTTTGTTATTTTTGTTTTGAAATGATTTTACGTTTAATACTGTTTGAATTTTATTTGAATTAAGCATGAGTGTGGGTAGAAGTAGGATTAGATAACGTGTTAACAACTATCATAGTAAAAAAGTGTTCTTATATGTAGTTTCACAAATATTTTCGAGCGTCAGAGACAGCATTGTTAGGAAACAATTTGCATTTGCTGCCATGTCAGTTTCATGTTTCTAAAAACTGGAAATGTATAATAGCGTCATAAAAACAGCAGTAAGAGCATAATTATCTGACCATTTGTTTCCGAAACTTCTTTACACACTGCAACCCCTGTTTGAACAAGCTTCTTTTCGAGCTTTTCTTTCAACGTAAGCTTTTGAAAATGAATGAAACAAAGGCTTAAGCAGTTTTCATTCATAGGTTTGCGACGTGTTTTCGGTTTGCGTAATTTTTCCAGTTTTAAAAGTCAAAGACATTAAGAAAGCAAAACGCTTGTAAATCTGTACAACAGAAATGTGTTACACTTGTAGAATTTTACATGTGATAAAGGGTGATATGATGTTTATTTTAAGTAAAACAGCTGCTTTATTTTAGAGTTTTAACAATGCAATTATGTTCAAATGTCCACCATGACTTTGATTCCCCTAAGTCACTTGACGCCTAATTTTCTGACTGCCCAAACTTCCAGCGAACAAAAGTTGAATACCCGCAACTGATCTCACACATTGGCTTCCCGGTTTTTTTCTTAGAATTAATTAAAAAAAAAATTATAACAATAACGAACGCTACATTATGGATAATACTATCGTAATATCTACAATAGCAAAATTGTCGCCTTTATCGGAACCGTTTACAACCGTTTACAAGTATTTATAGTTTCAGCCCATAAATGTCGACTTATGTTGGGGATCATGCAACTGGACCACTTAGATCCTACCTGTGAAACTGGCGAATTTTACCATTCAATCGAATTTTATTTTCAAGAATTACTAAGGGTCATCATAGGATGCCATGCCCCGCCAATTTTTTCAAATTGCTCAAGTTTGGAGGCAGTTGAGCATAAGTCCATAACAGCAGATGGATATTCACGAAAAATAAAATTGTTTATGGATCTACAACTTAAGGGTCAACCATAAAAGGATATGTGAAGAATGGGAGCAAATCCAATTATGTTCAGTCAAACGCATAAAATGGGACTCTAATCCTTTTATGACTGCGGCATGCCATTTCAGTGTAATCGCACATAGACCAAAGCTTTCTGTCTATTATTGTTTTCCCTTTATTATTCTGCATGCTTTCTGAATGGCCAGCACATTTGCTTGATAGATACAAACAGACTGCACGTGTCTGGTGACGTCTAAGTAGTAAATTAATAGTTGATACTTTGATAATACGAAACTGCGATTCCAATCTTAGTTAAGAAATCGACTTGAAGGGACCTTTTGTGTCTGTTGGTATTTTGGTTAACACCTTACCCCATACGTAGTAGCCTTCCTATAACCATATGCAAGTGCACATTCAGAAATCACATCAATTCCAAACACACTTTTTGGGAGCATTTGGGCGCCGGAGAAATATGCTTTCCTACACCGATCATATTCAACCGTGAACAGATGAAACTTTTATTTTTTTTTGTTGTCAGTAAAGAGATATTATTTCTTAGAACAAAGCGGTATAACGTCTTTATAGGACTGATCAAAATGACTCAATAACTTGCCACAAAACTGGATTTACTATATACAATACACATATACAATTCGATCTCTTCAATGTTATCTTCGTAAGGAGATAATGTTGGAAAGTGAAAATATCTTGAGTGAGTTTTGTTGCATAAATGATATTTTCTCTGTAAACGACGAATATTATTATTTTTCTGTATGTAACAATATGGCTAAACAGGTGATTTTAAATTCATATGTCCACATCGGATTAAGAAGATATGAAACAATCACGAAATTAAAAAAAATGCTGTAGTTTGCGATGGTTTACAATTTACACAATAATCTACACTGGTTAGGAGAAAAAATATAAAAATCTATTAATATTTTAAAATATCTATAAAGCTACATCATTTTGAGACCCGTAGTTTTGTTTTAACTTGATTTGCGAATTTGGCAGCAGAAAATAATAATATGAAAAAGTTTTATGATTTCTCAAAAATAGTTCTTATTTCATTCGAAAATCTGTTTTTTTTTTCATGTAATTTAAACATCACCATTAATGTGCATTAAAACTATAGGAAAATAAGTAAATTTTTAAAAATATATCCATGTACACGGTCCTTTTTATATTTTATAATCACCTTTCAAATTTAAAAATCTATGTTTTGTAAACCAGTTCTAATAATCGTCAAAATTACTTTTCAATTAAAAAAAATAGAGATTCAGTTGGGTCAGTGACAAAAAACACGATTGCTTGCTTAAACAATTCAATCGAAAAATGTCAATAAATTATATTCTTGTGTATTTTTTTTGTAAGTAACTTTGGCCGTCAGAGTGGCAAATTTATTTTATGTTATTCCAATTCTTAATGCATGAGTATTATTCGCGATTTTTGCAATTCCAAATACTTTGTAATAATTACGATGGACTTCTGGTATGGCGAGCGAATATTGAACTCTATAGACAAGAATATAACTAATTCCATTTATCGCTTAATTTTCATAGTACTGTCAATCAATGGATATAAAAAAAATCCCAACTTACCATCTACTAACGCTTTGTAGCGTATTTTTTAAGCTCAATAAATCTAGTGAACAAAAACTTTTTCAATAAACAATTTGTAAGATGTTTTTTGCGCATAACTTTAGAAAAATTTATTACACAAACATTCAAGCTGTAAAAATAAACTTGCCCTGATATACATATATAAAAACGTATAAAAGTACAGTAGCATTGTCATAAAAGATGAACCCAAACTCATTGCAATTTAAGTGTATACATCACGTTTCATTTAATTCGAAACAAAAAAAAAAAAAAAAAACATATCCTACGGCCTTCATTTTATGACAAAAAAAAAAGGAATTTAGAAATCGTTTATCCTGTGAAATACTATACGCGTGTATATTTTATGTAAACGATAGAGATATGAATGTGGGAAATAAATGTTTTGCCCGCACTTTGGATATTGCATATATCCTTTGACTGGATTCCCACTGTGCTCAAAGTGTTCGGAATTGCGATTACGACACCCCATAATGGCGAACGTGGTGTATTTATTGAAACAACAACTCTCCGGCATTGTCTTTGAGGTGAACTTTCAGGTCATACGCATATCAGTTTGTAGCACAGCAAACTTCTCGCACTTCCTGATGGAATACATAATCAAACGTGGGAGTATTTTCGGGAGCCGGTCGTAGTGGTGAAAATGTGTATTTTTGTGACTTTGGAGGATGTTCGTGGATTGACCTATTAAAGTTTTGCGTTTATGCTGAGCAAGTATTCAGCCTTTGATTATTTCCACTTGGGGCTCGGGAAGTTCAGGAAACAAACCGGTGGATCTTGCGGACTCTGACGAACGGGATTTGTGGCTCTGACGTGGGTTGACTTTTTGTGCGAGAATTTCATTTAAAGTTTTTGTTGGTTTTTATGATTTTGGCAAAGTTTCTCGAGATTTTTTTTTCCTATTTCTATTCGAGGAAAGTTTTATATTAAATATAAGTGTATGTGCGGATACAGTGGAAATGAATAGAATAATCTATAGGATATTCCCCTCCCTTACATCATCTCATGCCTATAACAATAGATACCGACACAGACACTAATAGCACTCCTTCGTGGGATACATTAAATCAGCATTACTATGGTCTATGCCTCTACATATTTAAACGGCATAGCATGGCGTATAGAGAGCAAATACTTGCTATACACACTACACAGTATATAATGCCTGTATGGTACCGCGAATGGTTCTTTTCGTTAATATTTCATGTTACTAACCTGTGTTTAATTAAGCATTCATGATTTTTAATTTATGTCTGCACCTCCTTCACATTCAATCCCAGAGGGCAAATTGGAGGATAGACCTCTGACAACATTAATTTAATGATTAATGTAATATAAGACGATGTTTTCTGTTAACCAAATGTGTAATTAATAAGATGGCGTGTTCGATTCGGATTCTCGATAAGATTTACAGGTGCAAAACAGACGAAATCCTACGCACACCATAATTAGTTAATTATATCAACTGATTAATTGAATTAAGGGTATTATCGTAAATTGTTTAGTATGGATAAGACTGATTCATAGATTAAAAATAAATCGGGTTGCCTGCTGCGCTGGAACGAGTCTTAATGGAAGATCTTTGCAGCATTATTGTCAATGTGGTGGTTATTTGAAAATTGTAATATTTAATCTTCATCTATGACCCAGTGTAAGTGAACAAATATTCAAAAATACGTACATATGTGTTAAGTGGTATGAAAATGTTAATTTGGAAAACATTTTCAACTTTGATTAACTCTCGGAGAGAAAAGCAATTAAGGTGCATACCCAAAAATGCGAGGCCTCTCCGAGCAACTAAGTAAATATAGCTTTGGTTGGGAGTGGAGTTGAAGGTCTTTTATCCCGCTGTACTTCATTGAATACTTTTCAGTCGTCATATTTCAGAGAAGAATATTCATATAGCCAGATCTACCTATGGAAGGCCAGAATAGTCGGAGCTCAACCCATGTGCACAGCTGTATCAAGTTTTCGTCTCTAGATCTGCCACTCTTCACCTCGAGCAGGATGTGGCCTTTCACCACTAATTCGTGTTTTTAGAAAACTGATGCGATAGAGGGCCGTTTGGTTTTACCCCTTTTTACCGAACCTAGGATTGCATGGACCTATATTCATGTAGTAATAATTATCTTAAATACTCACTACCCATATCGCCAAAGCTGGCAGTAGCAGGAAATATTATATCTGGAACTTAGAGTTTCGTAGAATATAAAGTCTACTGCGTTATAACCTTGCCGACCTTTGTTGTAGTATATATAACATATTTCTGAATTATCCAAATCGATTTGCATTCATGGGTGAGTAATTAAAATTGAAAATCCATATGCAGGTACATAATTCCGAAAATAAATTCAATTCAAATCGATTTTCCTCTGTCAAACATTCACATGCAAAACCAAATCCATTTCACCGAATTATTTCCCACACAATTACGAAAACCGAAAACCAATCACCAGACAAATTTATTGAATTCACTTCCACATAATTAGATTTAACGAAAACAACTTCCTTCTTCGCCTGTGAATTAATCAAACATTCAACATAACATACGGTGTGTGGGAAAAGAAATAAAATGGTTTGAATCTTGTCTGTGTAAACGCATTCAAAAAAAAATGTAAAGGACACCCCATCAAATCAGTTCAGTTCTGGGTGTACTTTGTTATATGGACCGTGTGGCTATTGCCAACTTGCTCTATTCGCTGATGATGCCTTACTTCTCATCGATGGAGAAGACAGATATCAAACAGTTCAAGAGGACTTAAATGGTATCTACGACTGGCTTTACCAAAACAGATTAAAAATAAACACCAATAAATCTTAGAATAGAAAACCAAGTTATTGAAAAAGTTCAAGGGATTAATTATTTACATAATAGTAATTAAGATTTATCTATCTAAAATGGAAATCAATAAGATATCGGAAAATACAGATACATAAACGCGTCTAGAAGTGCTTACATTATGTAGAAACACTCTCCACCGTCATTATTTTGCTATGTCCGGGACGGTGGCTGTGAGCTGTGACTGTGAAAAATGGATTTTAAATATGAAAGGAAGTGCTTTGTAATGGGTAGAATTTACTCCTTTGAGCAAAAATTTACAAAATTTAGTTACATTAAATATGCGCAATAACACGAAACTGTGAGGAATAATAAAATTAGAACAAAATATTTTACTGTGGTGGTCTTTAAAGTTATTAAATACAATGACAACAATTTTTTATTTATTTATTTCGAAGAAAGTCAATTCCCTTGCCTACTAATAACAATTACACCATGAACAGCGGCAAATAAAAGAGTGTTTTTTGATATGAATATGTGTATATACCGTTATATTGTGATTCTGGGCTTAAAAAGTAAGGTACGTACTCACCCGCAATCACAAAATGTATTCCTTGACGGATAAGGTGTCGCGGGTTACTTGCTTAAATAGCTAATTTAAATGCGAGAGCATTTTTCTTCCGTTCATCCACATCAAGAAGAACAAGAAGAAGAAATTACACGGCAAAATGTAAGAGGTTCTTTTTCTTATCTGGCTTGGCTTAAAAACGCCAGCAAAGTACACAGGTACTGTTTGCATTTGCCATTCTAAAAAGGAAACGACCGCCAAAAAGGTTTGTGTATTCTTGATTATGAGTATATACCACCCGTCTCTTTCTTTTTTTTTTCAACTTTTCACCCCTTCTTCTGTTTGTGCTCTCTAACACTGTCCTCTTTGGTGACTATTTCAGTTTCGCCAGCGGGAGGAAATAATTTGTTTTATTTTTCCTGTCATTTTCTTCCCATCTTTGGGCCTATTATTGAATTTGTTTGCTTGTTTTGGAAGGAACTTTGATTCCCTTTTGAGTAGAGAAAACTCTTTTGTTAACATGCACCAACAACAAAAGATCGGGGCCAAATTAAATGTAATGATGACGAGAGAAAGTCGACGACATCTTTAAGTAGCTGCAACAAAAAAAAAAAAAGGATTTCCATTTTTTAATTTTCTTAAAACAAATTTTCTCATTTACTGTTTCATTTTTTGGTACAACGCTCAAGGGAATAATCAGCTTAGGTAAACAAAGATGGCGACATTCCTAGTCGGGATGAATGAAATGCAAAATGAGCACAGAAGGGGGTTAATTAATCAAGGATCCTACCTTTATAATATAGTGAACCAAATACAAATTTTTAATGCGATTTTAAGGAGCTAGGTATCGCATTTGGAATGGTAGGTAGAAAGCGCTTTGTCAAAATAATAAATTCCTTTCAGAGAAAAATTGTTTGTTTGTAAATGTGTTCATCTGACGACGTTATAATTTTTGTTTTTCATTGTCTTAAGAGGGGTATTACTTTACCCTATTGTAAGAAGCGATTTTTTTTTATGAATTAAATTGAGTAGGTTGAGTGCGTAGGGCAAAGAGGATCTAAACTACAGGGTCAACTGCCTGTCCTGCATAGGAATTCCTAAGTATTAGTGAATGTACAAATCAAAGGAGCGCGTTGCTGCCGCACGCATACTTAGGAAATCCTATGCAGGGACTTTATATCAATCGGGAGGATATTTTTTGGTGGAATTTTAAGGGAGGGCGACTGTGTCAGACATTTTTGGTACCCTATAGTTACACGGCTTTCACATCGCAGTTCAGTTTAAACGTTTTTATACTTTATGAAATTGTTGGAAAATCAAATTCCTGATATAATTTCGTCACAATGCCAAATACCTTAATATAATTGTTTTTTTTTTCAATATCTTGCAGAAATCCATCTCATGATATTAATCAGAAAAAAATCAACTTAAACGGTTTTAGCACTTTTAGTAAAAGAGATTTTGTAACTTCAAGCCTTTATTGCAGGTAGATATATTTTAAAGAAAAAAATATTGTTTGTTTGGGGAAAGCGTTTCTTAATGTTGTGAGGAAAAAGATATTTTAGTTTTAGCATGATTTTTAATCTGTAAATGGTACGTAAAATGCGTACTTGCACAATAACATTTATGTAAGTAAAGTATGCATTTGTTAAATTCGGAAAAATTCGATATTTTATTCCGTTTATACTAACCTGATGCTCTCAAATTAAACAATGTGCGCATCTAGCTTTGTCTGGTAAATTCCATAAAAAAATGCCCTATATTTATGTGTTTTCTTTTAGCTTCGATCTCAGCAAAGCAAAGTAAAGTAGGATTTTCAGCACGTGAATACAACAACTACGCTCGACTTGACACTTCGAGGACTCGCAGTATAGTTGTTTTAATTGCGAGCTGAAAATCCTACCATACTTTTCTTTTGAGTTCAAAGCTAAAAAAAAAAACAGACCTAAACTAGGAACAATATAACATTTTGTGTTTCGAAAACACATAAAGTGCACTTGTTTTTGTAAATTAGTAACTAAGAGAGGCTTATAAAAATATCAGTGGAGATTTCCAAACACAATTCTATAAAATTTGCAAAAGAATATGTCTATAGAACACGATATATTACATGCGAACATTAAAAATTAACAAAACAATTTGGATTCTTTCGTTCGATTGAATACGCAAAATTTGGAATCGGATTAAATCGCAGAATCCAATTAAATACCACATTATGTTGCCTTTTTGTTGGGAGTTAAATCACATAATTTTTTGTACGATTTTACTTTACTAGAATAATATTTTTTTAAAAAACAAAAGTGAAAAAAAATATACATTTTTAATGTTCCAAAGTAGCATCATCACTGTTCGCACCGAATTCCCAATCATATGTTGATTTTGTAGAAATATGACACTAAAAAAAAAAAGAAATTGGAAACACCCACCAATGGTAATAGAAATTTATGCAATTTTCCGGAATATTTTAAAAAATTCACTTTTGCCCTAGTGAGAACTTGGGTGTATTAACCTGTCCTTGGAACAACTCTGAAAGGTAGCTGCATGAATTCTGCTGTCATGTAAGGAATATAAAAAAAAAAAAAAACTTTTTTACTACTTAGCTCCCATAGACAAGTTCCTAATTACGTACAAGAAGCAAAGAGGATGTTATTGTGATGTGCTTTTTGTCTAGGGCTGAGGTTCGCTCGCCGGATCGCCAAGGTCCTTCCTAAAGAAACACGAGCTTCAGGTTTAGAGGAGTTTCCTTTATTACAAAATGTATTCCAAACAACTTTATTATTCAATCTTAACAATTCAAGTACAGGGTCCGCTAAATAACTTTTTTTTTAAATGCTATAAAAAAAAACAACTGAATATTTTCTCAAATTTCTTTTTTTATTTGAAAGTACAATCCTTCCGGTTAATAATTTTAATAATTTCATTCAAATGGCTGCCTCGGCTGGCCATGCAGTAGTCTACACGATCGGTCCAATTTTTAAGCACATTAAAAACAGTGACTCGTTTTGGGTATATCGGCTTTTCAATGTATGCGTGCGGGTTTTCTGTGCCCCAAATGCGACAATTTTGCTTGTGTAACATACCCGCCAAGATGAAAATGAGCTTCATCTGAAAAGATGATTTTTTTTGGCAAAATCGGTATCTTCTCTAAGTCGATCGCAGGCCCACTTAGCGAAGCAAAAACGCATTGGATGGTCATTTGGCTTCAACTCCTGAACGAATTGGACTTTGTATGGCGTCTCAATGATGTCTCCGAAATGTTCAATTGTTGAGAACGACGGTGAATTGATGTTGATGGCGCACACGCACACTTTCTGCCACAGCAGCAATTTTCTCGGGTGTACGCACTGTTTTTGGATTTTCACGCTTTGGTTTATCGATGAGGATGCCAGTTTCTTTCACTTTTTTCACAAGATATCGAACATACGGAGCTGACGGTGCTTCTCTTCTTCCAAATTGCGTACGCAATTTTCCCACACATTCTGCAACATTACCATGATTTTCAAAGTAATTTCGCAATATTTCCCAGCGTTGTTCAAGCTTATACACAACCATATTCGTTCAGCGGAAGGATACAACTAGTTATCTGTCAAATCAGACATGAGCTAAGTGTTACCATTCGCGAAATAAGCACTAGGTGAAAAAAAAAGTTAGATGGCGGACCCTTTAGCACCAAAACTTTCAAGCGGTCAACTGACTTCTTGAGGATCAAACTCAACTCAGCGGTACACGAGATTGGTACTGGTCAACTCTGATGTTTTCTCGAATTGTTTGCGATCTTAGTGGAAATCATTGCTTGGTCAAGACCATGCAAATTACTACCACACTACTGGACTAGTGCGGGGGTTACCGAGTACACCCAATTGTAAAGAGAGCGGGGCGGCACTGTCAATTGTTTGTGGGCGCAAGTGTGCCGAGTGCACATGCAATGTGCAGGCGATGAGAAAACCAACTCACAATTACTAGGCCGCCGCGAGGGTGTACATAGTATATCGGTGTGGGGGGCGGCGTAGCCGATCGGCGGTGCTTGGTGCGAAGCGAAAAATTATGTGGCTGATGGTACAGTGGGGCACAGCATTTGCTGGGGTACGAAAAATCGTTTTAGTGATTTTATTTGGTACCCGTTGCTGAGCAAAAAAAAAGCATGTAACGAATGCATCGTTACATTATTTATACTTGTCATCTTTTAAATAACATCCATTCGTTATGTTACTGGTACTAAATAGATGTGTATATTGACCTCAGATTGACGCTAGGGGCTAGGGTCGCATTCAATATGCAGTAAAATAGTAACAACTAGGCTAACCACCCCAAGAATATAGTTCATTTATTTTAATGAAATAAAAATATTCAATTGCTTTCGAATTTCATGAAGCATTAGAGCGTCGAGCGTTGCCATATGTGGGGCCTTGTTTGTAATCCGGAAATCTATTCAAAGATAAGAAGATTTTGCATTTTCTTTGCCAATTTGTTTAAACATATCTAGAGGATAAATAACTAAAAATTCCACAAGTCCACGCAGTAATTAATCCAGCTTCTCAGACATATTTCTGAAACAATCAGCAGAAGGGACCTAAAGCCGCCAAACAGAGGTGGTTTTCTTAGCATAAAAAAGAGCGGTTGCTGGAAGCTATTATTCGTTTGACGTCTAACCGCACAGTTGAAGCTGTCTATTATCAATAATTGTCGGCGAATTTCGTGTAGATGTCAAATTGAGATATTTTCCTGTACGGCTCTGTTGGCGCACTTGAAAACAAACTCACACAAAAATTAATACCAGAAGCTAAGCCTATAGAGCCCTATATGGACCAGTTGCGCCACCTATTTATTTATACAGAATAATACATCTTTGTTAGCATAGTTGGGGTCAGGTTAGGCTATACCAGGCATACAAGTGGGGTTCACTTCACTGGAAGTCTGCCATTATTAAGCAGTTCACCAACAGACTTTTAACAACACTCTCGCACTGGCGCAGTATTGGAAATCCATATATACCTTAGACTAGGATTAAGTCGAAACAGCGTTGGCGATTACATGGAAGGGTGTACAAGACAGTAAGACACGGATAACGTCGAAATATAGCGACTGATCATCCGAATCTGTTGCGAAAGCAAGAATACACTTTCTTTTCTTTTCTGAAAAACGTGTGATCAAAAGGGGCACACACACCTTCGTTTAGTTTTGACAGATTTAAACAGTGTAACGCCTACATGTCCTCTTGTATTGCGAATATAAATGCACAATTCAACCCCATGTTTCCTTCCTGCCCAGTAATACTTACTGCGAATGAAAACGTTCTCAAAACCCTTTTCGAACTCATCTCCTATTTAAAGGGTGTCACTCTAGGTCACAATGTCAATGAAACCTTAAATATGACATCACAATGAAAGCAATCTGCGCGACTAAAGACAGCTCCATTAACAATAAGAATTTCAATCACACCATCAAAGTATGTATATATCTCCTTAAAAGTTGTTTATTTTGTTTTAAAATTTATTTAAAAGAGTTTTCCAGATGCCAAAGAGCCAAAATAAACGAAAACAAGGAGGCTTCCATAAAACAAAACAAAAACAAATTTATTCAGAGAAAAAAACTGCATGACCATTGAAATGTTGAAAACTTTTCCAGGCAAAAAAAGCAAAAAACTAATTTTACGCCATGACACAAACAAGTTGCACTTCCTCGATGTCAAACTCTGCATTTCCACAAACGAAAAGCGGTCCACCCCTCTCTGTCAGAGATGCAAAACAGCGCATTGTAGATGTTGGCTGCACAGATCTTTCTGTGCCAAAAAAAAAAGAAAAATTTAAGAAAAACAGCAAATATTTATGGTTGTTCATTAAAACAAGCTCAACAAAAATTATTTCGGAATGTCCTTTATAATAAATATGAGTGCAACTAAGCGAATTCTTCTCTTTTTTGGCTTTAGTATTTTATTTTTTGGTTTAGTTTAATAAAAAAAATGGCATCGCAAGATTGCAGCATGCAGTCATTGTGAAGCAACATGGCTACCAAAAATTGCAGTGCGGCTGATTCGTTTTTCCCTTGCGTGAGAGAGAGAGAACGTTTTTTTTTTATGTATCTTTTTATAGGTTCAAAGGGGTCGCAACCAACAACCTCATCTCATCGTGACGTGTTTCGTGGTTTTTTGCTTTGTGTTGAACTACTTTTTGGCAGTCCATGATGTGAGTTCGAGTAGAGGACCATGGGTGGATAATGACCCAATTCTGTTTGTGGTGCAAGTGCATACGCAGTGACCGGACTATGTTCTTATCTTAAATCAAAGCTGTCACAAGGAGGCATTGTAAAAAAATAATTCATTGAAAAATATATACGTGTGAAATTTGCAGACAATTTCAATAGGAAAAAGTTGCAGGAAAATGAAAAACTGAAAACAAAAAACCATTATAAACCTGCAGAGCGAGAAAACTATTAAAGTCGTCCTTCGGTTTTGTCCTAAAAGGAACTCGCAGCTAGTGGCGGATGAAAATGTAATTAAATATTTTTTTCTTTTGCTCGGCGTCGTCGTTGGTTTGGTTAGTCGTCCTTCGGATTGTTCATTTATTTGCTTCTTCGAAACCGAAACTTTGTGTGAAAGTTTTGGCTTTTTTTTTTGCGTGTTGTTATTCGTAATTGAGGACTTTTGGATTTTAAAGTTGATTATAACAAGTTTTTATGAGGAAGTTTCTTCGTGGAATTTTCGCACCCAAAGCCATACAAAATGTTTGTTCGGAACATGGGAAATTATTTTGAAATTCATCAGGCTAGAAGATTTTAGAGAATGAAACCTGATAAATACGTTCCTAATTGGAATTTGTTGGGGCTGACGAGGACTCATCAACTAGGCGTGGAATTTAATATATATTTTTTAAAATAATGTTATTGGTTTTCCGTTCTAAATTGTGCAGTTGTGACAGTGTAGCGTGCGACTCTTAAAGGCCAACAGTGCCACTCCGGATGGTAAATTGTTAAATTTACAGTCAGACAAGAGGTGAGACGAGACGAACTCGTTTTTGACAAATTATTTTCGTCGACATTACCGACACAGTGAAATAAAGCATTCATCCTCTTGCATACTCCCTGGTGGACATTTCAATTTTGTGGAAAAAAAACTTTTATTTCAGGCCAAGCATTTTACCGGTTTTACCAAAATGGTTACATAAAAACTTACAATTTCTTTGCCGCACGTGAAACTGTTACCACAACTTAAAAAACTGGGACTCCCCATCCCTCCATGGGAGCAACCGATTTGCCATCGAAGCTATCGACATCTGTATCTGCAAATCCTTATATCCCTGATGCGCTGCAAGCGTGGACCCTGATTACCCAAACTAAATATTAAAATTTAATTCCAACTTGTCAGAATTCATTAATTTTATCTCGTCTCCCATTCCCATACTATGCTTTCTCTGCCAAAACCCAAAACCAACCCAATCTGGCTCAAACAACAGATTGAAATAAAATCATAGCAGCACCACTGAATAAGTACACCTGCACTGCACCTACCAGTATCAGGGGCAGGGCTACTCCGCACATGCGGCAGCCTGTCTGTTGTCGGTTTGCTGTGCAAAGAAGAAATCCTTGGCGAAATATCGTGTATCAAAATCAAGGAAAAAGACTGAGAAAACTCTGGACCAACTTGAAATGAAACTTTTCATCCGGCTACCGGTTAAGTAAACTCTTCAACTTGTGAATGAGTTACGTTTCGGGTGGGGTTGCATGGTGGAGGTCGACCGTATTGGGCAAATGGATGGCACGATGAGGCAACTTGAGTCAAGAACACATGGTAACCAATCTGGTTATTGTAGTAGGTATAGGGCACTTTTAGCCAACGACTTCCTCCTGGACATGGGTATGGGTATATATAGAAGACACTGATAACCGGGGTACAAAATTCACCCACACACATCTTCTTATGGTTGACTTGCGATTTGCGACAGAGATCCCTTTCAGTGTGTGCTAGTGACCATCGAACTGGTGTGTGGTTTCTATTCCAAGTTTACTTAGAGTCGAACTCGGGCAAAGTTAGCTACCCTCTGGGTTTATAGTTTATCAGGCCACCTGAGCGGAATGAGCAGGAGTATACCTAGGTATATAAAATGCTCGGTCGGTGTTACCCATCGGATGATGGGTGGACGGAGGGCTGATGGGATGACCTGGAGATGAACTCTTTGTAGGGAATTTTCTCATATTTTATCCCTTAAGTAGATCTTTCAATTTTTCCTCCCCTCCCTATACCATGCAGGAGAGATTGCGAAACCATGATACGACTACTTATCGACTATGGAGCTCCGATAGCTGCTGGCGCACTCGAAATCGTTTGTTAAAAGTTTTATTTTGCGGAAACCCAAATAAGAAATAACCAGCACAAATCGATTCCATCAAAATACGACGAAGTGAGTTATATCCCTTTATCGGGAACACTGAACAATCACTTAATTGAAAGGTAAGGCACAGATTTCTTGTTCGCCCCTTTAAGAGCAAACACTCATTCCTCCTGTGGCTGTGTGATGCCACAGAAAGTTTCGAACATTATTTCCAAGATGAGGACTCGTTTAGAGTTGTTTTATTAAATTAAAACAAAAAAAAATAATAAATAAGCAGGGACCTGTCTCTGAGGGGTAGTAAGTATAGCTCTTCTACGGAATTAGTAGTAGGGTTCAGGAAATGTTCAAATCGACACAAAAGTTTTCTAATTATTTTGTCACTCCTGTATGAAAAGCGAGCATAGGAGTGTGAAGGTGCTGCCACAGCTCTGGTTGGTTAGCACTCGGGTTTTCCAAACAAAACCCGAAGACTGTTTTCAAACGATGTTCGCGCGCCATCAAGCTATATAATTTGCATGGCGCCATGACACAGTGTCTGCTCTGCTCGAAAGTGGAAAACTCATTTTCGCAAATGTTTCTCCGCACAAATAATTTCAATCGTGCAAAACTCGTTACATTATTTGAAAAGTTATTGCACAGCAAACGTGAGAGTCATTAGCAATGGCAATCCAACGGAGTGCTCGCCTGGAAATAGTAAGCATATCTGAAGAGGAGTCTTGCATTTCTTTATGTGTTCACACTTGCATTTCGGGGAATGCGCAAATTGCTAATCGAGATCTTAATCCATGGGAAGTGTGTGTGTGTGCACATTCCACCCCTGCCTGTGCATATGTCATGATTACTAGGTGTTTGTAGTGAATTCACATCCATAACTGTCGGCCACAATCGACACAAAAGAGCAACTACAACGATTGAGCTTTTGATCAATTGAGTTTCACCTTAAATTAGAGGCATTTGGCCTAGAGAAGATTATGAAGATAAAAAATAAATTCAAGTATTTGAATTTTCATCCTACCGCAATATAAAGGGTCGAGTATTTGAATAATACAATTTCCCATCACACGAATAGACTCGAATTAGGGACCCTTAGCTCATTTAAAATTATATAGCCGGGGTCTACGAAAAGCTGTTCTCTGTTTGCTCTGCTTCTTCGGTAATTGGATGCCGTTGCTTGGAGGGAGGTTGCTTAATCGATTAGAATCTCAGGTATGAAATCCTTTATTCATTGGGAACAAGTCTAATTATCAGGCAGATTTTAAATAGGCGATACTTTGGTTGTACATTCAAGAGTAGATAAGAACAAATTCAAATTTTCGACCCAGGTATGAAAAGTTTTGGTTTTTTCCCCAGATATTATACAAATATGATATTATTTTTCAGTGCGTATATATTTAATAAGTAAGGGAATTTAGCTCTTAGGTTAAATAACACTTAATAGTATAAAGAAAGTCCTCGGTATTTTTGCGCTAGTCTAGTGAACAATAAAAGTATTTGTATGCGGTTTTCAATGATATAAACTACATTGTGTGCTGAAAATTGTAACTTCTATCTATTCGAGCTTGGCTTTAAAGGTGCAAGTGCCAAAAAGGCGTCCAAATCGAAGGAGAGAGGATTTTGGTAAGCTCTTCGCTGAGTTATGTAACTTAAATCTCATATCTCTGCATACTCCTGAAGCTTAGCAATGTCAAGAATGGTTCATCATAAATGTACTTAAATTTAATTTCCTTCTAATGAAACCGAAATTCAAATGTGTTGAGGTCGACTTTCGCACCGAATAAAATAACGTCTCATTTGGGAAGGAAAGAAATACGAATCGAGGGCACGTTCCTCTGTAGATGTACTAGGCTAGGACACATTCAAGCAATGCAATTCCTGGACACGGGTTTTGCCAGGCGGGTAAACCTACTTAGTTGTAGAACCACAGCTAAGAAAAGTTCTTAAGTTCCATCATAAAAAAAAACACTAAACATATTTTCATATTAACCTGTATGTTTCAACTTTCACGTTTGCTTTTCGTGAGTTTTTAATAGTCCCATCGACATAATATAAAATAGAGTAGAATTTATAGACATTCTACTTCAGAGATGTATATACGAATTTCTGGCATTAAGTAGTTTTCAAACACAGTTTTTGTAGAAAACAAATAAATAGTTGGCGCAACATGTCCGTACGGTCCCTAGGCCTAGCTTCTCACAACCATTCGTTTTGTGTGAGTCTTTGTAGAAAGTTTCTGAACCTTGGTGTACCTACAGGCTTCCTAACACAATGAAAAACATAAAGGCCCTACAATGTGGTATAACTGCCAATTCGAAGCAGTCAAAGAGAAAGTAGCGTATCTGCTCGTAGTTGTATTGCTTCGAAAAGCCGCAGCAATGTGTTTCTTGATTTGTTACTAGTCAATAGTCATCACTCGGCGGATATATATCTCTGTACAAGTCATACTCTGTCACTGATGATTTCTTCGTTAAAAAATTGGTATGATCGAGGCAAAAAAATTCATAAAATTATATGAATACATAAATATAGATCAATACATTTTCCTTAATCTGAAATATTTTTTAGAAGTGACCCACTCATTGTAAAAGTATGAGTAGGGACTAGTTTCTTTTTAAAAAAATAGACAAAAACTGTAGTCATGTTATCGGTTATCATGGGTCCATATTGCAATGTAATCTAAACATGTTATAGGTATCCTTTCAAATCTCACACCAGAGATGGGCAAAAGTTTTTAATGTTTTTTAGCGTAAATCAGATTAATGGCAGTACGTGTACCGTGTTCAGTAAAATGTGTGGCAGTTCCAGCCCGACAAGACTGTTCATAACTGCAAGTTATCCACTTGCTTTTATATTCCATTCCAGACACACACAGCAGATATCTGCCTACTACTATGTCTATTAAAATATTTTATTAAGATTTCCTTTCCGAAAAGATAACAGAAAGTTTCCCTATAAACTGGCACGTACGTATACATAATTTCGGAACTCCCCCTCCGAATACACATATAGTCACCTGTCATATCATTTTACTTTGACAATTTCACTCCAGAGAGATTGGGTTCTGCAAAATGACAATTCCCAGCAAATGCGGTATGAAATTAAATTGCAATAAAATCGTGCCACTTCCTCGTGTGCATGCATACCTAACCAACTCACACTCAGAGTCAGAGTCGTCATGATTGTCCTTATTAGTTGCGTATAGCGTATTATACTGTATTTTTGTTGGCATTTCCATCCGCTTGACTGTCTATGAGACCGGATCCAAGGAAGAAAGAAGAAACACGTTGGAACCTACCTCACCCAGCCCCGAGCCAATCAGTTGGCATGGCTGTGAGGTTTCCAGGGAATGATGTTTTATTTAATTCCTAACTCCTACTGTAGGAGGTTCCCCGAGCTAGCCTCCACCGACAGTGTGCCCTGGAAGTTGGAAATATAATTTGAAACATGTGTTTCTAATGAACATATTGCACCCTTGGTATGAAATTGTTTTATGCTTTTGAATTCTGTGGCACCCCTCAGAAACATCAGCTTAATGCCTTTCTTGTTTGTTACTCTCTTTGAGTCAGGAGTGTGTGAGCAATATAATACGTACCTCTACCCAGTCTACCGAAGGAGGATTTGATTCAGGATCCTTGGCATTTAACGAAAAAGGTACACACCGTCTGACGGCGCAGTGATATCGTCACTGCGTGCACGTTGTTGTACGTATATTAAATGAGGGTTGGATTCGGTGCCATCCTATAGCTCTTGAGACGAGCGAGTCATTTAAATGTTTGCTCCTCTAGTTAGGAGGAAGAACGGCACTCGTAAGTTTTAAGCATTTGAACTCATATGCGGTTAAATTCTCATTGCTGTTGCTTGGCTGGTAATTGTACTGCTGTCGGTCGGTGCGTACGTATTTGCAGCAATAAAATATTGTGTCACGTGTTTTAATTAATTTATCAAAACGTAAAATTAACCGATTCCAGATGTGGGATGGAATGGAAACTGCTGGGGAATGGATACATGTTGGGTTTAAGGGCGACGACGACAGCGCGTCTTCGTGTTATCTATTCTGTAATAGGTATGTCGGTGTAACTTAGTCCTGTAATGTAATTAGTCGTGTTTGTATGTGTGTCATTTGGTTTTACTTACGAAACCATGAACAATCGCTTTATTGATGCGCCCGGGGAGTGATAACGCATATAAATGATTTCGCATAAATGTACACATGATATACATGTAGCTTGTAGGTACATCTGTCTGCATAATATTGTTAGTGGCTATGAGTTTAGCGCGAAATTAGATGGCTTACAAAATTCTATATGATTGTTTTTTTTTTTTTTGTTTATATTATATTTAAATTTATATAGACATCACATTATGTTGGTATTCAAGGTTATCGTTGACTGGAAGTTGGGAAGAATTTGGACGTACCCTTACGAAGTAAGCCAAACACCTTTGCATATTGTATGCTAAACCTACCTTAATATATGTGGGAACAGGTATTTCCATGGGTTATTTTCACATGTATTGTTTAGCCACAAAGTTTTGCAAAATCACAATATAAATTTAAATGTAAAGAGCTGATGTTTTGACCCTTTTTCCTACAATGAGGTAAAATTTCGGCCACTGGGTTTTTCTAGAAGAAAAAACAAACCGGTGGTGACTGGCAGCAACTTGCATAGAACAATTTTTGAATCGTCATACGTTTTGAGGTTAGGAATGCTTTGAACAAAATTCCCGGTGAACCACTAGATTTCGTTCAGTTTAGCATCACTTCAGATAGGTAGCACAAAGAAATTTAAAGTTTTTAAAGGCCAACAAAGGCTTTTAAGAGCCGCTATGATAGTGAAAAGAAATATTATTGCTCCTAAGAAAGAACATCTTTTCAGCTTTGTGCAAAAAAAGCTATACCCAACCCTCTTCACTTTGCTCGTCTAATTAAAACTAATTTGCGTTTTTTTTTTTGATTGCTTACAGATTTGAATCCTTCAAGAGTCATCGTTTAAGGACGTCCTCAGGGAATTTCTTGATCAAAACGAACGAAAAAAAGGAGAAAAAAAACTCCCATTTACAAAGGATCCCATAACGAAACTTCCAATAGAAAGGATCAAAAGATAAGAAAACTGTTCTTTCCAAAATAAAAGAAAAACACTCAACAACGAAGCTACTCAAACTTATTCCAATAAAAAGGGAAAATGTATAAAAGAACACAATAGAAATAAACAAGTTGCAGAAACCATAATGCAAGGAAAACATTTAAAATTTTCTTTGGAACGAAAATCGTTTAGATTTTCTACGAAAGATGCTTGATTGCGTGTGACACAATTGTCCAGTTTCTTTTTCCACCCCCAAATTGCTCTTTCCGTTCATTTTTTACATTTGCTTTATATTTTCATGCGAGCGTATTGCAAAATGTTTTAAACGTCCTTTTCCGCTCGGCTTTCGGTTGTAACAACCGCCGGTTTTGTTGTGCGTTTTTGTTTTTTTTTTTCATTTCTCGGTTAGTGCGAGGTGTACGCGACATTGAATGATATTCAAACAGGAGAAAAAAGGACGCAATCTTAAGTAAAAAAAAAAAAAAAATTTGGAAAAGGTGTACCAGGTATATAAAAGAAAATAAACCAACCTGCACAGCATTTTCTGAAAGGATATAAAGCCATGGATTTGGAGATAAAATCGATTTTTCGTTTCATCGGAGGTGTCCTCATTTCGGTGGCGCTCTTCGCGACACTCACTTCCGGTCAGATCGATTGGGATGACGACGATGATCCAGGTAAGTTCTACTTTAGCAATTCCTTTCCCATTAAAATATTAACAATAGACAGCCCGAATGACAACAGGAAAACCTTAAGTGTAATGAAAAGAAAACGTATTATTATTGTTCCAAGGGTAAATGACACAGCGAGAGTGTCAACAAAGTTTCCACACATACCTATACACCAGGCAGGCACTTCAATTAGGAGACAACAAATTACTTTAAATAAGCGTTAGCGCCTCCATTGTCATTCACATGAGTGCACCAAACAATAGAAGGTGGAAGCACCTCCGTTTGCGAGTGTTGGCGGTGAGCAGAAATGAATACAAAAACCTTCCGTGATAAGTAGGTATTGTTCGTTCATGCACTGAGCATAGTCATAAACAAATGTTTGCACATACCTACATACCCTACCTGTTTGTCTTCTGGCGCGTCCAACCTTCTCAACCGTTCAACATGAACAAGGACCATGTCAAGCAAATGTGAAACTGAAGTGGGCGTTTGCATAGATACACCATAGTCTCCAATTCACCCTTCAAACCACCTACGGGTATTTATGTATAAGTTAACACAATTTACGTTTTCGGAATTCGCTGACAACATCCAAACTACATCCAAAGCAGAACCCATAACCGAAACACGAAACCTGCACGCGCAACGGACAACATCCAGCATAGACCAGGAACCCGAAACCTGCACCAGCAACATACGACAATAGCCGCATTCCAACACGTACGTGTAGGAATACCTGTGGGAACATGCTGCTTAGGTTAGCATAAAAAATAGTATTTAAGCTCTAGTTTTAAGAAGATTTGTATTCAGTTCTAAGATAGGCAGAATCGCTGCCAGTTTGAAAATAAAGTTTTTTTTAAATAAAGTTAATCTTAGTTTGTTTAATTGGCGCCCAACGTGGGGCCCAGCACGGAAAATCAGAACGTGAAATAGTTCGGGAACGTTTACTAAAGAGTCACACATAAGTCGACCTGAAGTAGCTCGCCGTAATTACGCACAAGCCGACCTAAAATAGCTCGCCGCGAAAAGTGACCGAAAAGTTAAAAGAAACATTCCGAATTATAGTGTGTGCCGTGATCTGGGCCGCCCCACAAACCAGGAGAACATCTTTGGAGATCTGTAGATCGAGAAAACTGCGAGGGAGTGTGAACGAGGTACCCGAGTAGCTGACGCAAAAAGGAAACTACCAAATTCGCCGGCGCAGGGATGTTCGCCGCAACAATAGCTCTGTAAGCGTATAAATTAAGGAAGTTAAAAATAAGTTAAGAAACAAATTAATATTAAACATTTAATTGAAGAAAGTAAATTTAGTGATTATATTGTTAAGGTAATAGAGTGATAGAATTAATTAATAGTTGTGATTTAGTGATTATATTTTTAAGGTGATAGTGTGATAGAATTAATTAACAGTTTCACAATGCCCTTGTTACGATCGGGGAATGATTCTGGCAACGCCACTGCGGGGGAGAGCGAGCAACCTGGTCCCTCTCGTCCCCTAGACAACTCATTTCAGTCCACAACATCGCTACACGCGCCAAATACACAGATCCAAACGACCCCAGAACTTCATAGCCTAATATCAGCTATCGTTAGTAGTGTTTTGCAAACAGAAGGTCGTGCTTTGATTCAAAATGTTATTAACCCGAACCTCGAACAGGGTCAAAATGAAGATCAGACCATCGATCCGGAACACAGAGAGGATCTATCAAGCATGGATAGAATTCCGGACATAGTTAGCTGTCTGAAAACCTTCTCTGGTGAAGCAGCTGAATTCGCTTCTTGGAAGAAAAGTGTTGAAAGGGTGCTCGGACTCTACCAACAGATAAAAGGCACTCCGAAATATTATGCCATCTTGAGTGTAATACGGAATAAAATTATCGGCAACGCTGATATCGCCCTGGAGGCATATAACACGCCACTGAATTGGGATTCTATCTCTAAATGCTTAGTTATGCACTACGCAGATAAGCGAGATACAAACACCCTAGAATACCAAATGGCATCCTTGGCCCAAGGGAGCCAAACGATTCACGAGTTTTACCAGTCGGTATACTCGCATCTCTCTCAAATTTTAAACAAAGTATCCTGTATGGATATAAGCTCCGATGCAAAAGGAGTACTTACTCAAACATACCGTTCAAAAGCCCTCGACACGTTCATAAGAGGACTTAGAGGCGACCTGCCAAGACTACTCGGCATGAAAGAGCCTACCGACCTACCCCATGCACTAAACTTGTGCATGAAACTTGAAAACCAAAATTTTAGATCCAACCACGTCCAAAGTCAGACGACAACAAGGAAACCTCAGTCCTTATACCCTGTCATTATACCACAAAAACAGCCCCAACTTTTTAATAAAAATTTTCCTACCCCTACACCAAGGCCAACATATCCGTTATATCCCTCATATTACCCACCTAGGCCAACACAACAACAGTATTCTTCGTTCCCAAACCAAGCTTACCAAAATCAGAATTTTAGTCAGGCACCAAGGCTCACACAGCCGCAATACAGCCAATATCCTAACCAAATCAGCCAACAGCAAAACAATCCAGCAAGATTCGCACAAACTCAACCACAGGGCTTAGAAGCGAATAAACAATTTATTCAAAGACCGTTAGTAAAAACAGAACCACATCCAAGCTTTCAAAATAGACGATTTAATAACCCAGATGTAAAGTCTTTCCAACGTAACTTCCATATCGAAACTACTCAAGAAGATACAGAAGATCAATATTACCAAAAAATGAGTGAAGAAGACACTTCACATGAACAAACCCTACAGGAATACATTAGTGTTCCTAGCCAAACGTACGAACATGAGCAGGTGGTTGAACAAGAATCTTCCGATTTTTCTGACATTCATTTTTTAGGATAAACGACTCTTCGCTGCCGTACGTAGACTGCAAAGCGGAGAGTGGGCAAATTTTCAAAATATTAATAGATACCGGTTCCAATAGGAACTACATTCAACCCGCTCTTGTAAAGAATCCACTACCAAATTCCCAATGTTTCTTAGCTAACTCCATCGGCGGTAACGTCGAAATTACACAACACACCTTCATTAATCTTTTTGGCATAAGAGAAAAGAAAATAAAATTCTTCTTACTCCCCACTCTTAAATCCTTCCACGGAATACTCGGCAATGACAGCCTTAAAGAATTGTCAGCCGTGATTCATACAAAAGAAAGCTATATGCTTATCAACAATAAAAAAATTAACCTTAAGCAGCAAGTTTGTAATACAGTTAACAATGTAACCGTAAGGGACGACCACATGTCAGTAGATCAGAAAAGTAAACTAAGGACCTTAACTGAAAGCTTTCCCAACCTCTTTCTTGATCCCGACGAGAAACTAACGTTTATCACCACAGTTAGAGGTAGGATTAGAACAACTAACGAAGAACCAGTCTATTCAAGATCATACCCATACCCAATGAGTCTGAAAGGGGAAGTAGAAAAACAGATAGACCAACTTCTCTGTGATGGAATTATCAGGCCCTCTCGGTCCCCATATAACGCACCTGTATGGGTCGTGCCAAAGAAGGCTGACGCTTCAAATGAAAAGAAATATCGATTGGTAATCGATTATAGAAAGCTTAACGCTGAAACCATTCCAGATCGCTACCCGATCCCAGAAATAAATGGGGTACTGTCTGAGCTTGGACAGAATAAATATTTCTCGGTATTAGATCTTAAAAGTGGATTCCATCAAATCCCACTGCACGAGAACGACATAGAGAAGACAGCCTTCTCAGTCAATAACGGGAAATACGAATTCGTTCGACTCCCCTTTGGCCTAAAAAACGCGCCGTCCATATTCCAAAGAGCGTTGGACGACATTCTACGCGAGCACATAGGTCAGATATGCTTCGTTTACATCGACGACATAGTCGTGTTCAGCAAAGATGTAGATTCTCATTTTAAAAATTTATACAAGATTTTCGAAACTCTTCAGAACGCTAATTTGAAAGTACAGATGGATAAGTGCGAATTTTTGAAAAATAGCGTTGAGTTTCTAGGGTTTATCATTTCCGATAAGGGGATAAAAACGAACCCAACTAAGGTAGAGGCAATAGCCAAATTCCCCTACCCAAATACACTCAAGGATTTGCGATCCTTTTTAGGTCTGTCAGGGTTTTACCGCAGATTTATCAAGGACTACGCCAAACTGGCCAAACCTCTGACAGCCCTTTTAAGAGGGGAGGACGGCCGAGTTCCTAAACAAGCTTCAAGCAAAAAACTCGTCCATTTAAACGACGAAGCTATAGAGGCGTTCGACAAAATAAAAAGCTCACTTATATCCGAGGACGTAGTTCTTACCTACCCAGACGCTAATAAAGAATTCCATCTTACCACAGACGCGTCAGACTACGCTTTAGGCGCAGTGTTATCCCAAGATAACAAGCCTATAACATACATTTCACGTACACTTAGTAAAAGTGAAGAGCACTATGCCGCCAACGAGAAGGAAATGCTGGCTATAGTATGGGCTCTAAGCACACTCAGGAATTACTTGTATGGTCCTACGATTTTAAAAATCTTCACTGACCACCAACCCTTGACATACGCCCTTAGCAACAAAAATACCAACAACAAAATGAAACGTTGGAAGGCTATACTCGAAGAGTATAATTACGAGTTAAAATATAAGCCCGGTAAAGCCAACGTCGTTGCGGACGCCTTGTCAAGACCTCCACAAATCGACCAAATAAACTCCTTAACAACAACCGAACATAGTACCGAAAGCTCTGAACAAAATTTAGTCCAAATAGCTAATGAACCAATAAACGTATTCAAAAATCAAATCTTCCTCAGTTTAGGTGAGACACCGTCATATAAATTCGAAATCATATTTCCCACATACCACCGACATACAATAGTAGAAACCGTCTACTCTCAAGAAAAACTCATCAACATTCTAAAAAGACACCTCAACCCCTCAGTAATAAATGGAATAAAAACAGAAGAGTCAATCCTAGGAAAAATTCAGGAAATATTCCCTCTACATTTTCGCCAATATAGAGTCCGATATGCTAGGAATATGGTCTTAGACTTAACCGACGAAAATCGACAGGAAACAGAAATCTTAAAAGAGCACAATAGAGCTCACAGGAACAGCCGCGAAAATAAAATTCAACTGTTACAAAAATATTACTTCCCAAAGATGCAGGCAAAAATCAGAAAAGTCACAGATATGTGCAGAATCTGCAAGGAACACAAGTACGATAGGCATCCTAATAAACCTATCTTACAGCCAACCCCAATTCCCCAATACCCTGGTCAAATCTTACACTTGGACCTTTATTTCACTGACAAAAAAATTATCCTGACAGCAATAGATAAATTCTCAAAATATGCCTTGGCAAGAATTATCAAATCGAGAGCCTCAGAGGACATTAAACAACCTCTAAGGGAACTCGTGTTATCCTTTGGAGTTCCCGAATCCATTATAGTTGACAACGAAAAAGCCTTGAGCTCAAGTTCCATTTTATTCATGCTAGAAAACTTCTTCAATATAAAGATATTCAAAGCACCCCCGTATGTCAGTTCAGTAAACGGACAAGTTGAGCGTTTCCACTCAACCCTATCCGAATTGATGCGCTGCCTCAAAGCAGAGCAGACACATAGCACATTCTCAGAGCTACTGGACAAAGCCATTTTCGAATACAACAGATCTGTCCACTCCACCACAAACAAAAAACCCATAGACGCATTCTTTGCAAGAAATATGATCAATAACCCCGAACAACTCCAAGAAGAGAGACAGGACATTTTTACAAGAATTAAAGACAAACAAACCGCTGACCTAGATTACCACAATAGGAAAAAACATGCTCTCAAAAATTATTCAGTAGGAGAAGTAATCTACGTTAAAACCAATAGGAGAATAGGCAATAAACTCTCCCCAAAATACAGGAAGGAGATCGTAAAGCAAAACAAAAATTCCACTGTAGAAACTAATACCGGAAAAATCATCCATAAGAGTCTGATTAAAACTTAACCTTTTCCTCCCAATAGGCTACTGTTGCCTTTGTGCGCAGCAAACGTACAAATTATGGACTATTCAAACGCACAATTATTAACAATAAAGACAGGAACAGCTCAAATACAAGACGGAACCTTTAAGATTATCCACGAAATAGATTTAGACATCTTCCAAAGATGCATAGACAACTTACAACAACTTGTAACTAGAAATATAAGCACACAAGAACCATTATACCCTTTCCTCATTCACGATCTTAACATAGTACAGAGTCATATTAACCGCATTAAGCCGATGGACAAAAAAAAGCGTTCCCTTGACTTCATTGGTAGTGCCTGGAAGTGGATAGCTGGCACTCCAGATCACAGCGATTTCGAGATAATATCAAACAAAATAAACAAATCACTAAAAAACAACAACAAACAACTTATAATTAATAGAGCAGTAATTGAAAAAGTTAATGAACTAACAAACGTTACCAACACAATAATAAAATTAGTTAAATCAAGGGAAAACCCTAGAGACAAGGAAATATTAGTTATAAAAAATCAAATAAATATCATAAAAGAGGAAGTATTGAATATTGATAATGCAATACAGTGGGCAAAAGCCAACGTTATTAACTCATTTATTTTGTCAAACCTAGAAATACATATCGTAGAAAAAATTTTAAAACAAGATAATGTGCCCTTTTTTAGTATAGAAGAATTGTTAGAATTTAGTGAAGTAAAGATAGCAACTAACAGAACAAACATAATATACATAATTAGCATTCCACTCACTAGTATGGAAAAATGTATTAGACTATTAATAAAACCAATAAAAACAGGCATTTTCTCTAACGAAATTAACTTTAAGTCAGTACTTAACTGTAAGAGTAATATATTTGGAATTAAAAACGACTGTAAAACCTTTAACAAATTGTCAATTTGCTTACAAAAAGATTTAGTAGATATAAGTAGTTCATCTTGCATACCGATGCTGCTGAAGAGCCAACCGTCAACATGTAAAAGAATCAACAATCAACACATACCGTCAATAGAAGAAATATCAAGCGGAATGTTGCTCCTCAACCAATACAATGGCACCATAAGTATCAATAACAAAGACGTAAATCTCACCGGTTCATTCGTAATACAGTATCATAATGTCACAATACAAGCTGAGGGAAAGAACTACACATCCAGAGAAGCACCAAAAGAAAAACCACTACCAGCATTACTACAGCCTTCGGATAATCAAACCAAGTTTGAGGAATTCCTATCACTCGAGATGATAAGAGAACTTCACGTCAACACAACAAATTTCATTAAATTGCTGGAATCAGGAAGTAATGTAAAACATATTAGCGGATACAGCCTGTCAATCATAATCATCATAGTCCTTATAGTATCAAGCTTAAAATACTGTCGGAAAATTAAGCAGCAATCACCAAAAGTAACCATTGTTAACAATCCCACAGATAAAGCTTCAGACACGCCAAAACCTAGAGACACAGCATCCGTAGTAATAGGGATAGAGGATATCCCACATCTCATACGATCAGTGCCGTCGAACGTGGACGTTCGAATTTAAGCATGGGGGAGTTAACACAATTTACGTTTTCGGAATTCGCTGACAACATCCAAACTACATCCAAAGCAGAACCCATAACCGAAACACGAAACCTGCACGCGCAACGGACAACATCCAGCATAGACCAGGAACCCGAAACCTGCACCAGCAACATACGACAATAGCCGCATTCCAACACGTACGTGTAGGAATACCTGTGGGAACATGCTGCTTAGGTTAGCATAAAAAATAGTATTTAAGCTCTAGTTTTAAGAAGATTTGTATTCAGTTCTAAGATAGGCAGAATCGCTGCCAGTTTGAAAATAAAGTTTTTTTTAAATAAAGTTAATCTTAGTTTGTTTAATTTATATACGTCTTACCAAGAGCAATGCAATTTGCGATATCTATCCACACACCTATGTCCTGGTTAGTTTGAGCTTCGGCTGAAAAGGAAGAGACAAAATAAAAACTACGAGGAGAAAGAAAAAATATTTACACTTTAGTTGAAATGATCATTTGTTGAGTGTTGAGTTTTTACGAGACTTATGCTGCTGCTAAATTGCAATTCAATTTGTTTTCTCTTGCTGTTTGTTGTTTTGTGTATCAAGTCGAAGTCGGATTGGATTACAAATTACTATACTAAATGCATTGCAGTGTCTGTCAAAAGCGAAGTCTTAGGTTGCTTACTATGGCTTACGTTCGGGAAGATGTGTCATAGTCATAGTACGTCACAGAAATAGAAGTCGCGCAAACATATGATTGTAGGCAGCTTTAAAACTGGCTTCTATGGAAAAAAGTTTTCAGTGGAAGCTGCATGGCATCGTCATAAGGACCCTGGTTTGTAGAAGTTCATTGACAAATTTTAGTAATTGACTGCGGTGGCGTCTTTGAAAAGCGTGAAAGTATGCAGCATGTGGCAAATTATAAAAGTGTTATAAGCTGCATATTTTTGGATTCAATTATTTACTAAAAACTACCAAGTAATCTTAAATAATAGGGTGGTGGCACCAGTCAGCCCTCTACCTTATTTTTCGTTTTTTATTGGTCCGTAAAAATCCATTATTCAACTATTTAATCAAGTATTTGGTTCTTCTGAATGTTTGAAGTCTGTAGATTGGAAAATACTAAGCTTATTAAGTATATGAGCTACCTAATGCAATCTAATTACAAAAGAGTGAAGAGGCTATGATTTGAGAGTAGCCAGCTCTCAGCTCCAGTAGTCGGCCATGCCAGTATCCAGTAGCCAGCCCCAATTTAATTTACACATATTCATAACGTTTAAAGTAACCGTGTCTTTCATATTCAGCCCCCATTTCTCTAGTAAATGTACACTGGGGCTGACTACTGATAAAACAAGAAAATTTATCAACATTTTTGCGAGAATCGAGACAGATTGAAATTTACATTGACTTTGCATACTCAGTTATGTTAAATGATATAAATTCCAACAATGCAACGAAAGACTGTTCAATTCAAGGTTTATTAGGACTAGGAATGAACAAAAAAGTACAACAAAATATAGAGAAAAAGTTATGATAAGAATAATAAAGATGAGAGAAGGAAGAAGAGCATGCAGGTTGGTTATTTTCAACAGGAAAAAAAATTAAAAATAATGTCTCATAAGGTCATAGCCCCTCTTAATTATTGAACAAAACATATTTTTTACATTTAAACTTAAGAAACACGTGGAATAAAATCTCAATAACATAAAAATAATCACAAAACGCAAATACCTTAAATGGATTGGTATACTTTTTGGATTTGTATCACATTTTAAAAATTACTTCCACTATTTTTTTTTTTTTTTTAATGCCACTCTTGTTCTGCGCTTATAAAATCTGTACTCAAGCATATATTTTTTACGCGCGAAGCAGCACCAGGATTGTTGCAAGTTCTTTTTTAAAACAGATAGATAAATTAAATCCCAGGGAATAGGTATCTAATATTTTTCGCTTGGAAAAAAGACCCAAGGACAAACTATTGCGCTGCACCTTGTATTCCAGAGGCTGACTACTGCAGGGGGCTGAACTTGTATGCCATCACCCTGTTTGAATAAAATCCATTAATTCTCAGGTTGAGGATTGACCGTCTTTCCTTCGTAGTATTTTATTTCTTCATGTTTTCTGACTTTATTTACGTTACTGATAGGTACTACAGTAAGGCTAATATTTTATTGAACAGTACATTCCTGCACTATCCCGTACATACCATGCTCCAACATATATTTTAACTCAACTGTCAACTATCTTATATAAACACCAGACCATATCTAGCAATTTGAACCTGTGTACAACAAAAATTGGTGCGCCCACTTCGCTCTCACTTCGCCCCATTCTCCAATCCCATCCACATTTCTCAAAGTGCTTTGTTCAAAAAATGCACATCAATGTTCCAAATTTTACAATTTTAGATACCTTTCATGAGTGTCGCGAAATAGCGTTCGCAGTTAATTTTTGTTTGCGAGGTGCCACGCCTTTTTTTAATTTTATTTCATTTAGAAGAACACGCGCGCATTCGAAGGCATCGTTGTGTCAAAAGAACTTCTATTCCAACTATTCAGAAGGTCGGAGCTACAATTTACGTAAATACCTATCTCCTCCCCTTTTCGGCAGCGGATAACAATAAACCATGCCCCATTCTTAAATCGCAATATTTGCCTATTCAAAATGGAAAACCGCAGTCATTTTTGAATACATACCGGATAACGTATATTTTCTTACAGCTGGAATAAAAGTTGAGCAAATTTGTGTAAAACAAAATAGCACAAAGTTGAAAAGACAAAACCCCTTATAACCACAAACCTAGCTCGATACGCACCAACCTGTCGTAGTCAACTTTTTGTTTCTCGTGCACCTCAACATCAAATAACTAACATAATGTAAACCTATAGAAGATTTTTTTTCCGCCGCGCTTTCGAACATTCTGTATGGAAAAATAAATTTTCCTATAATGGGTTTTCCTTGCCACACATAACACACATCATGCCAAAGCAGTAATGCCGTCGCCTGTTTGATGAAGGTTATAGAGGAATCTCGCAACTTAGTTATGTCGTCAGGATATTTGCATATTCCTCATCATCATTTTACAGAAATCCGCCAGTGTTTGTTTATTTTTTTTTTAACTCAGGTTTCGCATAGCTGCTGTTATCAACTAGGTACCTACTACTCCACCAAGCTGCGATATCTTCCAATATAATTCAGTTTAAAATATTTCCAGTGAAATATTTATGCTCACATTGGAAATTTTTTCGGCTTCGTAAATTTTACGGAAACATCCCTTTCGTCTTATCGACGAAAATGCCGGCTTAGACAATTTTTTTTTTGCGCCCGGCAGAGTATCTATATGCTTGGGTGTAGGTAGGTTTTCTTATTTAATAATTTTGTTTCTGGTAAATCTTTGAAATGTATGTGAAAAGGGGGTTTGTCCCCGTGGAATATAATTTTGAATACTTTCTGATTTCAGCAGTTGATTTTGCAGGGGGGTTTTTGTTTCTCTCACTTTGATAATAATCGTGTTAAACACTTGTACGGATCAGGTGGCGGTGTAGATGTTTCGCTGGGTTCCTCTCCGTACTACCTCTGACTTGAATAATGGAAAATCAATGTGGAGAGTAGGGAAAAGGCTAAAGGTACCTACCATGGAATACACATTTTCATAATTTTTCCCTCATTTGTTTCAATCAACCCAGTGAATGTGTAATAAATTTTATTTCAAGTGTGTCTGCGGTTCGCAGGTATTATAAGAAAAATGATTTTGCGAATGCGATAGCTATGTTGTGTATGTGAAAATAAAATATTCTGAAGGTATAGGTACGTGTTTTCCTTTTTAGCTGCTTGCTTTTCCTCGGTCGGGAGTACCTGTATGGGTTGGGTACGCGGGTTATTTTTCGATGAAAATTGTACTTACCTACAGAGAAATGGGAAAAAGAAACAGAAAAAAAAAAAAAATTCAATAATCTAAGTTGAAATTGATTTCTAATGGTGTGGGAATAATTTCGTGTGTCGATTTATCACGTAATGATGCGTGGGTTTGAGTATGTAAATTATATTTATAAATATAATCAGTGCAATAAATTTGACAAAATGTCTGAGCGAAAATTACCATAGCTGCGATAGCGTTTCAAAGTAATTCTGGACCTTCAGTAGATTTGGAACTGGACGGCCGCTAACTTCAGAGAGATATTTGAACGCTTATCTTGAGTAAACGTGCGACAGTATGTAATACATTTCGAATGATATAAATCTGAAGGTAGAATTCAGAGAATCCTTGAGCTTGATAAAAAACTTGCATAGATACTTATTTTACATCTCTCTCTCTTCTTCCGGAAGCTGCTGTTGGCAGCAACACTTTAACTCCTCCTGGAGCATAGGGCGACAACCAGGCCCTTCCATCTCTCTCTGTCTGCAGCACGATACCTCAGCTGCGTCCACGATCGCAAATTTTGGGACTGAGCTTCCGTCAAAACAGTTGACCTCCATGTTGATCTTGGCCTACTTACTCGCCTTACACCTTGAGGGTTCCACTGGAAGCACTGCTTCGCTATGTTGTCATCAGGTTTCCTCAGTGTATGGCCAATCCAGCGCCATTTCCTCTGCTTGATGTCAACATCCACTTTTGTTTGTCCATTTTACATAGACATTTTAATCCAGCGGGCAAAATGTTACCCCATTTTGGGGAGGGGTTTCTTTTTGGGTATTTAACTTATACTCAATTCGGTTGTTAACCTACGAAAATCCACCTTAAGTTTGGTCCATATTTCATGAAAATCCATATTAAAACACCGCCGCAATCGGTGCGCCAAGGTACCTAATATCCAAAGGTCTAATATTTAACCAACAACCGGTTGCACTTTAAGGGCTGGTGAAAAATGAATGTAAATCAAGGATCAAAAAGGATTTAGCATCGCAACTACTTGCAGCACAACACAGACACACAAGGTCTGATCTTTAAAGATTCTCCTCAATTTCGTTTAGTCTTCCAGGCGATATTGACATATTCCGTAGAACAAAGCTGTCCCTTATTTGTTTTTAGCTACGCTGGACCAAGGTTTGTTGTCAGCAAGAAGTAAAGAGACAACGCACATCACAACTATAGAGAATTTGTCGACCATGGCTCTGCAATTACATCTGAAAGCCACATCTGATTAAAAATCAAGCAAAGGATAACTCTTGTCAATCATAGAATGCAGTTTTCTAGCAAAGCTCTCTTCCGATTAGCCAAAAGGTTACTTACAAAGACCGTAACATAACCTAAACCATGAAACTTTTTAAAAACCCAAAACAACATGCTGTGCATAATATTCTGCCCCGTTTGAGTTGACGAATTTTGTATAAGACCGTTTAATGGCGAACTCTACAAGCAGCGATATTTACCTTTTGTGAAAGGACCGGTATACAGCCTTGAATTCTAACCCAGAAAATCTAGGACGTCGACAAGGTCCTAGCCTAAATTGGCACCTACAAGTAGTAAAGGACTTAAGCATACTTGTGTAGCAGGCAGCTAGGAATGAGCTGCGCTATAGCTGGAATATCTTGTTTGGTGAGGCCTTGCATCAAACTGAACCGTAAGAAGCAAATAAATTCCTATTTGAAAAGGCATTATAAAGAAACTCTTAACTCTGCACAAAAACCTTATCATCTTTCTCTGGGACGTAAAAGCATCCTTGACCATTCACATAGCAAAACTGTCAGACTCTCATGAGTCCTTCCATTTGCGTTGACAGGCTTTTTAGAACGGATCTCTCCTAGCTTTACTGAGATGGCTTACCAAGTTCGAAGCAGTCGTTTAATGTGTGGATATGAAGACCGAATAGACACAATGATACAATCCGAAAGTTCGTCGATTCCAAATCGGTTTGAGAAAGACCACGTCTCTTATAGTGCATATAATTAGATGAGGACATCAAAGAATTTGGTGCTCAACTGGAAGCTGTTGTAAGCTGAGCTCTAGGTGTGCCCCGGATTTGAATTAAAAGAGATCGTGGAAACAACACGCTCAAAAATTGGCTCTCGGTAAAAAAAATGGGCTAAAATTAACCGCTCTGTTGAAAAACATCGAGTATTCGTTGTTAAATACTACCGATATAAATATGTAAAATGTATAGGCACTCTTAAAAATAACACACTTTATCAGTTGTTAAGAACCAAGTTTCTAGATAAATATCAACCAGTTGGTTAAATTCAACAGAGTTTGTTACTTACAACCGAGAAAAATTGATAAAAGGTTATTTTTAACCGAGTTTCGTTTAACAAGTTGACTCGGTTATTTTCAATCCACTAACTCTGTAGGAGCTATATTAACAGTATCACTTGGTAGTTTTTAGCCGAAAGTTGGTTGATTTTAAATAAGCGATTTTTTGCGTCAAGTAATTCAAAAATATTTAATCTAAACGTATGGCTGGGAACAAATGTGCTGCTGGAAACTAATTTTCACTGGCATTCACTCTGAGAAAACAATGTCTTCCACGCTCTGCTGATGCCTGAGCGTTTAATTTATATGTACTTAAGGTCAACTGTTTGCAGATTTCATATCAAAATATCAAAAAAAAAAAAAAAAAAGAAGCGCAGTAAATATTTAAACTTGGTAAAGTTCACACATGTCGCATATGAAAACACAACAAAGATAATTGTAAGTGATCACAAGTCAGTCCGTCACAACCCATATAGATGATCTGAGCTATAGTCCATAGCATAGTAAATAATCCCATAATGGAGAAACGGACTAAAGTATTCTTGTTTCTTGTTACACAAACAGCGCTTATCGAAACCGCCAACATTAGTCAATGCTCTGGCAGTTCTGAATATAGTGCAGACAAAATAAAAGCTAACCGCCATGCAACACAAGACACAAAAGATCATCCCAAATCACATTAACAATAACGAACAAATTAAACGTATCCTCCAGTCCGCTTACTGGTATGACCTCATTCGGTGGAGAACGTGACTCTAACAAAAGCATCTTCATTACCTTTTCATCTGCGCATCGCATTTATACGAGTATAACTGTGGCCAGAGCTTTTACGTATGATTTTCACAAGCGCTGCACCCCATTCACTCAGTATATAGCGCATACCCCCACCCTACTCCACATACGTGTTTAATACAAACACAAGTCAGACACAAGGGCGGAACAAAAACCATCCAGCAGCCAGCACATTGACAAACCCATTTGCAGCCCTTAAAGTTGTTTACGTGATATGTGTTGTTGTAGCGGCTGCTTGCGGACAAAATACACGCGTAAACTTTATTGTTGCCGTAAATTTTCTCAAAAATTCCAGTAATTTTTTGCTTGTTATTTTTTTTTTAATAAATTTACTTTTTTTCGACCCTCATTTGAGAGATGGTGTTTGGGAACATACAAGAACAGGATTCCATCTCCCTCCTTCGTGAGACCACCACCACTCTTGTGAGTGGAGGACAATGATACACAAAGTACAAGTGACACTGCTAACCGCACTTGTGTCATGTCGAAAGGCAGCAGGCAGCAGTGGTGGCTTGGGGAAAGCAAACAAAAAAAATTATTTAATTCGACTATAAAATATAAAATGAAGACGATTACGGCTGTTTTGTTTTCCGCTACGCTTCGTTGAGTTATCCTTTTTAATCTAGGAAGAATTGTCAAAAGATATTGCGTTGCTTTGTGTCGCTGCATGAAGTTGGTGTTTTTTATTTCCGCAAGAGCGAGGACTAGGAGAACAATTTGGAAATTGTGCTGTTAGGATTTAATCAGATTTTGTTTCCCGTTTTCATTGTATATTCAGTGCTTCGTTAAGTGAGCCGTTTTTATTCTGATTAAATTAAAATTAAAAACAAGGCAATAAAAAAGTAATTCGCGTCAAATTACAGTAATGTCTTTTGATGACGCGTTTTAGACTAATTGTCTGTTTTAGTGCTTTATGACCAGTTGACACAAACAAATGAGTTAAATACGTTTTTGGGAGTCGTAAAAATGTATTTGCGGTCGTATTTTTTTTTTTTGGTTAACAATAGGCCAGTTTTTAATCGTTTTGAGCAGAACAATAAAATTTGTTTCTAATTGAGGGAGATTTAGGAGCAGCTTGAGTTGTGTTTTAAGCTGGTGAAGGTCATGATTTGAAATTATTTACGTTCTCAGATATTCTTTTTTTGGAAAAAAAATGCTTCCCTGAAGTAGGGTGGCTGCAGAGGTTCCAGTACACCATACCATGTAAAAGCTGATCTATTGTGATGCTTGGTTGGAGTAGAGGAAGCAAAAGTGCTTCAGAGAAACCGTGCTTAGACTAAATGTAAAATAATGTGTCCGTAAGTCTCACGGTCCTAGCTTCGGTGAAAAATTACCATACATATTTATCTTGTGATGAGACCAGTGATACTACTACATTCAAAATATAAAAATACCTTCCACGGCTCGAAAAATTCTCTGCCGGCGCAAGATTTCCCCTACAAATCTGTCAAGTTTCTTCTGGAAGTACTTGTCTTACTTTCCACAAACTCGCAAGGTTGGCAGTATTTAACTTAAAAAGGCTTCCTAGACTTCCTCTAAAAATGTCTACCATGTCAGCAAGCCCAACCACATGAAATTCCGTATGTAAACATCTAGCATAATATGCCAGAACTGAAAATTAACTTGAGATCGCACAGAAGTAGGCTTCTCAACCACGTTAACGTAGAACTTACAGAACTATTAAATACTGACAATGTAATCAGAAGATTGAGGCGGGTAAGACCCCTTGATCTATAAGAGTTAGCCAAGGCCAAGAGATTAGGTAATATCTTCCAAGAAAAAAATTTCGAAATCCGACAAACGGCCGTTTCTTCTTCTGAATTTTTCAAATAATTTAAAAATAAATTGCCGATTAGTCGCTTAGTCAGTCCCTCCCGGGAGGCTTTTTAGAGGTTGTACGAGTCCCTCACTATTGCAGAAGCATCCCTCGCGTACTTGCTCTGCAATGTCTTTCGATTATTTTCCCTCCAGCGAACCCCCAAACAAAAAATAAAACTTGAGATCCTCAAAAAAATTCGAGGTATACGCAACGCCCGAATCCAATTTGATCACCTTTCGTCAGCATATAGTGACAAAATATTCCACAACTATCATGAAGCTATAATCACATTAAATGCACTCGCTCATGAGTTACCATGACAATAGCTGCAAACTGCGATGCAATTTATCACGACAAAATTGAATGGGGAAATAACAATTTCGGACAGCACGCGGCAAAAAGCTAATTCCATCAACGCTACATTTCCAAAACTCAATTAGACGACTTTCGACAACTCAAGAACAATTCAACCTAACTCTCGCAAATTTGAAAACTTCATTAGAATGATAGCAGAAATCCAAGCGAAAACTTCCACAACACTACAATACTATATTACTTGAGCACTCCATCCATTTGCGCCGCAACTAATCCTCTGCATAGTCTGGCGCATTATCTTTTAAGGAAACCCCGAAAATGTCCGCAATTAAATAACCGAATCCACAAAATCGCAATCTTCTATCGTTTGAATTTCACAGTGGCACATTTGCTCATGCTCTCTCGGCGGCACATCTACCGTCTACCCGTGCTGGCGAAAGTTTTCGAATTCTCTGATGGGTATGGGGAACTTTACCATCAGAACGAACAAAGGCTGTGTTGAATTCCCACAAGTGACTGAAACCACATAAAGCAGTGACATTTCCATGTAATATAAGTGAAATGTCCTGGCAATGCAGCAGCAGCATCAGCAGCAGTAGCAGGGCCAGAATTCGCCCAAATGTTGCCTGCTTGAGTGCCCCACATATGACGACGGAACAACTTCCTCGGTCCTTATGTGTTTTTCCCCGAAAATCATCATTGCGCTACACCTAGCACGATGACTGCCAGCCGTCGTCCTTGGGATTACACATATCTGCACGTATCTGGAAAATATGCTAACTGAAGGGGTTTGTTAGGCTCTGCATTATGCACGAATGTGTATTGTACGAGTATATGTGCTGGTGCCGTCGTAAATATGCAAGCGAGGAAGCAAAAGCCGTAACATTTATGCACCAGTTAATTTCGTCGTCCAGTTATCTAGAAACACAATGCCATATTCGTATCGTTTGTGCAATTCTAGAAGCGCATCCTCTCACAATAGAAGTAGTAGCAACAGCAGCACAGCAGAAGCACCGCACCACCACCAGAGCTTCGAATGCAAAATCAATAGCGTGCCACAGAAACTGTATGCTCTCGGTCTTGACTGTAAGGGATACATTTTCAGCTTACACAGTAAATATCTAGGGAAGGCTAGAAATTCCTTCTGCCGTCTGTATTGTTCCACGTTGATATGCAGTGGGAGTCGGCGGCGAACGCTTCCGTCGAGAGGGCTTCAAACATGGATTTTCGAAAGACACTGTAAGAGTAATTTGAATGGAAATTGGGGAGCGTTTTATAGGAGAGGTTGAGTTGGCGGAACTCCTGCATTTCGACAATCTTTGTCTGGTAATAGTGAAAATGTATAGGTACATCATCTGATGTCTGACAGCATGGCTACATTGTATCGTTCAGTGGTGCTTTACTTTCATGACATTGACAAGCTAAATTGACAGCGCAATCCACAAGAAAAGGGCGATATTGGTCTAGATGTACATCAGGAGCGGTCCGACTAAAGTTAGTTCAGTTTGTTTGGATGTAAAATTGAGCAAAATAGTTTTCCAACTTTGTTTGATCTTATTTTTGTACAAGAGAAAGGAGGTAAATAAGTCTTTTCCAGCGGATATTATTGAATTAGTATATCTGCTATCAGAAATCAAAAAAAAAATATGGGGAAGAACGACATTTTCCACAAAACTACCCATTTTTACCAACCAATTGCACAGAAATGATTCTATTTTTGGCCATTGCGTGGATTTCGTTCTTTAAACACTGTTTAAAAAATCGTATTTTCTTCGTTTTTGTTTGTTTTTATTACAATGTCCTTATTTTTTATGTATCATACTAAAACTTTGTTATTCGTTATATGATCTTCCGGTCTAGTCCGGAAAAGCTCCACAGAACTCACAATTCGCACACCGTAGGCAGAAACCACCTGTAACAAACAACAACCCAGTGTTTTAAAAGAGGCTGACCGTTGCTACAAAAGGTGATTTCTTTATTCGATGTTTTCGCCAAGCACACACTGTAGTGAGTCTGCCAACAGATCTTTTGTGATGACCTGGGAATCGATATCAGTTTCACGGGTTTATATGGTTGTCATGTAACTGTTACCACTAGAAAATGTAAATGCAAACGATGATGTGTTCACTGAAAAACGGGCAGGGAACCGTTTCGGTTGAATATTCCCCACAGAACTTAATTGTAAGTATGGTCTGAACTTTGCCAACATCATCCAGACTGTTAAAGAAGTCCCTTCCAATGTGCTTCCGTATATTTCGACTCCGAGTGATACACTTCGAGACTTGCCCTACTTACAACAATCCGTATAGTGCAAACCTAGTCCCATTTCATATGCTTCTTCAGAAGTCAGAGAATATTCCCATCGCTAATCACAACTTTGCGCTGCGGAGTCTGATTAATTCTTCAGATCTTCTTTTGGATTTAGGACACGCCTTTCAAACGCTGTGTCCTTCAAGGTCCGACCATCTAGAGACTGCCTTAGTGAAAGTTGTATCACTAAAACGAATCCTTCTACCGACAGGCCACGGCCAATGGCGGTCTTATACTTTGGTTGTGGTTTTTGTTTGGCCATCACTCTGACAGAGTTCTGCGAGCATAATACCTACATTGAGCACAAAAATTTGATCTCAAAACTCCATCATTACGGTCGCCATGTGGTCCGTCTTTTAGAAACCACATCTTTTCCAAATTATTGTCACTAACCCCTTCGGAGGAACAATATCCATAAAAATTGACCTGAAGCAGGTATTTTCGAAAATGTCAGAAACAATGGGTATAAGGAAGTCTATAGGATACTTGTAAGCTGGTCTTAAGCCGCTCGTGGTTATTTTCTGATTCCATCATAATTTCCGAAGGTTTGGCTGTGTAACCGCTGAAAAGTCGCAAGAAAAGGGGCCAAAAAGTGTAATTTCTGAGGCTATGAAATTTAGAATTTTTGAACCATATTTAACAAGCATCGGTTCGCTAACCACTATAATAGTGTTGTCATACTCAACGGCGGTGCATTTTAAGGGTTTTTATTTCGACATAACAGCCTTTGAAACATTTTTGAAGCCAGTTCTCCACCTAAAAAAAGGGCCAAAATAGCAACAAAAAGAAAAAAAATAACTTGAATTGTCAAATCGCATCTTTAGTCGCACAACGGTCACGATGCTGCAGCAATGAGCGAAATTTTGATACCCAAGTTTGAACGGGAAGTTTTTGACTAAAAGTATCCAGTAGGTAATTCGAAAACCTCTGTGTTTCGAATTAGGGCACAACTTATACTCTCGAAAAGTGAGAATTACCGAAGTTGTACTGGAGCTATTTTCACATCTATACTTTCAGAGTTCGATTGGTTCATTGATAAGAATTTGCAAATCCGAAAACCAGGGACTCATTCCGTACTCTTTTAGACGATTATCGTCGAAGCGTTAGACGTCCAAAACTGACAACTGATTGCAAAAATTTCGAGTATAAGAGATTAATCTAGTTAAATTTTCACAAAAAATTATTATGGTCATCAAAACTTCAAAAACGATCATTTTACATATAAAAATATAAAATTATTATTGTGAAAATTTAACTAGATTAATCTCTTATACTCGAAATTTTTGCAATCAGTTGTCAGTTTTGGACGTCAAACGCTTCGACGATAATCGTCTAAAAGTTATCTGCTCCCAGTATTCTAACATTAATCGGTTTATATGTCAATTTTACACAACTGTCAGTGAAAGAGAAAGCTTCGCGTGACGTGGACTTTATTTTTCATTGCCTTTCGTGTGTTTGTACTTTGTAGTGTGGAAATATATTTGTAAACATTTTTTGCTTATTTGACCAACTTTTATTAGTTTAGCAACTCTAAATATAATCAACTTCTGTCGTCCCCTTCATAGTTGCCCCTACTAAGCTAATTTCCTCATTTTTTCCGACCGCAGTTGGCAGTTATGTTTACACCCAAAGTTCTCCACAAATTGTATGAAAATGGAAGTCACCAATGAATATATAGTTCGCGTATTCCCACATGCAAGCCTCAGATTATAGCATGAGAAAGATATTTCCCTGTCTGCGAACTTTCCATTCGGCAGCCGCAATCGCGTCGACTCTAATTTTGTGAATACATTCGGGACTCAATCAGAGCATTCTACATGAGCAAATGTCTGCCCGAATTTCATATACAATAATATTACACTCAAGGCATTAGTTATGCATAAGGTCATCCTCATTTGGGGAAAGACGATCATAAATGAATGAATTGGGAGTATTATTACGTTGGAATTTTGATGACAGCAATGGTGAGGGAGCATCAGGTACACTGGAATAGTGCTCACCCGTCGTATTATGCTTCCTTACCTCCTACCCCGCATGATTATGACGACGATGACAGCAACGACAACGGGGAATGTGCTTTAGGTAGCGATAGGGTAGAAGATCGAAGCCAGCTCTCGTGTGTACTCTGCAACAGCTCAGGACATCCTGCTAATTTCAGGGGATGTCCCAAGTATCAGCAGGTCAAACAGAACGTGCAGGCTCGAAAACAGAGGTCCGAAGAAGAGAAGGGTCGAAAGAGTCGCTCGTTCTCTAATTTTGTTGCACCCAATGTGTCCTTTGCCCAAATGGTATCTGGACCGGGTAGCTCAATCACAAAAAGCGCGCCGAAGGTTCCTACACCGGAAGCGGATCTGGATTTGAAATCGATCCTTCTGTCACTGCACGGAAAGATCGACAATTTCCAGAAACAATTAAATGAGCATGCGGCTCGAATAGACATGATCTATTCGACGCTGTTTGCCGAGTCTGCCGCGCCATAAATATGATGGGTACGCTGGACGAGGTAAACTTAAAGATCCTTGCGGTGAATGTAAATTCACTAATCCGGATCGAGAGAAGGATCAATCTTTCCAATTTGTTGGAAGCCGAAAAGCCAGATGTGCTTCTGGTTAGCGAAACTAAGCTATCCCCGAAGCACAAATTAGGCTATAGAAATTATTTTGTAGTTAGAAGAGACCGGCCCAACTCCACACAGGGAGGTGGTGTCGCTATCTTAATACGTAAAGGCTTGCGCCATAAGGTCATATATAGCGGAGACGTGCGCAGGTTCCAAGTGTTGGAAGCATGCATCGTATGCATTCCCCTCAATACCCAGAGGCGGATGTATGTGGTGTCGCTTTACGCACCGGAATCTCCTCGACGCATTGAATTTTTAAATGAGATCGAGACGCTTTTTCGTTGCTTAGAGCTTCAATCGGAAGATAATTATTACTTTTTGGGCGGAGACCTCAATGCTAAACATGCGGCATGGGGAAATGATATTCCGAACCCTAGAGGCAACCAGTTTCACGACTGGTGGCGTCATAATATGATTGAGTACAAACTCGAGTTGTACGCGACGGATATCCCGTCTTTCCCTAGAGACGGTTCTTTCTTGGACATAGCGCTAGTTGACGAAAGACTGGAACTGACGAACACTGATCTAAGCACCCGGAACTGTTTACGAACGGTTGAGTACGATAGTGATCACTACGGACTTGCCGCCGTATTACGGATCCCGAACGAGCAGACGCAGCTGGAGCAGTACGACCAAGTGCGTTCTTTCGATTACCGAAAAGCGCAGTGGTCGCGCTTCTCCAGAGTGTTAAAACGCGACATACGCTCATGCGAGATCGACCCACCGACAAACAGGAACCTAACAAACGATGAGATCGACAATCATTTACGGCAAATGAATGTCGTCATCAAACAGACAATGGAGCGGACTATCCCCCGGGTAGGACGTTCCACGGACGAAGAACAAACTGAAAAGTATCGAAACCCGACAATCGATGCGCTGTACAGACATAAAAGTAGACTGCTCTCGAGGCTTAAACGGCTACACAGACAGTTCACTGACAGGAACGAGCCCGAGTTAAGAACACTGAATTCGATGATCAAAAACTTGAAACAGTTGATCTCAGAAAATTACAGAAAATCTGTAAGTTTGTATTGGGGCAATAAAATTCGGGCTATAAAAGCCAGTAGTCCAAAAATGTTCCCGCAAATAAATAAACTGTTCAGGCGGAAGGATCATAACGACATTTCATGTGTTCGAATACCTCGGACGAACGAGAACAGACAGACACTACTGACTGCTGGCATAAGCCCGGAAAGTGCTGACTCGAACGACGGTTTTTTCGTGGTCGAGGACCCGCAGGAGAGGGTGAATTTGATGGGAGCTTTCTTTGAGACTGTGTATACGGTGAACAACCCGGTTTGCCGTAACCGCGACCTCGAGGAGAGGGCCTTTCTTAACCACTTTTATCTGCGGACCGAAATTCAAGATTGGCGATCCGAGAACAACGGTTTTACCGGGTTCAATGACGACAACCGTGCAAACGGCACAGTCGCCGATGAAAATACTCATCTGTTCGTGAGTAGAGATGAACTTCGGTGCATCTTTGAATCACTTAAAAACAAAAAGTCGGCGGGAGTGGACGGTATCCCAAACGTCGTATTAAGACACCTGCCGTTAGAGGCGATAGATATCTTCGCCACACTATTTAACAATGCGCTGAATAATGCATATTATCCGGAGCAGTGGAAAATAGCGGTGGTACACCCTATCCCGAAAAAGGATAAAGATAGGACGAACCCTGCTAATCTCCGGTCAATTAGTTTGCTTCCGAATGTTAGCAAGGTATTCGAGAAAGTCGTCAATAGATCTCTTTTAAAATGGGTTGAGGAAAATAAGATTATTCCGGACAACCAGTTTGGCTTCAGAGCGGGGCATGACACTATTCATGCCGCGTCGAAACTGGTTTCCGACATTCAGTGGAATAAGAGTAAGAAACAATGCACGGGTGCCTGCCTGGTCGACTTTGAGAAGGCCTTCGATACCGTATGGTTGGAGGGGCTCTTCGATAAGCTGACCAGATTGGGCATTCAAAAACCTTTGCTATATATGATTTACGACATGCTTATGGGAAAGAAGTTCGTTGTCAAAGCTGGCAACGTGACTTCGAGCAGGGTTTTCGAAATTAAAAACGGCTTACAACAGGGAGCAGTGAATTCTCCGGTCCTGTTTAATATTTACACAAGTGATCTGGTGGGTTCCCTCAGACATGCTATAGCGTACGCGGACGATTTAGTGGCGTACAGGTCAGGACCAAAAATCGAGGTCATTAACATCCTTCTGCAGCGTGACTTCGACCAAATTAAGAGGTATTGCGATGATTGGAAGTTGAAAATCAATTTCCAAAAATCGGAAACAATCCTGTTCAGAACTACATTGGCTGGGGCCTCTGGGGATACCAGAAAAAACTGGAGAAAATTAACAATTATTGGACAGCAGGGGCGACCATTGGCGGTGAAAAGCGTGGTCCGGTATCTTGGCATCTGGCTCGACCAGTATCTGTATTTTGACAAACATATAGCTGCTTGTCTTGCTGGGGCTAAGAGGGCCTACGCTCTGACAAGGAGACTGTTTCGCAGCAGTCAACTTGATTCCAGGGTGAAGGTCATTTGCTACGTGGCCCTTATAAGGCCTATCATCGCTTATGGCTGTCCTATGTGGTTCAATATAGCGCCGTCCTATATGGAAAAGATTCGGGTGTTTGAGAGACAATGTCTCAGGGCCTGTCTAGGGTTGTTTAGAACTCCTGAATCTCAGTACAGAAAATATTATCCCAACAGGACCCTATACAATGGGGCTCGACTGAATAGGATTGACAATTTCCTTATTAAGGTGATTCGGAGGCACGTTGCAAGGGCGATGGCCAGTGATAATAACCTGATCTCAGGGGCTTACTACCCCAATTTAATGTACCATGAGAGTACGCTTCGGTCTGGCTTTATCCCGCCTGAGGCATTTCTTCATGTAGATATGAAAGGGTTAGTCCAGACAAAAGATGGTGTGCCGGTAATGTACCACAGCCACCGCGGCGCGAGGGATAAGCGGCTCATCCACGACGGGTACGCCGCCAATGCTCAGGAGCTCCTCCGTTTTAGTACCGCAATTGCGGAACGGGACAGGGTCGATACGGTCAAGCAGTTCACCGAATTTTGGTGGCTTGAGGAACAGGTGAGGGTGGATACGCTCTCCCGGGCCGGTGCGCTACTTACGTAGCATCCTCCTTAGTTTTAAGCTAGATATTAAGTTTGTAGGTTTAGGTTTATAGTAGGGGGTCTTTGGGAGGGGCCGGGCTAGCCAACATGAATAGTGCTGCCGAGACTCTAGCGACGCTTACGGCCTCGCTCGGGTCTCGGTGGCACTGATGAACCCTTGTGGGCGGCTGTCAGGCGCCCATGGACGCGATCAGGATGGTGACCAATCGATTTGATTGCTCACCACCCTGATTATAGGTAATTTAGGTTAAGTAGCTTAGGTAGTTTTAAGTAGTTTTAAGTAAAACAAATAATAAAGAGTTCAAGTTTTCTAAAGTTTCTTGAAAATTAAAAAACAAAACAAATCATAGATATAGATAGATTTAAGGCCGAAGGGCAATAATTTTAAGGATATTGATAAGTTTAGAGCGCTCGCTTGGAGCCAGTAAGCTAGAATAAGATAAATGTTAGTTTTAAATTAGATTTAATCGTTTTTGTCTAGTTTGTAAGCTTAAAGAAAGAAAAATAAAAAATGAATTTTTAAAGTTAAAAAAAACAGCAACGACAACAGCATCGATGTTGATGACGATGGTGCTTATGCTTACTAGAGAAGAATGTGTATTATATATATTTGTAGATGATGTACACAGACTTGTGACAATATATGCTTTGGTGGCGCCAACACCGGTGTTGGTGGCTCCGTCGTCGGAGCGTAATTTGGGGGAAAATCCAAAGTTTCAAGCTCGATTTAATATTTAAATATTCATGGAATATATTTATACAATACCATACAGGGCATTTGTTGCAGCGCACAAACACGCAATCACACATATGTACCAAATGTTATTCCTTAAGTCCATATACGAGTCGTTACAGTGCACTATTGAAAATTGACATAGACTGCATAGTGGATACCCATGTTGACAGCTCGATAGAGGAGAAACAAATTTGTGTATATATATATAGACAGTTAGAGTGGATTCCAAGTCACTGACCATGACGTGGCTGGTTGAATCGGATGTCTCCGCATTCCGTATTCACTTTGATGCATAGAAATAGTCAATGGATGGACGGATGAGTAGGCAGTCGAACGAACGGATAACTAGCCGTAGATGAATGTGAAAATGCAATTTTCTAAAACTAACTTAATTCCCTGTTGGCAAAACAATCTTCGGTTCGGAATATCAAAATCCGTTGGGAATGGCATGATGCCTAAGTTGAATGGCTTAACCAGTGATGCCAGTTTGGGGGCTTTCCCCCTAGATTTATGGTCTTTTTTTTTGGTCGACGGGGGGAAATCTGTGGTTTTCTAAAAATTCGATTTTACTTACTTTTCGCTATAATATCCTTTAAAAAGAACAACAACTTCATCAAAGTTCGGCAACATGCGTTGCATTTATTTGGCGCACATTTTTGTATTCGGAAAACCAAACTAACATGTTGCGTTTTAATTTCGATATTTCTTCTTTTAAGTCGTACAAAAACACGTTAAACAAATAATGACAAAAAGATTGGGGTTTTCTTGGAAAAAGCAGCCAAATCTGGGGGATTTTCGGAGTTATCTGGGGAAAAATATTTTGACCGTCTTGCAGCGCTGGGCTGAACAAATACCTGGAGAGTGAGTCCAGCGTTCAACCCCCAACTACCTTTAGGTATATCTATGGAAAGTAGAGCTGACACTTTGTGACAATCGTAGCGAATTTGGAATGAATAGAATTCTAATGTGAGGCAAACTCTACCCAAAGCTTTATGTTAACCGATACGAACCTTACTTTTGCTTCGGAATTTCTTCAATTGGCAACACTGTTTCGAAGAAGGATTGTATTTGAATTAAGCAATATATATCTTCATTTAATAAACGAGAAAGCAGTACACACAGCCCAACGGAATTAAAACACAAGGACTGTCTGCTGCCGTACCTCGTAAGTAGGTGGTCCTGGATGATATTTATTACTCGTAAGGAGCACGATGAAAATGCAAATCCCCATTTAAGCAAAAGTGTAAAATGAAAATCACTTCTCGTTCTCGATTGAAATCTAATAGATTAAACAAAGTTGTTGTTGATTTAATATGCAGTTCGTTTGCAAAGCGACGCTAAAGGATATTGAAAATGATTTAAGTTCGCTAGTGCATCAGTGAAATAGATACCTACCCCTCCGCCGAAAACTGAAGGGCTGATGTGCCTAATGAATGTGGTGGTGTTGGATGGCTTTTGAATGCAATATCATTTGGAATTTGAATTGTCTCTGGGATTAGAGAAAATATTAACAATATAGCCCTGTGTAAATTTACTTTTGCTGCATGTCCTTAAGGCTTACCTGCTTACATGGAATATATGGAAATGAATGTTTGTGTCACTGTGCGTATTGTGTAAATATTTACCATGGCTAAGAGAAAATCTGTTTGCTTATAGTATCATCGTATTATTGCATACGAAATGATTGCAATTTTCCATTTGCATATTATGTATATGGAAAATTTTAGGCGCTCTACCAGATGGCTGTTGGCTAGCGGAAACTGATTGGGTTTGGTCAGACAAATTGTGTTTTAACTTGAATTTAATAAGAGGAATTCCTTATGGTTAGAGCCCTTAAAGATTTGTTACTCTTCAATCCACAAATACTTGGAACAGGATTTGTTTAAAGTCAACTGCTTAAGTACTTAATACTTGGAACAGGATTTGTTTAAAGTCAACTGCTTGAGACTGATATAGTCTTAGGTAAACGAAACAATTTAAAAGAAGGTGAGCTTTTATCCAGCTCAACCTAAAGCCATAGCCCCAAAAAAAAACAATGTAACGGCTTAGGTGTAGTTATGGACTATAACTTTTCTTCCGAATGTTTGGTGTTTCGCCGGAATAGGTTTGAAAACTACACAACGAAAATTACTCCGATTTCAAAGTTGCATTGCCAAATGAAGCGATTGAAAGATAGAACATGTTTGAATGCTATCCGCTGTTCAGAATCGGAGAGCCGAATTCATATCTAAGCTTTACGAATATTATCTCGATTTGGCAAAACTATTACGTATTTGTAAATGTGTGACGACTGCAAGCAATAAATGTCCCTTTAAACAACGCTTTGCACAAATTGCTTTAAATATACTTTTGATTTTATTTAGAACAGCGTTCTTTTCCTTAACTGAACTTGTATATGGACAACTGTTTTAGCTTCTGTCAAGTTAAGGTAGTTTTTGTGTCGTTTTTAAAGAGATTCTTAGCGCTGCTGCTGCCAAATTCGAGCATTGCACCAACAAGTGGAGAGTCGAAACCCCTGACGCCTGCCCTTAAAACTTCTTAGTGCTGGTTGCATAGGAAATTTGCTTCTCTTATGGTCGCACTTGCCAAGGCGTTTTATTTTGACAGCTTAAAATAGGAACCCATGTTTCTGCCATGCAAAAGTCTGGTTTTCCGTAGAGTAATCTCGCACTTATGCACTGGTACATTTTGTTCAAAACAAACTGACTTTTTTTCTTTCTTTGACGACCCAGCGCTCCTCGGAATATCCCAGAGGTGGGTTGACCGCAGAGAACTAGGGCGAAAATCCCAAAATCCTACCCAATGAGTTGATTAAGGGAGCTTGTGTGTTCCAGCAGTAGGTGTTGTCCTTATTGCTCTGGTTGTACCCATAAATGCTAGTCTTTGTATTTTGGCCATTAGTTTGAGAATCGATGCTTTTTTTGTGGCTTGCCACCATACTAAGTTTCCGTACGTGAGTATTGGACGCACAGACGCCGTATACATCCACAGAACTATTTTATGGTTTGGTTCCCACCTTTTGCCGAAGGTTCGGTTGCATGCGTAAAAATCATTTGCAGATTGTCTTAACATTGTCTTTTTGCAAACGACCCCAAAACCAGTTTTTATTGGTCAGGCATAATATCTTATATGCCAAATGTTCAGCTGATTGCCTCAAACGAAATATCAAACTGAGCCACAGATTTGGGCGCAACATTTTGCTATATGAAAAATCTGTCATTTTTTGGAACTATTTCGCAAAGGACCTTAAAAATAGCTTTAGTACTGAACTGTGTGTTGGAGTTTTTAATGCTGCTTCGACTTATTTCTTTCTAAATTAGAGCGAGCGCCTGATTACCGCCAATGTGACAGATCGTCATCAAAATTTTAAAGATCCTGCAAATCGTTTGCAAGGTTCTTTTTCTTTGTCCCAAACTCTAAATAAAATTTCCATGCATCCATACTGTACAGTTAGCAGTACATATGACATCTAAGAAGCGAACAACTATAGAAATTATAACCTCCTCACTCCGATGACATATTATGCCGGCTTATGCTTATTAGTCTACATAATTCAAGTTATTGCTCGAAAAGTGATCCGAAACTTACCGACCTATACTAACTGAAACTCAATAACCCACAAAGCAATGAAACCAGAACATCAGCGCAAGTCAAGCTAAAACAAGTAAACAAGACAAACAAGTCGTTAAGTCCTCCCCGGATTACCATCGGGTTGACGACAAATTTGGTTAATTGGTAATTGGCAATGCAAACCACCGTTAAGCTCTCATCACTGTTCACCTTACCAATTGTATAGTTAATTAATTTCAAGAATTACTTTGTTTAATCTTTAAGTCAAACCTCAAAGGTAGAACCGCACAAAATATCCCAGCCAAACAATTAAAAGTCCCCGCATCGGTGGCATTTAAAACGATATCCCTTAGCAAAAGAACTCAAAGCTTGACTAATCCCCTTTCGGATTTAGACGGATTAAATATTACGAAGGGTGCCCTGGAACAAACTGTTCAGAGGCCAATTTTAAATAAATAGAAATAAGTTGACTTTAAGAAGATACGTTGGCATTATTGTGCCCGCATCCTTACATCCGCCGCATCCATGCACAAAGTGATCCGTAAAAACTCGTAACATCCTATCCGCTTGCGAGTCAGTGCGGTTACCTCCTAGTTTGTTAACCGTAAATAATTGAAATGGAAGAATCGTGTAACGAAGAGAATGACGATAAGCATTCGGTCGAAAAGTTGGAATTTTTGTAGAATTAACAGAGAGTAAGAGAGAACTTTAAGGATTATCCAACTACAGAGAAAAAAAAAAAACCCAGATACACTTACAGATCTCTGGAGAAGAACCAACTACAGGAGACTACCTATAAGGAGATAATATGTACAGTTGTGAGTCAGCGATGTTGAATAATCTACATTTAAATTTTAAACAAAGCTACTATGATTGAAATTGTTTTGCAGAACGAAGTAAAAGTGTATTCAACTCGACTGTGAACCAGCCACAGGTCCGAGTCCGAGTAGTTGGAGACATTGCATTTAGGTAGAAAAATAAAAGAATTATTTTGTAGCGAGTACAGCACGTGAATGCTAAGGAGATTTATGTAACGTCCTTAAAGGATCCTGTATAATTATGAAAACCCAAAAGTTAACTAGCTATAGGCAGCGGAGCAGTCTGGTGAATTTGTTTAACTTTTCGTCTGTATCTAAGTATTTAGGTGGTTGCGGTTATAACTGAGAAGTTGTAGCGCGAAAAGTCTCGTCCTATTGACGACGTGCTGTATGCAAAAAGTAATCGGACCTAACTCGTATCTGAAAGGCTGTCCAGGTTCGACATTCGTGCCAAATTCGTCAGCTTATGTTATGAAAAAAGACTCGCTGCTATACTGGTTTAAACAATTTATAAATAAATAAATTTAGAACTGTCATGATTAGCTGTTATCGGATAGGGTGTCTACTGCATAAAGAGCTTGTGAATATGTGAAAGGCTCTGAGATGATGAGATTTTGCAGAAATCTCTAAGAGGTCTGCAGCGATATCTGCAGGGTCTAAAAAGTACCTACACATCAGTTGTTTAAGATGCCTTGAAAGATTGAATATTGGGATTAAATGAAACGAATCTTGAGCCTTCCCGATGGAATGATTTCCACTGCATGTCTCGAAAGCCTTGTTGGGAATATGCACTAAAAACAATAAAACATGATTGGGAAGCAACTCAAAAAATTAGCTTTTCTATTACCAAAAATCCTATCCTTGAGCTAATCGCAAGTCTTACATGGACCTACATTGGGGTTTTAAGATCAATTGCCTTTTAACTATATGCATCGGTTGTTTGGTGAAATACTTTTTAGTGGTGTTTTCGACAAAAATCTAATAAACATAAGGATAAGGCAAATTTATGGTACAAAGCGGTATGCTGTAAATAATTTGAGGAACCGAATTGCTGCATTTTTAACGACGCACGATGCAAGAAGTATTTTAGAAAAAAGCCAGCCACCACACACTGTGACCAGGGTTTCCACATTTTGGCTTGCTTTAAGCGTCAAGACCATAAACATATCTAGCCCAAAATCGTTGCCTAGAAAGAAGCCCAGAAAACGTTGAAAATTTTCGTATTTTTCCAACTTACCCATCTCACTTATCCGAGCCGCGAATTTTATTTGACATCTATCTTCTGCAATTATCTTCTGTGTCTTGTGTCGAATCAAAAGGCGTGCAAATTAAATTGGTATGCGTGCAAGTTGAACAAACTGTTCTATGTCACTTGACTGCAAGAGTGCTGCCAAGTGTTAAGAGTGCGGGTTTGTTCGAAAATATTTTATTTTTCTTTTTTTTTAGTTTTGTGAAGGAATAAAACAAACAAAATTAACACCAAATTTTTAAAACGATGTAGTGTGTTGGGCGCTCATGAAATATATTTCTATCGCCCAAAGCGCACAATCTGGCAATACTGATTGTCACAGCAGAAGTGCGGTTGCTAGGCAAAGGCGAAGTAAATATTTCACACTCCTTTGGTCAGAAGTTAAGTGGGGATGATAGGTTTCCAATCTTTGCGAACACAAGAAGGTATACCAACTTTTACTTGTCATTGATGTGAATCCATAAGAGGGAGCGTGTATACCACTAAGCAAACAGTTTACCAAGTCGAAAAGTCGTTTTATAGAGGAATCCTTCTTCATCCGGACTTCTTACAAACTACCTATACCTATACACACCAAATTCATGACTAGCGACATAACAATACCATTCGCCACCATCAAATCAACAGTTCCCGAACTACACTAATTACAAATGCCACACACATCGTCAAACGAACGCCCTGATTGAATTTACCACCAGATAAGGCAATGATTTATGAGTCCACATTTAATTAACTAATATACTGCGCCAATAAAGCTTTCTTCCCCACGTCTTATCTCAATGATTATTCAATAAGGACTATTAAAACCGAATAATTGCATCGTATCTTCTACACGACTTCACATGTGTGTAGCCGATTATATTCACTGGATGATGATGGCCAACACAATTGGAAAACGATACAGAAAAAGGACGATATTGTTGCAAACAATAGAAGACCCTTATCCGGCATCAAAGCCATCTGTGTCACAGGTGATTTCATTATTAATTGTCAAATATATGAGTCCTTGGCAAACACATTGTTCACTTTATATCGCCACTATACGCCAACTACTCAACGTATAGTAACGGCAAAACATGATTCTTATATCAGGACTCTTCATTTATGTACGATCCCTCAGCTGCTATGTTGCTTTTCCCCAAGTAAGAATGTGCAGCATGTGTACAAAAACAAACTGCACACGATGAGAGGACCTATATGTGGGTGTGCTAAGGGTTTCTGCCCTTGGGCCACCCAGGGAGAGAAGACGACTAAGATGACAACGATGACAATAGCGTCTATGGTCGTTGCCAATTTCCATGCACAGTACCGACATCAGAATGCAGCCAACACACAATGAAGCAAAACTATTGTCCTTAAGGAAGAAGAATAATTTTTAATGATCAAAAACATTGTAACAATATATTGTGTTATCCTTATAGCTACAAGCAGTCATACTCATGCAGTGTTGTGTGATGTGTGCAGAGTGCTGTGTGCACATTCCCTTTGCCTTTTGTTGGATGTAGCTTTTTTGACAGCCACACACATAAGCACTCTCTTGCTCCTTTGCACTGACGACGCGACGGCGATGGTTGTACTTTCTTTTTTACTTTTACTCTGGTTTGTTTATGGCGTTCCTTTCAATTTGTATCCTTTCGTAATAAAAACGCAAATATTTGACGAATTCCTGGTATGCTATATACATACTGCCTCCAGTTGGATGAATGCATCAAACATTGTTAATGGTTTAGCGGGGGATTGGACGGCTTAAAAGCGATTATTATTTCTGCAGTGAAACATCAAACCGATTGTGGCTATAAACAACGCTAGGCGCTAGGCCTGAACAAAGGAGGAATAATCTGCACCAGGGCCATATAAATATGATTCGTTTTGCGTTTAAATTTTCAGCTGATATTAATTTGCTTTGCGGCGAAGATTGAACGTGGTTTATGTACACATTTTGTGTGGTTTATGGATACTTTGATACATTCTTGTCGTGTCCTTGTTGCTGTGAGAGGACTGAGCCCAGATGCATAATAATTTTGGTTTGCTGAAAACTGATGCACATGTGCATGCCTCGTTATTACCTCGGTTTATGAGTAGTTGTTTTTCAAAGGAACATTTTCTGTCCAGAATATTGAAGTACCTACATACATATTATGTGTGCATCCTGAATGCTCCTTGGAGCTGGTTAACAAAAGAACACAGTAGGGGGGGGGTGGCCACAATGTATTTAGGAATGTTTGCTACCAGATTACAATTCGAATTAGTGCTGTTTTTGGTAGCACACATATAGCTCATGTGTTCGTTGAAAGTTATATGGTAGGTAATATTATTTACGAGTTTCATTTGCATGAAAAGTTAAGTAGGTATGCGGCTATATGCATAAGGGCATAAGCAACTAGCATCGAGGTGTACAATTAATGACAATTTGAGGTGAGTTATCTGCCAAATGAACTGAATATATGTTGAGCTATTTACTTACTTTTCAGTTGACATAAATTCCGGATGGACTAGGCCTCCATCTGTGCAATCTAAGTTGGTAGCTCTTTCGAACCTGACATTTTTTTTACAGCATTCTACTCCTGGGTTGGACGTTCTGCTTGCGAAATTGTCCACATTACAGTTTTTTGAGCACGCAAACCTTTCGAAGAGTGATTGTGACCAATGTGTACCCAGGGCTGGCCTCTAATATTTTGAAAAAGGCGCCAAAAATTTGCATTCAAAAAGAGGAAATACTTATCTGTCCACAAATGGGACCACACAAAATTGTTGCATTGAACATGCAAATTATGGCTAAATAGCTAATGGCAGAGCTTATGAGAGTAACTGATAAAAAAAGGATGCATTCAGATCCCAATTGAATCTGACTAGTTTCACGAAGTATTTCCTATAAGACATTTCGTGTCGGATAGAAAAATGTAACTTAAGTCTCATAAAGTAAGCCCTGTGTGCACCTACAACCGCAACGAAGGAAATCTGGGGACTGTCACAATCTTCTTCGCTCCTCACGACGAGTTATGGCATGGTTACACCAAAGAAGTTTTATTTTTATTTTTTTGTTCAGCTCTGTCCATTGGATTACAGCGTGCACACATGTCACACAAATAGCTCAGTCATAGTTACCATCTTTCCAACTTGAACTGACTTACCTACCTTTTTTCTGTTTTTTTATTAACTTGTTTCTTGTCCTTGATTGCGCATGTGTCTAATGTTTAAATGTTTAACTTCAAATATTGTTTTCATATTAAATTTATTTATTGTTTACTATTGTTTGCCTTTCTTTGCACATTGCTTTGTCATATCTTGTACTAATTATCTGTAAGTCTATCTTGATGTATGTACAGCGTTTCCTATCAATAAATATCAAAACATAAAATATCTTGCGCCATATAAGAGGTTTCTCAATAAGTCGTACATTGACGAACTGAATACCCTATTATTTTTTTAAAATGCAGACAAATAAAGTATATACTTATTATGTACCTACATATAAAGGGACGCTACAAAAGTAGAGCGATAGGGACAGCATTTCTTGCCGCTCTTTTGACATTTCTCTTCAGTAATGTTTGCCATTTCATGATGCAAAGACATACGAGCCAACAACGAGTCGAAATTATTAAAATTTACTACCGAAATTCGGAGTCAGAGGCCTCAACGTTAAGAGCGCTACGTCCAATTTATCATCTTCAACGATGAGGCTCACTTTTGGCTGAATGGCTTCGTCAATAAACAAAATATGCGGTATTGGTCAGGCAGCAATCCACACGTACTCCATGAGTCATCATTGCATCCCGAAAAAATTACGGTTTGGTGTGGTTTGTAGGCCGGCGGCGTCATTGGGCCGTACTTCTTCCGTGATGATCATCAAGACCGGCACGTTACTGCGAATGGGAATCGCTACCGTTCAATGATAACCGAATATTTTTGGCCCCAATTGGATGATATGGACTTGGAGGACATGTGGTTCCAACAGGACGGCGCCACAAGCCACACAGCGAATGTCACAATCAATTTATTGGGAACCAAGTTAGGAGTACGTGTTATCTCACGAAATGGTCCAGTCGCTTGGCCGCCTCGGTCGTGCGATTTGACGCCGTTAGACTATTTCCTGTGGGGCTACGTCAAGTCTATGGTCCATGCCAAAAAGCAAGCGACGATTGATGAACTTCGTACGAATATCGAACGTGAAATCGCAGCAGAATCGGTCGATTTATGCTTGAAACCGTCCAAAAATTGGGTTCAGCGTCTGGACTTCTGCAAGCGTGCCCGTGGTGGCCATGCAAAAGAAATCGAGTTTCATACATAATGGCATCGAACGTACTTTCACAGGAATAGAGAATTTCATTGATATCCAAAACCGTTTTTGTTTTATTTAAAAAAAACTTTTGTAGCGCTCTTATTGAAAACCCCTTTATTTGCTTCCACCCCATCTGATGGATGGGAAAAAACCCGACTGGCTTTTGAAAAAATAACCTGGCGGACTATTCAAAACAAATAATCAGAGACAGACAAACATTTAAACATTCTTATGAAAAGTGCGAAACATGCATCCGTAGGTACCTATGAATACAGTCGAGTTTTTTGTAACGCTTCCATTTTTAATTTGTTAACTTCCAGACTCACATTGTTCTGTGACATATAATGCGAAGCACAAAAAATAAAAAACCCTGCTACACAAAATTGCACTGCACTCATTTTCGCCAAGAGGATAATTGCAACGCCAGCGACTTCGAGCCCATTGAGTGCAGAAAATGTGAATGCAAGTATGTTTTTTGTTGGCTCTCATTAAAAAAAAAAGTGCCCCCCTCCCTGCACACACATCTATAATCATTCCTATATCTAACATGTTGTAGCTGGAGGTGTATAGCACCGTTGGTAATGTAAATAATAACTTCAGTGTGGTGACTCAGCACCCCCACAAACTAAATAAATATATTCGGGAGCATAAATGTATAAATGTGTGGAATCTAACTGTTGCGTGTTATTAAAAAGTTCGCATTGTTTTATTTTCCCCTCGCCCCGCGCATTGATCGTGTCTGGCTTCCGTTTCAAGTTCTGGGTGTCATATTGTGTACCAACAATATTCAGTTGGAGAGAGTTATTAATGAAAATCACGCGACCTAATAAAAAGAAATTTGAATTCGGGGATAGTTAGTGTGTACATTCAACTCACATGCTCTCGAGTGTGCATGTCATATTAGTACCTCCGGTTGACGGACCAGACCGTATATTGTATTCGTCGTGGGTGCTTAAGAAGAGCGAACACATCGCGCACGTGGACGAGTGACAATTCCTAACGATAATGAACACCACGAATGGCTAATATGAAATAGTGCCGAGTTGGTCATTTTGCTGGCTATCAATTTTGGGTGTGTATTTGTGTTGGCTGAATTGTTTTGTGGACGGGTTACTGACAAGGGGGAGGAAAGGCATTTTTGTGCTGCGGTCATTTCGACTGTAGATAAGAGCTTTATTACTTTCGCCATGGCTTGTGTGGATTCGATAATTGGGCTCATAGCGTTTGGGTGGGTCTATTTTGTATCGTGAAACGAGTTTGTTGTCGCTTAATTTACCCTGGATTGTGTGGCATATCACTGACAACAATAACAAGGTGAAATGATTAGAGTTTTTGCGTGAACACTGCCTAATGATCTTTGGCCTGGAATTGGGAAGTCGCGTGGTTTAAATATTGCGCAATAGGAGTTTTTTTATATTTGCCCAGTTTAGTTAAATTTAACTGGGTATAGGCGTACTAAAAGACGTCATCAGCAAGGATTAGAAATGTATGTAAATGCTGTCTGTCTCCCAGGGGGAACGGTTTAATTCGAACCAAAATCTGTTAATAGTTTGACACATTTTTGTATCACAGTCTTGATGATTTTATTACAACTGTGGGCTGTATACACAACATTTTTTTTTTTTTGTAATTCGAGTATATCTACGGGGGACATGCGTTTTTTCTAAACATCTTATTTCAACTGTAGAGCTCTACTCCACAAAACAGCGTCAGTGTGAGGTAGACAGGGTATTGTGCATGCATGCGCAATAAGACACATTTTGACCATAGAGTGTGTTGTCTCCTTTCTAATACAATAGATAGGGGCCTATTTAGCGAAAAAACATGTATTTTGCTTTGTAAGTAGATTAGAAGATATACCTACGTAGGACAATGAAAGGCGGTGAATCAACAACCTTCAAGAGGGGTCTGGGAAGCCACAGAAAGATAAGGAAGGGTGGTCCACCACCTCGAAGTACGTAGTATCCATGGTTCTTTCGAAAGTAGTCGTTGACTCACTAACCGTATTATTGCTGAAATATTGACCAACAGAGGACCACAGTTGTGTCTTATAACATAGTAGTTAAAAAATACCTCTGGAAGTAGAACCACAATTAAAGAATATCTTCATCACCTTCACTTGTGCAGCCATCTGGATCATCACCGCATCAGAGCAAAGAGTCTTCAAATATAATCCGATGGGAACTCTTAAAAGGGTCCATAACCCTTCAATTTGTAAATGGGGGGGGGGGGGGGGGGGGAAATAAAGCAAAAGTTTGCAGCACACTGTGGCTGGGGGATAGCAACATTTTCAGTTTCTGTTATGTTTCTCCTCTGTTTTACATTCGTTTGTATTAGTTCTTAGAGCGAATTTAAAAGAGACCTATTATTTCATGCCGAAGTCGAAGCTTTCTCAGGACAGTTATGTACTATCGAATGTTGGCGCTGTGAATTTAACAATACACATGCAGATTGTATACTTCCCGCATGGTAGACTTAGACAATCTATATTATTTTTCGAAGAAGACCACTCCTCCGGTTTCAGCAAACATATCAATAATTAAATACCTTACGGACTTCCATTACTTTCGATTCACTTGCCTTTGGATCATTACTGACATTTTGTTCGAAATCACTCACATAAGTCGTCCCCTCCGCTCAGACGATGCCAGAAAATTCTTCACAATGTTATTATTTCAAAACGATCCCCTTCGACTTTCCTTGCATTCTCAGATGTTTTTGCCAACCACCTGCAATTCACTTCAGCCACATACGACCTAACCACAGAATGTCTCCCCCCTCAAAAAGACTGCACAAAATGTGAGTAGTATGTTGATTTTCAAATTTCTATTACGAAAATTGAGGAACAGAACAGGATACCAACTCACATACGCACACAAATACCGAAGGCGGAAAACCGCAAATAAAGATAAGAATTGACATATTCATGTCTGACATATTACTGTTTTTGCTATGCAGTCTGAAGCGACTGTCACTTGGACTGAAATTCACCCACAAAAAATTGCATTATTATTGCAATAAGGCTAAAAACAGAAATAACATACCCACTACAACTGCAATGCGGACGAAAGTGTGTCAATTATTATTTATTTTTTCTTTACTCGCTCAGTCAGCATGCATATGCATGTTGTACCCTATTTCCTGTTTCGATCGACACAAGTGAATTATTATACTTTCAATATATAGGTATACAGGGCACAGGACACACAATATTCGGAAAGGATATTAAATTGATGACTGCAAATGTGTATGTGTGCTTTTATTTTGAGCGCCATATTTCTCTTTTCAGAAATGGAAAACTAAACTCAATTTACTAACTGCAAAACTAACTGCATTAAAAATTGAACAAAAATCTTTTTCTGTTGCTAAATGCGAGCGGTATCAGGGCTATGTTGAAAATAAAATTCCGTGGCCTCCGACTCCGTGTTGAATTTGTCGAACTGCCCGAAAACTCAATTATAATTTAATTTGGTACTCAACATGACACTCCTCGGTGACCCGGGTGGATGTGGAAAAACCCAATATTTTCACCGATTGGCGTAGTAGCATAATCGTCAGAAAGGTCATTTTTAGTGCGTCTACATGTTTGTATGGCCGGAAATTTATCGATTGCGGACTTTTATTTGCTGTACCCACCTTTCTACCTAGCACTCAAAATTAACTCAATAGAAATACGAATGTACCTAAATGTAATTAACTAATCGAGTAGAGATGTGCCCAGCTACACACCGGCCGCCATTGGCGGAAAATCCCAGTGGGCTATTTAATTAGTGCAAACAGTAATTGAACACCGCTGGGTGGACATCATTGGGATACTCGCTCCTATAGATTTTTGTTTACACATCAGATGTGGTATGCCCTCAGACATATTACTTCTAATTCGACTGATGAGGGTTTTGTTTGTGTTACCAATACCGTAGCAAAACACACACAAAAAGCAGATAATGCTATCAATCGGTGGCTCAGTTACATTGAAACACATGCGTTTTTTTTCTGACAATCAACATTTCAATTGGTATAGGAAGATTGGATTCTAACTTAATAAGTTCTTTTTCTCTTCAAAATGTTCAGAACTGCACTTCCCTTTGTAATTGCCAAAATGTCCGGTCTCTACCTATACTATCTATTTATTTGCAAATCTAGGGTCAATGAACAATTCAAATTATTCCGCCATGTTGCATGGATTTTATTTGCCAGTTATTTCGAATCCTCTAGATTCAATTATCTTTATTGGCTTTTCCACAAAATTCACAGGCAATTGGTTTGCGTGGGCAGAGGAAATCGAACATTCTACCAGTGTGATAATTGCACGTATGGGTGTGATTTATTTTAATTTCATTTACGAACTGCATCGCCCTTCACCCAATTAGAAGTTCTTTTCATCATGACGACTGCAACCCTTCTGCACAGGTCGCTGCACCTTGCACAACTTGTTTGATGGAATTTTGTGACTCTTTATTTGTTTACTATATATGCTCTGTCTAACATAAATTTTCAGATGATAGAATGTTTAATGCCGTCGTAAGGTTTGCAGTCATCTTGAAAGATGGATAAAGGTAGAATCGTAACGTGACGGTCGCCTCTAAAACACCTGTTCATTGAATGTTCGGAGAGTTTCAATGAAAAAGGTGGAACTGGACTCATTCACATGAGCAACTTCTTGTTTGAGGACAGAGGTTCATGCTTCGATTGCTTGGTCAGGTTAAAGGAATTGCCGCAACCCGACATCTCAACGAATAGGCCATGTTATCTATACTATTGACAGGATTCACGTAAAGTAAAATGGCCTGTATAGCGGATTCTTGCCATATTGTCAAAGAATAAAACTGTAATAAAAAAGCCTCTGAATGCGACCGCTTGGACTTGGCGTTCGTAAAGGTCAAACTCCTGAGAACGACTGGCTGTGCAAGGAAGAAGGGGTTACTGTTCAGTCAAGCTCAGGTTGGGCTTATAAAGTTTTGCTACAGCTTTCATCTTGCAGTTCCTAGGCCAATCCATACGTTTCATCTAGTAAGCAATTCAATTTAATTTCATTCTCCTCATAAGTTAGTTTTTTCCTACATAACCTGTATTGATTTCACTGTCTTTCCAGTCATTCACACACACGTTTTACGCTCAAAGTTTGAAGCAGCCTGCATGATTTATCGTAATCATTGTCAATTCCATTATAATAATTCTAAGCATTATTCGCTTGCAATACATCCGGTGCCAATTCGTAAATTGAATATCCTTAATACATCGGCACGTCCTGGCAGTTTGTACAAAAGGGAAAATCCCAAAAAAATTTTAAATCAATGCTAGTCTGTGACATAAAAAGCTGAATCCCTTCCCGCCCGCCAAAATCTATCGTACTACTTCGTTTCTCCCATCGAAATTATGTCACACACTATTCCGACACGTCGCTTCCTAAAGAAAATTCCAACTAAAGGATATACGAAAGAGAACAAAAAACTAGAGTCACCTTCACATGGACAAAATAGGGCATTCTGAGCAATCCATAGATAACGTCATACACCCACTAGTAGTTGAAGAGATTTTTTTTTTCTTATGTCCCAAAGCCAACACACAGTCAAACACTTCAGGAATTTGCATTGCCAAGGATTTTCGTGGGTGGAGGAAGGAGAGATTCAATACACAGTGCCCGTAGTTTGTACGTGATGCTCTTTCTGGAGCTCATCCAGACTGCAAAAAAAAAAAACAATGTTACTATACATAAACTCCTGACTGACTGACAGCAAACATAGGCAACGTAGCAGCAGCAGCAGCAGCAGCTTACATATCAGAGACACCCAGCACATATTATATGATACTCTCATTCAGATGCACAATTCCTCGTAACCCCTTTTCACATTTGCACCCGTTTTCTTATGCGAATTGCATTTTTAATTTCATTTCCACTCCATTCTCTATCCTTATTTGTTTGTCAAGGAGGTGACAAAATTGAATAAAAAGCGTCATCATGTAAGGTATACAGAACAAGAAAAGAGAAGGAAGAATGTGCTACAATACTAACTGCTTAACAGTCTCATTGCAGTGTTGCTTGCGTCAATTCAGCCCCGCAGGATAAGACACAAAAATGTAATTTCTTTTGATTCCAAGCGAGGAACATCAACAGCACCAGTCAGTGTTCCGAAATAGCTCCAAAACAACAACAGCATTGCAAAGAAGATATACACATACATGTCGAATGCCTTATGGAAGATTTTCGCCAAATGTGGTGTTTTATGCGCCCCTAAGGGCCAACAACACATACAGAAGACAACACAAATGTCTATGGCGCAAGATGCCTGCTGCCATCTCAACATCCGATGGCGAAAAAATTGAAAAAATTCGAACCATGGACAAAAAACAAAAAAAAACTAGAGCTCCGTAACTCTGCGAAGCGGAGACCATGCTGGGACCTTGTGCTGGTGCGATGCAGAAATATGGCACTGATGGTTTTCTCCTCTCATCCGCATACTATCGAAGGTTGGTATAGGATGTCGTCGATCTTGGTAGTATACGAGTATGGTGTGAAAACTGACATGCAGGCTAACGGATATTTATATTCCATGATAACGCCGCAAGGGGATGTGGTTTTAAACGCTTAGAAATGGGATTCACTTCACATATACAATGTCGAAATATGGAGGGTAAGATACATTTACTGGGACTACGAACAGATTGAGCATGAAAACAGAGTCAAACAGAGTTCCGAATGGTTCATTGAAACCATAAACTCTTTTTAGTTTATAAATATTTTGTAAATTTTAGTGGGGCCATTTGTGATTTGTAACCTTAACCTTATATTTTCTCCCCAAACCTCAAACATTTCCGAAATTTTTTTTTTTTTAGTTTTGAAAAAAGCTTTTGTATGTTGTTTGGGTTTTCCAATGAAAGTTTGGATTTAAATTTTGTCATAGCCAAAAGTGATTGGGAATTTCAAAAAGTTATAATTTTCAAACATTACGAATTCATTTTAGTAAGTAAGTAAGTTAAATATATAAGTTATGTACAAATTTATCTATGATAAATTAGTATAAGTATAAAAAGAAAACGAACAAAACTATAACAAGAGTTTTAATCTCTGACTGCTTCAAAAGCATTTTTTTCGAAGCTCTAGAGGTTCCAAAAAATTCTTAGAAGATGGAAGCTTCCATAGTTCAATAATTGAAGTATTACATAAAATACAAAAGTTAATTTGAGCTGTTTTGTTTGATTTTACCTACAGTCTAGCGACAGACAGAATGGTAACAGTATGGAAACAAAACCGGGAGTATCCATTATAAATCTTTTTAATTACTCAAATAGGGGCCATGACCATTTTTCAAAAAGTGGGGCCAAGGGTCCTGAGGCTCAAAAAGAGGGCAAACGGCAACGCTGCCACTTAGTAGAAAATAACGCGCTTTTCTTCGAGTTAACCTCACTAAGCTCGTTTTGAGTGAACATTTGTTTGTATGGATCTCCTTTTTTCTTCCCTGAGTACTGTGTAGAGTGTAGTGTATTTGTTTGACACCCTCTTGGTTATGAACAACATAACACGGTTTTCTTCTACTTCTTGTTTTCTCATTCTGTGGATAATTGCAGGTAGTATGTTGAGGTAGGTAAGTGGAAGTGTTTCAGTTTACAAACGCTGTGCATGACTTAAAGTGAATTTAGCAAATGTACAATATATGATTTTGTTTCAAGGTATGCAGATGTACGGTTTTTTTACATTTGTATGTGATTAATTTTGCTTCGAACTCCCATTTTAAAATGTTCCCGCCACGCCACTGTTAGGCAGTTGGAGTTTTTTCATATGTTTCCGTAGCAAAAGTTGCCCAGCATTTTTAACAAATCCCCAATATATTACACAGATATGGTTATTGTGATGTAGGTACGATTACTCTTGTGTAATCTTGATAGTACATTCATCACGAGCACATTGCGCAATGTTACTACTCCGAACATAACAGTATCTGAACTTCGTGTAATGTAAGCAGTCACCCCTCATAATTATTTTATTGCAAGCAGTAGGAACACAACAAATTTGTATACCCCTAAACCATTTAGATAACCCCGTTCATTTGATTCCAACGCACGTAACTATGCCATTCCTCGAAAATTTGTTGGAAACTGTATGTGTACAACCCTTTGCCTGAAGCTGTAGTACTTCTCTCAAATTCACTGCAAATGTTAAAAAAGCCCCAAAGTATGTTGTAAGGTACATACAATGAAATTTTGTTTGAAACAACTTTTCCTATCTAACCCATACACATCCTCATACAAACATGACTTTATGTTAAGCAACCACACAACATCATCTTAACTGAATTGACTTCAAGCAGCGCAAAACATTCAAAACGGGCTTTCAACAACGAACAGAATCGCTTCAAAAATTAACAACTTATTCAAATATTTAATAGTCGTGAAAATATATCTCGCTCTTCACTTGACACAAATGTGGAAATTTATGGTAGACAGTCCGCACAGAAGCATTTCACTTTCCCTACTACTCTAAGAGTGAAACAAAAAGGAGCAACTCCGCATCACTGAAACATAAAACTATGACAAATCCATTTGAGAAAAGTTTTCCACTACCAGCTTCATTCCATCGTAACGGGGCTGGTTACAAGGGTACTTGGGTCTAGCTCACATGTTTTGCATTCACCACTCCCCCGTTCGTAATAAATGTTAGTAAGGATAATCAACGCGTTATTTTATGAAATTCATCAAGTTTTACTACGCCTCCACCTTCCAATACATTTACAAAACATACCATGGCAGTGGGTCTGGGTATACGGTATATGGTGTGGGTATACCCTTTGACACACTATGTTTACTGCGGCTGCTGCTGGATTGAGAACGATAGAGCATGGCAAGACAGAGAAACAAGCCAAAAGTACTTTGTAAAGATTAGCACAAATGTTGTTTTACCGGAGATTACCCTTGTAATGTTTCACCACTTTCCGCTTCGCATTTCAGATGACATTTTGCTACAGAAATGGGCAAATATATTTGTGGAGAGTGTATGGCAGGAAACTCCTGCCCCAGGACCAAAGGATAAACTTTTCTCTAATACCAGTCTTGGTGTGAATCCTTGTTTTGATGCTCTTTGGCGGGGGTTGCTAAAAAAAAAAAACTAAAAACCAAACTCCAGAAACGGAATTAGGTGAACTGTGTGTGTGTGTCTACTTTTCCGAGTTCATACTTTGTTTTGAGCTATACATTATGTGGTGCAAGGCAGTTTCACTTACAGAAGGAATGTTTTGGGCTTTGCATGGTTTGCAATCGGATTAGCCAATGGAGCTATAGGTAACCAGATTCGAAAGGGTACAGCTTTCATTTGAGACTGGCGAAAATCATATAACTTTGTGCTGGACTACTGAGCTAAAGGGATATTCGAAAAAAAAGATAAATAGCTTAATTGGGTTAAATTACCCCATCAGTGATCGAGTACAACGTGACTGAATTTGTTATTGTTTTGCATCTTAAATCCTCAAAATTCAGTGACTTATTGCTCGCTCACTGATGTTGTAATTTGACCCCAGTTCAAGGTTTGTCCACTGCCCCACCTTCTCGTTAAAGTATTATAAATATAGGAGAGCATAACTCGCATGATTTAGACGTGTGGACTCTGTTGTAGTTCTTTCCTATACGGGCCTTTTGAGCCAAGAACTATTCATAAATTTTTTTTTTTTTGAATCTATTCATCTTTAAAAGCAACCATCCGAGTTAAGGCCTAGGATTTTAGGATAGATTCGGTTCAGCTTCTTTCAAATGGGACACAATCTGTCAAAAAAAAAAAACGCGATTGTTCTGCTGGTTAAAACTTCGAAAATATGGTCAGACTATCGTGACAATGTTTTATTTTATTAAATAGATGTCTCACAACACAGAGCCATCACTTTTCGGACCCAACCTTTATCGAAAATTGAAATAGCAACGGAAGGCGGAGAGGCAAATATTATTGAGCTTAATGCTTAATGGCCTCCCTAGACTTACACCGCTAAAATAAGACACACCGTTTCAAAAATGATCGATTAGAGGATTGAGGCTTCAGTAAAATTCAATATATAAAGAGAGAAGTTGCAAAGCCGTCCATAAAAGGTACTTTGAAGCTGTTGAACTCCCGCAATTGCCATAGCCCAACATCAAGATTTTTGAACATTGTAAAACCTTAAATAGCTCCGGACGTCGACCGCACCTGCCTGCAAGCCAGGATCAATGGCTTTTTGAAGGGATTGAGAGCAATTTGTGTTAAATATACAAAATATTTTTAAAAGCAAATGTTTTATAATGTAATGTTGAAAGTATAAGACTCAACTATTCTAAATGAAGAGCTAACCCAACCGAAATAGTAACTTTGTTTACTTTGAGCACGACGGCCTCAAAAGCCGTCACTTCATCATCTGTTTCTTACTTAAAACTCATCTTTTTGACATCTCAACAATCGTAAAACCTCAAAATAACAAATTCTTAAGTCTCCCGCCCGCTTCCTGTTTCGATCTCCTTTTCTTTTACGAACCATACTGGATTTGCATTCTGGCCACAAGCTCTTTCTTTTGTGATTGTTTTAACATTGAAGCATTTCTTTTCAATGTCCATCGATGTCATTCAATGAACGCGCGGTTTAGGCTGTATCCACACTGGTTGACTGCACTCTTTGTCGGGGTTGGTGTCTCAAAAACTCTTTTCATAATTTATAGCTAAATCGGCGTATTCGCTTACACGGCGAAAAGAGTATAGCAAACTGCTGCTATTTTAAGTCCTTAAAGAAACAGTTTAACGCCGACCTTCTCACTTAGCAGTCAATATAAATAATAAGTACACCATACACCATTATCCATTGGCACCCTTACTTGTTAGACCTAGTACTGCCGTTTTATTCTCCACCGGCGCTCCTTCGCATCTTTCGGGACCAAACTTGTTTCTAATTTATATCTCGTCAGAGTCGCCTAGGTGGTGGATTGTCAAAATGCGATCAGGAAAAATTAGATACATCTGTCAATGGCAATAAAAAGTTTCTGCACACAAACCTGGATTTAATTTTCTCTCCTTACTTTTCACACGCACATCCACACAACTCCCGCATTACCAAGGTTTATCCTTCATGTCACGTAAAATAAACGAAGAAAGGACAACAAAGCAAAGCCAAAAGAAAACGACACCATAGAAGAACCCGAAGCATTCGTTTCAAGAAAACCTATATATTTTTGGGGTTAAAATGATAAAAAAGTCCGTCTCCGCAAAACGTTTTGGCCTGATTCCTTTAATATGCAGGCTGTGTGAGTGTGCGTATTTTTCTATAGGTACATCCCCGTCGTCACCTTTGTGCGGCCCGAGTTCAAAATACTGATGTTGTTGTTGCCGCTCTGCTGACCATTGAAAGATCCCGAGTCCCGACCTTATCTATGAAAATTAAATAAATCGACCATTTTGACATTTTGGGACTCTTCAGGCGGAGACAGAAAAAAAATAAACACAATAAAAGGGGGGCGCCAGCTGTTTCGGAAATTGTGACACAATGCTGCTAATAATGCTGTTAGGAAATTCTCCTGATATTTAGTCCATATTTCGAGGTGGCTGATATGCCTTCCAACGTCAACCCGCCGTCGCAATGCAAACTATGTTGATGTGGAAGTCGTCTTTTCTGTGATTTTTTTCCCTCCTTTTTCACTGTTTAGTTTTTTTTTCTCCCCTGCCACTACTGCAGCAGACTTCTTTTTGAATTCATAGTTGAACGTATATACAGATATGCTGTGAAGAAGTGTAGATACTTGGGTTTCAAGTGACTTGTGGCTGATTGAGTTTCCTCTGGGGAAGACTTTTATGGGTGAATTTCCTCTTCGCTTTAGGTCTTCCGTTTCAAATTTAAATGGCATTTAAAAGATAGACATTGAATAAATAGTTTTATAATTGGATCATGTATACACACATCTTCACCTTATGCGAGCTCTGACCTCAATCAAACTAATATCACATACCTTCTCTGATATTGGCAGAAGCAAGGAAAGGCGAATGGGATCGGAAATTTGCTTTTTCCGTATTTTTATTAAGAAGAGAAAAAAAAAAAAAAAAACAATTTGAGCCGGGACATGGATGAGTGCTATCCGGTCAATCTTTTGGGAGTTAATTCTTTTGGAAATAAGTGACACTTTGTATACAGATTGACTCTAATCCTGGACAACAACGTGACACTGTTTCTATTCATTAGAATGTTTATTTTTGATTTATGGTTAAATGAAACCTAATGAGGGGCGGACGGAATGGTACAACATATTTTTGGGTTTTAGTTTTGATAACGGGTTGAAGTTTTCGAAAGTTAAATAAACAATCGTGTTATACAAAATGAGGGTTAGAATTTTTTAACACTGTATGCGGTCGGCTTCACTTTTCGAATAACGAAAAATGGTTGGTTTGCGGGTGCAATTGATTAACCTACGCGATTTTGTGTTCAATCAGCGTAATTGGGATAGCTTCGCTGTCTAATAGGTTGATAATAGAATAGAATAGATAAATAAGTAAACAAATAGTTGACGCAACAGGTCCGTATATCTACCCTAGCTGTTCACAACCATTCGTTTTGAGCGAGATTTACATTTTTTGACCAATGGAAGAACCCTTAAATTGTATGCTGAATTGAAAAGCTCTTTCATGACAGCTAGAATCTCGGATGCTTTGTCAGAAGTTCCATAAGCAGGTAACTTGTTCCGGATTATGATACCTAGCCCCCATTGCGCAATACAGACTGACCTACTGTGCCTAAACCGTATTCCTCAACAGCTGCTTTCATAATTTCCCATCCGTTCGACTGCAGCTAAACATTCAAATTGGGCAGAAGACATTTCTTCCACGCCTTTAACTATAATGGATATTTATTTTGGGCCACCCAAATTCAAAAGCTCAATCAACCGAACTCCGAAACAATCACTCATCAAGATAATTTCGTACACCTACAGTATGGCGATCAGACACATGGGCCTGAGTAATTTCAGAACAGAAAACCAGATTAATTCAATATTTGGCCAAGTTATTTCGGTCTACGTGAACATACATAACGAAACGACCCACAGATATGAGACCGCACCGAATGTCGATGGGCAACATTTCGACACATACTGCAGCTGAGGCACATTGCGCCACGATGCCTACATGTATATCACACCTCACTACCGATGGTAATGGTAATGCCTTTCTGCATACCTTCATACACCGTCCTCCACTGATATGGTATTTAAGGTTGTTTGCAGAATGCTAGACCATCTAACCAGAATTATTCGGCCAATATGGACAACAGCAACAACAACAAAACAGCAGCAGGCAAACGGACTGAATGGATCTGCCGCTTGCCTCACATTAATTCCAGAAAAGTACATACACACACAGCCATCCATGCAAGCATCGAATTGTGGCAGCGCTTCCTATAAAGCGACTTGAATTCAAGCTATGGCCCCAAAGATGGTATGGGTATGGGTAGCGCAGTATGCCACTGCCACCCGACCAGCTCTCGGCACACAATTAAAGACAGAGATTTATGTAGTGGTTTTCAATATTTAATTGAATATTATTCAAAATCTCTCTGCGGCAGTCCTCAGGAAGCAACCGCACAGCTAATGGCCTAATGTATTTTCAAAGGATAATTACTTTGCCATTAGGGTGATTAGTTGGAAAATTCATCGGGGAATACACGGAGGACGTATCAGTGCCTACACCAAAATTCATGCACACTCACTCCGTACACATGGTGCATGGTTTATATGGTGTGCGAGTGCGGTACCGCTCTATCGATTTCGATTGCAGGAACTCTTGAATTTCTTCGCACTGCGATGTTGGTACCCCATCTATAGAGGTGCTAACTGCGCTCATCCGGCCGTTTAGGGGCTGGCGCTGGAAGAGTGCAGTCAAGCAATTAATGAACGCATAAGTTAAATGTAATCAAACCGAAGGCCGGGATTATTCGCTGAACGTCAGCAGTATCGGGTTGTCGACGAAGCGACAATTCTTTGAATAGAATTCGAAACGCAATAGTGGATATGTTCAGTTGCTGTTCGTGATGTGTCTCGCTTTTGGTACTTTATTGACTTCGCAAAATGTTCAGTATACTGCGGGTATTTAGGATTGAGTATGTGGCAGGAACCATCTGCATCAGTGCTCATCATCTGAAACGTTGCAAGATACCTATCGGTTTTAGTTGAAGGCTGTTTATGTTTCGACATGGTCCTCGCTAGCCATTTTTCAGATGTTTAACTCTAGATGTTTACAGCGTAAGATGCGACATGTTTAGGGTGGCCAGATCCACGCCCAGCAAAAAGAGGACACCTTGAAAAATTTCAAATGAAAAATTTAAGAACAAAATAACATACATTTTATATTTATTTATTTATTTATTTAGATCTACAGAATAATAATGTCAACAGATCGACGAAAATAATTAAAAATAAAAAAACTTAAAAATATAATTGTCTTAAATTCAACAAAACGAGATCCTTAAATCTAGATGTAGGCAATACTAAAGCAAGCTGCTGATCAACGATATCAAATTATCTACAACAAAACTGACTCGTCGGCCCCATATAAAGTGGAGTCATGAACTTCTTATAACAGAGATCTGGACCTAAGAACCCTTTAGGGGGCATATAAACAAATAAATGAAAGTGAACTACCACAGTCAATAGACGAACAGAATAAATCTCGGACGAACATAACACATTGCATTTTACGGCGAACTTCGAGAAAATCTAATCACAGAGGCAAATATTTCGAACGGTAAAAGTGGTGGACGTTGTCGTTCAAAACGAAACTGCGCAGTGCAAATCGCAAGAAGTTGTAATTCATTAAAACAAACAAAAGACATAAATTTCAACAAATTCAGTAAGACGTTTTTAAAAAATAAACAAAAATATATATTATGTCGTGTTCACAACAGAAAGATGCAGAAAATTTCTAAATTAGAGTTGTTGTTGTTTTGTGGTTTGTGGTAGTTTTCAATAAAAAGAGGGCATGCCCTCTTAAAAGAGAGCTGCAGTTAGGGAGAAATAATTTAAGGACACAAAGTCGGTCCACGCTTTAAAAGAGCTGTTCAACAATCAAGGTAGGCTGCAATTTTTGTTGACAGTTTCCCACTTCGCAGACTCCGTGGTAGCGTGCAGGAAAAGCAGAATACAATTATAGCAACATTCCAAAGGATGGAACACATCCTATTCCTTAATCTCCGTACTTTTGAATAAAAGTGGGAAAAACGGAGTCAATTTTGGGCAGTAGCTTGTCGGACAAATTTATGATCGGCTCGGAACAAAAGTTACAGTTTTATAATAGTAAGGATACGAATATCAATCTCAAGAAGAGGCGATATTTTCTTCAAATCATACAGTTTTTGCACTGCAAGGGAAATGAATAAACAAAGTGCACGACTGGGTCGCAAGAAACTTTGTCGTTAATCAAATTTTGTTGGAGTACATTGGTAGGTAGCTCAAAACTTCTGAAGCAATTATACCTACCTCAAATAAAAGAATAGGTAGTGCTTCATGAAATTCAATAGGTTCTTCATTTATAGCAGACAATTCTCGTAATCGCTTGTAAAACGTTATAAGCATCTAGGTAGCTAACCTGAACCTCTTACACTTTGCAAGATTTTTGAGTACAATGAGTTTCTGTTTCCCGATCTGCTGGCTTAAGGTGTCTCTGATTGGAATTGAAAGTAGGTTCGCTATATACACGCAGAAAAATTGACCTTAACCGAGTGGAATTTTCGCTCGGTTAAAAAAAAATGTGTTGAAATCAACTAAGTCTCTGTAGAAAACAAATGAGTTATTATTGTTAAAAACTACCGTGTTAAAAAGGTTAAATACATGTTGTTAAAAATAACACACTAAATGTTTGTTATCAATTAAGTTGCTTCGTTAATATTAACCAACCAGTCTCGTTTTCCTGTTTGGTTAAATTCAAACAAGTATCTTGGTTAAGAAAAACCTACTAAATTTGGGGTTTTAACACATTGATTGGTTATTAATAACCGTGCTACTCATGTAAAATTAACCAAACGAATGTGTGTTAAAATCTAACAAGCTCTCTGTTAAAAACAACCAATAAACGTTGCTTAAATACAACCAATGACTTGTTTGTTTTTAACCCTTTTACTCGTGAGAATTTAACCAAGCGAATGTGTGTTAAAATCTAACAAGCTCTCTGTTGAAAACAACCAATAAACGTTGCTTAAATACAACCAATGACTTGTTTGTTTTTAACCCTTTTACTCGTGAGAATTTAACCAAGCGAATGTGTGTTAAAATCTAACAAGCTCTCTGTTGAAAACAACCAATAAACGTTGCTTAAATACAACCAATGACTTGTTTGTTTTTAACCCTTTTACTCGTGAGAATTTAACCAAGCGAATGTGTGTTAAAATCTAACAAGCTCTCTGTTGAAAACAACCAATAAACGTTGCTTAAATACAACCAATGACTTGTTTGTTTTTAACCCTTTTACTCGTGAGAATTTAACCAAGCGAATGTGTGTTAAAATCTAACAAGCTCTCTGTTGAAAACAACCAATAAACGTTGCTTAAATACAACCAATGACTTGTTTGTTTTTAACCCTTTTACTCGTGAGAATTTAACCAAGCGAATGTGTGTTAAAATCTAACAAGCTCTCTGTTGAAAACAACCAATAAACGTTGCTTAAATACAACCAATGACTTGTTTGTTTTTAACCCTTTTACTCGTGAGAATTTAACCAAGCGAATGTGTGTTAAAATCTAACAAGCTCTCTGTTGAAAACAACCAATAAACGTTGCTTAAATACAACCAATGACTTGTTTGTTTTTAACCCTTTTACTCGTGAGAATTTAACCAAGCGAATGTGTGTTAAAATCTAACAAGCTCTCTGTTGAAAACAACCAATAAACGTTGCTTAAATACAACCAATGACTTGTTTGTTTTTAACCCTTTTACTCGTGAGAATTTAACCAAGCGAATGTGTGTTAAAATCTAACAAGCTCTCTGTTGAAAACAACCAATAAACGTTGCTTAAATACAACCAATGACTTGTTTGTTTTTAACCCTTTTACTCGTGAGAATTTAACCAAGCGAATGTGTGTTAAAATCTAACAAGCTCTCTGTTGAAAACAACCAATAAACGTTGCTTAAATACAACCAATGACTTGTTTGTTTTTAACCCTTTTACTCGTGAGAATTTAACCAAGCGAATGTGTGTTAAAATCTAACAAGCTCTCTGTTGAAAACAACCAATAAACGTTGCTTAAATACAACCAATGACTTGTTTGTTTTTAACCCTTTTACTCGTGAGAATTTAACCAAGCGAATGTGTGTTAAAATCTAACAAGCTCTCTGTTGAAAACAACCAATAAACGTTGCTTAAATACAACCAATGACTTGTTTGTTTTTAACCCTTTTACTCGTGAGAATTTAACCAAGCGAATGTGTGTTAAAATCTAACAAGCTCTCTGTTGAAAACAACCAATAAACGTTGCTTAAATACAACCAATGACTTGTTTGTTTTTAACCCTTTTACTCGTGAGAATTTCCCAAAAATAAAGTAACATTCTGTTCAAAAAAAGAGAATTCTCCTCGATTTATTTTACATTCCATTTTTCCATAAAACAATTCTATAAAACATTTTCATCGAAATATGTACCTATCTGATATTTGTTATACGTAGAAATTGTGTATCTGTTAATTTTATCATTCAACTTGGTAAATTTCAACAAACACATACTGTTGTTTCTTAACAAGTTATACGCACACCACGAATTACGACGCTGCTTTTTCAAAACGCAGAAACCAGGGATGAAAAAATAATCGCAATTGTACTTTTATCGACACAGTTGATTTAAAGATATATACAAGTACGATTTGCCCAAATTCAGAACTTTGATGAATATATTCTACTTCTGAAAATACGTTCCGACATTCCTTCCGAATTTAGTACATTCACATTTCACGAACAAACTAAATTCTAAACAGGCTAATACAGCCTTAAAAACAAAGTTTTCTCTACTACTTTTTTGGCTTGCAATAGGAAAAAAAGAACACAGACAAAAATGGCCAAAGCAACAATTTTTTTTTTACATTTTTGTCTGATAAAATATGGCTTTTACTCTTAATTGTAGCTAGGCACTTGAAAACTAATTTAAGATAGGTATCTAATTGTAAGAAAATTTGCCAAAGGTACAAATTTAATGCAAAATAAATATTAGCTTTTTATTGAGTCCAATTGACATAATGGCCTTAACGCAATATTAATCTAATCTGTTTCTGTAGATATAATGAAGTAAAATTAAGTAATTTTTCACTCTGCGATTCAATCATTTTGAGAACCAAGCTAATGAAAAAAGCTACACTTTTGCACATGCTGAACAAAATGGTATAGTCTTTAGTTTAGCCCTTTACTTCAAAATTTGTAAGTACCAAACTCGTTTCGACCTATGCGTTGGTGAGAGATGATAATAATAAAACTTATATCGTTTTCCACGCGGCAAAAAGAAGCGTCCGGCAGAGTCCGGAATCAAAAAGATAGATTCTGAGATTTCATCTAATTGTGCTCTACAATATGGTATATATAGTCCTGCATTTATCACTTTATTTCAAAATTTGTTAGTACCAGACTTGTTTTGAACTATGCGTTTTGTGAGAGTTGATAATAACTAAACTCATAATGCAATTGGTACATACACATTTTAAAATAAAGATACAAACAGAAAATTATATATACCATCTTGTAAAGCACAGTTAGGAGAATTTGAAGAAACCAAGGAAGTATTGGTAACCAATCTCGACTTCCAGGAGCAGCCTTGAATAAATCGTCTTTTTCATTGCTGTGCTGCCTTTGCTAGGCCTTTGCGATCACAAATTATTCACGCACAATTGAACCCATTTCGGTACAGCACCTAAAAAATCAGTTTTGTCATCCCTGGTAGAAAATATGTGTGTGGCTGTTGATACAGATCATTCACGAACAATGGAAAACATTTGGGTACAATACCAAAAACTCGTTTTACATTCCTGGTAGGTAGAAATATGTGTGTGGCTGCAGATACAGTCAACTCGGTTAATATCTACAAACACAAGGCTTCTCGTTCATCTGTAAAACAGTGTGTCTCGGTTGATTTTAACACATACATCGTGTTATACGCATACGCATACTATCGCGAATTATGAACGACGCACGCTGCTCGCGACTAGTAATTGAGTCATTAAGTGTTGAACCTTTGTAGTGGCTGGTGGTGTGAAATCTGTGATAAGTGAAAATAAAAAAAACAAAAAAGACAAGGAAAAATAAAAAATTCATATTTATTGGTGAGTACATAATATTATTATCTTGTTTTCCTCTTGTTTAAAACAAATTATTGTCAATTTTGGTGGTTTTTATGTGAAAAAAGAAATAGAACTAAAGCAACGAATTTCAACGTAGTACTCGGTTAATAATTGCCGAGTTGAGAAACACTCGGTTAATATCAACCCTTTCAGTCTGGTATCGTGTTTTGACATGTTTTTTTCTTCTGGGATTCAGGTTCTTTATTAGCGAGTGCATTAACTATGTTGTTTTTCTCGAGTTTTAAACAATTTATTGTCAATTTTGGTGATATTCAAGTGAAAAAAAAATAGAACCAAAGCAAAGAATTTCAACCTAGTACTCGGTTAATAATTGCCGAGTTGAGAAACACTCGGTTAATATCAACCCTTTCAGTCTGGTATCGTGTTTTGACATGTTTTATTCTTCTGGGATTCAGGTTCTTTATTAGCGAGTGCATTAACTATGTTGTTTTTCTCGAGTTTTAAACAATTTATTGTCAATTTTGGTGATATTCAAGTGAAAAAAAAATAGAACCAAAGCAAAGAATTTCAACCTAGTACTCGGTTAATAATTGCCGAGTTGAGAAACACTCGGTTAATATCAACCCTTTCAGTCTGGTATCGTGTTTTGACATGTTTTTTTCTTCTGGGATTCAGGTTCTTTATTAGCGAGTGCATTAACTATGTTGTTTTTCTCGAGTTTTAAACAATTTATTGTCAATTTTGGTGATATTCAAGTGAAAAAAAAATAGAACCAAAGCAAAGAATTTCAACCTAGTACTCGGTTAATAATTGCCGAGTTGAGAAACACTCGGTTAATATCAACCCTTTCAGTCTGGTATCGTGTTTTGATATTTTTTTTTCTTCTGGGATTCAGGTTCTTTATTAGCGAGTGCATTAACTATGTTGTTTTTCTCGAGTTTTAAACAATTTATTGTCAATTTTGGTGATATTCAAGTGAAAAAAAAATAGAACCAAAGCAAAGAATTTCAACCTAGTACTCGGTTAATAATTGCCGAGTTGAGAAACACTCGGTTAATATCAACCCTTTCAGTCTGGTATCGTGTTTTGACATGTTTTTTTCTTCTGGGATTCAGGTTCTTCATTAGCGAGTGCATTAGTTTTGTTTTTCTTGGGCTTTTTTTTTCTTTTATGGCGATGTTCGCAACTTTTCTGGGACGAACTATTTAAAATGATTTCTGTCTATGTTTTCATCATTTCGAATCGTTTGTCACCAATAAATGGCGAACATCGTCTTAAAACCAGGCATAGCCTTAGTTCTCAATGTTTCTGTCAGTAGTAATTTAGTAATTAAATGATCGTATTTTGATATGCACATGCTCATATTAACACGTGCTTCACAGTTATCTAAAATGGATGAAGAAGTGTCAACCTTACTAAAGGAGTGGGGCCTGGAAGCCTACGTAGACATTTTTAAAGGTTCGTTTATATACCAAAACGTAAATTTATACAATATTATTCGCATATAAGAAAGTTGTAATTTGCTTAAAGTATTTTTGCTACACATGTGTTTTGCATTTTTGATTTCGATTCCTTACGGCACGAAAATTCTTTTGCGCTTGAAAAGCTTTTTAGAAGCTTGTGTTTTTCACAGACGATTCTTTCTTATACGCGACTTTCTTATGCAAGGTGGTGCAAAATTAATCCTCCAATTTTGTTTTTGAATTACTTTTTTGCTAAATTAATTTGATTGACGTACGAAGCTATTTGCAAAAATTATAAAATCTTCCGAAAGGGTGATTAAATTTGCGCCATTTTGTATATCTGATAAAAACCTATACTTTGCAAGTGATTAACTACGTGACATTGGTTAATTTTCATTTATAACAGAAAATGCTATAACTTCAATGTCTTTGGCGCTGCTTGGTGCCAGAGAGATAAAGGAAATGATCCCAGTTATAGGGCATCGGGTTCTGTTTACACGGAATTTCGAAGAATGGCGGAAAGCTATGCACCCTAATGCGTCCACGACTTTGGTTGGTTCATATTATTTAACCATTTGAAATGGTAGAAATAAAGTCTTTTTATTTTTCAGACTTTTGAAACTTCAGAATTATCTCTTGCTACAAACACACAAGAACAAAACGACTGCCTTAATTTCTCTTTTAGTGAGATTCTGCCAAATTTCGCTGTTAGCGACAGAGGGGATGCACTAGATTCCCCTTCAAGCGTTGTTGCTGATGATCAATTCAGCGAAAGTTTAGATGTAAGTACAGGGTTTAAATCGGAAAGGTGATTAGTGTTGATTGATGGTCTCTGCTTTCAATTTGCGTTTCTTTATGCATTCAGAGATCAATCAGAATAAATTGACTTATCTATCAGTTTGAGTAAAAAACACTGCATTTATAATCAACTAAGAGAAGGTGATTATAATAGGTGATTGCCACTAATAGCTTTAGCCGATAGTACAAAGGGTTTTTTTTTCACTTATTTTATTAATTATTAATATATTTCACTAATTTTTTATATTTATATGCACATTAAAATATTTTGTTACTAGGAACTTAACAAGCTGCTCGAAAGCTCACTGGAAGGAACCGGTCTACTGTCGCTGGATAAAACTCGACCGCTGGATAACGTTGCTCGACTGCGATTGGTGCGTATTGTCTGCACCAACATTTTAAAGAAAAACCCGGAAAAAAATATCACAGCTCAAATTTATGGGCACTGGACAAATCAGATTGTTCATTTGTTCCCTACCGAGAATAGATCGGTATATTTTCACAACAAGCTGATAAATTCGAGTCGTGGGGTTGTAAACAGATTGGCTGGAAAATTGCCAGATCACATCCACAATCTAAAACGAAAATACCGGGAAAGTGGTGTTATCACTAAAAGGAAGCGTTCGTTTTCCGCTTCTGCGACGTCGTCACCTTCCTCCAGTCGAGTATCCTCTCCCGCATCAGTATCACATCCTATAAAGCGCCTAGCAACAGCTGCCAATTTCGAAGACTTCGAAGGACAATTCCAAGAAGATCTCCAATGGCTAAAAAATTCTAGCCATCCATGGGAAACAACCGAGGACAAATGGGAGAAAACGACCCATGCCCGACTTCACCATTTAAAGGATATGAGCATATCCGAGTATTTTGAGGAATATCCGGCCTTAAAAAAACCATTGGGATTTAAACTGGTAATATTTCATAGAAGTATAATTATATCAGAAATACATTATACATATATTTAGTCTTTAACGTGAACTACAGTTTCACAAGTAAAAGCTCTTATATTTATTAGTTCAGATTTTACTCATAGTTGTCACATAAATGCTTGCGTTATCTATGAGTTTCGATCTTTTCTTTTTATTTGGATATAGTTCAGGCTTTTCTTTACATATAATATTATGTAATTCTTCTTTTCTCTACAGCTGGTAAGGGATTTCGATAAAATATACAGCGACAACTGCAACGGACTGGTTGAAAATTTTCCAAAATTAAAAAAGGACATTTTCCAACTTGCTAGAAGCAAGGGAAAAGGAGTAAGAGGAAAGGATAAATACTTCGCTCACCTGCTGACTCGGGAAAATCGTAAGAAAACGTCATTTGTTAATAAATACATAACCTGCTAATCGAAATAAATCGAAGAATTTCCGATTCGATCGAATTTCAGAAAAAGCGTGGATATTTTAGCTTTACTAGATTGTTCCGAAAAATTTGTTTTTGTTTTGACCATTATGTTTTCTTTAGAAGAAAAAAACAAATCTGCATCATATTTTCTCTATATTTTTTAGCGCATTCTCTATATAGGTATAATTCTTCGAATCAGATTTGCACACATTTTGTGTAGAAAAATTAATTGGACGCATATGACTTATAATTGTTTTATTATTTTATATTTTCTCAGTTTCTGAAGAGATCAGCAACCTCGCGGCATTCCTGCTAATCCCTTCATTGTTGACCACATCAAACGTTAAGGTCAAAGGATCGAAGCAGAAAATTTGGCGACCCTCTAAGGCGGAAGCAAGGGATGGATTCATAACGAGAGTTGCAACGGATGCAGAGATAGATGCAGCAATTACCAGCAGGCGAGAAAAACTACAAGGTATTGGCCTTACATTACAGCCCTTCATTATAGTAGTAGGTAACTCAATCGATGCTATTGGGTCCTATTTTGTAGTTGTAGATGAAACTAAATATTTACTACCTACCATTTTAGAGGCAGTAGATGTTTGTTTCAAACTAATTTTTATTATTAATGCTGAATATCCGCCAGAGAGTAGATGTTCTTGGCTGTTTATTCAAAAAGCATTTTTTAAAATTAAGACAGAGTTCGATAAGGAATCTACCGCGGCCAATACCTTGTTGGGAGAGTTAGGTGTCAAGGAAAGTTAGAGTTTTCCCCTTCCAATTCATTTTCTTACAATGGTTGTTTGTTTCTTATGCAGATCCTACTTAAAGGATCTCAAAGTTCTAAGGCACCACTTTGATTTCAATCACAGTGACCATAACTTCACAACTTATAAATGTCGCGAAGGAGATTGTAAGCGATCGTTTCCAATTTTCAATTCCTTTAGAAGACACTTTAAAAAAAAACACGATTTTCAATGTTCAAATAATCCAACAAATTCTGAGAAGAATGCGGATATACTTAATGAAAGTGTTGTTGCAGAAAAACAATTAGAACAAACCAATAAAACTGAAAATACAGAAACCCTGTCACTTGATAAATCACTATCACTTTTTATAGCATCCCTTTATGCAAATGTGATCTTGCCTAGAAACGTAGTGCAAAAAGTGATTGATGGCTTAGCAGAATATTTCGGTTCATTAAGTTCAAATTTGCAGAACTGTGTAGACAATATATGTATTGAGCATTCTCTATCTAATGATGTTTCAAATCAATTAATGCAAGCACTTGTTCCTTCAATCACCTCCCCCTTAGAATGTTTCCGAACAGAACAAAAAAGAATTTCTTATTTCACAAAACAAAAATCATACATTGAGCCTAAGGGAATAATAATCGGCCAAAGGTTCGATTATGTCAAAAAAGGTGGAATAACACGTATGGAACCTATTCCGTGCCAAGAACATTTTATATCTTTAAGAGATATATTGCAAAGATTTTTCTCCCTCGAGAACGTACTTTCGGAAACTTTTGAATATATGGACAGTCTTCGAAATAAAGATGGAATGGAAAATTTTATTCAAGGTTCACATTGGAAAGAAAGACTTAAGCACCATTCAAATCGCATTGTGTTACCTCTATTTATGTACTTCGATGATTATGAAATCGGAAACGTTCTAGGAAGTCATGCTGGTGTTCACAAACTAGGAGCTGTGTACGTCTCAGTTCCATGTCTTCCACCTTGGCGCTCCTCAGTTCTGTCCAACATATTCCTTATTTTATTATTTCATTCATCCGACAGAGTATCTTTTGGTAATAATGTTATATTTCAACCAATTATTGATGAGTTTAATTTTTTAAGCGAAGTGGGCATAGAAATAGATATTCCATCTTTCAAGGGATCTTTATTTTTTGAACTAGCTCTGATTCTTGGTGACAATTTAGGAATACACTCTCTGATTGGGTTCGTAGAGAGCTTTTCAGCAAATTTTTCTTGTAGAGTGTGCAAAGTTACAAAAGATGTATTGAAAAAGCAACTTTACGAAGATACAACACTTCTTCGAACAATGGCAAGCTATGAAGCAGATCTGGCTTTAAATAATTTATCTTTAACCGGCATTAAGGAAAAGTGCGTTTTTCTGGGCATAAACAACTTCGACTTGTTTCAACAGGTGGGCGTCGATATTATGCATGATATGCTAGAGGGTGTTGCCAAATACATTTTGAGTTTTATACTTTCAGAGTATACCGAAAAAAACAAATTTTTTTCTTTAACAATTTTCAATGATAAGCTATTAGCTTTCTCATATGGCCCTGATACTAAAAACAAACCTTGCCCTATCGAAAGAGAACATCTTAGGCGGGGAAATGTGCGTTTATCTTCAGGAGAAACGCTTACTCTTTTGCGGTTTTTGGGTTTACTTATAGGTGACTTTGTGCCGAGGGGTAATATTATTTGGGAAATGTATATAAAATTAAGACAAATTGTTGACATACTTCTTAGTATAAATGTTTCTGTTGGAACAGAAGATTTCTTGCAAGTATTAATAGCTGAACTTAATGAACAATATACTACACTTACCGAGGACTGTCTTAAGCCAAAGTTCCACAATCTCATTCACTACCATACCGCTTTTAAAAAATACGGCCCATTAACATCTTTGTGGTCAATGAGGTTCGAAGCTAAGCATAGGCAATCCAAAATGTCGGCTAGATCATCATGTAACCGAATGAATATCACTTTAACCTTAGCAATGAAACATCAACTTCAACTTAATGAAATGTTTTTAAGGGGAAAACTTTCTAATCTACTTGACGTTGGACCCAAAAAATATGGCATGTTATTTGAACTTGATAATATACGATCACAGCTATCACTGGACCCTAATAAAACGTTGACTATGGTCAGTTGGGCGACCATGTCTTCTGTACATTATAAAAAGGGATCCGTCTTAGTAAAAAGTCTTAGTTCAGATTGTTATTTGTACGACTTTTTTGTATTGGAAAAAATATATTTGTATGACTCAAGTCAATTGATTTTTGTTGGTATAGTACTTAAAACTAAATGTTTCGATGAACACTACTATGCATATGAGGTAGAAGTTCCATTAATACCTCAACAAATTGTTATTCCACTTGAATTTTTTCTATCGCCAATTCCTAACACTTTAAATATTTTATCTAACTCCAAGCAGTACGTTATTTTAAGAAGTCCACTATAAATAAAAAATAGATTAAATTATAAATGTAAATGATTTCGCTTTAACACTGCAGATTTCATAAATATGCTAATTAAAATAATATTATGTAAATTAATTTATAAAAATACACAATTTTGCACATTTCTTTTTAAATGATGAAATTTATGACCCATATATTTTAAGTAAAATTAAGTTTTGCATTAAAATTAATAAAAACATGTAATAAACAGAAAACATATATTTTGTATTCAAAAATACATTACAAACGATATTATAATAAAAAATCTATGTACTTAATATGAAAAAGATTTTTTTTTTATTTTACGATAAAATTATCCCTTTTAGATGGTTCAATTTTCAGGTGCACTCAAGTTCAACCAAGTAAACTGGTAAATTGGTACCACATGGACTGGCTAATAAGAAGTAAGTAGTTTGGTTAAATTCAACCAAGTAGATGTGCTAATTCCAACCGAGTAAGTTACGTAAATTTAACTTTTAGTTGGTTAAATGCTACCAAGAAAGTTGGCTAATTTTAACCAATTGGAATTGTTAAATGCAACCAAGTAGGTTGGTTGGTATCAACAGAGTAACATGGTTAAATCCAACCAAGTAGGTTGGTTGGTAACAACAGAGTAACATGGTTAAATCCAACCAAGTAGGTTGGTTAGTAACAACAGAGTAGCATGGTTAAATCCAACCAAGTAGGTTGGTTAGTAACAACAGAGTAACATGGTTAAATCCAACCAAGTCGGTTGGTTAGTAACAACAGAGTAACATGGTTAAATCCAACCAAGTAGGTTGGTTAGTAACAACAGAGTAACATGGTTAAATCCAACCAAGTCGGTTGGTTAGTAACAACAGAGTAGCATGGTTAAATCCAACCAAGTCGGTTGGTTAGTAACAACAGAGTAACATGGTTAAATCCAACCAAGTCGGTTGGTTAGTAACAACAGAGTAACATGGTTAAATCCAACCAAGTAGGTTGGTTACTAACAACAGAGTAACATGGTTAAATTCAACCAAGTCGGTTGGTTAGTAACAACAGAGTAACATGGTTAAATCCAACCAAGTCGGTTGGTTAGTAACAACAGAGTAACATGGTTAAATCCAACCAAGTCGGTTGGTTAGTAACAACAGAGTAACATGGTTAAATCCAACCAAGTCGGTTGGTTAGTAACAACAGAGTAACATGGTTAAATTCAACCATGTGTATTGGCTAATAACAACAGAGTAACTTGGTTGAATTCAGCCAAGTGGGTTGGCTAATAACAACAGATTGAATATGTTGAATTCTACCAAGTGAGTCGGCTAATAGCAACAGACTAAGTAGGTCAAATTCTAACAAGTTAGTTGGTTAAATACAACCAAGTAGGTTGGCTAATTTCAATCAAGTGAGTTGGATAATAACAACACAGTTACGTGGTTAAATTCAACCAAGTGGGTTCGCTTATAACAACAGAGTAACTTGGTTAAATTCAACCATGTGTATTAGCTAATAACAACAGAGTAACATGGTTTAATTCAACCATTGGGTTGGCTAATAACAACAGAGTAATTTGGTTAAATTATACCAAGTTAGTTTGTTATTTACGACCGAGCAAATTTGGAGGGGAAATTGATAAATCGGTTATTTTTAACAGAGTTTCGTTAAACAAGTTGACTCGGTTTATTTTAATCAACTAACTCTGTAGGAGCTATATTAACAGTATCACTTGGTAGTTTTTAACCGAAAGTCGGTTGTTTTTAAATAAGCGATTTTTCTGCGTGTACTAATAAATTTATATAGATATATGTATTATCTAAGAATTCAGGGATTTGTGTTTGAATTTACATTAGTAGGTAGTTAGAAACTGAATACCTATCCCGATGGACGTGTTTGGGGGTGCAAATGAAGTTGGAGTTTCTGATTGTGTGAGCTCCAATTGGCTGGAATTATAGTAAAATGCAAAAAAAGAACAAGTGGGTAGTATTTGCTAAAAAAAAAAGGTTTTGCGTTTTTATTCGAAGTGGGGATTTCGGATATGCCGGTAAATATAAATAACTAAAAAAAAACTATTCTTTTCGAATAATTTGAGAAAAACTAAGTACGGGATCTGATTTAGAATACTTATTTTACATTTAATAATTATGTATTTTGATCAAAATCGTTAGAGCGGTTTCGCAAAATTTGGCAGACAAAACAATAAGAAATATTGCATTCCTTAACTCTTTAGCTGAAAACTGAGTATTAGATATTTTTTTAATATGTGAGCCTTACTTGGTTTTTTAAGGTTATGGATAAAAAGTCAAAAATTTGGTTTTAGAGTATGAGAACATACAAAAAAGGTTGGTGAAAATAATAAGAAACGGTTTTGCAAATTTCAAGATGTTTTCGCCTCTAACTTTTGGTAATACTATTTTGGTTTGCTAAAAGCTAAATGATAAAGTGAACTTAGTTACGGGGATATAACTTCATAAATCTAACATTTGTAGTTCACTTGGAAAATTTTGTTTTGCCAAAGAAAATTTGTGTAGTAGATCTTTGTAGATAATATTTCTAGCATTATTTCAATTGCATATTCATGCAACATGCTATTTATTAAAACATATTGATAGCATTTGATATTATGTGAGTGATGGAAGTTGGAATATTGTTTTTATTTTTATAGTTACACTTTTCTACAATCAAATTTAACTATTTCGCACTTCATTAACTGTTTACAATTATTGTAAAGGGTGGTTAAGTTTTAAGGGCGGATGTTGATTTTTAATAAAACACAAATTATTTAGGAAATTATAATTAATTATGTTGGAACCACATGTCCTCCAGTCCTAATTCGTCCAATTGCGGCAGAAAAAAACTCGGTTAACATGGCCATATAGCGCGCACCGTCCACTGTTGTCGTTTGACCAGCGGCGTTCTCGAAAAATGGCTCCTCCAGCGTGAACAGCGCACCATGCAGTAACTTTGAGCGGGTATAATGACTCCTCGTGAATTACTCGTGGATTTTCGATGCCCCATAAGCGATAGTTTTGCTTGTTCACGTACCCGCTGAGGTGGAAATGAGCCTCATCGCTCATTATGATTTTGGTCGAAAAATCGTCCACTTCTATTATTCCCAGTTCTTGGGGAGTGGGAGACAGTAGACTGCATACTTACATGACCGTTTTTACTCTACTTAGAGCATGCCGTATAATTGCAAACTCCCTCAAAGTATGACTTGAGACCCATCGCTTTGGCCACAAATCAACATCAAGAGATTTAGGGATATTCTAAAACTATGTAGGGAACAACTCAGAATACTGATAGGAATCCTGTCAGGGCACTCTCTTCTTAGAAAACGTGCGAAAAGACTTAGATTGACAGACACGGACAATTGCAGATTCTGCAACGACCTGCAAGCCGAGGAAAATATCACACACATACTGTGTGAATGCGAAGCAATATCGATGCAATCGGTTCCCTAGGCATCGCGATGGGCCCTTATGGTGCCTGGTGCCGTACCGACCATTCTATCGTATACCCCTTTTTGTACCTAACCCAACCTAACCTATGACTTAAGACTCAGCAATCGATAGTCTTAAGCTCTTAACACCATTAACAAAATCTTGGTCTTTCATTTCAGCTGAGTTTTAACTATTCTGCGTGAATGCCCTTTTGTGGCAAAACCTATACAAATTAAATCATAAAACGGTCAACAAATGAATACCGGACATTGTATGCAAATACTTTTTGTTTGCCCCCAAAATGTCAAAGAAGTGGTATAAGAAGGCACTCCAGAGTTTGTGTTTACTTTTCACAAATTTAAATATCAAAGTTTAGACCAGTTCATTGGTTGTACAGCCCTAGGCAGTATATCAACGAGATAAATCACAATATATACTCAACTTGGGTATCAACACCCCAAGGAGGTAAGAGGATACTAACTACTGCGTCTCAGTGTCGATAAAGGAAGTTATTTGGGCCTAATGATTGCACAAAACCGTAAACATGAAAAGTTTAGTGTCGCTTATGTTGGAAGATTTCCGAAACGGAGTAAACAAAGAGCCCACGACCGGCAAAAAGGGATGAGTAAGAAATAAATGTAAATTATTGTCCTTAAAGAAGTTCGGCTTTAGTGGCAGCCGAAACGAGGAATAGGGTGACATTTCTTGCCATCACATCAAGTGGGGGGCTTTTTTCTGTATGCTGTTCGTTCTCCATTCTCCGTTGTTCACCGTTTACTTTTGTCTAAATGTCACCCTGGAGGCTTTTCAGAATGGGAGTAGAGAAAGTATGTATAGTAAAATGAATGCAAAAGGGGAAGAGTGTTGAAATTTATAAAGCGTCCCTGAAGTCTGTTAGTGGCAAACGGTTTAGTTCATCGATCATAAATCTACATAAATACCGCAAGGGATTTTAACTATTTGTTTGGCGATGTTCCCAGTGGGAGATGGGTTTTTTTTGTTCCACCCCCCATAAGCAAAAAAGTGCTGTCAAGTTGACGTAGGTAAGGAGTAATCAATAAGGGTTTACTAATAGTAATTCGATTTGTGGACGTAACATATTAGCATAAGAAGGAGTTTATAAATAAATCTGTCATGGATATAATTTCTTCGCATAAAGAGGGTTAAATGTGTTCAATAGGTGTGTAGATGTGTCTGCTTCTGTTCCAGTGGCAAAGGTTGGTGGGTATCTAAATCTGTTACAGCCGGACGACCTCCAGTGGTGGGAGCCACTCTCCGATCCGACACTTATCTTTTGCTACTCAGGTTGATTGACAACTTTACCGAACGTGTACCGAAATATCGCAACCGAAGTAGCTACGCTAAGCCCCAGCCTTTCGCATCAAAATCCACTCCAATCTGAATTGCAGACAACAGTTGCTAAATAAAACAAACAACCGCATTCAAGAAACCCTCCAGATAAACCTCCACGCTCAGCTATCAGCGTACGGTATAACAAAAAATCCCCAACCGAATACGCGCATCACGTCCCATAAATACCACCAATTACATATGAAGAGGCAATTTCTCTGTATCGCACCTCACTGCTACTTCCAAGTTAAGACACCTCCGCCAAAGAACCAAAACCCTGCCAACAAACTTTAGTAAAATTAATACATTTATTTGCCCGAGATGAAGCTGTAAGTGGATGCGAAAGATTCCCATAAACCTTGAGCACACAAAACTCTTACCTTTCGAATTGTTTTCCCAAATCTCCTGCACAATGCGCTCGCACTCTTCGACGAACAACAAATACTCTGTGCTTCGTTCGCCTTTATGTGGGCGCTTCGTTCTGACACTTTATTTTATTTCGACCTTTCTTTTTGCGTGGCACAGCATCAATTTGACAGGGGCCGGGCGGGTTTGGTTGATTGAATCGATTTTCATGGCAAACCGTAGCGTCTCTATCTTGTGCGGCGCTTTAAATGAAAAAGGATACATAGGCTTATGGCACATGATTCCATTTCGGACGTGGCTGAAATTTTATGGTAATCAATTTAGGAGTCAGGTTGAGACCTCAAACAAGTGAGCGCCAACAAAAAAAAAAAAAAAAATAAGAGAAAAACGCCTCAAAATCAAAACGAAGGTACGACAGATACGAAAGAAGAAAAACAAAAAAACTCTAAAGGATTTCGTGCAGTGTCATGAATATGTTTGATTCATTTTTTCGCTATAAAAGGATTCAAACATGCGGGGTTATTCCTGGAACATGATTTGACATCAAATCAGTAGGAACATTGAAATGCAGGATATGCTTTCGCTGGATTATTGGTAAATCCTTTCGCCAATTTCGTAAAATTTTGCGCACGACAAAGGCTGCCGAAGGACTACACACATTGACTTTACCTGTGAAAACTGAAAAAAAAAAAAAAAAAAAAAAAAAAAAAAAAACAAGTTAATGGGGCGATGAACTCTGATGATCCCATTTGGAATTGCCTTTTCGATTTCTGCTCAGTGTGCGTATATTTTGCATGATCCTTCCGGGGGCTGTATGTAAAAGAGGTTTATTTTTAAGTTGGTTTCAATTCATTGAATGCGATCGAAAGAGGAAGTGATAAGGAGCGCACTTATGAATATTATGACCAATTTAGAGGGGTGATATGAAACACGTCAAAAGCCAGATAATTGTTTGGGACGAAAGGTGATATTGTGTTGCCCATTTGATGATTTCAACGGAGCGAATTTGTCCAGTTCGAAGAAGGATCAGTTGATAGTTCCGCACGCTAGTGGACGAACTAATGTTTCAAGGCGTTGCCAACCTCGTACATATGTTATCAGATCGACTCATCTCAAATCTCTCGTACACATACTCGTAGCTGATAAACTTGCAAGATTCACTGGACTGATTTTCAGATGTTGGGCAATGCGTTGAACACAATAACTAGCAGACGCATGGAATAAAACTAGTTTCAGCTTGATTGACCACAACATGTATCAGTTATCATATAGTAGCCTTGGAGCACAGCACTAGCAGTGGCAGTTGCAAGTCGTACCGCCACGAAAATTTGTTTGTTACTTCTACGAAAGTTGAGCAACGAGTTGAAAACACAAAGCGCCACATAATGTTTGTAAACTGTTTTGCCATGCTCAACTACGATTATTTCCAACGAGAAACATGAATTCGTACACTAAGTACCCGTACTAGCATACTTGTTGAAAATTGCAATGAACAACGATCTCTAACGCGTTCTTTAGACAAAGCTGAGAGCTGCATATCTTTTAGGAGTTCAATAAATACACGTTGCGCCCTCTTTATTAAGCAAAACTGCAGAACTAATATTCGTTGCCGGTAAGTTAAACTATTGGCCAGGTACAAAGCTTTCGCTATTTCATACAATATCCGCGATACTACATTCAGTCCAGACTACGTTTTGCGAAGTCACAAAGGTGAAATTTTATATACGAAGCTGCATAGTGTGACCTACAAAATATATAATGTGAAGTTTGGAAATGGTTTTTAGTAAGACCATACACGCAGAAAAATCGCTTATTTAAAATCAACCAACTTTCGGTTAAATACTACCAAGTTATACTGTTAATATAGCTCTTACAGAGTTAGTGGATTAAAAATAATCTTTTATCATTTTATTTCAATTTTTCTCGGTTTTAAATAACAAACTAACTCTGTTGACACTTATCTAGAAACTTGGTTCTTAACAACTGATTAAGTGTGTTATTTTTAACAGTATGCATTTTACCTATTTATATCGGTAGTATTTAACAACGAATACTCGGTGTTTTTCAATAGAGGTTAATTTTAACCCATATGTTTTTAACCGAGCAAAAATCGCACTCTATAAGCAACAATATTTGAGCATGAGGCGCCGTTCTAGTACCAAATTAAAGTCTCGACTCTGCGGAAGCTCACAATTGCGATATTCGTATGGAAAATATAGCCACTGCGAACTAATAACATTAAAAGTCGAAACTAAAAATATTTATTGCTAAAGCCCTAAGACTGTAGCTTCGGAGAATCGATCGATTATTTTACATATTTGGCTACCATTCCTTTTGGTGATTGTAATGAAACACAAATTTGGAAATTGGATCTAAAATCACCCCAGATTTCCCCCCGTCGACCAAGAGAAAAACCCTAAGTCTGTGGGGACTGGCAACACCGGCCATGAGTCACTGTGCCTGTCCCTTTGGAATTTAATTTAGCCCAACCCTGAGTTACATTTCAAATCGCAAAGCTGTCAAAATAAACACCCAGGGCATGTTGCGACTTCGTTGTCAATTAACGCACCACTAAAAAGGACACGATTTGCAATCTCTTTCTAAAAAGAACAAAAGCAGAATTGCCGCTACCGCACGCTCACTTAAACACGATTTTCATCAAACCTCACCAGATGCGTGCAGACTCATTTAAAGCTGCATTTGCTATTATTGCCTGTTGAAGCATCATTGCATAGGACCCTTTTCGAACACCCTTTGTTTTCAATTCAACCAAGGGGCTGGTAATCCTAATCACATTTTAATGATTTCAGTTTGGATGCACTGCTCCGTACACCGAAAGGCAATTCGGTTTACAATTACTCTGCAAAACGCTCGAGGTTACGCTGAACTGCAAACACTTTCGCTTACTGTGTTTATACGTGACGTACAGCCAACAACTGAACTTAGAAACCTGTCAGCGATTTCACAGCTTTTCATTATTCACCGGAAGTCAAGGGCGTAACAAAAGTATATTCAACAATACGTACCAGTACAGACAGACACCTACTTATATGGATACTGTCAAGATAGGGCGTACCTCAGTGAAAGGATTTAGTGGGGCGGTACACAGAACCAACCGCAATATTTCGGAAATAAAATCCTGAACCGTGAAATGTAGATTCTGTGTGCGAAATGTATATTTCGGTCGTGTATTGTGTTCCTTGTACACCGCAAGTACCCTTGCTTGAGGATTCGTTATACATCATCCGTCCTGTATATAGGTATGTGAATTTGAATTCATAAGTACGTTTACCTTCCGTGTCATTCTTTTCATGCAAATGTAGCGCCTCAACGACGACGCCGACGACGGCGTCGGCGGTAGTTTTATTTACTTTGGTGTACAATCGGCAACTCTCGGGGGTGATGGACGAAAAAGGCGGCGCAACCATACCCACCCATGCTCACACACAGCAAACACATTCCTCATCTCGGAATCATAAGTTATAAATATGTACGACGCGGCTTTTGTGTGCCCTTCAAGTAAATCGTATTTAAATGTGTGTCCCACTTTATGTCATTATTCATATTTTATTATGTGAAAGTGTATGAAGACAGGCCACAGCAGGAACAGCGGAGAGGCTGCTCAAAGCCTGTTGACAAAATAATAATAAAAAAGGGAAGATGAAAGGAGTACCTACTCGTTCATCTCCTTTCCTGATTGCATATGTTGCGTCCTGTTCAAGGAAGTGAATGCCACACTATACTACACTACACAGTACACTGTTCCCTCAGACTCTACCTCCGCATGTGTACAGTTTTTGCGGCGGCAGCAATGGTAGTGTTTTACCTCCTTGCCATCTATTCAGCAAAACTTCGCACACGATTGACACGTGAGAAGACATGGAGTGACGAGAGGACATTATTGATGAAGTTGTCCCTCTATTCCACAGCCACACACACACATATAGAGCTCTCTGAATAAGAATGTGCTGTCGTCATTCACGGCATGAAACTATTTAACAAGGCCACAGCTCAGGTGGATCTAGCATGTAGATAGAGCTGTGTCTGCTTATGGCTGTGTATATGTCCCAACATGAGGTGAAGCTATGTCAACAGAGGCTTTGAGCGATAAGTTGAATATTTGCGGCAACTGTCCGCAGAAGGAATAGTCCTTTGAGCTTGCTCTTCTTTTTTACTTTGTTTTTCCTCTCTCTCGAAAGAAAGTTATCGTCAATGTCGTCTGGTCGACATGAATATCGGTCGTGGATAATAAGGTGACAGCGAGTATGATTGATTACTATGAGCGATATTGAGCAAGCCATGCATTATGTGACGCGACCATACCCTTTACAGGTGTTGTGTTCACCTTGTTTGAGTGTATAACATTATGCGAACTCGGTGTGCACTTCCAAAGTGTTATTGTCAGGTATTTGGATATGCCAAGAGGGAGATCAGAGATCCATAATAGAGAGTATCTTCTATTTTATATTCGGTTGTTACTTTTTTTGGTACTGCCCCAAGAAGTCGTAACGTTTGCATTGCATGTTATTAGCTCTGACTTGGTCCAAGCACGATTATTGAAATTACGAAGATTTGATGTATGATTTAAGTCAAATATGCAACAAGTCATGAGTTCTAGATAAATGAATAAATTATTATCTGTGAAAGGCTTTAATTTGCCAAACCTTGGGTAGAAGTCTTGATGGGAGACAAAGCCGCGAAAACCATAGACATTCGTAGAACAATCCCTTATGAATTTAATTCCAAAATAGTCAAGGGGTATTTCCTAGAAAACCGTGGAAGTGGCAGTATCGGACCACTACTTCTTCCCAAACGGACAAGCGCTGAGAAGATTCAGATGCGGAAGAAGTTCGACGTCGAAAAGCAGCACCTCATGCGTAGATAAAGTATAGTCAACATCCTTAAACATTAATAGATGATACTCAAAGGTAGACAGCCGTCAACATTGATATATTTCTCTCAAAGATAGAGAGATATTTATACGTCAGACTTCGCTGAGTACCAGATCAATGCGATGTCCGAATTGGTTGGAACAGGATCATCCGGTCTAGTACGGGTCCGCCAAATAACTTTTTTTTTTTTTGAAAATGCTTTAAAAAAAACCACTCAATATTTTCTCAAATTGCTCTTTTTATTTGAAAGTACAATTCTTCCGGTTAATAATGGAAAAAAATTTCATTCAAATGGCTGCCTCGGCTGGCCATGCAGTAGCCTACACGATCGGTCCAATTTTTAAGCACATTATCGATTGTGTGCAGCTGTATTTCACCAATGGCTTCACGAATATTGCCCTTTAAAGTGTCAATTGTCTCTGGCTTGTCGGCACTTATCTTTTACGGCACCCCGCAAATAATAGTCCAACGGTGTCAAATCGCAGCTCGAGGTGGCCAAGCGACATCAGCTCTGCGGCTGATAATGCGATCTTCAAAAACAGGGCGCAAAACATCGAGTGTAGCTTCGGCTGTGTGGCACGTAGCGCCGTCCTGTTGAAACCAAATGTTGCCAATATCCTCCCCTTCACTTTCTGTGAACAAAAATTCGTTCAACATGGCCCGATAACGATCGCCATTGACTGTAACGGCCACTCCTTGCTCATTTTCGAAGAAAAATGGCCCAATTATGCCTCTGGACCAGATTCCGCACCAAACAGTGACTCGTTTTGGGTATATCGGCTTTTCAATGTATGCGTGCGGGTTTTCTGTGCCCCAAATGCGACAATTTTGCTTGTTTACATACCCGCCAAGATGAAAATGAGCTTCATCTGAAAAGATGATTTTTTTGGCAAAATCGGCATCTTCTCTAAGTCGATCGCAGGCCCACTTAGCGAAGCGAAAACGCATTGGATGGTCATTTCATCAAGCGTATACACAACCATATTCGTTCAGCGGAAGGATAAAACTAATTATCTGTCAAATCAGACATGAGCTAAGTGTTACCATTCGCGAAATAAGCACTAGTTGAAAAAAAAAAGTTAGATGGCGGACCCTTTATAAGTCAACACAACATGCTGACACCCTGCTGTGCCAAAAACTGGCTGTGTACATACTCGGAGAGTGTTTAAGATCAAGCAAAGAGTAACAAAATATGGGGTAGCCTTTGTCCTTCTTCTGACTACAAAGTTGAATGAAGACAAGATCGGTTTCTTCATAGAGATGTAGGTGCTTTTAACAAGAGTTATCATCCGCTTGCAAAGGGTATCGTCCAATTATCTGCCCTCCACCTTTACTGTCTAAAACTAGGGTCAAAATGGTACACATTGTAAGATCGTCAACCGAATAAATAAATAAATAAATAGTTTGCGCAACAGATCCGTAGGGACCTTTTGTGTGAGTTTTCCATTTTTGCGACGAATGAAAGGATCTAGAAAGCAAATAGCAGATCGAAATTATGTTTTCGTAGAGGAAATTATTCAACCAAAAATTAAGCCCAATATCAACGTCCAGCTAATGAATTGCGCTTATTTTCAGCAGGATGAGGCTGGGATTTCGCACAAGCAATTGCCTGCACTTAAAATTTGGGGGACATTAAAGGCCACCTTTCACTAATTGAATTGAAAATAAAAATAACTTCGTTCGTAAAACCGCAGGATATCCGACACGAAAAAAATTCAATGGCAGTTGAAGTATTGCAAAGCTTCGCTTCAAACCACCACAAGTTGTCCCTGCCATTGCAATTTATCGACACCACCACCACCGAACAATATTTCATTGCAGTCTCCTATTGAATCGTCCAGAAGAACGTTGGAAAACATATCACAAAAAATTGCTGCCGCAATACACTTTCTTTTACGCACATACCATGATTTAACATACAGCCTTGACCACCTCATATCGCCAAAGGCATTGTGCTTCGCAACCACTATACAGACCTTGGCTGAAGCTGTTTCCGTTCGTTATTTTCTGTGTCCCATTAAATAAAAAAAAAAATAAAAAATTGAGGAAGAAAACTCAGGCGAATAAAACACACCACAGTATTTTCCACCATTTAACGCTGGTGATGGCGATAACAAATTTCACACATCCAAGGACTCGCACGTCAGACACTTTTATATCCTGTATTCTGGATATATATTTTTTTCCTCGTATTCTCTCATCCGAAGGATAAAATGCAACTTAGAGTGGATTAGTGTGTGCCACTTATGTATGTGCTAGCCATTTTTTTTTAGCAATTTTCCGCATATGGTCGTGCTGTTTCTTTTTTAAACTGTCATCCTGTCGTGGGATATTTTCCAGCATTACACTTGCTCGTTTGCTTATTGCAGGGTATTTTCGTTCCCATACAGTGCAATGAATATATTTCCAATGCTGATGACGATGACGACGACGGTGATGATGATGCCAGCAGCGAAAACAAAGTGGCCCTGCACCAAACCACCCGACCAATAGGATGGAGCTTAGAACGACAAGCGGTGGTGTGCGTTCGGATGCATGGCCTCTCATCTCATCGGCGAAAAAAAAGCGAAACGAAGAAATTTATTGCTCTTTTCCCCCATATGGAACGATTTATTCAAACACTTGAAATCCCCTACTGATAGTTTGGTATCTGCACGCTGGTAGATTCTGTCACACACACATCTTCTGCAGTGGTAGTCTCTGGAGAGGACGATGCGATGCAAAGCAGTAATGGATTTATATCCAATCCGTGCAACGATTGCAAAAAAAGCAACATAAACAAAAAAAAGTTGAGCGCGAAAAAAGAAAATCTTCCACAGCCCTAGCAATTCCTACAACTTCCACCAAGCGGGTGGGATCCTTCTTAGGAAAAAAAGTACACATGTATGTGTGCCGCTAAATGGTGACATATCTTACACGAGCCCTACACGCCAGGATAACTGAGTGGAACACTCGGCTTGGCTATGATCTCTCGATGGCGACTAGAACTAGAACACATGTGCGCGTGCGAACCGTTATCCGTATTCATACGACATCCAGCCGATGCATGCTGAAAACGACTCATAAAGATTAAGAGTCTACGCGCTTGTGATGTGACACACCATAGGGATCGCATCTTGTTTTCACTCCCACTGGCAGCCACCTTCTGCATCGAAATGTCAGGGGAGTTTTCTTTTATTTTTTTACAGGATATCACTGAAGGAGATCGGAGCTAAAGCCTTTTTTTATTCAGCTCCTCGACTCCACCCAACCCAAAGGCATCAAAATGGGCGAAAGGCGAATTCAATCTCTGGACATGTCTGCTTATGCAAATTTATGCGAAAGTCGTTCAAGCGTTGCTGCCCTGAAGCCGCCTTCATATCCATATATCAGATTTATTTCATTCCCCTGTGGTTGTGCAAGCGTTTTGTTTGGGTGTGTTCTAGTTTGCGAAACGTATTTCGCTCTCGAAGTTTTTTTTTTGTTTTTGCCCGACTTGCATGGCAAAACATTCAAAGTGCTTACCAGCAATCGCATGCATCGTTCAATTTTATTTTATTTATTGAATTTACAACTTTTTGACATTTTATCAATTTTTTTCCCCTGCGCATGAAAAATTGTCGACATTCTGATGGATGAAGTTTGAAAGGATGCAACTGGGATTGAGGGAATATCGAGATTGATTGAATGCATCTTTTGGAGTGGAAGGAAAACCGAAGTGCATGTGGAAGAGAGTGGGTAGGACTCTTTTTTTGTGTCTATGTACGTAATATTTGCTTGTGTGGTGTCATCGATTGTTGTTTTGGATTTAGTCATGCTGAGCGATGCTGTAGGAAGTTTCTGGCGAGGACTTTTGAAACATAAGGAAAATTGATGTGGCACTGCGAGAGAAGTGGCAAATCAAAACAAATCCGAAGATCTGTGTGTGGACTGTTTGCCGAACTAATTACGTAAAGTAGTTCAGGAGAGATTTTTTTTTTTTTTTTCCACATGGAAATTTTGGATTGGTTAGGTTTTATAGGGTAATCTGTTCACCAAAGAGTACTTAGCACATTGATCACTATTTCTAGAGAGTTTTCATATTGTTGCATACTCAAATATGTAACTCATATATTTCATTAATTAAATAACCACATAACTATATCAACTTGTCCCTTGCCAATAGTCATACACTTTTATCCTTGCAGAACTTTTATATGAATTCATAGGAAACATTCCCAAAAAGGTTTTACGAACATTTATCCAGCACGTTTTACAACAACAAACATTAAAATCTTTTTTTTTTATACGTATAAAGACTGCATTCCTCAGAAGGTATACCTATTGCTATTCTTAACTTTGAACTGCTGAGTTTTTGTTGAATTTAAAATATATATTACCAATATATCAAGGAAGAACAAGAAACAAAGATTCTATGTTTTTAAGATCAAGGCAAAAGAGCCAATTTCTTACTTGTTTAACAAGTGCATGATGATGTGTAAGTACTCTTACAAAAAATGGAAGTTGGTTAAATAAAATAAACGGCACGTAGCAACAGAATAAGAATTACGAAACGCTGTTGTTCGAAAAGCGGGTACAGATACTTGGTTTGATGTTTTAACACGTAAACTATAATTATTTATGAGCCTGTTATTAAGATTTCCTGATCTCATAAAGAAAAATTTAAGTACTTTATAGCAGTATAAATGACGGGTTGGAAGAACATTTAAATCTCTGAACAATGGCAACTAGGGTGTAAGCGTGGTTTTCGGCATATTATTTTCTTTAAAGCATGTTTTTGAATTGACAATAGAGTCCGTATTTTATTTAAATAAGAACCTCCCCAGCAGGTAATACCATACTGCAATCTAGAATGAAAGATTCCATAAAAGATTTTTAGCAAAAGCCGAGTACCGCAAATCCTTTGCAGAGAGTAAAAATGCCTGAGGGCGCCACGAAAATTGCCTCTCAAATTTTGCATGTGGATATTCAAGCTCATCCTTGAGTCAATTGTAAGTCCTAAGTAATTAAATTCAGTAACACTTTCAATCTTAAAACAATAATAGCTGCAGCTTAGACTACTGTTAAAAGAACAAGAAGACGGACTTCGATTGCAACTGCAATAAGAATGTTGAAATCTTAGGCAATCAGCTGCATGAAAGTAGACATCTGCGTCAAAATTATTTTGCGCTCCCAAACTGAAAAACATAATTTTGGTTTTTGAGCTGATAATCAATTTATGCTCTGCAAACCAGATTCTTAGGAGGTGAAGATCAAAATTGGTATCTGAGAAAAGATTCAAACCACTATCTGAAGCAAGGCCCACATCATCTGCAAATGCTGTCAGTAATTCCTTAAACGGTAAGTCAAACAAGGAATTAATATAAACTAAGAACAGTAATGTTCCCAAGACAGAGCCCTGAGCAGCTCCAATATTTACAAACTTTACATCGCTCCTGGTTTCATTAACCTTCCCTCTCTGAGACCTATTTCTAAGGTATGTCTTAAACCAGTCACAAATAAAACCACGAAATCCAGCGTTTTCAATTTTGCGAAGCAATATGTCATGGTTAACCATATCAAATGTTTTATTAATGTCAACAAACAAATCAGGTGTATATTTCTTTGTATCCAGATTATCAAATACCTGCGAGCAAAAGCGAAGAAGAGCATCTTCTGTAGATCTACATTTCTGGAACCCGAACTGAAATGAACTGAAGAAATTTGTTTTACCCGAAAAATTCACCACCCTGTTTTTTATAACTTTTTCAACATTTTTACTAATAACAGGTATAAGTGAGGTAGGCCTATAATTACATAATTCGTCAGTAGATCTCTTTTTAAACAAAAGTTGTGTGTCAGCACGTTTGAGTCTATTAAGAAATACTCCAGAAAAGATGATTTTATTAAAAATATACGCCAACAAACGTATTAAATGTTTCCAAGGTAAATTTTCTGCTAACTTCGCAGTTGATAAAACTGAGTATAAGTCGGAATTGGAAGACTTGGTTCTTCATCGGCGCGACAGTAAATTCTTTTGGCTACGAATTTCAAGGGCGGTGTCTTACTTTAGATTATCTTGCTTTCGTTGTTAGTTTTACTTACTGCTAAAAAGCTTCGGAAACCGTTTTGATGTTTGTCTTTGATCAATGAATTACTAGAGTTCGCCATTGCATCTCTGCACAATCTTTTCAAAAAAAAAAAAAACATCAAAAAATCAACCGAACATGTTCGTTCTTCGTGATTCTTAACTATTTGCCTTCGCCCCACCAATGTGCATAATGAAACTGAAAATAATTCGAATCTCTGAATATGCAACGGTTGAATATGATTTTATTTTGAATATCTCTAAACTCTCTCTCTGTGGAAAAGTTCATGCATTGGAAACGTTCCATTACTTAGTTTTTGTTATGTTGTTTCAAATCACTGGGAAAACCATAGTTTTATTTGGTGCACTTGAATAGCACCCACCCTATATTATCAGTTTTCATATGGAAGCCAAAGCAGGTAGTTATGCAAAATTACTGTATAGTAACTTTTAGTCATTTTAAGATAGTTTCAGTTGGAATGGGTAGTGGTAAATCATTGACAGAGGATGAGAAAACTAAAATCAAGGCTTACAGCCACCATACTCGCCAGATCTTAGCATTTTCGAAAATGCTTGGGGATGGCTTGCTCAGAAAATGCATGACTCAGGGAAGCATTACTCCAATAAGGAGGAACTAATAACAGGAATTAAATGTAGCTGGGCCTGTATTTCGCTTAATTGTGTTCCTAATAAATTTCGAATTTTAACATTGAGTAGAATTTTTAAATTATATTTTTATGGGGAGATGCTATTCAAGTGGGCCAACATTTGGTATACATATTTTGAGTCATATCGCTTCAAAATTTATAAAAAAAAACTAGCACTGTAAATATGGACTGCATTCCCTCTGTTTTATTTACAGAATTTAATAACCTTGAATGAGGAGATAAAAACCAGTCATTGGCATTATTATTTTAAAGATATTAAACTTCAAACACAAAGCAAAGTTGGGTTTTATTCAAGTGAGCGGCACTAAGATTATGTTGTCACTTGGTTTTCTTAAGTTGTACGGCAATTTAAATTGTTTCGAACGAAATCTTCTTCCTTGGAATTCGAACCCAACAAAATGCAATCGCCTGGTTTCCTGGGTTCTACAAAAATATCTCAAGAGTCTGTCACTCTATAGCTTCCTGTAAGTTCTTAAATTTGAATAAAGGCAATAAATATTACAAACACTTTTGTCCTTAAGAAATAAGAATGCAACCCGTCATGGATCATTTGGACTCCGTTGAGGTAACAAGGATCAAGGCATTCCTATACAAAAATATTACGTACATTCCACTTTAATTTAAAATGCATGATCTCACTTAAGGTGAAAAATAACATAAAAAAAAAATAGTTTACAAGCCCTCCTAAACTGAGCTATAAAGCTTCCCAAAGTTGATAACCTGTTCATCTCTGACTTGGATTTAAACACTGACGCCGCTTATCTCTATTTTTCGGAACCGGGGCCATCCACTTGTTACCCCAGCATTACCATTAACTTGTTTAGAAATACATTCATTCAATCTCAGCTATTCACGCCAAAGTGCACATTTGGTATAGTTGCACAGCTAGACTACCCCGAGTATCACCACTTTTCCCTGGACCGCTAGGCCCCAACAAAATGTACATTCTGTATGCATGAACGGCCCGACAGGGCTGTGATGTATGTAGGAGATAGTATAAGGAATCGTGTGTCGTTTTTTTTTTTCGTCTCTAACGATAGATGAATGACATCTCTTCTTGGCCGGCAGAAACGTATTTATCTTGATAATATGCTGTTCACCAGCAAAAAAAAATCATCTTGAATTTCCCCAGCCCAGATTCACTTCCGAAAATGTTCGCTTATATAGAGCACGGCAAAATCCGAACGATGCCTTAACCAAACCACCACCAGCTTGACATGCGAGTTCCATTACACTGATCAGATATACCCTTTCCCTGGTAGTCTGTTCTATTCACAGGAAGCGCACTACCACCACCACCCACAGTCAACTTTCCTCGCCTGATTTAGTAAGGAAAATATTTCCACTTCCAAAAAGGAGCAAAAATTATAAATATTCGCCAACACCTGTAGATCGGTGAGCAGAGTGCTTGGCGAGGGGTTTTTGGCCACTCAACTACACAGAGTGTCGAACAAAAACACAGAACATAAATCTAGGAAAAAGCACAGATACACGCTATGCATATAGTGCGGGTATACGAAACATGCTCCTCATGTAATGGATGGTGTTTTTGGATCTGGTTAAGGTCTTTCATTGAATGATGGTGCATCCGGTTGGGTATTCGCCCATTCCACCTGCTTAGTTGCTTAGTCAAGTTAATGCTTAAACTGTAGAGTAGCTCTGGATATACGAGGATATGGCCGATCCCTTCACCATCACCACGACCGACCAGAGTGAGGGGGAAAAAAATCCGCAAAAGATTTATACCTTTCCCATTTAGCTCGGTCATTGAGCAGTTGGTACTTGGCATAGGTTGCATGAAATTCAACTCTGTCTGTGGCACTATCAGTGCCAGTGCTTCCGATGGTTTTGGCCATATGGACGGTAGTTTATCATCGGGGTTAAATTGCTGAGAAAACTATTCCCAGCGTTGCTCCCTTCTGTTGGCATTTTTGCTGCTGGCCGGAAACCGATACTATTGCACAGATTGCTCAGCTGTTGTGAAGCATTTATGTGTTGCTGTGTAAAAGTAGTTTTTGAGGTATTTGATGTAGCACATGTGCATATCCCTCCGGCGTATGATGACTGTTTTGAAGAAAGTTGCACACATAGGGTACTTAGGTGCATGTGGCGCGTGTTTAGTTCATTTCGTGCATAAGGGAAGTTTGAGGGTAGAAATGTAGTGATTTTAAAATATTTTGCAGCTGGAGAATGACAGATTAGCTTACGAAATTACGTCAACAAGAGATTGGTAGCTGGGAGAGTAACAGGTCCTAAGTGAGCGGTCTTTCTGGGACTGCATTAGCTGCAGTATTTACGACTGAATTGTAATCAGGATTAAATTGAGTAGACACAGATGTGGGGTTGTTGTTAAGCAAAATGTGAGCTTTATGCCCTCTCGTTTAAAAAATGTGCAATCATGTCTTTTATATAGTTTAAAAATAATCTGTTTCTATGCTAAGGAAATATAATTTACTGTTCACCTTTTAGGTATTTGCTTCGATCATTCACTAAGGACCAGCAATTCTATCTACAAAAATACCAATTCCAAAAAATCAAAATGAGTTAAGACCTATTGGCATTTTACCATTTCTTTCCAAGATCCTGCAAACGATAATGAATGCCAGTGGTGACGCGTCCTTTTGTTCATTTCGTTCACGAGTGCCTAAGTTTTAGAGAATAAATATTAACAATTCAAAATATGATTTCACTTGTCCACTAAGTCCTAACCACAGTCTAGTAGTAGTGTATTTACCCTCTCGAAAACTTGAGCCTAGTTCATAACCCGCGACAGCAATACTTTCCACTCATTCCGCTACTAACATCAAAATTAAAAAAAGTTTCCAATATCCACTTATACACTAAGTCCCCTAAATAAATTTCAGTAGATTTCTTAGGGCCGTTATATTCACTATCGTTCAACTTGCCGGTAACTCCGAGGCTAGCCAACTTCGGAGTTGATTCGAAAGAGACACAAGTTGAAAATTGATTCTCAACTCGTCAGTTGAAATTCAAAAGTTGAGGTACTTGCTGTTTCAGAAATACCCCTGAGACATTTGTGACAGATAACACCAAATATGTCAGCTCAACTTTGGATTTGAATTTCGGCCGTCACTTTCGTCATAGACAAAGCATATTTTATGATTTTCGTCTAAGGTAGTAGGTAGATATATATAAAATTAAATTTATTGGAGGGAATTTCGCTCTTGCGAAAAAGTCACTAGCGGCTTGCATAAGTTACCGCAAGATTGCAAATTGCTTTGGACACTCGTTTCAACAAACAATTTACGCCAATTGAATTGATCCAAGTCCATAGCAGCGTAACAACGATTAATAACTGGGTTATTGGTCGGAGTTCACTTGATCTTTTAATGGATCGTAATTCACGCGATCTTATGAAGAAGAAAACAACGAAACTCAAAAAATATATGCAATAAATGTCCACTTTTTCACAGTACACCATATATTTTCCAGACCCACGGCAACGAAATGTAGCCTATTTTATCATCTGATGGTACTATTTTCAGCGTCACTGTGTCGCTTATCATATAAGGTATGCCTAATCACATAAGCCTTTGCCATACTGATCGAACGATCTAACCGAACTACTTCCAGTCGACGTATACATAAGAATTTACTGTACTTTCTATTGTCTATAAAAGAGAGTCCAAATCTATTGTTCACACAGTTCGATATTACCGATTAAAGACACTTGTACCAGCGAACATCTTTGTTGTTTTCTCTCACGTCGTTTGTTTCCGTTAAAGTTCCCCCACAGAAATATAAGATGAAGCACCATCATTGTCGTCCGCTTTGAGAGACGAAAACGAGTCCAACCCATGGTAGCATCTTGTATTGCCGTCTTTCACAAGCCAAACTGCGCTCGTCTTCTTTGCTGCCCGAATCAGACGATTGGCAATCTTCCCAGAAATAATTTGAGTGATACATCGTTTAAGTTTTAAAATTAATTTCACACAGTAAAAACAGAAATGAGAAAAAAAAATTTGACATTTGACGTAAAAATCCCAAGTTTGCTCTACAACTTCTACTATTTCGGGGAGTTGAAAGAACCCATAGTTGATTAACTTTCGGTTTTCTCAACTTCGGAATATCCAGAGTTGAGCAAGGCAACTTTGAATGAATAAAAGTAAATTCTCATTTTGAAAATAAAAATCCCCAAGTTGTGTTCAACTTCGAGTGAATAAAACGGGCCTTAGTGAATTTCCCAACTCCTGCCAGTCTCTTGTGCACTTGAGCCCATCCGACACGAAAAACTACCCAGCTACCTGCGAAACTGCGACCAGCGGCTGCGACTGCGACATGAGCTAAAACAATACTCTCCATTTCCACTCATTCGTTCAGATGATTTGAAAACGAAATGTATCCATCAAAAATAAATGCTATAAAAATAAGTATAACGTAAATAAATACATCGTAGAATCGTACCCACTATTTCGTTTAGCTCAGTTGTAGGACTATGGGTTTGTGTGTGGTTCGAGGGGTACTTTGATTTTAGGTTTGGGTGTGGATAAAGTGGGAATGAAATCATGAGTAATTATATTACTTTCACGTTCTACTAGTCCTGAAAGGCTATGAACAAAATGGGAAATTTGTATAGGATGTTTCTGGTGCATAGGATATTCTGTCTTGGTGGATGCTTCGACTTTTGTTACGAGTGAAGGTGAAGAAAATGAAAATAATCTCAAAGTTAATTCTGATTTTAGTGGAAAATCTGTTTTCGCACTTTGCTATCTATTATCTATAACTTCAAGAAATAAAGTTAGTTAAAAAAGAATTAAAAAATATTCAAGATCAACAACAGGGCAGAAAAGGTTGACCGATCTTTCAATGCTTAACATTGAAAACAAAAAAAAAAAAAAAAATTGAGAGAAAAACAGTATGAAGGTTCTTTCTATGAGAATGTCATTAAAATATTATTCAACAAATCTAGACGGCTGGATTTAGAATATAAGTAATTTTTCTGTATACATCACAAAAAATTTAAGAAAAAATAAAATTCATTGAACTGAACGCCTTCACTTTTTACTCACGCGTCGCCACTGATGAATGCCCAGATTAGAAAATATTTAAATGACAACAACTTGTCATGCATAAATCAGTCTGATTTCCGCCCGAACACACAGCTGTACTACAACTCTTATAAATGTTGTGGAAAACATAAGGCAAGCTGTTGACTGTGACAATGCTACTTTTCATGTTCTCTTGGACTTTTCTTAGGCGTTTGACACGGTAAACCACAATGTTCTTTGTACCCAGTTGATTAACCAATTTAATTTCTTTTCCTCTTCGACGTTGTTAATCCAGTCATATCTGAATTGTAGATCTCAGGCAGTTTTTGCAAAAAGTGCAATGTCTGAATTTCTGAATGTTGAGCAGAAGGGTTCCACTGGGTCCGCTATGGTTTTCCATGTACACAAATGTTTTACCTCTTTGCCTGCAAAACTGTCAAATAGATATGTAGTCAATGATGTTCAGATACGGAAAAGCTTTCCTCTAAGTTTGGTTGAAAATGCAGCAGTTGAAGTTAATGAGGATTTAATTAACGTGCATAGTCGGTTACAGAAAAATGGACTCTGCCTGAACCCACTTAAATGTAAGTGTTTAGTAATTTCGAGAAAGGCCATTGCTACGTCTGACTTCCCTAAAATATACTTAAATAATAAGCAAATTTAGTATGTCGGATCTGCTAAAAATTTAGGTTTAACCTTTACAAAGGGGCTTTCTTGGAATTACGATATAAGATTGAAGATTACACCCATTAAAACGCGCATTATCTTGGGCAAAACTTTACTTATTCGTATCAAGCTTAATGGGTGTGAAATTGTTTACAATTGTGATTGTAAGCACAAGCGTAAACTTAAAGTTGCTTAATAGTATAGCTAGGTATATCTTCGGATTAAGAAAATGCGACCACATTTCTCAATTTTCCAAATCAATATGTGGCGTTGCTCTTGAAAATCTCTTCAAGCTTAGACCGTTAACTTTGCTGAACAATGTTTGCAAACACGTCAACCACCTTACCTTTACAATAAGTTATGTCATTTGCATTCTGGTAGATCTCTGAATCGAAATGGTTTCGCGTTTTTAATATCTGACCGCCAATTTTTTATAAATGCGATTTGTCTGTGGAACTCTCTTCCCCGATCTTTAAGGATGATAAGCTGCACTAGGCTATTTGGAAGGAGGCTCAGGGAGTACTTGGAGACTTGGAGAAGGTAGTGACGATTTTCTTTCTTATTTTTTTTTCATTACTTATTATATTATTATTATTTCTTGTTTTCTCTTTTATTCTTCTTTTTCAAATACTGAAGTTAATATTAAAGCTATTTTTTATTTTTATTTTTAGTTTGCTTTCATACTGTTGTAACTTATAAGCAAATCATTTGAAATAAATACTATCTAAGAATATATTGTATCTTATGTACAAATCTATACCAATATATATTATTATTATTATTATTATTTACACTTATGCAAGCAATGACCAGGATTTAATGAAATACAGTGTAGTTCTTTGTTATATGAAACTTATACCCATGCATTATCCAAAGCTTGGGTGTCAGTTTTCGGAGTCATACAATTCGGTCTGTTATGCGAGTCACTAGGAAAAGGTTATTCGACATGTCTAGAGCAGAGTGTGTCTATTTACGCAAGACCTTTGCCAACTTCGAATCATCCCCCCTGGGTAAATATAGAAAGAAAGGCATTTGACTGTCTTTTTGGTTGTCTTCTTTTTTCTTTTTTTTTTCTGACTTCTTCTGATTATAGCTGATGCAGATAGCTTTGAAACGCCATTCGAGTATTTAACCACTTTTCATATAACACGTGAGCTGGAATATAAAATCAATTTCTTACTCGGCGAAATTCGGTGTCGTATACGTAACATTTCTTAATAAAATTGGGAAAACTATTAGTTGTCTTTCTGTTTCGATACTTAAAACATGTTTTAACAAAATGCCATAGTGAGATTTTCTTGTTATATTGCTGGGGGAAATTTGAGAAATGGTTTTTTGTGGGCTTCTCGAAATCAAACAGCTATTCCGGTGAACAGAGATGTCCATACCCGACGGTTTGGTCGTAGAGGCATGTTTCAAACCATTAAACTCGTGCCATAATGTTGATGTCTGCCAGATAGGTCAGCTTCGACACAATCTCCTCTTCCGGTATGGTGATTCTGAATGATAGTCTCAGAGTCGTATCCACCAAACTGCTCAAATGGTTGCCCAGAATCCAATTCCATTTCTATCACAACTCGTACTTGTTACTACTTTATTCAAACCCATTTTAAACAACATATTTCTTTATTACTTTCTCTCTTTGCAGGTAAAAAAACCGAATTAAATAATAAATCTCTGGGTTAGCAAAAATAAAAATAAGAAATAAATAAAAAATAAAGTAGGTTACTTCCCTATTACTAGTTACGATTCTAATCCTAATTAAATCTACTTAGCTATTTCGACTCAATTTGAAATTCTTAATCTGTTACTCAGAAAATAAGAAGATGAAGGAAAAAAATAATACTTAAACCCACTAAGATGTGGTGAAAAAATCGAATTGATAACTTTTCAAAGAACGTGCAAAGAGACACACACACCGAAAAAAAAGACAAATGCTTTGCAACTTTGGGTTTATCTTTTAATCCTACTAAACGCATATCCGCGCAAAATGTTGTCTACGCAAATTATCCTCTTAACGTGAACTTTCTTTTAAGTTCCTTATGTACAGCTCTCCATTTATTTTTTGTGTTGAAATAATTTTTCCGACTTTACTTTCCGTTGTTGGGAGCGAAACGCGCACATAAAAAAAAAAAAAGAAGCAGAGAAACGAAACATACCAACGCCTAAAACTATAGAAAGATTTTTGCATGGAGTTGTTGTAAAAAAAATACGTTTTCAAAAAGACTGAAACTCAACCGAAAAGCTATCCTAAAAAAAATCGCAGACCAAAAGGAGAGGCAAATGAACACGCTTTCCTTAGTTCATTCTCATAGCGGAAGCAAACAAACTGCAAAGTCAAATAAGAGCACATTATCCTTCAATCTCTTATCTTAAGCTTATTTTTGCTCTGTATTCTGTTTTTCTTCTCTGTGAATCCCGTCGCAGTTGATGGCGAATTTTGCTGTCATTCTGATGGTGTTCTGTTTTTTTTTTTTTTTGTATCTGTATCACCCCCTGAACACAAATTCTCATTTCTTTGCCTACTCGACAAGTCTGCATTTGACTTTGTCACTTTTCTTGACTCACTCAAATTATTGTTGACACGCAAAATTCGAAATTAAAGCCGTGATTTCGAGACGTGGATTTCCTTTGATAAAACCAGTGACAGCAACTGCTGAAATCCATCTCATGGCAGGAGTTTGAGCAGAATGGGAATACGACAACCGGGCAAAGGAGTGAAAACAGATAAGTACGGGCGCCATTGCATTTCCTATTAGGTGCCAATTTTCTCGTCATCACATCGCCTGAACGGAAGGGAGACTATACATCATATTAATTCGAATATATTATGTATACATTTTTGTAGACAACAATGAGTGGAGTAGGAGAAAAAGTTAGTTCTAACTTTAACTCGCTTTCGAACTTGTTTATAAGCCTCGAGGGCACAGACACTCCAAAGGGAACAAGAAAGTGAAAATTCCGCCTGCGGAGATGCGTTTGCTGCAGCTTGTGTGCAAGCACAATAGACTTTTGTTGCGCTGCAGTGAAATTATTATCGACTTGGAGTGGGTGCCAGGAAACCATCTGAAATTTGTGATCGATCGCTCAGATGGCATGTGGAGTTCTACAGCCCTCTGTTGATTTATTTTCTTTGCGATATTTTGGACGGGAAGCTACCATCATACGGTGCCATATAATTTTGTTTTCACACTCCAGTTAACACAGATAGACATCTTGAATAGTTGTTTCCAGTGAGTGACTGTTTCCGTCTGAGTTGATTGCACATTGCTGGGCCATTCAAATAGGCAACAATTTTAGTATTAGACTTCTCAAAAGAAGTCCATCCCCAACTTGATGTATTAAGGCTGTAATCCAAGCACACATATGCATTTAAAAAATAACACATCTTGTTTGGACAGCACAGTGATGGGAAAATTCGAAACTTTTCCATGAGAAACTGCTAAGAGTTGAACGAAATACCACATGAAACTGTCATTCTGCTGTATGGAAAGCTAACATTCGGGCGCACAAACCAGCTCGGTTGGAAAGTAATGTGCGCTTCAATGGCAACAATTCAGCAAAGGATTTCACTGAGAATGAGTCGACTCGAGAGTAAAAAAGGTTTTTATTACAAATTTAAATTTGTTGGCGGATTATGTTCCGAAATATTTTATATTTCATTTTTGTTTGTCATTTTAACATCAAGTCGTAGAGTTGTTTTCGTTGAGGATTTTGTCAAAATGCCAGACTCTCGTGGCTTTCGAAATTTGGTTAACAAATGCCTTAGATACTTGGTGTAATTAATGTTTTAAATTCAATTTAAGACTCGTATTCCTGGTCCGAGTAGTGGTTAGGTATGCGTGTACTGTGCTTGTGTCCCAATATTGTTGTGATAACGAAAAATGTGGGAAAACTTAAAATAAATCATAGGTAAGGTATGCAGGTATTGCGCTAAAATGTTGCCTAAAATACATACGATCAAGTTTTTGTGGTGTCTTTCATATTTTTTCTTTTCTTTTTTAAAACGCTTCAGGTGGATGTTGCTAGTGTTTTATAACCGCAACATCATCATCATCGCCATCACTTTCTAATTATATGTTTACTTGAATATAACTGAAATTTTTATCCGACTGTAAGGTGATAGATTTGAAAACTGCTGTACGAAATTTACTGGTTTTCGCTGTCGCATTGCAAAATTCTGTAGTTAATAATAATAATAAAATAATTTTATGTTTAATCGTTTTCTAATGCAAAGTAACGGAGACCTAAACTTGTTTCCAAGAATTCATTGCTTCAAAAATAGTTCCTACGCCTAGAAGGTATTATAATTTAATCTTAGGACATTATTAAATCCAGTCGAATTTAAGGCCCCTTGGTAACATAACTAGTGCAGTACTTTAATCAACCGCTAATACTTTTGTTATGTAGTATTTTTTCATTCTCAGTTAAAATGACCAATCTATCAGTTCCGTCAGCCATTTGTCCTTGAGCCAGTGTGCGCAATTCCCATCTGCATTCCTTTTTCTCTCATGATGTGTCTTCTGTTCTCAATTGATTTTGAGTCCAAATGACAAGTTATACCACATTCATACAGCGATCTGCATCGACTGCAAAAAAAAAAATCTGCTTCGCAAGATTTCCCCACACATTAACATCAGACGGTTGAGCACTTCCATTAGCAATAGCAATATGTATATCCATACACGTTTTGTTTACAATGGAGTGCTGCACAACTTTCGTCCTGTCTGTCAGGTGGATTTATTGAAATGACATCATTATTGTTGACAGTGGGTAAAACAACAGAGACAAACAAAAATAATAACAACAAACGAATAAATTAGAAAACATAATGAAAGGGAGAACAAAGAAAACGGTTGACATGGAATTTTTGAATATATATCTCCTTTTTCTTCGCCCTTGTTTCCCGGCTTTCATGTCTAGCCCACAGGACATAATTAAGACTTTTAATCAGCCAGGCATCCGTGGAAAAGTAACTCAACAACAACAAAAATGAAAAAAAAAAAACGCAAATGAAGATATTCTAAAACAAAAGGAAAAGAGAAGAAACGAATTTTATTTAAAACAGAAATGGAAACGTCCTAGACAGGTACAATAAAAATGGAGAGTTGAATGTTGCACAGAGAGATGAATCCTTGTGTGTATTGCGGACTAAAGGGTGTAGATGTATAGGTTTATTATGCCGTAGCCTTGTCCTGATTGCAGACATAAAGTGAAGTTATGTTAAGGCAGTTTTGTTATGGAGACAATAGGAATTTGCTTGAGTAAAATTTAGACCGTCCTTGAGATGTTGGTCGAAAACAATTTGGGCTTCAGCATTACATACAGATACAGCGAAAATTTGTTTTACTGTAGACAGTTAATAAAGTGATGCCTTCTTTTTTACAAATTTTCATTTGTATTCATAATAAATTCATAATAATTCACTAATCAACATTCCAGTTTCTCAGACCTACCAAGTGACCTTCCACTGGTTAAAATAGCTCAGCAGATGTCCTGTCATATTCAGAGGTCCAGCTGAGTTTAAATTCAGCTTTAGTTGCATTTGGTATCAGCTTTTACAATTTTAAATTTACCAACTTTGAGTCAGGGTTGTGAGATCCAGTTGTGCTCATTTTAAGGCTAAGTCGGAATTTATTTTGGCACTTTCCATCTATAAGACGTTTATCTTAGTTGGAAAAGAATGCGAAAGGTATATCTCTGTAGCTAAATGGCCAAAGTTACAACATTTTGGTAGTACATGGGCTTAAAATATGGGCTGCATTAGGCGCAGGTGTGTGGCACTTCCCTTTTGAAGGAATAAAAAAACATCAAAAACGCTCGCGACGCTCATTTGAGACGAAGTTATACAATTGTTGTATAAGTTCTTATGCAAAGAGTTAATGAGCTTCTGCGTTCGTAATAAACTTGGTACTCCAAGATAGCAGAAGGTGACCATATTTGGAAAACTCACTCATAAAAAGATGGAAAAACCTACTTTCAGCTTTCAAAGGCTTACAAAATATGGGGGATTCCGATGCCAATCGCAACGTTATTACATCGGTCCGATGATTTTTGATATCCAGCGAGCTTGCGGAAAGAAGTTGTAAGAAAGTGTAAGAACCATCAGTGGCTCCAAGATTGAGCAGAACGAAACAAAATAAATAGGTCGTGAAGTACGTATCATTTCAGTGTTCGCATATGTGTGCAGTAGACTTAAAATTTACTCGACTTATTCCCCTAAAAACAGTTTCTGAGATACTAAAAATCATTTTTAGTGTCGAAGCTTAATTTTTCGAACTCGCAGTCGCTAAATTTTCCATACAAAATTGTTTTTAGTGTGGAGGTTAAAAATCATTATTTGGGCTTTCTTCAACTGAAGCCTAGCGTTAGCAATATTCTCGACAATACGGGCACTTCTTTGTCTCACTGGCACGGGAACATTTTGTACTGTGCCTGTGGATTCAAATTTGTCCAATAGGCGCTCAATTGTTGATCTGCTAGGACGATTATGACGACCATAAATTGGACGTAGCGCTCTTAACGTTGAGGCCACTGAATCCGAATTTCAGTAGTAAATTTTAATAATTTCGACTCGTTGTTGGCTCGTATATCTTTCCATCATGAAATGGCAAACCTTACTGAAGAGAAATGTCATGTCATGTACTTTTTTAGCGTCTCTGTTGAAAAACCCTTTACTATTAAACTCGGTAGTTTTTAGAAAGTTGTTTCAATGAAATTCAAAAGGCGACTTTTATTGCGTTGAACGAGGATTATACTCTTATCATCTGAATTTCTCTTATAACCTCACTGTTCAAAAATAACTCTTCATCTTCAGCCCACTTTGTATGAGATATTCTTATCTCAAGCCGGCATGACCTTCTCAATTACTTCACAACAACCTTTTCGTTGCGCACATTTTTAAAAAAGTCGAGCTTCCAATAACCGTGTGTGAGGATCTCTGCCACCTCCTTCCATATTATTCTCACAAAAGTGTCATTTTTGTATCAACAATGGATTGGGATGAGATGCAGTCGATTTCCTGGTTTTATTTTTCCACAGACAAAGTAACCCAATCATTCTTAATGATATAAAACAGCTATTCATATAAAGAGTATTAAATGCGAAACATGCACAGACACATCCACTGTTTAAAGTGCTGTTATTCCGATGGTCTGCGTGGGTAGTACATTCGGTGTAATGCAATTATTAGTCCCTTTGTGATGATGCAGTGTTTTTCGAACCAATCCCATGCAGACGGCAGTCAATGAGAATTTATGTATGATAGTTTGCATGGACCGTTGGTGCTGGTTGGTGGGTAAATGTATCGAGGTCCACCGATTACCCCGGACCGGAATTAACCAATGAAATTGATTTTTTTTTTGTATTTTTCCGAATAAGGTGTATTGATTTGGAATCCTTTAGTGGCTGGGAGATACATTTTAATTATTTTCATGAATACATTTTGCAGTGGGATCGCCAGTGTATATACATCTTGTTCTATGCATTTAAACACTTGTTTGATATTTTTAAATTCACATGCATTTTTCTCTTAAAGTGGGACGGGGACTCGAGTGGACGATGTTAAGCGATGGATTTTTCTCCACTGCTCTCCCTCTCGCTCACGTCTGGCAAAAATTCTATGAGGCAAATCGAAATAACGATTATTTAATCTTGAGTTAAACTTCACTGTTGTAAATGTATTTCTGCGAACTGATTGATAGCCTTAATCAAAACAAAATAAATGAAAAAAAAAAAGGAATGAGAGACACGCAAACTGAAATAATATCGACGCAACTTCAAAACCACGATAATTTGTCAATGACGATACTTCGAAGGACGCACATCGGAGCGATGCAGGATATTTCTCCGAAGAAATATAATTTTTTAAGACCAATCCCTGTGGTTAGGAAACAGCGGAGCACTTTCTAATGTGAATGAGGATGAGTAACTAATAGATATTTTTAAACTCTGTAACGCATACGCTGTTCGCTGCAGGAGAAAAGGTCCTATTCTGCTAACCGGTCACCAGAAAATCCATCATAATCAGTTGATTTAAGTTAAAGGACAAATAGATACAAATCCTCGTGAGAAGAAATTTAAAAATCCGATCCCACGCTTTAATACGGCATTTGTTCATTTATTGAAGTCTCCATTCCTTTCTCCCTATAGTCGCCTCTGTATTTTTTTCCATCGTTCAATTAATTGAAAGCGATATTATCTGCCACACTACTTAATGTAATTGTACAGATGATTGTTGGGTAGATTCCAGGAAACATGGTTGCGCTTCGGTTGATATTTTAAAACATTTCAATTTACCTTAATTACTGTGTTTGTTCATTGAATTGCTGTAATTGCATTTCATTAAAAAATAAAATGGTTTTACTATTTTCTCGCCACACAAATTTATTCATACCTACCAAAATTAAATTGAATATTGTGCTTTTAGATGTCGGCTATTGGTTAAAATGCAGTCTTCAATTTTACAAAGGGCTTTGAATGAGCAGTCGATACATTCTTCAATAGATCGGATGAATTTGGTGTTCGGTTTTACTATGCGTTTAAAGACCCTTGGGACATATAAAAAAAATTCCTTATGAAGTGTTTAATGTAAGATTGGATATTAATTGAAAATTAATTGCCTTCATTTTTGTAGTAGTAAAACTTCTTTATTAAAGTAATATTTAGAGGACTATTCGCATGTATTGTGTATTTGTAGTTTACTAACTGAATGGCTTTCGATTGCAATGAAGAAATTTGTATCAATATCTTTTGATTTTTTTTAAGAGAATTACAACAACAACTCTTCGACAGATTCACTTTGGTGGGAATTATAGCGATTGCTTTTTGAGCATTTTTTTAAATTCTCGAGTTTTTACCAACAATTACTTGAATCTGCAAGAAGAAGTAGACACTCCTATTGAATGGGAAGTTTATCCTTAGTATTAGACAAGCGTGATGGTGGTTTCTTATTAAGAAAGAAACCCCTAAAATCATTATCGTTTCAATTCGAAAGATTTTTCAATTGCCAGATTTCCTTTCTCCCTTTTGAATTTAATTAGATTGGAATATGTCAATTGCCTCTACCATCAATTCGAGTTATCATGAATTTTTGTTGCCATCGTCGTCATCATTATTATCAAAGTCACTGCCATCCGTCGGTAATAAATTACCCAGAGAAAAGGAAAATCAAATAAAAAAGAAAAATACTCGACCCACTTGCCTACATCTGTTTTGTTTTTTAATCGGTCCCCTTTATTATTATGCTTCACCTGATCCTGGTATCGTTGTCCTTTCGCTTGACTGTACTCTTGCGTAACAGCAATGTGAAGATTATAACTCTTCTCGACGATGGGCTGGAGAAGATGCGAAGGCATTAAACGCATTAGTGTTGTAATTTCCTTCCAGAAGTATCCTTGACAATGTTTTGTGTCTTGTTTGATCTGTGAGTAGTTTCGAAAGTCATAAAAACTAATTGCTTTGCTATGAGTTTAAATTAAGAGTTTATTACTGGCCCCCATCAGAAAGTGTTATCCTGCCGCCACCTTTCTACAGTTCAACCGAAATGGGTGTCATTAATTCCACAGTTTCATAATTTCAAAAGACATGGTTTTAATCCTTTTCGTTGTTTCGCCTATCCCCTTGCGTGTGTGATTTGTTTTTGTACAGTATTCCCAGTACAGATGTATTTTGTTCAGTATGAAGAACGATGTAAATTGCGAAACATATCCATCCGAAGAACTAACCGGTAATGGAGATATCCTTCCGTTTTTATGGGTACAATTGCGAGAGTGTACCCTTCTCTTCTTTTTTTTTACTTTCTTCTTCTTTCGCTTTTTTACTATGCACTTCTTTTTTTTAAGCCATCACCACTTAACATAATCAAAAATTAAGAAAACGAGCAAAAACTCGTTTCACATCTGCATACCCTAGGGCAGCCCTTGCTATAGTCCTCCTACTGGTGGTATAGTAGGTATGCTTTTGGAGAGGGAAAATTATCCTTTTGAATGTGCAAAAAAAAGAGGAATGTATTCCACTGGTATTTTAGCTAAGGACTGTGGAGCAGCAGATGCTCCTAACTAACGCACAGAGTAAGGGGGAAAATTTATCGACTAGAAATAACTTAATGGCTTCCAAATGAAAGAAAGGGCCGAGCATTATCGCTCGTGTTGAGTTTTCTAGCTTAGCTAAGAGATGTATATTTTTTGCACTCGCTCGTTTTTAGTTGGAGCCGGATTTGTCGGCGTAAATCTTGAACAGAGGGCCAGTGCCCAGTGGGTGGTGAAATTTGAATGGATCCTTTCTCCTTTGGAGTTTTCGTGAGAAGAAGTGGGCCATATGTAATTAAGCAAAGTTTACATTTCAGCGAAAAAGACGTGATAGAATTATGAATCTTTTTCTTGTGGCGCAAATTGTAACCAAATGTTTATTTAAACATTTTACATTAAGCAATTTTAGAAACTGGGTTGTGCCTGTAAGCGACAAGTAAAGCAACGTGATTGACTGTGGGCGCATTAAAAGTCTCGCGCTGTCTGGATATTGAAGCAAATTTTTAGGAGACGTTCTTTTTTTTTCTGCATGTGTTTTATTGTGTTATTTAAAATGTAGGTAGGCGCAGTGGCTTTGTGGTTAGTGTGATGGACTACTAAGCGAGGGTTCCCAGGTTCGAATCCCGCAAAAACCCGAATTCCAACTTAGGGTTTTTTCCACTGCGCCACCTCCCGCGAACGTCTGACAAACATCCCAGAGCATAACTGTCTTGAAAGAGCTTCTCAATTAGCCGTTTGGAATCGGCAAAAAATTGTAGATCCTCATGGGAGCGAGAGTTATCTATATATATAAAAATGGATCTTGGTTTGTTCGGATGCTTAAAACTCGAAAACGACTGGACCAAATTGGATACTTTCTTCTGCGGATTTGTTCGTAATTACTCCGCGAAGGTTTAGGAAAAAAGAAAAATTGAAAAATTCTCAACAGGTGGCGCTGTAGGCGGTCATTCCATTTGATAGCACAGTATATGATCTTTGTGATTTGATAATTTGGGCTGTGGGGGGGGGCAATGAATTAACTAATGTGTACTGATAAAGAAGTTGTACCCTTTTGTAAATCAAGAAAGAAAAATAAAAAAAAAACATTTGAAAGAAAGTCAAATTAATTTTAAATAAAATTTTTAAATTTACTATTATTATTATTGTTTTGTTAGATCGTTAAGTGTTTTGTTCTGTTTTTCCAGTTGTATTCAAAATTTTAATTGCACCCTTTTCGTTCGTTTGCTTTCTGTATTTTGGCTATTTCAAAGGTAAGTTAGTGATTTGTGAAAACTGCGTGCGATACGTTAAGAGCGCTACGTCCAATTTATGGTCGTCATCATTTCTGGCTGAATGGCTTCGTCAATAAACAAAATATGCAGTAATGGTCAGGCAGAAATCCACACGTCATCCATGAGTCATCATTGCATCCCGATAAAATTAGGGTTTGGTGTGGTTTATGGGCCGGCGGCGTCATTGGGCCGGACTTCTTCCGTGATGATCAAGACCGGCACGTTCCTGTGAATGGGAATCGCTACCGTTCAATGATAACCCAACTGGATGATATGGACTTGGAAGACATGTGATTCCAACAGGACGGCGCCACACAGCGAATGTCACAATCAATTTATTGGAAACAAAGTTTGGAAAACGTGTTATCTCACGAAATGGTCCAGTCGCTTGGCCTCCTCGGTCGTGCGATTTGACGCCGTTAGACTTTTTCCTGTGGGGCTACGTCAAGTCATATGGTCTATGCCAACAAGCCAGCGACGATTGATGAACTACGTGAAATTGCAGCAGTATCGGCCGATTTATGCTTGAAAACCGTCGAAAAATGGGTTCAACGTCTGGACTTCTGCAAGCGTGCCCGTGGTGGCCATGCAAAAGAAATAAAGAATTTCATTGATATCCAAAACCGTTTTTGTTTTACTTAAAAAAACGTTTGTAGCGCTCTTATTGAAAAACCCTTTACATTATCTATTCCACATATCTACATAAATATAATATAATTATAGCTCGATATCCACTGGGCCAATTTTCATGATTCTTTCTTTGTTTTATTCGTATTGCTGTATTTAAAAGATGGGATGAAATTGAAAGTCGGCTCAGTTATAATTTTGTTGCGCAACCTAAATGCTCCGAAAGTTTGCAACGGAACGCATTTGATTTGATTGTGAAGAACCTCAAATCGAATGTCATGCAGCAAACGATTTTGAGGGAAAAATTCAAATGCCAACATCTTCATTCAGCGGAATCCCCTTATTCAGAAAGATTTGCCATTCGTATTTGAGCGTCTTAAATTTTCCGTGTGCCTCGCTTTCACTATGACAAATAGTCGCAAGGACAATCGCTGGATATTTGTGGCATCAATTCAATTCCCATGTTTCTCACATGGTCAATTGTATATGGCGTGCTCACGTGTGAGCAAACCCATCGATATTGCTATAATATGTACTTCATTTATTTCATAAAGCAGCACGTGCATTCTGCATGCTCAGAATTATTATTTTTATTAGGTACATTAATGAATTTGGGCGGAACGAAGTTCGCTGGGTCAGCTAGTACAATATAAAACATAAATTGACCGAACACAGCACTTTGCAAAATGTGGGCAGGACTTAAAGCGAAAGGTAAGCCACGTTCTTTTTAACTGACGTTAAACAAACACATACTTGAGCAACAAAGTTCCCGGACACGGTCAAAGCCGGGCGGGAACAGATTAGATCAATAAAGCCCAACAGGTCCGTAGAGACTATACACCTCACAACTACTCCTTGTGTGGAAGGGATCTACAATTTTATGCCAAGTCCAAACGGCTAATTGAGAAGCTCTTTCATGACAATTACACTCTCGGATGTTTCTCAGACGTTCGCGAGCAAGTGGCAAAAAAAACCTAAGTTGGAATTTGGGGTTTTTCGGGAAACGAACCTGGGACCGATCGCTTAGTTGTCCAACACACTAAGCACAACGCACTGCGCTGACGGGTACCGCTACCCATATAACATTTATAGTGATTAAATAATTATACATACCAAAGCCGTAAATGGCTCTTCGCACTTCAATACCATCATTAACTTTTTGATTAATATGATTAGGTACCCACGTATCAACTCGATTCATCATATCTATTTTCGCGAAAGCTCTTCGCTGTAGATTAAACATAAATAATTTTAGTATTTAACACTCAAATGTTTTAATTAATAAAACGCCATAAATATACTTATCTGCCACGGAAGACTATCAATCATTCGACTGCTTTTTAATTTATTCATTCAAATTGTGGTGATGAAACCAACAAATCAATTACCTGTATCACTAGTGTAGTTTAATTTATAACTGCGCAAGGAATCACTTCATCAAAACTACAAAATTAATGAGTACACCTATACATTAGGTATACAGTGTACGACTTTGTATAAACAAAATAATAAATTTTATTTGAGGTGCAAAAATAATACACAAAATGAAATATGTGTGTGGATAGTGTCAAAGAGATATTATCCTATATATCCACACATGTACTGGTAGACGTACATTGAAACATAAAGGCGAAACATCATCCCAGATAAATAATTCAATGCAAATGTTAAAATGCAAACAGCAGGCAGAATCGAAAACTTGACTGCTTGCTATATACAAACTTCAATGCGGCAAAAAAATTTAATATCACCAATTTTGATATCATCTCCCTCAATAATCGCATATGGAAATGGCGATAGTATAACTGTAGGGGGAGGGTGCTCGAGCGCATATCCTTTCGCTGGTGAGCTGGCAATTGAAATTCACTTGACGAACGAAACGAACGAAATCCAATCGCAGCTAATGGCTTCAGCGAGAGAGCACATTCGGTTATTTTACGATGTCCTTATCCGCAAAACCCGTTTTCATGAGTGGGTGGTGTGGTACCGCCAAAAGCTTAACCAGCAGTGACATCCACATCGACATCAATCGAGTGACGACGACGCTGGCAATGTGCTGCTGAAAGTTTTCCTCATTTCTGTTTATTCAGCTCACAGGCAAGGCAGCCAACCTTTGACTTGTTTATCGATCTGCTTAAACGTTGCCATGGGTCACAAAGTCATCTTTACTGCTTCAAAAAAAAAAAAAAACAGGCAGAGCCTTACTCTCAATGGTTCCGGTAAGAGGCAGAAAGACGGAGATTACATAATAATTACCCAATATTGGAAGTACGCAAAAGTTGAAGTTGCCCATTAAGTGCAATGGGTGGAAGCAATAAATTTGTTTCCGACAACTTTTTAATCACATTAGGTAGTAAATATTTTCCTTTTTTGTAAAAAGGTTTTTTTCCCGAAGGACGGCAGCAAAGGCCAATTGGACCAGATACAAACTTATAGAATTGTTACTGCCTGACCTGTGCATTTCGAATGCGAATCATGTGCAACTGTTTCTATGCATATTATATTTATATGCTGAATGAATTGATCTGGGTATTTATTTCTTAAGGCCGAGCCAGCTTATGAATTTTAATGACCGTATAGATTTAACTTGATCCAATATTCTGACGTTAAATTAACCAATGAATGGGGAGTTTATTTAAGAAGCGTATTGGTATGTGAATTGTTGTTGCAAGGTAGTTGTACATGTTGGGGGTAGGTTCTTTTCTCTCCAGACTATATTCGATCACCAACTGTCAGCTTTTGGTTCACTTTGCATGCATGATGACATGTGTACATAGTGTATTTCAAGTCAACCTGGACAGCCATACTGTAAAATTCATTTTAAATTCAACTTTGTTACAATGCGCTTTTCCCGGTTTTTGGTGCACACAATCACCTAAGGGTGATCGACTTCTCATCGGTAAATTTCACCTTAGATCCGTTCTAGTGGGCATCCATCCATCCGACTAGTGTGAGTAGAACAAGGGCCTTAACTAGTTGGAAGTTTTCATCAATATAGATCTTGTCTTAGTTCATAAAAGTCGTTCAACCGGTTGGTTTATTTTTATTTTTTGGATGTGATTTGTGATTTTTTTTCCAGCGATGCCAGATGTAGGAATTTTTCCCCATTTTGGGGAATTTTTCGCTAAATGGGAAAAGGGGAAAAGTGTTCTTAAAATGAGGAAAAACGAAATACATGCATGTTTATTTATTTTGAATAATTTAAAAATAAAACTCGTGTAGTTAACTTTCAAATAACTCCCGAACATAAAAACATCACCGCGTTTATAGAATCCAAGCGATGTAGCTCTAAACGAATTTCAAACTGAACACCACCTTTCCTCATAGTCACATTTGTGTCATTTTCACATTCAGTTCACTAACTGCAACCCTTTTTGCAAATTCAATATCAGCTGTGAAGTTCGCCGTTCAACATTTTTCAGAGAGCACCGACAGCGACTCATTTTCACAAGAGCTCGCATTTGCAGACCCAGGAAAACCTATATCAAAAATTAAAGAGTAAAGACTTGTTTTTGATTTACCTGTATAATATTAACTTTAAAGCCAGCGTATAGTGAATTGATTATTTATGTTTTCAATTCACATGAATTTTGTTTTACCTTCTTAAAAAAAAGATGTCTTAATAAAAGAAAACCAATTTTTATTATATTAAGAATTCATGTTTACTTTTCGTCAATAAATCGAAATGGGGAAAAAACTGGCATGGAATGGGCAACATTTTCAAAAATTTCAAAATGGGGAGTTTCGGCAAAAAAAAAACCGTCACTGGATCCAACATGAAACCACTCACTAGTGAGCAACTGTTTACATCAGGGACAATACCGAGACCCCCAACTCCGGCCGATTTTCAGTTACTTGCCTAAAAGCTATATTTTTATGGTGTTGTGACGTTTTTTACGCTAGTATTGATACATAGTAATTCGTATTGACAAAAGTCACGAATCTTCAAATAATCCAGGTCACCAGCACACGTTCAAAAAAAGAGTATAACTTCCGCTGTTGGCAAAGCTGCGGGCAGCGTTCATAGAATTTTATACGTTAAATTTTAAATTATTCTTTACGTGTGGATAGTATTTTGTTTTTAGGAATAAGTGTACTTTTGCTTAAAATATTTATGAAAAATAAACAATAAAGATGGGTTGAGGGAAAATAGAAACATTTTGAGCAATTTTTCTTCAGTTATTCAAGGAAAATTCACTCATGAAATCGAAGTTAATAATATTCGAAAGCGGAAAATACACAAACATGTTTCTAGAATATAATACATCTCATTTAGGTTGTTTTATTTAACCAAACAAATTATATTATTCGCCTTTTAAAAAATTTAATAACTAAAAAATATGATCCAGTAACTTGAAAATGTGGTATTCCCGAAGTCTATCACATTTCCTCACGGTTGGCAGAGGTTGGCATTATTTATTTTATATTTTTGCATGTCACACGGATTCTGAATTAACATAACACCGATAGTAAAACAAAATTGCGAAAGAGGATTTCGAGTTGGGGGTCTCAGTATATTGTCTCGGGTTTGCATGACTGAACCTCAAATAAGGCTATTCTTGTGGGTGTAGGTCCAGGGAAGACCACTGCAAGTTACCAGTTATTTGTGATATTTCCCATGCTTATACCAATTTTTTTCCGGACTCTCGGTCCCACGAGTATTCTTTTGCAAACCGCAATATTTTTTTTTGGTTTTATACGAAGAAGAGTTTTATTGTTGGGAGATAGTAACCAGACAAAACAGTTCAATAGGCAGATCTTATCCCTTTCGAACACTTTCTCAAATGACAGTTTTACTGTTTTAACTGCCCGGACTGTCTCAAGATTGCTTGATTGTTACGGTTTCTAAAGGTAAACATGTCGTTTTCTGCAAGAAAGGTGTGTTATTTCAGAGGGCTGCCGCAAGTTGGGCTAAGCGGTTTCTAAGAATGCCGCAAAACGGAATTTTTAATTCCCAAGATCTCCTAGGAGACGACTTGAAGATATCCAGGGTCGCTGAAACCTGGGTTGGCATTGTGTAAGGTTCAAACGTTTACGCGTGCTCGAAGGATTTACTTCTGCAACTTAGAGTAAATAATTCTTTCGTACGGAAACGTTTCAACGCCTTTCAGAATCTGACCCCTGGTCTTTAAATTAAATCCACCGCGGATGTTGCGATAGTGTGATAGATTTTTAGAATTATGTGTAACTGCTCGAAGAAAGCTTTAAGAGAAATTTGTAAAACTGAATAACTGAAATCTATACAGACAGCCGAAGTTTTTCTTTGAGAGGGCCGTGACAATCTCACCTAAAACACAGGCACGGCAAAAAGCACATTACAACACTTATAACATACTAGCACCATTTTAGATGCCCACCGTTACTAATTTGATCAATCAATTGCATGTCGTCACCCGTGCTCCACCGCAGTACACAAACAATTAACATCCCTTACAAATTAGCCGACAATGTCAAATAAAAATAAAATGTTAATGACCTGCTAAATAGAACGAGCTGCCAACGAATAATTGATATTAAACTACAAAGTCAGCCATCTTAAAAGCAGTTATTATTCATTAAGAGTCATTATTAATTAAAGGCTCGAACAAGGTGACCCTATACCTACCATCTTTCTCAAATTAAAAACGACAAAAAAAGCGCACTCATTCAAGGTTACTTTCGAATTAAAATTTAATGCTCTCTCATCAGTTTGTTATTTTTGTATGCCACCAGCCAGCCAACCCCGACAAAAAGTAATCATTGTGCCACCGAGGATAAAACAAAACCACTGTTTGACACCGACATAGTATAACTGCGCAAGCTTTCGCCGGCCTCCCTTTGCGATGTTATAAATAAATTAATACGGAAATGTCTGTTTGCTAATTGATCATGATGAAGGGAATTGTTTGCCTGTTTGAGCCGTGTCCTGCCAACCCAACCGCCCGCCTGCTCAGTAACTAGTTTGGTGTTTTTCAGGATCCCCAGCCGAATCACAAAATTGGGCTCATCAGACGGGGTACGGGCAGTAGTAGTTTGGTGACGTGAAGCGTCGAAAGCCACCTCCGCTACTGCCAAATTGACTTTTTATGCATTGCGCCTTAGTCTCTCTGGCCTCGTATCTACTGGTTTATTTCTTTCTCACTTATTTATAACAAGTGCAAATTCGAGAGTCCAACACGAGAACGAAAACGATAACGAAAACAGGAAATGTCTAAGGAAGCACTTAAGTAGCGTAGCACGTTGCCTAGGAATGTGCTGGCATTTCTTCAATTCACCCGCACTTTTGGCCGTACACTCAACAAAAACTGAAGAGCGTGTGAAGACTGAAGACTGAAGAGTGGCGTAGTATAGGGATGGTGCTATGAGGAGGAAAAATAGCTATGTGTGTAGTACTTGGTGTGAGTATGGATTTTGGATTTCAAATATAGGGCGCGAGAGGCATCTTGTTTTGTGGATGCTTGACGGAAGTTAAAGCGCTTCAGGAGGATTGGGGATATGTGTGTGTTTTTTTCCACTCCAAGGACGAGTTGCTTTATTTTTCGCCAAAGATACTGTAATGTGGTTAAACTTGGGAAATATTTGTGTGGAAAACAATTTGAGCTATTGTTTGCTGGGACGAGAAAGCGGCGAAGAAAATAAGATTCGTTTGACTGTTATGCGCTGTATGTGTTGGTGGAATAGAACAAAGAAGTAAACTTGGTGATAGATGTTGATGTGGGGCATGTTTCGATATTTCGTACCCGTGTTGGTGGTTTGGTGGCGAAATCTCAAACATTTCCGATGTCACATATGACAAAGTGGGAATGGAAATTTTCAGACATTCAGATTTTTTGTTCTTATGCCCGTATATACTTTTATTGTTACTGAAGAAAACTGTTTCCATGCTGTTTGGTAGAAATATGAAACAGCTCATCGGTAACGTCATTTGAGCTTTTTATAAACTATATTTGACGTAATGAGGGTACATCTGAAGATCTTCAACATTGTCTGGGGGAAGTCTTCACTTAGCTGTTATAAGGTCACATACAAAAGAACTACAGTAAGTACGGCCGATATTAAGCAAACTGAACAATGCGCTTATCAGCCTCGATAATCTTGCTGTCACAAACAACGGTCCACACGGTCCATGAGGCTATGAGTAATGAGAACGAATCGTCACTTTTTAAGTATAGTGACGGTATCTCTACTTGTTAATGTCAAACTGTCCATCGAATTTTGCTATTTCTCGAAGGATACTTACTTAGGTAGCGCTACAGTCCGGGTTGGACCTGGGCCATCCGAAGGGAGTCGAAAATACACAAGCGATAATTATTGTCGAAAGAAAGCAATCTTGTGATTATTTTTTCGCTGAAGGAATGCGTTCCCTTTAGAGCCGTGCATAATTTAGAAAGGCTGAGATTATGGGGGACTCATTCAGAGATTTCTTGATTTTTCGGAATATGGTCCTACTATACAATATCACCTTCTCAGAATAAAGAGCCGGCGGGCTTTTGATTTCGATAAGTACAGCCAAGGTAGGCTCTACCTCAAATGTTAAGCCATATTGACTAGGTATTTGATACGTCTTACTTTTTGTTGATAGTTACACTCGGATTCCAATTGCTGCTGATGATACTTATCTATCTTTGTAGTTCCGTTCGGGCATGTTTAACAAGAAGTATATTTACTCAATTTTGCTACATTTCCTAGTATGCACAAATTAAAATCTCTTGGTAAGAACTGGAAGCAATATCCATCAAGTTAAACAAAAATTTCCCCGTCTCCTTATCTCTTCAAGGATCATCTGTTCATGTCCAATCAGTTTTGTAAATTCAAAACACAGTGTTCATCATCAGAATTAGAGCTGCATTGCCACACACCCCCGTACTCGTACACACATCCCCCACATAAATTAATAATTTTAATGAACTTGAAAGCAGAGCATGCATCTATTGAAATTAAAAGCAAATATTCTCACCATCAGCCATGGAAACAGGAGGGCTTTAGCCAAAACCGAAAATTAAATTCACTCTCATGGTTATAGTATGAATAATAAAATTAACGTTTTCCATTTGAAATTGTGTTTTACATTAGGGAAAACCCGATAATGTTGTAGTGTACAATTTGAGCAAGATACGAGTAGCTGCATATTTCCTCAGCCCCTCTTTCAGCCCACTGATCATTTTTAATTAAAATATTTCCAGCGGTAGCGGACCTGTTGAACAATTTTGCAATGGTATTTTTGTGGGGTGGAACAACTTTACAAATATGACTAGTGTCAGGGTAAATGTGCAAATAGTCAGTCAGCCACCACCGAAACTATGCGGCTGGGTCCTGATAATTAACGCAAACCATAATATTGTATATATTCAATGGAATGTTTTGCTTGTGAATGTGTTTCTTAAAATATTTATTACATTAACCAGCGGAAGTAAAAACGGGATGTATAAGTATTTGGCTTACATTTTAGTTACAAGTAGGAATATATTTTTTTTAGAGAAAGCGGATTAGGAGTCCGAATGGATTGATCAAACGGAGCTTTAAGAAAATGGGATATCTCCAAACGGAATGCCAGCACCCTTCTATATTGACCCATATGTTCCTATCGTGATACCTTCCGAAACACGAAGTAAAGATATCGGATTTGTTCCTCCAGGTTGGTGGTTATTCGTCGGAACACTTTCCCTACCACAAGGAAAATATGTAGGTGTGAAATCGAATTCACTGTTGACAATCCTGTAAAACGAAAAAGGCAAACGGCTTTCGCACATTGGCACTTAAAATGTTGCTACATTAAACAGGCTATTTTCAATAGAACCTTCAGAGGAATCGTACTAGTTCAAAGCAGGCATGATTGCCACCTAGGAAGTGCACTAGGATGGACCGTAAACAAGAGTGACGGAAAACTGTCTAATGAAGTACGGAGAGTGATATATGGAGCATATACAACGCTGCGTTGCACCAGAAGCACTTTCAAGGATTTTTTCAGAGCTAGAACATCATAGAAAAGAGAGCTCTGCTAGTTAGGAGCTTGATTTAAGTTAGCTAGATGGTCAAAAAAGTACGCATGGGTTGTCTATAGCTTAATTATGTAGAAGATTTGGGTACTCTGAAGAGCTTTTGACTTCAACACAAACAGACAGCGCAGTAGGTAGCGGACAACCTCGCCTTAGGTGGCGCTCACAAGTGGAAGGAGAACTTAACTAACTAGGATCAAGCCAAAAGCGGAGCTGATTGAGGATTCATATTAGTGGCGATGCCCAGTTTCACTAATGCTGTTCTGCCTCCTAGTAAGCAAGCCAGTAGGTGTGCATTGATTTCGTGAAAAAAAAAATCCTTTATCCGTTTTCATACATGGTTGACCATTTTATAGCAGATAGAACCTCTTTTTAATGCTAATGGGTCTGCATATAACCCTTGCCCAAGAGGTCTTCGATTGTATCCTAATGAAATAAGAAAACTTTGTCGACTTGCCTGATAGTCGTTGTCCTTTACATTAACGAAGTACATGACAACCCTTCTTAAAACTGCGCATCGCAATATACCTATTTATATTTTCTTCAACTTCAAAACTTATCTTTATAACTATAAATATGCTGCTTCATGACGTTCCCATCAGATTACAACACCGCCATCAATCAATGTGAAACTTTCTTACATCGACGAGCTTCTGGTCTGTGTTCAATTGTACATCCTTCCCGCCCAGTAGTCGACTTAAAGGTGTATTCCGCTTATGAAAACATCATTTCAAAGCGTTCCACTTTATCCGTTTGTATCTTTAATATCCGGTTTCATATTGCTTTTCTTTTTTCCTTTTCGTTGCGACTGAAATAACAAATACAAAAAATAAAAAAAATAAAAACCGTCTTCACCTTCACGTCACGGCGAAACACGAAGTTATTGCAATCACTATTCCTCGAAGGGACACCTTCAAACCTGCTGCGAGACAGTGATACACCTTCATCCTTCTTAACCGGTTGAAAAGTTGGCTTCTATTTCTCGTAGCCGTCTAACCAGCTTTTCTTCCATTTAGCTATTCGAATTAAATAAAGAATACCTCTCGAGATAAAAAGTCGTCCTGCTTGCTCCCACACTAAGCGTCGTCTGACGATGGGAAGAGGGATATTCAAACCCCAGTCTTCGTCGTCGACGTCACCGTTCTTTTCGCCCGCCAGTAAGGAAACACATTTACCCCGATGATAGATTTCTTCCGTTCGAATAAAACGAGTTTCATCTTTCACGCAGTAGTGCAATTGCGATTATTCCAGGTGAACTGGTGACGCCGTTAGCTCCAGCTGGATTATAGATGGAATTCTTTTGCCCGAAGGATGATTGTATTTGTATTTGTCGCGCACAACATCATCCCGTTCCTGCACGTTGCAGTCTCATCGTTCAGAGGAGGAAAACTGAATTATGTCAACTAGTTCCGTTTTGTTTCATTCTCTCCTGGGCCAAGAAGAAAAATCATTCTCCGTCGAGGAGCATGAATGGTCACAGCCACCCAACAAAAAGTGTTCACATTCCATGGGCAGCAGCATGGCTCTTTTCGCCTATCCGAAGGGTTGATCGCATGAATATCAACTGAGAACTGACCATAGCCCAGTGGAATGAGCAATGTAATCTATTCTGATGTAGTTAAACTATGAACGAGACATACACACAGTCCACTGAGGTTTGCTGGCTCAGTTCAAAGCAGGTCACACACAGATCAAGCACCAGGTGTCTGCTGGAAATAGACAGTTTTTTCTTCTTCATTTTTTTCGGGCTAAAGGTTTGACCCTTTAACGCTGTTACAATCGCATTAGTTAACCGGTTAGAAGGAAAGTTCCTCTGGGCCACATAATTCACTCGACATGGTGCACAGGAACGGCGTATATGGGGACCCAGGTTAAACGTAATAAAGACGACGAATAGGTCTTTATAAATCGCACTATAACTATAACCCCCCGACTATCTTACGTTAGCACGCAGACAGACTGACAGTTTTGCATCGCCTATGAAGAGGATTACTCTGGTGAACTCATGTACGTGGATAGCAAATGGAGTCAGACCACGTACAGCTAGCAATTAAGGGATTGTTACCTGCCAAAGGCCGAACATGTTACGGAGCAGATGGTAGACACAATGTCGACGGTAGATTGTGGAACCATAGATTTTTCGGTCGCACTGCCACCGACGGCTGTATCTGTGTGCATGCCACATTGATCTCTGCGCTGATATATGAAAAGCTGTGTCGATGGTGTTTAATAGAGTCCTTTCCGTTGTCCGGAAGTTCTGAGTTGAGGGCGTGTCGGCATGGGGTTAAATTTCCTACATCACTTCTGTACGCTTCAATATTTTCTGGGGCAGAAAAGAGCTCAGCGAAGTGAAAAGTTATGTTATGTCCAGCCATGTGAAGTGTCCGATGCCAGCCAGCGGCTGACGGTTTTGTCCGATTATTTTCTGTGTTCGTAGATGTGTATATACGAGTAGATATCTGGTGAATTGTCACTTGTTAGGTGGGAATGCAGTGTAGTCTGTATGGTATTCAGGTTGCGTTGCAATTAACAGTATGACTGGGTGTTATGAATTTGAGATTTACTAGTGTTTATGCAGCATGCTTTGTGAATGCATTCTTGAAGGAAAATTTACCATAAACTAAAAGGAAACCTTTGCACCAAGACTGCGCTTTCGGTGCTCACACAATGACTGAGAGGTTTGCATAATGTGTAAAAGCCCGATATAATAATTATGATGGATGGAATAGTGAGCTCGAACGAAAAGCTAGAAAATCCAGGAGCTAGAAGACATAACCTATATTTAAGTCGAACATTTTGTAACTCAACTGAGAAAAATAGAGTCAATTACGTGTAGTTGTTTTTAAACACATAACAGTCTGTCTGTCTGCTTCAAAGATTTTCCATGTATCCCAAGAAATGTGTTTTTTTGGTTCTTGCTATGGTTCATACCAATGAGCTCTGTCAATTTATTTAAATGTATGAAAACTTCGTACATTACTAAAATAATGCTAAAAGGAACATCTATAAATAGCAACGGCTTGTCAAGTGTCGTACTAAAAAGAAAAACCCCCAACCAACCCTAATATGGACATTCAAAATATATCCCAAAGTTCACGTGTCAAACTCAAATAACACTCAAAGTTATATCGTTTTCCCTCTATGACTATGATTATTTTCGATCGACCAACAAGACAACATTTCTTGCTATTCAAGAAATAAAGCTATAAACCAAAGCTTGACCATCAAAGTTCATTCAAGATTTATTTGTCTTAAAAGTGCTACCAACTACCCCACCCCAAGCGCAGCGGAATTATTCAAGTTTTGAATGTTTCTCAAGCAATAATTTTTGTGGGTTTAAATGCAGTGCAAGTTGGATGTAAGGACTACTCTATGAAAGGAGGGTTTGTATTTATTATTCTACATGGAATTTTCCTACTTCCCATGTTCCAGTGCTGAAACTTGACTCATTATTTTTGTGCAATGGTTACATTAGCTTGCATGGCTTTATTTGTACTTTTAGTTCGTACAACAAATATATATTATCATAATTGTTGGTATTTTAGCATTGGTACTTATTATATACACAATTTGTCAGAAATAAGTATGAGCTTAAAATTTATTCGCGTACCTGTACTAAAATACCATGAACAATTTGAAGTGCTCTGTTAGGAAGTCCCAGTAGTACTCTTCGGTTAAATATCAGATTGATAATTTTTGATTTGGATCGCCGATTGAGCCCACTGTTTGCTCAGCGCTTTTGCTTTTCACGCAGCAAGCGATTTAAAATATATTCTTAATTGTTTATGCTATACCCATATATTCTTTAAAATACCCGGGTACGACTACACAAATATTTTAATATGTACATTTAAAATAATTCACACTACATTCTTGTAGCCGAAAGCAAAAGAGACAGCCTCGGTATAAACACTGTGCTAGGACAACCATACTTTTGGAAGGGATTGTGAAGTCGATTCAATGAAACTTGAGCCCTTTCACGGAACGGAAATCAATTCAATTGTAAAAGAAAAGTTGGCCCATTATACTGAGGCACCGAGCTCTTTAATCTAGCAATCCGTATCCGTAAGGCATATGGAAGGTTTTTTTCTTGTCAAGATTTGATGAATTGGACATTTGTTTCCAAAAAGGACGGAACAATTTAGGAGCACCGATGGCTACTTTGAGGCTGTGTCCCTTTCTCCTACTTAAATTTCCTTTAAAACTCCAACTTTTTGTGCAAGAAATTAATAATTTTTAAAAGTAAGATTTGTAGTAAACGGAAAAAAACATTAAATTAACATTTGGTATAAACATTTTAGTTTGTTAACATTACCATGTTTATTTGTTGGTACTAGAAAAACGATTTACATGAGACCATTTTTATTGAACCGCACTGCCGATTTGGCGCCTTTTTTGTGTGCTTTTTTGAAGTCAAGCGACCAAGGACCCTAAAAGACCTAAAGCAGACATCGAGGCAGAAATTGACAACATTCCCGCGCTAAACGCTGGCAAGGGTCATGACAAACGCTGGAAATTATCTTATTCAGTGTATGGAGTGATTTCCAAATCATTATATTAAAAAAACACTTGAATGGTTTAAAGGGGAAACCATCGGGATATATGGCACCCATTTTTTGTTTTCGTCACAACTCAAAAATTAAGGCAAATTTTAAGTCAAGACATAAATATACTAACTCCTTGTTTAATTTGAAAGTACAAAATAGGCGCATATATAACTCATAGTTTGAAATTTACTAAAATGATTAAAAACGTAAAAGTTCAAAAACAAAATCAGTAAGAAACTAGATGGTGATTTGGAACCCTTGGGTGGGTGATATGGTACCTTAAGTTTTCTTTGTGATGACATATTACACTTTTTTTTTTTTTAATAAAACTAACAGTGGGATAGATAGTGATTAATTTAGTTTCGGGTTTGGCAAGCTAGTGGACTTTCTTCTTGAATAAAAACAAATAGCTTGAACGTAATCACGTCGATTTATTTTACTATAAAGTTATTTCACGTAGGTACGACTCTATTGTTTTAAAGTAGACAAACGACTGACTTAAAGGACACGTCTGTCTCCTTCAGCGGCTGTTGAACGAATACCTGATGAGAGGACCGAAGGGTAGTACAAGATCGGTTGCTCATACACTGATAAGTGTGTTGAAATGTGTGTGCAGCCTATGTCTCGCTTCGACATCTCTTTCGTTGCGCATGGATAGACACACACGAGTAACCTGAACACAATATTTGCAGGAATATTGAACAGATAGTACCGTTGCCAAATATCCCAAGCTTTAGAGTGATGTTGTATTTTTATTCGAATTTATTCATGTAAAGCGGCAACACTTCATTACAAATACAAAGGCAAACACAATGAATATAGACAGGGAAACGTTGCTCGGTGGGTGGGTCAGTGATATTCAGTTGAGTACACTTCCCGAGTTCGCGATTGCAACCACATCGTTTATTATTATTAATATTGTTGTGTTTGTTATTGTAGTTTAACACATATTTCGCATATTTGTCTATGTGAAAATTATGTGTATTCAAAGTTTTATTGAAGATTTAAAAAATCTCTCACCCCGTACAAAGTTGCAGACAAAAAAACAACCCCCGGCCCAAAAAGTATATTAATTAAGCGTCTACCATCACTCTTCAAAGATCAAATGTCCCCAAAACAACGCACCGATATAAGACAACCTTAGTCTGAGAAACATCGAAACCCTAAACGCCACATTCCACCCGTCAGCTCTAATCTCATCGGGACTCTCAAATACCATTTATTTTCCGAGACACTAACTAGACCGACTCCACAAACTCTCCCACACACCATTACATTACATGGGTGCGTTGCGTATCTGTTAATGTGATTTCTCGTACCAGATTCCGATAGGTTTTTTTTTCGAAACCCTGGCAAATCGATTTCATCTGAAAAGTAAACAATCTGACAGACGTTCTTATATGCCTAGCAAGGAAATTACACATTCCGTTTCGAGCATATCCATGTATGCGCACACAACGACACTGTTAAGAATAAAATAACTTGAGTGGTTAAGGTTGAAGTGGGGGATGCGAATCAACCACGGAAACGCTGATGAAATTTCCTGGCTTCGATTTTGTTACGGAAATATTTGCACTTTTGAGGGACGGGAATGCACGCCACTTTCTTGGTGATATAGTTTGTTGATTTTTTCCACTCGACATGCTCTTGTTTTCCCATTTCCGTTCAAATGTTATTTTGTTTCCGGATTGGTATTGTTTTTTCCCTATTTGCCACAGTGGCCCGTACTTACATTTTTATGCGCTCACCTTATCAATACTTATGATACTGACTAGGGCTACTTCTTGCAGATTTTGACATTTTCTCTTTTCGTTGCGCCATGTAGCACCACTTTTAAATTTGAACTTCCGCCAGGATATACCTTCATCCTACACCTACCATTCGCTTACAGTTGAGGAAAGTCCTTATTTATGTATTTTTATTTTTTTTTTCCAAACATCGAAAGAGACTGTGGGTGCTTTCTTTGATAATATTGACCTTTTGTGATCAATTTAAAGTTTTATTGGAAATGCAAAAGATTCGGGGAATTTAAAATTTACCAAATCTGCCGGAGGCTTATATATTCTTGATTCCCTGTGATTGGGCTGGCATTCGGATTATTTTGTTTTTTTTTGTCGTTTTGCTTGTCGACCAGATTTGCATGGGATATTGTTTTGCATAATATTTTGCGATGTCTTAAGAAATTGGAATTAAATTCGTATAAAAGTTTGTAATGGATACAAATTGGTGAAGGGCAACATACTGTAGATGTGTCGTCATCGATACAGAATTTCCGGTCACGGTTTTACCACCAAATTTTTCAGGAAGCAAATTGCGCAGGAAGCCGAGTTACAACTGTTTAAGGGGAAGGTTTGGTTGGGCATTAGTTCCTACTCTTTTTAACTAAACTTTAAAGTAAATATCTTACATTTTTCGTAAAGAAATCTGTTCAGTGTCACTAACTGAGGGGTCAATGTAGTCGCGGTAATCACTAGATGAGTGCGGCCAGATCAGATGTTGTTAGCACATATCTATCGATGCACCGTGCGAAAGACTAATTTTCAATGATTTTGAGGAAGGAGGGTGCTTACCTACATATCTAAGGTACATCGGGTATTGGACCCATTCTACGAATCCATTGAGCCATTCATGATCTGTCTCTAAGAATCGCCGTCATTCGCCAAATAAATGAGACATTTATTTGGACATGCTATGGTAGAGTAGATACAATATAGTAACGGGAGTGGAACCGTCCTGGTCCAATATTTATTTATAATTTTAAAGGCCACCAAAGGCAGCCACAATGTTCGTTTCAAAAGCGTGACTATTTTTGTGTACTGATATTCGCGAGTGAGTTCATCCATAACCGCAACAATATCCATTTTAATTTATTAGAAAAAAAAAAATTAAGTAAACCAATTTTGTGAGGTTTCGCTAAGCTTAAGGCTACCATAAAGAATACAGAAAATAAAGTCCCAAATGGGAAGGGGTGGCAGGTGCCAAAGCCACTCGGACTACTGACACCCAAAAGAAAACAAGCAAGAAAAAAACTATTAACCAGTCGAAAAATTCGTGAAAACTAATAACCAAATTCGAGAAACGACACGAAATGTTATCTTGGGGGTCGTTTTATGTTTTCCTGTCGGTACTACTGCTGGTACCACGCAAAAACGATGACGACCTCCCAGTGTGTTTATATACCCTGCCAATTATAATCAACCCCATGGAGTTGTGCTGTTCCTTTTTTTTTTTATTACACGGTGTTGTTTATTAAAACTTAATTCATATTCCGACGAACATTTCGCAGTTAAATGTGCTCCGACCTTGTCGCTCGTAAATGAAAGGGTAGACTGCAAAACTCTGGCTGATAGCTGTAGCAACACCTCGAAAAAAAGAAGCATAAGTTCACCGCAAAAATGAGCAGCAACAATAAAACGTACAAAAAAAAAAAAAACAGAACCTGCAAAAAAAAAGTGAAATGTTATCCCCTAGCAAGCGGGTGGGAATAGTAATGAAAATAAATATTAACCTCACCCCCTTCAAATTGTAGTCGACCAGCGCGAGGATTAATCGACAGTTGGGGCAATCATATTTCACTGGTACACATTTTGCCGCCTTCACTCGGTCAAGATGATGTGGCAGTAGGTCAGTGGAAATGTTTATTCCGCGTAACAGATCGTGTTGTAAAATAGTATATGCTTAGCAGATTAATCTAACGGTGACCTGTAACGGGCTGTGTTTGTTTTAGTCCGCCAAAAAAATCCGGGTATTAATTTCTTTTTTGCCTTGACATTTGTTATTAATATCAGTTGTTCCGTTACATCGGACCTATAATAAGTCAACTCTTTAGCTTTAGCTTTTCTGGCTGTATTCGGCGAAATCTTAAGGCGAAGATCGACCAATTGTATGGGCGTTGGGGTGTGACGACATGGCGAAAAATCCTGACATGTTTTTTTGTGGTTGTGGTTGTTTTTTTGATGGACATTAATTCATGTCCGACTGTGTGTCGCAGATGTTGATTTGTTTCATGGCAGACGAACGAACAGAAGAGAAATAAAGAAATGAAAATGGTATAGTTAGGTCACATTTATTGCTAATTGTTCTGATATCACGCAATCTGTTAAATGGGAGTTTTTTTTCCGCTTTTTGCATTGAACTTATACGTAGTTAGTGGATGTGGTGGGTACTACAAGTTTCGGCACTTCCTGAAAAGTGTAAGGTAAGGTATAGAAATGCGAAATGATTTATGGTGTTTTTGCTTGGAAATTAAGCACAAGTGCGGAGCATGAAACCTGAAATTAGTGAAGTCGGATGGGCACGGGCAGACTTGTGAGCATTGTTCTTTTGGCGTTCCTTTTTGTATGGTTTGTGGAGACTTAAATGATGTGATTGCAGTTTTAATTCACCCAGTTACGTAATAGTCAACTGATTTTGGAGCTGTTTCAAATGGCGAGGCTTGTTGTTTATGGATTTTTGGAAAATCCCCAGTATCTTCATCACTTCCATTAATTAACCCCAGTTGTACCATAAATTCTGTTTTGAATTTTATGTAGTTCTGCCTCTCAACTGAGCAGCTAAATGTATGACAGCTCAAAATAGTTAGAAATTTATTCCCTACAAAACTTTTAAGATTAATTTTTATTGATTTAGTTTTATAAATGTATCGATAAATTTATTAAGGTAAAGACAAAATAAAAAAGAGTTTTTTTTGTGAAGATGTCATTGAAATCTTTTCAATAGTTTCCAACTTCACTTTTAATGTAAATTTGAGGAGATATTACTCGGAAAAAAAATTAAGATCAAGTATATATCTTAGAGCTTAGCTCTGTATTTACTTATTCACGACTTTTTGTTCGCAATGCTAGAAATTATACAAAGTGAAGATATAAACCCTCAACACTTCTCACTGTCAATGATTTCAATGATATTACGATTTCATCCCTTGGCAAAATACAACCATTTAGCTAGTCTTGTATTGCAACTTCAGTTGTTGTAATTTGCAAATTTTAATCGTAAATTGCAATTTATTTTTATCAATTTGCAATTCATATATTGCAATTTACGATTCTTGAGTAGTGAAAATAGAAGTTTACAATTTTAATTTAGGTACATACTTCTTTTTAGTAGCAGGATGTAGGTACCTACCTACCTACTTATTTTTTTTTTTTTTGTCATGGACTATGGACATGTTGTTACGTTACTTGTGCATACAAAAATTCCACACGTTATATAGTTAGTTCCATGGAAATTACAAGAAAATATTTTGCAATTTACGACTTCTCTACGTCAATTTACATTTTTAATTTACATGCGTAATATTATTATAAGATTTTATTGATTCAGTCACCAAATATTTTTTGCAATTATTAATAATTGTAAAGTGGTGTTTGAGAAATTGACCTCTTGAAGTGGTAAATTGAGCCTAACAATGTCGCAAATAAAAGAAGCTCGAATTAATACTTCTTATCGTAAAATACAACAAACAGAATTTTATATTCTTCGCCATTTTCAATGTCCAATCACGAATTTGTTTTATCAATTCAAGAGAAAGTCGTAGTGATTTGCGAAAAATATATAATTCGTGAATTGCAACTTAAAATGTTGCAATGGGAGATTTTCAATTCTTTCCGTGTAGGTCGGTGACCATATTTTAAAATTCCACATAATTAACAAAAGAAGAAGAAATAAATTTCAACAACATTTTCAATTATTATTATTATCAATATAATAGAATGTATTTTTTGCTAGAGTAAACAATCTATCAGAAAGGGCACGTATTATTATATTGAATTTTAATAAAGTGAGTTCATTGAATATAAGTTTTCTTAATGCTTACGATAGTTTAGATGAAATACATAACAAGTAATGAACCATTGAACATTGCCTTCAAATACAGAAGTGTTCAGTATTATAATGAACGGATGGTCACCGTAGCTATGACTTAATAATAGTTTAGATTTTCAGAGTTTGACATCTTATAACATACTGCGACACTAACATTCGTAGCCAGGCATTCATTTGATCTTGTAGTTTATATCTTGGAGCATTTCAATTTTTAGGTAAAATACAGCAAACATATAACCCAGCTGCGAGTCTCTCTATTCTGGTTAATTTTATCGTTGGGTTTAATTGAAAGTGCGAGTTTTAGTTTCTGACATAAGAAAAGGGCGGACACACCTTTCCGAAAGCACATTATATGGGGAGTTGACTGTAAGAAGAGTATTGTTCTAATAATCACTTAAAAAAGCAGAAAGAAAGATAAATTGTGTGGAGAGAAAGCTCGCATCGCAAATGAAGGTTGGGTTGTAAACAATAAATGCGAAAATGTTTCAGTTTATAAATTGCAACTGAAAATGTGTGAACATGTTATTTTTCTAATAAGTTTTTTAGAACGCAAAAAACTGCAACAAAAATAAAACACCTTATAATCCGCGCTTACAACTCTTTCAATCTTGCAACAGGTTGGGCCTTAGATAAATCTTTGAAAAATATGATATTTTTTCCAATGCGCCACTTTAATGTCTGACAAACTTTCGAGAGTTTAACTCGAAAAGGTTCTCATTTCGTCATAAAATTAGAGGTCCCTCTCATTCATCTCCACCAAATACCCATTATGGTAAATATTTTGACAACAATTTCAGCTTTCCTTGCAGCTCTTTTTGTTATGTGTACCTGTTGTGGATGGCAATTCCCCTTTCTATTCATTATCATTCATAATGTTCCTATGTTACCGAATTTACAGCCTTCGAAGTGCAGCAGTTCTTCCTTATTCTAATTAAAACTCGAAGAAAGTTGCCAGAATCAGCAAGCACTGAAACTGATTTTCGAAAACAAACTTTGATAACCCACGGACCAAGTACATATATAACAGAATACAGTCGTTCACTCTTCTCCATGCTGCAAGGAGAGTGAAGCAACGTTTCTAAAACCAAGCACTTCTCTTTTATAAGATACCATTCCAATTGTAGCAGTAGCAGTTCCATAAATGCTGCACAAATTTAGCAAAACTAAAATTATTAGAGCACATCAAATAATAAAAAGGAATGGAAACGCAAAAAAAAAACAAAAAATAAAAAATAGGTAACTCACCTGTAAGCCCCCAATCTTTACACTCGAACAATGCAAAAAACTTCAAAGGCCACAAATTGTCCATTTCACCCATTATACCTTCCACCTAAGCCAGAAACTATCTACCCTTTCAACTGGATACCTAGATACTTTTGGCATTTACAAAATGTTAATCCCCCCACTCATTTAGAGGAATCATATGAGCGTTCATTTGCATAAACATTTTCCCCAAAAATTTCAGGTTGCCTTCTCTCAGTATCAAAAGGAGGAAAAAACCGGCACACCAACCCAGCAGCTCTGTAGACATCGAACGTACTTAGCTATATATATATATGTAGCTACAGTCTTGCAATTACAATTCTTGCCATATGTATATACAATTGTCTGCCGAAGGATATCCCAGAATTTATATCTAAGGACGAAGCGGCAGCATATCAGAGGCAGAAAATTACCCGGATATTCGAGATGAACTTTTCGAGTAATTTGAGTTCGGTCGGACTTAAATGACCGGAATTCTCGTACAACCTACTCTCCTCTGTTTGGGTTGGTGTGTGCCTATGTTCCGATGTAACTTGGTGCTAATGTCAGTAGCCAACACAAAAAAAATATATATATATTCTACCCAGAAAAAGTAAATGTACAGATAAACAAATAGTCTCTCGTTTATTTAAATGATGCAGGTGGTTGGGTTAAGGAGTATCCCACTTTGCGTGCCATTTCTTCTGTCTTCTGACAAATGGAATGACATATTACAGAACTAAGGGTAGAAGTGTAGTAAAACATGACAGCAACAACAGCAGCACAAACACACAAGAAGAGTACTCCTGTCGGAGTAATGTTCATCCATCTCGTTAACGAACCATCATAAAATTAACAAGAAACTCCCAGTTTATAGACAGCGATTAGGAGAAGACACCAAAGTACCTAACCCTGAAAGTTCTTTACCCTATATTGTGTGTTTTTTTTTTGTTTTTTGTTTTTATTTTAAACCAGCAACACGAGCATTTTATCAATTTAACAATCGATCATTAGACATGCTCGAATTAATGTTCTCCTCTTGACTGAAATGTTGAATGGCAAGCAATTTGGGACGCTCGTTACCTTCCCTGCCTGCGGGGGATGGTTGCTCCTCTTGTCTGCCCGCATCAAATCAAAAGATGGCTGTGTAGTTAAGGATAATGGAGAGGTTCGCTTTTCAAGTAAAAATCAAAGGGAACTACACCAGTGAGGATAAACAGTGTGAAATTACCCGTAGATCCTGGGCAAAGTCAGAGCCTCGCTAATGAGATCTGATGTGTCGCCTTGTGTGTGCTCGTACTACAAATTGGGTGGTGACACAGATGTGTGCTGGACAGTACAGCACTCTGGTATTTGGAGGGAATGATTTTAACACTTTAATGAAAATGCCTACTTTAAGCAAAAGTGATGGAGTCCTTTTCCAATCGATTTCAAACGAAACGACGCCAGATTTGAAATCAAACTGTCATACGCTCTGGCCATTGTGAATGACCTTTAACATCATTAAGCCCTAATCTGATTCGATATGGGTATCTGTACCCATATTGCGTTCTGGAACTCATCTCGCAGCCCTACCCCATCGTGGCAAGAACGCAAAGCTAAATAAAGGATTTCTTCAAATCTACATGTTGCTATATGTAATGGGGTCGCAGCTAACGTTCGTGAAATGTGTGGCAAAAGGTGAATTAAATAGCACCACCCTCGCCTTTGCAGACCCACTCACACTCTCACCTAACCGCATTTTCATCTGATGACGACGACGTCGATGACGACCTGGAGTTGAATTGTAACAATAGTAAGCACGTGACCTGATTTCCCAGCGACTGCCTTCAAACAGTGAAGATTGCACGACTTTACCCAGGTTGAGTGTGCGCTGGTTTTCGTGGTGCTTGACGTTGGTGTTGCAACAGCAAATATCAGTTCTTCGGGGGATTTTCGAATGCAATTTGCATAACTTAACCCATGGATTCGATCGTCCTTAATGCAGTCATTTCCACCCGCGTGCCTTCGCTAGCCCCGTCCCCGTTGGCAGTGCAAGCTTCATTGTAAGCGAGAAAGATATCGAAGATAGCTCGACCAGTGTTCTCAAGTTGCATTTACACTAAATGAAACTTTTCATTTTCATTTTCTGCACACGAACCACCGCCACCAGCGCACCACCTACCTCGCTGCACAATTTCTCGAAATCGGCGATTTTCATTGAAGAATGCAAAACAGAAACCTTGAATGGTTCCTTTGTTTTAAGCAGCAGCGGCGCGGGGCTGTGGGAGGCTGTAGCTGGGGAGAACTATATATAAACTCACGAGGAAGCTTTTGAGGTTTTTTCGCTGCAATGTGGGTGTCGATGTCGGTCCCCCACAAGCACTACGTGCACTTAGTGATTCAGAGGTCTCGCATCTAATAGTGCATTTTAGAAATGGTATTTCGTTCACAAGAGGCGATTAAACACTGCAGAAGGTCCGGATGGCTGGCGATGTGGAAGTTCTCTCTGAAATTAGGGCCTTCACTCGTGCCCGGACCTACCTCGTGGGAACGGTAGTGTTTAGAGAAAATGGTAATTTAATATGAAGCGAACTTTATGAATTTATCGAGCGCAAGTCTGAACGTAATTGTTTGAGGAATTCTTCGTAAATTAAATTGTGACCCTGATTTTGGAAGGCGGCGGAGGTGCTGTTTGCCCACGAGTTCAAGTGAATTATGTTGATTGATGGGTTTATTTCTCTGTTCGTGGAAACACTGACAAGATGGAAGCTCAACATCGTGAGTACATTGAGTAGTACATTGAACGTGTGCTTGTGATGTGTGCTGCATGTTATGCATTAAATTGTGGACAGGAGAATCTTTGTAAGAGCTACCTACCAATAAACAAATGTATATGCACCTTTTAGGTGACACATAGGAAACGAACAAAGGCACTACCTGTGCTTGACGCTGTTTACTTAAAGCGTTAAATATAGATTGAAGTTAGGTTTTATCCAACTAAAACAAGTCAAAGCTTTGGACAAACTTATGGTTCAACTGAGTACGACCGAAAGAATGCGATATTGCAATGTAATCCCTTCATTGTATTGTTGATTTGTGGTACTTATATTCACTTTGTTCTGCACTAATTCCAATATTAGTACACTGCAATAGGGCAAAGTGAAAAAATCATTTAATTAGCTATTTTTGCTAAAATTATACAGGTATATGGCATTCGTCATAGAGACCCATTCCTGGGGGACCTTAAATACGATTTTTAAACAGTAGCATTAAAAACAGTTAAGGCAAAACACATTTTCAGTCCTGAACGCGCTGGGAAGGACCTTTTCGATGGGTTTTACCGAAGGTGCAGAGATAGCTTAAGTTGGTGTACGCCAACAGGTACATCTTTTGACTGGAGATTTTCTAGGAGGTTAAATCGCTAGGTATATTTTGTTAACTGTCTGGAACGAAATTAAATAAAACACTTATTGAAGCTTGTCGCGTTTTTGACGCGGATGAAACAGGGTTGAGAACTAACCAAATTCTAAAACAAACAACCAAAAGTGTATAATAGAAAATAACCGCTGCAGAATTCTGAAAAGTGGCCAATGAGAAAAAAAAAAGTGCCATTTCCGAAGCAATTCTGCAAGTTTTGAATTTTTGAACAAAATTTAACAAGCATTAACTTGCGTTGCATTTGGTACCCTTTAGGGTCATTTCGACTCCTTTTAGACGGTTCGGACTCCGTAAACATCGTAAAATTCGACACTGACGAAGCTTCGACTCTCTTATCAAATGTACGACGTTTTTTCTGCAATCTAATCATAAACTTGTGAAACGCCTTTAATTGTCTAATCCGTTAACATAATTTACGTACACCTTCTAGTATTGACATAATTTGTTTTTTTTTTTTTTTAAATAAACTCATTTGATCAATTTTTGAAGCCAGTTAGTTCTGCAACTAAAAATGGCCAAATTAGCAAAAAAAAAAAAAAATATCGACGGGTGCTCGAAAAAGTGTCCAATTGCAACTTTAGTCGCACAACGAAACGGTTACGCCGGCTGCAGCGTTGCCGCTGAAAAATTTCAAAAAGGGGACCGAGCCGAATAATACAAATAATAAAGCAAAAAAAAAAAACAGAGCAACAAAGACTTTTATTTTTAACACAAAACTTATTTATTCATCAAGAAACACTTCTTTTCATATGTTTGCCTTCGTTTTCGTTCAACAAAGAATAAAATCTTACTTTAACTGAAAAAGGGGCCATTTTGATCATTTTTCAAAAAGTGACGGCCAAGGGTCATGAGGCTCAACAAAGGGCCAAGCAGCAACGCTGATCGGCTGAGAAGCGGGGAGGTCTCATCCACTGTATTAGAACTTCACAAAGACAACTCAGAAACGTATTTTTATGAAGGGACCACCTTTTGATGAAGCGAAACTTTCGTGTCATATCGATGAATGGATAGACAAGTTCCCACCGCCACAGAATGGTCTAAACACTTTTTGTTTCCTTCGAAGCACTTATAGATCTTTCTAAAACAATTTACTATTGTTCGAATCTATCACTGTACCCAAAAATTTGAATTGTTTGTCATTATATATTTGGAATGATAAACATCATCCTATTCATTTTACGAACCTATTATTCCCTACGTTCGTGAAGTATTCGGTAGCGTATGAGTTCCTGTTGCTGGTTATGCGTCGCGTTGAAAGTAACTAGTTTACCATAGTTTCCACTCATTTATGTTCCATCTGTTTCTCAACTTCTTTAATTTTTTTTTTTTGACAGTGACCTATAGGGTTATGTTATGTTAGGTAAGATGGTCCTCCTGAAAGACACACAATTAGTTCAGGTCCTTTAGGATGTAACGTTTTTGTGCCTTTTTCGAGCGCCTTAATTTTAGCAAGAGGTCATTATAATTTGGACCCGAAAAACGCCATACAGATTTGATTTAGTAGCAGCATCATATGCTATTAAAAAAAAAGTAATAATCAACGTTCTGAAATGGGAAACATCATCATAAACGTTGGTCGTCATCGGCTACAGCTCTCCTCCTCCGTTCTCAAAATGTATTCAGTCGTTCACCATTTAATTCGAAACTAGTTAAAAATATGCACATCTATGAAAAGCCGCCTTCTTATCTGCCCACCTTAAATACCCCCATATGCAGATCGAAAAGGTAAAATTCTTCAAAAACATTAATTGCCTCCCCTTTCCAACGAATTCCCTCGCCGGCCATCCTAATCGACCCTGTATCTCTCAAATACAAAATAGGAAAACCCAACCGCAGACTCCCATTTACCAGAACACGTTTTTCTGCCAATTGAGCTTTTTTTCCATTCGTCCTTTTTCCAGAATTTTCCATTCCATTTCGAAATAAAGCACAGGCAAGGCATAAAAAGAGATCTCTTCTCACTTCGAAAGGATTACCTAACTTTGTATTTTTTCTTTTTTTTTGCATTTCATATTAAACCCGCACTAACATTTCCATAATTTTGTGTTCTCGTTTTTTTTTCTCTGTTCTTTCAGTGTCCACAGTTGCTGTGGAAGCCGTACTGGGTCGGACAGCATCCCTGCCATGTGACATCGAGCCAGAAGCAAAGGATGATAGAGTTTATATGGTTTTGTGGTTTAGGGAAAGCGCTGGCAAACCACTTTACAGGTAAATTAGAAAAATTTCAATTTAGCATGAGGTTTTCTGGTTATCTTGTCCCAAAGGGAGACCTTGTGGGTGTCCTGTATGCCATCGAATAATGTAGCAGAGCATGTGCGGTGAGATGGTGTGTGGTGGGAGGATTTGTCCTCGTTTTGCAACGGCAACTTTCCACGCTTTCTTTGAATTTCACGCTGATGTTGTGCAAAAATACGGTCTGCAGTTGTTAGAACGATGAGTCAACTTCACAGCTGATGGTACTGGTCGACTGGTCGTATTCGTATACGAGTATGTGTAGTCGGCAGGTTTACCTATGGGCAGTAGTAGCAAATCATGTGTGTATGTTTGGGGCCATGGGAATAAGTTTTGTCTATTTGAGAACCATATGGGGGACTTAATCATCATCAGAGGCACAATTTCGGTCTGACCAGCGGAGCAGTGGCGGCTGTGTGTGTGTGTGTGTGTGCGGCCACTGACAGTGGTCGAATGGATACAACAGGCTAATGATGGATGCCCTGGTTGGCGAACTCTCTCCAAGTGGTCAACCGAAACAAAATGGCAAGCAGGAGTTAGTTTTTTTTTTTTTTTTTTCCTGTGGAATAGGTTGATCTGTGGATAGTGTCATCGTGGCTATTTGTGTAGGTATAGAGATTATATAGATATGTATTTTATATAATTAGCTCCTCGCATAAAATCCTGCAAAACCTGTTTCGTTGCGGTTGTGGTGTGTGTGGTAGGTATATAGGATCTGCCTAATGAAACGATCCATTTGGTTGTCCAAATTTGCGAAAGCTTATCTGATGATGTTCCTCACCTAGAAAAAGGTGGTGTCCTCTTAAATTGCAAAGTTCTATAAATGAGGCTTTAGAAATACGGCTAATTGAGTGAATTTAGCACGCCTTTGTAGGTTTAACTCAAATAATTCGAAGGGTAGTGCAGGCTAGAGTTGCAGGTATTCCTTTTTGGTTCATTAGAAGTATTGATTGACAGTCAGTAGAAAAAATGTACTACGACCTTTAAGACCAACAAATTTTATCGGATTGCAATCTAGGTGCGGTGACCCTTTCAGAGAACTGCCATTGAAAATGCCATTTATCCAGCCGCGTTTCTATCTGTAGAAAAAAGGTTATAATGAAGCCAGCCATTAGGTATGCGATTGCAAGGCCATTATCCCACTTAAGCCAATGTGCGACTGCAAAGAGCTTTTTTATCGTTCTAACGGGACATTACTTTTGCCAAGTATCTTTGAGAGCTTAGTGACACCACTGTCTTTACGACGCTTGTGCAGAGAATGACAATACCAAGAATCATTTGCAGAACATCTTCGGGGCTCACGTAGAATAAGTGCTGATACCGTAAGCTGCTTATTGCTGAAGCGCATTCGCGGTGACCAAGTTGCAGTGAAATGTGTGCTCCGATGATAGTACAATGAGCCAGTACGGTTCGAAGGATCAAATTGTGGGTTTTCTAATCTTAAACAATTAAGGGGTTGAGCTAAATTTGTTGTTATCAACAGTTCCAATCAAAGATTCATTCGACAATTATTTTTATTAATGGGATCAGTAGGCATTACCTGCAACTCGTTCCATGTATTTCTTTTTGCCGACACCTTAGCCGCGTCTGCGATGTCGGGAAAATAAATTCATACGCGTGTTAGCTAGGGAATATTTTCTAAGGGTCCGCTCCTTGGTTCTACATTCTCAATTCTACCTAATGATATAATATGTTGCACGTCAACTTGTGGCATGGATACAAAAAATTACCAAAGCTCACTGTCGTTGAAGTATAATCCCAAAAAAGTAAAACAGGGTGCAAGAGAGACCACCACTTTAATCTAATTCAATCGATATAGGGGTAGTACCTATTGCAGCGGTAAAAGGTAAACAGACTGCATAATACCAAAATAAACAAACCGAACTTTCCAGCTGCGCAGTTCTCTGCAGAACATATATCTCCGAGACTCCTCGCCCCTATGGTCATCTGCTCAATTAGGATCAAAATTAACCGAAAAGTTTATAACAACCCTCTACGTGAAATTGAATATCAGTAGCCAAATTATAGTCAAGGACTGAGTGGATATTATCCCGGAAATATTACCACATATACTAGGTATGTGCATTGATATCAAGTAAAGTCTATCACACTTTACTACATCCACACTACAAATAAGTATACCTGGTGTACATTTCTAAGGTATATCCCGCCGCTTCTGTATACACACTGTTGGTACAAACAAAAAAACTAACAACATACAACCGAAACGAATTTTCCTTAAAAGAGCTTTTAATGAAGCAGTTGCCGGAAAGGATTCAGATTTCAAACTCCGCCATGACATAGGGATTTTTTTGCGGTGTTCTGAGGATTCCCTATACAAACGAATTCCGACATTTCGCTACAAAGGTGTAATTTATTTGTTGATATGTTGACAGTGTAGTGGGAATTCTATAAATGTACAGCAAACAGATAGATATGCCTGCATTCCCTGTGTTTCTTACTGAAAGAGTTTTGTAAATAAATTCAAAGAACTTCAAAAGGACAAGGGAAAAATTCCAAAAATCCCTTACTTCAAAGGAACTATGTACCTACGAGTACCTATTAATGTAGTTGGCTAGGCTGAGGCAAAGTATGTTTGCACAGGTAGAGTAGGAGTATACCTATATCAAAAGAAATATGCACTCGTATTAAGCCAATTTAAGCAGTAAAACATTTATGGCTGCTGTCACATTGAAATGCAGGAGCAGGCAATGAAACATTTGGAACTGTTCGGACTTTTGGTATTATCATTCGAAATGGAGACTCTTAAGCTTGAGACTGGGCAAGTGCCATTTCTTTCGAAAAAAAACCTTTACTTATAAGTTATAACAAAAAAAAATTAAAAAATATTTTTTCGAAAGTGGGGGGCGGATGCAGATCTCCTTGGTCGTTTTGAACGCAAAAGTCTTCGAGTGATTTTCGGTCCCGTTTGTGTTGACGGGCTTTGGAGGAGGAGATTTAACAGCGAACTCGATGAGCTCTACAGCGACATCAACCTGGTCAGAAAAGTGCGCATCAATCGACTAAGATGGCTAGGACATGTAGAGCGAATGGACACCAACGCTCCGGCCCGAAGAGTCTTCGACTCCAACCCGGAGGGACAACGCAGTAGAGGAACCCCTGGTGGTGCGCGCAAGTGGAAGGGGACCTCAATCAACTTGGAGTGCGCAACTGGAAGCAGTTAGCCAAAGATCGCACTAAATGGAGAGGCGTATTGGTTGAGGCCCAGGTCCACCCCAGACTGTAGCGCCACCTTAGTAAGTAAGTAAGTGTATTGAGCCTCACAGGTTTATGCCTTTGATCAGATGTCCATATTTTTTGGGTATTCGTTTTATGGCATCTAGCTATTTTATTTTCTAACAAAAGTATCAGAATGGCTACACTTTCAAAGTGAATTAACTTAGAACAACTCTAGACTCCAAGCTCACTTTCAGCATAAAAACTCTGAGATGTAAGGGTCACTTTATCATTCAGCAGGCTTAATGACGAACCTTAGTGGCCTAACTGAAAGTATAATAGATCACTGATACACTCAAATTGCAAAAGTACAGGAAGAAAATGGTTGCTTCCCACCAAAGCATCAAAACCAGCCAGTGACACTCAGCGATTTCCTACAGCACTTCAGCAAAAAGTACATGTACAATTTGATGGAATCAGGAGTGAAAATGGCGACTGCAGATGCGAAGCAGCTTACCAAATTAAGGTGTCAACAATTATTTACAGAACAAAATGTAGAGCTGCCAGCTCTATTGTGGGGCCCCTCTTCCGGCCCCCCCTTGGAGCCCCTTAATCCGGCCCTGACTGGACCAGAGTTATGCTCCCGTAAACAATTTGATCCCGAGAAGCGCAGTAACTTTCAAAGTTTCACTTTTTTGGCACAAAAAGGATGAGATTACTGGATCGTCAGATTTATGTGAAATTCAATCAAATAATCCGGAAATAAATGCAAACAAAAAAATCCAAGAGAAATTCGCCGTCCATGATTCGAAAAATCGGTTTTAAAATAACTCCGCAATCCACACGGCAAAATTTTATTTAAAATAAGTAAACCTCACTCAATGTCCAATCATTTTAATGCTGGCAGGATATTTTCTATAAGTTTTCAACCACTTTCTATAAGATGTCAAGCTTACCTTTCTGTGAACAGAAAACACTCTGAAAGTGTGCTAATTGCTTCTTTTCGTAAATTCCTGATGAATGGCAAGGTTCCAGACGCGTGCCTGTGCCCTTCTGCTTGCTTTGGTCTTGCAAAACCATTTTGTCACAAAATCCGAAACACGAAACTCCCTCCTTCCAAGCTAATACCCAATGAATGCATGAATGCCCTGCAGTGCCAAGAAATGTTAACAGCACGTTAACAAGGGCATTTGTTTACCCAATAATTGCTCCAACAATTTGGGGATACCTTATACAAAGCTTTACCAAACAAAACTCTCCGAATATAGATACACATTCATGTCAGCTACTGAACGACAACGTCTGCGGTTCGGAGATGGTTTTGCCTTTTAATTAAAATTTTCTTTGAGACTCTGGTCGCCGTCCTCCAGTTACATCAGCACAGTGGCATCCTGCAAAGTGTATATAACTAGTATCAGGATTATTTCAATTCAATATACCAGTTGGTATACCATTTTCTCTGACCATTATCTGATGCGGTTTCCTCTGAATATCAAAACTTGGACACGCATCCCTGTGTTACTTTTGATTTCCTGCATGTGGTCGCTGGCCAACACACACATGTATAGTCGAAGATTAAGGCGAAATTAAAAAATTCCAATGGAAACAAAGAAGGGCAAACGTGTCAGTACTTAGGTACCATTTTCTCCCATACATTGGGAAACCGCCTCAATACGCCTACCTATCCACTTTCAGTGTTATCACCGGCAATAAAGTGTAAATGTCAAAGGCAATAGAAGCGAAAAAGGGGTTAGCATCTGAAAATTCAATTTCATTACATCCATTGTTGGTGGCGCTACGCTGCACTATACAAACTGTCCTTTCAAAAAATTTCAATTCCACAGATGGGGAAGGAGCAAGGCCTTCTCTCCGCTGTCGGTAAGTCAACTCTTTTATTGAAAGTATAAGGGTTCGTGGAGGGTTGCTTTTCGATGTTATTATTATTTTTATAGGTGTACACTGTACACGTTGTGTATCTAAAGCTTGACAGTTGATATTTTTGTCACATTGCCGTAAAATTTCAAAAATTATTTACATCCATACGCACCATGACAACATACCGGGGCATTTACTGATGAAAGGAGATTTTTTATTCTTCCGGTGGGAGTTTATTATGTGGAAAATGACCTCTATCCTGTATGTTAAAATGGAGCTAGCAGCATCATAATATTGGGGCAATGTGACGAGGACATGTGCCATCCCTGGCTTCGACCTTAATCGGTTAAACTTTGTTAAAGTGGTGGGAGTGGTTATTGCTGAATTGTTTTTTTCTCTCTCTCTTTATATTGGGGATATCCACAATGTAGGTATAGGTACCGAAGTCTTTCATTTTATTTTTAAATACAGTATTTGATACAGGTGAAGCAACTTGTTCCGTTGCATTCGGAGACCTTTTCTGTTAGTATTTATGAAGCATATGACGCCTGGTCCCATTTATCAATTTAGCACACATTTGGATATAGTTTTTATAATTTCTAGGATCGAAGCTGCAACAATAATTTATGCTATGTTCAGAAAATTTGTTTTAAGTGCAACATAAGTTAATCAATTTATTTTGGACGCTCATTAAGAAAAGATTTTTTTTGTTTTAAGTTTAGGTGCGTTTTAGGGTACTCTTTTTCGTACGACAGCGGAAGTAAGAAAATAACGTCTCGAATTCATAAGCTGATATCTAAGCGCGCCGAATATTGAGCTAGAATTGTGATTAATAATTAATAATTACTACCAAATGGTAAAAACTGTGTCTTATATCAAGAGTGGTTTTTTTCATTCTCTATGTTTTACTTTTCCTTAGATAACAAACAGAAAAAGGTTGTAGATAATGTCTTGGAATAGAACCTTATTTATTTTCTTGATTTAAATGCAGCTTATATCTTGGAAATAATTACTGTCTTAGTCAAGAGTTTAGATTTAATAGCAGGAAGCTGTCCTTAAAAAGGGAACACTTTTATCTCTCGTTCTCGTCAATAATGTTCCACATTGGCTTTTTGAATAAGTTTCCTTCCGGACATACTGTACGTCCGGTTATTTTTTCTGCTCATATGCTAGCATGTGTTTCGCATTACTCACTTTATTGAGCTTAAATCCAAATCAAACTGATTCCGTACACACACAACACTCGAACCCAAACCCTTGGAAGTGCCTTACTTATAAAAAGAACATTTTCAGCTGCCGCATAACTATTTCCGCCTTACAATAGGTAGATTGACTTTTGCCACCTTGAGGGAAAAACCCTTGCAAGTAGTGGATTCAACAGTGATACATAAAATACCAAAGGTAGAGGGCATTCTTTGTGGAAAATGAAATTTTGATTGCCAATTCCGAAAGTGTGACAAAGTGACAGAAAAAAAGGGAGAGAAAAAAATTGTCCCACAAAAAACATATGATTCCCATTTAGCAAATTTCTCTCACTTTTATATGTTGTCGCCTTGGGCGGAAAACGTAGGCGGATTTCCTTTTGTGTTTCTTGAATTAAGTGAGGGTGCACAGAAAAAAAAAAAATGGATAAATTCAGTTACAATATGAGACCCGTTCAACAATGGACAATAGACAATGTCCATTGGGCGACAGGTGATGGTGCGAAAGTTACGTCCTCAGTTTGAAAGACGAACCAATTTCAGTTCTTTGGAATTTACAACAATTCACAGTCGTTAAGTGGGCTCCAAATTTCGATGCCCACAGGAGTATCGACATAAATGGAATTTTTGCTTGAGATGTTGACCTAAAAGTACGTTGGCATGTTGGGCGGAAACACCTTTTAAATATGAAATATATTTGAAACTAACAACTATTAATTGCCAGGAAAACAACTTCCGGAAAACTGATCTATATCGCCTTATCATACACAAATTGTGTGGGAGTTTCCCAACCAATCCCTTACCTAAAACAATGTCAGTCACGTTTATCCCAACATTTTGTTCTTGGAAAAATATGCCAACAGGAAAACCCATCGACCGAACTCTACGTTGACCCCATAAATCATTCAACGGCAACGAAAATGAAATGAACACATTCACACTTTCTGAAAATCCATTTGCAGTCTCCTTAAATTGATTACATGCCACAAATAGATATAACGCAATGTGCGGGGATAAACCAATTTTTGTTTCGTGCGCGGCTTGCGAGAACATGCTTCGAAACCATATTCACACGCCACCAAACCGAAAGTTTTGTGCGGCGAACGGGTAAAACCACCGAATATCCTGTGACAATTTCTATTAAAGAAAAACTGCATCTTGGCACAGCAGACACCGCAAAAAATGCAAAGGGTTTCCATAGAGAAGAGGAATAGTAAATCTCCTCGTAACACCACCACAGATTTTAATCTATCTACGATGCATTTCCGTCGTTCTAATTTTCTCTCTCTCTTTTTACAAAACTTTGCCGTTAGTTTATCTCTGGCTGCTTATTTGAACTGCAACATAAGTTTTCTCTTGTATTGATCAATGCAGCGAGGATGCAATGAAAAAGTGGTGGGGCAGAAAAAAAATCCCATCTATCTATAAAAGCGGTACAACAAAGTTTTGCCTCATTGTGTGTACTGTGTAAGTGTGTAGCCGTTGAAATCGTACAACTTTTACCCAAATGCTCCTTAGAAGTAGTTCTCAAGTCAAAGTACGTGGTTTATCACGGCTAGAGCGGTGTTTTTTTATTTTGGCGCTACATTCTGCAACAGCGGTTTTCGGTCATTTTAATTTTCTATTTCTCCCGCAAGGATCACAACCACCGCTATAGCGCACCGACGCGCGATCTACTCAAGTTTTCAAATTAACCCCTTTTGGGATTGTAAAATGAACAAACCAGAGCAAAAAGAAAAAGGCCACAAAAGAGGACCGTTTCCACTACCAATTTCGATCTGAAATCTTTGTCTTATGGTTTTTCTTGTCCATTTTCTCCCACCGAGAGAGGGGACATTCTGCACTCGCTCTCATCCTTTTCGGATCCTGTGGATTTGTTCTTGTGGTAAAAAGCGTAAAGAAACTAATTTTATTGCCCTTCTAGCTGGTAAAGCATGTCTTCCTTGAAGTAGACAGTAGAGTCTCCTTTCTGCCATGGTTTGCCACTGTCTCGTTGGATCCTGGAGCTGGATTGTCCTGCCGTAGATGAAAGAGCATTCTACCCCTTTAAGCTGAAAATGTGCAAGTTAATAACCATGACCTTTTTTGTTCGTGGTATTGTGGTGGTTTTTTTGAAGTCAATTCGGTTTGTTATCTCTATCGCAGTTGCTGGTTGTCGTCGTCGTTGTCTGTCGTCCTCCTGAAGATGAGCTTGTGGTTTTCTGTGTAATAGATTGTATTTATCCCTGTTCGATCTTCGTGGAATTTCATTTAAATCACAATAAAAGTTTAATTAGTTTTTAGCCTTGGATCGAATACGAATAGTTGTTTGGTGCTTGTTGTCGTCCGATTGCAAGCTGTGCCAAGTGTTTCTTTTGCTAGTTGAGGTTCTTGCTTCTCGACTGAGAGTTGCTTGGTTATTCTGTGTGTGTGGTTGTTTTTTTTTTTTAAGAAAATTGATGCTCTAAAGTAGTCGTTGGTGTTGTTTGTCATTCCATGGTTAGCAGGTGCTGATGGAAAGGAGCAATTCTGTTTGTATTTCGAATTCTTGTGGTTTTCAGGGGTAAAATGACAATGGCCGAACAACTATGTCGTTAGTTATTGAAAGGTTTTCAATTAGTAGCACGAAATCGTGTAAGGGAAAGTGGATCTAAACTTGTTCATTAAGAAGTTGTTTTCCGTATGATTATTGTGCATGTAGCTGTACAGAGAGCTCATGGAGCTAAAAGGTACTGGGTGCTTTGGGTAAGTTTGCTATTAGTTTTGATAGAAAAACTTTTAACAAGTTTTCGGGGTCAACCTTTTATGGATCAAACAATACCCATATGTTCATACCACAGAACTATACTGACAGATTAAGCGGACGTACAAATGTTATACAGGCAACACAATCCAATCATTTAAATTTTATTTTATTTTTTTTATTAAGTCTCGAGCCAAAAGTCACCAAAAGTCGCTTACAGATTTACATAGATCTGTAATAACTTTAACCGAAGTTCTATATGTATACAATTCCTTCGGGTTAGAACTCGATGACGATATAGGTAGCTCGACAACTGCTGGGCCGATTTTCATCATTCTTATTTTGGTTTGTTCGTATTGCTGTATTTTAGGTTCAGGGAGAAAGAAAATTCCAGAAAATGATTTATTCACATTTTTCGGGGAAAATGGAGTTATGCCGGATTAAGTAAAAAATTAAAACTTATGATCCTATTTTGTAGCATTAGGGGTTGAAAATGATAGCGCTTGGAATTGGAGTGGATGCACCTATCGGCTCTTTTATCAATATTTTGCATGACTTTCGAAAGTATTGCCCGAATATTATTGGCGATTTTTAATGAAATGTTGACTGTTAGCTTCCCAAACGTCGGTGATATATAAATGTACTTCATTTTTAGCTAACGTGACGGAAAAAAGGCTAAAGCGACAAATGACAGTTTTCAGAGATGACAAGGCTTGAAAATAGTTCCTTCAATAAGGCCTTTGGTTTGATGAATAGCACTGGTAGCCACATGCAGCCAACAACTTGCCTAAAGCGGCGCTGAAGGGAAGGACGAGGGCTTACAAGCTCTAGGAGAAAAAAAGAAGAAAAGAACTTTGGCTTTTCAGGAGAACATAGAGCAATATTACGAAGTTCATCCAAAAGCTAAAAAGCACTTGTAAAAGCAAAAAAAAAAAAAAACTAACAGACAGCAATAAAGATATGACCAAGGAAATCTGTGGCAAAAGAGACACAGGCTATTTTGAGAATATGGAAAAACCACTTCTGCAGACGAATCATTCAATCATAGTGCATGAAGCCCAAGGTTGGGTCCTTGCGAAAAAATGCTGCTACGTAAAAGCTGAGATATTCGAAAAGTGCACAGAATTTCCATATGACTTGTCGGTCCCTCTGCTGTACATACTTAGGGCTGTCGTTTAGGATGGGGATTTTGGTAAGGTTGTTCCCGTGTATCATATGTTCCCAAATAGTGCGCCATAGAGAAGAACTACAAAGATCGCTTTATAAATCCAATAACAAGGTCTAAAAATAATGTACTTCATATCTATCAGACAGTCAAGACGCTATAAATGCTCTTATCTCACCAATCATTGTCTCAAAGTCAGTCATGCACTGCTTCAATACCCTCCGAACTCTCGGCTCCAGAAACAAAACCAAAGTATGGGTATCGAAGGAAACGAAAAAGCTGACAAACTTGCTGACAAAGGGTTGAAGACCCTTTTTAAAGGACCAGAACCTTTCTGCGAAGTTACCAAATCAGCAATTCACTCCACTTTAAAAAGCTGGGAACACAAAATGTGTATCAAACTGTGGGAAGAAATCCCATGCTTCAGACAGGCAAAAATGCCAATCCTTCCATTAAAAAAAAGCCAAACAAATTCGAAACCTCAGAAGGCATGATATCAAAAACCTTGTAGGCTACCTAACTGGTCACCACGGTTTGCGATACCACCCAAACAAAATGCATATAGTCAACTCCCCAGAGTGCCGGCTATGTCTCGAAGAAGACGAAACAGCTGAGCACATCATGTGCGAATGCCCAGCTCTATTCAGTACTAGAAGGAAATTCTTCTTCCTTGAACTAAAGGGTCCGCCATCTAACTTTTTTTTTTCAACTAGTGCTTATTTCGCGAATGGTAACACTTAGCTCATGTCTGATTAGACAGATAATTAGTTTTATCCTTCCGCTGAACGAATATGGTTGTGTATACGCTTGAACAATGCTGGGAAATATTGCGACATTACTTTGAAAATGAAGATGCCGATTTTGCCAAAAAAAATCATATTTTCAGATGAAGCTCATTTTCATCTTGGCGGGTATGTAAACAAGCAAAATTGTCGCATTTGGGGCACAGGAAACCCGCACGCATACATTGAAAAGCCGATATACCCAAAACGAGTCAGTGTTTGGTGCGGAATTTGGTCCAGAGGCATAATGTGCTTAAAAATTGGACCGATCGTGTAGGCTACTGCATGGCCAGCCGAGGCAGCCATTTGAATGAAATTATTTTCCATTATTAACCGGAAGGATTGTACTTTCAAATAAAAAAAGAAATTTGAGAAAATATTTAGTAGTTTTTTCTTATAGCATTTTCAAAAAAAAAGAAGTTATTTGGCGGACCATGTACTAAGTCCTGAAGAACTAAAGAATTCCTCTGCTGAAAACATTATTAGATACATTAGGGAAGTAGAAACTCTGCTAGCCTAGATTTATTTTCTGGCACTCTTCGACACAATAGATCTTTTAGGTTGACGTGCCGCTTTATCGCCTCGGCGAGTCAGAAGTTTAAAAAAAAAAAAATTCATATCTATTTCTATATCTCCTCATAGTTAAAATTAGGTCGCCGCATTGTGCTCGATGCCTTTTAATGTTCTCATAAAATAAAAACAATTCCGCAGTTGTTTTGGCATCCAACTTTATCGGATTCGAAAATAAATAGCTAAGCTTTAGCGTCACGTTAAAGAAATTTATTTTTAGATGGCTGTTTGACGCAAGATGAGGCTTGTTTGAAACCAATTCTCACAAAATACATCACATATGGACTTCTACGTAAATAAGCTATAAATTTTAACGACGCAAAATTGTTACATCCTCGCGTTCTACCTCTCCAACACAAGCTAACCATTCAAATCACCATTGATTGCCTTTGTAGCCTGCCATACACACCACCCCAATACCTGCTAAAGGAAGCTTAAAAACTAAAAGCTCAAAGTACCAATAAGCATCTTTGACCACACAGCAAAAAAAAAAAGAAGAAAATTCACCCTTGGACCACTGCGAAATTGGCAATAATTCTCTTTTTTCCAATTTTTATTGCTTTCCGATGAAATATCGAAATCTAATAGACATACGTTCTCGACCCTATACTGTTCAAGGCGTGTGCCAGATACTCCACGGGTGGATGAGTTCGAGTACGACCTGTACGTACGGTCCTCCTTGCCAAAGGGACCCTAACTTGGGTAATTTTTCTTCTTTTTTCGTGAACCCTGGTGAAACCGGAACATAATTTAGTTCGTCCTCTCTCAATGGTTTTGTCGATTCTTCTTTTCCACCTACTCGACTTGTATATACCCACCGCCACCGATACATTCCATAACGATGAGGAAATGGAATCGAAATCACTTTCGAATGGTTTCTTCGTTCGATGAGACTCCAGAGCCGACGCGGTCCACAGAAATATATCCAACTGTATATGAACCGCATATAGCACTACGATTTACTGTTGCTTTTAGTGGAAGAGAATTCGGAAATATTGGCCGGACCCACAGGAAACACGATAGCTGGTGCGTAAGTTAGTAATTATAGGAGAATAATAGCGTCCAAAAGTTTTGTCTTCAGTCAATTGGCGGATTATTTATTGCCAGCAAACATTCTCGTTTTTAGAGATACGAGTGTCGTTTCCGGGGCAAGGGAAATTATGTGTATTTAAGCGCTTGTAATACCCTCAACTAATTTAAAGGCGGCCCTGTGAAATTGCGGTGGGAAATCAATTGTGTTGGATGGTATAGCTCAGTCATCATCTTCTTGCGGGGACCATCTTGTAATTTATCAGCGGAAATTTTAAATGGCTCCCAACGGTCCAATGGTAATTTATGGGAGGTCGCGGAAAAATAAAAATAAAAAAACCATCCCCGACATTTGTCTGCTATCCGATGTGGTCTCTTATTTACCCGCTACGGTATGCGGTAATTTTCTCCTGCTAATTTAATGTCCTGACAAATGTGCGAATTGTCCGACCGACCGGGAGCGTCTTCTCTACCCTAGGTGTGTTATGTTTAATCACGCCAATTAGCCAGTGTAGTCGGAATTACATTCATGGAGCAAGGCTCCCGCCTAAGATTCCAGAACTGTGCTGAATTAAAATAAATTCAATTGTGTGGATAAGGATAGGTGGCAAAATTATATAGCTGCTGGGATACGGGAAAAAAAAAACCGAGCGAATTTATCTGCGCATTTTGGATTGCTCATGAATAGGAAGAAGGAAAAAAAGTTGAGAGTCTGTTTTTGGGACTTCGGCAAGTGAGGAGATGGCATTTTTTTTGCTAAGTCCTTCGCAGTGAGTGGGTGGCAATCATTGTAGGTGGGTGTAACAAAAGACCCTTGAAAATTTACTGTTCCCTTTCGTGAGATTATTTCCCATTATTCGCTCATTAATAATTCTTATCAAAGCGACGACGACGATGACGATCAAAATTAGTGGAAGTAAAATTTATGTTTTCTTCCCACCGCAACCGTATACCCGGCAAGCAGGTGGCGGAGATGTCAAGCCCTCGTTCATCTATTCCGTGCACAAGGACAATATGTATTTCTCCAGAGGACCAACGACAAGATAATGATAAAGAATCGCAAAGCGGTCGAAGGAAAAAAAAAGACCCTCAAAAGCCACATCAGAAAATTAAAAACGGAGGAGAACTGAGAACCCTTATCATTATGGTGATGGTGACTACGTCCGGTCGCCATTCACTCCATCACTCAGTGGGCTCTTTTTCAGCGCTTTTAAGTAACTGCCGCGATGTTGTAAATGTTTATGACAGTTTGCCTTTGCGGAAAAGGTCATCAGATGCTTGATGATGCTGATGTGTTTTCTTCGGATGATTGCTATACCCTGCCAGCAATGGAGTGGTGTACCCTGTCCCGCTGTCGGAAGTTGTCCACGAGCCTAAATGGAAGACATTTGCCGGACGTTTTCCATGTTTATTATTATTATTTTTTTTTTTTTTTTTCATTTCTACTGTATATATTCTACTAACATATTTTTACTAGCAGAGACTGGGAGTCACAGTTGTTATTATTACTATTTGATTATTGTTAATTGCGGTCGATCTTTCATTTAGATGGATGAATATGAATAATGATACCGCCACTCAGGAGGGTAGTCGGGCGACCGATGATAGTGCTGATTAGTGGCGTCTGGTGTCAGCAGATTGCTTCTGATATCGGTGTAGAATAGACGTATGTATTTTTGTAGCTTTGGTCCAATAAAGCAACTTCAACAAAGTTGCGAACGCAGGAAATGCACAGCCCTCTACTTTTACAAAGGAAAATGCTTCGACCAATTCATCCATCTCAAGAAATCCATGCTAATTCTTCACGCTTTTTGGGCACCTTACATACAACAAGCCCCATCGAGAGCTTCAACGAGTAGGGCAGACCGGGACTAGATGACACAAAATTTTCATTTTTCCCTTTTGCTCTTAAAGTAAGACCGATGTCAAGACTGCTCAGATATCATTAAAAAAAGCATCCTTTGGTCTTTGTAAACAAAGTCATTCAATTAAAAAAAAAAAACACAACATCATGAGGACATGAGGACTTACTACCTCCGGTACCTGGCTACGTTGACTTAGGTGCGAAACTAAATTCTTACGAACAATTAAAAGACCCTCGTTTTCTTAAACATTCAACTAAACATTGCCCTTCTGTGTCGGAAAATATTTGCCTTTTTTTTGAATAACCCACTTTTAACCCGATGCACGTTCCTACGTGACGCCCAGTAGCCCAAACGGCTTGAGCGATTTTGAAGAGTGAGGTTTCATTAATTTGGTATTCTTTCCCGGAGTGTCATAGACTTAACAAATAAAAATAAAAATATGAGTTAAAAAAACAAAAAACAATTGTCAACCAAATGTCAGTATGAGTAATGTCAAGATATGGAATACACTGAACTGTGAAATAAATTACTTTCTGATGTATTCACAATAGCGGTCTTGTGGAGTGTCTGCATTTAGTCATGAATTCATTTATTTCAATTGAAATACTATTATTTTTATTACATAAGCATATCGAACAGTATATCTGCGACCGACATCAAATAGAGTGCTTTAAAGATTTTAATAAAGTGCTCTGGCTACACTCCTAAAACGCTGACAAATAAATATAATGCACACCATTCACAAAATGTTGTCCATTTTTCAGGACCTACCTGACTTATGACTTTTCTTACCCACTCACCGGTTTGGTTTACCCACATTTAAAAATAAATGTTCCTGGTTGCCAAACGGCCATGCAGCAATATTTTATAAAAAATCAATATTACAATAAACTTTCAAGCTTCTTAAATTGTTGTCTCTAACATGCTCTTTCTCTTTGCAACCTTGAATTTTTTCTACATTCTTCTTCTTTGCTTCTTTGCAGTTTTGATGTACGGGGGAGACCGTTCGAAAAGGCTCTCTACTGGTCTGACACCAACTCTTTTGGACCGCGAGCTTATTTCGTGACAAACAAACAACCTGCCAAATTAACGGTTGATAACATTCAACTGGACGATGAGGGAGTAAGCCCAAACTTTATAATACAATCCCTAATTGATCCCTTTCTAATGAATTTCCTCTCGCACTCAAACATTTAGGTGTACAGATGTCGAGTAGATTTTCAAAATTCCCCCACACGTAATCATAGAATTAATTTAACGGTTATTGGTAAGTACAACATACATAATTCTATATGCAAGACAATGTTGACAACAAGCATACTTCTGTCATCACTTCTCACATACATACGACTCGACTCGACTAATTCACTTTTGCAACAACCCCCGGTTGTGTTTCTCTGTGCTTTGCCTTCAACTCGGGATCTCATCATTATATCAAAACCGAAAACAACACAGTTCCTCCCCATCAGATTCTCGTTTACGACGCATCTGGGCGAGATGTTTCTGGTGCAGTTGGTCCCCTTCTCGAGGGTGACAACATCGTCTTGACTTGTGAAGTTCGTGGGGGTAAGTACTTGAAAAAAATATAAAAATAAATAAACATTCCACTTTGTATATTAGAAAGACACCAACATGGCACTATGTATGAGCACTTGCGATGTGGGTTGTTATGTTGCCACCACCCAACACGAGGCCAGGCGCTTAAGGATTATTTTCTTTCCTCTTCCTCCTTTGTATGTCGTGTTTATCGTAAATCATATTGAATTGTTTTTTTTCTTTTTTTTTTGTATGTTTTGCCACCCGATATTTTCTCAGTCTGCTCGAAATGAGCGGAAAATTCTTTCACATCGAATAAATCACATTCTGTCCGACCCTCCGATGTGACGGCGGCGAACTCTCTTAAAAGGGTCTGTGGCCTCAACTCTTGGCTCTATCGGGGTATGGTTTCTTCAGTGCAATTTATTGTTGTATTATGTGTGTTGTATTTTTCTCGTTCTCATTCAACCCTGCCGTCCAACCGAAAAATTGCTCAACGTTATTATTACTGACAGTGTAGATTGAAAGGAAGGGACAGAGTTTTGTTGTAGGAAGTGAAATTTTCAACTAAATCCTCTTACATTCCTTTTATTTAATGCAATGTAATTGACTCAATATAAAGAAGAATACTGGATATGGTACGGATACCAAAGGGAGGTTTTGGGAATTGAGAACACTTGGTACTATGAACATGATCAAGTAAACAAAAAAAAAAAAAAATAGAATATGCTTGGATCATTGCAATTGCTTTTAAGTTAGTGTTCACTTTGCTCCCAATTCCCGTTACCATAAACGGCGTAAGCAGCTGGAAAAACTAATCAGAAATTGGAATTCCAATTTAATTCGTGTTCCTCTAGTCCGTGTTCGGGTACCGTCAAAGGTCGATTTGATAGATACCTTTATTTCCTTCGTCCAAACCAGATGCCAGTTTCCGTGGAATTTCGAGAGTAGGATTTTTCGTAAAATTGTCGGTCCAGTGTGCATCAGTGTTGTTATATCGTGGGATTCATCCCTTTTTGTGGGATTTTCGATGTCTAAAAAGCTTTCCGTGGGATAAAGGGAAACAGCACGAAATCGTGGGATTCTTAGGATTCTAACAAAAAACATTCAAACCATAAATTTTTGTTGCGATTTCATCCAAATATCCAAATTTTACCATGAAAAAGTGCCTGTAAAAAATTTATCGTGTAAATTTTCTTTTATGAACATTTTCTAGTATCAGTTGTTAAGAACTAAGTTTCTACAAAAATATCAACCAGTTGGTAAAATTCAACAGAGTTAGTTTGTTATTTACAAAGGTTATCTTAAACCGAGTTTGGTTAAACAAGTTGACTTGGTCATTTTTAATCCACTAACTCTGTAGGAGCTATATTAACAGTATCGCTTGGTAGTTTTTAACCGAAAGTTGGTTGATTTTAAATAAGCGATTTTTCTGCGTGAGGTCTTAGCCAAAACCTCGAGATGCCATTCTACTAAGTCTAACGTAGCACTCCATCTTACGTTATGTGTCACAGGGCTCGGTTGAGAACTGACCCCATTGTTGCAAATTATAAATATCCCGGTTATGATCACAAACTCTTTGCGTCGCTTTGGGTGGTGCGATATCTCCCTCCACTGTAACGCATACTGTAATGTTTTTTTTTGCTTCATTTTCTAATTTTTTTTTTTTTCATTTTCTCGAAACGACTATAGATTCTTCCGTGAATCTCCACTCGCCCATCTCCCTTTGCATTGAACATCATAACGTTATAACAGAATAATAAAATTAGTTTTTGCTTCTCGTCCCAAACCAAAAACTCCACCGCCACCACCTTTGCTTTTACTTTTACGTAGAGAATGTCCTTTTACGAACTGGGCAAAAAAGCACAACTCTATAGCTGTCGCACCCCCAAACTCTGGCATACAAAAGTCACATAAAAGCCTTTCAATATAATTTATCGTCGCCAAGTATCGCCATCATACAACCCTGTGGTGGGTCCACATTACATTTTTGCTCTTTACTTTTTGCTTGGCCACTCTTTTGCACTCTTGTACTGTGGTATAGTAGGTACTAGCAGCACACTTAGAGTTATATCCTGAGTGTTTTTTGTCCTCTTTGTAATGGTCTTTCCTTCGTAGTTGCCGTATAGCGTATAACGTACAGCGTACACCTATTATCTTTGGGTGGCGTATTTCTTTTGCACCGTTACGAAGAAATTTTACCTCCTCCACTTTTTCCATATATTAAATATGCCGAAAACAATAGACTCGACAATTTATGGAAAAATTAATTAAATTGATGTTTTCAAGTGCGCTTCACGAAATAGTTCGCCGTTAACAACTGCCCGACTATGGCTGGGGTTGATGGTTGATAGGTCTGCGTTTGTGTGTGTGAATGAGAGTGTTCTTTGCCTTTTGGTAGACACGAGGAATGCAGTGGGCGGTATTTTTCTTGGCTGTAAATGCCTGTATGTGACTAGTATATTAAAGAAAGTATAGAGGAGATGTCCTTTGACAGGTTTGGTGTGGGGATTTTCGAGCATTCTACTTCCATGTATAATAACGGGGTGAAGACTATAATTTAGCTCTTTAAGAGCATTTAGTAGATATTTTCGACTTTTCTAATGTACCAGTAGCCCTTCCTAAACTTTTTTAGTTGTTTAACCCGTTGCACGTCTCATACATCGAGTTGAAATTCAATTATTCAATAACTCCGTACACTTCGTTAATCAAGATGTCTGATTTTGGAAAACAATTAAGTCATCTACGTTGGTCAGAGATTTTTAGTTATAAGCCGAGTTGAACTAAGGAATTTATCATCTATAAGTTACATAAGAAAGTTAAAACTCTGTTAGGCTAAATATCTTTGTGGCCCTTTGCAAAAAAAAAAGATTTTCAAGATCTAGGTCTAAAGTCCTCTAGGTATTGGCAACTCACAAGCCCACAGTAGCCCATTCTGTTACCCCGAGAGAACACTTTCGATTGTTTAAGCCTGTTTTCACAAACAAATCAGCCAAGATTGCCCTAAAGTTAAAATAAAGGTAACTATCAAATCGACCTTTGACGGTACCCGAACACGGATTAGAGAAACGCGAACTAAAATGTCCGTATTAAGTTCAGCTGGAGTAATTGGTGCTTTATTTTTGACGACATTTCTTTTTTTACATCATCCAATTTAGCAATAAGTTTCAAATGCTGTTCAAGCTGAGAACAGTCCATTTTGAGTTATGGTACTGTGATATCGTATTCGATATTGAAAATGATATCGTATAAAAAGATAAAAAAGAGAAGACGGCCCTTTTATTAGCTAGTTATTTCAAAGTCTATCTTCAGCTTCTAGTCCAAGCCCTGAGCCTACCTGCATAAATACTTTGTTTCTTGTAGCGGTATAGTTCACGAATTAAATTATATTTTCAATTCGGCTCGCTTGAAAATTCCTCTAAACACACATTTTGAACCCAACCAACAATATCGGGTATATATAGAGCAAAGCTTACCACAGCTACAAATATTTCCAGCCTTAAATACTGTACCATTATCTTAAATGCCAGTCATAATTGCAACAAACTTAACACTCCACTTAGTCCCCCTCAAAGCAAAGAAGGAAATAGTTTTTTAAACTATTTTAATGCCCAAACAGTTTTCCTACCTATAACTATCCCAAATGGTTTCCATTGCAGCCAACTAACTACCCTCTGGGAAAATGTCACATCCTGTTTTTTTCGCTTCCATACATTCTTACATGACTACTAATTAAGGGGTTACAATCATTTTATATGAAGTGGTATGTTCCGCTAATACTGCACCACCCGCATGTATAGAGCGCAACTGTGTTCTGCCCCAACAAGTGGGCAGTTAACATGTAATTATCAATGTCATTACTTACCCGGTTAGTTAGGATTCCAGGACACGACCTGCCGTCGAGGTGAAAACACTCACCTGTGCATGAAAAATGATTCCGTATTTTTTTATGTTAAATGGCTTAGTTAGCTGAGAGGGCAAAGAGAGCAAACAAATCTGTTTTTTTTTTTCCTCAACGCATCAGGTTCTTGCAACACTCCATGTTAGCATAAGTCGTTCCCGGTGACTATATACAGGTAATACCAATACCCTAACAGCTGTGAAAAGCGTGTAGACTAAAATAGTGGAAAAAACATGCCAACACCTATTACTCAAAACTTGTAAATGTCATCGTGAAAAATTGTTTCCTTTCAGTCTGTTTTTTTTTTTCTTTTTTTTGTCGAGGGCACATTCCGTGTCAGGCTAGTAACCGTGTCGGGTGGACGACTCTACTGAAACAGTAGAATACACGTCGGGCGTCGAGGCGGGTGGGCTCTGTGAAACTTAAATACCTTTAATCCGCTCGAATGGAGGACAAAACACTACTCTGGCAGTATGGAAACTTTGAAACGGACATGCAGTGGACTACGGCGGACCTATTACATATTTCACATGCCATAGTTTGCTGGTAGTATATAATATCTGGTAAACGATGCCGTAATGCATAGTCACACGAGCTGAGCGTTGTTGGGGGCAAAAGTATAATTCCTTTATAACAGTCGCGCTCACTGTCCTTGTCGCTTACAAATTATGTAGGTTGCATATTCAAACTTAATTTTGTTCGCGGGATGGTTGCGGGTCGGACGAAGGGTGTTCCACATTCCATTATGATACATAATTGGTGGGGAATATTTACATATACTTTTTAACCTTTTTGGAGATCGGAGCCCTTCGCAATTATCCGATTGCGTTTTTTTTATCAGTTAAGAGTTGTCTAGAGTATATATAGTAGAACTAAACGATTAAAACCTGCAAACAAATGATGGCTCAGTGTTTAATTTATTGAGAGTGTGAGATCCGAGGTTCAACTCTCGGAATATTCAATTTGCATACCTCAAGCCATTTTCCTTTGTCCAAACCAGATGCCAATTTCCGTGGAATTTCGAGAGTAGGATTTTTCTTAAAATTGTCGGTCCAGTGTGTGTCAGTGTTGTTATATCGTGGGATTCATTCCTTTTTGTGGGATTTTTGATGTCTTAAAAGCCTTCCGTGGGATAAAGGAAAACAACACGAAATCGTGGGATTTTCAGTACTCTAACAAAAAACATTCAAACCATAAATTTTTGTTGCAGTTTCATCCAAATATCTACATTTTACCCTGAAAAAGTGTTTACAAAAAATTGATCATGTAAATTTTCTTTTATGAACATTTTATAGTACTAACACAAAAAATACTCATAGTAATTTTTACAATCTGCGATTTTAATACTTAAGGTTAATTAAATATTTTTTTTTTCCGTGTAACACAAATTTTACTTTAAAGATTTGAATTTTGCACAAAAAAGTATCGTGGGACTTTTAAGGGAATTTAAAGACCGTGAATTGGGAAAAAGGAAGAGAGAGTCCTAACAACACTAGTGTGCGTTGACCAATCGGTTACTGTTGCTGGTGTGTGTTATGTCTTAATGTGTTCTGTCTAGTGTACCTACTGTTCGTTATCTGGTTAAATTCCACATTGTACATGGCGGTTTCTGTGTCAACTAGCTGGCCAGACGAGGCTTGAGATCCTCCTTTATAGGATTTTCGTTTTTTTTTTTCTACTTCTAAATCGTCAACGTCAATACGAAAGCTGAAAGTACTGAAACTGGAATCGCGTTTCACTCCTTAGTCAGGGTTTTTTTTTCCGTATGATTTAATTAAATCAGCAATTCGGAATTAATGTCAAGAAATAGTTGAATCCAAGCATGCGGCTTACATTACATAACTTAAAAAAATGAAATATAGAACTAGTTGGCTTCGTAGAGTGCCGACTCTCTCTTAAAGAAAATTAGACCGCTGAGCTATAAACTACATAATTATATGTCGCGGGCGCCTTAGGACCGCCAATCAACCTCGCCTGGCAACGTCAGTCATGCAAACCGACGGATGGTAGAAGCCGCCTGCATCAGCCAATCTGCGTTCTCTTAATGCTGGTAGTTCTATCAAATTTAGTTTTTGGGTCGCTTTGCCTTTCACCGATAAGGTTAATTATAAGTCAAGAAAAAAGCGGTGACAATTCTTAGACTCACACAAGTAAGCGACTTGTGTCTGCCGTTTCTAGAACTGCCTATTCATTTAGCTCTGACATTTTCATATATAAATTTAAGGTACCTGCAGTGAAAGCATATTTCAATCTTTAACTTTAGCCGCTTATTGCTTTTATAAATTGAGACTGTGAAATGTTCAGTGTTGTGTTTGAACATTGTTTAAACGTCCACTATCACTTAATCTCTCTTTCTGTTTCAGTAACGTTCTTAAAAAAATATATATTTTCATTCACTATTTTCCACTTTATATAAAACTATCTAACTAACTTACTACCCGCCCGGCTTCGCCCGTGCTTAAGACCTTTGTTGCTCAAATATGTTCTTGTCTAAAGTCCCATTCACATTCCGCAAAGTGCTTTGTTTGGACAGTACAGAATTTCAGCTGCCAAGAAATTCCGTTTTTGATGTTCTTAAACTAGAGGTTAAGTTGAAAATATGTTGTTCAAGCTAATAATATTTGCCTACCGGAAATATTAAAAAAACTATCAAGAGTAAATAATTAACACAAGTTACTGTAAAAAATATCTCTAAAATCATCCAAAAGAAGCAGAACTTCTGACAAATACAATTTCACTGAACCTATATTATGATCAAAATTAAAAAAGGAAATGCCCCATACAAAATGTATAGGAAATCAATTTCTACGCATTTTTCAATTTCCCTATACAATTTTTCAATTTCCTCGCTGTATGAAGTTTCCTTGGGCGGAGACAAGCAAAACAAAACGAATTTAGCTCAAATCGAGAATGGGCGGTCTTAAGTATGCAACTTTGTTTTACATAAATATGGATAGATAATAGATTTTTGAGAAATTTTTTTAACAAACCTATTTTTTCTGTTTTAAATTCCTACAACGTTTTAAGTCAATTGGTTTTCTCTTCTTCTCTTTTGACACTTACATTGTCGGGCATAGAATGACCCATTCTATTGTACATATGGCATAACAAACTAATATTCATTCTAATAGGAGCAGCAAAAAAAAACAAAAGTGGCAAACTCTTTATAGTTTAATTTAAAATGTTTGTTGCAGAATAATTCTAAGACCAAGGGGAATGCAGTTTCACCATAAATTTGTTAAAAAGTTTAAAATTGTGTTACCTCAAAAATTCCACCAGATCTTTATCACATCATTGCCAATTTCAAGATAGGTACTCGTACATATGTCATAAGCACACTAGGAATACCTGCGAATACCTGCTACAATTAGTCATTCGGAGCTAAATGAAAAACACAATTCCTTGACAAATTATAAAACCCATTCTATAAAGCTATATAATGATAACCAGCAAATAATAAATTTCTCCTCACACCAGAACAATGTGCGCTTTAAGTGCCTACTTCGCACCCTACATAGATAGATTGAAATGCACTCCACGAGAGCCTTGTTATTGCCCTATGCCCTTCCACTGTATGAAACTCACCTACTTTTGTCATAACTCAAAGCGGCAAAAACCAGTTCCGGTTGTTTTCAACAAACGTTCTATGAAATTCCCCTTTTAATAGTGTCGCCGGCCAAAACAACTTACACTAGAGCATATATGAACGAGTATACCTTACCTATGTCCTTTTCTGTATAGCCGCAGTATGTTTTGAACAGAGACCATACGGAACTTTGTTTGTACTAGCATATGCAATGACCACATAAGCTCGTCATTGCGGAAGAAACAAAAACCAAAGGCGACAGAAAATGCGGACAGGAGAATGTCAGGAAGGACATCTGGTATTTCTGTAGGACGCAAAGGGAATAAATGAAAAAAGAAATGGTATTGCATTTCCTAAGTAGAAACAAGAAAACAGTGTTATGAGTTTTTTTTTTCTCCTGCTGTTTGGCAGGAACTTCTTTTGATCAAAAGTGAAATACAAGCAGAGAACAAGAAAATGAATAGGGTTGTTGTTTTGCTGCCTTCGAATTCTCTAATTAAAAGTTTACCCAATGTTTGACGGTCAGTTCGGATGGGGTTGGGATTTCTGCAATGCAACTTGATTCTTGGAGCTACTTTGGCATTTCCTTTTCCACTATTTACACAGACAGATTACAATTTGCTGTCTGATTTTAATACTGTGGTAGATACGTGGTGGAGGGTTTTCTGTAATTTGGTTTGCAGCTCTTCCCAAGTGGAATACCTTGGTATTTTTAATAAGTTTCGGATTTGGGATCATCATTAGGGTGACCAAATTTTGTGTATAAAATTCGCAGCTTATACATCCATCCTATGTAAAAGCAAACTTAAGACAAGAGTGACACTTCTGCAAGTCATCTTCAGACCTTTCCCTTGGGGAAAAGCGGAAAAGCTGCGGTTTTCAAATTAAAGCTATTATCGCCCAAAGCTACTTTCCAAACTTGTAGACTGCCAGTACAATTTGAAATCAACCGTAATTAGCCATCTTCTTCCGTAAGTAAATTTTCTCTTACAACAACTAACCACAGTTGAAAGGACCTTTATTAAATTTGTGATAACCCAAAATGCGGACCTACAATCTCGCACTAATGAAAATCCAATCGACATTTTGTTATTTTATAAAAAAAAACTCCCTCCCAAATCACTCATCCAGTGTCTATCCATCAGACACTGACCAAAACATTATTTGGTCAAAGGATTACGAAAAAATCAATGCAATCGTATAGTATCAGTGCCACTCAATGGTTTAGATTTTATTTCGTACATCCGGCTGAAATGGTCCTGCGAGAGTAAGGCATTAAAGCATTCGGCAAATTGTTTCATTTCGATTTAACAATCTCTACAAGTAGTGGAGTGGTCAGTGGTCTTTTTTTGTGTTGTTCAACAGCAAGTCAGATAAATCGGTTTCAATTGCAGCTATCTGCCACTCGAAATAGTTACAGATGATGAATGCATTCATTTATTCATTGATCAACGAAATGGCCTTCGTTTTATATACAATCGCACATGCAAGGCAAATTGTTCCATTGAAGTATTTTTTTTTTTTTTTTAAGGTGGGAGATGATTAGTACTATCTACTAACCAAAGTCCAGAGAGGTAACAAGCTGGGTGTAATAGTCCCGGCTAAGCCTCGTAAAGTAATTAATCTCTATTCGATTAAGTTTTCAAGTTTCTGAAGATGAATACGACGTTGCCTGTATTTGGAAATCGCATGGGAACTTTGGCGAAGGAATGTTACAAATTTGTTAAAAAATGTATAGGTATAAGTAAAGTTTGAAAACTACTTAAGGACTGTATGAGGTTGGACAACATTCTTCAAAGATTTATCAGGGACTTGTTCATTAAAGGTCTTGCTACAAATGAAGTTCTCTGATTGGAAGAATCCAATATGTTGGCACACACAAATTTTTAGACATTTGTTAAAAAAGCAAAAGCATAACTCCGAAAATCACACAGCCACATCGGACTATATTCACCCCTTATATGCGTTATAGAAGGTAGCCCTGTAGGTGGATACTTTGTTGAGAATAGGTTCTGAAGTGGGCCTATTCATATTCATATTCATATTCATATCCATTCTGACAACGATTGACAAATTCTAAAAAAGACGGCGTAATAGAGAATAAAGCTTATTCATATCGGTTATCTTGGGAGGACTGTGTCACATCATATACTTTATTGTCGAACTTAGACAAAAAGAAGGAACGAGTCTCCTGGTATTAAATAGGTCTTGCATATCATAATCGGAGTAATCGAATACCACCGTGTCACTGGAATCATGCTCCACACATGAAGGATCCAGTGCAACGATTTATGCAGAAGCTGCTTAGTCACTTTTCCGCTGTGCAAAAGCAAAGCGAAGCAGGCTGTTGGGCTCTTGAAACAAACACAACTCTTGCAATGCTCAAAAATTCAGCAGAACAGAAGTCATAGCTCACAACTTAAAATCATTTTCCACACTTGATTCGTTTTTAAATCCTCTGAATTAATTTTATTTGTTTATTAATGCGATCGACATTTGTAACCAAAATAGTTTACACAGAAGTTTCACGACTAGTGTCTCACAGCTGATTGAAACGTCAAACGAAAACTAGTTGGCATTCGGTGTGAATGTATCGACGAGTTTGTGTGAAAAGGTTGCACTTCAGGCCGAAGACACTTTATCAGGCCGCAGCAACAGTAGCCATTCGTGCTACAGTTACAAACCTGTTCGATATCACTGTACATTACGTAGAGCTTTATAATTTTCTATAAATTCAAACGCGGCCCAAACATGAGCCTTCATCACTCCTTGACACCTTGACACTTTTAAAACTCTACGTCAAGAAATTGTGATATAGTTTCCCAAAGTATTCCTCGCAAACTTTTCTTTAAAGTACTAACTTTTCAATCAATGAGACGTCTCCACGCACTCTCTACAAACTACAACGCCTGTTTGCGTCCATTAGATGCGCCTTTCTAACACAATACAAAATGGTAACCTTATTACTTCCTATTTGCCATTGAGCACAAAAGTGAATATTTGATAAAAACGTCCGCCAACCCCTCGAGCGTCTCGTTGTCAGGACAATAAATTCCTCAGTAATTCTCTTCATCTGAAAGTATGAAATTTCAGAAATTTCCCAATTTTAATATACCCAAAAGATTGACGGAGACGGAAAACAATTTCCGGACATCAAAGGCGACCACATCGCGTTAATTATTCCACCAAAGATAAATGGAATCGAAACTATTTGCTGTCTACGTCGAAAACTGAAAGCGTTCCAACATCCGCACTTTATCGCTTATTTCACGTCAGGCACATAGTGAGACAGTGAGAGTACCAAAGCAACCCTTAATCTTTAACCATTCTAGCTGTCCTACCTGTCCGATTCTGCTGCTTGGCTTGCTGCTTCTTCCTCTTCCGCCCTTCAAAATTTGAGACAAAATGTTAAGACGATCCGGTAAATAATAACAAATTGCGATTCTCAATTCTTTCTGCCATCATTCTCAACGTCAAGGGGATGACCTTCTTCGCTTTTGTGAGTGGCGGACGTAGAGAGAGGAGTTTATTTCTATTTGAAGAAGAAGAAACAAATTCAGCAACCTGTATAACAAATCCAGATTAAATGCATTGAGATACTTGCTGAAATTGATAAGCATCTGCTCTAAGTCAAATGGATGCCAATTTGGTTTGGCGCGATTTGATTTGCACGCGAATGTATCCCAAAGCGAACACAAATTTGATTTTAATTACCTTCAGTCGGGTTGGCATTTGGCATACTGCCAGGTGAGTCACTTTTCGTTAAGCTCATTCCACTCCCTACACAGACAGATTCCCATGGAGATTGCGAAAAGAATTGGAAACCAGATTGAACGTTTCGTCGGCTTCTTCTGTCTTCGATCAATCTCGCAGTCTTCAAAGGAATTTTCATTCGATTTCTTCAGGATTTGCTACCACGGCCACGGCAATGGGAACGGTGCACACTGCTAATGTGAATGAATCCCTACGGGAATTCTTTGGAATTGAGTAGCACTGGCGGTATTTACAACGTAGCCTTTTGGGTTGCAATTTCTTCGAATTTAATTGGTTTTCTCTCCTAATGAAGCTGATTGGAAACGACAGTCCTTATTGCTTGATAGTTAATTCTCTGCCCAGTGTCGATGTAGTTGATGTGCCTTGGATGTGGTGGATGCGGATGTGATTCACAGGACGTCGCAGTTGCTTGGGGATTTTTAAATTAGATTAAGGTTGAAATTTTATTGCTTAACTTTGTTTTTTTTCTTTTGCATGTTACTTTGGTGGTAGTGTGGAAAGGAAGTTCTAGAAGGCAGCATTTTCCATGAGAATAGTGGTATGCATCTTCTTCTCAGTTAGCAGTTTAATGATATGTTGACAGTAATAATTGTAAAACTTTTTCTAAATGTCGACTTTTTAAAGGTTGTTTTATCAGCGTAAACTATTTTTAAGCTTCTAAATAAACTGTACATAAACTTGAACATAGTCAGATTTGAACCGCACTTGATAAAAATTCCAAAACTTAGCCCAATTACCTTATTGTCACAAACTTTAATCGGTTGCGAGGTGGCTGTCGACCTCCTTAATAATTGTATTCATAACACATAGATGTTCAGATTGGATCGTAAGGAAAATTTCAGGTTTGCTTTAGGTGGCCAGAATCGGTGCCTTCTTCTAGTTTCTAAGTCGTCTCTATGGACTGCGACTTCTTTGCTTATTGCTTTGTGAATTCCAAAGTCAAAGTCGATAAGAGAGAGTTTTTATCAGTCCATATTCATATCTTCTTTTTTTTTAAAACAGGACGTTTGAAACTTGTTGAAAACATTCATACGGTCACTTGGTCGATTATTAATTCAAAAAAAGTACGAGAAAGCTTGAAACTCGATAAATAATTAAAGTAAGGCTGCCCATGCTTCGCCTCTAGTATTTATAAAATAGCTCGACAACGCCATACCTTCATAGCTCATGGCCCATGGGTCGTGCTCATGGATCATTCCGTCCAAGTATCCCATCACGCGCTTAGGCCCCTACCTCTTCGTTAACTTCCCCAAGTCTGTAGTCGTTTCGGTGCCGCTACAAAACCAAAAGAGAAAAGAGATAATCTCAACTGAAAAACATACCTACGTCTATCTTCCAGGGAGCCTGTGGCAATTCCAATAGAAAGACCCACATCCGAAATAAAGGCGCCGTAGTATTGGTGCCCACATTATTTAGATTCATACATTCTCTTCTCACCTAGTTTGCGCTCAAAAAGTATGTCACGTGATCACAATTAAAAAGCTGCTCAAAAAGTTGTCATTTCTAGAAAAAGGAAATAATTTTGGCATCCTTACCGCACCAGCCCCCGTATAGAGACATTGGTTCCCTCCACCCAACGGAATCTTGATTAATTTCAAATGTCTCTCATTAAACATCTGTGTTCAGTGTTTCACAACCTCACAGACGCACACACGAGAAAATTATCATCTCATGTGTGAGCTGTATATCATTCTATACAGCAGAGCTGGAATCAAGAAACTGCAATTTTCCACCTTGCTCACGCCCTCATTTTCCTTTTATGCTTTTCGGAATAATTTTGCAATCCACAACCCACACACAACAAGCGAACCCGGGTGGGTATTCAAAAACAGCTCCCAGCAACTACCACCCTGCAGGTGTGTGTTCAAATACCAAATCGAATATGGAGCATTGCTATTAAAAGTAGATACCCGCACAGGCAAGCAAGCAGTGCTCCCTGCTCCGGCTGCCTGCTCCAGTCTGTAGTCTTGTCATCCCTCTGCCCTCTCCCCTACACAACCAGTATTTGTGAATAGTTCTAAAAGACATGTATACAAAGCAGATACATGCACTACCAGCAACACGAAAAGAAAGCAAGTCAAACATACTTTTGGAACAATTTGTAATTGCTCCACAAATCGCCGGCTTTGCAGCACTGATACTGGCACCATCACAACCAACAAGGAAGTGCCATACGTCCGATGCTTTCACAGAGATATGACTTCGATGGCGTGCCATGCATGTGCTTCCTGGTCATGCAGTATTTATGCCACGCAGAGGGAGACAGAGAGAGATAGATAGATGGGTGTATATGTTGTGTACACCAGAGGACACTGTGAACTGCTTGGAATTTGAAAAGATGCAGGGGGCCGAGTCTTTTTGCATGTGCATCTTTTTGAAAATTTAATACTATGCATGAGGACAAACTCAAGGATGTGTTTTGGGTATTTCGAAAGTGTGCTGTGGAATGCTACTGGAACCAGGTATTTTGGATAACAGTGGATGAGGAAAGGTGTCGTTTCTTGTTTTTCTAGGCCAGTTCTTCACTGCTTTGAGGTCGAATTGAGGTGCAAATTTCGGGCAGGAACTAAGAGACGTATCGTTGTTTTGGCTAACGGCACAATCACTCTGGTATGCTGGTCGTGTAATCCACAGTTGGACAATTACAATAAGCACTACATATACACAATGAGACAACGCAACGTCGATTAGAGTCGGTATGTTGTACGGGCAGTTGGGTTTGCCAAATTGTAGCATTTGATGATTGGAATACATTCAAGGAAGGAGGGTAACATAATGGGACAGGGTTGTACTGTAGTGTACAAATGGCTGCGAAAGCTCCTGGACAATAGTAGTTTTGCGACGTTAAATCTCTCACCATGGATGATCGTTATGATAAAAGTTGTGTGGTCCGAAGACCGTTAAGTGCTCTTGAGGTTTGCGAATCATTGGATATCTATGATGAAGTTTCGTAAGACCAAAGATGACCATTTTCCCGATGTTGGTTTGAATGGTCCCAATAACAAAATCGCAAGAGATTTAACCAGACTTGCGCCATACAAATTCGACATACCGCGCGAATTTACTTTTTAGTTATTCTTAAATAAAAAAAGGGGAATTATTTTCCACTTTAGGCGAAGCTTTTTCCCTGCACCGTGGAAAGTGACATAAAGTCCAATTGGCCATTTGACAATTTTTTGAAAGTACATACAAGGCCTTATTAAAATTTATAGGTTTGGCCTTGTGTCGCTTAGCCTTATACGTCACTGTTATGGATGAGTTCCTCGTTGAGGAGACTGACCAGGAAATTTGTCAGAGCTGAACAGGCACAAGGGATGTGGGCAGTGATTTCTATATCCACCTACAGAAATCGTTGTAGACTACTCTGTATAGGATTAGTTAATCATCCAATTTTGTTTTTGAATTTCTTTTATAATAAATAAAAATATTTTCAGCGATGGACCTTTACAATTTTTTTTTTTTCTATTTAGTGGAAAAGATGATATCCGTCGAGTTGATACACATTTGTGCCCGTTTTATCGCATTTTCCATGACTTTCCGCATGATTTCCGGTGATAACTGTTCGCATAACTATCGTACAATCTCCGTAAGAAATGCAATTGTCTGGGGCTTGTTGGCATAAACCTGCGACTTCAAGTAGCCAAAAATTAAGAAGTCTGGGATGGTTGAATCGCGCGATCTTTGCTGGCCTTGGCAAATCGCCAAAACTGGAGATTACCCTCCCTTAACAATATCCATTGTGGCAGGTACTGTGTGTGCGGTTGCACCCCGCTCATCCAATTCCGGTGTTCGCCAGTAAGAGTGACCAATGGTGTCCTCAAAAAGTTCGGCGCAATCACTTCTCCCGCGTGATCGCCTCACCACACAGTAGATTTGAATGGATATAATGGCGAAGATTTGGCTTACTCACGTAACCGCTTAAGTGGAAATGCGCCTCGTCGCCCATGATGATTTTCGACACAAAATCGTCCTCTTCGTTGTTTCGATTGAGGAAAAAATATATTATTGCACGGTCTTGCGGGGTATAGCCCTCCATTGCTTGTCTGTTTTATACTGTAACTGTCTAGTTCATAAATGTCAAATTTGATTGATGTACGACGCCAATTTTGCAAAAATCATAACATCTTCCGATAGGGTGATTAATTTTGCGCCACCTGGTATGTATGGCTATCCTTTCCCAGCAATTGCATAAGCCGGCGTTATCTGACGGCTTTTGTGCACTTAACTTTAAAAATTTGATCACTGGCATAACCACCACCAAAATCAAGGAAATCCTTGGATGCAATGTGAATGCTCGTATATTTGTTTTTACGGCTCTGTTGGAATTGGCACATTTTTAGACTTATATCTAAAAATGTTGAAACACATGTGTGTACCGATTATCGTCATGAATAGCTATTTTAATATCCACTGAAGATATTTGAACCTGCTTTAGACAAATCCATGCTTAAACAACTAAATCTAGCAGGCCACCGACATATTAGGGTCTTATGGCATATTTTCTTGCATCTACACATTTATATGTGAACAACTTTATCTGACTTGTAAAATAGATTGTACTCCACTCCTCAGCTAGGATCATGCATGCCCATCTTCATTCTTGCTAGCCCCTGTAATCTTGAAGAAAATAAAGTCGCAAGAAGAATGCATTTCCAGCTACCCATTTTAATCGCTAGTAATTTAAGCAAAATCGCCCCCAGAAGCCAAAGCGAATGGCCTGTAATTTGAACAATTACTACCTCATTCACACCTCAGACCAAACCGCAAATTTAAACTTCAAAACTAATAAATGTGTACCAGCAAAGTCCAAAAGGTGGCACCTACCTCTCTGCCCCACATAACTACTACCCAAAACTATAATAACGGTTGTGAATTTCACAACTTGTAATCGCCTTTCTCACGGTATGGTAGATATATTATGGTTCAATGGCGCATTTGAGCACTTTTCGGCTTCTCGTCAGCATTTGTTCCCAACCACAAGAAGACTTTCGTCTACTTTGCTCACATCGACGTTGACGACGAAAACAGGCGCCCACATGAGCTACAAAGTATCACTGACAATCAGTAAAGCGGCAAACTGACGACTGAAGGTATAAGAACTCTGTGACACGCGACATGTAACTCAAACCGTTTTCTGAGATGATAGAATATTGTATGAACTTCGGAAAGGATTTTTCGGTGAACACAAACGTGATCCTTAATCCTTATTGTGGCTTAGCATGAAAGAACAAAAAGGAAATCAAGAAAAGGTAGTTTCATGTATTCACTTATTGACTTAGTCTTGTGAAGTACCGGTACTAAAGGACTATACATTTACTCAGTTGTATGGTGTATATGTAACACTGACTTAACTTTCAAAAGCGCACAATCAACATTAAAACACTTTTGCTCATGCATAACTGCAGTTTTTCACCGGCAAAAGTGGAAAAGTTTTGTCTTTCGTAATTAACTTTTGTAATGCACTCGGTGGGTTTAACTGTTTTCGAGGCTTTTCGAATAGTTTTCATCAGGTGGCATTTAATGTGAGTTCCTAAGTGGTTTTCTTTGAGTTGGACGATTTATTCCTTTCGGGTTGGAATTATGTTTCAAGAGAGCGTGCACCTATTCTCGAGTTTAAAACTTAAGAACTTTTTTTTCAGTTGCATGAATTTGTCCTATAGGTATGCATTTTGTAAATTGTTTAAGGACTTCTATGCCGGGTGATATATACTATATTGGGTGCACAAGTTGACATGAGAAAATATTATTTTCTTGAATTTCTTATTCAGCCTTTTTTTAACTTTTATTTTCTCAAAGGCTGAAATACAAAGAATAAGAAATGTGAGAAAATAATAGTTCGAAATTCGAAATATGAGAAAATAATATTTCGAAATTCGAAACATGAGAAAATAATAGTTCCAAATTCGCCAAAGGCTGAAATACAAAGAATCAGAAATTTGAGAAAATAATACATATTTCGAAATTCGAAATATGAGAAAATAACAGTTCGATATTCGCCAAAGGCTGAAACACAAAGAATCAAAAATATGAGAAAATAATGTTTCGAAATTCGAAATATGAGAAAATAATATTTCGAAATTCGAAATATGAGAAAATAATAGTTCGAAATTCGCCAAAGGCTAAAATACAAAGAATCAGAAATTTGAGAAAATAATATTTCGAAATTCGAAATATGAGAAAATAATAGTTCGATATTCGCCAAAGACTGAAATACAAAGAATCAAAAATATGAGAACATAACATTTCGAAATTCGAAACATGAGAAAATAATATTTCGAAATTCGAAATATGAGAAAATAATAGTTCGAAATTCGCCAAAGGTTGAAATACAAAGAATCAGAAAAAATTGAGAAAATAATATTTCGAAATTCGAAATTCGGCTTTGTTTCGCATTAATATGAAATGACGACGAATTCCAAAAGTCGTCTTTATAAAAACCGGTCGATTGTTCGGCAATAGACGACTGCAGCGACTGTATTTTCGAGGGTTAAAAACAAGCAACCGATTACAACCAACAACCGCCCGTGCACGAATCGCACACCGCATTGTGATTTTTGGACAAAGTAGAAATATTTGGTGGCGTTCCCTAGGGACACCAGTATCCCTTCTCCTGTTTATCAATAAACCAATTGGTGCGAGAATGTTCTTGATAAGTAATCAATATTTTTTCAAGTGTTCATGCTGTTCGAAAACATTCCGGCATCGTTAGCTTTCTTCTCAACTCCGCATATCTCAAATTTTCTTCTGACCGCGTTTGACTTTCTTCGGAAGAAAATGTTCTTCTTAAATTTTTTTGGGATTTTAAAATTAATTTTACATTTTGTCCAGTCCAGTTGATTCCTTAGAGTGACCTCTACGAATCGTTTTAGCAATTTTGTAAGGCCTTCTTATTTCAAGGAATTTTTTTTTGCGGCTCCCTGTTCTTGGACACCTCTGAGTTCTGACCATGATTGTTAAATAGTCTTTATGGTCATTAGGAAGCGATTGGTGTGCTGGCGGCTCCTGTATTCGTACTAAGCGCGTCTGTGTTCGGCCCCTGTGTTCGTATCAGGCGCGCCTAATAGTTTTGTGCGTTAACGAATAATTCGGTTGATTATTTTGAAGGTTTCGGCACGTCTTTTATATGATGTACTGCTTCTGTACTCTACAGTTTCATTCCGTAACGGGACTTTTCAATACCTATAATTGTTTTTGGGCAATCTTCATTCGCGCTAAGATGCATAAGCTTGGTTTTCTGTACACATCATGTTCACAATCTCTTACCATCATATTCAAAGACCATTGAAAATTAAAGACTTTTACTCTCGCCCTTGTCAAGATGCCATTTATCAACCAGCAAAATTGTAAACTGATCGCCTCCCCTGCGAAAGCAATGAAACGCCTAAGAGCCACGCTATAACATCAATTACAATCAAATTCATTAATAGGCCATTAAATCTGCCTTATCTGTTGCTGTCACGGACAAGACATAAAGTCGTTTACAATGCCGAAGAAATACCACGACGACAGTGCATTCCCATTTCTATTGGATATGGTTTTTTTTCTTTTTTTTGCCATCGTCACCGCTGTTCCACCTTTATGGGGTGCTAAACACGAACATTTCAATGCCACAAAACATCCGTTCATATTAAAATGGCATATTCAAATGGCATATTCCATTATCCTCTTCAGCAGATTCATCTATAATGGTTCCGACACCTACCATTCATTCGACACTACACTACACCTCACAAACGGGGCAAAGAGAAGAATATTGAAATGCCTCCGTCTCAGTCCGACGGAGGTAATCTTACAATAGACCGAAAGAGAGAAAAAACACAACAGAAAATGATAATAGTAATAATAATATTGGCATCATCAGTTTATTGCATTACATTCACCCTGTCGAATCCAATAAGCGAAGCCATTAATGCTCCCCGTGATGACTCAATAAAAACATTCACGCCGGTCCATAGCACACCTACACACATAGTCACACACATCAGATCTCGAACAGGAGAGTTGCTGGCATCGTGGTCGCGACTGATATTACGACGAGTAAATACCAACAGTCCCTCCATAAAGAACCGAAGCATCACCCATTCACCATGGAAGACGGTTTTCATAGCATTAGAGGTTTGACATTACGAACAGCGACTGGAATGAAATCCTTTTAACGTTCTTCCTGCTTAGAGTTTTACTCCGGCGCTTAACACACTGACGAAACGAAGACACAGTAGACGCATAAATCGATGTAAAATGGTGAGGGGGAAGTTATAAAACGAGAAAGTAACCGAACCCCCCTATAAAACGGGGGGCAGGCAACAACAAGTGATAGCAAATTGCAAGCGGCCATTAGCGGTAGAAAAAGCGGCGCATTAGGAGAACACCGAAAAAATAAAACAGAAAAAAAGGACATCACCATAATCATCATCATCATCATCATAGTCATGGTTCGTTGTTCGTTGGTCGTCTCTTATTCTTCCGTTTCATGTCATTTCGAATTATATTCGCATTAGGCTGCTGCCACAAAGTTTGCAATTCGCTCGGAACGAAGGCGGAATTTGCGCGGATTCCCCCTGTTATTATTGAAAGAGTCGAGGGTAGTCTTAGTCTTGTGTATTCCTTGTAGACGCCTCATACCGAACTCTGGCAACTCAGCAACTGCTGGTTTATAGTGCTGTGGGCGATGTCATGATTTGATTAATTAATATTTTCCATGACAGCCGTGTGCTAAATGCCCAGTGACACTTTCAATTACCACTGACTCTCATGTTATGCTTCGATGTGTGATGAGACATTTAGCTTATGGTGGTAGTTTAAGTCGCAAGTGCTAATGCATCAAACACAAGTCAAACCACGATGTAAGTTTATGATAGTAATCTTTTGTGTGTCTGTTTGTTTCTTCCTTTTGTATAGGACGTCCCGAGCCAACAGTTATGTGGTTCAATGGCACGCAACTGCTGCAAGCCGGATCGGGTGTATCAATGGGACGGCACGTGACAGGTAATCGCCTGGAGGTACCACAAATAACGAGATCGGCTTTGAATAATACATACAGATGTCAGGCGTCGAACACTAAGCTTGTGCCACCCGTCGAGAGGAGCATTCGAATCGAAATGCTATGTAAGTATAAAGGCGCCTCGGTTAGAGTTTTATTTTGCTTTTTTTCAATATGTTCCAGGATTTGAGTGGTAAGCCCAGAAAGAGACGATCCTCTTTGGAACATGAAAATACAAAATAGGCTTCATAGCTAGCGTTCTTCCTTGGAAGACGGTTATAGATTTAATTGGATAACCAGGAGTGGAGTGATATAGGTTTCGAGGTATATAGACTAAAAGGAAGCCAGCTCGGTATGGTGGTCTAAAAAATTATAGACGGGAAGTTTACTTAGGTATCCTTTGCGTAATTGCTTTGCGGGCAGAAATAAGCTCTATGTTCATACGAAAATCAGCGGCATTGCCATTTACGTATCAATATGTTTCATAAGCCACTAAAGAAATTTTGACGAGGTTCGTTTATAACCCCTCCACTCCACTCCACTCCTGCAATTTTACCACACCAACGCGCCATTAATGTCGCTCTAGCTAATTTTCGTCAGTCCTCCAATTTTCTTGTTACGTTCAAATAAAAATATCCTACTTCCATAACACGGTTTTATAGTGTGTCTCATATCGATAAGCAAATCAAGTAATTACCCTCTATACATTCCAGCAACTATAGTTATCCGACCTCATTGTACCAGTCTTACTTCCTCGGATCTCATCACATATATGCAGACTCTGACTGGATAAATAGAACAAAGGGGAACCAGGAAAATTCTTCTTCACGTTTTTCCCCATTTATTTAAAAAAAAAAACACATACCCCCACATCTCCATTTACGTGTACACAGCACAGCACACAGCTACACACCACACTATTCAAGATTCCATGGCAAGGATGCTTAAAGACATCGGCTTGCATGTGGGGACATTCTAAGAAATCAACTGTCCCGCTTGCTATGAATACGATGCTTCTGACCCCGATATGAACAAGGCCTTCTGCGAAAAGGGAGAATAAAACCGAAACCAGTTTCCAATGCACATCAAAGAGAAACAATGATAAGAGAATACAAATTAGGGAAAGTCACTTTGTGATTAACAGACGTCTGACCTATATATTCGCCGTAGTTTTTTTTTAACCCATTTATCGTGTTCGCAATTAAAACGAAGTGCCGATCTATATTTTGATTAGCTACCAAACACAGCGAAAGAGGGGAGACAATCCTTTTAATTGCTTTGATGTATATATATGAATTATTTAAACGGCATGAATATGCATACATTAAACTTCAATTAAGAGTGCATATACAGAGAAAATTTTAATTGAATTGATACCATCTCCACCATAAAGAAGCTGAATTAACGACTGCACACTGTTTGTATCCTTTTTTCCACAGTGCGACCGATAACAGTGAACTTGACTACTAAGCCAAAGGTTCTCTCGTCTGCGACGCTATACAATCTGACGTGTATAGTTGATGGATCTGTGCCAGATACTGACGTCAAATGGACTCAAAATAATAGGCCATTCAAACGGGGAACGGTAAGTTGTACATAGCTTTCCTACTAATGAATGGTATGTATAAATTGAATACAATTGTTTCAGATACAAACAACACAAAATGGCCGAAAGGTAACGTCGGTTTTGTCATTTAATCCGATGCCTGAAGACGATGGTACCATGCTGAGATGTGACGGTTCGAATCCCCGTCTTCCAAACTCTGCCCTAGAGGATACTCTTCCATTAAATGTCATGTGTAAGTCATGTGTAATCATCTCTCGATAGCGTAATCCATTTACCGTAACTGTTGATCCAACCTCATTTTCGAAAAAGTAAGGTCCAATGACCCCGCCGGACCATAAACCGCACCAAACAGTCACACGTTGAGGATGGAGGGGCTTCTCAACAATAACTCTTGGGTTTTCCGAGCCCCAGATCTGACAATTTTGCTTGTTGACGTAGCCACCGAGGTGGAAATGGGCCTCATCATTGAAGATGATTTTTCGATGGAATTCCGGATCATTTTCATGCATTTCAAGGACCCAATCGGCAAAGACACGACGTTGTTGAAGCGTGTATCGTTCCATTTTTAGTAATGGCCTAGTTTCTACTTGTCAAATGTTAAAGAATGAAAGCTTCAAAAGTGACAGCTACCGAAATAGCGGGTCATTCACAATAACACCTCTCATTGGAAAACCCTTTACTATCGATATAAATAGGTAAAATGCATACTGTTCAAAATAACACACTTTATCAGTTGTTAAGAACCAAGTTTCTAGACAAATATCAACAAGTTGGTTAAATTCAACAGAGCAAGTTTGTTTTTTTACAAACGAGACAGTAAATTGATAAAATGTTATTTCTAACCAAGTTTCCTTAAACAACCTGACTCGGCTATTTTTAATCCACTTACTTGGTAAGAGCTGTATTAAGAGTATCACTTGGTATTTTTTTAACCGAAAGTTGGTTGATTTTAAAAAAGTGATTTTTCTGCGTGTATTTTTTTCTTTTTTAAGGTCTCAAGCTAATAAAGCGCAAATACGGATCCTTTCCACATTTCTGCTTCTGCCGCAAACCGTACATGAAATTTAAACTTGTCCATATTCTATAACGACGTTTTGTCTGGTTCGTCGATGTTATGTATGGCTTCTCATTTCTACTTGATTTTTTGCTTAACAGATCCTTTTTTTGGCGACTTTGTTCCTTTATTTTAAAAACCGTCCGCAAGAACTCTACGAGTTCTGTAAATAATGTCAATGTCATTATATGGTTTTTCAGATGCAAATTGCAGGGCCGTTTGCAGCCTTTTTAGATAGGTATACGGATTTTAAACCGGTTAGCAGAAGAACTGGATTTCGTCGTCTACGTTGAAGAATTCCTTCCGCCTGACAGCGGGTCACCTTCGTTATTAGACAACCTTAAGAAGTGGCTTCTCAATAGCCTCAACACCGACCTTAATAAGAAGCTTTTCTTATTCATCTTCATAGGGCATTATCCTTGCTTTCTAAGTCTTAATTTAATATACCTATTGAAGGTAATGAGGTACAGCAACCGACTTCCAAAATTATTTCAAAGGCGGTTAGTCCACCTTCAACAGAGTCCACAATTATACCACGTTACGCAACAGGATATTGAAATCCGCTTACGGAAGAAGCTCGCATTTGTTCTTTAACTTTATTATTTAAATTCACTTTGCATATATACTTTTTCCCGTTCACTTTTCTAACGAAATTATCTCGTTGCAATGGGGGCTATTTAAATTGGCTGACCTCCACGGAATTCATCTGCCATATACAAACATTCTGCCGTCACATATTCATAGGTTCACGCATCAAAAAACACCGGAGAATGGTAAATTAGGAAGAATCCAGAAAAGAAAACGGGGAAGGAAGAGGAAACTTTCTCAACGATTAAAGTTTACAATAGGATGTGCATACAGTCCTTTGTGCCGGCACCCTCATTCTCGGAGCGGTCTCATTTTTTTTGCGCTTTCCAACGGTATTCGGAAAGGAAATGAATAAAATAGGTGTACAGAGATGGAACGGGGGTCATAGTGCACGAAAATTTGCTCCCATCCGTCCTGTTAAAAAAGTTTTGCATTCTTTTCACTTCTTGTTGAAAGTTCCTCTTGCTCTTCGTTGAGGTTCTTCTCGCTCCAAATGGAGAAAAATCGAAGTGTTCTCTTCTTATTCTTCTCTGTTGTCGTTGTCGTTGTCGTTGTCTTTGTCGTCATCGCGAATTCAAAACTCTGTTGGAAAAATATTTTCCATTCTCTGGTATGTAACCCTTGCGAGATCGCTCATCCCTTAACCATCTTCCCTAAAACTCGTGAATATAATTTAATGCGAAAAGTTTACGTTATGATGCTGTTGGTTCTTCTTTCACAATTTTTTTTTTCGGGTCGTTCTTTGTCTGTTATTTTTGTGCAATACACTTCACAGAGCATACCTACATATTATATTCTTTTATTACAATATATCGCCCCGTTGTCGTTGTCCTTGTCGCCCGAACAAACGCCTTCGCGGAGGGAACAGATTTTAGTATGATATATTCGCAAAAGTATGAATTGTGGTTTTAATGCAGAAATATATGAAATGTTGGATTTTTATCACTTTGCATGGGTTGTGGGAAGTATAATTTTGGTTTCCCGTTTTATTTTTATTTTCTCTGTGAGAAATATTTACCCTACCAGTAGGGCGGATTTGTGTCAGTATCATGATTGTTTTGGGGTTTTAATATTATTTGTCGGTGTTTTGCAGCTACAAAAGGATGCAGAATAGAGCCGTATTTTTGAAAAGAAAGACTGTCATAAAGTAATTTGTTTGCCGTTGATTTATAGCGGTGAACAAACTAAATAAAAAAAAAATACACCAACGTAAATGAAGATGATGGCCCGGAGTTGAAAAAGTTATATTATTGGAATTTATTATCCCCTAAATGTTTCTTCATTTAGTGGCCTTCCTTTAATTTATGAACTGGATATTGGTTTAAATAGCCTTCGTAGTCCTTTTTTTTTTTACCAGAACACGGTTATTAACTCATCGCAAGTATTTTTATTTGGTTTGGTTCACTCACAATCTGGAGTAAATAAAGAAAGTTTTCGAGTGGCCTCAACCCCAAAAACTCGTTTTGCTAATGAGTCAAATATCGACTTAAATAATTCAAGCATTTCATAACTAAACTAGCTAAAATTCGCCATTTCACCTAGTATCCTAACTAAAAAATTAGTTGGTAGTGTTGAATTATCAACTTGTAATTTGCCATTTCCAATATCCAATAAATGATTAGAAAATTCGAATACTGTTTTATCGTTTTTTAATTGAACGCGCACATTTGTGGTTAGTGTGAGTATTTGTTACATGCCTCCACAAATATAGGATGGTTTTAAAAATGCATTCAATTCATCAGCAGCTTTAGATCGTGGAATAACAGGAAATGTTTGGCGAAAATCACCTGCTAACAATATCACGGCACCACCGAAAATCCGTTGATTCCCACTTAAATCTTGCAACGTTCCATCTAAAGCTTCCAAAGACTTTTTGTCAGCCATCGTGGATTCATCCCAAACAATTATCCTACATTTCTGCAAAACTTTTCGCATGATGAATCCTTAGAAATTTTGCGTGTAGGTGGTTCAGTAGCATGCATGTTCAATTGAAAATTAAGTGCAGAATGTGCAGTTCTTCCACCTTCCAATAACGTAGCTGCAATTTCAGAAGAAGCGAGTGCCAATCCAATTTGGGTTACTGATCGTATGGTCGCTAGAAGTAGTGAAACCAAAAATGTTTTTCCAGTTCCACCAGGTGCGTCTAAAAAAAAACATGCCACCCCTTTAATTACAAACAGCATGCATGATTGCATCATATGCACGTTTCCGTTCAATAATTAATAATGTGCTTAAAAATTGGACCGATCGTGTAGGCTACTGCATGGCCAGCTGAGGCAGCCATTTGAATGAAATTATTTTCCATTATTAACCGGAAGGATTGTACTTTCAAATAAAAAAAGAAATTTGAGAAAATATTCAGTAGTTTTTTTTTATAGTATTTTAAAAAAAAAAAAAGTTATTTGGCGGACCCTGTAGTACCCTTTTCGAGCTGAATCTCTTATCCAATAATATGCACTCAATTTATGTGTGTGCGAAAATATTCAAAATATAAAAATACTCAAAAAAATTTTCTATTAAATTGGCCTAGAATTTTGTTTGCTTTTTCTGAATGCATTTTGAAGCGATTGTTGCATTTCTTGACCATTTTTCTGACACGATTCTCGGAGTGCTTTTTTTATTGTTTACAAATGTTCAGTACTCCATTTGTTTATCAAGCAAAAAGTTAGTTAGTTGTGTACTTTTTCTACTCAGTAGTCGAAAGTTTCTGAGCTGGATACATGAAATCAAATTTTTAAAATCAAAAATTGTTAACATATCTTGTCACTGTCCTTTGATTGGAAGGCAATTTTGACTAAACATTTACTATTCACAAAAAAAGTATTTTTAGTTATTAAAGGTAAACAGTCTTCTTGATTCTGGCCAATCATTAGGCGAAACAACGATAGATCGTTCTCATAGTCTCATGAATTGCCGATATTGGAAGTTGATCTCCAGGTTTAGGCAAACATTTTGATACAGCACTTTTCAATGAAAAGTCAACACGTTTTTCAGATGCTTATGCACTGCTAGAATGGCGCTTGCGATCCATGTTGCAATAAAAAGAACTGGTAACTGGTAACTGGTGGTCCAAATAGAAGTAGCTTTTTTTAATAAAATTAAATTATTTCTTTGTAGAATACAATTTCATTCATGGGGCAGCTTCGGCTGGCGTCACAGTAGCTAACACTGTCAATTTATTTCAAGACCTTGTAAACTATTCATGGCTCTATCAGAAGAAGGGCGGAAAGACTGTATCGTGAATCACTTCTGGATTATCTGCATAACATTGATCTTCGCGGCACCTCACAAAAGAAATCGAATCGCCAATTGCCATGGTCAACATGTTTACCGAACTTTGCGAGCAAAAGATCGAATAATAATTGGGATGTGTGGCACCATAAGTCTTCCTGTAAAAACGAGAGATCGCCCAAGTCCATGTCCCAGGTTGCGAAAAGTAGCACTTGTTGTCAAATGAGTTAAACTTGGAATGCACTACGGCAGTCGACTGCTGTCTGGACTAGGGATATTCTTCGGAAGCTATATCTGCGATTTCTTTAGCGAGACGTATCAGTATAAGCCTGGCCCGTTCAGATGTTGGTTATTTTTGCATAAAATAAAAGTTTTATAGAGAGTCAAACCTCATAACCATAAGAGGTGTACCAAAATCATTTTGAAGGCACGCCATCATTCTCAAAAACAAACGTCCATCTAGGTATAACTTTCCCTTCGAAATTATATAAATTCAACAGCACAAAAACATAAGAGAAAACAGCCCATTCCAAGCGCTTTTAGCTCCCATCCAGTAATAATTATATTGCATTTTAATAAACACACATTATGCGCACTACAACAAATTAGTTGTCGTAAATAAGAAAATTAAATTCGTTTACTTTTCCCCTGTGATTCTACGTCAAAATGAAGACAAATGAGAAAGAAATACTAAAGGATGTTCTTTCGGGAGCCACTCTAAATGCACCTGCTCCCATTTGCGTAATTAAATTTGTTTCGCATTTGACATTAAATTCACATAGCACTGCGTTGACGACATAGAAGACTATAACTACGCAGAGAGGATGCGGCAGTGTATGGCACTGCTGGGTTCGCGCGCCAAAATGTTCTTCCCACTTCATTCTGGAGTGTTGCGCTTGGATATTTTTCGTACTGCCAATGCTTCGCATACATCCCTATGCAGTTGTTGTCTGCATTTGTTAAAGCCACACACACACTTGCGTTAACATCAACTTTTCTTCATGGAAGCCCTTCATCCACTTGAGAATATTATGCGCTTAACATCGCTCTTATTACATTGTAATTACATAAGTACTTTACTTCGCTTCCAAGTGCAGGAGGTTCATACTCATTGACTGTATGTGAGGTACTGTGTTTGTGTGCGCTAGAGTTGACTGCTATGCAAAGCCTTTTTTTGCATACAGGAAATGTTCACACTAATTCGCATCCCCCACCCCAACGCGACGCCCTACATTGAGAGTCTACTTCGCTCAGCATTTCGAGAATATTCACAGAAATGTTGAGTTTTTTTGTTTTTTTCTTTTTCGTTTCCGCAGAAAAGTTTAGCTAATGAATTTTAATTATTTTAAGTAAGCACTAATGAATGAGTGATAAAAGAATGTCACGATCACGTTGGTAGTGGGTAGTAAGTTGAACAATCTGTTGACTTTAGGGCCCCATTTTCAAACGGAACCAGATTGATAGAGGAAGTTGTCTAGGCCACGGAAATGAAAATGGAAAGGGGTTGGTAAATAACCTTGTTATGTGGTTATGTATGGGATTTTTTTTTTTGTTTTCCTGAATATTCTTCACCAGAATACTGTCGACTATGATTGACTGAATGCACTAGCGATTTTGACTGCGAAAAACAAGGATGTCGTGCATTTTAATTTTGTCATTCAAAATCATGTACGAATTTTATGAAGTCCTTAGATATTCCGGGCTTGCCGCCACACAGTTTCAAATTCAAAGTCCGCTTAGTTATAATTTTGTTGCGAAAACCTCAATGAAGCGAAACTTTTAAACGTAACGCATTTGATTATGAAGAATCTCAAATCAAATCGACAATGATATACCTACTTTAGTTTTTACTTGCTACTCTATTGAATATAACTCTTGAATAAAAAATATGAATTGACCGAATTACATGAAGCAGCACGTGTACATTCGGAATTATTATTTTCATTACATTCACGAATATGGGCGGAACGAAATTCGCCGGTTCAGCCAGTATTAAATAAAACAAAAGGTGTTTGTCCGGAATAAACCCTAAAACTGCTTCACAAAATTGACTTAAGTTTTCACAGATGCAAAGCAGCAAATGCCCGCAAATATTTTTAAACGCATTATAAAATTATTCCATTCTTATTAGTATAGTTTTGACGATCCAGTAGATTTAATTCAGTGGGTACACGTACAAGGCATTTCTTTTAACCAATTATCCCAGCAGGTATCTCGTCGAACTGCCTTTTAAAATTAACAATTACCAAAAGGCACAAGGCTCACCTGTGAAAGCGTTCGGCCCATAATAAAAGCCAAGCAATAAAACGCCAATAAAAAATCCCCAAATTCACACCTCCTTATGCAATACAATAACTCCGCGAGTAGGGGATTCTACATAAAATCAACCGCAGCCGTGCCGCCCATTGCACCCCTAATACAAGCTTAAACGAATTTTTTAATGTTCAATAAATTAAAGTGGGTTAATAAAAAAGCATTTATATCCGCATAAACAAGAGCGTGTCCCTTAATGCCAAACGTCCCATAAATACAACTGTAATTGTCCTATCAAACTCAAAAACAACATCCCTGACACCAATAAATACACAATATCCTTGGGAAAATTTCTACGAAGTCAGCCCCATTCATGAGTTACCTAAGACGAATCTTTTTCGCCTTCGGGCGTTTCAACATTAGAGAAGGACATTATAATTTCAAATTGGCTTGATAATACGCCCACTATTGAACGAAGGCGGACTTTAGTATATGTTTGTGAGTGCGTATTTATTTTTGAATTGTTGTTGTCTCTTTCAGATCCACCACAAGTGGCATTATCGCTGGGCTCCACATTGAAACCAGATGACATTAAGGAGGGTGACGATGTGTACTTTGAATGTCACATTAAAGCCAATCCCAAGGAACATCGAATAACTTGGTCGCACAATGTAAGTTATTTGCAATGACTGTACAATTTTTTTTAATAATTCAGACTAAATTAGCATCAACCGATATTGATTGATATTGATCTTTAGATCTGTCAGAATATTTCTTTGTTTTAACATTTAATAGGATTGTCTATGTCTGATGCGAAGCACGCGTTTCTCACATCTCAAATGCAAATAAAAACGCGACTTTAAGTTTTCCCTGATGAAAACAGGTTAAACAAGATCGATTACAAGTATATCGCGGCATAGTCTCCGACTTCGATTCAGCCAGTAACTACAGCATAAGTCGAGGTACGTTTGCATGTCCCAATAAATACGAACGTTTTAAGGAGTCGTTTGCAGCTGTGCTTAGGGCGCAAAGGCGGGCGGTTAGAATGCCAGAATGCCATTAGAATTGATGCCTCTCGTGTGTTGTGTGAATGGTTTTAAAAGGCAACCACGGTGAAGGATCGCATGGTGTAGCCTTTCAAGACTAAAGGAGGTGGTTTCCTGGGAAGCATGTACCAAACGTCTGTGGAATATGTCGTATGGAAGAATGTCGGAATATTTCATACAAGATGCCATCTGTAATGACCTCTGCCTAAGACTGATCTTCAGTGTTTATGAATGCAATTTTGGGACAAGCAAAACTTTCTGTTAGCCAACGGAAACAGATCATAGACATTGCAGGGAATTTGTCTTTTAGGATACATGTGGCAAGCATAAATTGAGTGCATATCAATTTCACCTGGAAAATCATCTGCCCTATGTTTTGGGACCTAGAGTTTTTAGGGTCTGAGCTCTACGTTTGAAAGAAAAATGCTTGAAAGCAGTTTTCGGATTTGGAAATGAACGCAAAGAGAGCGAATGCTGTACAGGAATGTGCAAGTAGCTTTAAAAACCAAAACCCATTGTCGTCGGGTGTTCGAGCAAAGAAACAGTAGGTAGTGCTCCAGTCACGAGGATCTTCTAGTCCATGTCCTCAGGTTCGAGAGCATAAGAAAGATCGAACCTCTGTTTCAAAAGCATGTACAGAGCCAAAGCGCTGGTTCTATACAACTGGAAGACAAATGGATGTATACAGAGGATGAGATAACGTGTTTCTGTTCGCGCACCTTAAAAGATCGTCTCGTGTGATTTAAACAAACGATTTATGATGGTGGTGGCTTACTAGCGACTATTACTTTGATTGAGGTACCTTAATGTCCCGATCTTTAAATTTGTTTCCCTTCGCTGAACTAATGCCGCCATTTTACGAGTATAATGTACTTCGAAATGATGTGTTCATCCAATTTCATTGGATTTAGGAACGATATAATTGGAAGTAGCTAGCAAACTTGTTCGTGCAAACGAATAAGAACAATATACCTAATTGCAGGAGTTTGTAAATTGAACCTTAGTCGTTTGCTTTCCCAAACCGTTGATACTTCCCTACTTGGGCTTTTACATAAAAGCATGGCTGCACAAAAAAGTCCACCCACATCCATCCTTCTGCCGTTTTGGTTGCTTGAAAAATTGCTTTATTATTCATCATCAGTGCTAAAACAAAAAGTCTCAATTCAGATTCCGACATGTCTATGCGTGAATGTATATACGAATATCCTTCCGACCAAGAATCAAGAATCTGAACGTACTACACGACTATACCACCGTGATGAAGAACACAAAAGAATAACGACTCCCCCTTCTCGAAATGTTAACTAACACGTTTTAGCCCGTGTAGAATACAAACGACAAAAAAAAAAAAACGAAACAAAACAAATGGAAAACATTTCAGCGTTAATTTAAGGACGAAAAAGGCCAAGTTTTGAATGCTCAACCCTTTCACTGTAAACATATTTCAATATGAAAGGCAAACATGCAAACAAACGGCGCGCTCATAAAACAGCAAACTCCTGCTCGAAATAGAATGATGAGTGTGACTGCCGGGGGCCACCCTTTTCAGCAAATACACATTTTTTGCAAGCAAACATTGTTAGAGGTATGAACTCATCATACGCATGTATGTCATTATCCTTAGGCGGACATACTTAAAAAAAAAAAATAAAAAAAAAATTCTCACTCAAGCAAAGGTGGAAGAATTTTTTATAAAGTCCTAGAATTTGTTTTGCCTCAGCTCCCCTTAATGAAATACACATATAGGGAGGTCTCGAAACACACAAGATGAACAAACTTTTGTGTATTCCCTCGAAAGGACATTCCCTGCGAATCGGTAACATACCCAGAGCCAGACCCACCAAAGAATACTCTTGAGAGCAGTGGCGTAGTGAGGGGGGGCAAGGTGGCACAGGCCCCGGGCGGCATTTTGATAGGGGCAGCAATTTGAGCGGCTACAATTTTTAAATATACGAATCTTTCAAAATGGTTTCTTTTTTCAGTCCAACGACTTTATTTAAAAAGTTTACCAGCTTTAACACTGCTTCGCAGTAAGTAATCAGACATTCCTTGTGTTGCTTAACAACAAAATCCAATGAACGCTGCTCCCTAGCATGCAACTAAATTTTATCAGAAATGACAACCCAACTGGGGACTGGAGTTCTAGCGAATAAGTTATTTTGTTAGGATATTGGACTAGTTGACGCAAAAAAAAAGATGCATATGTGTTTAGTTTGAACAGTTCACTTGTCCTTGTCCATGTTCTTTTAGTTGAAAAAATTATAGGTGTTTCCTCTCTAAACTGACAGTCTTTTCCTAGTTACACTGTTTTTTTTTTTTTTCTTGTGGGTACACTATTTCGGATTAAGTTCGTGTTATTTTTTGATTTGTACTAGATATCGAATATAAGAGCATAAAAATAAGAAGTTGTAAGTTGTGTTTTTAAACATCCTCATGAAAATCAAAACTAAACAGTTATCCCGTGTTGTGCCGATGCGATGTGCAGTGCATAGAATATCTAATTTAAGTTATATATTTATTACCAAAAATTACCCGATTGTTTGAAACGCCTTTAGTAGGAACGTGGTAAAATTTAGAAATTTCACCAAATGTAGAAATTTTACCAAGTTTATTGACATACATAAGTGTAGGTAAAATTGGTTAAAACCATAAAAAATGGATTTTTTTTTAGTGTATGAACAAATTACTAGGGGCGGCATAAATTGGGTCTGCCCCGGGCGGTCCCAACCCACGCTACGCCACTGCTCGAGAGGAGTTCTCGCTCAAAAGAAGAAGAAAACATCCTCGATGAGAGATGCGAGTTTAAATTTTCATAATGATAGCACAATTAAGCTGAAGCGAATACGGCAAGGAGAAAACTTTCTTCTAAAGGACATTTCTACTTGAATATATTTTATTTATTCTTTTCCATTATGTTTGGGAATTTTTTCCCATTCAGCACATCTCGGGGAAGCTCTTCCCATGCCGGCCGCTGCCATCCTCACAGCGGAATCAACTTATGTATGGTACTATTTGCAATCGTGTCGTTGGAAATGTTGTTTGTTAATTTAATTTCGGTGCTCCTTGGATGGATCTACTTTTCACCTTCGAGCAAATGGGGATGAATGCTGCTGATGGCGATGTAAAGTATGCATGTTCAAGAGTCTCTGGCGAGAGCGCATGTAGATACAAAACGTTTTATGTACGTCGGTTATACGCTTCGAGAAGCTGTTTGCTCTCAAATTTCAAGTTTATATGTATATCTCCATTGTTACGTGTAAGTTTTGCGAAAACTTTGCACTTAGTCAAGCGTTTTCATTTCAAGAAAAGAAAGAAAAATGTTCGTTTCATATCTGAGATTTATCTTTTGGTTCGCTCATAATGGATAATTGATTCGCCCTGGAGATGTTTAAAAGTAAATTTTTTCTACTAAATGAGGAAGTAAATATAAGACAGATGAGCGCAAATATGTGTTCTCCTAGGGGTTCCTCCGCACAGAGGAAGAAATTGGTTTCAGAGTTTCGAGAAGTGGAAATTGCAGAATTTTATCTGATTGAAAGGCACTTGAGTTTTTGTTTGACAAAGACTGACCTTGGACGTTGAGAATTGTAGCTACCTTCCTGAAAGAATATTCCCAAAATGCCCGTTGGAAACGGTTTTACTAATGTAATTGGTCATGGTCATGGTAAAAGTTAGATGTTCCGGAGTTTCCTTAAAAGAAGAATTTAACTTCCGATTAAGCATTTTATCAAGGTCGGACATTGTGCCAGTAGTGTTGACTTGGAACGACAGCGTGTCAAAATTTGTCACGAAAATTGACACGTGCTACCGAAGCTTTAGTCCATTGAAAAGAGTCGCGTCGATCCTATAAGAACGCACTTCTGACGAAAGAACTTATTGGCAAACTATTTTTTTTTTTTTTTTTTTCTTCTTTTATCGCGATTGCTTTGCATGTTCGATTTGCCAAAAACATAATTTTTTTTTGTGTTCCGGGGCAGTTCTGAGAAATTTCACTAATACAAATGTTAACGACACACAACTGGTGTTTACTAATCCGTCGGCTGGATGCTTGTTCTTGTTCAAAGTCCATTTTTAAAAATGTTGGGAAATCGATTTTTTAAGTTAAGATTGAAAAATGTTGTTTATATCAGAAAATTTCGAATGGTATTGATTTTTTTCAGAAAGCCTTGACAATTTTGTTTATAAGACAAGTCACAGAAATTGTTTTTCTTTTGTTTTTAATTAGTTATGAATTACAATCAACGAGGAAGTCATTTTGGATACTGAGCAAAATTGTATGGAGTGATCACAAGTTCGTAAAATTTTGGTCGATATTTAGCAGAAAAACTCAATATTGAACAACATAGAAAACAGAACATAAAAAGAGAGGAAACATAGAGTTGATTATGTTATATAAAGGGTTTTCCACAATAAGAGGTGTTATTTTGGTATTCAAGGAAAAATGGAATTTTTTGAGATAAATGATCGGATGTTTATTTCATAATAAAGAGGAAGGTATGCCGTTAATAAGGAAGAACAACATAAGCCAAATGGCCACCACGAGCACGCATACAGGACCATATCCTTTTCATGAAATTTTCCATAACCAAATCGCAAAGTGGCTGCCCTATGTCCTCGATAGCCTCACGAATTTTATCTTTGAGATCTTGATTCAACGCTGGGCTGTTGGCGTAGACCTTATCTTTCACGTGGCCCCAAAGGAAGAAGTCGCAAGGTGTTAAATCACAAGATTTAACCAATTGTGATTACCTCTTCGAGGGATAACACGGTCCGGAAACTGTTCCCGTAAAAGATCAATACTTTCGTTGCTTGTGTGGCACGTACCGCCGTTGAGAGTAAACGTTGTCCAGATCAATACCATCCAACTCCGACCTTAAAAAAATCATTAATCATCTCTCGATAGCGCAATTCATTCACCGTAACTGTTGCTCCAACCTCATTTTCGAAAGAGTAAGGTCCAATGACCCCGCAGGACCATAAACCGCACCAAACAGTCACACGTTGAGGATGCAGAGGCTTCTCAACAGTAACTCTTGGGGTTTCCGAGCCCCAGATGTGACAATTTTGCTTGTTGCCGTAGCCACCAATGTGGAAATGATTTTCGATGGCATTTCGGATCATTTTCATGCATTTCAAGGACCCACTCAGCAAAGACACGACGTTGTTGATAATCCGCCGGCTTACGTTCTTGTGTTAACTGAACTTTATAAGCCTTAAAACCCAAGTCTTTATGCAAAATACGGTGTAATGACGTTTGTGGAATGCCCAATTCCAAAGAACGACGAGGAATGGACAAACCTGGGTTTTCTTCAACACTTTGGGCTACAGCAGCAATATTCTCAGTTGTTCTTGAGCGACTTGCACGGGTTTTATTCTTCACATCACTAACTTTTCCACCAATTTCCGTATTGCGGTCCGACAAGGTGCTTCACGACGACCAAAAAATGCTTTAGTTTGCGAACTGTGACTGCAAGATTTCACCATTTTTGTAGTGAATTTTAATAATTTCAATGCGTTGTTGAAGCGTATATCGTTCCATTTTTAGTAATGGCGTAGTTTCTACTTGTCAAATGTCAAAGAATAAAAGCGTCAAAAGTGACAGCTACCGAAATAGCGGGTCATTCACAATAACACCTCTCATTGGAAAACCCTTTAGAACAAAATGACCTGGCAAAAGTTTTCTCTGTAACTTGAAAACTAAAAAAGGTAGAACAAAATGGTTTGCGCCAAAGACTGTCCCAAATTGTGAAGACTGCATACCTAACTCAATTTCGTAAAAAATGGCATTTAGAACAAGATAGCATCCAGGCGAAAAACTGTGCACCGTTGGACGGATTGATTTTTTAGCTGAATTATTCATTTTACGCGCCTGGAAAATAATTTTTATATAAAACTTTATCTAAATGCGTTGGTATACATATTATACTTATTAAGTGCTTTTTGCGGCCAACTTAATTCACACCAAAAAATAATAAGACTCAGGTTATATGTTCGATTTGGCAGCAGAAATCCGAAATCCCAGAGTCATTGAAAACGAGCTTTGGCCCTGAAGACGTGGTTGAGTTTTAACAAATGGCTAGAATTCTTTACTACCAAGGGTAAGGGTACAGTAAAATATTAGAAGAAAGGATTTTATAGCCAGCCAAAGCTTCCTCAAAAGAAGTTAAGGCCCTTTCAAAAGGATTTCTAATAGTTTTTTTTGTGTTGGGTTGGTGTATTCGAATTTCGCTGAAACGACAGAATGGTACGCTTTTCAGACTTGAATGCTTCTGAGAATTTATCTGGATGAGAAGTGAGGACCAAGTCCAAAGTGTTGCTGGAATGATCTGAATAATCTGGAATTTAGATAGTTTAGATCTGAAAATAACCTTCCTTCGGGTGCTGTCTGTCTAAAGGAGAGCCAATAAGAAACCCAGCAACGAAAACATCAGTATAAGAATACTGCGAAACAATCCCTAACATGATGTTGGACAGCTCATCAAACTCGATTAAAATAATAAGAGCAGTCAATGCTTGGACTTCCATAGAAAAAAGTCAACAATTTGTTATTTTGCTTACCATTTTTAGTTAAGTTGGGGCGAATGGTCATCGCGGACAAAGGTAGCGAGATGGCGATTTAAGAAGAATAGAGCGATAGTTAGGTGGCACGCTGGTCAACCTATTACAACAGCCGGTTTGAATTGGAAATGATGGACATATGCAAAGAAAGCCCCGAAATTTGCAAACTTCACTCCTATGGTGAATGTGCTCCTAGCACCATTCCACCATGCCGGGCACCATAATTCTGTTCCCGCCATGCCAAAGAGTCATTTATCCCATTCATACTACCCAGATCCACTTATATGAACCGACCCGGGCATAACCCACGTATCCCAGGAATGTCTGGGATATTATTTCATATTAGAATGCACGCTTCGCACAAATGTCAGTAAATTTTGAAAGCGAAGATGAAATCTCTCTTTCCGCTGTTGGAGGGAAGTAAAATAATCTTGAATGAAATTTCCACTTCGCCGTCACAGCATGGATGGGATGATATTGTAAAAGCTCATTTCAAATACACGCAAAAATGCACACAAGTATCATAATGCTGCATGCGAGCATTCTCCAGGAGAGCCACCGAACGACAGCACTATCTGCACGGATCTGGGCATTACTGGCAACAGTAGCTATTCGAGTATTAGCGAAGAGCCCCATCACTCAAATTCTACAAAGTGAACACTCCTACACTCTACACATATGCAAATAGGATAATTTCTATTTTTCCACCCAACATAACCAGCCACCAGCATCGTATTGAGAAATGCCAGCGCAGTAAAAGGACATTTTACAGTTCTACCCAGAGTGTGGATGAAAAAATAAAACAGCGGAGAAAAAAAAGACTTCACTCATCAGGATTATTGCTCAAAGGAGCACTGTTCTACATGCACACATTTACTTAAGTGTGTTTCCACCACTTTGGTTCGGTTTTTCTTCTTTTTTTTTTTGCATTTTCCCCAGCAATTGCTGAACTGTGATGTGATAGTTTTGAGAATTGAAATTAAAGTTGGAAGTAGAACCAGTTCTGGAGCCAGCAGAGTTGAATATATATATCCAGGTAACATGATGATGAATACAGGACTTTGTTAAGTAGTTGTGTGTGCTGAGTGTGAGAGTCACAGCCACTTTACCGCTATAGCACTCCTGGAGCGCTCGTACAAATTGCAAACAGAAAAGCAAAAGTAGAATACAAATAAATTCGGATGCAATTTCTATGATAGGTTGCGGTGAAAGCAACAGCAATAGTACGACGAGCACCAGCGCCAACCAACAGAAAACAGAAGTTGAGAAGTGTGGTAATCGGTGTGGTTTTGCACACACACACTCCCTAGAGATGGCTTCCTCGCAATAAACTATGAATAGCAACCAATTACGTTCAACACCGGCAACTTACAGTGGCACTAATGCATAGCATATGTGCTGCCACTTATGCAGAGTACTAGCGAGAAGAAATATTCTTTTAATTGGTTTTTGTGCTGACGCGAAAAATGTTGAGCAAGATATCTAGCAAAATATAGGTCACAGCATCAGCTTATATGTGCACTTGTTATTCGATTTTGAATCCTTTGGTTGGTATCCATTTGAATATCGATTTTAATTAGACGGGCTTGCGCTGATGTGGATAAGTTGACAACGCGACAAGATATACACGTTCGGTGGTAAGAATATTGGGAACGTGTTTTAGGTACCAACTGTATGGCAAACATTTGTCGATGCCCCTGTCTAGCACTCGTAAGAGGATGGTCTTTGGTCCTGTTCAACATTATGTGTTTGGGAGGTACAAATTGGAACAGTCTTATGTATCATGACAGCTATGGCTTCTGCCAGCGAACGAATTCCATTTGCAAGATGGCGGAATACATCCGGTGCCGCGTGGAGCCGGCCTTGATTTTGTTAAGTTCGACGAAATTAAATAAATCAATGTATTTACTTGATTAATGCGTCTCAGGTTTGATCACCGGAAAATCACAGATCATATTTTTCTTTGTTTTGTCCACTCTCGAAATTATTAATAACTAATCCTAACTTTCATGCTTTAAAAATCGGCCAGCTGATATTACCATCATAGTAAGAAGAACGCGTCTATTCAAAAAAAGCTTTTAACTTCAAAGCGGAGAGTCCCGCATCAGAAGTAATTTTAACTACGATCAGTGATTCATAGACGTGTAGCTAAGAGTACAAAGCATTCAAGTATATAGAAGCTAATCTACCCTAGCCCATATAGGGAAGGTCCTATCTCTTTGTCCCCCACAACGATAGTAACTGCTGTACTTAAGAAATCCGACATAGAATCAAACTTATTTTGTTGCTAAAATGAAAGCATTAATGAAAGCATAAATAATTTTAAAAATATGCGGCTTTTTCGACATTCGAATCTGTTGTCAGTTGCTTCACTGGTACGTCGATGTTACGCCTTCAACTGAAGCGACGGTCCTATAAAATCCGCCGCATATTTGTTGCAGAAAATATAATATTCTGTTTAACTTTATTCCAAAGACAAAATTTCTAAGTTTGAAGGTTGTAGCAATGAATGTGCCACATGTAAGGTTTATGGCAATTGACAGTTTCTCTCATTTGATTAATATTTAAACCACACAAACGTGCTATATACCAGTTTGTGAAAACTGTCCACAGATTCAAAGTGAACGGGAATGTAAAACATTGTTTCAATTTATTTTTTAGTTTGTATAAATCGATAAATTTATTTTTGTGAACTTTAAATGGTTGGGCCAGGCTGCGCTCTCACAATCTGGACCAATAATTATGAAATAGAGTTCGCCCCAGTGATAGAAAATCTACCATTATATTGAACTGGCTTACACACAGCAAATTGGAACACAAATTGTGGACAGCATTGCATCTCTGCAATATCTACTCAAGAAAAAAAAAGTGCGAGTGTCACTTGCGCACCGAAGTTTCCGCATTTCTTTAGAGTTGGATAACTTGCGAACAAATAACAAATAGTAGTAACAATAGGCGTTTTTCTTTTCTAGTTCAGAGCAGAAGCTGAAGAGCACGCTCTATGAGCTCAGAATAAATTGACTGAGCAAGCTGAGGAAAAAGCTGATTACACATGTACAAGCACACTTCCAGCCACATATGATAGAAAAAGAAACAGGAAAAACAAAGAACATCAGAATGCTCTGAGCACACTCGGTTCAGAAAAGAAAAACGCCTAATATGTGTGGATGAGAGTGAGTAATAATAATTAGTTGGCGCAACAGGTCCGAGGGACCCAAGGCTTAGCTTCTCACAACCATTCGTTTTGCGTGAGTTTCATTTTTGGAACGAATGGAAGGGATCTACAATTTTATGCCGATTCCAAACAGCTAATTGAGAACCTCTAAAGACAGTTATACTCTCGGATGCTTGTCAGACGTTCGCGAGAGGCGGCGCAGTAGAAAAAACCCTAAGTTGGAATTTGGGATTTTGCGGGATTCGAACCTGGGACCCCTCGCTAAGTAGTCCAACACACTAACCACTAAGCCACTGCGCCTATGAGGAGTATCCATTGGAAAAGTTCCAATGAGAATGAGTAGAGTTGAGTATTCATTGGAAATTCCAATTGGAATTGATTAAGAGAACACACAAACAATGAATGAAAAATGGTAAAAAGGAGCGTACTTTATATAGTGATCGACAGTTTTTTGTAAATATCTTTTAAAATATTAACTTTTCCACAAAACAGTCTTCGCCACCTATATAGCTACGAGCATGATCTACAAGAAAGCTGTTCATCCATTTTTCTGTAAATCAAGAAATAAACAGCTTTTGTTTAATTTCATCAAATCACTCAGTACTCTAAAACCAGTCGATGTATCGCTACCATTTGTCGTTTAACTAGAGGCTATAACGGATGTTGTGTGCAAATTTCAGCCTTCTACGTCAAATAGTTTCTGAGATAGACAGGTACAAAAGCGAAACTAATAAATTAGGTTTTTTCCCTCTGGGTACGGAACCTTAAAAATCAAGCGAATATTTTTGTGGTTAAGGTTAAGGTTACGGCAGTGAAAGTGGTTCTTAACTATTTCGCTTCGCCTATTTATAAAGATGAAATAAAGTCATTTATACAACATCCGATATAGGTGCCCTTCGATGACGTCTACAGAAGTCTACAAGTCGGAAAAATATATCAATCTATCAATAGATAACGGAAACACCGGCTCAACAGTATTTGGTCTTAGTTTACACATCCAAGAATATATTTATCAAATTAATCTCATTAGACGATTTCGCCAGCATTAACCCGGAGAAGCTACAATTAAGTATACTAATCTATATCTTCGCATCCTCATTAGGAACAACGTTTGCCTTTTTTATTCTTTTCACACACCCCGCAGCAGACATTTCAATAACCTCCTTCCGAAGTGATACCCTCATTAAAAAGGCTCAGAAAAATCAATATTTTCTCGTAATAAAATGTTTGCCACACGAAAAAAGAGGGAGTTCACTAAAATTTAAGCCCCAACCAAATATTGGTTCTAACGAATCTTTCCGAACACACAAAAATCCTTAACATACCTACAATCCTGTCATCTAACACATCCAAACACAACACTGCCCGATATAAAGCCTTCGACCGTGTGGAGAAAACAATAGCGAACAGCTCACATGCATTTGGAAGGCTTTGCTCAAAATTCATCTAGAAACATTTTCAGGATATTTTCCGTAAACCCATCTCGTATATATTTATAATATTTTCATTCATTCAATCACTAATTTTGTACTTTTGTGTCTATCCTTAGGGTGTGCCTGTTACTCAGAATGTTTCCTGGGGAGTAATCATTTCAACAAGATCCTTGGTCCTGCAGAGAGTTGCTCGCTTGCATGCTGGACTCTATGCTTGCTCGGCTGCCAACGATAGAGGGGAAACACAAAGTGCCTTAGTTAATTTGCGAATAAGATGTAAGTACAAAGGATATACATCATCCACACCAATACACTGACACATGAATTTATTTGTGTATGTTTGAGGTGAACTTTCCTTTATATAGAATAAATCCGCCTCCCTGCACGTGACCATACACCGAGTCACTCATGCCCACAACCACCGCAGAAGGACTATGTACACCTTGGCCCATGATTTAATTATTATGACTTAAACATAATACTAAACGGATCCTATTCGGGTCTTAATAAGATGTACACAAAAATGAACAACTCTTGCTCGAATGCTCAAAATGGATGCCGTTGTCGTCCTTGTCGTCGTCGTTTGGTGAGCAAGTCATGTGGGTTTGAATATGCCCGAAGTGTGTGTAATGTTTAATTTTCCCCTTGACAACAGAGCACAATGATTATGATATTTGTTACTGTATGTTTCGTGATTCCCGGGTGGCATAGTATTGGGTGTATCCAAACAAATCAGCCTGGATCAGGATATGTAAGCTATTAGTGTGAGCATCCGGCCGAAGTACTAGTATACTGAAAAAATAAACACCCAAAACACAGCAAAGAAACGTAACCGATGGATGGTGGTTCACATCCTTGGTCCTTGCTTTTGTTCTGATTTCGTATGAGCTTTCCGTCTAATTAAGCTTACAATGTTTTTGTTTTTCCTGTTTGCTTATGTTACTCTTTTTTTTATTTGAGTTGCCGACTGTATCCTGGCATTAGTCGTGGAACGGCAGCAGACTTTGCTGCTTCATTGGTATGTGCTCTACGAGTAATGCCAGAGGGCAGAATTGTGAACGATGGGGAAAAGGAAAATTGTGAATGCTTAGGAAATTAACAAGACTGGCATTTTTCGTTTGCAATGTTGGTTTTTTAGTTTAAGCTGTAGGACGTAGGAGATAAAACACGGAAGCAAAATGAATGCAGTTTAATTAGATTTTAAATCAAGGAATGAGTGCAAGTAATTTTATTTGAATGTTGTTTTAGAACTTTGGTCATGTGCGAGTGTATGTATGTAGTTGGGAAGGAAAACTCGTGCAGTCAACATGTTGAGGTTAAAAAGTTTTAATTTTCAACTTTGCGTCTGTTCGAACTGTAACAGGTTGTAGAGTGAATTCGTTAGAAAATAAGTCTTATTACAAATCATCATTTTTGTGTGTAAGCTTGGTCCTCCCGTTGTGAGGACGTGTGCCTAGGATCCTGCAAGGAGCGCAATAGTTCTACTATAGTTTTACTTTATAATTTTTTTTTGTTTTGGAAAACCATCCAAAAACTTTATAAAAATAAATGCATTCTACAAATAAAATTTTATAACCATAGTCATGTCCATCTGATGCTCATCTATTGGACCACTGAACTTCCGGCCAACTTATCAACATATCTTTTTTCCATCAAAATAATCTCTATGCAACCACAGTTTGGCAGTGGCTTAGTTTTTAGTGTGTTGGACTACTATGCGAGCGGTTCCACGTTCGGTCCCCGGAAAAACACAAATAACATGTTTAAGGATTTTTCCACAGCTCCACCTTTCGCGAACGTCTGACAAACTTCCGAGAGTATAACTGTCACAAAAGCGCTTCTCAATTAACTGGCCTCGGTATAAATTTGTAGATCCGGTCCATTCGTCCCAAAAACGAATGATTGTGAGAAGCTAGTCCTAGTGACATTACGGACCTGTTGCGCCGACTGTTGATTTTTTGTTAACCGTTGTTTAATCTGATTTAAATGTCCCAAAGTTAAGTTGCCGCATATATGAGTTGAAGTGGATGAACTCGTTCCAAATTCAGGAGGCTTAAAGACGCTCTTTAAGTTCTTTTTCGCTGCCGTTCGTCTCGTAATTATATAACAAGCATCAGAGAGTATGAAAACTGCTACGAAAAAGCTTTTTTAATCAGTCGCTCAGCATAGAATTGTAGAACCTTTTCATTTGTTCTCGAATTCTCCTTTTTACAATTTTTAACACAGGCTATAAAGTCAAAATCTAAAGGCATTTATGTGGAATAAAAAAAAAAACAGTTAAACTTATCAAATCCTTATAAATAGCAAACTCAAAAGTTTTATACAAGATTTGCTACTGCTCACTGTTCAAATCAAGTACGTCAAGTAACCTTTTAATTAGAGGTATTCAGAACGGTCCCTATCTCCTTATTTTTTAATAATCATTTGTATAGCTAAAACCATAACACGTTTTATGAATTTCATGCCTTCAAACACGAAGTCATCTGATTGAAAATGATAGATGACCGACTATATGATGAAAAGATATAGTGTACACGGAAAATGATGACCTTCACCATGTCATGTTTTCTTTCACGCGATAGCAACCCGTTTTCGGTATTGAAATCCTCTGTCAATACCTTATCAGCCATCAACGATTGAGACTTTTGTTTATCCAAGTAATAATACCAGGGGTTATTGACATGTGTTGGGCAAGAAAAAATATTTTTTTTACACAGTTTTATTTTATTTTTTGACATAAGACCTCCTTTGACATAGACACACTCAGCTCAATGATGTTCCACCTTCTTAGGCCCTCCAAAAAATAGTGTGCGGGTGCTTTATGTGGATTTTCACATGAACAGATAGGTTTTGTCGAACCTCCTCGTTTGCTGTGAATCTCTTTTCGCCAAGCCATTTTTTCATATTTGGGTACAAAAAGAAATCACATGGAGCCAATTTTGAAAAAACGGTGGATGCGGCAGTAATTCGTAGCCTAATTCCTTCAATTTTGGCGCCGCGACGTGACACGAGTGAACCGGTGCATTGTCGTAATGGAATAAAAAATTTGTCTTTGCCAAGTGGGGCTCTTTTTTCTCTTCAATGCGTCGTCAAATTTTCCCAACAATTTCGCATAATATTTTCCTGTCATCCTTCTTCCCTTTTGCAAATAATCGATGTAGATTATGGCATGACAATCCCAATAAAACGGTGGCCATGACCTTTCCGGCCGATGGAAAGGTTGTGCGCATGCAGGCTACTGTTTTGACTGTTCTTTCGTTTCAGGCGTGTAGTGATGGATCCATGTCCCACAAGCAGCTATATACCGGCGCAGAATCTCCTTCGAATTGCGCTTAAAAAGGTCCAAATTCTGCTGTCAAGTGGTCATTCGAATCCGCTTGCTGTCGACGGTGGGCAAACATCTAGCCTAGCCTTTGTCATATGCCCAAATGTTGATGCAATATATTTTGCAAACGTTCAAATGAGATGCCTATGATCTCAACAATCTCCCTTATCTTCACTCGCCGGTTTGCCAATACAATGTCATGGATTTTGTTCACCATCTCATCCGTAGTCACTTCAGTCGGACGACCTGGACGCTCTTCATCTACGACGGATGTACGGCCGCGCTAGAATTCATTGAACCAATATCGAATTGCTGTCATCGAAAGAGAAACGTCCCCATAAACGGCGTCCAACTTTTCTTTAATTTCACTACACGTTTTCCTATCCAAAAACGAGAATCTAATCACCAATCGGTAGGTATTGGACACTTATAATAATGAGAAAAAACTTACACTTACATACATTGAGCAATCACTTTCAACAGCTACTAAAACAAAATTAATCGATGAATTTATCTGAAATTTTGACAGTCGTTGTTTGACAGATGACACTAGGCAATGACATGCAGATTTTTCATCAATGCCGCTATGTGTCTTCGAACACGGGTACTTATCAATCACCCATCGTAATCCATAATAAGGATTGTCATGCCAAAAGACAAAAAAAGTGTGAAATTGTATTACCTACTCAAAACACAACTACCTACTATCACTATGTGTTTGAAAAGTACACACTCATGCAAACACACCGCCTTAGAGAGGGCTTTCTATAATTGTTGAAAAACTCACTACCGGAATTCAAAAAGCCCCAAAATGTACGAATACATGTTATTACTCATATTTGTTGTGGATATTCAATTTTAGTCGTAATTGAAGCAACTTGTTCCAGTTCGTCCTCTACTGCAAACAAAGACACCGCACGGTTGTGTTCGTGTTACGTTGCTGTGTGGAACATTGTTTTTATTAAGTACACATGCACGAACTGGAAATTCGATGTCTAAATCCGTTTGTTGTTATTATTCAGGGCTCATACGTAATCAATCATTTAGGGGGACCAAGCAAATAAACCATTCACACGTTCGTGCATTACAAATGCAGGAGATGAATTGAATGCAGTCCAACATTGTGATGTAAGTAATGATAGCTTCATTAAGGGGGGGGCAATAGAGGCGGTCCAATCAAGGGGATTAATATATTCCGGCCATAGTGCGTTACACGTTGCAGCAATGCACGGAGAGAGTGAGTCAGTGTGCTGATGTGGCACCTACGTAAGGATAATAATATGGTTGGGCTTGTGTTTCTATAAATCGAATGTGTTTTGTGCAGCAAAACAATATCTTTTGTTTTGTTGTGTTTTTGTGCAATTTAGTTGTTATATTATGATAAATGAGCTTGATCAGACTTGGAAAGATGGAAATTGAAAGGAAGACCCTACTTTGAGTAAGCTACAAATGTCTACAAATTTATATACAAAACTCCTTAATGGATTCGGAGTAGTGACGCAGATAAGCTTCTTAAGGAGGAAATGTTTCAATTCATCTCATAATTAAACTCAAAGGGTGATGTCTAAGGACATAGTTTGCTGATACGACTTACAACGATGCAAGATCTACATAAATGTGTTACAGAGCAGAACTTTATAAAAAAAAAACGATTGAACTTTGCAGCCAAATGAGATTGTGAACTTTTAAATAAAGATTGCTTGACCTACTGAAAATGTAAGACTATTCGACACTATTGGAAATCGGTTAGGATCCTGATTTTTGTTATTAGGAGGGTGGCACACGACGAAACCACATATGTTTCTAAAAATCAAAAAATAAACCGAAGCATTAAATTTGAATAGTAAGGCCAATTTTGTCGTGCGACATTTAAACGAATACGCATGCCTCCTTATCCTCGCTCCTGATTTGAGTATGTCATTTGGCCTGCATTTTAATATTCATTCGACGTGTAATAATATGAAACGCTTCGGGGGCTATCCACCCTCCAATTTCGAAACAATGACAGTGGAAATCCCTTCGATAACTGATTCTCATAAAATTTTAACTGAAATTTGTTACCATTGTGCGTTTAATGTGCTGTCAGGTGGTGCGTGGTGGGCAACTGTATCAGGGCTGATTGGGGACAGTTAAAATTGTAAATTCGTGGCCACGTATATAATCCATAAAAAATTATTTAAATGCTGCCTATGGTCTGTCGTGTATTCAAAGCACGCACTTCAAAATACAACACGAACAATGGTTTCAATTATTTAACGCGCCTTGATATTAGAAATTGCTGTAGGAATGGGTTTGGGTCTGTGTAGTTAAAATCATAGGTTTATGTTGGCTACCCAGTGCGAACACGCATTTTCTTTTAGGGACATAAATTGAGAAAAAAAAAAAAAATTAAAAACCACGAAGACCACTGCTTAGGAACTTCGATTTTGTAACGCATTTCCAAACGAGCTTTTAGAACTACAAGAAAGATATGAAGAATGCTTAAAAGTGTGATAGCTTATAAGAAAGGTGTGTTTTGATTAAATTGAAAAAAAGTAACAATACCACTGCCAAGGAGCTTCGACTTTGTAACGCATTTGCAAACGAGTTTTGAGGACTACAAGAAAGATGTGAAGAATGCTTAAAAGTATAAGAAAGGTGAATTTTGCAGACAAAAAACTTAACAAATTCTCTCTTTTTTATAAAAGGAAGTTTGTTTCGATCTAAGTAGGAAATGCGGACATTTTCGTAAAATCAGTCAGTCAATGTTGCTCCGATCAATTATATGACGTCACTCTCACATTGATTCCAAGACTTTGCTGACCACACGTGGAAGTACACAACCTACAACATTCTTCGCGATACTAATAATCATTTTTAGTGTCCGGGTTTTTCGAACTCACAATGGCTAAATTTTCCATACAAAATTCAATGTTGCGATCCACAAAATATTTAGTGTTGAGGTACTTAATGATTATTCCTAAGACCGTCTCAAATTTATCAATTTCAATTGCATATCGAGTCAGCCCAACAAATCGGATTTTGCTCGAACTTGACCTAGTACCTACTCAGATAGAAAATCCCCAACATTTTCCATAATTTAAAAAACATTCTTCACAAAAGCGAAATATTTTCGGCCCTCTCTTAAACGCTGATTAAACTGCATCGAGTAAGCGAGCATAATTCAGTCGTGCACATGCACAAGTCTCAAGTGTGTACAGCGCATTTATGTGCTGATTGTCTATATTAATGGCAACACTTCACGGCCTGTATTTAATCTGCATACCATTAATATTTTTTCGTGCTCCACTCCAGCAAAAGATGGACTAAAATAATATCCTCTTCCGATATTTCGCTTTATACAATTCAATTCGCCACTTATTGTGTTGTTATTTATTGATTCATTATACAGCACTCTCTTACCGTTGCAATCAATTGTATGTATTTATACGCACACCATTAATATATCTGGGAAAATATTATCTTGTTTGTTTTTAATTTCGATAATTTTACATCGATTCAACGGAAATGCGAGTAAGCGAGACGGACGAAGGGAATATTTAATCTGCCCACGTTTTGACTGCATAGTCGATGCTAGTGAGTAGGTATATGTATTTGTGGTGAGTAAGTCTTTTGTTATTGCAACTACTTTTACCATTTTTGGAAAGATAAATGAAGAGGATAATGAACGACTGCTACTAATACAAATTAAATAACTTGCCCAATTCCACTCTGATGAGTAACACATCAAAAGCTGGTCCTATAACTATAAAAGTTCACAACATCAACCGAGCTAACAGTCTGTTAAGAAAGACAAAATTGAATTGGCCTAAAATTATAATACTGAACCCGATGGAACTTTTTGCGGCCCTCAAAAATGTTTGAAATACACATTTGGCTGTTAAAAGACCGAGCTGAGTGTGGTTTCCATTGAAGAGTTTGCATCAAGCCCAGATTATGTTCTGTTTTATCCTAATAAATGAACTAAAGCAATGCTCCAAGGCCTGAGACTACCCACTACTTCCGGTGAGGCAAAAGATACTCCATAAGCGGCTCAGGCTAGGCGAAATTTCTCTGACGCTTTTGTTCCGGACTGGAGAGTAAAGGGGGCTCAGATGCGACCCCCTGAAACAGCATGAATTACATAAATCCCTGTATTACCTCTCATGAACGTCTGATTACTATCCGAGTGCTTACAATACATATCACTTCGAAATGAAACTTCCGCAAGTCAACGAGAAATGCAAAACCGCGCACTAAACACCTGTGCCGTCGGTTGTTCAACCCAATACAAACAGTTTCTTGTAAAATAAGCAACTATATTGGAAATTACCTCACAACAAATTTGATGTGTCAACAAGAATACCTGTTTTAATAATGGGACACTTAGTTAATAAGGACGCAGTTCATATTCAATTTAGTTTGGATGCAATCAAACACCGAGGGTATAACTTTCTGACAAAGCGGAAACCGAAAGAACATCATGCTGTAAATTGTGGTTTTTCACATATGAAGAAGACGGAATTACTGAATCTACTGAATTAATAAAAAAAAAAAAATCATTTAAAGCTTTCAAACGAAAAAAAAATCGGGGAAACAGGTCCGCATGACAAATGGATGGGATCTAAAATTTAATACCGCGTCCAAAGGGTTATACTCTCGGATGTTTGTCAGACCTTCGCAACTGAAAACAACTTTAAGTTGGATTTTTTTTTACGGGACTCGCTTAGTAGTCTCACACACTAACCACTAAGCCACTGCGCGATTGAAAAGTGCATTATTGCACGAAAATAATTGCCTTCAACAAACATATTGACACTTTTTGACGATATCATTAACAACCGTCACTTCCTTAATTGGAGAAAGCAGTGCTTATGGCAAGTATAGTTGAATATTTAATGCGTGTATTTGTATAGCAGGTAGTCTGTACCAAGCAACTACATACTTGGATTCGCGCTGGATTGGAGTACGTGGCGTATTATCCTTCATACATCGTACCAAGCACCTTACAACATATGATCGGGATTGGGCAATGTATTGTGACACACATAATAATATATGCAACATAGAAAGCATTGAAAAGCTTTTTTCTTGACATTTGGCAAGTGAATATAATTTACGTTGTCTGCCGCAAGAACGTGACATGACACTTATGGTAACAACTTTTAAATTTGTTTTCTCTGCTGGTGCACTTTGTCCCTTCGATGCATTTTTGAAAAATGTGGGCGTGGCATCTGTTATGCTAGAATACACTTAAAACTCTGCAGCTCTGTTTCATACCAAGTGCTAGCTAATTGTGAGCATATTGAGTGCGTCGATGCTTTCTTAAGACCCTCCAAATGACAACATCATCGCTCGCACTTCTTTGTTTGATTGGAGTTCGATAAAGGAATATCAAAAGTTTCCATTTAACTTGCAGTCTGAGTTCGCTTAAAATCTAACAATTGATCAAAAAAAAAACACAACTGCATAATCATAAATTCAATTCCAAACATCAGCTGCTATACCGCGGAGTCGGTTGGTCCTTCTATCCAATTACGGTCACACAAAACACTCAAATTCAAATTACTTGACAAACATCCACATTTCTTTGAACGTCGGAATCATTTCAAGCAGGATCCTTTTTATATCCTGCATGCAGATTGAAAAATTTCCTAGGTGCCTACCTTATAATAAATTCAATTTCGAAAAATAACATTAAAATTTATTACGCCCGCCTGCGGTAGACAAAAACCGTTTTCCCTCCATAAAATATTGTGACGACACAAACAAACACACACAATAACCTAGAAATAGATGATACCTCTCACATGCTACGAACAGAAAATCAGAGTCCTTCGCTGCCAATGATGTGAAAACAACATACCACAACAAAAAAAAAAATAAACCTATAAGGCGTGTGCACTTGTCGTGGATAGGTAATTCTTAAAAATTGACTGCGTATTCTGTTCAGAGGGTGAGTGTAAGGACACATAGCAATCCAGGCGAACAGGCGAACACATGCAAGGACAAAAGAAATCGTTTGAAATTCAAAAATTATTTCCGAACGATTTACCACAAGTACCGGCCATAAAATGGAAAATTTGTTTTGAATTTTTCATCAAGGATTTCAGCTCCTTCTTCACTCTATATCGTCTGCTTGACGGCATAAGTTAGGAAACAGAAAAGTTTTTTGTCCTCCTTTCCAGTTGGGTTTGAATCTGCATCGTGTTGTCATACAAATTGCGCAACTTAATACCCCAATTAGGTGTGGGAATTTCAAAGGACCAGTTCTTTATAAAATATTGTGAAATAGATTCTGCATTTGAACGAAGCCACAGAGGTGCAGAGGTGCAAATATAACTTCAGGGGAGAGACTTTAAATTAATTCGAAGGCTCCTTCAATTTACATACACATACAGAACACACTCTGATATCTACTCTGGACACAAATCCTAATTCAATATTAAGAATACTTATTCTCGTATATCCTTCTCGTATTTTCCTATACACAGACGCACCAGTTTGCAGTACAACAACAGTGACGGTCGTCGGTGCATCGATTGAGGAATCCGTACCGATACCATGTCGAGTGAATTCAGATCCACCGGAAATTGAATTTGAATGGACATTTTCGAGCAGTGGTGAACATTTTGAAGTACCATCTGGGCATTATGCGACAATTCAAGAAGCAACTACCACAACAACTGGTGACATACATCGCACAATAATCGAATCAAATGACACCCACATCGAGACGTACGGTAAGTTGTTGTCCATTCACAGGGTCTGTTTAGTGAAACTCGGAAAAGAGAAGCTTTTACTCTCGTACGCATCAGACATTTGCGAAGGATAATTCTGTGTATACGAGACGAGTACTTGTAAAAGTTTTCCTCAACATTTAAACTGGGTACCTATATTTACATATACTCGTATAGAAGAAGAACGCAAGTAGACAGTGTTTGGAATGAAAGCTGAGGCACTGGGTTTCAACTACTGAAATTGCCATCGATATGCGTTGGACGGGTGATTATTCGATAAATTTAAAGGGAATTTTCATTTTGTCTCGATATTCCTGGAACTCGACTCGACACACAGAGTCGCACAAAAATAGAATTCATATTTTTCCAAATGAAAAATATCAACCTTGTCAAATAGAAATTGCGGCCTACAGATATTTGATCAGGCGAAAAATATTTGGCAAATTAAATCTCATCCTGGACCTTTCACTTGCATGTACTGTAATGTCGGAAAAAGTTCTCAGGCAGCTGTCCATCCGGTCAATCAAATACTGCACTACACATTGGATGTAGATTGTTTGTTTTTGTTGCTATCCTGTAGTGCTTTTCTTGGACTGCTACTACATTTATTTTGATATTTAGATGCATTGCCACAAAATTGAGGCCTACAACTTTTCTCTGTTCTCTATTGTGTTTACAATCGTTTATAATCACGAACATATATCACTCGAATACAGAAGGGGAAAACACAGTATCGTCCATATCAGACGACTTCATTTTATAGAAATCTCAAAAACTAACCCGAAGGCAGTAGCCACTGGCCAATTAATTTGCAACTACGAGTACACTATAGACAACTGATTCAAATTAATTTCGACTTTCGAAAACATTCAATTCTTATCAATTTTATTTTCTTTACTAATACAAATTGTGTAGATACATAACATTTAAATGGGATACCAAGTTAAAAATACAAACAAATGACACAATAAATTAATAAAGAACCTGCAATCTATAGTTCATAAGGAACTAGAGGCAAAGGCTATTGGAATAACATTAATATAACAGTAAAACATATTTTAAAAGTAGTAAGTGGTGGTTCCGACAGGATTTGTACCTATACATTATGTTCAATATTTTTTTATAAAAGGACAATGACACAAAATTGAGCGCAAAAATATGGAGAACAAAGTTATTAAATGGTTACCCACAGTAATTCATTTATATTTTTATAATTTCAATCGAAGAGCTAAAGTTTGACCTTTTTGAGAAAAATGGATTCATTTTTAATAATTCTAATACTATTAGGTAGGTTATTAAAAAGTCTTGGAGCAGTTGACGTATACAAATTTAGAAAAAATTGTAAATTGTGATGTGGTACTATAGCAAGATGTTGATTGTTTACTCTAACGTTATAGCTAGAAGAACACCGGTTCAATGGATAACCAGATCTGGCGAAAAAAACTTTAATACTTTATAGAAATATAATTGCTTCAGAGGGAGGACTTTGATGCTTCTGAAAAGTATGAAACTATCATGTTGACGACTTTTATTAGAATTAAGACGAATAATGTATTTTTGAGAAATCAGAATTGGATTCATTTTATTGTTGTGTGTTCCACCCCATGAAAGTATGTCATATTCAAGCTAAGAGTGCACTTAACCATAATAAATATACTTAAGAAGTTCTCGTGAGCAATATTTGCCTTGTGGCAGCCATTAGATACTTCTTAAGTGTATCCGTTTGAACAGACCAACCCATCTTTCAATCAAGCTGAACCCCTAGGTACTTGTATGACTTGACGCACTCAATATTAAAGAATCTGATTATATTTCTCACAACTTGCACAGTGAAAAGAGAGAGATCCATAGTGATTTAATAAATATTAAAAATAGTATCGGATCAAGCACAGAACCTTGAGGAACTCCCAAAAAGATGTAACTTGTAGAGCCCATTAATTTTAACCCTTTGTCTTCTAGCAGATAGGTAGAAACGGAACCATTTATGCATTACGCCTCTAAAACCACAATTGTAGAATTTGTCCAAAAGTATTATTTAATGATCGACAGTATCAAAGGCTTTTGTTATATATGGATAAAGAGAGCCGCAGTTAATTTCATGTTATTAATGCCATTGTATATATAATATTTATTAGTGCATAAGTTCAAAAGGGCACATTCTGTTGAATAACCAAAACGAAACCCAAGTTCGCATTCACTTAAAATTTTGTTTTTTTCTAAAGATTGTATCATTCTGTTTTTTACTGTTTTTTCAAAAAATTTCGAAAATACCGATAGTAAGGAAATAGGGTTATAATTTCCTTCTTAAAGAAATGTATTACTTCGGCTCTTTTTAAATCTACTGGGAAGACATATCAATTTGTCTAAATCATTTGGCAACTCTCTAAGTAGTTAAGCATAATCTGATTTGTCATCAAAGAACTTTTAGCCTTAGATATCACCGCTCCAAAATGTTACCCAACCGTGTTTGACAGCTTATTTGCTATTCCACCCCACTTTACGAAAGGACTTACTACAGCAATATGCTAATTAGATCCGGACATTGGCAATAGTTTTCTTGGGCTTCCAGGAGATATCCTCAACAGCATATTAACTAAACAAAATTAAATTCCTTTCTGCTCATCATCCCAATAGGTAGGCAACTTCACGCAGAAAAATCGCTTATTTAAAATCAACCAACTTTCGGTTGAAAATTACCAAGTAATACTGTTAATATAGCTCCTACGGAGTTAATAACAATAATAATTAGCTGGCGCAACAGGTCCGAGGGACCCAAGGCTTAGCTTCTCACAACCATTCGTTGGAATGGAAGGGATCTACAATTTTATGCCGGGATCCAAATTTTGAGCGTGTTGGGTTGCGTCTGCTGTTGAGCGGAAATATCACAAACCGTATTGATTTTCCGTCAGTAATTTCTTTTCAACAACTACCTCTTGTTAATGCATTGGCATTGGTTGATCTTGGAATTGCGAAAACATGTAGCGGGATAAGATAGGATAATAATACTCATACACGTCTCTTCATTCTGTATTAAATTGTATAAAATTTCTATTGAATTTGGTTGAAAGGCAGCTTTCTACTTTCCGACTAAATGCCAAGCATTGGAGGAACGAAACACGATCAATCGGCATTTAAAGAACTCCTCTGAAATGCAGAGTACCTTAAGTCAAAATAAGATTACCGACTCTCCATAGGCTTACTTCGCGAAGCTATCTGGTTTGAAAATGAAATTAAATTACCCCGAATACTTTCCTACATACTCGTGTTCAACAAATTTAATAAATATTGCCACGGTTTTCTCAATATTTTCTTGTTGCTTACTTAATTTTATTCCAGTTGAGACCGTCAGCGAATTGATTTACACACCCAAAGGGGAACGAGACTACGGTACGCTAGCATGTTGGGGTAGAAATTCAATTGGCAAACAAACGGAGCCCTGTCTCTTTCAAGTTGTACCTGCAGGTAAATATAATAAATAATAATTTTCGCCCCCGAACACCAGAGACACACACAAAAAAACAAACACACACACAATTTTCACTTCCATTATACTCCTGTGGATTGACGAAATTCTACTGAATGTGTGCAGAGAGCGAGATGAATTTCATGATTGTGCAACAGATTGTCCATAACGAATTACATTATTTATGTATTATTATTTTATTATAGCCAGGCCAGGATCGCCAAGGAATTGCACACTAAGACCGTACGTTGTCACATCGGCCTCATTGAATTCATCGAATCAAACGACAATACATCCTAATCAAATGCCACCCGCATACGGACGAGAATCAAATTATCCGCACATGGAATTTTTACGTGACAGCCGAATCAATCGGAATCGGGCCACGACTGGTATCACTAGTGGCAGCAGTTTTAGTAAAAAACCCAACACCGTAGCAAGAAAGACGGTCACGAAAAAATTGAAAATAAAAAAGCGAACATCCTTCACCCCGTCGAATGTGATGCCATTGGACAGGGGCGGCGAGGCTGATGCATCAATTTCACATCAGAACCAGGAGCACCATCAACAGCAGAAGCAAAAACAACGTTCCACATCAGGAATCCTCGGCCAGAACATAAATAATAAAAGTGAAATATATTATCGAAGAACGAAACGTGACACGAAACATGACGAAGTAGTAGCAGCAGCAGCAGCATCTACTCGTGCTGGTACCATTGTTGCACGGAACATAAGGACAAGGAGTGCCAGAAGCAGGGATTGTCTTAAAAATTCCAAGTCATATAAAAAAATATCCAAATCGAATCAGGACGTGGGTAACATTTCTCATTACACAAGGGCAACGGCGAACGCAAGGCGAGAAATAACCAAGCCAAGGACGAAGAAGATGAAGCGAACCACCAGCGCACCATCAATTCATCTCACAAAACGGCAAGCTACCTTACCGCATCCGAGTGGTGATACTCATCATCGTGTGGCATCGCCTCAAAGTGTAACCTCGGGTAATGTTCCGATGCAACCGATCCACCATTATCAACAGCATCGTCTGCAGCACGAACAAGGGCATCAAGAGTTCTCTGACACTGCTAGGAAAGACGTTGATAAATTAGATAAGATTCGGATACGAAAATCACTCGGAGCTATGCAACAACAGTACTCGACTAACAACATGGTGAAAAACTATAAAATTACTCCACCGGCATTTGCGGCTTCACCAAGTGGTAGTAGCACTCACGATGATGGTGCTGCTGGTGGTGGAAGTAATGTTAAGCCAAATGGTGCATTGGCTGGCCATAATAATACAATGAAGATTAGTGCTTCTGGTGGTGCAGCTGACAATGATAATGAGGACAGCGACGGCGACGACGACGACGACGACGACAACGAGGAGAGTGGAGCTGATCAGAATGACGAATATCAACCGAGGTATGCATACTCACGCATGGAGAACTTCTACAACGGCTATGGGACATCAAATGGCAATGGAATGCATCTGGAGAACTATGATAATATCATTTATTCAACAATGGAATTGGAATGTTTGCCTGGCTACGATGGGGGCTTGCAGCAGCAGTTCTTCTTGGAGGCTTACGACTCAAAGACCAAGAAACTGAGGCTGAACACAACCAGCACGTACTCGGATGTGCCGATTTTCCGCATCGACTTGACAGGTGAGTTTTTTTTTTCCAGAGAACTACCTCACATTATTTTACTAACAGTTTTGGGATTTTTTTTGTTTTTTTTTTTTTTCAAAAGACAACTGCTGTTGACACAACTGTAGTAATTTAGTAGTAATTTTATTCATAAACATAAATTCATTAATTTTTACAATAATTTACAATAAACTTTGGCTATTGCCGTCAGGGTCAGCCGAAGAAAAGAGAGAATTATACTAATGTTTTATTTTGTAATTTAAAAAGCTCCATTCATTATTTGACGCCGGTATTTTATTGCAGTTTTTAAGTAGCTAGCCAGTACGCTCCAGTCCTCACCATTAAGACTTCTGGTGAATTCCGCCATTGACAACGACTCTTTATTCCAATGAGCACGTCTGATCTCCTTCAGTATAGGACAAGTTTCAATAAAATGAAAAACGTCTTTTTTTTGTCGAAGGTTGCATAAGCTGCATTCCTCATTCCCGTCGCTTATATGTGGTCTGAAGTTCAATCGAAGTAGTTCTCCTCTGGCCTTGAAGATATTAGAAATTACGTCTACATTGAACCGATCGTGAAAATAATTTTTCGCAGCTAGGTCATGGTTAAGTAAGGGGTAAGTACACCTGGTCTCACTCTGTTGTGCTTTCAGTCTAAACTCCGCTCGGGTAGACTCTTCAATAGCGGATAATAGCTCGTTCAGAGAACTCCGCCAAGATTCTGCATTATAATCCGTTAACTGGATATTGTGTTCCCTGCTTAGCCTTAGCCATTCGTTGAAGAACTGGAGTTTCCGTTGTACCAAATATTTTGCGACGATGTGTGGAAGGCGATATCTTGGAAGTTCCATCACTTTAAGAATGTATAGAAAGTGCAATACAACTAACAGCCCGCAATTTTTAAGCTAGCTGACAAGTTCATTTAGGCGCGGTTGGGTCAGTGGGGTGTCCTGCCATACTCACTATACCTTAACCCTTCAGGAGAAAGAGTTTGTCCTAATGATTACCTACTGCGCAGCAAGAACAAACCATCCTGAGGATTTGACGAAGTTGATGATTTTGTCTGTGGCTATGCTAGATATTCATACGCAGCTTGTTGAAAAAGAATCTCCTAAACAAATTGTTTTCTTTTCTTGAATATTGGAGACCTGTTAAGTGAAGCCCCATTTAGACGATCATTTCAGTTACACTTTCAGCTGAGCTTCCAGTTAAGCTTTCAGTTAAACTGATGATGTGTAAATGCAAAAATTGAAGAGTTGAACTGAAACTGATGAAATCCCCATAAGGTATCAGTTCAGCTATCAGTTAAACTGATGTGTCAGTACGTTTCAGTTCCGTTGTCATTTCAATTGCAGTTGGCGGTGAATTAACGTCTTCGAGTTATTGTTTTTTTTTTTTTTTTTTTTTTTTTTCAATAAGTATGTCTTTTTAAGAATGTGCATGCTAGATTTTCCGCATCTTTAAATAGGCGGTGGGAAAAATTTAAGAACCACTTTCACATATTCGCTTGATTCTTTTTTTCAAAGATTGTGCAGATATGCTGTGCTGTCTGTAACTTGTTTTTAAATATGTTGTGTATAAGCCAAGTTAATATACACGCAGAAAAATCGCTTATTTAAAAACAACCGACTTTCGGTTAAAAACTACCAAGTGATACTGTTAATATAGCTCCTACAGAGTTAGTTGATTAAAATAAACCGAGTCAACTTGTTTAACGAAACTCTGTTAAAAATAACCGATTTATCAATTTCCCCTCCAAATTTGCTCGGTCGTAAATAACAAACTAACTTGGTATAATTTAACCAAATTACTCTGTTGTTATTAGCCAACCCAATGGTTGAATTAAACCATGTTACTCTGTTGTTATTAGCTAATACACATGGTTGAATTTAACCAAGTTACTCTGTTGTTATAAGCGAACCCACTTGGTTGAATTTAACCACGTAACTGTGTTGTTATTATCCAACTCACTTGATTGAAATTAGCCAACCTACTTGGTTGTATTTAACCAACTAACTTGTTAGAATTTGACCTACTTAGTCTGTTGCTATTAGCCGACTCACTTGGTAGAATTCAACATATTCAATCTGTTGTTATTAGCCAACCCACTTGGCTGAATTCAACCAAGTTACTCTGTTGTTATTAGCCAATACACATGGTTGAATTCAACCATGTTACTCTGTTGTTACTAACCAACCGACTTGGTTGGATTTAACCATGTTACTCTGTTGTTACTAACCAACCGACTTGGTTGGATTTAACCATGTTACTCTGTTGTTACTAACCAACCGACTTGGTTGGATTTAACCATGTTACTCTGTTGTTACTAACCAACCGACTTGGTTGAATTTAACCATGTTACTCTGTTGTTAGTAACCAACCTACTTGGTTGGATTTAACCATGTTACTCTGTTGTTACTAACCAACCGACTTGGTTGGATTTAACCATGTTACTCTGTTGTTACTAACCAACCGACTTGGTTGGATTTAACCATGCTACTCTGTTGTTACTAACCAACCGACTTGGTTGGATTTAACCATGTTACTCTGTTGTTACTAACCAACCTACTTGGTTGGATTTAACCATGTTACTCTGTTGTTACTAACCAACCGACTTGGTTGGATTTAACCATGTTACTCTGTTGTTACTAACCAACCTACTTGGTTGGATTTAACCATGCTACTCTGTTGTTACTAACCAACCTACTTGGTTGGATTTAACCATGTTACTCTGTTGTTACCAACCAACCGACTTGGTTGGATTTAACCATGTTACTCTGTTGTTACTAACCAACCGACTTGGTTGCATTTAACAATTCCAATTGGTTAAAATTAGCCAACTTTCTTGGTAGCATTTAACCAACTAAAAGTTAAATTTACGTAACTTACTCGGTTGGAATTAGCACATCTACTTGGTTGAATTTAACCAAACTACTTACTTCTTATTAGCCAGTCCATGTGGTACCAATTTACCAGTTTACTTGGTTGAACTTGAGTGCACCTGAAAATTGAACCATCTAAAAGGGATAATTTTATCGTAAAATAAAAAAAAAATCTTTTTCATATTAAGTACATAGATTTTTTATTATAATATCGTTTGTAATGTATTTTTGAATACAAAATATATGTTTTCTGTTTATTACATGTTTTTATTAATTTTAATGCAAAACTTAATTTTACTTAAAATATATGGGTCATAAATTTCATCATTTAAAAAGAAATGTGCAAAATTGTGTATTTTTATAAATTAATTTACATAATATTATTTTAATTAGCATATTTATGAAATCTGCAGTGTTAAAGCGAAATCATTTACATTTATAATTTAATCTATTTTTTATTTATAGTGGACTTCTTAAAATAACGTACTGCTTGGAGTTAGATAAAATATTTAAAGTGTTAGGAATTGGCGATAGAAAAAATTCAAGTGGAATAACAATTTGTTGAGGTATTAATGGAACTTCTACCTCATATGCATAGTAGTGTTCATCGAAACATTTAGTTTTAAGTACTATACCAACAAAAATCAATTGACTTGAGTCATACAAATATATTTTTTCCAATACAAAAAAGTCGTACAAATAACAATCTGAACTAAGACTTTTTACTAAGACGGATCCCTTTTTATAATGTACAGAAGACATGGTCGCCCAACTGACCATAGTCAACGTTTTATTAGGGTCCAGTGATAGCTGTGATCGTATATTATCAAGTTCAAATAACATGCCATATTTTTTGGGTCCAACGTCAAGTAGATTAGAAAGTTTTCCCCTTAAAAACATTTCATTAAGTTGAAGTTGATGTTTCATTGCTAAGGTTAAAGTGATATTCATTCGGTTACATGATGATCTAGCCGACATTTTGGATTGCCTATGCTTAGCTTCGAACCTCATTGACCACAAAGATGTTAATGGGCCGTATTTTTTAAAAGCGGTATGGTAGTGAATGAGATTGTGGAACTTTGGCTTAAGACAGTCCTCGGTAAGTGTAGTATATTGTTCATTAAGTTCAGCTATTAATACTTGCAAGAAATCTTCTGTTCCAACAGAAACATTTATACTAAGAAGTATGTCAACAATTTGTCTTAATTTTATATACATTTCCCAAATAATATTACCCCTCGGCACAAAGTCACCTATAAGTAAACCCAAAAACCGCAAAAGAGTAAGCGTTTCTCCTGAAGATAAACGCACATTTCCCCGCCTAAGATGTTCTCTTTCGATAGGGCAAGGTTTGTTTTTAGTATCAGGGCCATATGAGAAAGCTAATAGCTTATCATTGAAAATTGTTAAAGAAAAAAATTTGTTTTTTTCGGTATACTCTGAAAGTATAAAACTCAAAATGTATTTGGCAACACCCTCTAGCATATCATGCATAATATCGACGCCCACCTGTTGAAACAAGTCGAAGTTGTTTATGCCCAGAAAAACGCACTTTTCCTTAATGCCGGTTAAAGATAAATTATTTAAAGCCAGATCTGCTTCATAGCTTGCCATTGTTCGAAGAAGTGTTGTATCTTCGTAAAGTTGCTTTTTCAATACATCTTTTGTAACTTTGCACACTCTACAAGAAAAATTTGCTGAAAAGCTCTCTACGAACCCAATCAGAGAGTGTATTCCTAAATTGTCACCAAGAATCAGAGCTAGTTCAAAAAATAAAGATCCCTTGAAAGATGGAATATCTATTTCTATGCCCACTTCGCTTAAAAAATTAAACTCATCAATAATTGGTTGAAATATAACATTATTACCAAAAGATACTCTGTCGGATGAATGAAATAATAAAATAAGGAATATGTTGGACAGAACTGAGGAGCGCCAAGGTGGAAGACATGGAACTGAGACGTACACAGCTCCTAGTTTGTGAACACCAGCATGACTTCCTAGAACGTTTCCGATTTCATAATCATCGAAGTACATAAATAGAGGTAACACAATGCGATTTGAATGGTGCTTAAGTCTTTCTTTCCAATGTGAACCTTGAATAAAATTTTCCATTCCATCTTTATTTCGAAGACTGTCCATATATTCAAAAGTTTCCGAAAGTACGTTCTCGAGGGAGAAAAATCTTTGCAATATATCTCTTAAAGATATAAAATGTTCTTGGCACGGAATAGGTTCCATACGTGTTATTCCACCTTTTTTGACATAATCGAACCTTTGGCCGATTATTATTCCCTTAGGCTCAATGTATGATTTTTGTTTTGTGAAATAAGAAATTCTTTTTTGTTCTGTTCGGAAACATTCTAAGGGGGAGGTGATTGAAGGAACAAGTGCTTGCATTAATTGATTTGAAACATCATTAGATAGAGAATGCTCAATACATATATTGTCTACACAGTTCTGCAAATTTGAACTTAATGAACCGAAATATTCTGCTAAGCCATCAATCACTTTTTGCACTACGTTTCTAGGCAAGATCACATTTGCATAAAGGGATGCTATAAAAAGTGATAGTGATTTATCAAGTGACAGGGTTTCTGTATTTTCAGTTTTATTGGTTTGTTCTAATTGTTTTTCTGCAACAACACTTTCATTAAGTATATCCGCATTCTTCTCAGAATTTGTTGGATTATTTGAACATTGAAAATCGTGTTTTTTTTTAAAGTGTCTTCTAAAGGAATTGAAAATTGGAAACGATCGCTTACAATCTCCTTCGCGACATTTATAAGTTGTGAAGTTATGGTCACTGTGATTGAAATCAAAGTGGTGCCTTAGAACTTTGAGATCCTTTAAGTAGGATCTGCATAAGAAACAAACAACCATTGTAAGAAAATGAATTGGAAGGGGAAAACTCTAACTTTCCTTGACACCTAACTCTCCCAACAAGGTATTGGCCGCGGTAGATTCCTTATCGAACTCTGTCTTAATTTTAAAAAATGCTTTTTGAATAAACAGCCAAGAACATCTACTCTCTGGCGGATATTCAGCATTAATAATAAAAATTAGTTTGAAACAAACATCTACTGCCTCTAAAATGGTAGGTAGTAAATATTTAGTTTCATCTACAACTACAAAATAGGACCCAATAGCATCGATTGAGTTACCTACTACTATAATGAAGGGCTGTAATGTAAGGCCAATACCTTGTAGTTTTTCTCGCCTGCTGGTAATTGCTGCATCTATCTCTGCATCCGTTGCAACTCTCGTTATGAATCCATCCCTTGCTTCCGCCTTAGAGGGTCGCCAAATTTTCTGCTTCGATCCTTTGACCTTAACGTTTGATGTGGTCAACAATGAAGGGATTAGCAGGAATGCCGCGAGGTTGCTGATCTCTTCAGAAACTGAGAAAATATAAAATAATAAAACAATTATAAGTCATATGCGTCCAATTAATTTTTCTACACAAAATGTGTGCAAATCTGATTCGAAGAATTATACCTATATAGAGAATGCGCTAAAAAATATAGAGAAAATATGATGCAGATTTGTTTTTTTCTTCTAAAGAAAACATAATGGTCAAAACAAAAACAAATTTTTCGGAACAATCTAGTAAAGCTAAAATATCCACGCTTTTTCTGAAATTCGATCGAATCGGAAATTCTTCGATTTATTTCGATTAGCAGGTTATGTATTTATTAACAAATGACGTTTTCTTACGATTTTCCCGAGTCAGCAGGTGAGCGAAGTATTTATCCTTTCCTCTTACTCCTTTTCCCTTGCTTCTAGCAAGTTGGAAAATGTCCTTTTTTAATTTTGGAAAATTTTCAACCAGTCCGTTGCAGTTGTCGCTGTATATTTTATCGAAATCCCTTACCAGCTGTAGAGAAAAGAAGAATTACATAATATTATATGTAAAGAAAAGCCTGAACTATATCCAAATAAAAAGAAAAGATCGAAACTCATAGATAACGCAAGCATTTATGTGACAACTATGAGTAAAATCTGAACTAATAAATATAAGAGCTTTTACTTGTGAAACTGTAGTTCACGTTAAAGACTAAATATATGTATAATGTATTTCTGATATAATTATACTTCTATGAAATATTACCAGTTTAAATCCCAATGGTTTTTTTAAGGCCGGATATTCCTCAAAATACTCGGATATGCTCATATCCTTTAAATGGTGAAGTCGGGCATGGGTCGTTTTCTCCCATTTGTCCTCGGTTGTTTCCCATGGATGGCTAGAATTTTTTAGCCATTGGAGATCTTCTTGGAATTGTCCTTCGAAGTCTTCGCGCTTTATAGGATGTGATACTGATGCGGGAGAGGATACTCGACTGGAGGAAGGTGACGACGTCGCAGAAGCGGAAAACGAACGCTTCCTTTTAGTGATAACACCACTTTCCCGGTATTTTCGTTTTAGATTGTGGATGTGATCTGGCAATTTTCCAGCCAATCTGTTTACAACCCCACGACTCGAATTTATCAGCTTGTTGTGAAAATATACCGATCTATTCTCGGTAGGGAACAAATGAACAATCTGATTTGTCCAGTGCCCATAAATTTGAGCTGTGATATTTTTTTCCGGGTTTTTCTTTAAAATGTTGGTGCAGACAATACGCACCAATCGCAGTCGAGCAACGTTATCCAGCGGTCGAGTTTTATCCAGCGACAGTAGACCGGTTCCTTCCAGTGAGCTTTCGAGCAGCTTGTTAAGTTCCTAGTAACAAAATATTTTAATGTGCATATAAATATAAAAAATTAGTGAAATATATTAATAATTAATAAAATAAGTGAAAAAAAAACCCTTTGTACTATCGGCTAAAGCTATTAGTGGCAATCACCTATTATAATCACCTTCTCTTAGTTGATTATAAATGCAGTGTTTTTTACTCAAACTGATAGATAAGTCAATTTATTCTGATTGATCTCTGAATGCATAAAGAAACGCAAATTGAAAGCAGAGACCATCAATCAACACTAATCACCTTTCCGATTTAAACCCTGTACTTACATCTAAACTTTCGCTGAATTGATCATCAGCAACAACGCTTGAAGGGGAATCTAGTGCATCCCCTCTGTCGCTAACAGCGAAATTTGGCAGAATCTCACTAAAAGAGAAATTAAGGCAGTCGTTTTGTTCTTGTGTGTTTGTAGCAAGAGATAATTCTGAAGTTTCAAAAGTCTGAAAAATAAAAAGACTTTATTTCTACCATTTCAAATGGTTAAATAATATGAACCAACCAAAGTCGTGGACGCATTAGGGTGCATAGCTTTCCGCCATTCTTCGAAATTCCGTGTAAACAGAACCCGATGCCCTATAACTGGGATCATTTCCTTTATCTCTCTGGCACCAAGCAGCGCCAAAGACATTGAAGTTATAGCATTTTCTGTTATAAATGAAAATTAACCAATGTCACGTAGTTAATCACTTGCAAAGTATAGGTTTTTATCAGATATACAAAATGGCGCAAATTTAATCACCCTTTCGGAAGATTTTATAATTTTTGCAAATAGCTTCGTACGTCAATCAAATTAATTTAGCAAAAAAGTAATTCAAAAACAAAATTGGAGGATTAATTTTGCACCACCTTGCATAAGAAAGTCGCGTATAAGAAAGAATCGTCTGTGAAAAACACAAGCTTCTAAAAAGCTTTTCAAGCGCAAAAGAATTTTCGTGCCGTAAGGAATCGAAATCAAAAATGCAAAACACATGTGTAGCAAAAATACTTTAAGCAAATTACAACTTTCTTATATGCGAATAATATTGTATAAATTTACGTTTTGGTATATAAACGAACCTTTAAAAATGTCTACGTAGGCTTCCAGGCCCCACTCCTTTAGTAAGGTTGACACTTCTTCATCCATTTTAGATAACTGTGAAGCACGTGTTAATATGAGCATGTGCATATCAAAATACGATCATTTAATTACTAAATTACTACTGACAGAAACATTGAGAACTAAGGCTATGCCTGGTTTTAAGACGATGTTCGCCATTTATTGGTGACAAACGATTCGAAATGATGAAAACATAGACAGAAATCATTTTAAATAGTTCGTCCCAGAAAAGTTGCGAACATCGCCATAAAAGAAAAAAAAAGCCCAAGAAAAACAAAACTAATGCACTCGCTAATGAAGAACCTGAATCCCAGAAGAAAAAAACATGTCAAAACACGATACCAGACTGAAAGGGTTGATATTAACCGAGTGTTTCTCAACTCGGCAATTATTAACCGAGTACTAGGTTGAAATTCTTTGCTTTGGTTCTATTTTTTTTTCACTTGAATATCACCAAAATTGACAATAAATTGTTTAAAACTCGAGAAAAACAACATAGTTAATGCACTCGCTAATAAAGAACCTGAATCCCAGAAGAAAAAAACATGTCAAAACACGATACCAGACTGAAAGGGTTGATATTAACCGAGTGTTTCTCAACTCGGCAATTATTAACCGAGTACTAGGTTGAAATTCTTTGCTTTGGTTCTATTTTTTTTTCACTTGAATATCACCAAAATTGACAATAAATTGTTTAAAACTCGAGAAAAACAACATAGTTAATGCACTCGCTAATAAAGAACCTGAATCCCAGAAGAAAAAAACATGTCAAAACACGATACCAGACTGAAAGGGTTGATATTAACCGAGTGTTTCTCAACTCGGCAATTATTAACCGAGTACTAGGTTGAAATTCTTTGCTTTGGTTCTATTTTTTTTTCACTTGAATATCACCAAAATTGACAATAAATTGTTTAAAACTCGAGAAAAACAACATAGTTAATGCACTCGCTAATAAAGAACCTGAATCCCAGAAGAAAAAAACATGTCAAAACACGATACCAGACTGAAAGGGTTGATATTAACCGAGTGTTTCTCAACTCGGCAATTATTAACCGAGTACTAGGTTGAAATTCTTTGCTTTGGTTCTATTTTTTTTTCACTTGAATATCACCAAAATTGACAATAAATTGTTTAAAACTCGAGAAAAACAACATAGTTAATGCACTCGCTAATAAAGAACCTGAATCCCAGAAGAAAAAAACATGTCAAAACACGATACCAGACTGAAAGGGTTGATATTAACCGAGTGTTTCTCAACTCGGCAATTATTAACCGAGTACTAGGTTGAAATTCTTTGCTTTGGTTCTATTTTTTTTTCACTTGAATATCACCAAAATTGACAATAAATTGTTTAAAACTCGAGAAAAACAACATAGTTAATGCACTCGCTAATAAAGAACCTGAATCCCAGAAGAAAAAAACATGTCAAAACACGATACCAGACTGAAAGGGTTGATATTAACCGAGTGTTTCTCAACTCGGCAATTATTAACCGAGTACTAGGTTGAAATTCTTTGCTTTGGTTCTATTTTTTTTTCACTTGAATATCACCAAAATTGACAATAAATTGTTTAAAACTCGAGAAAAACAACATAGTTAATGCACTCGCTAATAAAGAACCTGAATCCCAGAAGAAAAAAACATGTCAAAACACGATACCAGACTGAAAGGGTTGATATTAACCGAGTGTTTCTCAACTCGGCAATTATTAACCGAGTACTACGTTGAAATTCGTTGCTTTAGTTCTATTTCTTTTTTCACATAAAAACCACCAAAATTGACAATAATTTGTTTTAAACAAGAGGAAAACAAGATAATAATATTATGTACTCACCAATAAATATGAATTTTTTATTTTTCCTTGTCTTTTTTGTTTTTTTTATTTTCACTTATCACAGATTTCACACCACCAGCCACTACAAAGGTTCAACACTTAATGACTCAATTACTAGTCGCGAGCAGCGTGCGTCGTTCATAATTCGCGATAGTATGCGTATGCGTATAACACGATGTATGTGTTAAAATCAACCGAGACACACTGTTTTACAGATGAACGAGAAGCCTTGTGTTTGTAGATATTAACCGAGTTGACTGTATCTGCAGCCACACACATATTTCTACCTACCAGGAATGTAAAACGAGTTTTTGGTATTGTACCCAAATGTTTTCCATTGTTCGTGAATGATCTGTATCAACAGCCACACACATATTTTCTACCAGGGATGACAAAACTGATTTTTTAGGTGCTGTACCGAAATGGGTTCAATTGTGCGTGAATAATTTGTGATCGCAAAGGCCTAGCAAAGGCAGCACAGCAATGAAAAAGACGATTTATTCAAGGCTGCTCCTGGAAGTCGAGATTGGTTACCAATACTTCCTTGGTTTCTTCAAATTCTCCTAACTGTGCTTTACAAGATGGTATATATAATTTTCTGTTTGTATCTTTATTTTAAAATGTGTATGTACCAATTGCATTATGAGTTTAGTTATTATCAACTCTCACAAAACGCATAGTTCAAAACAAGTCTGGTACTAACAAATTTTGAAATAAAGTGATAAATGCAGGACTATATATACCATATTGTAGAGCACAATTAGATGAAATCTCAGAATCTATCTTTTTGATTCCGGACTCTGCCGGACGCTTCTTTTTGCCGCGTGGAAAACGATATAAGTTTTATTATTATCATCTCTCACCAACGCATAGGTCGAAACGAGTTTGGTACTTACAAATTTTGAAGTAAAGGGCTAAACTAAAGACTATACCATTTTGTTCAGCATGTGCAAAAGTGTAGCTTTTTTCATTAGCTTGGTTCTCAAAATGATTGAATCGCAGAGTGAAAAATTACTTAATTTTACTTCATTATATCTACAGAAACAGATTAGATTAATATTGCGTTAAGGCCATTATGTCAATTGGACTCAATAAAAAGCTAATATTTATTTTGCATTAAATTTGTACCTTTGGCAAATTTTCTTACAATTAGATACCTATCTTAAATTAGTTTTCAAGTGCCTAGCTACAATTAAGAGTAAAAGCCATATTTTATCAGACAAAAATGTAAAAAAAAAATTGTTGCTTTGGCCATTTTTGTCTGTGTTCTTTTTTTCCTATTGCAAGCCAAAAAAGTAGTAGAGAAAACTTTGTTTTTAAGGCTGTATTAGCCTGTTTAGAATTTAGTTTGTTCGTGAAATGTGAATGTACTAAATTCGGAAGGAATGTCGGAACGTATTTTCAGAAGTAGAATATATTCATCAAAGTTCTGAATTTGGGCAAATCGTACTTGTATATATCTTTAAATCAACTGTGTCGATAAAAGTACAATTGCGATTATTTTTTCATCCCTGGTTTCTGCGTTTTGAAAAAGCAGCGTCGTAATTCGTGGTGTGCGTATAACTTGTTAAGAAACAACAGTATGTGTTTGTTGAAATTTACCAAGTTGAATGATAAAATTAACAGATACACAATTTCTACGTATAACAAATATCAGATAGGTACATATTTCGATGAAAATGTTTTATAGAATTGTTTTATGGAAAAATGGAATGTAAAATAAATCGAGGAGAATTCTCTTTTTTTGAACAGAATGTTACTTTATTTTTGGGAAATTCTCACGAGTAAAAGGGTTAAAAACAAACAAGTCATTGGTTGTATTTAAGCAACGTTTATTGGTTGTTTTCAACAGAGAGCTTGTTAGATTTTAACACACATTCGCTTGGTTAAATTCTCACGAGTAAAAGGGTTAAAAACAAACAAGTCATTGGTTGTATTTAAGCAACGTTTATTGGTTGTTTTCAACAGAGAGCTTGTTAGATTTTAACACACATTCGCTTGGTTAAATTCTCACGAGTAAAAGGGTTAAAAACAAACAAGTCATTGGTTGTATTTAAGCAACGTTTATTGGTTGTTTTCAACAGAGAGCTTGTTAGATTTTAACACACATTCGCTTGGTTAAATTCTCACGAGTAAAAGGGTTAAAAACAAACAAGTCATTGGTTGTATTTAAGCAACGTTTATTGGTTGTTTTCAACAGAGAGCTTGTTAGATTTTAACACACATTCGCTTGGTTAAATTCTCACGAGTAAAAGGGTTAAAAACAAACAAGTCATTGGTTGTATTTAAGCAACGTTTATTGGTTGTTTTCAACAGAGAGCTTGTTAGATTTTAACACACATTCGCTTGGTTAAATTCTCACGAGTAAAAGGGTTAAAAACAAACAAGTCATTGGTTGTATTTAAGCAACGTTTATTGGTTGTTTTCAACAGAGAGCTTGTTAGATTTTAACACACATTCGCTTGGTTAAATTCTCACGAGTAAAAGGGTTAAAAACAAACAAGTCATTGGTTGTATTTAAGCAACGTTTATTGGTTGTTTTCAACAGAGAGCTTGTTAGATTTTAACACACATTCGCTTGGTTAAATTCTCACGAGTAAAAGGGTTAAAAACAAACAAGTCATTGGTTGTATTTAAGCAACGTTTATTGGTTGTTTTCAACAGAGAGCTTGTTAGATTTTAACACACATTCGCTTGGTTAAATTCTCACGAGTAAAAGGGTTAAAAACAAACAAGTCATTGGTTGTATTTAAGCAACGTTTATTGGTTGTTTTCAACAGAGAGCTTGTTAGATTTTAACACACATTCGCTTGGTTAAATTCTCACGAGTAAAAGGGTTAAAAACAAACAAGTCATTGGTTGTATTTAAGCAACGTTTATTGGTTGTTTTCAACAGAGAGCTTGTTAGATTTTAACACACATTCGCTTGGTTAAATTCTCACGAGTAAAAGGGTTAAAAACAAACAAGTCATTGGTTGTATTTAAGCAACGTTTATTGGTTGTTTTCAACAGAGAGCTTGTTAGATTTTAACACACATTCGCTTGGTTAAATTCTCACGAGTAAAAGGGTTAAAAACAAACAAGTCATTGGTTGTATTTAAGCAACGTTTATTGGTTGTTTTCAACAGAGAGCTTGTTAGATTTTAACACACATTCGCTTGGTTAAATTCTCACGAGTAAAAGGGTTAAAAACAAACAAGTCATTGGTTGTATTTAAGCAACGTTTATTGGTTGTTTTCAACAGAGAGCTTGTTAGATTTTAACACACATTCGCTTGGTTAAATTCTCACGAGTAAAAGGGTTAAAAACAAACAAGTCATTGGTTGTATTTAAGCAACGTTTATTGGTTGTTTTCAACAGAGAGCTTGTTAGATTTTAACACACATTCGCTTGGTTAAATTCTCACGAGTAAAAGGGTTAAAAACAAACAAGTCATTGGTTGTATTTAAGCAACGTTTATTGGTTGTTTTCAACAGAGAGCTTGTTAGATTTTAACACACATTCGCTTGGTTAAATTCTCACGAGTAAAAGGGTTAAAAACAAACAAGTCATTGGTTGTATTTAAGCAACGTTTATTGGTTGTTTTCAACAGAGAGCTTGTTAGATTTTAACACACATTCGCTTGGTTAAATTCTCACGAGTAAAAGGGTTAAAAACAAACAAGTCATTGGTTGTATTTAAGCAACGTTTATTGGTTGTTTTCAACAGAGAGCTTGTTAGATTTTAACACACATTCGCTTGGTTAAATTCTCACGAGTAAAAGGGTTAAAAACAAACAAGTCATTGGTTGTATTTAAGCAACGTTTATTGGTTGTTTTCAACAGAGAGCTTGTTAGATTTTAACACACATTCGCTTGGTTAAATTCTCACGAGTAAAAGGGTTAAAAACAAACAAGTCATTGGTTGTATTTAAGCAACGTTTATTGGTTGTTTTTAACAGAGAGCTTGTTAGATTTTAACACACATTCGTTTGGTTAATTTTACATGAGTAGCACGGTTATTAATAACCAATCAATGTGTTAAAACCCCAAATTTAGTAGGTTTTTCTTAACCAAGATACTTGTTTGAATTTAACCAAACAGGAAAACGAGACTGGTTGGTTAATATTAACGAAGCAACTTAATTGATAACAAACATTTAGTGTGTTATTTTTAACAACATGTATTTAACCTTTTTAACACGGTAGTTTTTAACAATAATAACTCATTTGTTTTCTACAGAGACTTAGTTGATTTCAACACATTTTTTTTTAACCGAGCGAAAATTCCACTCGGTTAAGGTCAATTTTTCTGCGTGTAATGGCAGAATTTCTAGCACTGGGCGAACTCTAGTTAAATATTAATTCCATACTCATTTAGTACTAGTATCGCTTGTGGTCGAAAATCGACCATACCTTTTATGAATATGTATACTAAGAAAGGTACTACAAGTATGTTTTTTTTTTTTATAAACGAAACGATTATAAACGACATCTAGATAAAATCTAGAAAAAATACGTAAAACTGCTGCTCCATTGGAAACAGGCTCTAATCTAAGATGATTTATATTTTAATAGGTTACTATGGTAGGAAATATGGTGGCAAAAAATTGAATGCCGCCACCAAAATCCTTGCAATTCCCTGTTTTGTATTTCATAACTTAATTTTACCAGCAATAAGGTTCGTCTTTGCTCTATTTGGTTATTTTTTTTTGGATTTAATTGACTAAACGATTGCCTTTGCCATTAGGCTTTCATCGTCCATTACGCAATATATTTCTTCTGATTTTCGACTCCTCACGATTAACATGAAAGCTCAACTGATCACCGGACTGATGTCTAAATGCACTGCACACATCAGTTTAACTGAAAGCTTCGTCTAAATGGTGCTTAATAAAGGAAGTTTGGTGTGTCGTCAAGAGCTCCCTTGTCACCGCAGCAAAGTTATTCTTCCGTCAGTCGCATCCATCTGGGGATTGACTGTCTTTTGTTTTTTTTTTTCCCCCGATTCAAGTGCCCATGGCAAAGGCAATACCACGCACTGTGGTTTAAAAACTCCAAATTCGTCGTGACAGCTCTAGCAATCTTTCAATTTGGTTTCTGTGGCAGTTAAGGTTCTTACAGCTGCCTGGCTGTCGTTAAAGTAAGTGATACCTTCCCGAGGTATAGCCCCTACCGCAGACACAGGCAGTTGCTCTTGTCATTGCCAAGACTTTCGCTTGGAAGACTCTGATAAGGTCCGACGATTCCGAGGAGATGCCTGACCGTATACCCTGGTATCAATTTTTGATCCGTCCATACATGTACGCATATGGATTATGCCTTTGGGATAGAAGTCCATCTTTCCATTCTTTCCAGCTGGGGCTGGCTCTTGAGTAGGATTTTTAAAATCTAAGAATGACGACATATAGCCGTGATATGTATATTGTCAAAGTATTTCTTCGAAACATGTTCAATTTATTTATTGGCTGATTCTTATGGTTGCCAATGATTGCGCAAATATGTCTAGCGCTAGCAGATTGAGGACAGTCTGAAGTCCGGCGGTTGGTCACGATCCCTTTATATAAGCCGAATCAGGTACCCTCAATTTCAAATGATTTTTAAACGTCAATGGCTTTGGACATATCTTTGCCATACACTGACCAATTCTTTGCTACTAAGCCGGAGAAGGGAAGCTACCGAACCGATAATTCATACAAACTTTTGAGGAGTCACACACTCTTCTTGTGAATAGGATCACGGAAAACCTCCCTTATCAATAGGACCTAAAACCCTAACTCCAGCTTATGAGAAGCCTCCGAATACCTTCCTTAGATTGTCAAGCAAGGCCTCCGGTGAATTCGGTTTTATTGATACCAGCGTGGCTTGCACCTCGAGTTTAAAAGTATTTAACCCTTCCATTAAATTTAGGGAAATCTTAGGCTCTTATGCTCGATTCGAAGGGGTTAAGCAGCGCCTTTGGTGTAGGCATATGCTACTTGATCTATGAGTATTTGTTTTCGAACGCAATATTTTTTTCTGGTCCTAGAGAGTAAGTCCATATAAGCAGCAACTAGCTACCATCCAAAATAGACATAAACATAATTATGTTCCATCGATAATAATGGATAGCCAAAACAAAAACAAAATTCAAAATGCCACTATCCTCATCCTCAATCCAAAACTCGGCACAGCCAGCAGCAAGGTAATTCACTAATTACAGACACATTTCCACACTGCTACATTTGATTATGAAATTTCAGCAAAAACTTTTCTCTCCTAATTACCGTAAGTCGCACAAAGTTTCCTGCAATAACAAATCCCGGCTTATTAATGTTTCATTACACTTCGCAGCCTCGCCCTCACTGCCCCGACTGCATCTTTGCATTTATGGATTCAACTTAACCCAACCAAATACACGCGGAACCTAGTAGTCGGTCTCATCAATCTTCCCAAAGAAACCCGAAAGGAAAACAAAAAATAAAACTTTTCCCACATCCATCCAAATCCATTCCAACTAATTAATCGGCGGATGGCATTATATCTCCTTCCAACACCTATGCTGCGGTGGAAACAGCAATTAGAAAGTTTTACCCTAAATAAAGGGAAAAAGAAAACAACCAATCATTGTGTGTGTGTGTGCCGGCAGAGCAGTTTAACACCTTTCGAATGGTTGTGCTGGGTGGCGTCGCGTCACCACCACATCGCTTCTCCAACACCAACATTATTATAAACAACATCATTATCAGCTCTTGCAACTCTATCGTCTTGTCGCTGAAGGACTGCTTCCAATACCAATATACCAGTCTCTGCACTCACCACCTGAGGAATGATGAAAGCACGACAGGGAAGGAATCTCACGAAAAATCAAAATCCTTTGATGAAGTCTCTCCTGAAGTTTCTTGCGTTCGCTGCGGGATTGCATGACGACGACAAAGACGATAACGGCAACGGTTGTGGGATGAGCAAAAATAAATGAAACATAGTTCTTTGGCTGACTTGAGCGTGCACCATTCACAGCGGGGGTCTTCGTCTTGGCTGTGTCGTTAGTCTTTCCCTGTGGGAGCAATTATTGCCCTTAATGTGTTTACTCCATCAAAGTGGTGGAGTAACATTTCACAAATCCCCAATGCTGTCCTGGTAAAGGGGACGTACTTCTCCCAGAGTGGTGTTGTTCCATTTATCCCCGGTCTTTCCCTATTATGTCGTTTGTTTCATCGTCGTATTCGTCGTTGTCGTAGATATAAGTTCAAGTAATATTGGTTGTTGGTTTGCCGCTGCTGTTGTTTTATTCTTTTCATGTTTACTAACCAAGCGCCTTCTTCACTGTGCTGCTGTGGATTTCCTTGATTCTGTTAACCGGTGACAGAGATACTCCCTTGCAGTTTCCATTGTGTCATGACGAAGGGTGGCCGATTTATAGTTATACTAGATTTTGTGCGTTGCTTGATTTTTTTTTTTTTTTTTTTTCCTACATCTGTTGGGCTTTCTGTTTGCCGTTATTCTCTTAACACATTTCCTGATTGGGTTCTGGGAGATTTGAGGAATCTTGTAAAAGGATTGACGCTTGGATGGAAGGCGAGCTTGCGTTTGGGGGAAATCGGTTTAATTTTGGTAAATGTAGCTCATGCGACTTGCGAGCTTAGTTTGCTGACGTCTGGCACTTTGAATTCAATTTGAATGGTAAAATGCGATTGCGTACTTAGCCGTGTCACGTCATGTTGGAGAATATTTAAAATTTATTTGGAATAGACTTATAGCAGGAAGGGCCAAGGGGGAGCTTTAGAAATGTTATGTAGTTTGGCAAAATGCTTAAAATGTCTATCTCACTCTAATGGATTAATGGACATTTTCTGCAAAAATAGTGCTTAAATAAGTACTGTACAGTAGCTGCGCATGGGAAAATCAATCCATTTGTATCCCCAATAGTACGAGCTACGAGTTCATAACTAATGCTGGCCAGAGACCAAACAAAAAAAATTAAACATCAAAAGTTCGCCCTACTGCAACATTATTAAGCCTAGCCCATAAATAAATAAACCACATCCTGATCATACATCAGAACACAAACCGCCCTTGTAGGTGGTTAGAATCATAAAGCTTAAGAAAAATGACACCACTTAGGATTATTAAAAATGCATGTCGAAGTGAACCTGTACTAACAGGCACACTTCTTACTGAAACAAAGAGAAACTGTTTTCAATGTGTCTCCATTAGGATACATATGTATATATTGCATTATGTATTTATGTCCATAATCCATTTTGTTCCTTAATCCCTGGTGCAAAACTACCTCTTTGAAGGGTTTTTGATAAATTGACTAGGACAAATTTACGAAGCTTCAAATGGCTCTAATCCTGTATTGTTCCTTTATTCGAGGAAACTTGCAAAACCTCCACCACCCTGAAAGGCTTTTGATTAATCGGCTGAGACTCGTACGTGTTTATTTTTGATACTCACACTTGGCTTAGTAGTTGGTCAGAAAATTATTTCCCACACATGAACTTGTCAGGCTGTCAATGAATGGCAAAGAGGCGAAACACTTCATGAAATAAAAATACAATTATAAGCAACACCACTAATGAGTACATTAAAATATCCTTGCAGATTTATCACCAATGGAATATTATCCTGATCCCAATCCGGCACTTCATCTAGTCGTCTACAGTGTAAATCAGAAGGGGCGTTCCGAACCGATTGTCCTGGAGAATATTCCCATTAACGAAGCGGAAAAGCGAACAGGTAAGTTGAATGACTGTGCACAGAGAACACGTCGAGGAAAATCCCTTAGAAAACGAATTTTCATCCCTTATTTATGTGTGATATCCCACCACTGGTTCCCATCTCTGGAATACCTAAAGGAAATCATCCAATGTCACTTAGCATTTTTTGTTTTGTTTGTGTACGTGTGGAGGTACACATTTCAGAGGTTATCACATTAGCGCGCTTAGGCTATTGTCTTCTAGAGCTCATCCGTTCCACTTAAGTGAAGTGCTGGGTAACGTTGCCGCCACCTAAGCTATCGCAATGGATGGTGAACTTTTCTGCCGGATGCAGGTGTCGAAATGAATTCATTCATTTTCTTTCAGAGAGTCGCGTGGGAACTGTATACAATTATTGCTGGATGTCTTCCTTATTTTCCTCCTCGATTTCACCTTGCAAGGAAGTGAAAATGAATTTCATTCGCTATAGCGATTCCAATTTCCGTATTGATCCGAGTATTTCTTTTGTCGCACTGAGAGCAGACGGTTTCCATGCTAAAATATATGACTTACTGTACAGGTTATAAAGTGGCTCTACTAATAATTGTGACCCCTAGTTTAATAGGACACCATAATATATAATAGTACGTGGTGTTATTCCTAATGATTTGACAATTTTGGAACAGTACAAAGCTTGCTCTTTCGGGTGAAATATGGTATCAGATGATACTCGAAAGATACCTTTTTTATTTTCTGTCATTGCAAGGTCACTGCCGGCGGTATGACTAAATGAACCTTCCAAGACTATTGATCTTCAAATAAAATTAAATATATAGCTGGAAATAGTTTTGACTTACCCAAAGGTGAACAATTTTTTTATAAGCATACCTGAACAAATAAAAAGACAATAATTAAAGTTTAAACACGGAACTGAAAAAATTACGCATACGCCCCGATACCTCAGAAGTCAGTATAGTGAAATGTTCCTGGAACTTAATTAATATTTTATCTGAATTGAAGCAACTTATTGTCATGAACAGATATTATTCTCTGAATTTGTTGAAGGGTGTATTAATTGTGGTGAAAAAAAAGACGACAGACAAATGCCCCAGGCTCGAAGCAATGACGATTATTGATATCTACCAACCCTTTTTTGACTGTTATGAAACATCCCAAGTTACAATTTCACTTCGGTAAGGTTTGAATTTTGAATTTCTGTAGGCAACCGTTTCGATAGGGGCTCCATAGTATTTGTTTACCGAAGTAGACCGGTTTCGAAGTAATTGTTTCCAAAATAACTTCTGTGCGTCATTTGCGAAGCATATACACAGGCTTTATAGAGGGATATGGAACTAAGTTCCGGTAAGGTCTCTACTAGACGTCTGAAAATGTGTGGAAAGATGATTGCTTCAGTAAGGCTTGTGGTGCGATGCGCGTTCGAGAAGCTTCCTCAGAGCTTCTGACAGGAGGCATTATAGAAGCAATGAAATGTCATGCCATCAACAACTTGCGATTGGAAGTTTAACGAAACTCTAAAATATATCGAGTAGTTCCGATTAACCTCTGCTACAGCATTATGACGAATTAGCCTACGGGTAGTGTATTGACTACTACGCATCAGGACTCATGTTCGATTCTCAGTGCGACCCCATTGTAAGTAAAATATAGATAATAAGAGTACTGCATAAAAATTGCAATAGTCAATTAGATAATGTTTATTAATGGGATAAACAAATAAAAAAAAAAGTATATTTCAAAGCTTCTACAAAGCCTATAAGGTTTCTATACAGCAGAAAAGTGCGCCAGATTTGTTTCCTGTAGGCCTTATGTAGTTAGTATGGCGGGAGGGGACATAGCCTCGATAGCGACTTACCGAAGTCAAATTGTTATTTGGGATGGACTAAATCAAAGATAAATGTCTGCTTGTTTTATCACAATCAATACAAATCAACGAAATTTAATGGTAAGCGAATTATTACAACGATTCTCGCTAGTAGGGATATTCCCTGAACATTTCACTGTCGAATTGTTTGTTAATTATTGCGTTCTGAGCTCAAACAGAAGAAAAAAAAAATCCCAAACACAACAACCGGCGCTTCGAATAACGTACAAGCTTTCGCCAATGTATGTATGTGTATGTGTATCGAGTTTTGAAACGCTTTACAATGTTCTCCCCGGCTCACCATTTGTGAAACTATTTAAACTGGAAATAATTTAAAATCAACTTTTTGGCCTGATAAAAATTTTTGTATTCCCCTTTATGGTTGCGGAAATTTGATTAACTTAATGTATACTTAGAAAATCTATAACAATATTAAAATTCCTTCTTTGGTATTCATTTCTTCCGAATTCTGATTCGAGCTCCGAAAATAAATATACTGAAAAACAAGTCCATATAATAATGAGGCCATCAAGTCTGAAGGCCTAGTTGGAGGGTTGTAGATTTTGACAAAAACTCGTTTGTTTTGGTTCTTCTAGACTAAGGAAACCTTTGAATAAATAATGGCAGTGGGAAGATGTCCGAAAAACGAAAAAAACTTCTTGTGATCAAAAATTACAGACTTGCCGTCAAAATAAAATCAGCCATAGATAGTGATTTCATTAGGTTTGTGTAGTTAAACGTTTTGAACCATAGCAGTAGATTGACAAGAAATATTGGGCCACCTTTTCCTTTCACTACAACCTATGAAGTATTGTTCCAAAATCTGAAGCATAATGTTACCCTCATTTTACCAGAAAGTTACATAGAGGCAAGTAGCAGTTAGATTTATAAGAAAAAATATGGTTGTCATCCCTGAACCTGAAAAGTGGTACCTAATGACTATCGCGCATCCATATGGATAAAAGTGATAGTGACTTTCGTGTTTCCATATGGGTCGATGTTAGCGTATGATATCACTCACTGAAAGCACTCTACAGTGGTGGAAACAATCGTGCTGTGAGTAGAAAAAAACATCGTTTGTTAATCGGATCAAAACGCAAACCAGTTAACCGGAGCCTCTTGTATACATCAGATTAATGTAGTAAAAATATAAAGCAGCTTTAAAACTGCTCAACCCAAAGCTAATAGAACTTAAAAGGAACCGAATAAATGCGTCACCTACAATGCGACAGCAGATGTGTAGATTTAGGGTTCAGACCAACAGAGAAAGAGCAGGTTTCCAGAACTATTTCCTCTTTATTATTAGGGTCTAAGAGTCTTCAACCCAAATGCCGAAGCAGTTTCTTCATCGCTCCTTTTGCGTGTAATAGCACGAATAAGATCCACCCCCGGTAAAAATGTCATAGACTATTCATAGTCTCAACCACCTAAGTTGTATATGCAAAAGCAAACAGAACATGCAACCAGCTGATTGTATCATGTACGACATACTTCAAATAGCTCCCCGATAATAAAACGATTCCGTAAAAAAACAAATCGACTACATACCCACATTCGTGTTGAAATGCTACTAAAAACAAAGCACCAAAAGAACGACAATCAATCAACTATTCCGAATAAGTGTCACCCACGACACCACCACCTTTCACATAGTGTAAACACAAATTCACCCGAATTGTCACGTTTTTTTTTTTTTTTCAATCGACCCCGAAGAAAAATGTCCTCATCAAATATTGAAACGCACTATCCCCTAACGCATCATCGCGCCTTCCGCACCCAACCACCACACAAGCCAATTCATTCAGCCAACATAGTGAGCAATAAAAAAAATTATCGCACAAAATAATTGCCTATCAAATATCCTTTATAGTTTGAGGGGCAATGTGTAGGGGGGTGGTGTCATATAAAAGCCGAAATTAATAATTCATTGTTTGCTACATGGTGTGTTGAAGCTCAAACGCCAAACATTCTTATCACGACCCTGTCATAATCATTTAAATGTCATTTTCCCATCGCATCAATGTGTGATATAAATAAATCGCCATTTGCCGGTTAGATTCGCCACGCAGATACCACGCCAAACGCAAACGGGCAACCGAACGAACATAACTTTGTCTACTAATGTCCTGCAGCGTGCCAGTAGTAGTGCCAGAGGAAGGATACGAAAATAAATTTGCCATACTGCTGTGTCTCCTTGTGCCGACATCCTCACGAACTACTGATATCTTAACCAATATTAAAACGAACATTAAGCACATCCTTAAAAGAAATTCCCCAAAGATACTCCGCCAATGCAGGCGAATATAAAACCAATATATCATCGCCCCTCAACAGTTCCCAGTTATAATGGCTGCGCGTTCATCGATTAATGATCCTGTTTCTGTTCGTTTCCAGTCACAGCCGTTGTGTCTTATCAATAATGAGCACACACCAGAGTATCGTTAAATGCTGAACAATAGACGATTAGGGGTTGTGGCGTTCATTTCTCCGATAGTTTCTCCCGCCCAACGGGACGACGGTAAAAGGGACACCAACATGAAAATCAAATCCCCCTTACTACGAGTATCAATCTCATGAATTATGATCGAAGCGATTGATTGCTGCGATGCAAGCTTAAAATTGAATGCCAGTCCTTATGAAGTTATCATGCATGTGTCCGCCCCTATGAAAATCAAATGCTCAACAGAAAAAGAAAATGCCAAGCAAGCAGATTTTTCTTCTTTCCTTGTCGATGTATGGCGTCGCATGATCCTGCATTTTATAGTGGCAGCCTGGTGTCATTTTGTAAATCACTCCACTGGATGCTTATATGGTGTGCAAACTGTACTCGCACTCGCACTCGCATATCGGAACGAAGAGGAGAGCACAACAAACGGAATCTGGTACTTTATCTGAATGATGTTTATTCAGCAGCAGTGGACTTGTAGCACACACTAAAACTGAATCGAATTACCACTACAAAAAAGATTGTACAATTTCGTTGAACTATCCTAGTTGTCGTTGTAGTCTTTGTGCTGAGTTGCACGACTTTTTCCTCTGACGTTGTGTTTCTCCTTATTGTACTCGTACTTATTGAAATTATTCGGCATAACGGCATGAGGACAATACAGTATATAATTCGTCGTCGTCTTTGTGGGCATGTCCTTGTTCGGTCGGACTGCCTTATGATGTATCTGCGTTAAATTGTTAGGTCTCCGCCAAAAGTGAATGTGCTGTCCCTTTTTTGCGATTGTTGTGTTGTTTTATGAATAAATACGGCTCCGCTTTCGAAAGCTATGATTTCGTCAAGACACGAGATACATTAGCCTAAATCAAATATTTATTTTCGGTTAATATTGCGAGTGGCTTGGGGTGTTGACAGATTTAAGCCATCTGAACAGTCATATTATTATTTACTCACAACGGAGGGACATGTTTTTCGTCAATTAAAGAGGGGCAATAATTGATGTAAATTGATGCTGACATTGATAGCTAAGTGGGTAACGTTAACCTTTGTGCTTGATATCGAATAATATGTCTGTGGGCGTTCGTTTCGCCAGGTATACAAATATTTATTACCTTCCTGGTATTTTTTGTTTCCATTATTTACGTTAATCATCTGTCTTGAAATGTGAGATGCCTTCAGTCAAATGTGTATAGAACTGATATGGTATATGGAGTCCTATACGCTCATTAATGTCCTTGGAAGTAGTTTAGACCTAAGTTCTTTTGTCAATAACGAAGCAGTTATGGAGGGAAGAAAAGGGGACTCTCGAATCAAAGTCTTTTCAGAACTTTCAATCTGTAGCTTAGTTTTAATTATCTTGTACCTTTAACACTTGGTTTATGCTTATTTACAAACATATCCACACATTACTGATGGTAACAAATGATCGAAAAAAAAAACAAACAATCTCCTCAAGCATTGCACTGTTACTGTTGTTTCGCTATTTCGAAAGAGCCAGAAAAAGAAATAGAGACGCATTATGTACGAAGTCATAACCGGTATATGCGGTAGCTACGCGATATGGTTTCGCTACTCTATTGGTAGCACTTTCGTCAACAGTTTGTGCTACCTCTGGTAGTCATCTTGGCCCTTTGCTTTTTGCTTCAATGTATTAGTGATATTTCTGCTTGGTTTTTGTCTGCCCCCCACACTTTTGCCGATGACTCAAAAGTGTTCCGAACTATGTTTTCTTTTGATTTTGGAAGACTTTCCACCTGAATTCCTCTAACGCCCTAAAGCTCAACTTCATTGCGGATTATTTAAATGTCATATAAAAATCTTTTCTTGGATTAATATCATAGACAGGTCATTTTGTTGATATCTTGAACCTGACGGTCACCCCATCGCTGATTTTATTTTCCTTCCATATTCAGTATCACAAATTAATTTAAGTTTTCGAAACTTTTCGTTTGATGTATGGCACTTACCCATGTACCTGGGAACCGATATCCAACTTATATCAAAGGCTCCGCTCGCAATCCTCAATTACTCAAGCAAAACTTTCGGAAAACTTGATCAACTCTACGTATAATTTTCCCAGACTAGCTGCTCAATCATTTAATTCTCTGCAGATTTTCCAGTTCCACCCATATCGTGACAGTTCATTGTTCTTACCGAAAATGTTATGATCCATCTTCCGAGGCGGTCTACGTAAGAGCGCCCGCGTCTAACCTAACCTGCTTTAACTATAACAGTTTCTGTCCGCCGCCCATCCATTCGATTAGATCTCTCATTTCGCATACAGGCTCCTATTCCCAGTTGCATGCTTTCGCACGGGGCGGGACTGGGCCAACTTCCTCGAGAATACACTTTTCAGAATGTGCGTTATGGCGCGCAGAGCTCAAACTACACTAAGAGTATTCTAGCGAACATTTTGTTTTCTGTTTTTCCGTCACAGGAGGAGAGTAATAGAAGCACATCACACGGAGCGATGTAAAGATGGAAAGCTATCATCTCACTTTTTATGGAAGATAGATTTGCATGGATATTGTTATCCTGTTGTGTGTGCGTTTTTTTTTTTGTCTTCATAGGAAATCTTGTTCTTATACCTTTTTGGGTAGGTTTCAGAATCAATTGTTTCGCTTCTCTTTGCCGTGCGTCCTTTTTTACGCTAATGGTAGGTAGGTACCTGAACCCTGAATACGTTGGATACAATATACAATATGATAAAACATCCGTCGTCTTATTCTTCTGTTGATTTCGCCTATTCAATTGCTTTTTCCAAGTAACTTCAATTTCTTATCTGGATGGAGGATTTTGCTAGCGTCGAACAATGTTTAACAGTTATACCGGAAAGAATAGGCGATCAAACAATGGGAGTTCCTTTTCCTTGCTTTTTTGTGTACTCTCTCTTTCACTGCCGCTCTCAGACGTTTGTTGTTGTTCTTGAATATTTTTCCCTTTTCTATTTTTTTTTTTACATCACCCTGCCGAGTTATCCTTATTTATATGAAAACAACACCAAAGAAGGCATGTTGAAAGAAAAAGGCAAATGCAAATGCAAATAGAATCTTATAGCCTGTGTTGGTGGCGTTTTATTGTTCGTTCTTTTCTTTTGAATAAAACAAGAGAATGGGTTGCAAACGGGGCGAGTTTAAATATTTCTTGTGCTCGTTTCTCCACGTGTATCCTTTGGCAGAGATTTTCTTAGCAATTTTTACCAGCAACGCTGTCCAAGGATTATTGTACAGAACACAGAAGTACGGGTATAGGGTAGGTATAGCAAGAGTATACAGCATGAGAAGTAGGTGTACTCATCCAAGTGCTTTGCAGTAATAAATTGTATTTAACTTCTGCAATTGTTCGCCACCTAGCGCCACCCTTTCCTGTGTTTGCCTTTCTGCCATGGTCTGACCATTTCAGGAGCATTGTGCTTTTTTGTTTGTTTACTGTACTGTTTATATATAGAGAGAGAGCGCTACGCTTTTGAATGTGTACAGTTTGACTTATTTACGTATCCCCGGTGAATACGGGGGGTTAAAAAGAAAAATAGGGACACAACAAAAATCCCTTAGAGCTATGCAGGTGACTACTGTTACTATATTAGCTTTGTGTGTGTGGTGTTTTTCTTTTTTTGCGTGTTTGCATTTTGCCGTCAGCAATTTTTCACGCAGCTGCAGTATTTAGAAAGGGGATAAAGATGCAGTCAGCAAACGGATCTGGGCTTGATTAAGGTACCTAAGCTAATGGATGAGGATAGGGCTGTGATTTCGTTGTGTTGTATTTCATGCGCAGTATGCTATTTGGGATTATAATAAAATAAATTCGAGCTATTTATTGATGGAGCAAAAACTCGTGTAAAGATGCCAGCAGCAAATAAGGGACAATACTCTTAGCGACTCCTGCATTTCAATTAATTGAAAAAATGGAACTGCAAAAGTTCCTGGGGGAATGTGTTCCACTAATATGCATGGGTAGACCTTACAGGAGCTAACAAATTCGGACCATAGGAGATTGTTCCCTTCACGAAAAGGACACATCCGTTCTATATCTGAAAGCTTGTTAGAGGAGTACAAAATAAATCATTCAAAGGAATCTTTCATCATTCTCCCTTGGACCAAATTTGTCGAAAAGAGGACAACCTAAAGTGGTGGCCGCAAAAGGTGCAGGATTTAATGTGCTTTTGATAAAGCGTGGTTCAGTACGGCTACCTATCTAGTTATTCTGATTCATCGGTGACTGCTATGTACATATGTATATAATTCTTGTCCTATTCAGGGCTGTTTCCTTAATGGATTTCGCTACAAATTTGTAGATTCGGTATTATTGCGCGTCTTATGAATAAGCTCGATAGAATGGACACTGGACAGCTTTTAAAGAACATAGCTGAAAACTTTTTTTCAAAGCTATTCCCTACTTACCTATAAATAACCTGTCAAACTTGGAAAATGTACTTGTGCTACTTATTTCATAAGTTCGTAAGTCACTGAAAGCTCTTGTGTATCAGGAGTGTGTATGTTATTGAAAGCAAGGCACCATTTTTCTTACATTTTAAATTCATTTTTTAGTGATCTCTTTAATTAAACTTATATACTATAATAGAAAAAAACGATTAAATCTAATTTAAAGCTAATATTTATCTTATTCTAGCTTACTGGCTCTCAGCGAGCGCTCTAAACTTAACAATGTCCTTAAAATTATTGTCTTACGGCCTTAAATTGTAGGCGCAGTGGCTTAGTGGTTAGTGTGTTGGACTACTAAGCGAGGGGTCCCAGGTTCGAATCCCGCAAAAACCAAAATTCCAAAAGTCTGACAAACATCCGAGAGTATAACTGTCTTAAGAGCTTCTCAATTAGCCGTTTGGAATCGGCATAAAATTGTAGATCCCTTCCATTCGTTCCACAAATAAAACTCACACAAAACGAATGGTTGCGAGAAGCTAGGCCTTGGGTCCCTACAGACCTGTTGCGCCAACTATATATATATTCGGCCTTAAATCTATCTATATTTAATTTGGTTTGTTTTTTATTCTTCAAGAAACTTCCTAAAACTTGAATTCTTTATTTTTTTAAGTTATTTAAAACAACTCAAGACTGCCTAGGCTACTTAACCTAAATTACCTCTAATCAAAGCAGAAAACAAGGCACCATTCACCTAGCTAGGTTCGTGTGCAGCGTTGTGCAAGCAAATGAAATAGGTATTTTTTGCGTAAAATCCGAATCATCGAGTACCAAATGGAAATGGCTTGAAAATCAAATCAGACGAACGTCTTATCCGCATCCTGGTTTACATCTTCTCATCAAGTTTTACAGAAATGAAAGAGGACGAGTTGTTCTTTTCAGCTTCGATTAGTCAAATCACAGAAGATCTGCTGCTAAGTTAATCTATTGCAGTAGGTGTAATCCAAGTGAAACGGAACTTTTGCTGTTTAAACCAAACTACCGACCTTCAAACTTGCAAAGGTCAACAATCAAATGTTGTCTCTTTCCACAAAGGCTCAGTAGTTAGAATTGACTTAGATCCAAAAATTTATAGCTAGAGGTTAACATAGCATATCGGGCCAAAAAAACATAAATATCGCTCACTTCGCCTGTAAAAAATCGTCAAAAAAATTGTGATTTGGACCTAAAATGGCTCTTTGAAAATTTAAGTGGCTGGCATCAACCTTAAGACCTTAAACTTAGAAGAGTTCAACAATCGAGCTATGAGGTGAAACCCTTACGGACCCTAGGAAGTTTTTTTTATAACTTTTTCTACCAAGGAAAGGTAAATAGATGCTCTTGTGACAGTTTGCCACAGCGCTTGAGGCACTAGAGTTGTACGCCACCAAAAGTAAACTAGTCAAGAATTGCTGGCACGATACAAAGCTTAAAGCATTACACAAGAACGCGTGTCAGAGTGTGAGGGGTAATTGGTCAATGTTCTATTGAAAGCAGCGAATGTGACAATGTTCTGGGGAAAAGTCGTGCAAAAAGTGCTTCCGTAAATAGCCACAAGATGGTTCCACCTAAAAGAGCACCAAGGTATTGTGGCCCGTCTGAAATTGATAAAAAAAAATCTAGAGAAATGATTAATTCAACAGAGCACGGAATAAGATTATTGGATAGGGCTGCTCTCTGACCACTTTTTGATTGCAAAACAATCGCTTCGACTCGGAGTGGAAGGAGGTACCTACACCGGAAGGTACTTTTTCGAAAATTTTAAAGTAAGACCGTATTCAGGTTCTGTTGCAAAATTGGGTGTGTAGGCGAATTGCTATTAGTTCTGTCCGTGAAATCTCTCTGCGCATGGCGATGGGCCCTCTGTGGCGCCTAGTCTTTTGCGATGATCTCACAACCCTATATACACAACCTAACCTAACCTTACCCCATTCACTGAGAAAAGCAGGCAGTTGTTGTCCTATTTACTACCTTTATAGATAACTTTGTTACAACATAACCTTACTTATTGAAACAACTTGGCTTGTCTGACCCATTGAACTTGAGAGACTATAAAGAGTGGTCCCGCTACCCAATTGCCAAATAAAAGATTTAACCAAAATTAAAGATATCTCATCCAATTCCATAAACCCCTTTTCACCGCTGTTGGGACATAAAACTTCATTAACAAGTGACCCTTCTCTCTGAACTGCTCCACGTAGTAAGTAGCAAACTAGATATATCACTCGTAGAATACAGAAATCGAAAACCCTTCTATAGCGCTTCAGCACGACGAATTCCAACCAGACAGTAACCACAAAGCGCACCGCACTCCGCAAACAATCTTCGAAATGTGCGAAATGTAAATAGGGAAAAGGAAATCCACGTGGCTTCCGATTATTATATTCAATATCCGAGGGGGGAAATAATATCTCGGTTTGGTGTAAACGTGAATGGGGGCTGCGCGAACAACGAACAAAAACCAAATAATCACTTCAAGGTTCAAGCTTCAAGGGGTGGTGCGAGTCGTACAGTCGAACAAATTTATTGACCCCAAAAACTGGTGTGACTTTTTTATACTCTGGCGGAATGTTTCCTCCTTTTTATTCGATTTCATAAACAGTTTTTCGCTTTTCAGTTAGTTCGCATTTTCGATTGAATCCATCTCCAGCATTTTTGTGCTGGCCAATTTTCCAGTGTGCCACTGTAACTGTGTTTGGCTTTGTTTTGCTGTTCTTCGATTTTACAAATTTTTCAGGCGATAATGACTCCATTGGGATTGTCGTAAACTTTTATTGCCAAGAAAACATTGTTTCGTGCTGGTGTGTTGGTTATTTTTCCTTAGCATACAATTTGTTGTGTGGGCGAGGGAGGAGAAACCGGCAATGATCATACATAGATAGCTGCAGACAGAAATGGGAGAGGTGGCAGTCGACAAATGTTCAAATTTACCAATGCAAATTAGGACGAAGATTTCTTTGGGGACACAGCGACATGTGGCCTTCAAATATTTGTGCGAGTCTGTTTATTTGCGTCAAGTGTTTGAAATTCGTCTTGGATGGGTGTTAACTACTTGGTAAATATTGAGATTTCACATGGATTCGTAATTGGGGGCCGGAGTGGAATGGACAAATAAAGTGTCAATTGGGAGTGATTTTTTTTTGCGAAACTGTTATTCGTTTGTTGTTGTTTTTTTTTTGTTTTGTATTTTGCACACGAAGGCAAAGTTGGAATTGTTCGTATTGAACGATTTCAAAGTTGGGTATGTTTGCAGTGTTTATTGATTTGTTTAGGGAAATGGTAAAAGAATGTCTTGGGGGGGGGGGGGTAGGAAAGAAGAGAGAAGAAATGTTAATCCGACGTTTTGTGTTCAACTGTGAAACAAAAATTAGGTGTCTATAGCAAGTGGTGTAGGGAATTGGTTTATGGCCGAATGTTTGTAGAATATTATTTTATGCCATCTAATTAGTATGTAAGTAGATGCGATGATCGTGGCAATGGTGAGGTGGTTACATTATCATTGCTTGTGTTCTGTGGGGGCTGAAATCTGTGTAACGCTAGACGGCTAGCTGGCTTTGTGAGGTAGCTTGTTTACTTCAAGCCCACTCTAGACTGTATGGATGTTAGCAAAAGGCTAATTCTTTACAAACCAAAGGGTAGAAGGCAACTACTGTCTTGATGCGCATTGAAGCCGATTATTGTGGAATTTCGTCATCTTCAGATATTCTCGATTATAAAAAAAAATTAGATTGATATACACAACCTGTTAATGGACTTCAAATATAATATGGGGACGAGCTATACAAAGTCGTGGCAAGCTTTGACAACCCTGTGAGACTCGTTGGTCTGTGAAGGATGACGAAGGGAAATATCGCTGCTGAGTCAACGCATACGAAGCTAGCTTAGTAGATTCCAACTCAGGCAAATGTTCCTCTACTTCCTTGACCCTCCGAATTGGAATCGAAGACTATTTTATGTTTCGAAGACTCTTTGATTCTGCAGCGTTAGAAACAGTTTATTCGCGTTTTTCTAGCCAGATCAATATCGTTGTACAGTTCGTAAGGTTAGCTGTTAAAACTGGCTCTTAAATCCCGTCCACACGAATTGAATTAATCACTTGAACAAATTGCGACCGCAAATATCTTCATCCGTCGTCGCTAAAGTGCATGCTTATTATGTCGACAGTTAGGAATGGAACGTTTTAATCAGTTGTAGAGCGTCCTTGGAGCTGTTTGATAATCCTTTACTACTGCATTATGGATTTCTCTGGCCAAATACCTGTTTCGCTTCGTTTACATCAGAGGCCTGAATGGATAAGTTTGAATGTATACAATCAACAAAACTTCTGGAGAGCGGGATAACTAATAAAGGTATCAGTATCAATATCTTAAAGCAGTTTTTAAATCTATTACGGACAAACAAATAGCCGGAAAAAGAGTTACAGGTTAACAGAACCACAATTATTTTGTTTATCGCACGTTGTAATATTCGTTGATAAATCAATGGAATCGTAGCAAACGACCGGAAATATTATCAAAAAAGTAGTGAAGATTTTATATAAGACTTGGCCGTGTTTAAGGGCGGTACTATTTAGTTTCTGCAGCCTTGAGAGATTGTTTTATATTTTTAAATAAGAAACTCGACGATTTAACGAACAAGTCAAGTTGAGATGAGAAAATTGTTGACTCATAATAAAAACCGTAAGGCTTTTTATTCACTAAGTGGTATTGCCAGAGGAGAGAGGTGAAATACCACACACACAGTTTTGACCGACCATATTCTATACAAGGGCATTTCAAAAAAATATTAAGTTAAATGTGTGCTCGACTAAATCCAATTACTCTACCGTTTCCCTACCTACATATCAACTACAAATTTGCTATCATCAATTCATCGCATATTTCACCCCGTTGTCGATCGTTGTAAGTTGTAACTCTCGAGCCGTAATTTCGATCCTAACCTCTCGCCCATCAATCGGCAGTAATTCAAAATTTGCTACGCCCTTTTTCGTACAGACGTATTCCCGAAAATGTTTCAAAACAGAAGCAATAAACTCAATGAAACAATAATAAACGAATAAATAATCAAAAGCATAGTTCCGAGTTGAAGTCAAAAGGGGAAAACTTCCCAACACACCAGCCGAAACGACATACCCTGATTTCTGGAAGCTCGTACTTTGCTCAACGAGCAATTGTTTCACATTACGAGTACCTATTAGCGTCGAAAGTTGGAATTGGAAAACAAAGAACACCAACCCCAGCGTCGATGGTAGACGCAGCAGTTGATTGCGATTGGATTTATAATTATTGGATTAGCTATTGTCGATTATGGCTTCTGGGGCTGGGGGTTGGAAATAACATTGAAGACAAATTAAAAATTAATTTAAGGCACAAATTAAGCGGAACTGGCTACCTATACCTAGCAACCAAAGCCACCCGTACAGCGTCGAGTTGGCGGAACATTAGTTTGGGAATTTGCCAAGGGTGACGCCGAGCAGCGGTTGTGCGCAAATGATTTTTTAATTAGGCAACTTGAATATTCCACACCTGCGACCTGGGGGGAGGCGTTCTTAAGTTTTTATGGATCAATTTGGTGTACATTATTCCGCGGAGTTTTTGAAGAGTTTGCTCGCATTTTTTCCGCTGTTGTTTCATCTCTGCATATTGCTCTTAAATGCGCGAGCAAATGTGGCGTGGAGGGGATGGTGATTTTTTTTTGTTTGCTTAGCTGGTTCTGTCGTTTTGTTTTAGACCTCATAATTAGGTGGATTAAAAAATACAGTAGAACGTGGGTGTTTGTATGCTAATCTGGGTACTTTTGAGTTTCTCAACGCCATAATCAATTAGGGGTGAAAAATAAAATAAATTAGTTCATTGAAAATCGTTTGACTACAACAGGTTGTTAGGGGTGTTCCTATTTGATGTTTTTTTTTTTTTTTTGGTTTAGGTTATGTATTTATATGCAAATTGCAAAGGATGAATTAAGAATTTATTGAGAATGGATTAGGGACGTCTTGGCTGCTAGGTGACAAATAGCTACTTAATATAAATAACGAGAAGGGCGTTAGCGTTCAAGACAGAGACTGGAGCATTTCAGAGGGATAATCTTGTTAGGAAATGGATATGCATTTGGTTCGCACTTCGATTCAAGTTGGTGTGATTGTCGAAATGTCTGCGCGAAGAGGCAGGAATATTCGTCATAAGTTATCGATTTTATTTAATTTTTCCAGCGAGCACCTGATACATTCTCATTAATTCTTTTTTATTATGATAGTAGGTATCGATTACATTCAAAAGCGATTTATTAAATACGCACCAGATGAAAGGTGAATTTGCGCACAAAGTTTCGTCATAAATGAAAGCAAAATTCGATTTACATTCCTTGCTTTACCGTTGTAACCGGTGTAAGTTGGCCCATTTAAATTCTTAGGAAAAAGAGGGTAAAGTATTGTAAGCAAACGATATTAACACAACTTTAAATAAAAAATGTAAATCTCAGGTATTTCATGTACAGAGTTCATAGCGGAAATATGGAGGCAGCACACCCATAAGTTAGTTCGACTGTTGAAATGAACACACGATGGCTTTTTATAATAATTTGAATCAATAATAAACTGAATTCATACAAATAATTCGCTGACCAAATTCCTATGGACGAAGGTGCGGCTCCCAATTACCTTTTTTTCGATACACAAGTTTCTCTTTGCTTTTCCCTTTCCCCATTTTCATACCCAGTGAGGCGACGGGCAGTGGGTATGGACATAGGCCTTACAATAAATGAAGTTAGTCACTTTCACTTGTTGGTCTAATTAATGTGAGAATAATTGCTTGTATACCTACTTACCAGGGCAAAGGTATGCGTAGCGTAAGCACACTTTTTTCCCCCCTTTTTTTCCGTGTATGAGACCGCCGGGTTTGTTTGCTACAATAAGGCTAACAACGAGCGAACAACCTTAATCGGCGTGTGGATGTATTTAGCTGGGGGGTGGTATTTTGATTGTGTCGGTCATGGCGATATATGGTGTGGCATTATCGCTGTCATTAGTAGGTCATAGACGCAAGCTGGCCAATGGACGAATGGAAGGCATAACGCATTTGTGTGTGATTCGCGTAATTTGGACGTAATTTGTGTAAAGTAGTGGTTGTTAGACCATTTTGGCGGAAGTTCATTTAGAGCGTGCAATGGAGTATTTAAATTGTTTTTATAATCGAGAGAAAAAAATGCGCTAAACAGCGCATTTAATGACCGTGTAGTACTGTATGTTTGGGCCAAGTGTGTGTACTTGCATTTCTGTAGCAGTTTATAAAGTACTTGAGAGCTATGGATTTAACTGTTCAACAAGACTATTAAAGTTAAAGTAGAGGTCAGAGTGGGCCTGGCAATCAAACCACCTACTGCCCACATTTCACTGTAATCATACCTATATATTTTCCATGTCGGCCTATAAACCACAGCCGGATTCTACCCAAGATCCTTTCCCCTTGCTCCCCCTTTCTTTTTGAAATAAAAAAAAAACAATAAATTTTTTAATGAGACAGCCAATGGTGTATTTTTTTTTTTTTTGTTTTGCAGATGGTCGGATAGGACTCTCGATACTTCCTTTGGCTGCTCTGCTGACCGGAACCTTGTTCACCGTCGGAATAGGTGTGCTCTTTGTTGTTGTTATTGCGGTGCGAAAACGTCGAGAACAGGGTAGCCGCAGTATATGTGATGACAAGGATAAACATTTAGGTATGCAACAATCATTTTTTACCAGCGAATGGAGTGCAACGGCTATTTAAATTTTTCTTCTTAATTTGTATACTCTGCAGGAATGGATGTTACAGTGACGGCACCTTTAGAGACCGGAGCCGGACACCAAAGACTTGTCGTTGCCTACACACTGAAACAAGGCATTGAGAAACAACCGGATATTTTGAGTGCACAAAAAACAGGAAGTGCTTCATCATCGCCGATGGGTAATAGACCCAACGCTCTGTGCATAGGCAAACCAAATTTTTCCTCTGCCGATTATGTGAGTATATTGAAATTTTTGTTGAGAACTTTTTGCCTCCGATTAAGTTTTTACGTTCAAGATGTTTTGTTGATTTTGTAAATGTTCGTAACACACGCAAAAAATTTCCAATTCTATAGAGCTGAATTTTTTTATCGAGCATATCCAATGTTCAAATCGGTACCTATACAAATTTTGTGACTGACTTTCCGGAACTTTTTGTACTTATTACTTTCCAGTATATTGGTGGAGTTTACATTATCATACGCGCATTTCTTCATTCTACATCCTTTCAACTGTATGATGCTAAGGATGCGTCTAGTCTAAGTCTGCGTTCACTATATACTTTAGTATTAGGTATTAATCAACATCAAGTCACTCTACCGAGCTCGGTCAATAGCTGTCAGTGGCTACAGCTGTGTATTGTTGTTTACTGTTGTCTTAGATCTTTCTCCGACTGTATGCGTTTCATTTAAGGTGGTGCCCTGTTTATGTGCCTACATGACAGGGCTCAAGGAATTGTATGGCTGACGAGTTCTTGCCACATTCTCATGCAACCTAAGTAATTTTATTTTCAGCCTTTTCAACAGGTCAAAGTCGACTAATCACCCCTAAAAGTCGAACAATTTCTGGATAGTATAGGATAATTAGGTGCTTTTTACTATACTCCTTGGTTCTAATGAACAGAGCCTTCTTAGATGACTTCTAAGACCGGAGGAACAATGATTGCCAAGATTGGTCCTTCACTTGATCTTTGTGCCGCTGTTAATATCGAAAAACAAAGTCTATAACAGATTATACGAACTCTCATAAAACTTGGCACTATAATCGGACTATGGACATTACTTTGTCCTCAATACTTGGCATAATTTTGTATAAAAAACGATCTGGCTGCTATGGTAGTTTACTGTCCTCATATCCGATTTTCTTCCTGAGTTCTATAGAAATTTTTATGGTTGCCCACAGTTTCTTAAACGTTTTCTTGATTTCTTGACAAAAATGGTGAAGTACATTTTAAGATGCTTTTGGTTTTGTGAGTCCAATGAATGACCTTTTGACAGAGGCATTGACCTAACAGGGCTGTGAAAAGGTCTTTGGAGCTTCCAAGGAGTCCTTTTGTGGTTTGTGTTTCTGCCGCTATTAAGAAAAAACAAATAATGTAGACTCACGTCTCCACCCACCCCATTCTAATCAAGTTATCTCTCCTTCCAGGAACTACCATCAATGAATTACAACGAGCTCGATCAACACAGCACAGCTTCGAGCAGGCAAAACACCCTCAAACTAACAGCTGAAGCCCGAAAAGCCTACCAAAATCAACAACTACTCTACGATGCACTTCCCATCAAACCGCTCCCGGATAATATAGTCTGCGCCCCAACCAACCTACACAATTCACGGCACGACATTAGCACGAGATATGACCATCCGCTTGCTAATACCATAAACTACACCAATTGCAGTGGTGGCGGCATTGGTAGTGGGCCAAGCGTTGGCAGTAACAGTACACTCAATAGCAGTTGTAGTGGCATTCCCAGCAGTGCTCAACCTTCCCTGCCCAACAGCTTAGGCAGCCATCACAAACAAGCCGAACTTTCAATAGCTGAATACCTATCAGCGACCAGTATAATTGACTATAACCTAACCAACTCAGCGACAACGGGTACACTGCCAAAATCAATAGGCGGTGCCTCATCGGTGAATTCGAATCCTTCAACATCATCGATAACGAGTAAAACGAACTCAAGTCGAAATCATATAATTACGGACACATTGCCCGGCCCTGAGAGTTGTGTTTAAGCCGAGTTATTTTTTTATTTTTATTTTTTCTCAAGGATATCAGCACATCATCGCATCGAATCGGACAATTAAACTGAAAACAGAAATAGTAAATAATTTTTAAATAATAAAATAGCAAATGAAATAGAAAATAGCGCTAAAGAAGTATATAAGAGAAAATGTATCGAAATAAGACTGGTCCACAATTTTTATTTTTATTTTTAATAATAATATCGAATAAAAATCTCAACAACAATATAAGAAACTGTAAACTATCTAACTTTAAGTAGGTAATTTAACAATAATTGACACTAATGTAATGTAAAGTAATGTAACTTATGTACTTGTAAAGTAATTGAAAGAAAAGAAAAAACGTCTGTGTTTGTAATAATAGATAGTAAGAAGATAAAAAAACACAAACAATATAAAGGGAACAATCAATTGTTGTTCCCCATAAGATTAGTAAATACAAATTGGCAACTGTAATTACTACAAAAAGAAGAAGAAGAAGAAACAAAAACGACAAAAACAAACAAAACATGTTTTCCATAGGATGTAATTGATATACCATAAGTTGCGAGTACATATACAATATATACATAGATGCATATCCTCTCTTTGTTATACCAAATCTAAATTTCTATATTTGTATACCTACTGCCTGTCAAAGTCTTGCAATCGTTTTCAACTGTCAGACAACCTTGGAATTTGTTTTCTGTATTTTTGTTCTAAACTGAGAAGGCGGTTGAGGTAGACCGTTCCAAACTTCATGCAGCTGTAGCTGTTTTTCAGCTCACTAGCCAATCTCCACGAAATTCAATGAGTCGCTAACTTCCCGACATGAACAAAGACGGAACGGGGAATGACCTTCTCGTCCTCGTCCATATATCTTCTGTTAAAATCGTTTGAATATACATACTTATAAGGCAAAAACTACTAAAAAATATCATTAAATAAATGAAATATAGACAGAGCCCCCCTCCACCGATGGGCATCACAATGGGTCAGCATTGACTTGAGTTTGCCACATGGTAGGTGCTACTCCTTGCCGGTCCACAGACCTAACCTATGACACAAATAGCAGCACGACTCTGTCGAGAGATATCAATTTCAATAGCGTCTTACGACCACCTTCGGTCAAGTGCGGTGTATTGCTAAACATAAATGTCAGCATCATGACTTAGCATGTAGCGGTCGACAAGTTTGTTAGATAACAACAATCATATGAATAGGTTTGTTTGACGTGCCTAGCACTAGTGCGCACTGAGAAGCGTCCGATGATTTTCACACCTGTTAAAAACTCTGCAAACCCCTGAAAACTCGGATACTATATCGAACGCAAAATATGTCGCCCTGAAGTCTGCCAGTTTTTGAAATTAAAAAATATTTATCTTTTGGTGAACAAAGTGTTATCTTCACTCTATTTTTTGTTTATTGTTGAAAATGAATGAACTCAATTATTTTGAATACCAAATTTATTTGTATTTACCTTTATCACGATAAGCAAGTGAATGACAGCGCAACTCAGCACTGAGTTCTTGCCCCGACAAATTAACTGGGGTCAGTCCAGGGCACAACTAGGGCGCCCTAGAAGTCATGTCAAACACAGGTTTTCAGTACCAGGGCGAGTTCAGCGCTTTATCGAACACATTAAATGTTCTTTTATAAGGACATCCACTGCATTATCCTGATACAGCAATATAGACGCTAGTTGTCATACTACGTCAACGAATTAACGCAGTTGTGGGTTGCATAGATGAGTGTTTACAGAACTGTTTCTAAAAAGTTATTTTAGCTTGCTTAGTTATAGCCATACGTAAGAGGCAACCGAAAAAGTTGGAACAGTGTGAAAATGAGTTTTTTTACGTTTAGGCGGTCATAGCAAGGATTCTGTCAAAAAAAAATTTCCCTACGAAAACAACTACAACAAATCAACCACTCCTGATTGGATTGCATCAGAAAAAAAAATGCCGACGGATGGAACAGTAAAGAAATGAAATATTTCAGTGGAATGATTTTGAAAGTTTTTCGTATGCAAAAATTAATAAAACATTTTTCTAGAAAATTAAAAGATCATTTGTTTATTTTTTTTGACTTCATAATTCATTAGCAACATTTAAAACCAAGAATGAGTTCAACTATTAGGCTGAAGTGGTCAAAAAAATCAAAACAACATTTTCACGTATGGCTATAACTAGGGCCTAAGGAAAATACTTCATGCTTCACAATCCCACATCAAATCCTTCGTTCCATAGTATTATTTCGTTCTCTTGTCAAACTGATTCTATCTAATGGTTCCTTTGTTTTTGTGGCTTGTTGCAGGTTATTTTCCTAGAAACGTATTTGTCATAGTATTTTATTCGATTTCCGGAGACCACAGCTACGGCACTGGCCATTATTGGCCTTGCTTTGTTTGTCTGCATGCATGAGCATGACGGTTGCACCTGTTCCAAACACCAGGTTCCTTGTTTTAAGCTGCCAAGATCCGTATGAAGAGTCAATTCTGTATTGAAAAACTTGGCTCTATTTTGAAACATAACAAAAAAGGTGATCACTCCAATATTAGATTAGGTTAGACGCACGCGGGTTGTGAGGAGAACCGTCACAAGACACTGGAGCTCCAATAGATGGATAAACCTACGCACTTTCCCTAAATGTATTTCCCTACAAATTTATTTGCCATACATGCAGATCTTGCTGATACATAAGGCGTTTTTCTTTTTTTTTAGTTCAGAGCAGAACCTGAACTGTTATACAAAAAGTTCGTGTTTCTTTTTCAGCTCAGACACACCAGAGCTCAAATTTGTGTTTCTTTTTTCGTTCAGAGCATGATACGAGCGCGCTCTATGAGCTCAGGAGAAAAGTGCAAGCACACTTCCAGTCACATTTGATAGAAAAAAAAAAACAGGATAAAGGAAAAACAAAAAAACATCAGAACGCTCTGAGCTCGCTCGGTTCAGAGCACGAAAGTACCTCATATAACAGTCATGAAGAACTCAGTTAGTGATGTCACAAAAAGAGGAACTCCTCTAGCGCTCTTGCCGACTTGTTTTCAATGCAAAAGGAATTGCATTTTTAAATTATTTTTTCTGTTTAATTCTTCGGGAGGCTTCAAGGTGCATTCAACTCCCTGTTGCGATTCATGGACAAAGGCAAGTTTCAAACTCAATGACAAACTGGCAAAATAATGTCTTCGTTGCAACGACTCTAGATTATTATCTCCCAAAAAATATTTTCAAGCATATCCTCAAAAGTCTTCATAAAATTCCGAATTTCACATATCTTTTTTACGAAAGTGAATAAAAAAGTAAAAATTATCGTATACCTACAGAAACTTCTCTTCCATACTCATAATTTTGTAAAAACGAAAATAGACAACAAAATAAATAAATAAGATTATAAAATGCATTTGTTTTTATGGTGCAACGGTTAGAAATTGTTAAACATTTTAGTAAGTAACAAAACAGAAAGAAAAGAAGTACATCTAACTCTTAAGACTATGTTATGTTTAAATAGTGTTGTGTGTAAATTAAATAGTATTTTTTATGATTACGTACTAAACAAAAATACGAAATAGCTACATTGAATAAATAATGAGAAGGATACATAAGAGTAGCAAAATGTGTGTAGGACATTAAGCAACCATTTATTGATTGTACATAACAATTACAAAGAAAAATATTTCATTACCGATTTGTTTTGTAAATAAGCAATTTTTGTTTTAGAAACCAAGCTGAAAATGTTAATGAATTGATGAAACTATTTAGCGAAACTTTGAGCTGAATCAAATATTTGATTAAAAAAATGGTTTAATTGAGGATACAAAAAGTATTGTGTAAATTGAAAGGAATGAAGAGAAAGCTATTATACACATTTGCGTAAATAATTCTTAAGTTATCATTTTCAAAAGAGAAGAAATGGCATTATAAACAAAACGAAGGAACTATGTTATTGTATAAAAAGCTTCAAATTATTTGTGATAAAAATGACAAATTAAAGAATAAACAAAAAAAGTATACAATATGACTTTTACTAAAAACTGGGTCTTCCATACTGGATTGTCAAGTATTACTTAGGAGCACCTTCAAGCTGAGACGCCATTTCTGACACTTTTCCCAACCAAACTAATAGAAGAAGAATTAAGTGATTCTTATGAGTTCCTCAATTTGAACAACTGAACTCGCTATTCGGTTGTGCTGTGGATGCCTTTTGTACCCCATACCCATACATTGTACGACGTGTCAACATAATGTAGTGGTTCCAATAGGAACTGTGGAGGATAGGGGAAGTGTGGCGAGAAAAATGAAATTGTAAATTGGTCGCCAAACAGTTTTCCCATTTTTCGTCCTTAGATGATTTTACGGACGTATTTCGTCCTACACTCGTATATCATTGACATACTGATATGAACTGCTTGTGAATTGTCAGTTCCATACAAGCACTGTCAAATAAAATCACGCCAACATAACTAGCGCTTTTACTTCAAAACGAATAAACATTGCAACCAAAAGTCAACCATTTCTTGGATTTCTCCATAGAAAATGCTAGAGACACTTATTGGGTCGCATCGAAAATGTGGAACAGTCCACCACGGATATAAGGAACAGTCATATAAGAACAAATCACATGCGGAAACACCGGTGTCTTTTCCCTATATATGTCCATTTGTCCATATAAAAAAGAGCTGATAAAAGAAACATGAATATTTTGTGTGTGCAATGAATGATTTTTCTTATATGAAACCGTTCTTTTCATATGAAAAACATCGTTTCTTAAATCCGTTTGTTTTTTATATGCCTGTTCCCACACAAAACATTTTTTTTTTTTTTTTGATTTTTGTGGTTCCTTGTAACCGTGGTTTAGATACAGCTCAAATTGTTAATAATAGATGGAACCAAACTAATTTTAGTAAAAAATGTTATTTCTAATGAAAAATTGCACAGTTTTCCTATTGTGATATTGTTTCTTGGAAATATTATGCATCTATTTCAATCAATAAAGTTTTATGGGCTCGAATCGCTTAAGCACAAAACGATTGAACGACATCGTCTCGACGATGCTTCTACTTCGTGTAAGAACCAAAAAACGATAATCGTCGAAACGATTGGACGATCATCGTTTTTTGTTGCTTCACGTTACTAATTCAAACGTCAAATACCCTCGTCGAGACGATTCGATTGACCAATGGCTATTTTGCAGTCGTTTCATTGTTTTTGGTGCATTTTTCAAGTTTAAATTGGGTCTGAGAGAACTAGGTATAAAATAATATTTAAAGGAAGACACGACTCACTCTTATCCGAGTTGTAAAACAATACATTCATTGCAAAAAGCAATGGTTATTGCACTTGAGTTTCATATGTTTTATTTTTTTTGACAACTTTCTGTCTCATCTGTTCCAAGAAATCCGAGATCTTTATTGGCATTTTTATTGTTTTAAGAAATACATACACCTATAATGTTTCGAAAACCACAAATCTTCGCACACTTTAGCATATAGTTTCAATTCTGCCTAGCCGTTCATCGACAGTTCCTCATCTATACTTATAATAAGACTGTAGGCGTTTTCATGTGTTCGCGGTTGGCGTGAAAAAACAGATTTCGAGGAAACTTTTTTTAAAATGTTCCTTAATATTCTGAGAAGGACATAGGCTATTCCCTTCATTCCCATGCCTATTTCTTGGGAGCGTTTTTGACCAAAATGTTTTTTCTGACTTTACTACCTTTAACTGGCCATTGCCCAAACAATTTTTAATCAATTCAAACAAATACTTAAGAGAGCCAACACTTCCCTAATTATTTTAAGCCATCAATCAGCTTTCTGTGTCATCTAAAAGCTGAGCTAAATATAACCCAAAATCTAACATGTAAAAACTAAATGTATTTTCTCTTATCGAAAATTATCAGCATACGTTGATCTTGATCGTTTTTCTGCTTTGGGGTGGTGGCCTGGCACAGGCGCACATCGCACACGCATGTTCATTTGAACAAAAATGAAAGAGAAGTATGCGAGGTGAATGGGGATGTAAGGATTCACCAGGAAAGCAAAATCGAGATAACTAACTAAGACCTAATCAACCCCTTGAAAGATTTAAGAATGACTCGGAAGAAGTGAAATTGATTGTTGTGTCTACCTACTTTACTTTAGCTGACGTATAATAACGGGTTTTACAATAAGAGCGCTACAAACGTTTTTTTTTTTTTCAAATAAAACAAAAACGGTTTTGGATATCAATGAAATTATTTATTTCAATAATTTCGACTCATTGTTGGCTCGTATATCTTTCCATCATGAAACGGAAAACCTTACTGAAGAGAAATGTCAAAAGAGCGGCAAGAAATTCGGCGTCATTTACTGTCCCTGTTGCTCTACTTTCGTAGCGTCCCTGTTGAAAAACCCTTCACTTCTGTTTTATGTCGTACAAAAAATTACAAAAACCAACCTATCTTTCTAATTTGTATATCTCTTGGTTTAGGGGTTGGAATCTTAACTTTGTATGGACCATTGTGGAAAAAACCAGTAGAGAAAACACAAAATAAAATTATGAAATAATGTCTTGCGCTGGTGAATCGGGCCCTAAGACAGCCAATTCCGTTCTTGTCACACTGCATGCAAAAGTATTCAAACCCTTTAATCCTGTATGTATGCAACGTATTGCACAAGTTTCTTTCGAAAAGTAAATATTTTCTTACCTTGCCTAATTTCGAATTGGATTGAGTATTCGCTTGACTGTCAATCGGTTGTTGTCCGTGCACAGCGATTTTACATTCCGTGTGACCAGACTGGTTATGTTTTGTTGTTTCCCTTTTACATTTTTTCTTTCTACCAGAACCCTTATCGATTGCCGCGTCCTCTATTGAGTTCTTGTGCACAGCGTTTGTCTTAGCTTTATTTTAAATTAGTTCAATTTGTTGCTGTGGAGCAAATTCAATCGACTGCAGAGTCATCTATCGCTTTATCGCGGACAGCTATTGTGTCTAAGATTCGTTGACGTATATATTATAATCTTATTGGCAACAAATGAAAAAAAAAAACGGCAAAGACATCTAAATTCGTGTGGAATCCGTTTGATATTTTTGATAGAAATTTGTTACCTACATAGATTTATTGCTCGTTTTCCTCATAATCAAGGGTTCAAAGGATGGTAAGGATTACAAGTTATGTGATTAAAAATACAGTTTTAACAAAACAATTTTACTCACCTAACTTATTCTTGCAATAATCTAAATTGAAAACACTTACGCGCATTAATTAATATTATTTGGATTTTAATAATTCCAAGACTACACAAATACACACATCTACCTAGAGATGGATATTGTTGTTAGACTCACACAGCCCAATATGTTTTTCGATACCTAACAAAGCAAGGTACACAAACAATGTAGTTTTATTAACACAGATAAATATTATGTTGGCATTAAGGAAAACAGATATCGTCTGAAAGCCCTTATAATAAATTATTAATTATGTATCCAAACCGAGATCTCCCACTCCTCTGATTATAATAATTTTCTATTCCATTTTCGTAGGCGAACAGGTAAATAAACTTCTATTCCATTACTGAAAGCCGAAAAGGGATAATAACAAGTAGGCTGATAAAAGGAAACGGCATAGGTGGCTCCGAATTGAATTTCACAAACTGACCTGTGTCAAAAGGCGTGGCAGTGTCATTTTTGCAAGCAGGATACACGATACAGCTGCTTCCGGGTACGGATGGGGTCATCGTATATAACACCATCCTTGACACACGCTTTGTGCGATAAGAAAGCCACAGTAATGATTGTTTGTTTGAGGGCGCATTGAATAGGAGTTGGATTGTTTGTGAACCCAATTCAGTAGGTAGGTATTATTAAGTTTTTAAACGAAACTAATTGGTGTTGGAGGCGCACTACATCAACAGAAGCATTAGATGAGAAGGAAGCTTCGAATCGGTCCACAGACGAAAGGGCAAATTATTGGGTTTGCCACAAATGATGCCTAGAGCAAATGGAAAATATAATTAACAATCCTCCCATCAGACAGTGGATCAGATTGGATCAGAAAAATGTTCGTCTTTTTAGCAGGCATCTGTTAAATATGTAAGTCGTTTGATTTTCTTCTAGGAATTTCGTTTTCGAAAGGAAGTTTAAATAGCGATAGGAACTATTTTTGGAGGCAGTGTAACCCTCGTTAATTACCTCGTGTGTATTCTGGGTTACTTCGTTACCTCGTTACTTTTACGCTTCTTACTGAACCATGCGTATTCTCAGGGAGGATTCTTCGACTACAAGCGCCATTTGCATAACTACATCATGTCCGTATATGAAGTCGATGCATTCTCTGCATCGCAAATCTAACCTAGCTTCAATTTGTGTCTGTACAGAGGAGCTATAATTTTGCAATTTCTCGCAGATTCCATCGCCGACGAGCCAGACCCCTCTCGTCCCTATACGATACCATGGATAACAGCCACAGCCCGAGCCATTAGTCCTAATCATCCGTACCAATACAGAGAACCACCGAAGTAAAAACCGTCAGGAATATTATTTTCTGGAATTTTTCATGAACCAAAATTTACGGGGGAACCCTTGTCGGTCTGGGTCTGGCTCTGGATAGGTAAGGCATGAGTAGATAGGAGTGTGAGTCAGTGCACAAACAATTGATCCTGGTCTCCCTGTTTTATTTAGTGGTTGTGAATTGATTGCTTTCAGTGTGGGTAATATCTTGAACGGTATACCAGTGTAAGACTAATTACTTAAGTTCCAAGGCTGCACTCTGGCCGCCCGTATCACGCGGATACGGGCTAGGAGCGCTTTAGTGTTGAGGCTTGGAGCTCCACTATTCGCATTCCAGAATCGAGCTCAACTGCTGCTGGTTGACTGTTCTTCCTGTTTCACTGGGAATTTATTTACTTCTTCATTGCTGGGTGCTGAACGGGTTCATGGTTGTTTTGCAGCATATACGTATTACGTACAGAGCAAGGCATCCTTTGCTCCGTGTATATCTTTCGGGCCCTGTTTCTGGTGAGACAGTACACAACTTCATTACATTGAGGTCAGCACATAAATCAAAGTCGTGTTGAGATGGTTTTTCCATTCGGTTAGTTCAGGTTTTCCTAACTGCATACACACACCGACACATATACGTCTTGTTCTTGTTCTTAATGGATAAAGATTTATCTTATCGGTTGTTTAATGCGAACTTTGGCCGTGGTCATGGTTTTGTAGCTACGAAATACGGATTCTGGTATTTTTCTGCAACGGGGTGAAAGGTGAGTGTAAAATTTCATTTCTTCCGAAGTATGTTCGGGAATTTTCGGTTTTGGGTTTCGTTTATTTATATTTTTCTGCTTGTGTCTGACATGGGTATGCTCTTGGTTGAGGTGTGCAGTACGTATTGTTTTGGTGTTTCGTGTTTCGAAATCGCTGCCTCTTATAGGTAAAAGGTTGTTTTCCATCGTTCAACATAGTCTTACAAAATAAGTTGATAGAACAATGGGAGAATATTTTGACACCTCTTTGGTGGGAAATACGAATTGGCCTCATAAAGCCTGATTGATGAGAAAAAGCTATGAAGGTTGGTTTGTTAGCAGACCCGCCCGGCTGCGTTCTAGTGTTTTGCTGTAGAATAAAAAATAGTTACAGTGCATACAAAGTTGAGAGTACGCTAAAATTGTTTTATTTACGGCTAGTTTTAGGTATTTTTAAAAAATTCAGGAGGATATATATATATATATATACTTCAGCGGTTTTCAGTGAGGAGCCCTAAGTCTTATTTATAAATTCAATTCAGTTCAATACAGTTCAAACACATAATAGTAGTCAGATTTCGAATAAGACCTACACAAATTGTAGCTCAAGGTTTGAAAACTATTACTCACACTCCACAATCGGGCCTCGAATAAAATTTTTAGGGCACCTCCACCTTTACCTGCATCTTGACTTCACACCGTGGAATCGGGAACCAAATAATGCACCGAAAAGCCTTTTAGTTACAACGTAGATAATTTTTCAGAAACCCCGTTTGCTGCAGCACAACAAATTGTTTGAATTCGATTCCTTAGGAGATATTTCAACGTCTTTACAACAACTAAGTGCCGAATTATTACCCAAAGATATCTGCAAGAGCATTCGAGGGCGTTGTTGGAGCTCTGTAGGATCGTTATCCGTGATAAGTGTTTGAAAAAATAAATGAATGGTTACCACAAGCCAACCCAAAGTACAATCAGCAAAGCAATAACCTATATTTATACATCCATCATCAATAAATTCATATAGAAGTGAACAACAGCATCGCACGAAACTTTCTCTTTGATTGAAAGTTTGTGTGGGCTGTTTTTTTTTTTTTTTTGTATGCAAAAAGCTCAAAAGCGATGCAATATTAAAAAAAAAAGAGGGGTAGCAGTTTATGCTACAAGGGAACATCGTAGTAGTATCGCAGTCGATGCCGAGGATATGGAAGAACTACTTCTGCAGACTGTTTTACGGCGATGACACACAAAATCCCGCTGTCACGCAGAATTAACCATTCAACCTGGGCGATGAAGATAAACAATACCGGCCACCCGACCTACACGAAGTGAAGATAGCTATATCTAAGCTTAAGTCCAACAAAGCCGCTGGAGCAGATGGCCTAACCGCCGAGCTATTCAAAGCGGCAGGCGATGACTTGGTTAGGAGCATGTACCATATCATCTGTAAAATATGGTCGGAGGAAAGTATGCCCGATGAATGGAACCTCAGCATTGTTTGCCCGATCCTCCAGAAAGTAGACCCTTTGAACTGTGCCAACTACAGAGGTATCAGTCTTCTTAACATTTCCTACAAGATTTTATCTTCCGTGGTGTGTGAACGCCTGAAGCTTTACGTAAACAACCTGATTGGTCCATATCAGTGCGGCTTCAGGCCAGCAAAGTCCCCCATAGACCCAGGAACATCAAATCAATACCCACCACCTTTTCATCGATCTTAAGGCCGCCTATGACAGCATTTATAGAGACGAACTATACAGAGCTATGTCAAGTCTTGGCTCGTCCGTTTGTGCAGGATGACGATGGAGAATGCAAGCTGCTCCATAAAGCTCGGTAGGGAGCTCACCGAGACCTTCAATGTCCAAAAAGGACAAGGCGATGCGCTGTCATGTGACTTCTTCAACATCGTTCTTGAAAGAATAGTGCAAAACTCAAATGCCAATACCAGAGGCACGATCTTTCAAAATCCGTCCAATTATTCAGGCACACCGACGACATCGACATAAATGGCAGAACGCAGCGTGATGTAAATGGTGCGTTTGTGAGTATTGAAGACTGAGGCGGCGAAGATGGGTTGGGCGGTAAATGAGGGCAAGACAAAGTATATGCTGTCAACTAAAAAGGACACCCAACACGGACATTTCGGACAGGACGTCACCATAAACAGATATAACTTTGAGGTGGTTAAGGATTTTGTCTACCTAGGCTGTGCTATGAACTCGGACAATGACACCAGCGCTGAAATTAAACGGAGAGTAACTCTTGCCAATCGCTGTTTATTTGGGCTAAGAAGGCAATGGAGTAGCAAAGCTCTCTCGAACAACTAAAGTGACTCTTTATAAGATCCTAATCATCACAGTCCAGCTCTATGGCACAGAGGCGTGGACCCTTTCAAAGGCGGTTACTCTTCGTTGTTTCGAGAGCAAAATCCTTCGAGTGGTTTTTGGTCCCGTCTGCATAGACGGTGAATGGTGGAGGAGATGCAACGACGAACTGTACGGGCTGTACAGCAAAAGCGAACTAGTCAGAAGAGTAAAGGTCCAACGACTGAGGTAGCTGGGTCAGGGTCATGTTGAACCAATGAATATCTTCGAATCCGCACGCAAGGTACGGCGCAGTAGAGGAAGACCGCGACTCAGATGGCGCACGCTAGTGGAAGCGGACCTTAACCAACAACTGGAGACAGCTGGCTAAAGATCGTGCTGGCTGGAGACGCTTGTTGGCTGAGGCCTTGGTCCACCCCGGACTGTAGTGCCACCTTAAGTAAGTAAGTAAGTAAGCAGTTTATGCATATATCGGCACGCACGTGAGCTCTACGTAGGTTAGTCAACTGCCCTAAAAATGACCGGAAAATGTTTCCAACACAGGAAAATGTTTCCAAACACCGCGTTGGGTAGTTTATCTATAATAACTATACAATTTTTGTTTTTTGTATTCATCTATTTGTCACTAGATGTCATATTATATGTTGAAAGGAAATGTGAATTGAATGTAAGTTTTAGCGGGAATTTTCAAGTACTCCTAAAATCGTGTGATTCTGAGTGTTGCAAACTTTTGTCTGTTGTACCGAAACTACGATTTGTACAGCAAAATAAAAGTTAAGGGAAGTTACTCAACATTATTATTTTTGTTTGTTTATAAAAATACTAGACAATTATAAAAAATAAGTTTTTGAAAGAAGCTATTAGAATATTTATCACATTTCCTTACATTGACCGAATAGGTCCTAACATTGACCACTGTTTCTTTTTAACTTTTTCTAATTATCAATATTTAATTCGATATAACCCTAAATAATTCATAAAACTAATTCTTTGTAATTTAATTCAATTTTTATTTAATATTCTTGTGAGTAAAAGGTTAAAAATTAGGTTTCTTTTTATTTAATTCATTATAAGTATTTAAAATTGTAAAATTAAAAAAAAAAAAATATGTATTAAATAATCAGTAAAAGCAAATCGAGTTAAAATTAAATTTTTGAGAAAAAAATAGTAAGATATTAAAAAATATACTTGACAAATCAGTATTGCTGGTACATTTTCATCGCTGGTCAATGTTTGGAATTCGATGCCCTTACATTGACCACTGACTTTTTCCTTTATGAATCAACAGAACGATACTCCCCATGATCCAATAGTCGAAAGTTATGTGGATATCTATGAACAGAGCTGTAAAATTCAACGTCAAATTTCAAAACTGGTCAATGTTAGGGAATTTGACGGTACTCTTTAAAATCTGTTAATTAAATACTGTACTGGTGAGCTGTATCAAATCCTCAAGCACTGTTTTTGTTGTCTAAAGCCTTCCTACTCCTACTTACAGTACTAGCTACTACCCCACCTCCCAGTTGTATTTAATCCGCATTTTTATCAATATTCATCAGTACACAGTCTGCATCAGCACTGTCCACAAATAACTTCGTATTTACGCTATAGCCATTTGAGATGATAACTACAGATTACATTCTTTAACCTCCAAGTAGCTTAAACAGGCGATGCTGATGGCGGGTGATTCTCGTATTTCTGCTCGAGAGATGTAATTTTAACTAGTCCAAGCCAAGCACACCTTTCCAGATCGAATCATCAACCCTAACCACTGCATCCATCACTCGAAAAGGAAAGAGAAAAACTCTCTCGTACTATTTCATTACGTTTGTAATTACCTCATCATGGCACACCAACGCCTACATCTATCTGCACTTAAGTGCTTCGCTATAACAAAAATCTTAATATGAAAAAAAAAAACCAATTAAAAAAGACGTCGTCGTCGTCGCCGTCAACGTTGTATTCGACTCAAACATAGCTCCTAGGCAAATAAGTTCTCGAGAGCTTTTCAAATCAACATTTCACATGAGTCCCTCTTTGGAGTCGACTGATGCTGCTGATACGATACACTCCTCGCAGGGAAGAGCGGCGCGGCACAAGATGCGGTGCCGCCTGACATTATGCGACTCCAAACAGAATGAGTAAGCCCCACCTCCTTCCTCCACGCATCCTGGCAGATTATCGCTGGTACACAAGATGGCAATAGACATGTACGACGTGTCAGGCAATGCACTGCACATATGTGGCGCGCACACACATTACGGGGTGGCATTTCGCCTACATACGGTGTTTGGCTGTGGAACGAGGGTGCACATTTTGTCACTTAAACACGTATGTAGATTTTATGTGCTCGGGATTTCCTTTTGTTCTGCATCTCATTAACTGAAAAGGATTTGAACTTTCCGCAAGTGTGGAATTTACAATTACACAAGATTTCCACTTTGCATCAACGTCAGGAGTGGCGACAGCCGTTCGTCTTCCACATTCTGCTTCTTATCCTTTTCTGGATTCAGCTGCTGCGTATAGCCTGATGACACTTGCATATGCAAACCTGTGCACACACTCTGCACGAAAGATGTAATAAATTTTGTTCTCATTCCGCTGCCGCTTTCACTACAATATAAACTTCGCGCCACCTCAGCCCTATATATTTTGGTTTCTGTATGAGAACTCTCATTAAAGTTGTCTCAGGGCACACACTCACTCACTCAGTGACACGGTACGAACCGCATTCTCGAGTTGAAAGTGAATATCATAACCTAAATATTTTTCAATGTCAGTCCATGAAGTGTGCAAAGCGAAGGTGTACAAGGGATGTTATCATTGTGTTGGAGAGGCTGAAGCAGCTCCCTTTTTCGAGGAGAGTATGCTCGCGTGTATGTTGCGCACATCTGTAACGTGAATTTTTAAAAATTATTCAGCCAATGAAAATTATATAAAGATTGCATAATTAGGTGTTGGTGGTATTTTCTCTTGTGTACGGGGGGGTGGTTTATGTTGCATAGCAAGGCATGTGTTATGGACAACTTTGAGAACTTAACAGGTGCTGCCATTACTCAAGGAATGTGGTGGTAACATTTGTGTCACATGTTTCGTCTGGCACTCGAAGCGTAATGAATTAAAATTTCAAGTTGGGGACCTTCAAATTGCTTTAGCGTGACAATATGTGTTGTGCTTTGAAAATATGTAAACTCGTTTCCTATCAGGCTGCTCCATTGTTGGACTGAATAAGTACATTACGAGAATACGATCTTCCCACGTGTATGGACTTTTCAAATAACGTACATGGCAGAGTTATAAGAATCTTTGTAAAGTGCTTAATTCGCTCGATTTTTATTCCGAAGACGAGGTAGACAAGTGATTTAAGGCTGTAATTTTAAAGCAATTGTCTATAACGACGGTCTCTTCGATTCGTCAGTGCTGTCTTGCAGGCAGCCATAAACCAACGCACATAAATCAAGTGATTTTCGGTCCCGTATGCGCGTTGACGGGCTCTGGAGGAGGAGATTTAACATCGAACTCTACTACACTGACCTGGACAAGTAGAAAGAAAAGAAAATTATACACATCATTCGTCTAAGATACGTCGGACATGTTTATCGAATGAACAGCAGGCCGAAGAGTCCTCGATTTCAACCCGGGGGGACTATACCCAGTAGGGGAAGACCTCGCCTTGGGTGGCCCGCGCGCAGCGTTGCCAGACGGTCAAAGGATTTTCCCCCAGGTAATTCTGAAAAACCCCCAGATTTGGCTTTTTTTCTAAAAAAAAAACCCCCAACTTTTTTTCAATATTTTCTTAATATGTTTTACGACTTAAAAGTAGAAATTTCAAATTTGAAGGGCGAACATGTTTGCTCTTACGAATGACAGAGTGTGTCCCAAATATTTATGATTTAATTTTATTTCTTAAAATGGTTTATACATTAACATGATGATGAAAATTTCAATGCAAACCATTTTGTAGAAATTTACACAGCTCCGACCCATGATATTGTTGTCAATAAAATTAACTGATGAGGTTGGTGCTTAAATCCGGAAAAATATTTAAGGAACTATTACAAAAAACTATATAAATTTTTCCTAGTGAAACTGGCATTCGTTTTTTTTTGTTTTGAAAACGAAAATCGTCCAAAGATATCAGAATTTTCTCACGTAAGTACCTATAGCTTTAGAGAATCGATTGATTACCAAGCATTTTAAAACAACACACACATTTATTTTAACCTTAATTTCAAATTTGAGTCATTTGGTAGTGGACAGAAAAGAACAACGAATGTCTACGATAACTCATTATTAAGTTTAAATTACTTGGCGGTTTTTACGTTCGCACAATGCGGTTGCATATTTTAAGGTTATCGAAAACGAATATTATAACCAAATACAAATAAAATAGAACTGATTTCCCCCTAAAAAATGTCTCCACCCAGATTTTCCCCCGTCAGCCAAAAAACCCCTAAGTCTGGAGGGAAAACCGGAAAATTGGCAACGCTGCCCGCGCGACTGGCAGGAAACTTCAACCAACTTTAAGTGCGCAAATGGATGCAGTTGGCCAAAGGACGCGTTAAATGGCGAAGAGTCTTGATCCGTTCGGGACTATGGCAAGGAAGTAAGTAAGTCTCAGAAATAGCGATTTTTTTTTTGGATTTTCGTTGCAAATGTGAAGAATGAATTGCATAAAGCTCTCAAACCAGTAATTTGGAGGTCTATCACTTTGACAGCACTCGTCTGAGAAGTTACGTGATTAGAACCCAGGTCAATCGACAAAGTTTTAATGTTCCTGGTTGTATGGGTCGTTCTATTTAACAGCAAATCTTGGGTCAGGAGATTGTTTTTTTTTTTAAATCATCCACATGGACAGACTCTGCTAAAAAAGCTTCCTTGATCACCTCTCTATTTCGGTCTTACTGTCGGGAGAATATTTTTCGTTGTTCGTTAGTAAACATAAGCCGCTGTATTTTATTTACCGCCTTCTCCCGTTGATCTTAATTTTTTCATCCGGAGACAAGAAAGTTGTATCGGTTGCAACGGTTAGTGTGGTCCATGTTGTTTTAAGATTAGTTACATGAGGCAACTGTGTGCTAATTATATACTAAAACGTTACAGCCCGCGTAGGGATGTCTTCCAATTGAACTACCAAAAATATCCTTTCCAATTTCTGACTTTAAGATCACCCAGTATTATTTTAACAAAAGATAATATATATTGTCGCGATAAGCTCATGCTTGCATCGTCCTTTTTCTTCTCAGGGGGCGTGGACATGCATCAAGCTGATATTCAAAAGCAGGTGCTAGATAACTAATCGAACTGAACTTTACATTACATTTATTTTTTTTCTAGAAATTTACCCCAACATTGCCTTAGGGCGCCTTGCTAAGATCATACAAAATACATCTCATATAGGCAAGGACGACTCCAGCAAACTCTGCCTCGAGCTTAAACCCCCCATCTCTTAATCTCAAGTGTTTTTTTGTGTTCAACTAAGCACAATTTTTCCACGGTATTTGGTACTTATACTGAAGCTGCAGAGTCACAATTTCCCCAAGGAATCCAATTGAAAGCTTTCAAGTGCCCAACGGCCATAATACACAAAACAATGTAGCTCGGCCAACAATAAAACAAATTTAAGCGCTCTAAAAATATAATTCCGAAAACCGCACTGCATAACCGCACGTTCAGTTTGTCCCATAAGAAGATTAAGTAAAGCCAATTGATGGCGATTAAGTATAACAGATTGCGATACAATGGTTAGTCACGGAACGACCGCACAACAAAAGTCCCCACCTCCACTCTCCAATCTGACCAGAGGAATTCGTTCCGTCAATTTGTTGAAGTATTTCTTTCTAGTGGGGGTTTCGTCGAACCATGGGGTAGGTATTTTCATGGAATCGGACTTAGGTTGGCTAGGACGTGTGATTACGATCAAATGTCTAAGTACGCTTGGCCTCTCCCATTCACACGCGACTTATTGCACACTACGGTCACGCTGCAAACTCCCGGCTAAGCGTTTAAAAAAATAATTCCAAACTTCACCAACCTGAAAGTAATCACACGGGAGGAACAATTAAATTTAAGATCTCCCGGACCAAGGTAGATTTGAATGCAAAAACCACTGCCAACAAACCACTGGTATATCATTGCGAAAACCGCACACCATACACCACTATATGCGCAGAGCTACATCAGTGTGCTCATCATCATTGCCATTGCCACTGCCACGAATTTGGGCATTGGGATTTTTAGCGCACCAGAATTGCATGTTTATTTTTCGAGCAGAGGTGTGCACTGCGCTACATGTCCTGCCAACGGATGAATGCACAGGCACACATACGATATGCGATGCGATGGTGCACAGAAGGTGTTATGGGTGCGGGCGGCGAGGAGTTTCTCTACACCTCAACGGCGGATAGTGCATCTGGTGGATTGCATTATTTTGATGCAGTTCGGTTGAAAATACACTCTGTGATTGTAGCTCATGGATTAGGGCACAGATGGCAACCCCAAGCATATGGTGGTGGACACACAGAGCGCAAACAGCTTTTTGATGCGGTTTTGCACGGCAATTGTATTCCATACTGGCCGGACTTAAGTGAAGGGGGTTCTGTGTTAGGACCAGCACTCACGAAAACAGCTTTGACGGAATTTTCAATTGCACTAAGCAGGGGATGATATAGAATGATCGAGTAGGATTTTGTTTCACGCTCGAAAGTAGCCAGAGCCCATAGGTCCAAGTGGGCTTAGGAGGATTTAGTAGATGATTTGTTTCTGAGCTCTGACTTCACTTCGTGTAGAGACATTTTTTTTGATCGATAAAGCGGACGGAATTGTTATGAGCTAATGGATTTCGGGGAATTTGGTTGAGATGATTGTGGCAGTAATTCGGGGTGTTAAACTTGTTCCTTGGCAGTTATTTCGATTTGTTGGGACTGAAAAACAAAGTAAAGTTTAGCAATAAATATGTTTGGACACACCCTTCGATGTAAACGCAGCTGGCTTCAAATCACATTACAAACTATATTTCTATTAATGAATTCATGTGACAGCTGGTACAGAAATATAAACAAATTGATCAATGTAAAATACAGTCATACCAAAATGTTTAAATTTATAATTTCAATAGGTACTTTAAAGGTTGCATTACATCACCCTTGAGCAACAAATCTATGCTGGGCCAATTACGAGTCTTGGATCCATTCATCCATCCATTTTCAATCTGAACTCATAATCCTTTAGTAGGCTCCAAGAATAATTAATTTTTACCGTCTCTCATAAATGTGCGAGGGTCACGCGATGTCGGTTAAATGGTACCTCCAGATAACTTTCGAACTGCCTCACTATTTGAGAACGCAACAAAGGTGTGTCTTAAAAGCAAAAATAGAGAAACCTTTGGAGTCTAGCAAGTTTAGAAAAAGGTGTCTTGGATGACGCGCTGCTTAGTGGTGATCAGGAAAAGTTAATGAAGTACCAGTTTCTTATACTTATTCTTCCCTACAGTCGGTGTGAACCTGACAATCTACTAAATTATCTCACTGCCTGCAGTTGCACTCCCCAAGCTAGTCAAGCTCCCCAATGACTTTTGGCGCCACCTAATGCGAGGTCTTCCACTGCTGAGTTGTCAGTACCAGCCGGCACTTCATGTTGACAAATGGCTTTCCCTCATCGCCTCGCTTTTGTATTGTTGCCAGAGGCTTACTTAATGCCGACTTGTCTGCTGGGAGGTATCCTCAACAGACCAATACGATAACAATTTGACCAACATTTCCGAGGCATTTGAAAAGTTGTTGGCGCTTCGTTTGCCATCAATATACAACACTTTCATCAAAATCCATATGAATCGAAAAAGAGTTCTTTACAATGATGCGCACGATTTCACAACAATCAACCATCACGTTCTATCGCATAAACTCTGCGTTTACTTCGCCCATATGAATGCGTGTATAAATAATAACGACTTCCATCGTGATTTTGATTTGCGCCATTCATCCATTCATAATCAGGAAATCGATTACATTAAAGCCAAAGAAAGACGAAAATGGCAAGAGACGAGACTCTAGCTGAGCACTTGCTAAGCCATTTTTGTAGCCCCCTTCCATCGACAATCTCGTGCCAGTACCGGAAGGAACCCGCACATATCCTTATTGATTGAGACGACGAAGTTTGGGCTGCCTCATTCGCCAGATAATGGGAAATGTAAAAATTGCCAGAAAAGGATTTCCAGCATGCCATCATTCATTGACGGCGAATCGCGATAGTCACGTCTTGGAGTATGATAAGAAAGTCAACTATATGCCTGTGGCCAGTATACCCTCGCACCATCCATATAACAATTGATTTGCCTACGCGCGCCGGCGCTCCGCTTCTGGGAGCAATATCCCTTACCGGATAATTTGCATAAACTCGAATCGCATAAATTTCCGGCCACTCATATGTGAACACTGAACACTGAGCGTATTCCAAGGACATCTGGAAGGAAAACACTTGTGTTTCTGGTTCATGGTGTAGCCGCCCCGTAAAAAGAGTGTTATGAAAATTCACGCTTACTCGTCGCCATGGCATTGTCCTCCTCGATAATATTCACACACACACACATATGCAGACAATATTTTCGTCAACATTTCGTATGCAGAACATGTCTGTTAAAGAAATTCCATATCGGATGTTATGTGCCACTCTGTCGCTATCGTTCTCTAATGCTTAGGTATATCCCGCCATTACCACTGTACAGGAGTATAAGCCATTCAAATCATAACTGTAATGCGTCGCTATGTGGCGGACGTGCTTTGAACTTTGCACTTGCGGCAAACTGATTGAATTGCTCTGCCAAAGAAATACATTTTACTCGGATTTGATTTGGTTCGATATCGTATGGAATGGGCTATAGAAACTTGCCACTTCGCACCATAATCTACAGGACCTACCTACCCTGCACATCCTGACTTCAATGGTGTGAAAGCAAACGAAAATTCCTTTGTCGACAATGGCGAGCGAGGACAAGGAGCACTATTTTCGAAACCAAATCAGGAGATAGTTATGCCACGTGACATCTCGGCCACGTATTGGTATTATGGTAATTTTTTCCTGTACTTTTTTTTATGCCTCAACAAAGGTATCGGCATGTGTCGCTTGATAAGGTTTGATTCCATATTTATGATATGGATGAACTTTATAGATGGTGGTGGTGGGTAATTGATTCGATTTGAGTGGAGTAATAAGAGAGTAGGAACAGTTTGGCAGGCGTCTCAACTCTGATGATAATATTTTCATGAAATGTTCTTAAGTGCATACACACTTGAACCTTCGTCTATGAACACGCGACACTGCTCGAGATCTCTTTGTCTGCAGTAAGTTCACCAATTTAGTGGCCTTGCAATACCATTCAGCGAGAAATGTTCCCATTTCCAAAAAATGGAGTCTTCGGGCGTAACAGTTAACATTTGGTTTACTCAACTGATGTAACAAAGTGATTTTCACACAGCCAAACAGCAATGCACTATCCTTTTGAGCTGCAATCTGATAACAATAAAAAACTAATGTTCATATAAATTTATTCTGAATCCCTACATTCCACAACGACCATAAGTGGCCTGTTGAGCTATATTTCAGCTGTATTCCAGACCTCTTTAAAAGCATGCAAAATATTTTTTTGTTAACTTGGGCATTACCTCCTTCTTGTGGCGAATTCGTCAAGGCTACAAACCTGCACTTAATTGTCCGCCTGTAACGTTCCACAGAGCAGTGAACTATCTCGCCTTATGGTTGAACGTTTTTCTTGGTGGTTATTTTAACTACTAGTAAGATTTATAAAGGCAAGTTGGTCAATACGAAAACAACAACTATCAAGCCTATTTACATATTTATTTAACAGAAGTTGTCGTTGAGACTTAAAGTTCTCAATTGAAATTTGTCTCAAAATCATCATCAGCAACCCAATTTCCAGATACCTACTTCGACCCTAGTAAGCCTCTTCACTTGTTGTATTTATTCGCCACATCGAAGATGGTAAGTTCGGTTTCAGTTTCATGCAACCATGCATAAAACCTCACATAAATAAAATACCTTTTTCAAACCTATATACCTACGCTTTACGGTCCAGCAAATATTTAAATCTGCCCTAGGGAATTTTCCGCATTGTTCAACACCGCATATAAGTACCTGTATTATAATAGCTCCAAATAAATCGCATTTCAACACCGCAGGACTATTGGCCCAAAAACTATCTACAGCCCAATCCAACTACTGAACGAAAAATACACACAATCAACCTTCGAACAGTCATGTATCGTTTTTGTGTTCATTAAGAGGACAGAAATCCCAACCACCCAACAAATATTGAATTGTCAATTATGGTCAAAGCATATTCGAGCGGAACGTCGAAAAGATAGCAATTTATACGAATTGAAATCCATATTCGCTTTCTATTGTCTCCAATACGGCAGATATGGTGTGTTGCTCTTTGACTCTTTGCGTGATGAAGGGGGACACAGGTCCAGAGCTCACTGATCCATTAAAATGTGTAGTTCAGCACCGACTGCATTTCATATGGAGGTGTAGCCACTTTTCAGTTTTCGGGTAAAATTTGATTTTAGACAAAAAATAGATGTCCTCCTTTAAAACGAGTAGGCTCTTACTTTAATGGCAAGGACGCACGCTCAAACATTGGATCTAACAGAGTGCGATTGTTGCTCGGTAAAAAAAAAAAATAGTTAAAATTTACCAAGTCTCTGTTGAAAAACACCGAGTATTCGTTGTTAAATACTACCAATTTAATATATAAAATGCATACTGTTAAAAATAACACACTTAATCAGTTGTTAAGAACCAAGTTTCTAGATAAATATCAACCAGCTGGTTAAATTCAACAAAGTTAGTTTGTTATTTACAACCAAGTAAAATTGATAAAAGGGTATTTTTAACCGAGTTTCGTTAAACAAGTTAACTCGGTTATTTTTAATCCACTAACTCTGTAGGAGCTTTATTAACAGTATCACTCGGTAGTTATTAACCGAAAGTTGGTTGTTTTTAAATAAGCGATTTTTCTACGTGCGATTAAAAAAATTATTGAAAGCTGGCTTCTGGTATGATCACATGCACTAAATTAAAGTATGAATTAAGTTCGCATAGAATGCGATTTTATTTTAACGTAGAGCCACGATACAGAAGATAGTTCTACAAAACGCCGAACATTACAAACGCCATATTATTATCAAAAAGCTACAAAGTTATCCGTATCCGAAATGCAACCAAAAAATACTGAGCCTCAAGGAAGTTTCAGGAAGCGCAATGAAATGAAACCAAATGAATCCAATCGCTATGGCCACAAAATACCACAAAGCACTGCTACAAATCGGCATAAAATACGCTAAGTTTAAAGTCCTACGAATAGAACAAATGTGGCATCGTGACAAAAAAGCACGAAGCGATAAGAAGCACAATAGACTGCTTAAAACGCCACTAAACATTGCAAAGTAGCTCAACGCGCTACGAAATGCCACATATCATTGCAACATTCGAGCTTCGGCCGAAAAACGACCTTGGACTGTTGACAATATTGACGTAAAAATGTTGGCATATGTCCTTTGGTAAATTCAACTATACGCATAAGACAGAAAGTATTTTTTTATAATTAAAAAATATGGCATTGTGACACAAATATTGCAAAAATTTTTAGCCCGTTTTTGAGCCTCAAGACCATTGGACCCCACTTTCTTAAAACTTATCGAAATTGCTCCTTTTTTAGTTTAAATATGATTTTATTCTTAATTGAACGAAATAAAATGCAAAAATGTGAAAAGAAATGTTTCGTAATGAATAAATTTGTTTTTTTTTTTTTGTAGGGGCCCCTTTTTTTGTCTCCGGCCTCTGATTTTGAATAAATAGTTATGGAAATTAAAAACCAATTTCATAAGAAAACCAATCAGTCGAATCACAACTACGATTTTGACGGCGAAAAAGTTATCAACCATTTGCAGAACAGATTCAAATATTTCTGAGCCCTCTGACAAAATTTTGTCCAACAATGATTAAAATAGCACTTCCGACATTCACCGATACACGCTAAGTTTGAGTAACATTCAAAAATAATGAATCCAAAGTCGCTTGACTCGGTATACATAATTTTCGCTGAGTGTGTAATGTATCGTCCTGTGCTTAAACTAAATATTAACCTTATCAGCTTAACACCGATTTGCCATTTGATCAAACCTGTATACATAATACCTATGCTTTTGTTCATTAGTCGAATGTCAGGATGGCTCACCAACATCCATTTCGGTGCTAGCTCTGTCCACCAGGAGTCGGGACTGCCAAAACGAGGGTTTAATAAACAAACAATCGCATCATGACAAACATGAGTGAGGAAGTATGTTCATATGGAGTCCTCATAAAACAAGGATTTCCTTCTCGCATACTAATATGTATATCTAATGAACTTATCACTGCTAATGACCACTTAAGCACATGAGGACCTCCCACGTCATTATTATTTAAAAGCACCACCCTAACGTACTGATGACATATTGCACACACTGCTCGGGCGCCTGAAATGTAAGGACCTGTAAAGGAAGTAGGTAATTGCTTCTGAAAAATGATTGATATTTTCACTTACAGAAGTATATGTGCAATCGGCGAGACTTAGTGTCAATGTGTGTGTACTTGCTAAAACGCTAATAAGAATGCACAATCTGGGGTAGTAAAACCATGAATGAATAATTGAGTGTACCTATACTTGAGAGTGTGTCGTGTTGTTGCGGTATATGAACAATTGGAGCGAAGAGAGGTAGCTTTAGCTATTTAGATATGGTAACCGATAGAACTTATAGGTCTGGGTCGAGTTTTAGAACGTGCACATTATCTCAAGGTATTAGTTATTGAAATTAATTGGGCGAGGGTTGCCTCTGGCATTAATGTAGGAAGTGAAGGTATTGACAAATACTCACAAGTTGAGTTGAGTTGAGTTGAGCTACTCTTGCGAAAGAACGAGTAAGAAAATTATTTCTCTTATGGTGTTTTGAGGCTCTCAAATAAATACAAGTGGAGGCGAATTTTGGGCGTTTTCTCTAGTTCGATCCTCATAAATGTGCTATTTGGAATGTGTGACTCATCTGGAAAGTTCAAATCGCTGTGAATGAAGAGGCAAGATAATTATGTCCTTAAATTTTAGCGGATAAACCAGTTACCAAAATTGTCAGATTAGCAGCGAAGAAACGAATCAAAAGTAAATATGAATGCGCTCATTACGTTTTGTGCTCGGAACGCAACCGATGTAAGAAGAGTTTTTGAGAATTGTCGCCCTGAGTCGTCGAGCTAGTTTTTTTGTCTTTTTTATCGTCGCACGTGGTTAAGTTTGTACTATTCAGAAAATTAGTTGATTAAATATTTTCCGTCCAATACGATTAACGTTATTTCTCTTATATTTTAAAATACAGTGCGTTAACTATATAAGTTCAGTGTTGAAGATTTTGAGAAGGGCCATAAAATGAATGAATGTGAGAAGCTCCACCGACAATTTAATGAGATGCTAATGTAAATAGAAAGCTTCCATGCTCCGAGTGCCTGCCATACCTGATGCTTGGTTTATTTTACATTTCCAAAAATACCTACATATTCTTTGGCGTCGCTTCATTTGGAAGCTAGTGACTAGCTAGCCTTAAATTTGTTGTTGAATTTAAGAGCGCATTTCGAAACTACGACAAGCTGCCTAAAATCAAGAGAAAGAAGAAAACTCTATTGTCTTTTAAAAAATAATCAGAGAATCTTTTCTGGGAATAAAAACGAGGAAAATTAAATAAAACTAGCAAGAGACCAACACGATTCTTAAAACATTTCAAACGAAAATATTGAGTTGTAAACGGATTCGGGTCGTGGGGTTTATTATCCACTTGAATGGAAATAAAAACACAGCGATTGCAGTTCAACCGCAACGAAAAGACAAAGCACCACAAATAAATGAATTCAATTTCAAGAAAATAATAAAATTAATAATTCCATGGATTTTTTTTATTATTATTTGCATATTTCAGCGAAAGGAACATCCTCTCACCCAGCAAATTCATGTGATTTATCCATAAAGATATAAACTCTTCACCGACATGTGTGTGTGTATATTTATTCACTACATACTATACGCATATGCAAATCTTGCAGAGGTCCTTTAAATTTTATTTAACATAAATTCGTTGTTATACGCGCTGTGTTTTGCTCCCTCTTCTTCGCTATCTGGAGTCACAAAGTTTACAACCTCATTTGATTTTTTTAATGCTGATGCCGCAAAAATATTTTATAACAAGATACTGGGTAGTGGGATTATATAGGAGCCGTATATCCCTCCAGCGACACAAACAAATAATTTCAACCAAAGATAAGTTTGTTGTTTTTCTGGTGGTGTGGGTCGTCTCTTTCCGCGCCAGTTTCTGTCCGTTCAACCAACACGACCAGAGCAAACAATCTTGTCTATCTCTACGCTAAAATAAACTTTAGTTTTATCCATCTGACAGCTGTTCATATATAATTTTAAAAGTGAAACAAGCATGATTGCAGTGACAGGGTTAAAGGGGAGGATTCTATTCTCAGGTCTCTTAACATATTTTTAATGAATTTCGCTTCATGCTTAAATAATATTTGTTATAATAATATTCAGTCGTATATGTCTTTGACGTTCAATGGTTTTTATGAATAAATGCCGTAGGTGCAAATTGTAACACATAAGCTATGTTCACACGATTGCCAGATCCACCAACATTGTCGGGTCTACAAATGATCTAGCAATGAGCTGCAAATGAGCTGACAATTGCGAACTACCTTACAATACCCAATTTGCCAGTTCACACGGCTGCCAGGTTTTGTCCCAAACTCTGGCAATTTCATATGCCAATGGTTTGCCTACAAATAATTTTTCTGGGAACGTTATATAGTTGGCGCAACAGGTCTGTAGAGACCCAAGGCCTAGCTTCTCACAACCATTCGTTTTGTGTGAGTTTCATTTTTGGAACGAATGGAAGGGATCTACAATTTTATGCCGATTCCAAACGGCTAATTGAGAAGCTCTTAAGACAGTTATACTCTCGGATGTTTGTCAGACGTTCGCGAGAGGCGGCGCAGTGGAAAAAACCCTTAGTTGGAATTTTGGGTTTTTGCGGGATTCGAACCTGAGACCCCTCGCTTAGTAGTCCAACCCACTAAGCCACTGCGCCTGCTTTCTGGGAACGTTTTAAGGTAGAAAATTGCCAGTTCGCAAAACGGAAAATACAAAATATACCTTAGACATCAAATTATTAGAAAGGATCATAAAATATTTCTAGATAAATATATATATTTCTAGATCCTTTCAGAGGAATCATTAAAAAAGGATTCGTTTTGTTCGTTCAAATATGAAAAATATTTTTGTCTACAAATGAAATATTTGCAGATGTCTTGACCATACAGCACATCTAGCAAACGAGTCTGCAAATGTCCTAAGCGTCTGGCAATGGTCTGACAGTTATAAAATTGGGTTTTCAGACGAATGGCAGATACCTGACAATTTCATTGTCAGATGGCGGTCTGACAATTATCTGACAATGACTTTTCTGCAAATATTGGTAGACAAAATAGCCAGTTCACACGGTTGGCAGACATTTGTAGAACGGACAATATTGTCAAATCAGGCAATCGTCTGAACAGAGCTATAGCAGATAGGGTGGGTCTGGATCTGGAATTGAAATGTAAATAAGAGGGGCTGTAAAATGCTAACACTGGGCACATTTGAATGTCCTTAAGCTTAAGCGCACTTTAACAATAAAAATGTAGCTTTAAAAAGACGCACGCGCTTAACACAGCCTGTGAGGACTGAAGAGCGGATATGTATGAAGAAAACGTCTCTGCAGCGAAGTGCGTTTCTTAAATATATTTTAATTGATGAGTTTGAGGTGGTCTTGATAGAAATACAAGACAAGGGGATCACTCAAACTTAAAGAGAGACATATTAAAGAAAATATTGTTATGCGGTCAACTCTGGATACATGAACTTGCTTAAAGGGTGACTACGTTTGTCTGTTATAGGTCATAGATACCCGAGGAGGTGGGAAATAAAAGTGATGTACAGAGATCTGGTCACGTAAGGTTTGGAGAATTTGGCCTTACGTTTTATGAAGCCAGTATCACAAGTTACAAAGAGAGTTAACAGATCGACAGATGGATCACGAAAGAAAAACTTGAAAAGGGGGTCAACCGTGGAGCAATATGGCAATAAAGTGGCTCCAATCAAAAAATGGTTCTAAAATTGAATCGAGGCTCATTGAAATGGGTGGTGGCGTTATCTACAGGAAATTCTTATTTCAAACGGCCTTTCTCGATTAACTTTCTAGCTTACTCCTAGAATTTGTTAGGCAAGGTATATCAGGATACTCTATGACGGTGGATGGATCTTTGACTTACAGACTACATTGCAAAGATCCCCTGCGCACTCCGTAAGGCAAGGCCTTCTTCGAGGCACAATACTTTATCTATTCGGGTAGGAACGCTAATGCTCTTCGTGCCGAAGCATTGGCGTCCATTTGCTTAAGAAAGCAAATTCTGTCAAAGTAAAAGTCTAACAAGCTGAGCAAATGCAAAAAAAGATGCGTTTTAAGAAACACCTTTAGTAAAAAATGTTTCGAGGAATTGAAAAGTTGCGTCTTACTATTATAGTGTCCAACTGAGCTTGACCAACGACACGTTTTAGAAAACGCACTGAATCTACCCTCAAAATGAATTCTGTTCCCCAGATGGTCTTTGAAAGGCCCACTAAATATTCATTTGGCTAACTCGCTCTGACAATTTAAATAAAATTTAAATTAAATCCCCAAGCACTTCATTAGTATGTATATTCCTTTTTCGAAAGTTGGTTAAAAGTTTGAGTTTTCATATGCAAGCGTTATCTACCCCGCACACAAAGTGCGGAGAATGGAGACGGGAGACGTTCTTTGCCAAAAGTCATGTATGCCAATCTGTCAGAACATATGCCACAGTGCCACCCAACATCAGGAGAAATGTCCCGTTTTGTTCTTTAATGTCATAATAAAGTCATTTTCCAAAAGGGGCTGTTATGTTCTTTTGTCGGTCGTGTTATGTGTGCCAGAAATATTTAAGTATCTTTCCACATACGCAAAGCACACACCGCTGTTCAAGTAGCGAGAGGGCTTAAAATTCCATGGGAAACTTTTGAAACCGCTCCGCCTTGCCTCTGCTGTACGGTATGCCGTATGCATATCATTATATCCCATCTGGGGCTCTATAATCTCAATGACTTAATTCTTTAATGTCCTCTCGCAAGGCATCGGTGACGATGATGAAGAGACGTCGATCCCGCGCACACAGACACAACGGCGCCAATTGTGTATGGATTGAGTGTTCTACGTCAGTCCTTGCGTTTTGGCTGGGCTGGATGAATGACTAGCTATAGTGGTTTAATAAAACGTGTAAACGCCTTAATATGGAAATTAACGCTCAAATTGTCATCGGCAGAAGGTGGTGTAGCTGCTTCCAACTATTCTTTTTGTTTAGTCGCTGATGACGGCTCCCTGCATGTTGCGGAACATCACCATCTTTGCGTATTCCATTTTCCAGATGTTCTCCTGCACATTGGGGCCATTGTGTCTCCTCGCTGGCACTGTGTGACAATAATTACGCTGAGATGCTAAGTAATGCTTTTAATTTCGCAAAAGGATCTTTTCGGTGGCGTAATTTAGTGCCTGTTTGTGGTGGGTGTGACAGCGACAAAATGTTCAAGTTTCCCAGCTGAAACCGCACACAGTTCATTCATGGACGGGCAGAATGGCACATTCAAACAAAACGCTCTTATGTGGAGAGTGTGCACTGGTGTGGAGGTCCTCATTCGGTTGATATTGTTTGGCGCCCGACTGGCTGGTGAGATGTTCACAAATCATTTCGTGCTTTCACTTGTTTGAGCAGAAAATGGCAGCGGGATTAAAAGTTTTGCATGTAAGAGCGTGACAGAAAACTCAGCTGGGGTTGGGGTGGAGGTATATGCGAAAATGTTGGCAGTTAAGGCCCGTATATGTGTTTTGCGAGTTAAAAATTACTTCGCACATGAACTGAAAGCGCTAAGTGTTAATCTTTCTGGATGTAACTTTTTCCACTTCGATAGGAGGAGAGTCTTGATTAAGGGTCTTTAATTTACTTTAATGAAGAGTTATAGTTGTTTCTAAACAATAGATGCTCATTTCAGTTGATTGCAGTCCCAAATCGTATTTTTATAACTGCGCACTGATTTGAAAAAGATGGTTTCTGAGGTTTTTTGCTTATGGTTTTGCTAACATCTGGTACCTATTTGCAGATGGGAGGGTCTGTTCATCCCCACACCAATGCATAGATGCAATTATTTCGCATGTTCATCTTTAGGTTCCTTTTTTCAATGAATCGAAATGGGGAAAAAAGTGGGGAAAAAAGGGACACGAAAACGGTGAATTTTGGGAAAAAAAATCTGGCATCACTGCCCGTAGTGTCGAGAATATTGCTGCCGCTGAGGCTTCAGTTGAAGAAAGCCCAAATGTGTCTCTCACACATCGTTCTCAAGCGTTGGGCATCTCTGTGACGTCGTTGTGGCGAATTTTGCTACCGTTCAATGATAAACGAATATTTGTGGCCCCAATTGGATGATATGGACTTGGAGGACATGTGGTTCCAACAGGATGGCGCCACAAGCTACACAGCGAATGTCACAATCAATTTATTGGAAACCAAGTTTGGAGAACGTGTTATCTCACGAAATGGTCCAGTCGCTTGGCCGCCTCGGTCGTGCGATTTGACGCCGTTAGACTATTTCCTGTGGGGCTACGTCAAGTCTATGGTCTATGCCAACAAGCCAGCGACGATTGATGAACTTCATACGAATATCGAACGTGAAATTGCAGCAGCATCGGCCGATTTATGCTTGAAAACTGTCGTAAATTGGGTTCAGCGTCTGGACTTTTGCAAGCGTGCCCGTGGTGGCCATGCAAAAGAAATCGAGTTCCATACATAATGGCATCGAACGTCCTTTTACAGGAATAAAGAATTTCATTGATATCCAAAACCGTTTTTGTTTTATTTAAGAAAACTTTTGTAGCGCTCTTATTGAAAAACCCTTTATATACGGTTTTAGTAAGGCATTCGACTTCTGCTATGCTGAAGTGGTTTTCATCATTTTTGATTGGAAGGTTTCAGAAAGTCTGCCTTGAGAACAAGTACTCAAGATTAATATCTTTCACTTCTGGATTTCCTCAAGGTAGTCATCTTGGCCCTAGGTGAATACTAAAAAAAAAAATCTATTTATAAGCCGATTATCAAACTAACAGCCAAGCAAATATTTTCCAAGTACTCTTACGATTCACACTTGCTCATGGTAGAGAAAACAAATTTCCCTAATCTCTTTGGTAGCCATCTAAATAATTAATCAAGAAAATATATTATAATACATACAAACTCATTGTGTATATCTGTCTTCTGCTTTGGCACTCTTTTTGCATAAGAACTAAAAATCGCATGCTTGTTGCTCGACTCGGCCCGGCCAATTAAGAAACTCAAACTGAAACTAACAGACACAAAGCCGAAACCGAAAGCTAGCAACAACTACATCTACACTACTAAAATAAGCAGTATGTCACTTCCTTTTTTTGAGATTTCCATGTGGGCATCGTTAATTATGTATTTCCGATTCGTTCTTCAATTCTATCCACTTAAAGATGCTGAAAGGCATTCTTGGGACACCACAAACGTACGCGTATAGTAAGTACGTGTGTACAAAAATTATAAGGAATGAATAATATTTTTCCTTACGCTGATAGGTATATAGTTTCCAGAGCTGATGACCAGCACAAGTGATAGCCCCTCTTATTTCATATTAATTATTTGACATTGTTGGCATTTGACAGTAAAAACGAGAGTGTACATCTCGTATGACCCTAGAATGCGTTAACCCCGACCCCGCGGAGTCGTCGCCGTCGTTGCCGTCGTCGTCGTTTGGCACATACAAGGAGCTCGTTGATTGATTTCAATTTGAATTTAATTCGGTTAAGAGTTCAGTGGGTATACCGTATACACGATGAGGGTTGGCTGGCTATGGCGACTAGCTGTACATGATATTCTCGCAGTTATTCAATAATACATTTATATAACTTAATTATGACAGTTAAGCGAGCATGGCAACAGAATTGAACACTATTGTGTCTTAGTTATAATTGAAAAAGATAAAAGGTACATTGAGTACCTATATCTTTACCTGTTGCAGCAGTATGTATGCAGCATACGACCCTAAAAAGAAATCCTACACAAACATCTGGATCAAAAGACAATTACGATGACTTATTCAACCTCACAGTCATCAGTATTTTCGAATGACTTGGCATTTGTTTTCATTGGTCCTTCAAACCGCATCAATCCCGCAACGCCCTTTACGTTACGGTGAAACCCCTGAGGCAACCTTAATTAAATTTGAAATCTAGGTCCTTGGGTGGCTTCACGCGACAAACGTTTCAGCGCAATTCAAAGCCACACCACTAGACCTTTGGATTGTGATGTGACTGAAGCAATTTTTAATCAAGAAACACATTTCACGCTGCAAAGGAAGTCGTCATGTGAGTATTGCGGCGGAACACCTGTTAATTTTAATTACAAGCAATCCATTCGCGGGTGGAAATTAATTTCAAAAACAGCCGTAGCGCAAATCCATCCCTGAACATATGTATATAGGTATCCATCTGATTGTGAGCCCCCTTGTTCTGTTTCGATGTTTGCAAAGTTATTTCTATGTAACAGTGATGTGGATATATCAACATTATGCTCCGTAAACCGAAGGTAAGCCACATGTCTCAGTGGCGGATATGATTGCGGAGTAGGAAACAAGGTCTACACATATTGATTATTTAGCTTTGATATGTGTGTTTCTCGTATATGGCATGTGGCCCTGATCGTTGTGTATAACCACATTATACATATAGCTGTATATGGTCGCGATGTTGCTACACGATACTTGGAATATACGGTTGAAGGGTTACTTGCGAATCGGTGATGCAAATGTTACCTCTGATTGATTGCAAGCAATTGGGGCCAAATTTGAGTGATTTCTTCAGTGAAAAGCTTTGATTCAATATTGACGGAAAAATCATCTTGCTGATATGGATCTTTGGTTACCTATTCCCAGAAACTGATTCCGTCAAGACAGTTTCATATTCCTTATGGATTTGGGCCTGGGTATTGCTTTGCAGTTGCATCGCCTTAGCCCTAATTGTTTTCTATAATAAAAGGTAAGCGGGACGATTGTATTGCTAGCAATACTAACCACAAAAGTATACTGTTAGATTTAAATTGTTGGCCAATTTCAGACCACCAACATTTTTGGGTACTTTTCATTTACAATCGAAATGTGTTGCGTGGCATGGGGCCTTAGAGGAGTTATAGTTATTTTAGGATTTCTGTATCGATTCTCATCTTATATTTATTAAGTGATTATAACACCAACCCTATTTGTAGTGGGGATGTACGGAACAAAAAATCCGCTTTAACGGAAGTTGGTTGTTGAGTGACAACATATTCGGATTGGCGAACGCTTGGTTTGGATAACTGAAATCGTAGAGGATAGAAGGCGACGCTCAGGGAGACGCTCTCTAAGTAAATAAGTATGTTTTTGTCTTCACTCTCCCCTACTTAAATGCATTTCAAACAAACTATATTTCATTTGGGTTCGCAATGAACGATAGAGATTGAGTAATGCTACCTAATTGCGCATTTTAAATTCAAACCAATTTAAACGCATTTCGCCAAAACTCCGCCGAAGACTGCGGATGTTTCAACAGACAATTTACAGCGTGAAAAACTTTTTCGTTTGCAATAATGTTTTTATAAAGTTAGGATTTATTATTAAGATTTTTTTATCTACATATGATTCATTTCACATCTTGAAAAGTCCGTCAAAATGTTGTGATCTGAAAAAAAATGTTTGATCCTTTAATATTTAATGCCAAAAGTGATCTATTTTTGTTTCTTTGTTTATGAAATTAATAGTTTTTAAATCTAATGATGTGGGTAGAATTAGTTATCTCATGGTGATTTCTCCCTTCTAGTCTCGGGATATATATTTGTCTGAAGTTATGTTTGTGGCAAAAGAATAGGTTATTCACCTACGGAAATTCATTTTTGATTGAGTGTTTAGTTCATAGAATTCGGGTTTGAGAAAAAAGTGGAGCCTTTTAGTATAGTTATTGATGAATTGGATGGAATGAAAGTATACGGATTATCATTCCCAGAGTGTTTAAAGACTTTCAGCCACTGATGAAAACTACATATTGAATTTGAAGAATGACAGCTTCCTGGTGCCTTTCAAATTCAATCATTATAATTCGTGATTGCAAAATATGAAAATAAATTCGCTTTAGAAAAGAGAAGCAGTGATGCCATTCAGGCATTTTTAATGCTAGATCTAGTATTTTCGAATACTTGAGAGTATTTTCTTAGAAACAGCAAAATGCCCACATCTTTTTTTAACATGTTCTGGAGTTTTTTTTTTTTTTTTTTTTTTAATATTTTTCGATTTTTGCTAAGCTGATATAATAAGAGCGCTACACAAGTTTTTTTAAACAAAACAAAAACGGTTTTGGATATCAATGAAATTCTTTATTCCTGTGAAAGTACGTTCGATGCCAACATGAGTTATGTATGGAACTCGATTTCTTTTGCATGGCCACCACGGGCACGCTTGCAGAAGTCCATACGCTGAACCCAATTTTCGACGGTTTTCAAGCATAAATCGGCCGAAACTGCTTCAATTTCACGTTCGATATTCGTACGAAGCTCATCAATCGTCGCTGGCTTGTTGGCATAGACCATAGACTTGGCGTAGCTCCACAGGAAATAGACTAACGGCGTCAAATCGCACGACCGAGGCGGCCAAGCGACTGGACCATTTCGTGAGATAACACGTTCTCCAAACTTGGTTTCCAATAAATTGATTGTGACATTCGCTGTGTGGCTTGAGGCGCCGTCCTGTTGGAACCACATGTCCTCCAAGTCCATATCATCCAATTGGGGCCAAAAATATTCGGTTATCATTGAACGGTAGCGATTCCCATTCACAGTAACGTGCCGGTCTTGATCATCACGGAAGAAGTACGGCCTAATGACGCCGCCGGCCCATAAACCACACCAAACCGTAATTTTTTCGGGATGCAATGATGACTCATGGAGTACATGTGGATTGCTACCTGACCAATACCGCATATTTTGTTTATTGACGAAGCCATTCAGCCAGAAATGAGCCTCATCGCAAAGACACATTTGGGCTTTCTTCAACTGAAGCCTCAGCGGCAGCAATATTCTCGACACTACGGGCACTTCTTTGTCTCACTGGCACGGGAACATTTTGTACTGTGCCTGTGGATTCAAATTTTTCCACTAGAAGCTCAATTGTTGATCTGCTAGGACGATTATGACGACCATAAATTGGACGTAGCACTCCTAACGTTGAGGCCACTGACTCCGAATTTCGGTAGTAATTTTTAATAATTTCGACTCGTTGTTGGCTCGTATATCGTTCCATTATGAAATGGCAAATCTTACTGTCAAAATGTCAAAAGAGCGGCAAGAAATTCGGCGTCGTTTGCTGTCCCTGTTGCTCTACTTTGGTAGCGTCCCTGTTGAAAAACCCTTTACAATCCATTCCCACAATTTTCCAACGCATGAGAAGAAAAGTTAAATGTGAGCGGGTGAAGTTTAAGTATGCGAAGGACATTTACATCTTATCTCTGACGGACCTCGTACGTCAAAAAAAAAATATAACCACTTTAATTAGGATCCTCGAATTGAAAGTGAATTTTTGATTTTGGAGTAGGTTTCGTAAATATTTTTTTTTTTCTAAATATGATGCTGTTCTATGAAATTCAAATTCATTCTTTCAAAAAAATGTTATTATTTTCTAAGATATTCTTAGGCACGGAATTCCTTACCAAAGAGAAAGTTTTATTTTATATTATTCAGATAGGCAGGAAATTTTTTTTTTTTTAAATGTTGTTGAATACATATTTTGTTTTGTTTGTAATTTTTGTTTGTGGCTTTATACATTCTAGCGTTTTGTTTGCAGTCAAACATTTTCGTTTCTGAAATTCTGGCAACACTGAAGGGAATTTGCCATATGATAAAAGAGTGTATCGGTGCTACATGAAATGCTAGAGGAGACTTATGAGTAAAGGATCAACTGGACCAATAATTTTAAACAGGCAGACCTTATAGGACAATCGTCCTTTGTACTAGTGTTATCCCACAATTTGTTCTCAGTCTTGCTTACAACGGCCCGTAGAGTAGATTCAACTTTGTCGTATATAACAAAGAACCACAAGTGGTAATAAGTCACACGAAAAATATGCAGACAATTAATGCAGTCCAATGCACTTCTTAAGGCATCGCCACATTCGCATTGCATTGTGCGGGATAAGCGAATCGTCACCCCAACGAAAGCAATCTGCCTAACAAGCCCAAAAAACATATAACCGCAACCATAAGGGTCACTCGTAAAATCGTTTGCATAAGAATCAATGCCTCCAGAATGTCACACTCCAATCGGTCAGCTGTATAATGCTGCGCTCGCTGAAATGAGGGTTGATTCTGTTTCGCAAGATTAGATTGATCCACACAGTCACACATTATATTCAAAGCAATTCTCAAATTGGAGAACCAATTCGAAAATAATTCATTGACACAGAACAAAACCAACCTCAGTGCTGCAGCTCAGTTTCTAATCCACAAGATGACCACCATAATAATGGCAAAACAAACGACAAGAGGTCCACCACGACAATGATAAAGAGGCCCGTATAATGCTAATGCAGCAGGCCGTTTGCAAACCCTGCCAGACAGAGGGAGAGGACACGCTACTCAGGCAATTTTCTTCTTTTATAGCGGTCCATTAAAATGTCACTTTTTGAAATTTATTAATTAAACGATCGTTGGTATACGACAGATCTCACAAACACTACCGTACATATCATATAGTAGTGCATACTTGGAGGGGATGATAATATGATCAACGTCACTCGTATATGGTAGGCCACAACTCAATGGGGGATGCAGTGTATCACTATCACAGAAAATAAAATGACATCGCTGCGAAGATCCGTTCTAATGGTCAGTCATGGAATTAATGTCGTTCAGTAAACTGCCAGCAGTCGTCAAGAGTTCATCTCGCTCTTCACACAAATCCGCTTCTTTATCTGAAGGAAATAATAATAAAAAAAAAAACAAACAAACAAAAAAGTGAAAAGTTGCATTATTTGTGAAGTTCATGATGCACAAATACTCGTACTGTCATACATTCAGTGGAATAAGTGTGAAAATGAATTTAAATGGACAGCCGTTTACGAAAATAGCTCAGCACTAAGAGTATTCAGCTCGGGTTAAGACCTTAGTGCGATAATGTTATCACCATTATCGTATGCGTCGCCTACATCCCACAAACGAACTGCGGCTGCTGAGTGGGAGAATTTCAACGAACGTGATTACAAGAAAAAGTGTTTTAGCTCAGAAATTCTGTGAAAAATACAATTATTATCCACCAAGGAAAGTGCACATTTTATACATTATATCGAATAGCTAGAGGGTTAGAGGGCCCTACGCTAGTCCTCTAGCTTTTGTGTGTTTGTGATAACTTGTAGTTGCAAATGCCGCCAGAGAGAGCTACTGATCGTGGATACGAACACAGAATTTGGTGAGTTTTTGCAATGAATGGTATTTATTTATTTATAAACTATAAAAGACGGATTTGAAAATGTTTTCTTCTGTTTAATGAAAACCGAAAATGCTTTCGACCTGTTACCTATTTCATTTGCGATAGACCTTTTAATTCATGTAGGTCAAACGATGAATTTGTTTCTTAAATTTCATGGTGTTTCAAAACCTTTTTGGTCCTGGTTGTATATTTCGTTATACATAGATGACTTTTAAAATTTCTGTGTAGTCGACAAAGTCATATTAACCCAACTGAACTTTACTTCAAAAAAGGTCTCCTAGGAAAGGTAGGCCTTGGAGAATGACACAAGTTGTCCCATTCCTCTGCTGATTGGTATAAGTTTTACCAATTGCGTACGAAATTCCATTTAGTAAAATCGACGAATTCTTTGGAATTCTTTAGTTAATCAACTTTTTTTTTGCAAAGAACAGAGTACCTTCATGTGAACTTCATCGTGCGTTGTTAGCTCTTCCTGATGAAGATACAGAGAAGTTTTTCATCTCGGATAACTTCTCGTTAGTTTAAAATTTTCATAAAAATAGAAAAATATTAAGGACTAGGAATAGCGCACAAGTGTATAACCTCTATATGATACACTCTTTTAGAGTAACAATGCTGATAGGTGAGTTTAAGCTTCTTCTGGGATAGGCTCCTACCTAGCCTCACCATGCCATAGTGTAGCTGCGAGACTTTCTTGACAGAAAGCTTGTTAAAAATGTATGTAATCTTCGTGTTCAAACAGTAACACCCGCTGGCATGCACATTTTTACCATCCAACTTTGGCATTTGCTCCTTCATGCAAATTGTTGTACATACCAATTTAAATACAGCACTGGGTACCTTCTACAGGGACATTCTCTGTCTTCGTGGCAATATTCCACTGTGCGCAAAATATAATTTATCCCAGCCAGTAACTTTCACCGGAGTTTCCTTGTTCTTTTCAATATTATTTCACAAACACCGCAATCAAAATAACACCCTTACATAATGTAACCTGACTTGCAACCATTAAATGAGGTTGGGGAATACAAAAAAACTTTACAAATCGATTTTTAAACAAGTTTCCATCTAGTTGCAGTGATGATATATACGAGATTGACAGTTCAAAAAAAGAAAAACGACTATTTATGGGTAAATATATATGGCCTAAGGCAATAACGCCACTTACCGGGGTGTATATGATATGTCCCTGATATGTTAGGTAATGTGGCGAATTTATTCATGTCGCAGATTCGTCAACTTTATTACCACCTTCAACACATAGGAACCTACTTCCACCTCCATACTGGTTGAATAATGTAAAAATTCTCCGCCTAAGCGTATGAGGAGTAATGACGTCATCGCCGCCGATGCCTTTACAGTGGCCTCAAAGGAAAACCCAATTCAATGGCAATTTGTAATTTCCAATATTGCCGCCTAAAGCTCTCAATTCTTGCATTATGCGGAACAAAAAAAAATAATATCATGACATGATTATAGACGGGGGGTGACAAATACAGCCGGTGGGCTGGATTAGGGGTTGAATTGATTGAATGATTGACGTAGAATGAGTGTTCGCTTGCTTCTTCGTTCTTGTTGTGTTCTTCGATTACATATTGGCTTTTTATTTTTAGAATCTCATTAAAAAGTTAATTTACCCCAACCCGTACTAAGGGTGTATATACATACACTAAAGCCAGAGAGGACTTTGGCGGTTTCATCATCAAAAAGGGGTGTGACTTCTAACGACAGGGCCTACTGTTTGTACATCTCAGACGTCTTCACCTCTGTGCAAATATTTAAGAATCCCCGCAGGAGGATGGTCGTATAATGAGACGGGTAAAAATGCTCATGAAGGTAGGCAAATAGCATTTATCCTGTGTTTGACTGTTGAGAAAAGTTCTGACTGAATGAAACGTGAGAACATGCAAATAAAGCTGTTGACATAGTATCTAGTGGTGTACCTAGGTTCTATTTTTGCGTTTCCTCCTTGGGTTTGCTTTTGAAATTCAATCTATTTAATTTTGATTGCCATTAAAGTATCCCATTTAATTGTAAAGCATTGAGAAGGGAACATTTCGGGATGGCCTTATTATTATGAACAAATTTTGCAGGTTACAGCGAGGTACTTCTCACTGATATTTTTGAAAAGTTCTACTCCATAGAGAACTAACTTATTAGGGAAGCCGCTAACAAAATACTAACTTCAAGAAAGGAAGGTATAGGTAGCTTAGAGAATAAGAAGAGAAATTAAATCAATTCACCAGAAAAGTTAGAAAGAAAAATAACTTGTTGCGACCTGTGTGCCTGTCTGCCGCTTCTCAAATTAAAACCAGTAATCAATTTTATACTATAAAAAACTGCGCATTGGACGTTTGAGATGGCTAGGACATGTAGAGCGAATGGACATCAACGCTCCGGCCCGCAGAGTTTTCGATTCCAACCCAGAGGGTCAACGCAGTCGAGGAAGACCTCGCCTTAGGTGGCGCGCACAATTAGAAAAGGACCTCAACCAACTTGGACTGCGCAACTGGAGGCAGTTGGCTAAGGACCGGGCCAACTGGAGAGGCTTGTTGGTTGAGGCCCTGGTTCACCCCGAACTATAGCGCCACCTAAGTAAGTAAGTAAGTAAGTAATCAATTTTATACAAACCCACTTCAAGTATCCTGATTTGTGACATAACAATCAGACACCGCAGTTTAAATGAAAACCACACAGTATCTATTTACAAAAGCACAAATAGCTTTTGCAGCACACACGAAATTATTTCCACTGATCGTTCGTCGATCGATCAACTTCTGGATACCATACGCAGATAAAAAAAATAAATTTAATTCCAATCGGCCAAGGCAGTCGGAAGCTGAGAGTAGGATGATATTCGCGAAAAACTGCTTCGATACTGGCACAGGTGTCTGCTTTCAAACAGCTGATAACGATAAACATTGCATTTTTTGATTGCTACATTTTGCACTGTGAAAAATGTAGCTTTTCAATCTATTCAATTTCATACCTTACAGTAGTTATAGATTTTTTATAACACGATTTACTTGTTTTTTTTTCATAATATGCAACAAACTCTTTGCATGTACAAACTCATAGGCCTTACAGGAGTACGAGGGACAAAACAGAGAAACGAATTATATGAAAGATTATTTCTAATTACTAGTATCATATAAACTGAGTATGTGTTTCTATTTAATTGCTATTGAAATTAGAAAATGCGTTGCGCCTCAATGTAGTGGATGAACTTATCCACTGTGTACAATAAACGATTCTTTTAGTAAAATATTAATATTAAAAGATTTATGTGCCGTTGCCCTGTCGTTATTTAATCGAGAATTATCATTTTCAAGTGAAGAGTCAAATAAAGAAATGATTACTTTGTGAAGGGTACCCATACAATTATTTAATATTTAAATTCGGTGTAAATTGCTTTTTAAAAAAATAATTTTTCAGTGTGAGCAAAACAAATTTATCTTATGGTTCTAAAGTCTATTGTATAAACTTAAGCTGTTGAGTTTTCTTCAAATTAAACGGTTTTCAATGGTTGTAGAGTTATAGGACCTGGACCAAAATGAAGCCAAGGAAAAGGAGAAATTTGTAATTTAAAAAACTCGAATGGGGCTTATGTCAACATTTTTTGATTTTATTCATGGCTTGCAAAAAATTTGTTTGATTATGACTGAATTGCCTTAATTATGCAATAAATTGTTCATTGTTTTTTTTTTACCAGGTGCACGTCCCAAAAACACAAGGAAACTTACAAATAAAGATTTTTGAAATCATAAATCAAAAAAAACATAAAAAAGGGAAAATAAATCATAATATTTATATTTTAATTGTTTTCTGGCAGTTCTTAATAGTTAACAATTTAGAAGAACTATTTTTCGACCTGAAACTTTAAAATTTATGTAATCCAGTGTGTATGTACCTATTGGCTCTGTTATTAGTAAGGTGCTTATAACATTTTGTATAGGTGATTATTGATAAGTAATAGTTGGCGCAACAGGTCCATAGGGACCCAAATGCCTAGCTTCTCACAACCATTCGTTTTGTGTGAGTTTCGTTTTTGGAACGAATGGAAGACATCTACAATTTTATGCCGATTCCAAACGGCTTATTCTAAGCTCTAAAGACAGTTATACTCTCGGTGCTTGTCAGACGTTCGCAAGACGTGGCGCAGTGGACAAAACCCTAAGTTGGAATTTGGGTTTTTACGGGATTCGAACCTGGGACCCCTCGCTTAGTAGTCCAACACACTAACCACTAAGCCACTGCGCCTATATGATTATTGACAGTTGGTACATAGGTAATTGCGGTTGTGTTTTTGTAGAAAACGTGGTGGACCGGGTTTTGGTATTTGATTTAAACCAAATCCAAAATAGCCTTCTTTGTGTCTACAGGAAATAGAAACTTTTCTTTTGCCTATATCCCGCATAATGCGGATATCATTACGTTTTAGGGATACGCTTGAAATTCATCATATATGTATATACCAACTTAAGCGGCAAACGTCAAAATATAATAAAAGGCACCTTAGGTACATTATAAATAGGAGTACAACACACGCCTCCTACTCCCACTCTGGCGTAGTTTTGTAGGTACATAGGTATTTTGAGTGGTCAGCCGTTTAGCCATTTACCAATTCAGACCTAGCCCCCCCCCCCACACTTGAAAGCATCAAAGTGACTCACAATAATATAATTCCGCGTTTATATATATACGTAAAACACGAGCATATATGAACGTATACCAATTGCCCTCTCAAGTGAATAAGAAGGAAATAAATCCCAACCACCCCCTTGATTAGTGTAAATCAAAGTAAATTAGAAAAGCACACACTCCACATTCAGATCGCCATGCAGCCGAAACGCCATTAATCAACAACAATATCATCATCGTTTAAATCGTCTACAACATCGCGCATCCACCACCACTATTAGCTCACCATACCGTGCGCACTAAAATAATTTACAAGCCAAATGTGTCTATTGTCACTTCAGAACAAAAAAGGAATAAATATTTCTTTTTCACTTGCTCCCCCTCGTCCTGCCATGCTAATCAACTGACAAGTTACCCACAAAACAAACTAAGGGAATGTGTGAGTTTTGTTCCTACATCCACAAGCTATCGTTACGTTATTAAATTAGAGACACTCTCTCTCCCCCTCTATCTATCTCTGTCAATGGTCAAATGAAGCGTAGCAAAGGAGCACAAATTTAATATAAATTAATTTGACCCCCATAGACCTTTGGCCGCAACAGTACAACATCGACCTCAGGAAAAAAATAGAAATACAAATCAAATTCTAACTTTGTCATCATCTGATCGTGCTGATCTCACAGAGTGAGAGAGTGAGTCAGTATCCAGTAAGCAGCGTTTGGATGAATACAAATTGTACCGTACCTAGTTATCTATTTGTCTATTGTTGCATCATTTAAACTCATTTTGCCGAGTTGTTCCTAGCGTGTAGGTACACAATTGCCCGGGGGGAGCGGTGTCATCGTCGCCGTTGTCTGCCAACACAATGCATAGGCCGTGCTCCACACTTGCAGCTAGATACTCGTACATCTAGAGGGTTTTGAGTGAAATTGATGGCAATACTTGGATAGTGGCCACTGTCCTCCCCAGAAAGTATTCCATTATTAAGAGACGCACCAACTGTCATATATCTTAGAAAACAAAAATGAAGTGTAGTGGTCTTTTTCATTTGTCTAGATTTTAATCCATTAAGAGACAGAAAGGAAAGCTTATATCCTTCTTCTCCTCCGGCCGCCTGTGCAATATTTTTCTTGTCAATGTCCATTCATTTCAACGACAAGTATACGGCCACGATGACAATGACGGAGGCAACGGCCGAGAGATGGTCATTTCAAAAGGAGGCGATTACTGCTATGACAGATGAACGGGAATGGGCACCAAGTAAATTGGACCGGAAGTGTGCAGTTTTCATCTTAAAGTATTTGTTTGAAGAATCTACAATGCGCGCCGTATAAAAGAGCCGTTTTGATTATACTGATCGTAGGGCTAACAAACAGTGTGCTTGGCAAGAAACGAATGGTTTGGCTTTTTGGCAAGTGGGTGATACTTTTTATTTTACTGAGGGGAATGAAGAGACAAGACTTTGATCTATTCGCCGCTATTTGTTTTGACAACTGACTTTATGCTGCTAAAAAAATAGAATGATTTAAAACCCACAGCAGAAAACAAATTTAGTACTTCTCTCTAGGAATATTTTACTAGTCCACTTCTCATCCGAAATTAAGATTTTTAAATGGCCCGTTCCATTGGTCGCTAGCACCAAACGCTTGTAGATCATAATATCCCGTTGGAGCTCTAGCTCCGTTAGAATTCTGTTTACGCTTCTCTTTAATCCATAAAAACGCATAAATTAAGTATACATACCACTTATGACATTTAACAAAGTTTAGTCCAAATTTTATCAAAGGACTCCATCATCTCCACTTTGTTTAAGGTTCCAAAAATTGTTCCCTCATTAACTGATTAACATTTTTTTTATTGAATCCCTTACGATTTGGTTAAAAACGCAGGGTTTTAATCCCTTCAGACAAATGAAAAAATTGTCCCAAATGTCTGCCAACCCTGTGAACTGGCAATTTTGTCTACCAATATTTGCAGAGAAGTCATTGTCAGATAATTGCCAGACCGCCATCTGACAACCGTCTGAACACCCAATTTTATCATTGTCAGACCATTGCCATACGTTTAGGACATTCGCAGACTCATTTGCTTTTGGCAGATGTGCTGTGGTTGTGACATGTGCAAATTTTTCATTTGTATACAAATATTTTTCATAATTTTAACGAACAAAACCAAGTTTTGTTTTGTCATTTGTATTCTTCCTTTTATGACCCTTGCAAAAGGATCTAGAAATATTTATGATCCTTTCACCAATGGAACTTGGAAATTGCCAAAGTTCGTAAATTTGGTAGTAGCAGAATCCCAGCCCTCTGGTGTTCTGAAATAATTTTCCATACGCAATCAGTTGACATACAATAGTGGCTCCTCAGTTCTCAATTCCTTGAGCAATTTTGCGTAAAGACCCTCCTGCTGTTGGTCGGACCACCCTATCGTTCGTGCAAACACGCCGACGTTTATGTGGCAATTCATCCTCCTCTCTGCTCTCAAATACGTACACGGCCAAAACAATCGTAATTACATCTCTTGGTCCTTTTTTTCTTCTTTGTATTACGTGCTTCTCAATCAAGACTTCACAACCGATTGAAAAAAAAAAAAAAAAAAAAAAAATATTTTAATTTGTCTGACAATGCCTGCAAACGGATCTGCAAATATTTTGTAAGCAAACATCTGCCAACCGTGTGAACTGGCAATTTTCTACCTGGCAACGTTGTCAGATAAATAATTTGTAACCAAACCATCTGCAAATGAAATTGTCACTGTTTGGGACAAAACCTGGCAACCGTGTGAACTGGCAATTGGGTATTGTGAGATCGTTTGCAGACCTGACAATATTGGGGGATCCGGCAATCGTCTGAACATTGCTTTCAAATATTCTGCAATGAAATTCTACAATCGCGCCCTCCTTCTGTCTTCACCTCATGATGCTTTGAGTTTCGAACAGTACACTCGTAAGAATGAGGCATATCTACGTCCACACAAAGGAACAAATCCAAAAAGGTGTGACATTTTAATAAAGGCAGCAAAGTTTGTTCGTCTTCTTTGAGTAATGTCAAAAGAAGTTGCCTTCAGTGGTGTTATTTCGCATCAGAAAGCGAAAGCAAACTCGAAAGAAAGTCGCAGTTGGCAAAAGAATTGTCATTTGCAATTGGGAAAGGATTTTTTCTTACGGTGATTTGTTATGGCCTTGGACTTTGTGATTACTGGTTATGATAATGGCTTGGCATCGTTCGAATTGCGGCATGAATATAGTCTGAGAAGATATTGCGATTTATAGACCATTTGCTATTTAAATTAAAAATATTCGTAACAGAATGAGGTGCCCTACCGACAAAGTAATAATGGCTGCAATAATGGAGCTGTTAGTATTTGTAAGATGCATAAAGCCTTATTTTAGCCTATTGGTGAAGGCAAAGCCAGCAGCTTCACAGTTGACCTCGATAATCTGGGTGTTTGATAACCAGTTTCTGTCCGTGGACTCTATGCTTACGTGGTAATTAGGTAGGTAATAATATTAATAATAAAGGAACAAATCCTCTTTTTGATTTTCTATATTATTTTTTCTCCGTGCAAACTTTTTTTCCTTTCGAATAAAATATTGAATTACTTCCATTTGAGAATATTGCTTTTCTTTTAAAGTAATTTTTCGGCTTCAACACTGGGGTTAGAGAACCAGGAGATACGGAAGAAACTCAGACTGCAGTGATGATCCTCTGAGAAAAAAATAAAACAAAAAAATCAAATCAAATGGTTGGGAATTTTTTCCGAAGAACATTTTATACAAAAAACTAATTTAGAGCTCAAAAGGTGATTATTTTAGGGGTAGGTATATCACTGTAAGGTCTCTCCCAGTGCGAGTCCATGCTAAGGTGTGGGACCACCTTCTCTATACCAACCCCTCTGCTCTATACAAACGTGGATTGACTGCTGAATTGGGGGCAGTGGTGAAAGATAAATTTTAACATCATACACCCACGAAATAGATAGACGAAAGAGTATTGAAAAGTAGGAAGTTAGTCTATTACGCTGTTCACACTGCACCAAAAACCGTGTTTTCATCGAAAACTAGTCGATGCATTCAAACCGAACACCAACTAGTTTTCGTTTGACGTTTCTATTGTATTGAATTGTAAGTAATAGGCCCCGTACACTGCGACCAGAAGAGATGTATTGTGTTGGCCTCTATTGTTTAACCCAGGGAGCTGTTAAGGCTATTTATAAACCTCAGTACCCTTCTTGGTTCGATGTTTCCTATATATGCAGGACTTAAAAACGCACCTTGCATGTGGATAGCTCTGCCCCTTACCACAGCAGGGCATTCGCAGAGTACATGTTCCGTTGTCTCCTCATCTTCTCCGCAGAGTCGACAGGAGTCATCGTCGGAAAGTCCCATTTTTTTGAGATGGTATCTTAGTGGCCAATGACCAGTAAGATAACCTGTTAGGATCCTTAGATCTTCTTTGCTTAGCTCAAGTAACTTTTTTGTTTTACCACGAGCTGGGATTATGAATCTTTTTGCCTGCCTCTGTCCTTTGGAGACCGTCCAGTATTCGGTAAGGTGATCATCTTCCCACTTCCTAAATTTTGAGTGTACGTAACTCAAAGGCAACCCGAAGAAGGGCCCAGGACCAGTGAGCATGCGTGATGCGCCTCTTCTCGCTAGACAATCCGCACGTTCATTGCCTTCAAATCCCTCATGACCTGGTATCCAAGCAACGGTGACTATGTTGTCCTTGGCCAGATTTTCGAGGAGGTTAAAACATTCCCAAACCAGCTTTGATCTTTGATCGAATACGATCTTAGGGCCTTAAGAGCTGCCTGGCTGTCTGAGAGGATGTAAATGCTGGCACCTTTAATGTTCCTTCGTAAGCATTCCCGGACACATATCTCTATGGCGTGTACCTCCGCTTGAAAGATGTCTGGTGATTTTCCCGAATTGGTTAACTCTCCAGGTACTCCTGTCAGATATGACTATCTTAAATTTTCTGGAGAAGCGAAGTCTTTTAAGCATGGTGTCTGATACCTTGATCACAGGATCATTTTGGAGCATTTGTAGTACCCTAAGGTGTCCTGTGAGGTTTCCTGCTTTAAGATTTGATATATCAGGGAGCCCGAAGTCACTGAGACCAGCTTCCTTCTTTACAGAAATATGTAAAGGCAAAAGACTGAGCATTGCCCCTATGGCAGCGGTTGGACAAGTCATACCAACGCATGCTAAGCGATATATCTTATTTAGTTTTTGTTGGGCCGTTATTTGTTCGGTTTTTGGCCACGATGATTTCGCTGCATAGGTGATCATTGGTTTGATGATCGTGTTGTATGACCAAAGGATCATTTTTGGTTTTAAGCCCAAGGTTTTGCCATAAAGACGATGGCACATATAAATTGCCTTTGTCGCCTTCTTTGTGAAATGATCAAGGTGTGAATTCCAGGTGAGAGTCTTGTCTAGGATTACTCCCAGATATTTTACCTCTCCTGATAAATCTATAACTGCGGTATTCAGCTTGATCGGTTTCAGTTATAGTTTTCCCTTTCTTGAGAATGGTATCATGACTGTTTTGGAGGGATTTATGGTCAATCCTTTATTCTGACAGCATCTATAGGTTAAGTTTAAGGCCCTTTGCATGATTTCAGATATCGTGGAGTCATGCTTGCCTCTAACAGTGATTACTACATCATCTGCATAACCTTGTATTATATACCCCGATGACTAAAGTCCACAGAAGAGGAGAAAGTACTCCTCCTTGAGAACAGCCCCTAGTGGCCTTAACAGTCTTTTGTGAGCCTCCATACGCCAGATTAATGATTCTTCTATTAGCTATAGTCGTGTTATTTCTGTGTAAACTATTTTGGTTAAAAACTTCGATCGCCTTAATTTACACATATCTAAAATTAATTCAGAACATTTAAAAATATTATTAGCCCACGAATAAAGTGTGGAAAATGATTTAAAGTTGTGACATTTGTTCGGTCAGCTAAACTGCTGAATTTGCTGAATATTGCAAAGGTGGTTTTGTTTCAAGAACGCCACAATTGGAAGTCATGTTCGTGGAAAATGACTTTAAAAGACTCGTTTTGAAAGTCCAAGTAGCTATATATGGGAAAACTTCTGTTTTCGATGAAGTTTTCGAGTGTTTTCGCGAAAACCCGGTTTTCTCACTATCCATCGAGCCACTGCAACCAAAGAAGTTTCACTCTTCGGATTGATTGCAAGTCTTTCAATCAGATGCTAGTCTTACGACAAAGCGTCGCATCGGTTTGACAAAGTCATTCATACTCGTATCACAAGTGAATAAGGTTCTTCAGCAAACATAATGTGGGTTGCCGCAAATATACTATCGACAGTCGGTGTAGACGTTTGTTTAACAAAAACAGCCGATGCTTCAAAATCTCGAAAGCTGCAATTCTTATAATACACAATTTAACTGCATGAAGTGTCGCTAACAACATTTCCCCTTGTCAGAAAGGAGTTCAATTCAATTCAATTTCTTGCAAATATAAGGAAGGGTCTTCTTTCTCCATTCTCCTGTGGTTTTTTTTTTTTTTTTTCTCTGCTACATGACGAAGATAAAGATGCCTGCACACTATCCTAGCTCTGGCATTCCGCATCACCCACCGCACCCGGTTACAAATATGTACTTGGAAATTTAAAGGCATCTCGTTTGCACCACTTTGCCCAAAGAAGAACGCTTTGTACCCGTATCAGTTCATTGTCTCTTGACAACAGCACAACCAAATACAAAAAAAAAAAAATAACTTCCAACCAACCAAGTGGACAACAATAGACCGACGACGGTCGACAGTCGAGTGGACCGATTTGCACACAACGAGGACGGAAAATAGTCGTATCGAGATCACCGCACATCACACATGCAGACAGCAACGAAATTCCGCTGCCGACCACCGCTTCTCGGACCGACACGGACCGGCACACGAAGAAACAAACGAATTAACTGAACATGTAAATTACTTAATAGATGTCTAATTTATTAAATTTAAATTGGCTTAATTGACCCCTTGTTGGCTCCATCTACTTGTTCGTTGCTGTCGGTCGTTATAGCGTTGATTTGTCCGTGTATGCGGCCAGAGCACACTTGTCTCATCATAGAAGAAAAGACGCGATGTGGCGTGATAAGCGGAAGGAACCGCATTCGCTGTGCCAGTTGCCAGATAAAAGCCCATCCTTTGTAATCCATTGCAGCATCAACACCCACCCGCCTAATAATTTGCGTTGAATAATGACTGTCCGAGAGCCACGGTAATCCAGAGTTTGTCATCCATTTGCATATATGACATTCGCAGACCGTGTGTGGTTATGACCCACTTGAGATGCGGCCAACTCAACTGACTGGACTTTGTTGGAGTTTTTGTTGTTGTTTTGTTTTGGATTCAGAGGCCACAGTGCACAGTGCACAGAGGCAGAGAATGTGTGCGTCGGATCCTGAACGACGGATTTAAATAATGAACACAATGATGAGAGTTAGTGGTCAGTGATGGTGTGCGTGCCTGAAGGATAGCTCTGCTCTATAGGCCATCGACTGAGCCGATGTTTTGCGATGCGGTGAAAAAAAGCAATGGCGTATAGAGGATTTGTTATTTCCATGTTACTCGTAGTTGGTTTTTGTACGAGGGAGGAGGCTATTTCGCAGGACGATAGGAGAAGGAACAGTAGCCAGTTGGCTGCTTGTAAACTCCATGGCTATAGGTTTCCTTTTAACTTATGCTGAGTCGATGTTGTTTGTTCGTCCTCATTGCGAGTTTTTGCGGTACAGATTTTTGAATTTTTTTTTCCGCTCACTTCACTGTTTCTAGTAGCTGATTTGGAATGTATTGTAGGTGGACTTGCGGTCATCGTGTTGATAGCTATCGATGGAGTTGAGCTTTCGAATTTTTCTACGATTTATATCGTCATCGGGGACGACTTTTACTGTACCGCGTTTCCCTTGTTATTATTTGAACGGTGGAGGATGTGATGACGGGCGGGCAGTCTTTGATTACCTAACTGTCCGGATGTAGGGGTTAATTATTTTTCTTTTTGAACAGGCAAATAGGTTGTATGCTGAATATTTTCTGATCAGAGGGCTTGCGGCAGCATTTTGGACTTCCATGTCGAGTGGGAATCGTTGGAAAGTTCTTAAAATGCTGTTGCTACCTACGCATTAGGATGTGGGGTTAAAATAATTTTGAACGACGCAACTGTGGAAAAAAACAAACTTCATAGTAAAACTATATTGACTCAGGGCAAAAGAAAATTTATTAAGATTCTAAAGTCAAAACACTACGTACAAAGGGTTCTGTAATAGATCACAAAGTGCAGTCCTTTTAAATAATAATGAAACGAAACGCAGTGGGCTCACTCGGTCTGCCTAGTTGCGCCTAGTTACTGCTGACGGACAGTCTGTAATTGGACACCATAGTCAGCAGTATCTAGGCGCAACTATACAGGTTACAGGTGCATGTTCTACAGGTAATATACTGCTTTTCAAAATGTTAGCTAGCCTACAAGTCTACTTCAAGAGCTTACACACAATAATGTTCTCTTTTATTTACAGAAATAAAGGCCGATTTTGTGGCGCCAAAAGTCTTACAAAAACAACTTTTTATCAACATTTTAGCAACGCCTTGCTGTAGGCATCAAACAAGATGGCATTGTCAAAATGGTAGGCGTAAATCCAGCCCATGCTGCAGGAAAATGATGTAATTAAAGTCTTAAGTTGAGTATATTTAGCCACGAAATTATTTTTCAAGCTAAGAAATTTGTAAAGGAAGTCTTCTACAACAAATATTAAGAAGACCTCAAAACGCATGAATATAAACAAAAAAAAAAAGTTGTCCAACTGAACCAGAAATTCTTTTCTAAGTACTAGTGCCGCAGGAGATAAAATTTAAAACCCCTGCTGCCCAAGTGCTTATCAAAGAGTTTGACAGCAGACACCAGTAGAAGGCAGAGTGATTGGATGTACAATTATACATATACCTTTATAATTAAATAGATGGATTTCTTTATTAATTTTTAAAAATTTGTAGCAAAATTAGACAGCTGATTAAATAAGTTATAGCCCTTATAGATTACAGAGTTCTATGTAAACATGACAGATGAATATTCGGAACGATTTGATGTAACCAATAACCAATTGTTGTGAGTATATGAGTTTAGACTAGTTATATTTAATAACATTTTGTATTATTTGCAGAACTAAACAGTGCAACTTTACTTGACAGACTAATTGCGACAGCAATGACTAAACATGAAAAGAACATCATTAAGTTTTGTACGTGGCTCAATGAATTTTAAGAAATTTTAAGAAGGAACCTATGCACCTTTTTAAAGTCACAGTCAATTTGGGATTATCGCATGGCAAGACCGCTTATACAAAATTGAAGGTCACCCCCATAGTTAAATTAGATACGTATTAAGAGCAAAGAGGTACTAAAAACCAACACAGGTCTATAGGCCACAGGTTAGACCAGGCCACGAATACTGCTCACATTAGACGTTTTTTTATGTTACCATATAGATCATTATTTTCCATGGTTGTAAGAAGCTTGACCTGGGTAGGGTACCTACCGACATGAGCGACACATGGGCTCCATATACAAGACAAACACCCATATATGCATATAAGGCATCAGCACACCTCAGAAAAGGTCCTTTGCCGAAAGGACAATCTATTTTGGAAGAAGGAACCTTTCAGATAAATAATTCCAAGCAGCTTACAACAGACAACTTAAAAAAATTTAATGTTTGAATTTCCCGTAGAAAGTTTTTTTAAAAATAGAATTTCAACATATTTATGAGATTTGACATTTGTTCGACACCGAAATGTACAGGTTCTGGTAGTGGCACGTAGTTACATCTCGTATTGTGACGTATGAAGAAATGCAGAGTGACGGAATTTTAAACAACCGGCCACGTCAAGCTTATTTAGTTAAGTATTTTGTTATGTACAATCAAAGGGAAAATTAACAAATTTCAAATTTCGCTCTGGGCGCACAAGGCTCAGTCCTGGATCCAACGGTGTAGTAGTGCACAACTTCTCGTATTTGTATTATCTTGCTTTATGTAATTATTAATTTTCATATTTCATTCTTCTTGGGTGATATTTCATGCAGTTTTCGGGAAGACCGATTTTGGGAGGTCGGGTTCAAAATTCTGGATGGTCAAAATTCTTATTACAAATTCTGCTTTCAAAATTCGGCTTCTCTAAATTCTGCTTGATGGAGAAAACATTTTCTTTTTGTAATTTTAACTCTTCTTTTCTGAAGAAAGGTATTTTTGTAAAATACGATTTTATTTTATTATAGAAATACGAAAGAAAACAAAAGGAGCGACACTGCTGTTGATATTTTTTAGGAAGATTGTTGAAAAGTCCTTGTCTGTCCACCAAACCACCAATCGCAGCGTAACAGAAATTACAACGAACCTGCTCGGAAGATGGCCTAAGATTATTTGAAGACCCTGCCGAAGGAATTTTGGTTAAACAAAAGATTTTATATATTGTTTAAGTTTTGCAAAGAAAGTTTGTAACGGGTGATTTTTTAGCTGGTTTGGTTTTGGCAACACTGGTTTTGACAGCTGACGTGTGTTTAGTACCTTGTGTCACTGTCAAACAGCTTCAGTTTGGTTTGCAATTTAACCATGGATCGTCTTACAAATGAACAACGCTTGCAAATTATTGAATTTTACTATCAAAATTCGTGCTCGGTTCGAAATGTTCATCGCGCGCTGCTTCCATTTTATGGCGCAATTGCGAGGCGAGTTTGGTGAACAGTTAATTTCACGTTTCGGGCCGGTCAATTGGCCGCCTAGATCGTGCGATTTGACACCATTAGATTATTTTTTGTGGGGGTATGCCAAGGCTAATGTGTATAGGGACAAACCCGCTTCGATTGACGCACTGGAAGCCAACATCCATGCATTCATTCGTGAGATACCGGCCGATATGTGTGAAAGAGTATGCCAAAATTGGACTCAGCGGATGGGCTACCTGAGACGCAGCCGCGGTCAACATTTGCATGAAATTATCTTTAAACATTAAATTGCAAGGTTCAAACTATCGATTCAAATAAATATTTCATTCATTTTTTCGAATTTTTTGTGTTTTTTTTTTTTAAAAAGTTCTAAACCTCTTAAAAAATCACCCGTTATTTAAATTTTGTCATATTCAAATTTATTAGGAATTTCAAAAAGTAATAATTTTCAAACATTATGAATTCATTGTATTTAATCCAACATCGAGGTCCAAGTCTTTTTTTTAGGTATGTAAGTCAAATTTATAAGGTAAGTCAGAATGTATTTATGACTTATAAGTATAAGAATAAAAAGAAAACAAATTAAATTATGATAAATAAAAGTTGTTATTTTTGACTGTTTCATATTTTTTAAAATTCAATTCCGGATTTTTTTTTTTTTTTAATAGACATTGTTTTTCCTATTCAAATTTTTTGTCGATGTTTAGCATATTTTTTCTTGTTTCTTTTTAATTTTATTTTTATTTTAAAATTTATATTATTAATTATTTTTTTTTTTTTGTATCTATATTTTTTCTCGTCTACATTTGTTTGTTGCAAAAAAGCTGAATTTTATTGCTTTAAATTTGAAAATCTGAATTTCGTGAAGCAGAATTTAAAAAAAAGACAGAATTTCGTAAAGCACAGTTTTTGTGTGAGAAGACCGAATTTTGAAACCAGAACTACGAACGGATCCCAGGCATTCGCCCCAATTTTATTGGGTAATTACTAATTTTTCATTTGTCAGTTTGTAGCGATTTTTCGCTTAGTACCTACCCAATTCAAGAAGACTTTAAAAAAATAAAGAGTGGGAACAGAATTAATTTAAAGAAATAGACATCCTTGGTACCACCTGTCTAAAAGGCATCCAATAGCACTCGTACTTGTTTGCTTGCTTTCATTTTGCATTTCTGCTTTGTTCGCATTGTAAATTACTTTTTCTCGTTCGCAATGTCCTCTGCTATTATTATCAAAATCTCTTCAAATTTATTATGATTATATTGCCATTCGTCTAGTCATGTCTTCCAGCTTCACTCCACTGAACTTTAAATTGAAAAGGAAGCTGGCTATACCCGTAGCTACGGCACGGGTGCTGCTATGTCACGATACGTGTATAGAAGAGAGCACAATCAAAGCCTTTGCACAGTGATATCAAATGTTTATATATATGTAACTGCCTTTACAACAAAATAAATTCCATTCCATTCAACTCATGTGTATACACGGATATTAGTTGAAATTGAACATGGCTCATATGCGAAATGGAGGGATGGGGGAACAATTCATATGGGTTTCCATGGGAATGCTAAACGTTCATCTTCGCTATACATAGCATCCTTAAAGCTGTGCCATCTCTGCATACAGCGATAGCAGCGGAAAGTATTCTCTCTGTGTATGCTAGCTGGCTGGCAGCAGAAAGTTTCTCAGTTGGTGTTTTTCTTTTTCGCTTTGCCACAAATGCGGATGCATTCGTTTCGACATGAATGAGCATTTTTGGCTAGACGCCATTAGTAATATATTTAAAATTCAACCAAGGGAACACAATAGATAAGGAGGCGAATAAATATCAAAAAGTTTCGAATTTCAAACGAATGAAAGCGGTATCGTCGAAGTTCCAAGGAGCGCGCACTATTGTGTGTGAGTACGGATGTTTCTGTGAAGGAGAAATCAGAAAAATTCCCTGTATTGCTGTATCAATTTTGTTCCACTTCATTGTGGGACATTGAATAGCTTTTCCAACATTGCAGGAGTTATATACAGGAATGTGTAAGTTTCAATTGAAGGACTGCTTGCTCTGAATGAATGAATGGCACAACACCGACTGGTTGGGGTAAAAGTGTTTCCAGTTTCTCTCCATAAGATCATAGATCGCAAACGTCATCATTCTCCTCTATGAGAGTGTTAGGACGAGTTAGTGTGACCAGGCGAGTACTTAAATTATACTTCCGTAGACGAAGCAGCATAATTTTCGGTCGATAGTTCTATGAGAAGAAGTTTGTTCTAAACATTCCGTTTCGCTCCCGTAAATTATTTATATGATACCTAGTTAAGTTGACAATTTTGAAAGAATTTATTTAAAATCTTCTTTTAATGTTCATATAGCTTGACATTGTTCACAATCCCCATCCCATCCAATCAACAACCATGAGTGAAGCAGCATGACGGAAGCACACTTCACTTCAAAGCATGTCACACAACAACTTAAACTGTCCGCACCTTGCCAGCTTCAAGTTTCAAGTATCACCTCTTCATGCCACACAGGACATACAGGAGAAGATCCTATAAAAAAAGTTTCAATACAAAAGAAACTCCTACCCCCTGTGGGTGAAACAAAATAAGCAACTTTGTCACATTGTACATATTGACAAATAAAAAACTGCATTTTGTACCACTGTCTTACTTTTACGAGTATTGACATTAGGTACTTTTACATTCTCCGTAGAGCTAAATTAACTTTATACAATTTCAGTTGCTAACATGTCCAGGTCCCCATTAAGAGGATGAGACGGGCATTACACTCATGTTTACATATTCCATATGTTCTTGACGGTCAGTTGTTTCACAAAATCCACTCAACAGTTTGAGATATTTCAAAAGTTAGCAGAGAAAAGTGTACAAGGTGGTAAAATCAGTTTGCAGACAATATTGAGCTTACTCATATCAATCAAGAAAAAATGTCACATTGTTTGTATTGTTTTATTAAAATAGCATGTAGAACTTTTGATTTGTTTAAGTGCATTCTAAGGGACTGATGCAGCATTAGCTGGTAACTTTTTTTGAAGCCGCCAATTATTGTACAAACGGTGACGAGTTCTTTCTGACGAATGTGGTTTGATATAAGTTTATATAAAAGGTACTGACATCCGTACCTGGATGCATAACTCGAGAACGGAACTTTTGATTTTCAAGATTTTGTACTTGATGAATGAGTTTTGCCCCAAGCAAGGACATACGGTACTTTTTGTCGCGAAAACAAAACTTTAAGGAGATGAAATAGGGGATCAACGTTTGTATGGGGAACAGCACTTTGAAAAGTATAAACTGGATAGAATAACGAGGAGTGTAAATTCAAATAGGTACAACGAACATTATTAAACATTTTTAAATAATATTATTGATTGATTTCGGTGGCTCCCAGTCTCGTTTGATCATGCCGCCAGAGAGAAGGTCGAACGCACGACGTCTATGGCAACTGTCCGTGAAAACGAAAATCCAGACGAAGGCTCAGATCGGAAAACAATCGAGCGAATATGTCGCAAGAAATATTAATACTGACATTTGTAGAGGATTCAAAAAACCGCCTGATGGCGTAGTTGATCCACTTGCCATTGCTCAATATAACAGGGGTCCCTTTCGTTTTGTCATTCCAAATGAATTGGACGGACTTGATGGACTACACTATCAAGAGTGAGGTTAACCAACCGCATTTGATTTCGATCCGGTACAATTTGCCACACAATTTGAAATTGAAAGTCAGCTCAGTTATTATTTTGTTGCTCAACCTTAATACACCGAAACTTTGTAACGAAACGCGTTTGATTGTGAAGAAACTCAAATAAAAACTCATTCAAGCAACAAATTTGAGGGACAATAATAAGGTGAAGATGTTCTCATTCCGCGGATTCCTCTTATTCAGTACGATTTGGCATTCGTATTTAAATTTCCCGTGCCTCCCGCTATAGCAATGACAATTAATAAATCGCAAGGACAATCGCTGTATATTTGTAGCATCAATTTTGTACGAATACGCACACGAGAATAGAACGAAAAATGTACCATAAAGCAATTCAATGAAAAAGCGCAAAAAAGACTCCCAAAGAGCGGAATGATGTCCAAGTCCAACACGGTTTGGTTGAAACACATCGACATTGTCATACTTCAGTGTTCAGTTTAAGTTCTGAATAATGAGCCTTAATTGACGGAATTTTATGAAGTAGCATGTACATACTCCGAGTTATTATATTCAGTACATTATGTAACGAATTTGGGCGGAACGGGTCAGCTAGTATTTATATTTTTTTTGGAGTATAAAATAGAATTTTATGAATATTCAACCGGTTGATAGAATTGTTTGACATTGGGATTGTAAGTGACGTTTTATATCCTGACAAGAAAGCTGCAGTTGTATTTTCAATAAAATTAATTTTTTTGTTAACATCTGGAAATTAACTTGAAATATTAAATCAGAACTTTCGGAAATAAAACAAACAGGTAACAATGAATACTCCACGCATATTCGTTTACTTAACTAGAGCCCCCTATATATGAACGAAGGTTTGGTGAGCATTAAAAATTCAATTAAAGAAGCGTCGATTCTGAGGTAGTGAAAAGCTATCTCAATACAAAAAGTGTTATGCGTACTTACAAAGTTCAACCACAATTATTGTACCACCTATATAGTACCTATAGGTATATTCCCTTCTTATAATCTCTTAAAGAAAATCTTCTCTGTTCGTATGAAAAAGTCTTGGCAGAGCCTTCCTTGAGGATGGGACTATTCTCATAATTCTGTAAATAAATTGGCTTAGTCTAAACGAGTCCAAGTAGAGTTTCTCCGTCGACAAGATATCAACTATAGTCTCTTAGACTGGACGGTACGTATGTCAAGAGTGAAGGATTCGGGCTGACGGATCCAGTCATTATTACTTAACTACGTAGTATACCATCGTCATTTCCGGTACCAAAGACTTTTATTCCTGACGGAGAACGACGACGCAAACGATGAAGATGAATTAGGGTACCCTTTTTTGTGTAATTTTGTTGGGTAAACGGCGGGTCACTAATCAAGTTGTTAGGCTGATTCCTTTGTTGTTGTCCGGAAAATTATTCCTACACTTTCTGTATAATCTGCATGGGGTTGAGGAGGTGATGCTTATCATTATTTAAAATTGCCCTCTTTTGTTGGGGCGGTTCTTATTTTTTGCTTAAGGAATTAACGGTTGTTGTAAACAGCTGCGAAAACATTTAACCAGTATACTGTACCATCAAATCGCCTTCTGAAGTTCATCGGTCGTCCTTTGTAAGAAGAATTCTCTTCTTTTTTTTTATGATGATGATTATGCGTGTATAATAGAAAATTTGTTTTTTTCTTACTCTTTAACTGGCTGCGCCCTGTTTTCGCAGGACTTGAAACTCTATTAGCCAAGTGAAAGAGGGTTAATTTAAAAATGAGTTTAGAGGATCTTCTTCTCTTCGAGTGGTATAGTCATAAATTTATTTATTTATGAAGTGATAATCCCATAACGAAATTGAAGAATGGAAATTGGTTTCCCTTCTTGAAGGTTTTTTTTTTTTTTATTATTGTTTGCCAGGCAAGACCATGAGTTGTAGAGTGGGTCTGTAATTAAGACGATTTTCGTTTAAGGAAAGGGATTCGATGTGGTGGTCATTTAGTTCTAAAACAAAAACTGGTATTTGGGGAGGCTGTTTGGCTTGTTTGTATGCGTGCTATGATGGAAGAAGGATGTGGATGTTGCCACTTATCTCTGGTATAGTCAGGATTGCAATTAAAATGCAGCTGAACACATACTTGTATAATAACTTACTTAATCCCGATTCCAACTAGTAAATTTGTTAAAAAAATAAAAAAACTGGCTAATTGCAATCATAACGAGAAATAATCAAGGCCATTTGCTTAATAGGCACACACATGAATCAGCGGAAGATAGAGACCATATGACCTGCGAACAGCTTAAACAAATTTTAAAAGTATAAAATTGTCTCGGCGACTTAAATAATGTTAAAATAAGATATTGTCTATTAAATGTACTTAGCTTCTTCCAAATGCCTGTAAAAAACCAACAGCTTCTACCCGTTGTCGATCGCAGCATCAACAACTACAGCATCAAGCTCTGCTGGGTTCCTGGGCATAGCAATATCGAAGGGAACGAAAAGGCAGATGAACTTGCAAGATTGGGGTCAGCGATGAACGCAAACGATGCTCATTGGCATTGCTGTCGGTAAGCTTTAGGAAAGGTGCAAGCTATTAAATGAGATTGTGTCGAAAGATTCTGATAAATGATACAAGGTCTTAAGAGCGAAGCACTGGAAAATCCTTCTGCGGCGAGGGGCCAATTTCATTTTGAAAAGTGCAAATCATGCAGCAAAACATTTATTTGAACTTCCGCAGCAACTTCCTTTTGTTTTGAAATGTCGCTGAAATGTTCCCAATAATTCTAAATAAAGATGGCATTCGCCCTCCCCACCCAGCCGACGCCACTAAGACCAATTTAGATGGCCGCACTCGACGTGTTGACCCCTCTCATTATAGCCAGCTTTGAAGTGCTACCGCAGACACTAAAGTCCTGCAACATGACATTCATTGTTCTTCCCCGAAATGGCCCTCAGCATCTGGCCAACAGTAGCCATCTCTAGCGCTGTCTCTCTCATCAATGCCACTGCCAACAGCACGTACAAACGTCAACATACCCGACCGTCCAGTATCTACTTAACAGTGCTATATCCACGACATGGGTAGTTTGACCACAGCATACCAATTCAAGCAAAATGCCACACACAATCCAATAGACACCAAGTGCTGACACAAAAACATATATACAGTACACACTGCTATGCAGCTCCGAGCTCCACCATGTATTCCGTCGTTTAAACTCCAGATGAGGGTCATTCAACACTGCCCTCTGCCAAACATCCATTAGACACATCCTTCTCTGTGAAGGCATGGACAGCCCGAGCCAAGTCAAAAAACGGTACTCCGTGTGCAATGAGATCCACACAACTATGAGGCCATCATAATCACTTATTACGAAAATACCACATAATTGCAACTGCACGTTGCTTGGAGGCATTTGTCGGTTTTCAGCAAAACTCTGCACAGGACATAATACACAGACACATACAGGACACTAACCGTACAGTTTGGTGGCAAGAAAAACAGAAGCATGATTCGTTGATACGGTGCTGCAGTGATGATTATGGCCACCCCACCCCATCGGGGACATAACCGATTCCACGATCCCAAGTAAAGGCTATTGAAATGGTGGCGAAGGTTAACCTTGCCATGACACTTGAACACAGGCCAGCCTGTAGCAACTCCCTTCCAATTATGCTGACCTAAGGTGAGGTAGGGAACAAAAGGAAAAAAAGCACGCATATCCCAACAACTGTATTCTCTTTCCATTGAAACGCGGTCGAGAAAGTGTTTTCTATGATCGGCTTTGGCGTTATCCTGGCACTTTTCCCTTTCAGTTCGACCACCTGCCTTGGCTACGTAGGTAAATCTAAAAAGTCATGGTCGAAAGTATGAAAGGGGAAAAATCTTTTAAAATCGGTGGTACACCCGAACGCAGGTTGGTGTCCGATTTAGAACTGATTATGGTGGCAATTAGCCAGGTAACGGAGAGCGCGGGTCCGCTTTGTTTTTGTTTGCTTAATTGAAGCTGGTAGGTGGTCGCATCCACCGACTTACTAACCGCTATAGCACATAATTCTGTTGAGATTGCAGTCAAGAGAAAGAATGAGGTTATCTGTTCGGTGTTGTTTTTTTTTTTTTGCACACGCGGAGGGCTTTTTTCGCTAGTTGTGCTAGTTCTTTTTCTTTTCTTTTTTTTTGAGTTCTGACGTTTGGTCGAAGGATTTTCCAGAGTCCTTTTACGGAGAAGCATGGGAAATAATTAGAAAATGATTTGTTTGCAGAGTATTTAATGGAGCAGGAAATGGACAGAAATATTCTTTCACTTGGTTGACAGTTTCATTTAGGCGGGACTCATTTCTATATACTGCGCAGTGAATGCCGCGCTGCTCTAAATGGGTTATGGTGTAATGACTTATGATTATGATTGCTGCAAGGGTTGGTAATTATGATAACAGCATTAGATGTAAATGGTGTGGAATATATATACAAAAAAGTGTTAATGGTTTTTCTTGCTGAAAACGAGAGGATATAATTTTTCGTCACACTTTTTGCGGACAATTTTAATGGATTTGCAATGGGGCGGATGTCCATGTTTAAATGGTTTTAGCTTAGCTGATGTTTATATGTGTGTAGTGTATTGAGCTGTTTCAGGTGCGGCATTTAACTCCAGTCGCAAGTATGAACTATTGCACAATTTGGGAACAGACCCTTTGGGAGGTGGACCTAAGAGAGTTTGTTTCAGTGGCCCCGTCCCGCAAAAGCGGACTAAGGACGTACCTCCTTGGTAAAGACTCAACAAAATATAGGGACCCAGAGGGGTTGGATGAAAAGTCTTCGTGAAAGCAGTACCATCATCATTTCTTATGGTCAGTGAGGGTAAGTTAGGATAACCAAAAATTTCAGCCTGAAAGGCAGTTAATAAAAGTCCATTCCATTTGGAGGAAATTCTAAGCTTAAGCCTAAGAGGTAAGATCGAGATTTAGTGTAGATATGAAGCTCCCGAAGATATATCCCATATCTTGACAAGTGACTTGAATGGATTCAAAGCATATTTGGGACAATTCGCGACGAGCGGCTAAGTGAAGAGCAATGATATTTTTACTAATTATTGATCTCATAGAGTTACATTTTCGTGCTTTCTAGGCTGCTAAAATGACGACAAATACAAGCTTCTTCATGACGTTGTATTTCCGGATGCTTGTCAGACGTTCGCTTAGTTTCTTTGAATCTAATAAGTCCTTATTTTTCCTTCGAGCAACCTCACAAAAACAATTTCAGGCAACATATTAGTCTAAAATGTCTGCCAAAGTCCTGTGCCCCCCAATTAATTCGGCGAGAAGCGGCTTTCATTACCATTATCCTACATTTAAATACATTTTGAGAACACTCCTCAGATCTGAAGTCAATAAAAACCTCCTCCTCCTCCATTTCGATTGTACCTACAGTGAAGAATCATCTAATCAGTGCCACCCACAAGGGATTTCAAACAAGCCTCAACCTCTGCTCTTGCAGTCTATTTTCGGTCGCCGTACCACGCAAATAAATTTTAAAATGTTCCGAGAATCCAAACCGATCGACGCAACCGCTAATATAGTCGTATGTTCCAAGTTCCAACCCCCAGTGCCGCACATGGTAGCTCTAATAAGAAAACAACTAGGAACAATTAAGATAGCAATAATAGAAATTTTTAATTTATTCCTAATTTATAAGGAAAACAAAATTCAAGCACAGCGTCAGGATACCACATCTTGCGTGCGTTATTCGTATCTACAATTGAATGGGTGGGACAGCCTCAACAATATTCTACGCCAATTCGTTTGACTTTGCTCGAGGTGCGGGACACGGCATGCGGGTTCCTCGAAATGTTTTCTCCTGGAACTCGTTAGCTATTGATATTATCCCCTCGTACATGTGCCAAATGTTAAGGGAGAAAAATTTATATCGAATCCAATTTCGTCTCGTTATTTTTAGTGATTTCGAAATAGGTAGTCAACTTCGACTACTGAATACAGATGAGCCATAAAAGATTGAGGGGGCGAGGTTGCGATTGCGATTGCGAGGAGCGAGTAGCATGAGTTTCGCTCGCTTCTTAACGCCCCTCTCGTTACATTCGAAGCGAACTAGACTTGATTGTCCTTCTGTTAGGACACGACACACGAGTATTCCGATACTGACTGGAGAAGATGATTGGAATAAAGGGAAACGCACAGTTATTCCTGCAAACAGACTGTAAACAGGTTTTTCAAGTCTGTCAAAGGACGAACGACGGACTTGTGCAAGGTTCGCTCAATCATCGTTGCAAGGTGATCAGCAGATAAAGGACGTTCGTCAGCGACGTTGATGATGGCTCATATACGGATAGCGGAACTCACGTAAACCTTCGTCGATGTTGAAGCACATAATGGATATTTGCACCCACACATGCGGAAGCCACCCACCATCAATATCCTTGTTTTTTGTCTATTTTACGATTGTATCGACTTCCTGTGCTCGTTGTCGGTGGTGTCGTCATCGCATCTTCGTCTGAAATGGTTTCTTGTTTTGTTCTATACCTACTTGCTGTGTATGCGAGACAACCTTTCCGATACGAGCGCGACTGAGTACCAGGATGTGCACTCCACTTGGATGGTTTATCGTGTGTGATACAAAATTTTATCGCACAGATGAATGGCTGAGTGTTCGCTTGAATTGATTTCGGTGGAAGTTATTCTGGTTACACCACTCCCTGTCCTCGGCCCCGCACCTAAGCAACGTTTTAATGAAGAAGCGAAGTAGAGACAACAAACAACCCTTTCATTATACGACGACGAAGACCATCTCTCGATATGGAAGGACGACAATCGCAAACTTACACAAAGCACTCATAAAAGCCAATTTACAACTTGATCGTAAATGAATTTTTGTTGCTGTGCTCACACCCAGAGTGATGATATTTTTACTGCATTTTCATTGTGCTGTTATCCGTGCACTTTCGCACAACAACAGCGGATACGCCACCTCCCTGCGCCTGATTGTGTTTATTTGCGTTACAAACAACAGTTTTTACGAATTTTCCACAGAGCGCGGCAGCTCTCCGGTTTCGAATCTTCGTTTTACGAGAATGGACAATGGATGCAGTCCTTTGCTGGTTTTTAGTTGCAATTTTTACAATTTCACCCACAGTATGGTGAAGTATACGAAAATCCTGATGTGCCGCCGTTGAGTGTATATGTAGCAAGGAATTAAGACATTTTCCTGTTTTACGATACGCGATACAATTTACACTGAACGTGAACGTGAACGTGAACATGAACGTGAACCCCTTCCTGTTAAACTCCGCGTACATAATACTCGTACAATGGAGTCGAGTGCTAACCCCTCGCTTGTTACAAATTGTTGTCGAAGAGGAGTTTTTATTCCTTTGGTATCCTGTTGTCGCTTCGGTTTTTTTTTCGTACTTTTCTTATAACAGATGACCGTTTTGGTCTTTGGCTTAGTTTGTATTGTATTTAGCACACGGACTTGACAAATAGTCACATTGAATAGTGGTCACATTTTATGTTTCCATCTAAGTTTCTAAGGGCGGAAGAAGATCAAAGGGAGTTGGATGATATTTTTACAAAAGCTTCTTGCTTCTTTGCATCGGTACAGATGTTTATCGGGACGGGATACCTATGCGATCGACAAAGGTATGAACAGTTAAACTTTAAGTAAAGAAACAATCGGCTTTAGTGATAAGGAAAACCACTTCTGAAGACTGCTAGAAGACAATGAAAGCTCTACTGTGTAATAAAGCGAACCATTGAACCTGGACAAAGAAAGCCAAAACTTGCATCAATAAAAAAAAAATCGAATGATGACAGCAATATACAAACCTATTACTGATGGATTGAATTGTCTCAACATGCCAATAAGCGTGCAGCCGGCTAAGATCACAAGTGGGCAAGGAAAATATCGGACAGCCTGGTATCCAGAAAAAAACTATGATATATACAAAAAATTGTAAGCCGTAGCATACGGGTGTGTGAGGCATCAGCTTTGCTGTTCTACTAACTATAGTCGTAAGCAAGAGCTGATGGAGGGTCATGATCAGGATTACGAAGCAGCGGCCGGTACGCTTGCGGATGCGCGACTTCAGTTCGTCGGTGGGGTGGGATCTTGCTACTTACTACCCTGTTGTACATAAATGTCGTCCGGGAAAGAAGCTAGGATTATAGCACTATGTCCATTTACACCGTGACTTTCGCTAGCTCAAATTTTATTGGGATAGTCCCTAGTTCAGTTCACATCTATAACACATCTCAGCTAAGTTTAAGTTCAACACATTATTTTATTCATTATTCGAAATGTATATTAAGGATCTAATAGAGAGTATTAATGCTTGTAAAGTCATTACGCTCACATTAGGATTATCAAAAGGATATCAATTGCATGTCCGTATGCTTATATTTAAAGAATTAAGTAAAAATAGTGTTTGTAAGTATCTATATAATAACGACTGATTCACGAAATATTAAAAATAAAAGGTGATTGCAAAGTTATATGTAGAACTAGATATTGTAATGAAAACAGGAAATGAAGCCAAAGAATAAATGATTTAAAAGTGCATACTTCCGTATATTTTTTCCCTCCGCGGTGAATTGGTGCACAAAACTACTAATATGGGAGGATCTGCTTTTAGTAATTATAACTGGTATATATCAAATTAATTCTAAGGCTCTTACAAAAACAAAATGAATCTAGTAGGACGTTTCAAATTTCTTATGTATGTATTGGCTAAATGTAGATTTTATGTATTTAAGTATTTTAAGTATTTATAAGCATTACTCTCATAAAAAGTAAGTTAAAAAAAGGAGTAGTTATAAAAGTAAGTAGTTAAAGAAAAATTTATTTATAGATACGATTATTAAAAATACCCTCGCGTCGTTGTTAGAAAAACCCCACGAAATATACGTACATACATACATAAAAAAAAAACACAAAAACAAACAAAAACAGTATTCTCTTCAAATTTAATTCGAATGGTTTCAGATTTACATTTTTTAAAGCATTAATAATAATACTGTCGCAAAATAACAAGTAATGGAAATATACAATAAATATATATACAACTTTAAAATTCTTTTAGTACGTGACAATGTCCGTATTTGTATTTTTCTAATTATAGCCGACATAAAACCCACTTTATCGTTAGAACCTGGTATTAAATTTAAAACCACCAAAAGTACATTTTATTCCTTAGTATGGATTTTTAAGATTTTTAAAGAAATGTTCCCAGCACAGTTATGTTTTTAGAGATCGATCTCGAAATGTAATAATATGTTGGGCTCTTAAGAAAAACAAAATAAAGCCCCAGAAAATCATTTTGACAATTTTAATGAGGAGGAGTTTTGCTCGCTAAAAATCCATAAAATTCATTCCATTCCTGCATTTTTGGCTGTCATTTCATTAATGTCGTTTTCCATTGGGATTTTCAGATTTCGGTGTTAGTGTAAGAAGGTTTAGGTCTCGCTCAGATAACGAGATTCGCAAAATTCCTCTGAAAAGTGTTTTTTTTTTTTTGCGGCCAATGGAACGTGAAATCTGACAGCCGGCTGATTTCGAGTGCAGAAATCTTTTCCCAATGGAGAACGACACAAAATTTGCTTGAACTGTACAATTTTGTGTCTTTTTGACAAATATTTGAACCGCTCCTGTTCTAAGGTTGGTACTAGTTGTAGGCAGGTTACAAAGCGTATACAATTTTCTAAAAAGTTAGGCACCGGCTTTGAAGTTGGAGTGCTGCTTTAGTATCTACTAATCTCTCCTAATACACGATGCCTATAATTTTGCGCCATTATATATAAGTAAGTTAATAAAATGTGGAAACAAATTAAGATTGCATTATTTAATAATTGTATTCAGATACAAAATTAATTTAACAAAACGAGTTAAGAGATAAGATGAGGAAATAATTTTAAGTGGAGGTAAAATGACGGTTGGAAATGTTTTACAAAATGTATGGATATACATTAATATACAGTAAACAAGACTTTTTTGAATTTCTAGCTGAAATTTGCAAAAGTAGAACGAATATTGCCCGCGATTGGAAGAAGCATTTAACTTTATGTGGGCGGTATTTTACAAAGGTGTATGCCTTATCCCATACAAGAACTCATTGCTACAGGATTTTTTTGACACTCATAAAAGCTTAAGTTGTAAAATTGTAAACATTGTCCGAACAAACCTATTTGCTATTTGCGGGCGGTAAGTCATGTCTTTGTTCAAATTCAATCAAACTCAATCAAGCTGACACAACATAACCGCGCACAGCATAAGTATCAAGTACCAATTATAGTTTTACAAAGTTGACAAAGACAAGTTCTGCCTTGTCGAACTTCATTTTCAAATACCCGAACTGAATAGGGAATTCTTTTAACCGCATGTTTTGAACTCATTTCTGTTGTTGCAAGGCGTTGCAGATTTGCATTTCAACCTTCTCCGATTGATAGAAGTACAGCAGCTTGAACTTTAATGCACCGCAGGTTATAAAGTTCCGCATCGCGCGGCTCTGACGGAACAACCAGTTCAATAATATATAGATAAAGCACACGCTGCGTTATTCGATTTTATTTGTGCAAACAGAGCAAAGGAGTTTCCCTCGCTGGCAATGAAAGTTCCTACTTTACTTTTCTTCGTATCCGGTCGAACAGGTCTTCCGAGGGAATAATTAGTCGGTGATTAAAAGTTTGCCAGTGTAAGGCAATTAAAATAGGGAAGACTGCGAATCATTTTTAACGAACCTTCGTTTCGCTGGAAACACCGATCGCGCGTATAGAAACTTGCAACTTTGAAACTGTATATACGGGGTTGGTGAAAGGACAGTTAAAAAAAATCCTACGTTGAAAAGAAATTACACCAAAAGTAAAGGAAAAATCTGTGATTTTCTGTTCCATTGTCTTCTTAGGTTTTGATTTTCGCTTTCTTCGCGGGTTTTTCTTGCTGTTTTGAAGTTTTTTTCTCAATGCACTTGTATGTGCTGCTCGCTTGAAGCGCATAACTCTGATTTTATATAGTTTGTGCAATGAATATGGCATTGGCATGGAAAGAGTTTGTGTCCGAGTGCGAGGCCAAGTTGGGGACCTCTCTTCCGTATATAGATTCAAAATGTTGTACGCTCGGATAAATTTATCTCCCTTTTGCGGAAAGTTTTGCATTAGTTTCGCTTTGTTCCCTTGAGTGTTGGAAGTCGGTCCTTTGTTGGAGTTGTAGTCATTGTTTTCAAATATTACAGCAATCTCAAGTTGAACTTTGAACGATTCAGGGTTAGACAAACAAGGGGAAAAAAAAGAGAAATGTGGAAAGTTTGCGCTTTTGTATGGGGGCGTTGGAGTGACAAAAATCCGTCTAAAGTGGGGGACAGTATAAAAACGGTTCCGGCAAAAGTTGTGAGAGTCATCTCAAATCAATTTAAACGCTAGGCGATTGGATGCATTTTGATGTCATCTCTTGTGGTAGCTACGTAGATATGCGGAGATATTAAGGGAACGGATTCGGCCGCTACGGGTGATATCTAATGCTAGACTGGTGCAGCTTTTAGAATTTATTTCATCGCTTGATAATATATTTTGACGCTAAATTTCGGGGCTAAGAAGTCAGCTCACGAGGCACTGGTATCAAAGGATTTTTATTAATAGGTTCCGAGCAAGGTCCAAGGCTGGGAATATTATTTATAAAATAGGCAAGGGTCTGCTCATGTGAACTAAGATTTCGGGAGCACAGCTGATAAATAGTAGGTATTTGCAGTAAACAATTTTTAAAGTCTGCAGATAAACAAGGGGAACATTTTCATACTTAAAATTTATTGTTAACATCTATAACCAAGTTCACGATTGCCCTAATAAATAGACATCATAGTGCGCCAGTACTTTGTATTTATGGTACTTATGTTGTTTTTTAGCGCCCCGTTGCAACCTTTATATTAAAAACATCTGCTTTACAAGGCCTATTGCAACTTCGCTTAACTATGCGAATCATTGACGGATTGTAGAGCTAAGCCCTTTCAAACAAATATGTGGTGTAGTTTACAATAATTCTAGAGCTCTTAAAGGTCTTCACTAAAATGAAATCTTCTGTGTAGACTATGTCTATACATAGAAGTAGATTTACCTAAATTTTCCGTACAAATTAATAACAATTTAAGTAGACCATTAAACTGTAATTTGCGCCCTTTACTCTCGACCTGTAATTATAGCTTCCAAGTTCCAACTGACGATGGAAAATAAAAATCTAAGATTTTAATTTCCATTGGCATTCGCCCATTTAAATTGCCCGATGTAAGGTAATTTCTCTTATCAACGAGACAGGTGGTAATTCCGAGGTGGGCGGTTTTGAATTTGTTTTTCTTCATTGCTTGCGCCCGCCCCAAGTCTACGAAGGCCATTAATTGTACGCGTGTGTGCCTGAGAGTACCTTTATACGATGAAAGTTGGCATTGCCTTTGCAGGGCGGTTAAATGCAGATTTTACATAGATCTAGTCCCATTGCAGGTCATTGTATAGGAGCGGGTCGTGATTAATTGCCACCATGCACGGCTTGCTCCCAATATCAATTTGAGTGCGATGCATTAAAGAAGTTTCCTATGCGGTCATGTAAATAGCTGTGCGGATCTTCGGTCTTAAAACCACCTACTGGGGCCATGCCATTGAGAGTAAACTTTCCACTTTGGAAAACACAGTAAACCTGCCATTTGCATAAATTCCAATAAACAGTCTGCGGAAGGACCTTTCACTTGAAGCTGTTTTCAATGCCCACCCTCCATATTGTAGCCATTGATTGTATATGCGGAGACCATCGAACATCGGCCGCCATGGGCGCCCAGTGTGGTTTTTGTCCAAAATGACAAAGCACCGCTAAAGCCAACATTTGTACAGGATTACAATATCGTTGAGGAATGGTTTAGCCGCACAATGGGAAACAATGAATTGGGTAATGGATGCAATAATATCCCCGTTCTTGTAACTAACTGTCCAGCATTGGAGGACGGAATACGAGGAGTAATTAAAATATGCGCGATTTCATAAGGAGTGTACTGGTTGTAGGTATTGCTGTTCACAGTGATTGATTTAAGGAGTCTCGAGTCGGCCGATGAGTAAGTTGATTTAGAAGCAGTAACCACAGTCTGCTGATAGAATACTCCTTGCATAGAAAAAGTATTCAAATTGGACCACCAACCACTTATCAAATGACACCCGACAGGAGAAGTAAAGCTTGGAACTCCCTTTTTTTTACCAGACGACTACAGCTTTCAAGAATTCGAGTGCAGAACTTTACCCTAGGCATGTCAGGGCACTGTTAAAGGGTTAAGCCTTTTGGGTCATGGGTGTGCACGTGCACTATTCCTATTTTCTTATCGACGGGACGAGACTTTCAATTTTATGTCCCTTTCGAACCGATGATTTAAGAAATCATTTAATTTTCGGTACAGTTGGGTAATATTATGGGATTTAGACAAACTTTCAAGACACCTTCAACGACCAACTGAGAATATGATCTTAATCTTTCGATTTTGATTCAAAGAGTTAGAGTTCACCTACCCGAACCAAAAATGAAAGCTATCCCAAGCGATTGGCTGTGATAAATAAGTCCTGGAGTCCTATATTTTTTGCGTCAGCTGTTTATAAAAATTTATTTAAAATAGATAATATTCCTCCTGTAATACATAATTCTAAATAAAAGGAGCAGTCGTAAAATCAATTCCAACTGGCCCAGTAGCACGCAGTGACTGTCCAGTCCCCCTCCTCCTAAGCGACGGCCACCCGCGGAGTAACAAAATTTAACAATTCATTACATCAGAATTTAACATTTCATATTATGCACCCAACGATGTCATGTACCGTACCCTACATGATGTCGGATCTGCAGACCGGTTCTAGATAGGTACCTATAGCCATTAATGTCCTGTGTGGACCAAATATAATTTCTGCGAGACGGTTCACTGTCCTCGTGCTCGAGCGAAAATCCCATTCACGTTTCAACTGCATGGCGCTGTGGTGGATTGCAGTGAACGGCATCCAGTCTCCGGACCCGATGTACTGTGCAACCGCATAAATGACTGCATTCTAGTAGAAAAGTTCGCGGCTTTACAAATGGGATATGTATGTGACATAAACTGGCAGCCAGCTACCAGGGAGCTGGCTGAATGTGCCCCAAGGCGCACAGATTTAACATTATGTTTGTGTGTAGGGGACGTTTTTTTCTCTATTTATGAATTTTGATAGCCTTTGACAAATTGTATTGTATTAGTGGGAATTTGTTTTGTCATTACATAAATGGGCTATTGGTATATATTAGCGGTTTTAATCTAAGCTAAATAATTGGTGGATGGTTTATTACAAAGCCCAACTTGTAAGATGACTGGAGGGTCAAATGTCATACCAGAAAATCCCTTCTTAGTGAGCGGTTTCACAGCCTGAATTCAGATAAAAATTTGAATATGAAATATTGAGCCTACAAAAATATTAGGTAGGTATACATTACTGAAACATTCGTATCATTAACTGACAAACGGCTGGTATTAGGGGGCCCTGTGTAGTGATTTTCTTAAAGCTGAAGAAATTTAACCTCTGTTTGAGGGTAACGTCGGACACAATACATCTGTCTTGGGGTTTCATTCTTTAAATTTCCGGTTAAGTGTACTCTTGACTACATCTGTCTTATGAACTAAGTTATTGTCTCTTCTCGTTTTTATACCCAGATCTCTGTTTCGGTATCGGTATATCACCAGCTTTTCTCTGAGATAACAATTAGGTAGTTATGTAACTTTTTTTTTTAGTCATTAATAGTCCATTCCCATTATAAAATAAAATAAAATAAAATAAGATATCTGATAGCCCACCTGGACTACAACTTAAAAAAAAAATATAAAACATTAAAGACTGACCCAAGCTTAAAAAATACATTTGTTGAACCACAACCTAAAAATATTAAAAGCAAAGATCAGTCTAAGTAAGAATGATCAACAAATCCCAACAGTATACCAAAGATTCCATTGAAGACCTGAGGATAATAGGTAGGTACATCAAGCCAAGGACTTTGCATATTCTGCGAGAGGCACTGACCCATAAAAGTGTTAAGTATCTGGGTGAGCAAAAAATACCGGATGAGAATTTACCAACCATATGGATCCGCTCCTCATTCGCAGGTTCATGAATGAAACTGGACCATGTAAAGTGTTCAGTCCTAAGTATGAAATTAAAATCTTTGCTAATGTAGTCTAACAGCTTATTTTGTTTGTACCAATTGAAGTAAACTGTCAATATAATTATATTACACACCTTATCTTTATGTATCTTAAAAGCTTCCGGCTGTCATTTTGTTATATTTTGCCCTCCTTCGAAATTAAGACACCTATTGTAAAGACGTGGAATTGGACTAATCTTTCTTTTATTAAACAATCTGTAATTAAATTATTTTTACTTTGCGAAATTAAGCAGGGAAACAAAAACTTTCGCTTTCTCTCAACATGCTTGTAGAAGGCAGGCTGCAATTTGGGTGTTGTTTTCTCCCGGTAGCAGAAGTGGCACGCTGGTGGTCGCAGGGCGACAGCTCGTCGGAATAGGGGGGGTCTTACTGCCACTTACCTACCTACAAATGGATCATGCCAGGCCATCATAATTTAAAAGAATCTATATTGTTGAATAATGTTATGTCTATGTAGAATGGTGTTGTTTGCCTTTCGCACATTAAAAAAAGAAGAAGATGTTTTGGCATCCGTGTATTTTATGACCAGATCGTTGGGAAGGGGAAAAGATACAGAAAGAAGAAAAAAAAAAGTTCGAAGATTGAGACAGTTGGTGCCAGATGTTGGTAACACTTTAGGAAGCTGATCGTTGGGGTTTGAAACGAACGCGCAACCAGTAGGCTAACCCAACCGTATAGGCATGACCGAAGTCAAACCTCCTTGACTATCAACATGCTTCAATGTTAATTATGATAGTCCCTGTTAAAACTCTCTATCTACATAGATGTTCACATTTAGGTACTCATTGAATGTTGCTCACACTTGTCATTGTCATCCTTTTATCGCCACTAGTTTCGCTTGTGGTCGAAAATCTACCCAACCTTATATGAGGATGTAATATTTATTAAGAAATGTACCACTGTTTTCGATAAATATGTATTTTTGTTTTAAGGCGACATCTAGATATCGAAAGAATACGCCCTACGAAAAAAGTTTTACTCATGATCAATATTTTAATACGTCACTATAAAAATGAAGAGCAAAAAATGTGCGTCGACAAATGTTCGTTTCCATAGTACCTACCTCAACACCTCGCAGATATAGTTCCCCTGAATTAAAATTAGGTACCTACACCATTGCCTACTTTTAGAGTTGGTAAATTGCATTTTTTAGCAAATAGGTTCTAGTCTAAGATGATAATATACTTCAAAACGTTACTACGGCAATATGGCAGCGACAAATTCAATCGGCGACATTAATAATCATTTGAAGTGGCCAGGCTAAATTTTTCCAACTCACAGTGGCCACATTTTCTTTACAAAATTGCAAATTGTGACCCACAAAATATTAAGTGTGAAGGTAAAAAATGATTATTAGCAAGACCCGATGTTAACAAAATGGGTTCTATTAACTGATAAGCACTTTTTATGGGGAACTCTTAACTTCAAATTACCAGTCTTTATGGTGACATATGCCCACACTTTTTGTTTGTGCACATCTATGGCACAGTACGTTTCAAATAACATAAGTTTCATTCTCCTTATTTCATAATAAATACTAAAAAAGTGTACGGAATCTTTGGATGTTTACGTATTAATATAATGATGATTAGAAATCAATTAATCCATAATAACAAAAGAGTTGATTTCAAGATTTGTTATAATCTCTTTATTTACGTTAGTATATGTGAAATTGTGAAGGTTTTATTGAGCGTTAATATCGAGAGAGATGTTACGACGATTTTAAGAGAAAATCTATTTACCAAGAAGCAGCTCTGTGATTTTAGGTAGGTAACTTCGGGAGACAATAAAATGGTTGACTGATCGTGTGTCGAACAGTTGCTTTTGCAGGTTTTCCTGAGTCGTTAAATGACGTGAATGGTTCGTTTTCGGTAAAGGTTCACTTTCGCACAACGGCTTATGTCATTACCATCAGTGCACAAAAATAAATTATAGCACGTCAAATACGACGTCAACAGAAGTTTTCGAAAAAAAATAAAGACGATGGGGAATTATTACAAGGCGATCGCTACATGGTGGACATTCTGATAAACAGTTCTTAGTAAATTCCACGGGCGCATTGTTCGCTGTTACAATCGATATTTTTGTACCAATTCAGAAAAGAACAATTTTATGTAATGGTTTCTTCCACCATCCATTTTCCATACTAATATCCCAACAATCAACAAAGTTCGCTAGAGCCCAAACAACTATACATACTGAATCCTAGCCATACAGCAAAACAAAGCAATCCCTAATTGAACGAGCAGGAGCAATTTCGTAGCCTTTAGATTATCGAATCATTTTCAGTAATAGAATTTCAATTACCACTTCTTTGCCCAAAGCCATCCGCCTTGGATTTTCGCCGAACAGCACTTTGCGAGCTACTTGGCAAACCTAAATCCTGCCAAATTCATACCTGTCCCATATACGTAGTTCTATTGTTGAAAGAAATAATACAAAAAAAAAAAACATCAACAATGGGACTCGGAGGGATAAATTGGAAATAGTACATCACCTGTGCGGGACTCCTTTTATTTCTCTCTGGAACAACTATAAATCCATTTTTATCCCTTTACGGGGCCATCTATCTTCCGTGGAATAAACGACCGAAGACCCATAACTACTACTTCCACAGGAATGATTCGCATTCACAAATCTTCACACACAGCACAAATGGAAAGAAAAAACCATTCGCTTCCCTCATTGAGGCTGCATTATTGAAACCCACTGATCTGCCTCCCTGAACCCAGATCCCAATGCCACCTTCACCTTCACCGCCACCAACGAAAACAAAAACAACAGCAACGTTTGCACCTTAAACCAGCTGCCACTAAATCTGCCTCACAGAATGCAGAGACGAAGAAAAGAAAATCGACGAGGACGCCGACCAGGCTCGGCAATACTTCTTCTTATCCCGGCCCAAATTCCATTCCTATTTATCTCGTGTTTATCCTTCCATGAATTTTTTATATAATTTCGTCTTTGGGGGGAGAGCAGGTTATGGTTAGTATATTGGGCCTTTTGACTACACACCAGTGGCGTGGCGTGAATGTTTTAAAATGGGAAGTCGAAGCAAAATTAATCACATATAAATATAAGAAACCTTACACCTGTGTACCTTGAAAGAAAATCATTCATTGTACATTTGCAAATTGGGTTCCCATTACTAAATTCACTTAAGTCATGCACTGCAATCTGCCAACTGAATTTGTAAACCAAAACACTTACACCTACCTCAACATACTACCTGCAATTATCCTCACAATCAGACAAGCAGAAGTAGAATAAATCGAATAACTCGAAGAAAAGCGTGTTATTTTGTTCATTTCATAACCAAACAAACACATACGACATACCCAAAACACAACCCAGTGGCCATGGCCTGGCCAGTACCAGTACTCAGCTCTGGGAAGAAAAAAAGAGATACAAACAAATGTTCACTCCGTATTCGGCAGTCAAAATGAACTTTGTGAGAACCGCGAATAACTCGAAGAAAAGCGGGTTATTTTCTACAATGGGTGTTGAACAAAGAGGTGTCAGACTCACACAAAGTACTCAGGGAAGAAAAAAAGAGATAACAAGCAAATTTTCTCTCAAAATGAACTATAAAGGGAGAACTTTAATAACCCGACATATTTTGGGTTACCTTCGCTTTGTCGCGACGAGACGATGACGAGGTTGTATGAAAATGGATACACACACAATTTTTATATGAGTGCTTTTGTGTGTGTACCATTTGGTGAGTATTCAAATTCATTTGGTAGCGTTTCATGTATATTCGGTTTTTGGTAGATAGATAGTGTTGCCTGATGGAGATTTCAAAAGGTAACTCGGTAGGAATCGAGTTATATGGACGCCACGCCACTGCTACACACCCCGCATTGTTGCTACCGATACATATATTTGTGCACATAGTAAAACAAACACAGTTTATAAGGACTCTGATGGAGTTTTTTCTTATTTTTTTTAGAGTTGGTTTGGATATCCCTTGATCTCGTTTGCCTCGAAATTATTCTTCCCATTCGGCTGGGCAACGAGAATAAAAGTTTGGTTCCACTGACTGTGCTGCGATCCTTTTCTCTGCGTTGCATTGTGGGTGGCGACGAAAGGAACCCCTTCCGTGTCGTTGCAGTTTTGTGGTGGCGGCAAAAGATATTTTTGCAACGAAGGACACTCCCGCCTGCTGTCCTCCTCGTCCTCAATCCGCACTGCAATGACACAGCTCCTTTGTTTTTGTTGGCCCACTTGCTCAGCGCCAAAGGACGATGGTGATGCGGTTCCGTGTGTTTCTCCCGTTGTTTTTTTTACTGTCCTTGCTCCGGTTGAAACTTTTCAAATTGAGTTAAAAGATAAAACGGAACTTTTTGCTGCATGAAGGGCAACTAAAAGGACGTGTGTTTGCAGGCGCATAAGTGTGAGTGTGTGTGATTTAGTTTCTCCGCACGTAGTAGTTCGTTCATGACCAACGAACCCCACCAAACCGATAGGCGGCAACAGACACACTCAAAAAGACGAGTCCTTATTGTCATTCTTTTGCCGGCATAATGTGGCCGAAAGGAATTTCGTACCAAATTATTTATATTCGGTTGTTGTTTTTTCGTTTTTGTGTGTTTTTTTTAACGACTTTTGCTCGAACTCGACCAACTCGGTGGGGAACGGAATGCCATTGTGTGTTGTAACGGGTTGAAGTCAGTTTGTGTGCAAAACGGACAGAAAATATATATAAAAAGAAAAAAGAAATTCTTGGCCAGCGGAATGTATTTAGTAAATATTGTTGTTAGTCCTTGTTAGCAGGGCTTGCATTAGGATGTGGATGTGCGGATATGGGTTTGGTTTATACACCTAAAGGTATACCTACGTTTCATTTGCTTCCACCCAGGGATGTCAGCAAATTTGAAATTGATTTTCGTGAGGGTCTTCCTTAATTTTCGTACGGATTTCGTGGACGAGGTAGGAAATTGAATTTTCCGCAATGAGATTGTAGGGTTTTTTTTTCAATTTAAAAATGTATCCCTGGTTTGGTTATGGGTGCTTACCCAAATCCATACATGTACATGTGTTTGCTCATTGCGTATCCGAGGATAATCTTAATGAGGGGACGAAATTGATCTAATTCCGGTCAAGGTAACTACCTGAAGCGGGATGATGAAGAAATAGATGTGAAACCGAAATTGGAATAAAAATTTAACCAATTTAAACTGCTTCGATGGTGGTAAAGGTAGTTTGAACAGTTATTTTCCTGCACCAGACAGAAGTGAAAAATTGGAAGCGCATTCTTTAACCTCGTCAATTTTCGTGGCTAGTAGTTGTTCAATCATTGTAGTATTTCAAATGCGAACAAATTTCCAACCTACACAGCTCATTTTATTTTATTTCTTTGCCGAAATCATAAGACAACTTGCCAAGGTAGATATTTCTATTGAGTTCACAATGAGGAAAAGCCCCAAATTTAAGATTCCAATATTCGGCTTAAATATGTCCATCGAAAAAGCTTTTAACTCAGGCTAACATTAAATGTTCAACTAAAGTTTCCTGTTTAGTTTAGAAATTAGCCATGCCGCTCTCTACTCGAAAAGCTTCTATATTATAATAATTTAACTATGTAAAAAACAGCTGGCGCAACAGGGGCATACCTATAAAGAACGAAGGACGTGACTGACCTATGAGACTGATTATTTGGTGTTTTATATCTAGTAACTTTTTCATTTGTTCGGTAAAGAGAAGCTGTGTTCATATATAGGTACCTAGCGCTCAATAGATGACTTTGTTTTTTGTTTTGAATATACTTTCCAATAACTATATTATTTTTATAAAATAATACGGAAACATAAATATTGTCAACGCCCACCAACGACTTGAGGAAGGTGAATACTCCTGCAGATCCCCATCAGGACTTCCAGTCACAAAAATCATCACTCAATTCGGAACGAAATCTACATTCTTCATTAAGATGTAACTGAAGCCAGACACGTGACACAAAAACATGGGTATACCAATCCAAATATTAATAGGCCAATATATTATCTTAAAAAGAACACAGCACTCTTCCTAGGAAAAGGATAGACAAAAAAAAAAAACAAAACTTGTAGAAATCTTCATGTCCCATATCAATCAATATACGCGCCGAACGATACTGTGGACTAAAAAGGTTGCTTCAACATGGTTCGCATTTCCAACGTCCATTACATATCGTCCTCGCTATGTAATGTCCTTCTAATATCTATTTCACACGAGCACCAATCATTTATCATAAAGTCCCACCACCACCAGCTCCTCCTCATCCATCTACCTACAACTACCCGCCTAATGGGGGTTGCAATAGTATAGGCCATCAATCAGTTTGATTTGAACCGGAACTCCTTCGACCCGGCAGAGAGAAACAAAAGAAAAAAAAAAAAAACACAAGAACTAGATTTATACCAATTTTTATGACATCAATATATTTCCAAAGGTGATTTATTGTGAAAAGGTTTGCTATTGCTATAGCCCCGTCTGACTTATGTCGTGACGGCGGAAGCACGAACAGTCTTCCGCCCTTACCCATCCAATTAAATTGCAGTTGTAAAATCATAAGTAAACATGTTATCCTTTGTTTTACACCCGGCGAAGAAAAATCGACAACGATCAATGCGGGGGTGAGATACCGACATTTATACTTAGCATTCCATTTTACGAGGGGGCATGTCCCGAAAAAGCATACAGAACCCATTCACATCCGGGTGCTACATCAATTGTAAAAAACACACGTCCTTCCGCCAATTCAAACAGATGTGACTGCGGCGCCGGTTTAAAAATAAAGAAGAGAGCAAGTGTGCGCGCGAGAATGCATGCCACATCCTTTTGGTGTCTTAGCATGTTTTCACCCATCCGCCTCATCACACTCTAACCGCCACTTGTACCTCATTACTGGGAATATTTGACTCCGGGTTGCACGTGCACAATTTGACGTTCGATTGGCGTGAATAATTTCAACATCAATCCGCTGTACATACGGGTTTCGGGGCTAATAACTTAATTATGTTCGCTGTTCCGTGTGTAGCTCTGCCTACTACTTCTCCCTTTGTCGTGCTGCTGCTGATGATGTTGATGAAAGTGACGAGCAGACTTAGGTGAAGGAGGACGTATGCCGACTAGCGAGCAAATCGTGAGGTCGATGAGCGAAATTTTCCAACGGAGTAGCAAGAGCGTGCTAGAATAGCGTGTCCAGAGTACCTATAGCTGCCTTGCGTTGAAGTGCAAGGATTTTTTTTCGCATCGGATGAGGAACACCCCATTGCACCATTACCATCATGCTTTGCAAAATTATGGTTTCAACTGAGTACTTCCTTGATGTGCTATAACAAATTATTAATAAAGACAGAGGCCAGAAATATTCACAGTATCGGGAGCCGTGTGGCGCAAGTTTTGAGAACTGGCTGCTCCTGTCCTTCGGTTGTATAGTCATCAACTGGGACACGAAAAAGCCATTAACTCAAGTAATATGCCGGTTGTTGTTAATAGTGATTTTCTATGTAAAGCAGGACAAAGAAGAAAACAGTCAAAATTGGCGCCAGTTTGGATAGGACGAACAGGAAGCAATTATTTGCTATCGCATGCATTCCAATGCAGCGCTCGTAGTCAGGATATGTAAACAAAAATAGCAAACTGTCAGCTGCTGGACTCTGGGGTCTTGCTGTCTAATTTGAGTATGAAATGATGGAAGTTGCAAATTATGTGTTTGAGGGAAAAGTGGAAAGCACGCCTTAGATAGAATATTGCAAGTGACTAAATGCATGCGTGGGTAGGTTGGTGAAGAGTTTTGTTTTGGAAAACTTAAGGTTCCAAATTTATTTTAAGTAATTATGTACAGTAATTTATTTTTTTAAGGTTTATTGTCGTTAGAGATAGATGAGAGTTTTTGGGTACCTATAAACTTTGTTGAAATGACTCTAGAAATGGGCTCGTTTCGGCTATAGTTCGATGCATCAGAAAATCAGGTTTTCTTAAGATAACGTGATCGCGCATATATTGGTATCAACGAGAGGGGGAAAATTTGTATAAAATATAGCAATTCTCCTGTGATGCAAGGATTATTCATTTAAATTTGAAGAAACAAACACCGAGATTTTTAAGTGGGAGAAAATGTTAAATCGATCACATAATTGCATTTGATTCAGCTCTACAAAGCCAACAAGCAACAACTGAATAAGTCTTCGTGGCAGAATATTGAATGTGACATTTAGTATCAAAGACGATATATTCAATAGATAAAAGCAACTTACAAAAAGAAATGAAATCCCACAAAAAACATTTTCATGTAAAATGTTGCCAAGACCAAGACCATATGACTCGCACTGTCAAAAAATTATCAAGCTTCTTACTCTACTAGGCCTAACTTCACAAACTCTACCCGTTTGTCAAAATATGGGGTCTCGTCTTGGCAACATTTTACATGAAAATATTTTTTGTGGGATTTCATTTCTTTTTGTAAGTTGCTTTTGACAACATTTGTTTTTCTTTTCTTTTTTAGGGGTGCATGTCTTGAACATCAGAGGCGCCTTTTTTTATAGCCCATCCTATATCAATTTTCAGAAGTCTAGCTCAAACAATGTTGGGACAAGTTAATGATGTGAAGAATAAAACCCGTGCACGTCGCTCAAGACAAACTGAGAATATTGCTGCTGTGGCCCAAAGTGTTGAAGAAAACCCAGGTTTGTCCATTCCTCGTCGTTCTTTGGAATTGGGCATTCCACAAACGTCATTACACCGTATTTTGCATAAAGACTTGGGTTTTAAGGCTTATAAAGTTCAGTTAACACAAGAACTCAACCCGGCCGATCATCAACAACGCCAACAGCCCAGCGTCGATTCAAGACCTCAAAGATAAAATTGCTGAGGCTATCGAGGACATAGGGCAGCCACTTTGCGATTTGGGTATGGAAAATTTCATGAAAAGGATATGGTCCTGTATGCGTGCTCGTGGTGGCCATTTGGCTGATGTTGTTTTTCATTATTAACGGCATACCCAAAAACATCCGATCATTTTTCTCAAATGGCATTTTTCTTTGAATACCAAAATAACACCTCTTATTGGGAAACCCTTTACTAGCTTTCATACCACATTTCAGCTTTCTAGGACATTAGGAAATACAATAAGTCAGTGACGAAATCAGTTGTTTTTTAGATATCCACAAAGTCTAAAGTACCTATATGCAATTAGATATTTATACATTTAATAAATCCGCTATTGACAACATATCCCCAGAATTTTGTTTATGTTCTATAATCCAAACCCAAATTATAGGTGTTCAAAATCGTTGAATTTTTTAGTTAGATTTAAATTTATCCCTTTTCTTCCTAGTGGTTTCACAAAGAAACCACTTACAAAATAAATTTTTTCTATTTTCCTGATGGTTTCAATGCAAAACCAAATAGATTTTAAGGAACTGTATCTTATTTAAAACGGTAAAAAAAAAAACGGTTTTGAAAGCGTCGAACGTGATAAATCGTGCATTTAGTTTCATCGTTTTTGTCAGACGGAGTCGTGATTCAAAATTTTAATTGCTGGAACCGCGCAAGTTTAATCAAAATTTAAAACAAATATAGAAATTTTTGAAAAAAATAACACCTCGGGGAACAAAGGCTTGAGACTAAAGTGCTATAGACATCTTATAGAATCACAATACATGTAGTTTTGAATCATCTGGATTTATAACTGGTGAAACAATATCATTAAAAAGAAAATTTTAAGCAGTGGACCTAAACGCCTTCCATGCGGAATGCCGTATAAGTTCAGCTCATACATATTCTAAATCTTTCTGACAATGCTTTCTATTGATTGCAAAACTCCTCACAAATCTTATCGTTGAACTATGCAGTATGTGCACCATTGCGCTCCATAATTAATTCCCGCAGCTCTTCGATAACAAAAGCTAGGTATCTGCAAGGGCTTGATCGTACATTCTCGCGTCAGCGAAGGCAAAGACATAGAAAAAAAAGGATTTTTCAATGAACTATGCACCAATGTTTAAGTGATTGCTTTTCCACACCTCAGCCTGTAGAGGCCGACTTATGAATTCGCCTTTCGGAGGCAGAAGCTACTGATTGGATAAGATTAGGATAAGTTATGGCGCCCGAAGATATGCAACATTCATTTCAAATTCTCCTTATTTAATTTTAAATAAGTTATTGACGTTGCATACTTTTCAATACTTTAATCTTAAAAAAAGAAAAAAGAAATGTAACAGTAAAAGCTCGAAATAAACTTACCTACCTTTTTTCAACGTAATATTTCCTATAGTTATTTTTTGCGTACTACTCAGTACTGCAAGCCCCCTTCTCTTTTGTGTCTTCTCTTTCCCACCCAAAGATTCAGGCGAATCCAGCCCAGCCCTAGCAAAGGCGAGAACTTGGGAACATACACCCCCGTATACGGCTCATTTTTGAATAGCCATGACCGTTTCTGAGTGATCTGCATTCCACTGCCACCACAATTTTCTCTTCTCTCTAATGCGAAAGCTTATCTCGCGTAGTTTTTCACAAGGAACTCTACGTTCTTGATATAAGAACTGCGATTGAATCGCCACTTCTGTGAACGAGCCGATCTTACACATGAAAGAAAAGCAAATTACGTCACGTAATTCTCGTTCACGGACGAAGCGATTCGACCCCAGTATTTCACGTTCGTAGGTAGGTGGCTCATTCAAATATTTTTTTGTAGGTCTATTTAAAAACCCAAAATACTACAGTAGTCACAATTACATTTTAGTTTACAAATAAATAGCTAATCGCCATTTTAAAATAAAATACAATACTTTATTTGAAATATGTAGACATACGCCAAAAAAATAATTTTTTTAACAGCTGCGATAGTTCTTATATCCCAATCGGTAAAGCTACGACCCATAGAACGGTCAATTGGCCTTGGGTGTGTAACCATTTAAATTTTGTACGGAAACATGCCCAAGTCTTGACAAGTTGAAGTGTTCGAAAGGTAAAATTCTTGAGAAAGTGAAATGTTTAACTTCGTGCGCACGCTCTGTTGTCTGTACCGCCTCAGCATTATTTTGAACACTTTTTACTGCAACAAATCGGTCATCGAATTATATAATTCGCCGAATTGTGAACTCGAAAGGACGACCGTAAACCCTATGTGCTCTCATACGATCTCGAACTTCGATAATAGATCTCGACGAATGCATAATCTCTAAAATATTTTCCAATATTGCCACAATCAACTGTCAAAGTTCTATTATGCGTATAGCCACCATAAATTTCCATTTCCCATACATCTTCCAAGTCACCGTAATCCACATCGTTGCCGTAATATTTCCTCGAACTTCCATCTAAAAACAAATACAAATGCATAGTTTGCATTCAATGGGGTTATAATGAAAATTGGATAACAGCAAAACAGCAATCATGCCAGATACCACGTCCTCAACTCCTTCATCTCGGAAAATCCAATTTCCAGAACGCAGCAAGACAACTTCAAATATTCCGAAAACGAAATTATCTCACAGCAACCGAGTACGAGTACTGTCAGAGAGACAGTCTCGCAAAATTATGGCCTGTGATTTAAGATTAAAAACGAGGGAAATGGAAATGTCCAATCCGCTATCCGGAGTGGTCTTGTGTGCATCCCTGCACTTGAGCCGAGAAGTACCTGACATAGAGTAGCGACAACGGCAATAGTAGCGGTCTCATTAGAAAGCCATTATTTTAAGTAATAATGCGAGAACGATAATTACACTTGAAACTCATAAATAAACAGAGGGAAGCGAAATACCGTTGCAAGTATAATAATGCTCCATACGTCTGTAGGTGGTGGCAGAGGATACTTAAGGTGCAGGTGCAAAGCTGGTGCTTTGGACAGTGGCTGCAGCAAGAGATCATCACAACATTGGCCTGGGATATCCCCAACAAGGCCACTGATAAAAGCATAAACTGAGACCATTTGTCTCCCTTTATGCTGCAGAGACTGTCTGTTCGCGCAATGCAAATGTGCTCAGCTCCACAACAAAATCCCATTCCCCCCCTTTTTTGTCGCATCTTATTTCGCATGACGACACATCCGCCATTAGTGAGTTTTCATTATCTCAGCGAATTGGAACAAATGTCCCGGATGTGAGGTCGCGAGATTTCACAATGAAGTCGGTCGTTGCTCGTTCAAGCCAAACAACGACTTCGGTCTCTGAGGTTATTGTCACGTGCACAAGTGAAGTCTCTTCCTATAGTCCTTGCACGTTGCACTATCACCTTGGAGAGGGAGAGAGATAGAGAATGAAAATAATCCCCAGCACTAGCATTTCAAATGTTCAAATACACAATCTAAAGGGAAATTTAATATTTTGTGTGGTATCGGTATGCAAACAGTAGATGGCATTGCTCGGATCACAAGTTACTTCATATATATGCTGCCATACTCGGTAAGCGGGTGTCGTATGTGCATGTGCGTGAGCGTGCGGCGAAGCTGTCGGAAGTATGTGGGGAATGCATATTTATGCATTGTTTGTTCACTTAAATAAAATCCGTAGTGCCAACAAGGGTAGGTGCTTGGAGTACGTATGTATGGCCGGGCTGGATAGTCAGAAGGACCTAATTATGACATATTCGCTTCTGTTTGCCATCACGTAAATAACTTGGTTAAATAAACCATTTGTCAGAGCGGAGCGTACGAAATGCAAAATTTGTCTCTGCCCTGAATGCGACTGCGACAAGTAGAAGACGAAAAATTTCGGGAATTGAACGGATGAGGCTGCTGGGACTGGTGCTGCTGATGCTTGTGCTTCTGCTACTGACTCTTACGATTTGTATCAACAAAGGCTAAGAGTCCTTCGTACTTAGTGGTGACTGCTGAAAAGGCTTTCAAGCACGGGACATTCGGATGTTTGTCTTCGGTTCGGGGTTGCTGGTTGTTTGGTATAAGGAGGACTGAGGGTAGGTAAGACTTAGCCCTGGTTAAAGACACAAGAGTGCGGAACAACAATTTATATTGTGTACTAAGCCATTTTCGTCGACAATGCTTAGATGATGACATTTCTATGTTATTCGCACAGTCGTGTCGGAGGGAGTCTTGATATTTGTTGTTGTGGCTTATTTCCCACAACATTCATTTTTGGTTAAGAATTACGGCTGCGAGGAGTTATGCGATCTTCTTAGCTGATGGTAATGCACTTGAAGGGTATAAGTGAGACGTGCATTGGGGGTTTTCTGCAGACTTTCGCTAAGGAGAATGACGTGAGTGGAAGTTGGTGCAATGAAAAGTAAAACAAGATGAACGATGTACTGGACTGTATTGCACCGGAAAGTGGTCGGTTGCCACTTGAATTTGAATGCTTACCTTAAACACTTGTAGTAAAATGCGAGTAAACTTGGAATTTTATTATTTATAATGCCTTCTACTTGGAATTTCAAGGGCAGCGATTAAGTTGCCTTCATGCGTTGATTCTTGACTTGACTTTTTTTTTGGGATTATGTAAAAGAGTTTTGGAATCGGCATAAAACTGTAGATCCCTTCCATTTGTTCCAAAAATAAAACTCACACCAAGCGAATGGTTGCGAGAAGCTAGGCCTTGGGTCCCTACGGACCTGTTGCGCCAACTATATATACATGTAAAAGAGTAGGTGCAAGAAGGATGTGAAAACAGGATCTAACTGGGATAATTGTTCCCTGGAAGTGAAAAGCCAATTTCTGAGTACGATGGAGCTCTGTGTCGGTTGAGTTCTAAAGTGTTCAATCTCCAGTTATTCCGAAAATTTGATTATTAATGATTCTTAGGTTTTTGGGGACAATCTTTGGATTGGCGGAGTGAGAAATATTTTCTTTTTAATAGTGTGGGAAATATTTTTTTCCCATTTTGTTCAATAGACCAAAAATACACGCTTTTTAGTCCACCGATTAGTTCTTAAGTGTTCAAAGTGCCAAGTTAGTGTCTGTTTGAACAAATTCACTTGGGAAATGACAAAACGTCTAATTAATTCACATTTCTTCGATCTCCATTTAAATGGAGAAGGTCATAGCAATTCGGTTCATTAAAGCGCAAGAAATCGTTTGTAAAGATTCAATTTTAAACTGTTTCAGTACACAAACGACTACGAATTTCTGTTTCATTTAAATTTACAGCAGAAAATATTCCTTCAACATTTGCACCGGAATGTGGAAGCGATAAAATTCGTTGAAATTCATGTTTCGTTAGAGTTGATGGAATGTTAGTTAAACAGAAATCGTGCATAGGCTCTGCCCGACTCATATTATACATAATAATGGAATCAATAGAAAAGTTTTTAGTGGAAAATTCTTGAACTCAAAAATCTTGAAATTTGATGAATTCGAGGTTAAAAGTCTTGAAAGGATAGGTAAATCTTGTAATCTGGTACCACTGGGTATGGTACAAAAACAAATGACGCCTCGAAAGAGAGTCGATGGCCGAAGAGAGTTACAGTCAGTGGTGCCAGATTAAATTTTACAAAATCTCTTTTTTCTGCTTGAAAAATCGTCAAAAAATCGTCATTGCCATACCTACAAACAATAAATTATAATAATTATAACAATGATTGGATTTGGGACATAGGTAGGTAAATGATTAAGGAACACGCTTTTTCAGGCTCTCTTTATTATCTAACAAAAAATTTATATTTTTAAACAAAGAGCCTTCTGCTGCGTACAAAACAAAGTAGTACATCTTTCAGTCCTGTGATGTTTGTACTTGTAAAATTCCTTGCATGTTACTTATTGAATTGAATTGAACTTCTTAAGAAGTGTGTCGTTTTCTTTGAAATCACAAACAATACACAGAATAAAGTAAATTAGATCCCTAAAGAGTCCGCCATCTAACTTCTTTTTTTTTTTTCAACTACCTAGTGCTTATTTCGCGAATGGTAACACTTAGCTCATGTCTGATTTGACAGATAATTAGTTTTATCCTTCCGCTGAACGAATATGGTTGTGTATACGCTTGAACAACGCTGGGAAATATTGCGACATTACTTTGAAAATCATGGTAATGTTGCAGAATGTGTGCGAAAATTGCGTACGGAATTTGGAAGAAGAGAAGCACCGTCAGCTCCGTATGTTCGTTGTCTTGTGAAAAAAGTGAAAGAAAGTGGCATCCTCATCGATAAACCAAAGCGTGAAAAGCCAAAAACAGTGCGTACACCCGAGAAAATTGCTGCTGTGGCGGAATTCAGTCCAGAGGCATAATTGGGCCATTTTTCTTCGAAAATGAGCAAGGAGTGGCCATTACAGTCAATGGCGATCGTTATCGGGCCATGTTGAACGAATTTTTGTTCACAAAAATTGAAGAGGAGGATATTGGCAACATTTGGTTTCAACAGGACGGCGCCACGTGCCAAACAGCCGAAGCTACACTCAATGTTTTGCGCCCTGTTTTTGAAGATCGCATTATCAGCCGCAGAGCTGATGTCGTTTGGCCATCTCGGAGCTGCGATTTGACACCGTTGGACTATTATTTGTGGGTGCCGTAAAAGATAAGTGTTACGCCGACAAGCCAGAGACAATTGACGCTTTAAAGGACAATATTCGTGAAGCCATTGGTGAAATACAGCTGCACACAATCGATAATGTGCTTAAAAATTGGACTGATCGTGTAGGCTACTGCATGGCCAGCCGAGGCAGCCATTTGAATGAAATTATCTTCCATTATTAACCGGAAGGATTGTACTTTCAAATAAAAAAAGAAATTTGAGAAAATATTCAGTAGATTTTTTTTATAGCCTTTTAAAAAAAAAAAGTTATTTGGTGGACCCTGTAGTTGAATTGTGCCTAAATGCTAGCTGTTCGAAAAACGTGAAAGACTCATGGACTGATGTAAATGTTTTTTTTTTGTTGCTATTTTGGCCCTTTTTTAGTTCTTATTCCCAAATAAAAACCTTTAAAATGTAGCGCAGCTGTCTATTACAACACTATTATAGTGTTTAGCGAGCCGATGCTTGTTAAATATGGTTCAAAAATTCTAAATGTGAAGAATAGCTTCAGAAATGACACTTTTTTTCTCATGGGCGGCCCTTATAACATAACTTATGTCAATTTAAAAGTATAAAATAAATGCTGCCAACCTCTGCCAACCGTGGGGGGAATGTGATATAGGTCGGGAATACCACATTTACATTACTGAATGCGATTGGTTAGTCATTACATCTTTTCAAAGGCTGAATAAAATAATTTGTTTGGTTTATAAAACTATGTAAATTAGACGTTTCTTATACTAGAAACATGGTTGTGCATTTTCCGCTTTTGAATATCATTAAATTCGATTTCATGAGTAAATTCTTCTTAAATAACTGAAGAAAAATTGTTCAAAATGTTCTTATTTTCCCTCAACAAATCTACATGTTGATTTTTCATAAATATTTTAAGAAAAACTAAACTTATTCCTGAAAAAAAAAAAAAAAAAAAAAATACTATCCACACTTAACGAATTATTCCAAATATAACGTATAAAATGCTATGAGCGCTGCCATGTGTGACTGTAACATGAATTAGTGAAAAATCGTCAAATCGTCGTTGGACATTTGCTTGAGACCTGAAAATCGTCAGATGGCAAGCCAAAATAGTCAAATCGTCATGGAGGCTGAAAATAGTCAAAATGACGATAAATCTTCGAATATGGCATCGCTGGTTACAGTCATGACTCATAAGAGTATTATAGTGAAAACATAGAGCACAGCTCACACGCATTCACAAATCTAAGAGTGGTGGAATTGGGTAGGTGTAGGTGCGCGGGAGCTGACGGCAGCGTTGCCAACCAATTTTAACGAAAATAAAGTCTAAATAAAAAGATGCATTTTTGAATAAAATAATGCCTTAAATAATTTAATAATTTGTTTGGTAAATTTCCTGACGATTCGAAAAATACACACGTAAATGTTCAAGTATTCACTTCTGTCGCAACTCCCGGAGTGCCTCATGTTTTTTTTTTTTTTTTTGTTTGGAGACGATTGCTTATAATTAGGAAAAATCTTACAAGCTAAAGAATTCCGAAACAACAGGATGATGAAAAAGGAATCTACCTGCATGCTCTACATCTGTTGAAGGATGGTCAACCACTGTGGTGGGAGTTCTATTTGAAGTGAGAAGGTATATCTTAAATGTTTACTGGGTTACACAATCACAATTTGTTTGTCAGAAATAACATGGGCATAAATGTGTTCAATCAGCAATGACAAGACTGCTTATTATTATTATTATGCCTACGCAATTCTAAAATTTCAATCGCCATTCGATAAGCTTCTCTTATAAGTCCATATTTGCGGGCTTTATATCCTTTAGGTATATCGCCTTTTTGCTTTGCGTGATAAATACATAGAAAAAGCTGTGTGTTGGATGGCCTCAGGACTTGACACCGAAAAGCTTCGGTCTAAAGAATTTATTTCAAACTTGAATGACAGTGCGGTGGCGGATTGAGTATCCCAATGATTACAAGACACATTGTTAGCTCTTAGATTGAGTATCCCAATGATGACAAGACACATTGTTAGCTCTTAGCTCCCACTAAATAATACAATATCCCTCTCTCGCAACACATACATAATTATATACGACTCAATTAACCACCTGAACAGGTTCCATCTGCCACTGCTTGACAATTCATTATACAAATAATAGGCATTTAGCTCTTTTGCAAAGGAATTTTGATCCTTCATTTCGGTATTAGTGCTACCTTAGATTATTATTATTATTTAAAACTCAGCCATCATCATAATCAAACAGCCTTTATACAGCCAAGCAAAGGACTCGCTCATTTTGTTCGACACAAATGGAATTAATTTCACTTTGCCGAGCCGATTAACTTAATTAGATAATTTGTATGTGTTTGCAAAGGGAACCAGTAATGTGTGTGGGGGCGGTTGCCGCCACTATCACTGTCAAGTGTTATACAGTACTCCGCCATGTAAACACAAGTTGGGAGTGTATAATACTCGTATGTATGTCCAACAGGAAGACAACGCACAAACAAAAAAATAAAAAGAGGATTGTGGAGGATTTGCGGGCTATCACCACACAAGGATCTTTCAATTTAGCCGGGGCGTTGAAATATGTATTCGAATGGACCATTTGAATATTAATTTTGGGTTTTCGACATGCAATTCATTAGTTGTACCTACACGTATGTGCTCACAGTTTAACAATGTTGACCCGTAAGCATTTTGTTTGCCTGGATTAGGTACCGGTTTAGCTCTTCATCCGATTAAAATGTATCAGCAGTAACAACTGATACGCATTGTGTGAGACTTTTCACAATAGTTTTGGGAATGATTAATTAACGGGAGGCTTTAGCAAGAAAAGGATATGATCTAATTTAGAGATAAGGGATACGTGGGGCGTGCAGGATTCAATTAATTTTGTATCCATTTGGCGATAGATGCAAAATAAATCGTCTAATTCAATGCCGACCATATTTTCAAAAAAATACTCTCAAACTTTTATAAGTGTAATTGAGTCCATCATTTTCTTCTGATCTAAGTTGATTAATGACAGTACCAGCTTCTGTCAGTTCTCCATACATAAATCGGGTGACCCTTTTTTGGGTGGCTCGTTTATTGAGGACACCGTTAGCAGACAGTCAAAATAAAATATATTCAACCCCCTCTGCATGAGCCCCTAGATTTGGCTGTTTTCCCACAAAAAAAAACCCCAACTTTTTGTAATTATTTTTTCTTACAGTGTTTTTGTACTACTTAAAATAATGAATTTAGAGTTTCAAAACCGAACATGTGAGTTTGTTTTCCCGAATGCAAAAATGTGCACCAAATAAACCAACAATTTCCACGCAAAATGCGTTTTCGAAAGACATGTTTTGTAATCAAAAATAGTCGAAAGATATTGGAGCAAATAATTTTCATTGGCAAATATTTCTTTGGAGGATGAGTCGATTATTTCAAATAACACACACATTTTAAGGTTACGAAAAAGTATATTATAACGAAACACAAATGAAATGGGATTGGAAAAAAAAAAACGGATATAGTAAAAAAAGGTAGAAATTTTAGGTCAACGTTGTAAAGCGGGTTTTATGACAACAATACATTTGTTTATGTGCAATAGTGTGGAGACTTTTAATGATAAACGTCAATTGTAGTTTCAGGCTTTAGCAATACTTTTTTTTACCTCACAATTTTGCTTTATGTTTTAATTTTGAATAAAATAATAAAATACCTCAATACCTTCCATATTTCATATTCATTTGGTATGTTTTGCCCATGCGTTGTCTTTTATTTACGGAGCTGATTTATATATGGAGAGCAAAGATGAATAGGAATTTCAGCACGCAATTACAACAAATACTGGGAGTCCTCGAAATATCAAGTAGAGCTTTGCTTTGTTGAGAACGAATTTGGGGTGAACGAATTTTTCAACATTTTGCTGACAATTTCGAACGATCGCTAAGGTCTTGTAATTATAATAACTGCTTGACATTCCCGGGTCCCACTATGTGATTTTTTCTTTGCAGTCTTAGCCGACTAATGAGTTAGCAGTGTGTATATGTAGGATGTATATGTACTTTCTATTTTAGCTCACCTCTGCAGAATGCTATGTTCGCAAGGACAGTTTACTAACCCAATTCAACACTTCCAGTTAAGTCAAGTAAAGTTGTTTACCCTGGTGGGCTAGTTATAGCGAACGCCTCTCTAATGGCCTCCTGTGCATTTGTGCATGAGTGTATAATGATGAAACCGGAGGGCATACTTCAGCATGAATGCGAAATGGCCCATTAGAAGGCGGCATCATTTGCACTCGATTCAATAATCCTGTGAATTGGCTTAACTCAAGTACCCATTCAACACTACGATTGACCTGATGCCGTTAATAAATCTAATTTCAACTACCCATCTTCGACTATGGTATTTTGGAATGAGCTATGCTGTCATTGCAGCCGTTTCAGCTTCCTCGGTGTCAATCTAAATGGTAAAATCAAACACCAATCGTACTCAGGATGGAAATTATTGGATCGCATTTTTGCAGTCCAGAAAATGAAGGGGTCTCGATTTTCTAAGAGCCATCGTTTATGCAATAGGGTTGCAAGATTCAAAGGCATTTTTGCTATTCGTCCATCATCTCATATTTCTTCTTTTGCATTCATGCATGTCATCAAGTCATCCGTCAATAATCAATGGGTCTGATAGACATCACTTGACCCATAAAAGTCGAATGTCAAGTGACCAAAGGATCCCATTTTTCTTGCACCAACCCTCTGGGTTATTTTTTGTTGTTCGGTTTTATCGAATTCTTGTGAAGTCGACCCCCTAATTGCAAACGAGTACCACACCAGTAGGTAGATGCGCATGTAGTGTCGACGAATATGATGCGGACCTGAGTGTGACTCAACATGGTTTTGAAGCTGAGGCTGTCATGCAATGAAACATTGATTTATTGATAGGGCTTCGAATGGGGTTTCAATTGGCCTGAACGAGGATTTATTGGTGTCCTGGGAAATTTCTACAGCCACTTGGATGCCAGTGAAAGGTATTCGAAAGGATGCTGAGTAGTACCACAGATAAAAAGGGAACAATTACAACAACAAGCAATATGCTTGGTATAGCTTTCAGATAACCTTGATAAGCGAGTCTGGGTTCGAGGCCTTTTTTTATGCGATGACAACAGACGGAGGATATTGTTTCAGATGCGTGGAGCAGTGTTTCTTTTCTCTGGGAGACAGGTGGCATGTGAAGAAAATTCCAAAGTTAAGAACAACTCCATTGTGTCTTGTTCGATAAAACTGGAAGGCGGTTTATGTCTGGATTTCTAAAATAAAATGGGTTGTAGGCACTCCTCTCTAGGGCTGTAACTGTTAAGTGGTTTATGGCTGCAAAATACATAACGCCTGGTAGGGGTGAATAAAAAACGTCACCATCTTGGAGGTTATTTATTTAAAGGAACCCTTCTCGTATAGAGATTTTACGGATTTAAAGGGTAGTCGATTGTAGATGTTTGCTGTGCTTTAAGTAAATACTGAAGCTGAGAGTATACCGAAGATTAGATACATCGGTTAGTTTTAGTGATTAAAAAAATATACCTGTTACCGCCGATCGTCAAGTCGACTCAAAAAGTTATTTGTTTTTTTTTGTGGAATTGTTCCAAATAATGGTACCCTATAACTGCTTTAGAACAGCTCCAAATCGATACAAAAATCTTTCAATATTTTGGCTACAATATCGCTCTAAATTCAGTAATCTAAGGATCAGCCTTAAAACTAAAAATCCGACCCAATCGCAATCAAAAAGAAATTCGAAACGTTCACAATATCTTATTATACTTGTCAACATCGGGTGAAAGAATCTCTATAAAATCCGTGCAGGTTCATATTTGAAAATGTGTTCAAGAAACTTAGGATAAAAATACTCAATAATCTTAAAGATTCAACTCGGATTTTGCAAAATCTTTCTTTCCGAATTTGGCCACAGAAATCGTCTCAAAACTTCTCAAATTTGCAACTTCAACCATAAAATGAACAAAAAAACCCTAAAATCTTTCACAAAAAATTCATGTATGAACTTTTTAAAATCATTATTTCCTTTCTAGGGCGAAGGGTGCTTAAATACCTACAATATCAGTAACGTTGCGATCTACTGCCACCATTTACGTCGGACTAGATTGCACCATCTTATCCCAATTCCGAGCTCTTTGAAGCAAATTTCTCGGACTTTTCGAGTATTCAAATAATTTCAAATCGAATATTTTCCTAAAGCAGCGATGTTGTGTTTGGTTAATGGGTTGACTTTTCCTTCAAATCAGGTACAATTATGGGATCGCAATGGTCATTCCATGTAACAAATTTTGAGCTTATTCGGTCACTATATGGTACCGTCATGTTGGAGTAACATATTCTGTGGGCCGGATTCCAATTCGGGTTCAAGACAATGTACTAGAACGGCCCATTGGCGGTCACTCGAAATCGATCAGGAACATCCCTTAGTCGCAGATGCAAATGTTTCGAAGAGTGCTTATTAAATTCGCAAGGACCCAGAGAATCTCCCTAACCCCTTCCTTGAGAGTCCTGTTTCTTCGAAATGATAATATATTAGGGCTTTGACTAATTGGAACGTTTGATAAACTTCAAAGTTAAATCTTCAGCAAAATTTGTTAACAAAATTACACGCCATATAAATGTTGAATTTTTTTCCTAAATTTTCTTAGGACGTCGATCGGTTTTCTCCTCTGCTTGTTTAACTCTGACGTTGTCGGGAACAATCATTGCCATCAAACAATCATAAAATAAAATCATTTTGTATGGTTACTTTTTTAGAAAAACAATTCTTTTTATTATCTTGTTTCTTTTTTCCAGTGTTTCTGTTTTAATCTCTTAAATTAATTATTTCAATTTTGTTAACAACACAATTTTTGCTTTTTATGATTTCCTCTCGATTTTTTTCTTTTGTATTTAAATCTGATATACATGTTGTAGGTATGTATATAATTTTTCTGTTTTATTTTGCATAATCTAATTTAAATACAGCCTAGCCCCTTTATACTAGAAAATAAAAATAAAAATAAAACGCAGTCAACTATTTATATTAAAATTATATATATAAAAAAATAGCCAACAACAAGAAGTACAAAATTAAACTGAGTTTGCTCACTATTTCCTTTTTTACACTATAAAACGAAACTAAAGACCATAGTCAGACCATTTAATAATACTATTTATATTTTATTACACAGAATTCTGTTGATATAAAATGTGTTGCTTTCTTTTTTTTATCATTAATAAATACACATTATTCTCTAGCGCTATTATTGTTTGTTTTCAAGGATAACATTATATACTCTTCTTCACTATAACAAAAAACTACATGTTTGTTTTCTTATTTTACCTAAACTCTCATATGTTCATTCATCTCAAATAAATTTTACAAAAAGGAAGATTTTCACGTTTACTATTTTATTCGATATGTACAAGTTAAAAGTTGTTGAAACTCTTTGATATATTTTTACGAATGTATACATTATGCTCTGTTTGACTATAGGATCGTTATTGTAAGTAGCTTCTTCTCTGTTCCAAAAAAGGTATTTTATAGAAAGAAAAAAATAAAATAAAAATATATATACACCCACATTTAGATATACAAATTAATAATTGGCTATAGAAAGTTTTCAAACAATAGTAAAGCGCCGAAGTTTCTATATACATTTTGAAATTTAAGTACTTACACATAGGTATAATATTTTTCTCTATTTATATATACATTTGTTAGAAAAATAAAACAAGTTAAAGATTCAATAAATACATTTAGAAAAAAAATAAATAATTAATTATTCTAGAAAATAAATGTTTTTATATATAATACATAGCTATATATTTTTTTTTTTTTTTAAGTCTTTGATGCAATGGCTTGGAGCCACCGTTCGTCAGGTTGCCACGAGGATATGTACCTTTTCAGTTGAAGTCTTCATCATGGCATTGACGGACCAACATTCACTGCTTGATAGTGGATATGTTGTGGTTTCGTTTTGTGTGCAGGTTGTCGGGTGTGTGTGCGTATAGGTTTTATATACAACTTTCCTGTATTCGATTTGAGGTTGTTACGACTTCCGGTCGAAACCGATACTCGCTAAGTGAGGATGTCACCGATTGATTATTCGGACTAAGTAGACTAACTTCCATGGGCTGCGGGGTCGGTGGTTGGTTGTGCAGTGCCACTGCTGGTCCAACCAGCGGAGGGCTACACGTCGTTATACCTTTGTTATTTGTTGTTAACGTTGCATAACTCTGCAATGAAAGAGAGGAGTTTGTGAGGCAATAAATTTGGTAACAGTAAAAAATATTTTATAAATAATTCTTGCTCGAAGGACTCGTTGAGCGCCTACGTGACATCAATTCCAATTGTTCCTTACTCGGACTCGAATAAAGCCATTTTGCCAACCTCAAGTTCAAATATTCATTCATTTATTTCACTTAGCAGTCTTTTGCCTTGGGGCCATTAACCGAAAATAAAAGACGGAATTCAGTTAGAGAAAGCCAACTATTGCGGGGACCATGACCGTCCTGTAGGCATATTAAAAATTCAATGAAAAGCAAAACCTCACAGATGTTTCATCGCAGCAGCAGCAATAACAAAAACGCAAGAACTAAAGGAAGAATGAACAAAACAAAAAAAAAGCCTTTGTCCTTAATGTAACAATAACACAAGCAGGAGTATTGTAGAGAGAGCCCAAGAGCAGCGCCAACGATTTTTACTTCGTTTCACTTATTTTCCGTACGTATTTTCTGTTCATTCCGGGCCTGCACCAAACCGAAGGAGAAACCTTTTGAAAAAGTGATTCCATTCGTTCGTTCTGTTTATTATTAAGGTAGGTAGATATATGTCTGGTCCAGCTTTGAGGGTGTAATTAATTTCCCCCCAGGCAATCCGAGGTTGGTTTACTTCAAGTGGGTTGTGGATTCAAGGGAAACAAAACAAAGGAGCCTCTGACCTTCGTTTGGCGGCTGCTCTTCCTGCGTGTATAGGAAGGCATATTCTATATTGACGTTTCTTATTGGAAAACTGATGTTAGGCGGCTCGTAACTGTCTGGCTTGGATTGTATTTCCACAAAATCGATAAATCGAGTCTTTGAACATTTTGCTCCTTTGTTTTGGAAAGAAATGTCTGCTGTTTAATTAGTATTTCTTTAAGATCAGAAGTGAGACTGGAATATTTGGTGTCCGTCCAGTTAATCATTATATGTGCACCTTCACTGACTAAACACAATGGTACTGTGCGTTTTTCTAAAACATATTCAACTCCTCCATCCTCAACATTTGTCAGGTGCAGAGCACAGCACACTGTGGCAAGGTAGCTACCAACTTTGTACAATTTGTCTGTTGGTAGTTTTAACAAATTGAGCGCAAAAACACTTTCATGTTTCAGCGAAATTTAAACAATTAAATAAAGTTAATTTTCGTTAGTACTTACAATTTGTTTACTAGGTCTAAATGTGTAATGGAGCACCTCATTGCCAGTGCTTACTAATGAACCTAAACTAGAGATTACACCGTCGCTGCCGCTGCCCCCTCGATCGGTGTCATTGCAGTAGTCCCTCTGTATCAGTCGTACTGACGGACTTCGGAACAATGGTGTGGGGGCCATCGATTTTATTGGACGTTTTTCTGGAACAAAAAAAAAAAAAAAAAAATACAGACAATGGAATTACATTTTTACACTTCGGATTAATTAGTTAAAATTGCTTTCATGTTCATCGTTCGGTAACATTTTATTGAACATCGCCGAACGAACGGATGGCCGGTAAAATGAGGGTAGTTGCGGAGATATGAATATGTATTTGTTGCCTACTCACCATATTGATTGGGAATAACATCTGGATCTGTGTCATCACCTTCGGGCGGGTCACCCATCATTTGTGGACTCTGTCGATGATGGCCGTCATGTGGATTCGTTGTGGTACTGCCTAATGGTGTATTTGCCATCGTTGTCGTTGTTGTAAGGCAACCACTGCCACCTCCGCCACCACCGAGGCTGCCAACTCCGCTTAGATGATGCTGATGATTGTGCTGCTGCTGCTGATGTTGATTATGATGATGATGGTGATGGTTCGCTTGAAGTGGATCTAGCTGACAATCGGACGGCATTATCGACAGCTGGGTATGTTTGGCAGATTTCAAACTGGCCTCGCTGTTTCTAATATTGACAAACGGTATACACAGTAAAATGCATGTTAAACGGACCAGAAACAGGGGATGGCGGAATTATATGTGCGTGTCCAATGGGAGGGATGTAATTTAGGAGCTTCAAAAAATAGCCCCATAAATTGGGGATAGAGCTTCGCAATTTACTCTTAGCGCAATGGGAATACTATCAATCTAGTCATGTGGAACCCAAACATTTTGCGATTCGGTGTCGTTTAATTAAATCCCTCTCGTTGACCCAGACACAGAACAAGAGGGCGAGTGAAACAGACAACGAGAGCAAATTGATGGGCGATTGGGATGAAATTGATACCTGACCGGGTGAGTGGTTTGCATTTTTCTTCTTTTTTTTGGGGATGGAAAACTACTATCAGGAGACTGAGCTTCTGCTGCTTATTATTATTGGGAGGATCGGACTATTTATTTACACAATAACGGCTATTACCGCAATAAAATGGATTTGCGGTTGTTTATAAATTTTGCCTGCCGCTAGACGGGGGGTTTCCTATTGACTTACTTGTTTGAGTATCTCCGATAGAGGGCCGCCAGGATTATGCAAGCGATGGCAAATAGGAGAGCTGCAAATAATGTGAGGCCAGCCAGAAATGGTGATAGGGGCACTGTCAGCCCGTTCGATGGACCTGCAATTTGATATGAATGGTAGAAGATATCAGTTGTAAAATATAAAATAAACGCGTATGTGTGGTTTTGCACTGATTGCCAATAAACTCGGTAGAACATGTAATTGACATAAGGAAAGGGTTCAGATTTAGACTAATTTATCGTTATATGTCCAAGTGAGGAGAATTTGTGAGACAGATGAGCCTTTAACGTTGAAAGTTTACATTTTCTAGCAACGTAGGTAAACAAAGAATCGCCACGAGACCTACATTTATGAGAAATGTATACACTTGTGTGAGGCTTTTTGTTTAAGTAAGGCAAAATAATTTTCACCGCAGAATCTTCATATATCGGTGGGGGGAGATATTAGCTGCATCAGTTTATATCGTTCAGGCTGGTTCAGAAAAGTTTTAAGCACTCTATGACTTACACAAATGTGGGCTTGAATTTAGATTTATTCCAACTTTAATTATTTATTTATTTTACTAAGTTGAAAAGACTCTGAAGGTTCAGACTAAAAATCAAATCTCAAATTCCTCTCATCTTTGCTCAAGTTAAATAATAAATATAATGATATCTCGCTTTCGTGTTACAATTCGAACAACTTTAGGAAGATCCTTTTTAGCTGAGCAGTGAGTGAGGCCTATTTTCTATATGAAAAGCAGTATTAAAATAAAATATTTATGGTGTTGAAAAATATCCCAAAGATATTTAATTCAAATCTAAAGAAGTATTAAAATATAGGACGATTGTATTATATATTAATATTCCATGGGTCTATAAAAAGCAAAAGAATTACTGAAGTTTAGGTGAAAGTATTTTATTTCAACCTGGAGTTTATTTAATTCAAATACAAATGTATTACAATATAAATATAAAAGTGCTTAATTTAAATATTTTTGCATTGGAACCCATCTCCATCTGTATTGAAATTTAATATTTCGGACATATTATGTAATAGGAGCCATTATTTAAATTTATTAAGTCTTTTAAAATTATAATTATAATAACAATAACAAAAAAAAAATTAAATATTTTCTAGGCGTTATTATAAATACAACCCCCAAACATATTAAATTAAGCTCCAGGCTTTTTAGCCGTACACTTGCAACCTTTGACGAATAGGTTTGTGAAGTCTTTAGTTTAAGATTGGTCGATAATATATCCACCCATAGACTGTTAGGTTGGAGTTTTCAATTGGAAAAATCGACAGAATAACTTTCAGATTACCACACAGGAGCTCTACAATTTAACTGTTTTTTTGCCAATTTTTTCACTATATTTGAAGAACACGAACAAAGCAGTTCAATCACACAACGACTTGAATACTCTTAGTGTCATCTAAAGACTGACCCAGTCCATAAGTTTGTATAAATAAAAATCACCCATTCAACATGTAACAGCAAAAATGCCATCCCAAGCGACTGCATTTCAATACCTCTCCGCAGGATGTCTTTAAAGCCACCACATAATTTATTCATACAAAAACAAGACTGTCTGGCGACCACAAAAGCCAGAAATTCCTCTTATTTTCCGCCAGAGCGACAAAAACAACAACGAAAAGAGCGAATCTAATTGAAATTCCCATGAATTAAACATAGAATTTCGGATTCCTGCTGTCCTATTCAAAATTCGTATATATATAGGTATATACCGCCAAACTCGAAGCAAAAACAATTCCAAGCGAAGGGAAAACTTTTCATATTACTCCTGCCATATAAACTTCGTCCTGTTCACCTTCTTCGGTCTTCCGTTCTACCTTTTCGAACAGACACTTTAAAGTTTTGCGAATTCGGATTTTATAACAGATATTGCTGCTATTGAAGATACCTGTTAAATGTAAGGATATACTCTGTGCCAAGGAAAATACAAAACACTTCACAATGCTAATATTAAACTGTGCAGAAGGAAGCCAACACTCGCTCTCTCTTCTCTATGTTATATGTATAAATCTCGCTTCTCGCAGGGTAAAAGGATAACACCAATGAATAGATAACAATTCGCTGTGGAAATCCATCAATTTGAATTGCATTATGCTAACGGTATTATCTCAAATTTATTGTTATGAATCCGATTCTTGGCCCAGTGATAAATATCTTTCAAGCATATCGTGCGTAACAGTGTCGACTACGGATAGATATACACGAGTATCGAGTATCGAGTATGTATCGATTTAGCTTTATTTTTATTGCTTTCTATTGTGAAGTTATTTGTACAAAAGGATGTAGATATACGTTCTATACAAACCGACCGATACACTTGTGTAATACATTCGATCAGAGCAATGAGGAGAGTTATTTATATTATTGGATTTCTACCATTGAAGGAGAGGGGGCGCGCGAAGGTCGTCGTCGGTTGCGGATAATTCAATTTAATTTACTGGAAAATGCACTTACCTGTGAACTTTGCGACGCCCTTAAAGGTAATATCATCAATTATTGTTGGCTCCGAACGTCCCTTGGCATTAATAGCAAAGAGTATTATCCGATAGGATGTGCCCGGTTCCAGGTTGTCAATAAAAAAATTCACCGGCGTTCTCTGCAAATGGGAAAGCAAAAAAAGAAAGAAAGAAAAAGGATTAAGGTAACTCATCCGACAGATTGAGCTCAGACGTAGTTAGGGTAATTTATTGGCAACGGTAATACTACGGTAATTGTTCCACATCTTCCGAGCCAGCATTGAATGTGTAACATTATTTAATTAAGGCACGGGAATGATTAAGAAAAAATATATATTTGCGATGCACTTTTAAGACTGGGTCTATTTAGTGTATCAACTTGACATATTTGATACAGCACGTGCCGGAGGGCTAAGTAATCCATATCGGAGTTATATCTAGAAGTAGGTTGAATAAGGTTACATACCTCCTGCATAATAAAGATAGATGGAGGCTAGGTTTTGGAAAGAGGGTGGAAACCGACTGCCACATTATACCTATTGGCCGCGGTACTGTTCCAATCCAAAAGCACTAAACTTATACGTGAGAGGGCTAGGCAAAAACAAAGAAGTAAAACGCCAACGCTCAGCTAGTCGTATCGACGTATGAAGTATGTTTAAAAGCATTCTACATTCTTATCCGTTGACAGATGACAATGTTTACAAATTGGAGGGAAGCACTTTCATTGGCGGAAGTATTGAGAGAATAAGAGCAACTGTCATGGTCGCTAAGTAAATTGAGATAGAGCGCATTCAGTGGTGAATACTATTAAGCACCGGTTACAGTTTACTTGCTCTTCATTCTCAAGACAAAGGTCGGTGGAATAATTTCTCAAAAAACATAAAAGTATGTTAACGTTGACGGATTCAATTACGATGAATTCTATGGGTCGCAGTTGTTAAGCATGACCTTAGTAGATAAGTCCATAAGAAGTACGCGTTGAGTCAACGTGCTTGTTAACAGGCAGTAGATTTAAGACGGTGGCGTCTTTACTTTCCAGTCAAGTAGAACGAATGCTTAAACATGGTAGGGAAGGTGTCAAGTCCAACAGACTTAAATGAAGTAAGGATATAGTAATATCTTAACTTGAATCAAACAGAGATGTTGGAAGGACTGATATCTCCAGAACGTCTTAGGGCATAACTTGATGAAAAGTCTACGTGTTGACTGAAAGCGCTTTTCTCAAGTCGTTTTTCAATGTCATACCACCATCAGTTTGACATCAAGATCTGGAAGGGGAAAAGTACCCTAACCACTCAGGTTCTGGAGGCCTGACTCTAAATTGGTTAAACATGTACCTAATGCACTTTAAAAAAGGGAAAAGTACCCTAACCTCACATTAAGATCTGGAAAGGTAAAAGGACTGACTTTAAATTGGTTAAACTTGTAATACAATTAAAGCTTTTTGAGTGAGATATTGTCTTGTTGTTCGAAATAGCTATAGTTTGTTTAGAATAATTCAATTAAAGACTTCAAAAGCGAAGGCTTTATTGACGGGGCCACATACGGAAACCGAAATACATCACGAGGAATGACGACCTGGCTTTCTTTCAACGGGCGTATTCGAAAGCAACCTTAGGAGGAGTAATACCTGTATTAATATTAAGTAAAAGCTTTCTCTTGCTTCAATTCAAACTGCTTTACTATGTATACACTTTCCATTACCCTCTTTTATTATACATATCATTTGGGCAAAGTAAGACCACATCAACTTGATGAAGCACAGTATTGACATATCCACGTAGGTATTCCCTCTTCCATACCTCACAGACAGCACTACAATTTTAATCCACATGCCTGTAATTTTCGAGAAGCCTTCAAGAAATTATTATACCCTACGACTTAGTCTCCAATTGTTGGTCTTCGAAACTTTGCTTCTAGGCCACATTCCCCTGCAGAAAGAAGAGACTTCCAGTCCGACCAACCAGGGTAGTTCTTTCCAAAGCTTACTACCTATATGTTCTCCCTATTCAAAACGAATTTAATTAAAGTGTAGAAGTTTCGTAAACCAACGCAAGGACCCCAGCAACGCTGAATAGTTTAACAGGTATGTCTGCACAAATCGAATGAAGTTTCAATTTTCATTTCATTTTATTGAAATGTAAATATTAGTACCCATACCAACATGCCCTCGACGAAATCCACAAGAGCATATTCTATTATTTCCAGGGTGGGCAATGTTGCTCTGCTCATACAAAATATATATATATATCAACGTTTGCATTGAGAAAAATGTCTACAGCTAGTTCAACGAGGGAGAGTACTTGTTTGGGACTTATTTTCTGTCGTTATTGTAAAAGTTCACCCATCTGGCGGTACAGCAGGAAGTTGTATTGTGGATAGCAATTTTGTAACATAAGCAATGCCAGCGAACGGATTATTGCTAACTGCAATTACAGGTAATGCAAGTTCAATTTAGTTGCCAACCCCCTTTGGCAATGTTGTGGTCGCAGTTTATTTACTCTATGCGTTATCGTATGATGTTATTGGATTTCGATCGATACAGCTTAAAGCGACAAAGTTTTCGAAATTGCTCAAATATAAGATTTTTCATGTGAGAATGTTGGAAAAGTTATGCCGACTCGGGGAGTGCCGACTCTATTTGTATCAATTAATATAATGAATTTCTCTTTTTTTTCTTTCTTCTCTACTTTATAAAAATCAATAAAAGAAGTCAGGTTGTCCTTAATACGCTTCCAGAAGAACTATCCAATCTACAGATCGTATAACTTCAATTGGTCTTCAGGAGCACCGTATGTGGGGTCTCGGAATAGGGGCGTGGCAACAAAGAACAAACAAAGGACATAAGACAAATTTGGTACAAATAGTATTTCATGCGATATATGTATTTGGCACATGCATTGCCACGATTGAAGAATTTGATACTATTTGATACATGAATACACTGGCTTTGCGATAAATTATGCAAAATATGGGTCGGTCATTGGGCGTGATTGACACCCAAGTTCTTGGCACTCATATCAGAAATGTTACAGAATTTGGTGGATCGATGCATATTTGTTGCAATAAAAATCTTACAAAATGTAAATAAAGGGGAGTGGCACCTTTCATATAACAAGTGCCTTTTAATGGCAATTTTGATGGCAGCCATGTTTGTGAAACTTAAAAGACGGTTTAAAAACAACCACGATTGGCACAGTTTAATTAAAATCAACATAGGACTCTATAATACGAATGGTTGTGAGCTGGTTGGCCTTGTGTGCCCAAACTGACCTGTTTGAAAAACTATTTATTTATTTATTCCTCATCACAAATATTAAAAACGGCACAAATACAATTTTAATTTAATTTTGTTCTCTAAAAAGAAACAGTGGCTTAGTGGTTAGTGTGTTGGACTACTGGGCGAGGGGTCCCAGGTTCGAATCCCGCAAAAACCCAAATTCCAACTTAGTTTTTTTCCACTGCGCCACCTCTGGCGAACGTCTGACAAACATCCGAGAGTATAACTGTCTTTAGAGCTTCTCAATTAGCCGTTTGGAATCGGCATACAATTGTAGATCCCTTCCATTCGTTCTAAAAATGAAACTCACACAAAAACGAATGGTTGTGAGAAGCTAGGGCCTTGGGTCTCTACGGACCTGTTGCGCCAACTACTAATTTATTTATTTATAAAAAGAAACATTCAACTCACCGTCAGACTCAAGTTTCTTGCCAGCCGCAATGTAGACAACTCAACTAATTCCATGATGAATCCCTGTGGCAGTCCACCATCAAAACCCTCAATGCAATCCACTTGCAGTGAATCTGTCGATTGGTTTGTTACCGTGCAGTTCTGCAATGGAAATGGTCGTCCTGCAAATGGCAAAGCAAAAGAATGTTGAAAAAAGAAAAGAAAACCGAACACCAAAAGGGTTATTTAGGAGCATTCAAGCGAACTGCTGACATACTACATATCAATACCAGCTACAAGGTTAAAGGGAATTCAATAATGCTGATCACAACATCCTGGAAGGCACCTAGCTTAATTAGTTTTCTGCCCTGTCACCTTTTTTTCCACACCAGGTAACCAAGTCGTCCGTCGTCTCTTCTTCTAACGTAACGAACAAATCAAACGAAATTTGTTCGTTCGGTCCTTGTGTCTGACGGGCTTAGGATGGTTAGTTTCCAGCCAAAGCCATTGTGTCATAAACCCCTTTTAGGTTAATTCAACTCGACCCAGTGAACAAGAATGACAATGACTTTAGGAATCTTTACAAGCTGCATTTGCCTACACACACTCGCATGCAGTCTTTTTCAAACAGATTGTTGTAGGTACAGACTTGTGTTTCCTAAAGGATATCAGTATCAGACAATTCCTTTGACACCTCTCCAAGTCATGGTGTTTCCTTTGGATCTGCTACAAACTAAAATACACACCTACAGTGACAGTTTCATGTACTCGTAGCTAAAAAAAGAAACAGCAGTCCAGGGCAAAACTAAAACCGTGGCGGAGCAGAAATAAATGGGTAGAAAGATGTTAAATTATTACCTGCAGCTACAATTTGAAAAATGCAAGGCGTCTTCTGAACGCCGATTGAGTTTTTTCCCCAACAGGATATCGTACCGTAGTCGAGGTCGGTCGTTGGAGTGTAATTTAAACGTGAGTATCCAGTCTGTGAATGAGAAAGGGAGTAGATGATAAAAATATACTAATTTTTTAACGAGTTAAATGCAGTTTTTGAGTTTTATAATCTTAAGAGATGTTGAAAAAAGGCAAATTCTTTCGCATCCTGCCAGACAGCAAAGGACGCGGCGTAGATTGTAATGGTTGAGATTGGCTTTGAGCCGAGAAGTGATGGAAAGGGAAGTCATGAATGTTTTTAACTGAACAATTAGAAAAACAGCGAAAGGAAAACATCCCAATCCGAATGGTAACAGCATTTCAGACATTATGCAAACGAATCAGTCTGTGAAGGCTCTGTATTTTATACATGAAACCAAGGCAAACAGTCAGCAATAGTACCACTTTTCGGATGGTGAAATGGTACACCAAAATGAACGCAAATCAGCTGTCAGCTTTATTTAAGAACTGATTTTAATGAAATACGAACAAAATAAAAGGAGAATTCCCACACATCCATTCCTATATTAATGTATTGTGTTTTAAAAAAAATTCAACATAACAAACAACAACAAATTCAACATTCAAACATAAAGTTATAAATATATACATTCCAACTTGAATTTCAAGCGTAATTGAAGAAGAGTCGCCTTCAAAGACATTCCTAGCAACTACCTTGCAACAGCATTAAGTGTTCATTATCTCACAAAAGCTCACGTTGCCTTCGAGCTGAATGCCCCAACAACTTTATCCACTTTGCTCTGCAACATCATGCAAAGTGAAATTTACTACCCACATTAACATTCTGCCCCCCACACCCTCAGTTAAATATAAGCACATTGGTTATGGTAAGAGACCAAACCTGCTGCAATACTGACTTCACTTACTTCCGTAGAATGCAGCCTGGCGGGCAATTCCGTTTGCTCTCCCGACGAATTGAATGTCCAATGAAATGAATCTGCCGGCGGTGATGCATCCACTTCACATTTCAACATTAAAGTCTCATGCTTCAGGGCGCCCAACAGCTCCTCATGATCCATAGAACAAATAGGTGCATCTGCAATAAAAAAAAGAAACATTTAAATGTCAAAAATTATGTACACACAGTTGAGTCTACAAATGTGCGCAGTCTTGTTCAGAAAGAATAAAAAAATAAAAAAATAAAAAAAACCAAAGACTACGCAGTCTCATTTTCATATCACAAACAGGAAACAAAATTGTATTATCATCAGCAGATTTCTTGGAATAACCCTCCTTCCGGGAAATGAAAATGCTATTAAACTGAAACTTGTGCGCAAAAAATCGTCTTCCTCGCCTTGGCAAGGCAGTCAGGGATAAAACTTTAAAAGTAGTCACGCCATATTCCACAAACGATGAATGCAACTATGTTGTGTATCCCTACCACTGAAAAGAACAACAAACCCCAAATGAAATGGAAGGGAGAAATTGTAAAAAAAAAAAATCCCTTTGTAATCCGCTCGTAAAATAAAGACAAAAACACAATAATATTATTATTCCTTTATATAAACTCTGGGAGTGGAGTAGACAGTTTTAAGACGATACAATTGTAATGGGAAAAAGTATACGCAGGGAATTTTTTTCTTGTTGCGTCCGAAAAGCACTCACAACTGGGATTGTTTTTTGATTCTCTGTTTTTATCTGGGAAAATGGGATCCAAATTCGGGCAAAACAAACAAAAACAGCTACTGGCATTGGCAATACTTTTTGTGGTCCATGTGGAGAGGGTTCACAGTTTTTCTGTAAGACGATTTTTACATTATTTGGATTACGCTCAAAAAGCGGAGCGGGCCAAGGAAATAAGAGAGTCTTTTGCCGGGGATTATTTCAGGGATTATATTCAATTTCTTCCTGGCAGCGCATTACAGAGGAAACGACATTGGTGGACCTTGCGGGTTTGGGGAGGAAGTGTAGTTTTCAGCCGCCTCTCTTGGGGTTAATACTTTTAATTTGATTGCGAAAGTCATATCGCGTAAAAGCAATGAAATTAATTGGTTACGGCCAGAGGAATATAATAGTTTTTGGCGAAGCATTCCTGTAACTTGTTTAAAAGGAAGCTTGTCAATGTATAGAAATATTACATACTTAGTTTGGTGTAAAGTGTCTCGACCTGCCATTCTATTTTTTGAAAACAAACTTTGAGAACTTGTAATGTTAAAACAATGACTTAAAGGAAAGTAAAGGTGCGTATTGCAAATAAAAACTTTCAATCAAAGTGGTTGTTAGAAATTTTAAGCTCCATACGGCTACATGATCATATCATTTTTTCGGCTTAAACAATTATTTATTAGGTCGCTTTCTTGACTCTTTATTTGGTAACAATTTTGCAATGGATTTTAAACTCACTTCTCTCAATGCGGTAGAGGCTTGAATTTTTGTTTTGACAAAAACAGCTCCTCGGGCAAAATAGCCAGTCAAGGCACACGGTCATAATCGATACTTAACAAAAAAAAATAGCTAAGTCTGTAAATATGAGATTATTTTATTTCAATATTATTCAATATTATTTAGAACTTCTTGAAGCTCTTTTTGACGGTCACTGTCTTGGACTTGGATCACTTCAAACAGCCATTGCCGGTAAAGAGGTATTTCTTATCAATTGTAGTGCCCTCAATAACCTCTTAATTTTGAAGTAAATTTCGCTGCTATTTCTAAATTTCTTAGCCAAGCCAGGCTAGTTTTTTTTACGGTCCATGTTGATACAAAATATTGTTTGGAAGACATTGTCGTTTGGATCGGCCATATTGATGAAAAAGACCGAAGTTTGAGAAACAAAGACTACGGCCGCAAAAATGGCGTGTTGCGTTGGCTTCTTTCGCACAGCAGTCCATTTGATTCAACACTCGAAATGTGAGAACGTGCAACAAGCATTAAAAGTGATATGTGGACCTGAGGCTTAAGATGAATATAAAATTGGCGACCCATTTGGAGAAAGTATTGGAATGTGAAAGCACACATGGAACATTTTTTGCCTCTGGGTTGTTGGTCAAGCTGGATCAAAAATATCCGTGCCGCTAAGAGTAAATTAAAAAAGGTTGTGAAGGGGGCGTCGATATGTCGGAGGATTTAAGAAGGTTTGAGTAAATCCTCAGTTCTACACTGGCCAAAGCAGCCTAAGAACGGTCTTGAAAAGGAGGTCGCCATCAAGTTAGATCTTGGTCACAGATCTGCAAACAGTTTCACATCTGCCGTTGTGGAAAAATTAATTGAAATATCATTGAAGCCAACAATTCTATTACTATTTACGATGCAAAGGATACCCCAGGCAGATGGGGAGAATACTTTGCTGAGTGGCTCGTTTAAAAGCAGTTCACTGATCGAGAAAGATCCAACGATATCAGCTCAGCGATACGGTTGTAGAACACATTTTGGTGTAATAAAATCGCTTGAAAAATACGTCAAGGCCCTGGGGCTAGATCAAGTAATCTGTCTCTCTCATGTCATCAAAGTGTCATGTAAAATCGGCTAATCACCAGCCAATGCCAAACTGAGGTAATTTGGTCCAAAACGTGTTCATCACTTCTAAAAATGCTTTAGAATATTTTCGACTTAAGTGTTGTAGAGTTGTTATGGCTGATGAGCTGCCGCATATTCGCCGAAGTCATTCAATCAAACAGTTGGAGCTGGCAGAAGTACCTATACAGCCTCCCAAATAATAATTCGTGGAGGACTTACAAGCTGTATTTCTATACATCTGTTTCTGAGAGACCTTTGAACACAAAGATTTAAAAACACGCTCAGTGGACAGTTGAAAACCGGACTCGGTTCTCAGTCGGTCCAGTAATTGATTGCGGTCTCTTTTCCGCTTTGCGGAACGTTAATTTACTGTACATCGGTTTGCAGACGCCTTTGCATTTGAAACGATTTTGGCTAGTGTTATTACGTGTTAGTAAAGTACAAAGAAGGCACTGTCCTCCATGGGTCTGAGAGCTAGGATCTAACCTTGTCCAAACCGAATCTCTACCGACATTCTTCCCCATGCTTACCCATCTTCGACGCGACTACTTATACAAAGGTGTTTTAACTTCTTCTAGACTTATCGGATGAGAAAGATTTTCATCCCATCTCTATAACTGGGAGATACATTTTTCAATTATAGAAAATCTAACATCGGCGAGAAAAGGACTTTTTCTCTTTAAAACGATGCATCAACAGCAGATTTTCATTCGACTAACGATAACAACAAACTAAGGAGACTCGTGTAAAACGCTATCGCTCCTATACTCGGATGTAAGTCTGCAATTCCACTTGGCCAGAAGAGACCTGAATAAAAGATAAATCCTTTCGAATACACATAGAAACCATTTTTTCTTATAATTTTCATTTTAGGAACGAAAACGAGTGACAAAAAAAAAAGAAAGAAATGTAATTGAAAAACATGTCCTCACGTACCCACAGAGACTTTTACTAATTCAACGAAACCAAAAAATTGCAATTTGCCAGGTGAATTAGAATTAGGTATAGAGGAACAAATAAATTGCAAATACTTACATCGGACTCTCAGTGTAACGGGATTGCTGGTGCCCTTGCCCTCCGGATTAGCTGCCATACATGTGTAATCACCTGCTGATGCTCGTGTCACGCTCTGTAGTACCAGTGATTGATCTGAAAGGATTATTCCTGCCGAGATGTTGTGATGCAATTCATTGCCCTGTGTTGAACACCACCGATAGAAAGGAAGAAAGAAAAACAACAATTTAGAGCGATAAAAACCCAACAAAGGACTTTTTCGAGAAGAGTGATAACGTAACATAAAACAAGGATTGTAAAATCAAGAACGGGGGTACTGGTGTTCATATCACAACGTCGCGTCATTGCGCGTCGCACACGTCCTGCTTCTATAGATTAGAGGTACCCACTACGTGTTTCCTTATACTGATGTGATGTGATGTGATGTTGTAAACCATACAGGAGTCAAGTTAAGTGGAGACGCCAACGGGGTTTTTTTTTTTTGTTATTAGAAGGGCTACAGCAGCTCGTGAAGAAGGACGATTTTTTTCGCATGATGTTTACCTTAGTGCAGTGTGAAAAGAGCTGGCGACGTGTGAACCGCCAACGTTGAAGGATAGAGGTTGCAGAATTAGGATTATTTTTCTTTCCTCTGTCATTTATTTTCTGTGCTGTTTCTTGTTTCTTTTTTTTTTGTGCTGTGCAGATAGAGAGACTCTATGGTGAGAGATGGGACAGCGTCAGCATCAGCAGTGGTGGATGATAGCAAGGCGTTGAGGATAATAATGAGAAAGAAGAAAGAACAGCAAAGAAAAAAAAAAAAAATAATTGTACAGTACATGTACGTACACATCATCCACATCCACATGCATTCATTTTCGATAATGCGAAATGAATAAGTAATGAGATTTACTTTGTACTTTGTATCCTTTTGAACATTAGAGAGCAGAAAGTCTTTGTAGTAGAAAGGAGTCGCTTCAGAACGATGAAGCAGCGAAACGCAGAGATCCCTCTCAAGGTAGCTTATTCTATTCTGACGCCATCATCATCCGGCGAAATTGTTTTGATTTTATACAGTTTTTTCTCGCAGCGACGAGAGACGACAACGATGAGAATAATGAGACGGAGAGCGATGGAGGATGATGCTGCAAGTAAATAGGTGTAATTTGCTTGCAACGATATTGACGACAAATGAGATGTGACTAGGATCGCATTTAGTCCCGAGGGAAATACAGCTTCACAGGGAGTTACACAGTATGGAGTGTGCTTTTCCAGGGATGAGCTTTTGGGAAGAGCGGGCTGTTACCACTTGTTGTGAATTAACTGTGAAATTACCTAGTTTTTTTTTTTTTTTGCAGATGGCAGCAGGCGAATGTGGAGTACAATTTAGCTGTGAATTCTTTTCGACTTAAAGCAAGGTCTATATGGTAGATATGGTGGGATGTTAGGCCCTAAACGAATCTGTTGCACAAAACAATTTATTTATTTTTTCGACCGTAGCGACATGTAACATAAGCAAGAAAGGTACAAAGCCGATCAATGATATCAGTGCTAAGACGATGTGAGTCATAACTTCCACATTTCACCGCCCGCTGGTTCTTTGGCTTGTAAAATATTTATGAACGGAACTCTCTTTCAGGCGGACAAGGCTACTTTTTTTAAGCTATCGTTTTTGGGAAACATTTATGAAACACTCTTCTTGGAAACATATTATCAGACAACTACAACGTATACAAATTTAAGTGCGGGATTCACATTTGTCTGGAAGCTTTTGGGGCGCAATTAAGGCAGTATCAGTTTGGCTTTCCTTAAAGAACACCCCTAAACGAACCATAAAACGATTCCACCCCAGTTCTCTTGTTGGTACCGACTATTTTTTGTCTGTATGATGCTCATCCGTCCATTTTTATCGAAAAAGTTACTTGAAGAAGTTTTATTAAACAAAAGGAGTAAGTTATATTTATGATCTACTTTTAAATAGATGACCTTACATTGTGGAACCAGGACATCTTGTACGGTTTCGGGTTTGATTGAATTTGGCACTCAAAGTAGACGTCATCGCCTTCTTTGATGTCATCAGGATTCAGTGAAGAACCCATCTTCATAAGGGCAACCGGCTGATCTGTAAATATAGAGCGAACAAAGAATAATTAGATCTATTTGTATTGTTTTTAAGGTAACTGTTTCGGAAGACACTTAGTACCTACATAATATTGTGGATGTTAAGTTAATGGTCGTTGGAGTAGTAAGAACGTACCTATAGTTTCAGGATTCCATGCTGAATGCTGTTCTCACAAAATTTGGAGACGAATAGATGTTTATTAGAAAGAAAAGAGTGTTGGAAATCTGCAAATTTGTCTCTATAGGAAGTTGATTTTTTCGAATAGGGTCATGTCTTCACTTCCAAGTTAAAAATCCATGGATAACCCACCTTTAGCGGCAGATGGAAGCCTTCTTAGGTTTCATTAATCTAGGAGCTCAAATTCAGCAACAGCGGATTTATTAGGATCAACAAAAAACAAACAATTCTCATTAAATACAAATAGGACCAATTTGTTTCCATTGTTTTACAAACGCAGTTCATATTTGGCATTCTCTGCGCTCCACGGCTATTTCTTGTGAAAATTTAAATTGAAACACCCAGCTATAGCCGCAATTTTTCTTTGTTTTTTACCTATTTTTGTGCGCATGCAGTATCCAATATGGCAAATACGATGAAGCTTCACAGAGCCAGCAAAAAAAGTAAAAATTCCCTTTCTGCCATTTGGTGGATGACAGATTTCCATTTGTATTTGCTCTATGTACGATTGTACACTTTTGTTTTAGAATACATCCATCACAAGGATTTCTATTTATAGCATTTTTTTGTTACAGCCTTTATCGAAACGTTGGGATTTGAGATAGTTTAGTTCGAATTTTGAAGGTGAAATTATTAGTTATCGAATTCGGTGTTTAAAATCTGACAAGGTATATTAAAATATTATGCATTTAAGAGGATATTTGTCATTTTTAAAGCTTTTGTTTAATCAGAGTGCATGATAGTTCCGTCCATATAAAACAGATGGAGAAGTTCATATTTTTATTCATTAGAGAATAGAGATGCTTACTTTTTACCCTTTGAGATTGGTGAAAGGACTGTATTTGGTGTCGAACCTAGATTTTTTGAGCAAGGGGAATGTTGTAGGTACTGCATGCCTACAGCCTTGGAGGAGCAGGAGGTATATTCCCTTAAAAGAATCAATGTCACTAATTTTGTTAACTTTAAGAATCTATGAAAAAGAGCTGGACATAATTTCTGATACTAGGTTTATACATGATGAAGTAGGCCTCAAGTGGCAGGATAGCAGCTCAGATTATCTGAATCTATATCACTGTTGATTTTGTGTCTGTCGGGGTTGATTTAGCCACATATTTTGTGGAATCAATTTTAGTTAAAAGAAAGGCAGACTACAGTAGCATTTTCAGTTTCATTTTCCTTGCACAGGGTTGAATATTCCCTTTTCGAAGCTTCCAGCTGAGCCTTTTGTAAGCACGGATCACAATTCTTCAAACTTTTTATCTCCATTTTATACGCATTATTTTTTATTCGCATCACGATTGCAGGAAACTTTGTACAGAAACCAAACGCCCATCTTGAAAAAAATTAAGTGGGTATATACTTCCATTCTCGTTTAGCGTAAGTGCCCAGATTTGCAACCATACAATTCACATTAGCATTGCTCAGCTCTGCTTTGTTAAACTGAAACCACCACGAGAGTCAAGACAGGTGCTTAAACTCTGATACAGTCGTTAGCCTTTATAAGCTACAGCATAAAATTGTCCAGACCATCCATCGAAAAGGCACATGTGTGTAGGTATAGGTAGCACTTCGTTTTGGCTGTCCCACAATCTACCTACTTTTAAATAAAACCATTCACGTTCTTATCTTACGGCAAGTGCTATAGGCGATTTTTATGCGAAGGATATACTGCCTTAAATATCCGCATGCGACCGTCGCAAAAATGAATTGAGAATATTTTACAGAACCTCTGCAATGCAATGCAATAAAATTCTACTCGCTGTGTGTGTATTTTGTTCGCTTGTGTTGTTGTTCCTTTTTAAGGCTTCGGTCAATTTATTTTATATTTTATGCCTTCAAATGCCTCCACTGACAAGGATACTTTTACTGTCCCCCGTGTCTACTTCTTGCAGTGAAGTGAAGGACATTTCGTTTTTGCGGTCGGGTTAGCTTTTGTTGTTATTTCACTTATTTACTCATTTCAATTTTTTTTTGTGTGTTTATTTTTTATCAACGTAGTCAATTTTGCGTGCGTTTGTTTTTTTTTTCATTCCTTGATCGTTACCACTGACACAATATTATACGCTGGCTTTAAGGAACAAAATAAAACAAATACACGTTCAGGACGCGCACTTTTATGCAAATAGCCGAGGCAATATAAATTTAAACTAGCTCATGCGGGGCGCTTTCAATTGGAGTGGATGTGTCGGTTGTTGGTCGTTAGTTTCATTCGGGCAGTAATAACGTTTTAGGCTAAGCAGTTTACCGTTAAACTGGGTATGGGTAAACGCCTATACGGTATATCTGTAGCTGGAAAGAAGAGGCTTTATTGCCTAATTGAAAGTTGAATATTTTTACTCCCGTGGGAGGGATCTAGGTCGCCAAAGAGGGAGTCAATATTTTAAATTCAATTCGTTGTCTAGTTTTAAATGGCCTTCTTCAATTCAGGGGAACAATATAGATTATCTGCAGGTATAGTTGACAATTATGATGTACTTACAGTGAACAACCAAACGCCATTTGTCCTCGAGTACACTGTCCGTTATGTATTGATTTTCAGCGCGGCATGTTAGGTATTTGCCATCATCCTCACGGGTTGGCGTGTACGTGAGTATACTCAGCGACTGATTATCTGGTTCAGAGAACTGAAAGGATAAATTATAAATTTTGTTAACTCGTTTATTTATTAGAAATACAATTCAAGTATTGTTGTGTCTTGTGGGAAATGAACGAGTTTTTATTTCTACAATTAATTGACTTTATTAAATTCAAATTTATTGCGGTGGAGGTTAGCTTCAGAAGGAAGAGCAAAATGTCATTCACTTAAAACGTGGTTCCTGTCAGTAGTGTTGACCAAGTGTGATATTACAAAAACTTACATTTAGTATTTTTTAAGAAGTATCAATAACAAACACTTACTGGGAAATTATAGAAAAAAGGGGCCATTTATATAGAGACCATTATTTGCATAGATTAATTGAGCATTGGGGCAAATTTGCCCACTAAAGTGAACATTATTTTGTGATTAACCCAAATCCGCAACAACCTTACCATACCTAAGGTGCTGATTGATCTAAAGACTAGCAGATTCAACTACAACTTCTTCAAAAATATTTCTTTGACGAGCAAGAATGTTTCGAAAAAGCTATACTGCAACGAATTCTTCGATTCATATATAGAACTAGGTGGAAAATGGAAATAAAAGCATTGGGCGGTAAAATGTATGTTATAAGTTAGCTTCTGTACCTATCTTCCCGACTGTCAAGGTCAACTAGGAAAGTAGTGTCTATATTTTTTGCAGGGATATGCACAATATGCTTCTGCGACATTACTCTTTGTACGCACCTCCCCAGGAAAAGGTTGAAGCTGTTATTGCACTGGCCCACAGTATTCTATTTTGGGGAGCTTTTTAAAAAAACCTATCTTTCGTATAACCGCCTGTCAGTTAAATTTTTTCTTAATCATTACTCCCAAATCTATGTTAAAGCATCCAGCCCCTGCAATAAGCCTTTTTATATTTGTTTCTTCTGCCACGAGAAAAATTTAAGAACCAGTGAGGAATTCTGTAAAAAAAAACCAAAACCACTATCGCATTTAAAAAACGAAGAAATACATGCGGAAATGAAAATTTTGGAAGCAGTGCAGTTTTAATTGCATATTTTTTGGAGCATTTTCATAGCTCAAAAAACTTTGCTCTTGGCAATTCCACTCGAATTCCACCTTTTACTGTGCTATACAAAAATCTCAATACATAATTTGAAGACATTACAGTTCTTATACAGTAGAAACAGTTACTATTCCAGGGATTGACTATTTTGACCGCCTATTTCTTGGGTCTGAAAGCTGTATGCGGGGGTCACACTACATACATATTCAAAGAACAGCTTTCGTTGCTTTCGTTTCGCACAGAACGAAAACGACATTTTTCTTGAGATGCATGAAAATATGCTTTTTGAAGGTTTTCATCTAACAGAATCTCATGACCGATTAGCTATTTTCCATTCCTGCGTTATGTAGCCCTGATACCTATCGTTGACCGTGTCCGTGAAACATTATACTTCATACTTAACCATTTCATTCTGTGTGCTCCCTCTTCCCCTATAGAGGTTTCCTAGATATAAATATTGGGCACCCAAACCTTAAATGTAAGCCCTAACTCATTCGTAGTCATGAAGTAAGGTGTGAAAAAAATAGCAAGTGGGACTAAAAATCTTTCGCATGAGCATTCCGTGTATAGGCATTTTAAATCTGCATTAAAATAAGAGGTTAGCAAGCATTTACTTTATTTTTGTCTGCATGTGTTTTTGCCTATTACCTTCTACAAATTTGGTCAAAACCTATCCCTACGTACATCAATATTATTTCACATTTCTCACACAAAACACTATATACAGGCAAAAATTTAACAGCCACACAACTGCTCCCTGAAAGCAATTTGATACTCACATTTTTGGCCAGTCGTTTTATTTGCTTGTTGCCCTTCCACCAGGTTACAATGGCAGCTGGTTTCGATCCGGAACTTCTGCACTCCACGTCATATGTTCGATCGGCCGAAACGAATTTCTCCTTCGTCAGGATGTGTACAGCGACTGGTTTCACTGCAGAAGACAAATGACAAAATGCATAAATAGAAAAACGAGCTTTAACTCCATGGGTTACATGGTCATAAAGGGCGCTCCTATACCATGCACAACATGAGCTTGACAAAAGGACCTCATTACATAACTCGAAAACATCGATGCATGCATCGAAGCATATCTCATCAAACGCTCGCCACAGAATGTATCGATGATGATGGTGATGTTGAACGCCGAACACAGACTTGCAGTACAATACTCACCGGCTGCTATGATTGGTGGATGTGGCCTCAATCAGCATAACAAAGGCGCACCATTAAGAAGACATATTGAATGGCGCTCTAAGGACATCTCACATCTACAATTCGCATGCATACATGAGCATAAAAGCTTATAATATGCTAATAAATAATTGCGAATGGACAGAGTTAGTCTAGCGTGTCCGCATAAAGGAGCGCACGGACATGAACATGAAAACTGAGGGACTGCATCGGTTTTAGAATTTTATTTTTTCTACCGATACAACTCAACAAGCCCGATGCAAAATCCTCCAATGCAAATGACGACACACAGCAAAAAAAAAAAAAAAAAAAAAAAAATATTTTCTGTTTATACTCACAATTGACATCCAGGATAACCACCTTGTTGTTGGGCGGCGTTAGATTCGTATTGCTAGCTACACAGACCAATCTCGCATTCAAATGTTGTCTGCCAATATTTGGATATGACAAGTGGTTAACAGTCTTTCCATCCGGTCGATGTTCAAAGGATTCATCAATCACAGTATTGTCCAAGTACCATGTTACGTTTGGTCGTGGGCGTCCTTGGATGTGAAGTTGAAGGTTTTTGTTTTTGTGTGTGTGTATTATAGATGTGCCAACATCAGCATCGAAATGAAACATATCATATCGACACAGAGTTGTTGTAGTGCATGGAAATAGGAGAAGTAATGGAGTACTGTTAGAGAGAAATGTTCGCTTTACTATCTAAGCTACGCATATTACTGGAAAAAAAAAAGAGGGAATACAAACGACTGGGAAAATCGTAAAGGACCCTTATCGAATGAAGCTAAATTGAATGAAATCGTGGTCAATGGGATATGGCTATTCTAGGATTCTTGATGATAAATAGATTTTTTGTATGCGTGCATCTTTTGAACAACATCCTTCCATGTGTTCAGTTATAATTTACAAGGACACAAGAGTGCAGACTGAGTTGAACATGTGACGTGACTCAAAGGAAACAAATGAGCATTGAATTCCACTGGGAATGGAATGTTCTTTGTTGATCCAAAGAGTCATTCAGTAATTACAACAAAAGCCCTATAGGGAAACTATTCATTTTCATAATAGATATTTGACCTGAATAGGACCAGTCCAGACGAAAATGATTTAAATACAAAAATGTTGTCCCTTAGGTACCACCTACCAATATAACCAGCTGACTACAAATAAAACTCAATAAAACTCGAAGCCGAACTTGAATTGCTTCAAAATTATTAGCTTCTTACTTTGTAATTAATCTTTTGTTATTAAATTATCAAAAATGTGTAATCACGTTCAATTTCATACCAAAAAACTTGACTAGTTAAAAAAATAATTAAAAGTACCTAATTATTAGATACTAAACGGATTATAGACAAAAACGTAGTAGTAGGGGACCAAAAGTCCCCCAATCCGTACTCTAAAGGTTAAGATAAGAATTTTGGGAAACTTAACCTGGCGCTCGCTTGTGGTGGAGTTAAAAGACCAAAGACATTTCTGTTAAGCTACTATTACACATGTCACTTTTCATGTCAAATTTTGACATGCCGACGTCATTATTTCGTAAACTTTTGTCCTAAATTTGTCGTTAGGTGTGATCGCCTGTCAAGCGTCTGGTCACGCGGGCTGTCGCAGGGCACTCTCAGGAAAGACGCACACGAGTGAACACCAAATGGCCGAATTTTTGTGACTTCAGCTTCTCAAAATTTGCAACGAAAAATAACATGTGTTATTCGTTCATTTTAAGGACCCTCTAAATATTTTTTTGATAGCTCCTTACAACTAAATTAGGTCGTATCGTATGCAAATAATTTCGAGTAAGAAGTAAGTATACGTACCACCGCCAACTTCACACACTAGGACCACATCACTGCCCTCATTGTACGCTTCGACGTTGTTTGTTCTCTCGTGACGTTTCGTATCGTAGATTACGGGTCGTTCCGGTGGCACTGAAATGAAAAATGTTTTCTTATATAATTTCTATTTAATATTATGTTTTTTTTTTTTTTTTAATAATATTTTTAGATTAAACTAGTTTTTAAAACTATAAGTTCAAATGTAACACTGACTTACTTTAAATTGTCTTCACCTGTAGGCAGAGCGTTATATTAAAATTTGTTTCATGCTTTCTGTCAGACAAAACAGTCTCATATTTAAATATTTAGAGTCCATCTGCAGCTAGCTACTCTAATTACTTTCCAAAAAAAATCCCCAATGGATAAAAAATAAAAGAAGTAGAGAAAAGAAAAATATTGCGGAACAAAATACAATGTCTTTAGAAAGGTTTATGAACTGTGCATAGCGCCATAAAGGCATACACAGCGGAAAACATAACTTAATTTTATCAAGTAAATTCCTCCCGCCATGAAGGTGTCGCTAAATTAGCCGAGTATACAATTGCTGCACATAAATGATTCCTAAGCAAATTCCCTTTGAAAGGGGCCAGTAGATCCGGTTGAACTACCAACACTCTCCTTTAAACATGGCGATAATTTGGAGACATTTTCGCTTTAAAAATTACTTTCTGTATAGATACTACTCCGGATGGTGAGTTCTCTTAATAACCTCTCAAAACAAACAACAATTTAGCTATTTCACTTAGTATAAACACGCAAATTCTGTTACAAAAACAACCTAGATACGTTACTAAGAAAAATCAGTCCTTAAAAAGGTCAACCTCCTTTCATCCGTACTTAAGTAAAATAATATTTTTATTTTCTTAAATTCGTAATACTAATGTTGATTTGAAGGCAACTTGTGCAAAAGCACACCAATTAACTTTTCCATCGAAGAAGTTGCAAGTTATAGAAAAATATTTTTACAATTTTCTTTAGAAAATTGCCGACGTTTTTTTACTTTTTATTTGTTACCCTCAAAATGAGAGAAAAATTAAGAAAACAAACCAGGAAATAACTTGAATTAGCGAGGAAGCCATGTCGGTCTTTCCTATTTATTTTCAAAGTCCTAAGGGCTCAAGTATCCATTTTGAGAATATTACTTTGACCATTCTCGCCCACCCGTCCTTTCAACCTTTCAATTTCCTCAAAGTATATAAGAAGAAATTAAAAGTTCGTTATATGAATTATATGCAAATCACGTTATTTCTTTGCTCTCTTCTATCAGTTCCTTTCTTGTTCTTTTAGGGTTTCTTCTCGAATTAATTTTTTTTCCATTTCGAATTTTTTACTGTAAAATTGTTGTATCCTGGAGAGGATGTTAACCGACTCTATTGAATTCTAAGTATAGAATATACGTACACAAAGTGGGATTGGTACCACATACAAATTGAGAGAAATATTGAGGCTTCAAAAGCAGCACTTATTAAGTTATGCAAAATAACAGAAAAAAAATATCCTTTCGTGTTCCTTAATTTAGAGCGAGTTTCCTTTGGAAAAAAGTCGATTGGTGTGAATCACAGCTAAAAGGACTTGTCCACTGTGTGGGGAAATTAATTCTGTTTTCCTATTTCGCGTGACCAGAATATTTAACGGAAATTTTAATTAAACGAAAAGCAAATTATTTCGACAGGCATAAACATTGTGAATAATTTTAGTGAAAATATGTTTCGCATTTCATTATGCAAGTTGAAGGAATAATAATGGGTGCGTGACGAAATCGCAACGTATGGTTAGAATAATGGAACGATTCGTTTAGGGGATGATAGATGAAAGATGATGGATCCCTTCGTCGATCACTAGTATTTATATGATGCAATCAGTGACTGATGTATGGTATGGATGACTGGTGCAACAAACCTCTATCTGCATCTGACCCAGTTAGGGAAATATGTTTTTAACGTGCACTTGAAGCCATCCATACCTACAATCTAAACACACTTCGAAACCATTTTTGAAAATGCAACGCACTTGCAATTTCAGTGCCCGTGATCCGAATCAGACAAAATCTCCATACAGGACCAATCTGAAAAGTAAATTAGGAACATTACACATACATAGTCCGTAGGGACCCAAGGCCTAGCTTCTCACAACCATTCGTTTTGTGTGAGTTTCATTTTTGGAACGACTGGAAGGGATCTACAATTTTATGCCGATTCCAAACGGCTAATTGAGAAGCTCTAAAGACATTTATACTCTCGGATGTTTGTCAGACGTTCGCAAGAGGTGGCGCAGTGGAAAAAGCCCTAAGTTGGAATTTGGGTTTTTGCGGGTAATTAGGTATTAGTAAATTAGGCCTATAAATGCCTTAGGGCAACGACATCAATGTCTCCTTTGTCCTGCGATCCCCGAGAATTAAAGGCACTATGGCTAATCGTTTTTATATAGAGCTATCAGTCCTCTTCCTAACCCTACCCTTGTTTGTCGGAGGTTTGCGAATGCGAAAGCAACGAAATACAAAATCTCATATCTTTAAGTTCAAAAATAGGGTTTGCATTATCCGATTTCAAGCTATTTGAAATATCTACGACCAAAATAACATCTCCACTGCACGATTTTATATTTCTGCCCTCACCTATTCCTAGTCAATATATATTTTGTTCATTGTAAGTTAATTTTAACGTAGGGGAGAAAACTCACAACTTCTGCACGCATGCTTTACTCACCAATCACTGTTAAATTAATTTTGAGATTACGTGTTGGAGAATTTCGAAAATCCACACGACATCTATAGACACCCTCGTCAGATAATTTAATATTGTCAATTTTAAGTTGAGCCGGATGCGATGTGCTGCTAAAGTATGCCCGTGTACCGAATGCTGTTGGTGATGACCACAGTTTCGCTTGTCCGTATTGACGCCCCCGCACATCGAAACTATAAAAGAAAGAAGGCGAAGATTATTACAAGTGCGAAACGTTTAAATTATTTGTAGGGACCTGTGTATTCTAAAATTATAAAAAAAAAAAAAAATGACAACAAGATTAATGTGAGTGCTGTCAAAAGCAGTGTTCAATAGAAAATGAGTTTGGAATGACAATCTGTTTGCTTTTGGGACATGAATGATTGTTTCCAAAAAAAAAAACAGGTCAGAGAAAGTAGATCGGTTATAACCTCTTCGGAATCCACGGATGGGGACACTCGTCAAGCCATTAAAACAAACCATTCTGTCAATAAGTTCGCGAAAATCCGTTTTGTGACAGATGTTTGAAATAGACGTCCAATAGGCATATACCGTCGAGCCGCTTAAAAAGCATTTAACCTGGTGAAATACAGATAAGGGCAGACTGTGTATTGATGTCGAAAATCTTTGAAAATCAGACGTAAGTTCGGATGTCGAACGGTAGACCCTACACTAACTACACTACTTAAGTGATATAGTTTATCGAAATGTTAAATCAAACTTAGGTGTTGGTAAGCGTTTAAAAAACATGAAACCACTGGATCAAGTTTTCCCAAAGTTGAAAGCTGCTTTTGCGAGGAGTTATTTTTTACTTCTGGAAATCAAATCAACAGCGGTACACTCGCAATAGCAAAATTGGTATGCCAACTTGAGTGTTATATTTCCTATCTTTAAAAATTTACCATAACATTAATTGATTTAGTTTTACCTAACTGGTTCATCGTTTGTTTTGGTTTCATCACTCATCCCTCTCTTTACTCCCTTTAGGAGGCAGATCTACTGACTATTTCACAAGAACTGACGATTATTTCGGCACTCCTTTCAAAGTACTTTTGGATACGTGGAATCCATGATCTATGGCGATAGGCTATTCAACTGAAGCTCACATCCAACAGATTTATCCTTGATTCTGTACAATATTTCATTGGAATAAAGTATATCCTAAAGAGAGCTGACATTTTTTAGCCACAACCCCTCAAAATTAATAATTTCATACAAAAACCCTCTAGCGCAGTCGTCCGACAACACTTCTACGTAAGGATATTGAGATCTGTTCCTAGAGATACACCAGACAAACGACATCAAAAACAAGTTTGACCTCACCCCTTCCTAGGATTGCCGCAAGCACATCATTGTCTCATAACCAAACCTTAAAAACTTACAGCGACCGATGTATGTGTAAGGTACAACGGAGGTAACTCCCTTTTAAACAGTTCACCAGTGTCACGTGGACATGAGTATGCTGTCGCATGAGCAAGAAAATATTACAAGCCCCCTGCAAGGAGTCCCTACTTGCAATAGTGCAGAAATACCTTCAGGGGGTCAAGTGAATATTTCATAAATTTAAATTCTGACTCAGCGTTCTGGATAAGAAACAAAAGTTCGTCCAAGCAGAAGCCAGGGCGCATATTCTGATTCTCTGCCAATATCTTTTTCGGTTATTTTTCCACAGGACAATGCAAAACTGCAGACTGCAAGTTATTATCGCACCAGGTGAATAAAATTTAACACAGCAGTATGTGTGTTATCAACAAAGGAGGGCATCCCCGCAATCCCGTTGGGCGTGAAAAATCACATCTTATGGAAATACACTTTCTCTAACTTTAAGATAAATCTGGATTAATTTAGGAAATTTCACGTTTTGGGTTTATCTACATCCTAGGACCACCTATAGTCATTGTTAACTCGCATGGGATTAAGGCTGAGCGATTGAGCTCGTGAACGGCGAGATTCCCTAAACGTATTTCACATATACACAGCATGAAAAAATGACACTTATTTTATATTGCATTGAGGTAGGTAAGTGAAAAGTATGTCTGTAAAAATTCTATTTTTATGTACCGACCGAGGAAGACATTGTTTACACACACAAATCTGCTGCACACGTATTTTTGTCCCTTTGAGTTGCGATTTCAAACTATAAATATTAACTAAAATATTCTATGAATTTTGGACGAAGCTTAAGGAAGAGCGATATATCCTTGCACAACCTAAACCATCATATTTGCATAAGGGAAAGTAATTTTCGCCAGACAATTTCGCACTGAATCCTAGTAATGCAGTGTTTTTGTGATTTTTTTTTCGATTAAATTTGTTATACCAGTTTGTGGGATGCATCGTAGGGCCACCAAGAGTCTATGGTAGGTGGTTATCGCCAAAGTAACATAATAACAAATTAGACAATTTGCTCGAGGATAGGTAGGTATACTTACTTGTAGAGAGGCTCTCCGTCACCTTCGCGAAACCAAAGCACCATGTAAACGGCATCGTCTCGTTCCATTGGTTTTATATCGCATGGAAGCATCGCTTGGCGTCCCAAAACACCCTCAACCAGAGATAATGGAACTGAAAAGAGAAAGAAAACACTTGTTAAGTACATTTTCGTATACAAAAGTTTGTAAATATTTGTATGGCTGGGTTGTGGGAGTGTGTTGAATTGAGAAAATGAAAATCTTTGCCTACACAACAGAAATAGATTGACGAATTGAATTCCATTCAGGGACACGCATTGCAGAGTGCGGCTTATTTCGGATTTCACAAAGGACAACGATAACGACAACGAGTGAGAAATAACAAGCGAAAAACATATATTGGTGTGTCATGACATGGGTATGAGTGTGTGGTGTTTGATTGTCCTGAGGAATTTCCTAAGAAGGCTTCTATCAAATTCTTGTGTAACTCGGCATGAAATCGTTAAATGGATTCTTGGAAAACATTTCCGCAAATGTGGTGCCGTTTTTCTAGAATACAACGCCATATACCTACTACCATCAGGCAAGGCAACTTCGTTGCTCTGGTTACTGTTGGAAAATGGTGAACATTACTGTGGCATGAGCAGGACGTTCGGAGGCGTTATCGAACGCTAGCACGCACATTCTAGAAATGCTAGGGGCGACGTGTTTGTAAGGTGTTTTGCGGAATATTTGTGTCGTGCATAACAAAGTGCAGATGAAATTGTGAATGGACCATTATGCAGGTGTCACCGGTGACAGAATGTTCACCAGTCACTCGACGTCAATTAAGAATTTCAACTTTAAGGCTGTATACGGTTTAGTTGTATACTTTTGACGCTAGTGCGTGGCCCCAAACCAATTATAATGCTCGAAAGAAATGTTTTCATGTGAAACTCGTGTCGCAATATTTGGAAGGTTTTTCTCTTTTGCCTGTCACTCGATTTGACTCACATCATCCAATCTCAGTTTTTCCACTTGAACACAAATGCACCACAGAAAGAGGTGTGAATAGTTTATTCCCAGGAACATTTAAAACGCCATTTGCCCCACACAAATCTTTCTCAAAGAAACCTCTCCGTATATATCAAGTCCAGGAAGGACTGGTCCCTTCACAATCATAAGCTAAATTCCCATTGTTATCAATTCCCATGGCCCATAAAACAATTCAAAAGCAACTTGCGTTTAGCAATTCCAAATATCCTCGAACAGATATATCCCTCGTAAGTATGTATCATACATACTACACTTGAGGAAAGGAGGAAAAGAGAAAACATGAAATCAGCATATTTCAAGGATAGCAGCAGCCGAAGATGATTACTCTTCCTCTTCCCATATCATTATCGTGTAGAAAGAATGCCGAAGAAGGCAATCTGTTTTCGACGTTCCCAATAATACATGCGGTTCGCATTCAATCCCGGAGGGTGTCCCCAACAACATTGACAACAGCTACCCGTCCGAACTTCAAGTGACGGGCACGGGCATATTTCTGAGCTTCGAAGGAAAATGTGAAATCAAATCACAACATTGACCTTCGGTTTCAAACTCGGGTTTTTTTTTTTATCTAAGGATATCCCTCCATATACATTGCAAGGACATATAACATAGAATATGCAAATAAAACTGTCAATGATAATGTTGTTGCTGTGTTGTTCTTTTTTGTTGGTCCCTGTGAGTGTTCTGATCCGTTCCACACAACGTGCAGCCTATCCCAAAGGACCAAACGACAACTGTATACCATAAAGGATGGGTGAAGACAGAGCGTAAAAAAAATATGGCACAATATCCCGCTTGGGTGAAATTGTTTATAATATTACGAAAGTTTTCACATTCTCATAAAGCAGATCACATCGCAAGTGGTTTGCATACAGTAAATCTTTTCTTTCTTCTGTTTTTTTTTTTTTTTTTGTTTGCCCATTGGTGATAACAGTCGGATGAAGGGACCATTTGGTTTTCGGGAAACATAAGGACGTCTAGCTTCTCTGCATAAACCGACAACTGACAATGTTATGCAAACTTATGGCAATGTTAATGGTGCTATACCAGAATAGTAGACCGTTTACGAAATTCGGTGCGGATGGCGTTGTTTTTTTTTTTCGCTCTCCCCACCCGCTTGTAATCATGGGGGACTACAAATAAAATGGACGATAAAACGAAATCAAAAGCACAACAATTTGCGACTACAGGAACTTTTATTTCCCATGATAGGATAAAGGAAGAAAAAAGTCCTTGAACAAGATATATACTATATACACTATGAACAGTTGTCGGTCGGTTGGTTAGTTGGATGAGTGAGGAATTATAGTCCAAGTTGGGATTAAGGAACATCCGATATGTACTTCTTGTCAGTAGGGAAATTTCCTATTTTCACTTTCCTCCACATCTTATCCGTTATTTTCGCTAACTAACTCGGTATCTATAAGCCGGCTGTCGGGAGAGTGTCGATGTGGGGATATGGAGGCGAAAACGTTATAGTGTATTTTTACAGCAGATAAGAGACGCAGCGATAATCAAGAACAAATATTTGTATTCTGTTTTGTGGTCCACCCACACCCAACCGTCATGTAACAATGTTGCTCCTTTTACAAGCGCAATCTTCTTAAACAACAGCAAACAAAATAAAAGCAACAACACCCTGGTTTTGTGTGTGTGTGTGTGTGTCTGATGTGTGTATGGATGTAACACCCACATGGTGCATGAAAAACTTTCCAATAAGTCGATTCGAGTGCAAATAAACAGACAGCATCCTGTAAACTCGAGTGTAAGTGACTGTGTTGTTGTGACATTTACCACTTGTGGCTGACAATTTGTCATCTTATTTAGACACGGGTGTATACCGTGTGAGGGATTATGCTGAAATTGCTGAGGTATGATAGATATAGGGGTCTGATAAGAGTGGGATTACAAGTTTTGGGGAAGGGACTTATTTGAGATATCAAGGGATTAAGCGGATGTAGGTTACACGCAGTGTTAACACGGGTACTTCCAGGTATGTTTACATGAACTGTCACAAAACGTGGTTACACGAACGGGTTTGTAATTCTTAAGTTCTTTTTAAAACTTTAAGGTGACATTTTCAGCCTTCGTTTTAAATTTCATAAACAATATTTTTAGGGAGTGCGCGCTCTTTTCCGCACACAGATTCTGGATCTGTACACAAATTTTGTCGCTTTTGGTGCTAGATTGACGATGTCATCCTAACCCCAAATACGAAAGCTTTAATCAGGTTTACATAAGGTAGCGCTGATAAGTGTTTCTAAGTCAGGTTATTCCCTTTACATTGAATTCACAAGTGAACACAAGTTACTCCTTCGAAATGTACCACAGATTCACAGCCAAAGGTCATTCGTCAACTCAGCTCGCGTCATGGAACGTGAAAAGAAAATTGAAACGACCAACGACTTGCATAAGTGTTTCCAGCTGCATAAATAGCTCCAAAGATTACTTATAACATTTAAGTTTTAATATCATCCCAGTCGTCCTTAAGGAGTCCACGAAAATGAACAAAAAAAGATAAGATACTGACTATCGTTAAAAATGCAATTAGGCATTCAAATTAATTTTTAATCCCACAGAATCCCTTGGAAGGCGTCTTAAGTCTGTCGTTACAGCACAGACAGCACTGCTTATCTGGTCACGTTCCATTAACCGCATAATTGTTGCCAAAAAGAGATTCAACGCGAACGCAGTTTGTACCAGTTAGACAACTTAATTAACATACACTAAAGAAGGAACTTAATATTCTCTAAATACCCCACGAAGGAAGGCGGAAGGAAGACATTGCAGCACATTACTTCCGCCAGTTATTGCACTCCAGAGGTTGGGCTGTGGAAAGCCCTTGAATATCGTCCTCATGCAATTAATTCGAATAATTAATGTTTACGGGTGGCAGGACGCATAGCTTTGCACAACTCCCAGTCACGATTCTCTCATCCTGTAGGGCTATCCCACAAAAGCCGAAACTCGACTACCATTTGCCGAAACATGCAATTGGCCAATTGCCCATTGATCATAGACGTCGTGATTATACCTCAAAGCGCAGGCATATCTTTCATCGACGCGAGCGCCTGTTGAGAGTCGAACTCATGGGATGCGCACCGATACGTGTGAAACGCCAATACCTGGTAATCATTCATAGAAAAATTGATTTATGCAGTCGAGCGATTGTAATCACATGGCGAACGAGCGTGCACATTATGGTCATGGATAGATGTTCTGTTCAGCGGTTTCAATGTGAGACAATCGGTGGATACTCTGCCCTATCTTTACAGAAATCTAAGTGCACTGTTATTCCTCCTGCGGAGCAAATTAGCGGTCACCTAGGATGCATCATTTGCGTTCCTCACCTCCTTAGGGATGCTGCCGCGATGATGGGGCCGCTGCCGATGAAGATAATGTTGTTGTGGCTGCGTTCTGTCCGTCCGGCGCCGCCCTCTGTGTGCAGAAACAACACAGGCAAACTTCTCGAATGGCTTTCAGATACAAAGTGTGTTCGTTACTCTTTAGATTCAAACAGGCGATAGGTTGGAAAATGCAAAACGCTTTCGTATCTCAATTTACTCTCAATTTGGCTGGCATTAGATGGAGAAACTCCCAGCACTTTACTCGTTTGAGAGCATGCAACCTTCTTAGCGATACCATCTTTCGTCGTCCCCGAAGGAGGCTGGGAAAGATAGATTTTTCGTTTAACGGCCGCTCTAAGTGGCTGCTATTAGATGGAGCATTAGAAGAAGGTGGATGAATAGAGCACGATTATGAGCTTCATAATGAAGTTGGCTATATAGCAATGGGGTAGCACTGCAAAAAAAGAGTAGGTAAGTGAGTCCGGATGCAAGTGCTGTGCTCTTTAAGGTGTGCAATCTCGTTTAATAAGCAAATGTTTGTGAAGATGAATCTTCTTGGATTTTCCTTTGAAGCATTAAGATGTTTTGCGGATGCAAGGAGTGCTCTACATAGTTTACGTATTTGAAAGTTTATCGCAATGCAATCGGTACACTCCAGACTTGGAGATTTCGAATAATGGAAACACGGACAAGGTGATTAAGGAAATATTAGAGCTTTAATTTTTTGCTGAATCTCGATTATGTGCGGAGTGACTTAAGAGGTTGGACAACGATCTTCGGATCTGCACATGGCATTTTCGTACACTGAATAGGCCACGTGCAGCCGAACAACTAGCAAAGGCCCTAGACTGCTATAAAGCAGACATAACGGCCATCTCGAAAGTGCGACGGGACGGTTCGGGCAAAAAGAGGATGAAAAACTGTGATATTTACTACGGTGTTTGCGATAAAGAGCAAAAGCAGCGCAAATTTGGACGCGGGTTTATCATAAGAGGCAGACTTCGGCAAGAGGTCTTGAGCTTTAGGCACGTCAGCGAACGCCTAATGACAATCTGCATCAAGGCTAAATTCGCCAATGTAAGCCTGATATGCGTTCATGTCCCCACAGAGGGAAAGGAAGGCGCTCCAAAGATAGTTTCTATGAGCTCCTCGACAAGACACGCGAGCAATGTCCTAAGCATGACATTAAAATCGTTTTAGGCGACTTAAATGCCAAAATAGGAAAAGAACACATCTTTGATAGAACGATTGGTAAGCACAGCCTAAACGACATCACGACTGGTAACGGACTTGATTGACTTTGCTGCGGGGCGAAATGCTACAGTAGCAAGCACACGGTTTCCACATCTCAATATTCATAAGGGGGCATGGCGGTCGCCGGATCAAAAAACGGTCAATCAAATTGATACATTGCGATCGACGCAAGGCACGCCTAAAGTATCGTGGATGTCGACACCTTCAGAGCGGCCAACATTGACTCGGACCACTACCTCGTTGTATCGAAGGTGCGAATGCGGATATCCAACTCGCCTCAACAAAGGAAAACTGTGAGAAAGTACGACGTGAAAAAGCTGCAATCGCAAGAGACCGCCAGAATCTTCGTCGAACGCGTGTCCCCGTGTCTCACGACGAGTCCTATCGCAGCAACAGCTAGCGCAGAAGACCAGTGGCAACACTGTCAGAAAGCCATCGTTAACGCCGCGACTGATGTGCTGGATTTCAGACGACCACCACCACGAAACCCCGGGTTTGACGAACAGTGCCGGCTAGCAATCGCAGTAAAACATGAGGCGTATAAAGCGACGCTGCATAAAAGGACTAGAGCTGCTCGGGAGTTCTACGAGCAAAAGAGACGGGAAGAACATCGGCTTCTCAGGAAGAAAAGACAGAGCACGAGAAGCGCGCGATCGAAGAAATCGAGAGATGTTACTCCAGGAAGAATGTACGCAAGTTTTACCAAAAGGTAAAGAGAACGTGCCAGGGCAACAAATCCTGTACAATAACCTGTAAATATGGCGAAGGAAACCTTATAGTAGTCGGTGCTGAGAATATGGAAAAACTATTTCTGCGGAGTGTATAACGGCGACGAAGACCAACATACCGCTGTCAGGCAGAACCCTCCATTTAATAAAGACGATGATAGAAAAAATTTGGTCAGATGAACACATGCCTGATGAATAGAACCTCAGCATCGTTTGCCCAATTCTCAAGAAAGGAGATCCCCTCAAATGCACCAATTACAGAGCCACCAGTCTCCTCAACATCTCATACCTATAAAATTATCTGCCATATAGTGTGAACGTCTAAAACCCTTCATAACCAACCTGATTGGCCCCTATCAGTGCGGTTTTAGGCCAGTAAAGTCCACTAACGATCAAATTTTCACACTTAGACATATCCGGGAGAAATTGGACAGAACGTCACAATAGACTGCTATAACTTTGAGGTAGTACGGGACTTCATCTACCTCGCCTCTGCTATCACATCTGAAAATGACATCTCATCAGAAGTCAAACGAAGAATTACTCTTGCCAACCGCTGTTTCTTTGTGCTGAGAGGGCATCTTTGTAGTAAGGCCCTCTCCCGAGCAACCAATCCCAGTCCTGCTCTACGGATCGGAAGTATGGACTCTTTCATAAGCGGATGAAGATATCCTTGGTCGTTTCGAAAGGAAAACTCTTCGTAAGTTTTTCGGTCCCGTTTACGTTGATGGGTTTTGGAGGAGACCATTCAACGACGAACTATACGAGCTGTACAGCGACATCAAAAAAAACGGTGCATTGGACGTCTGAGATGGCTCGGACATTTAGGGCGAATGTACTACACCGCTTCAGCCCGCAGAGTCTTCGAATCCAACCCGGAGGGTCAACGCAGTAGAGGAAGACCTCGCCTCAGGTGGCGCGCGAAAGTAGAAAAAGATCTCATCCAACTTGGAGTGCGTAACTAGAGGCAGCTAGCTAGGGACCGGGATAGCTGGAGAGGCTTGTTAGTTGAGGCCCTGGTTCACGCCGAACTGTAGCGCCACTCAAGTAAGTAAGTAAGACTTAAGAGGTGTATCGTTGGGTACCGGGGACTTTTTCTGATTTGCCATTTATTGACAAGCACCTATAGCATACGGAGAAGGCAAGTTATTTTCAGAACAGGTATAAATCAAAACATTGTACAACCGAAAAATCATAAATACAATATCCAGACAAAGTTGATCAAAACTTAAGGATTAATTATGTTTGCGGCCTCTTGTCCACTGCAGATGAGCAATGATTTTGTAGCAAATTAGTAAGAGGACTTACCACCACCAAAACTGTTCTTTTTCGTCAAAAACGATTTCTTAATAAATACATTTTTGACAATAAATTTCCCAGTTAATAGAGTTGCCGGTTAATAGAATGACGGATAATCGTGAGTTGACTGCACCTACATGTTGGCAATTTCGGCTTTAGAGTTTTTTTTCCACTTTTTTCACCTTTTTGTTCAAAGTCGCGCTCTTTCAAACCCCGTCCAAATTTTTGAAGATCAAAGATGAAGCTTTCATAAATTCTAAAATTTAATGTTCTAAATGGATGTGTTGTGTGGGTGGTGCCACTCCCCTCTTATCTGCTGCGAACGCTTTCAGAAGATTTTGGGGTAAGAAATTCGGTATCCCTTTAAATCTATTGAAAGAAGAATTTTGGCCTGCTAATCGAATTCCGCCGAAAACGCACAAAATCTATACAACTGTACAACTGTGCAAAGTAGGCGCTGCCTTTTAACCATAAATGCGCTTCAAAACCTGAAGCTAGAGGGTCAAACCGCAATTATTGAGTTTATTATCGAAGCTTCCAACCAAAAAGTTATAGTTGATTAGGCTTCAATTCTTTGACCAGTTGTGGGGGTGGAGGTTAAGACCTTCATGTCCATATATCGATCTCAAGAAAAGGAGTCGATCTCAAACGCTCATGAGCAATCTGGCATTTTTTTTTATGCCAGATATATCACCGCTTATTTAGAGTTAGTTTCCTGTCTCTATATATAAACTTTTCGCTGTTCTTTCATTTCAAAGATCAGTTTTAACTAACAAAATCAATAAAAAGGAACCACTTTCTCAGCCAAATTTTAATTTTTAACATTCCTAGGTTTCCCGAACCACATACTGACTTTTTGACTTCAAAAATTTAATGCTAAGACATATTTACAACAGCCCCAAGCAAAAGGTGCAACAAAAACACAAACCACCGCCACCAACACTTTATCGCCACTTCCATGCACTCTTGACACCGTGGGGTGATATTTTTAAAATTTCATTGCAATGTCAACGAGACAACTAGAGCTGTGAGAAGAAAATTAATTCTCGCACCAGAGCCACGAACACCAGAGGAACCAATGCTCCGTTCCTTGCTTATGAAAAAGCCACACCATCTTTAAAGATTTTCAAGATACACTCCATGGAGACCATATTATTGTATGTATGTGTGTTGTTCGCTACAAAAAAAAAAAAAAAAATAAAAACCAGGACAGGGTTAAACGAAAAAAAAAGAAGAGTAGACAAGCAGAGCAGAGCGAAAAAAACATAAAGAGGATACCAGCAGCTAGAAACAAGATGCAATAGGGCGTCAGCTCGTATAATTAATTTATGAATTCATCCCCACACCATTCAGATGGACTTGCTGCTCTGTACTATAACTCAACCTTCCTTTTTGTACATTCTGGCATTGTTTAGTGCCACTTAGTATCACTATCTCTTTTGTTCTGCGAAAGGATCACCACCACTCCTGTTTAAATTTGTTGCGAAGTATCTAATTGAGTTTGGCTGAATATTGGTTAAGAGAAAATCGATGCGTTTGAATCGTTTTCCATTCGTGATTGATTAGGTGTAGTTACCAACTTCAATCATGTAGCTCAAGTGGATGTCTTTGATAATCCAGAAGAGATTCCAGTTTGAGGAAAATGACGAGACTGTAAGTTGAGTTGGATGTGTTGTATTGTACTTCAAGGTGACGGAGGGCAAACAAAATTAAATTCTACTTTACGCTTAACTGCTTGGAGTAAAATTGTTTTGCTCCATGCGATAATCGTAGTTTTCTCTATTGCTTATTGACATTTCGGAGACTTCTTCAATAGGTAACATGGTCCAACCAATATCTCAATCAAATATATCTAATGTACCTAGAAAACCACATAATTGAAGAGCAAATTCCTGTTGCATCTATGCATTGAATGCCTTATCCTCGACAATAGGCAGGCTATCCTTTATGCTCTCATAAATTATGTACATATCTCAATATCGAACATAACCAGAATAACACTTGGGAAACCGAAAATCCTTATCCACTCAAAGATTTGGAAGATATGGTTCAACAAATCCGACATGTTTATACCTTCCTTCTATGGTTCAAGTTCATCTCTGTAGATTCACACAACTTCAACCCATATCTAAAGTCCTACAGAAATCCAGTACTATATTGCTGACTTGAAACAATTTATTTTCGTTAAAGGATACCACATCGGGATCCATGTAAGAGTTCAATACAACAAATATTTGAATAGCTATACACAAATTCTTCTTAATGTACAGCTCGAAATGTGTGAAAAAGCTTTAGTGAAGGAAAATTTATGCGAGCTTTATGGAAATCGGTTACATATTAGAGATGGAAGGGACAAGTCCTTTACCCAATGGATGTGTATACAACAGAAGGAAGATAGATAATAGCTGGCCCAGGGTCCTGTTTTATGAATAAAACATCGGTTTAGCTCTTTAAGCGCTGCTTAACTTTGAGGCTTTTCTTACGTGAAAATTTGAGCAAGGTCGTTTAAGGCAAAGTATTCACATGACTCTGGGTCTCACGGCTCCAACCGAAGTCGACTATAGGTTCTAATTGGCAGACCTCAGAGGAAGAGTCCGTGCAGAAGATGGGCATGCTATGACATATTGTGTAAGCAGCGTTTCCATCCAATCTAAGAATCGGCATCATATGCTATTCCTACACCCAATATATTTTAGAAGAGATTGGCTAAGCTCTAAAATGTGTATAGTACAATAAGGCTCTTCGGGGCTTCTGAGGTCACTAATTGCCATGAACCAGTATGTAGCAAGTCACCCGTACAGAGCCGAGTCGAGTCTGACAATGTTTATGACAGAGCTTCAATGCATGACCGTGGTAGAGGCTTTCACAGCGACAAGCAAAAAATCTATCCACCATCTGAAAAAGGGACTCTTGATAATATCATCAGCTTCGACATCGGTAAGGGCGAAAAACCGAGGAAACCACTCTTCGGCGAAAAGAAGAACTCAAGATTTCGGACTTAAATTATAGATTTCGTATACAGTCTACAGAAGCTTGATATGAAGAACGGAAGTGCTTATACTGGGCTGCTCTCAAAGAAAAATGTTTGTTTGCGAGGAAGACCACTGAAGGAGAAGACTAACCCCACATTGACGGTAATATTCCTGTCAAGAACACCATTGAATCGAGACGACGATAAGCACGAATAAGACTCCGATTGTATTGTAGACTTGTTGCTTCTAATAGTTATAATGCTTTAACATTAAAGACTATTTTTACTCTCAGTCATTAAAAAACGTTTTTGGAAAACATAGAACATTATGTCAGCTAAACTCGCTAACCAGTGAAGGCAGTGACTGGAGTGATTAGTGTACTTGACTACTGAACGTGTATCAGGTTCGATCCCTGGAAAAACCCAGATCAATAATTTGTTCTTACTGCGCCACTTCTGGCGAATGTCTGACTTATGCGGACATAAAAGAGCTTGTCAGTGCAGTCTTTCTGACTCGGCATAAAATTGTAGGTCCCTACCATTCGTCCCAAAAAAAACAAAATCACTCATCAACTTTTACCACAAGGTATTTATTAGCTCCTGATGTAAATGCGGTAGGTAATTGGGCACTTGGCGGTGTACTCTACGTTAAATGAAACCACTTTAACATAAATTTCCATCCTCAAAAAAGCCAATTCCACTGCATTCAAGTGCAACCACTAGAATGAAGCACAGAATCTGTAATAAGTTCAACCGGCGTGAAAAATTCGCAACTACTGTCACACAAAGCTCACATCCTCAATTGAGTCTGACAGCCAAACCAAATCTAACCATGTCAGAAGAAAAAGTATCTACACAGAGACGTTCTTCTGCCACTTTGATTGCATGCCAATCGCTGTGACAGTGCTCTTTTCTATTCCAATGATGAAGCATTACCATACTATACACAAACGTACAAGGTATACCTATATTTGCGGAATCTGAAATGCCATTTTATACGGAGTAAGAAATCTAGCTACGAATGGCATTCCTTGGAGATACTTAACTCGGGTAGTTTATGACATGACAGGTAAAAATGTTGACAACTCAACTGGCAAATTGCAGATTGAAATATTCTCTCTCATTCGGCGTTGGCGGTGTGTGCATGCGATCTCACGTTATAGGTACTTTTCAACAGATCTCTGTACTTTTATAATAATTACCCTGCCACACATAAAGACTGCGGCACCGGGAGAATTTCGTCTTATCGTTGTTACTGTTCCCTGTCGTCGGTTGATATTGGGCCGTAAAATGTGATATTTTATTTTATGACACTTGCATAGGCATTGGATGCAGCGGTGTGCAAGATATCATTAGATGAATTGTTCAAATTGCTTTCCATTAATTGTATGGATGTGGTTTGGATTTGGGACTGTATAGGAGATTCCACGAGTGTGCTTTGGTATCCACTTGAATTGCGGCTACTTGGGATTTCGAAGTCTAACAGGGTTGTAAACGTTTGCACTGCGGTCTCCCGCAGCGCGTTCAATGAAAAGGTCGTCATTTCGATGACGACAATTCTTATTGAAATTTTATATCCTGTTGTAGGTACTTGAGAAACTACAAACTTAGCATTTGATATTTAGCTTCGGTAGATATAAGACCATAGTAATATTTCGATAGCACCACGACACCTACTCAAGTGTCAATACCACAGATCGGCAAGGGCATACCGAAAAGTCGCATGCTGAGCTTGTTTAATTGCAGGCCATACTATACCTGTGACATGGTGCACTCGCATGAAGATCGTGTAGGCGATTGAAGTGGAACTAGAATTGCAGAGACACGCTGCGAGTTGGTCTGCATTGATGCCTCGGTTGGCATCATTGACGCCTCGGTTGTGTGAATCGTGCAACATGAACATTGTGCATAACTGAATTCGAATTTTATAATTTATAATAATAATTTTATAATTTCATGTAGATATGGACATAAAAGCGGAATAGGGTATAGTATATAAATAGCCCTTATTAATTTAGAGACACAAAAAAAAAATGTCCGATGAGGATCGTCCATAACTAGCTATCTTTGCAGTAATTTTAATTTTTAAATAAGATTTTAAAATTAAACTTAGTTATTAAATACAAAAACTGAAGTAAAACTACTGTACATGGGTACAAACTACTGCAGATTTTTGCGAGACATTCTTTATAATGCATTTAATTCTAAATTGAAACCTTTTAACTCGAAAAAGTTAATTTTATGTAAAAAGAAAATTCCTTAAGCATTATATAAGTAGGAAATATTAAAATCGCGTTTAAAATAAGAAAGCTACGCTTGTTTAAAGTAGAAATTGCCTCATGGGTTACAACTACTGTATCCTTTGCGCTGTATATTTAAAATTAATTAATTAATTAATTAAAATGAAATGTATCGTAACACGGTTCCTACTGATATTTATTTATTTGAATTTTATCGGAACGTTTGACTGGTTTGCGCCTTTTATGTTGCTTTGACTGGCTTAAGAATAGAAAAATGTAAATTTGTAGTCTCATCCTAAATATCAAAAAGCAAACTAAGTAGAATAGCTCGTTTGACAGTCGACACCAATAAAACCAGAAGTTGTAATAAAGTCGAAGCAGACCTCGTCTTAAGTAGCGAGCACATACGTAATGGGACCTCAATGCTCAACCCACTTGGAGTGCGCAACTGGAATCATTTGGCCAAAGAACGAAATGGGAAATTTCTATGCTATTCAGGTATGCGGTAGAATTCTTAAATAAATTGACGCAAGCCCTTAAATTAAATGGTTGAATTTTGGTTCAGTTATCGGGATTATTACGATTTAATGGGTAATGGGTTCCCTAAGTTTGATTTTTCAGCGTAGGTACTCAAATTAATTGATTGTGACAAGAAATGAGAATTTTTTTTAACAAAATGCAAAGTTAAGTTCTAAAGCTTGTATAAAGTTTGTCATAATTAGGAAATGAGAATTGTTTTTAAAATTGTAGGTAACTATCAGTACTGATTGGATTAATCAGTATAAATAGTTACCTACAATTTTAAAAACAATTCTCATTTCCTAATTATGACAAACTTTATACAAGCTTTAGAACTTAACTTTATAGAAAGGATATCCGCAGCAACGATTCTCTACTCAATTTCGAATCCCACAATATTTTGAATAAAAAAAGTGCAACTGGGTGCGAAACTCAAATTTAGTTATAAACGATTAAACTTGTACCTTCACACACAGATATAGCGGACTACGCTTTTATCATTCTCCATGCACACACACATACAATATTAAAGTAAAGTGATATAAATCCCCTTTCAACCTAGTCAATCTGAAATAAGTCCTATCTTTCACACTACTCGAACAAAAGTCACTACTCGCTTGTGTTTGGCAATATAATGCACAAAAGCCCAATCCCATTGTATTACCTTCACATTCAGTTGAGTACCAAGTACTCTATACCGTACCATGGCAAAGAAACACCAACAATAGTAGTTCTCATTCTTCCCCCAAACTCAATTTCTCACCGTGAAGATCCACTTTGGAGTATAGAATCCCTTAAGCTATTTGCCAAGGACACAACTTTAACTTGGTGTTTCCTTGTTGCTGCCATCATCCTCATCGTCGTCGTCGTCGTCGTCGTCGTCAGAACAGAACGGTAAGAAGACAATAAGGAACGAGTATAGCCGTATGGTTAGTTTCTTATGGAACTCTGATGCAGATGCACTATCTGTGCCTGCTTCGGTCCATATGGTAGGTTTGTGTCCATTACATGAGGAAGTTGAGCCATTTACAACAATAGACAGAAGATATGTATCTGCAGGGGATGATCCTTGACTTTCTATTTGTTAGGTTGGGGATATTTCATTCCACAGATGCGAAAAGGACTTTAATATGCTCGTAGGTACTACCAAAAGTCCGCAAAACTTTATCAATTTGATTTTGTATTTTGTTTTCCATTTGTTGTGATGCGAAGAATGGCTTTTCTTATATCTTCTAATTGTATGCATATGTGTGTGCTGAATGCAATGCAGATGAGGGAGGTAGAAAGTTTTCCGTATTTTTTTTTTTTTTTTTTTCTGTCGAAGGGGGAATCGTGAAGATATTCAAGATACTCGTATCTCTTCAAGTGGTTGCCGATGTACGTAATGCGCAAAGTGAGTTTGACAGCAACAGTCTGGTTGAAATGTGAAGCAACTTAATTCTGCAACTGTAAGAAGAGAAATAGTTGAAAGAGAGATACGACTTCCAGGCAGCAACTTAATTGATTGGAAGAGCCTATTGGTGCGCTGCCTAATATTCCATCAATTACGGAAAAAAATTTCAGTGAAATGTGCGAGGTCACAGCCAACAACATGAATTGAACTGAGTGCAGCGAAATTTTTGGTTCTGGCGAAGGCGCGTGAGCTTAGAGTTAATCAATTTGTGGACTGATTCGGAGTTTGTGTTGTGTTGGCTGGCAATTCATTCGAGTGTTGCAGCCATTTGTAACTAGAAGCGATTTAAGAAAACAACGTGCAACTGGAAACGTTGAAGAAACTCTTTTCCAAACGCATGTTGAACAGGAAATAAAAGAGTGACATTCTGATTCCTAAATTCCTTGACCAAACAAAGTATACAAGTGAGGCACATCTTTTTGCCGCCCCTATTATGTAAGGAAGCTTTATTTTTAACAAAATTACCTTTGAAATTTGTTAATTGCAGTACCCATGACTGAGATCATAAAATCTATTATAAGTGCTGTCAGTCAATAAATTTGTTTGCCACACTGTAAATCACTTTTTGTGTACGATACGTATTTGTATTAGTAGCAAGCCCCGAGGCATGTACCTACTCGTAGCTACATAGAATGTTCTGAATAAAATTACTCAGCAAACTTAAAATAAAAATGAAAAACACAAACTCAACTTGAGATCCAATTTTCTTACATTTGTGTGACTTTTATTTTCCACCATCTTGATTTCGTTGTTTGAACTAATTGTATGTGTTGGCAAAGTTACGCCATAATTGCACTCGAGAAGAATTTATGATTGCACTGCTTGCGTGCTGAGAGTGGGGTTACGCTTCTTTTACTCTGGGTAAATGACAAAATAACTTCGTTAACGCAAGTGAGTTGTTAGAGAAATTCAGTTTTGAAGTTCTTTGAGCGGATATTTATGTCCTGTGGCGTGTATGGTATTTTAATTTGATTTCAAAATTATGAACAACAAAGACTAAGTTTGCTTAACGTAAGCATAGACATTTTGTATAGTGACTACATGTACACATGGAGGTAGTAAAATATTTACCAAAAGATTAATTTTGCTTTGGCGCATCTTATATTAAATACGTATAGACTTACATTCAAGGAGTTGTCCCAACAATGAAGTAGACACTGAGGACGTGTCCCATCATCTATTACCTCTTTTGATGGTTATGGTACCATTAAAAGTCCTCTAAACGTCATTCGATTTAGTACTAAATCAATTTTAAGAATGTTAGGTCAATCACCTTTTTTCGAACTTATTGTAAACTATCAGATGAATTTTTCAAACCTTTATATACTTACGTTATGACATTTGGGAGTAGGTACTGACCAAAACAATAAGATCAAGCATACAAGCTGCCAGTGTGAGGTTTGAAGAAGGAAAGTACACGTGCGAATATTGCATGTCCTTCACTTGGATGTCAAAACGTGCTATGGAATCCATGCGATCAGGTAGGCTTTCTCTCAGCTAGTTCCATAATGAGATACGTGGATGAAGTGTGACATGTCTTCTCTGCCCATATGAAGACTGCGGATGATTTAGAATCGACAACAGGGATCTCACTGTAATGTCTGATTCTCTTTGATGACTTTATTTCAGTGGCACATCTCTCACAGTCTGGTAGTGTTTAAGTTAAATCGCTTCAAACTAATCCTCGTGGATGAGTTCGATGTTCACGTACTCCTTCATTCGCCATTCATAAATCGTATATGTTATGTACCAACTCCATATAGCTTGGATGTAAATCCGCTTTTACATCATTCATGAACAACTGTGAAGTTTATAGCCTACCTCCAAATAAAAAAACTTTTAATTTCCAACACATTTTCCATCCCACAACGAACTTCAAACGAACTTCCACGTATTTAGGTCATTCCAACGAAATAAAAAAAAGGTAACTTCCTGGAGTGCTTCTTTTTGTTTGTAAGCCGATCAAATTAACCGAATATCACCATTTTATATTTAATGCATGGTGAACATCCCCCATAGTGAAATATCGTTCTAGCACTCTGAGGAGTGATTTATTTATTGAACCCACTGCACAGAATACGAACTGATGGCTAAAATGGTAAAAACACAAAAAATAAAAGAACACTAAAAATATATGCAGTTGACAAGCCGATTTAAAAATTTATTCTGTGTTGGTATCCCCGGCGTGTGTTTTCCGCAGAAACATTTCACTTTTGCTGGCTTTTCAGTTAACTGTGAGCGCGAAAAAAGTGAATGTATACCCTGCGGATGATGTGGGTGCGGTTCTCCAACGCGGCTATAAATTTGATGCGTTCTGTTGATTTTATTGATTACTTACTCCACCTCCCAACGGGACCGCGACATTTATCCAAACTCTGTGCCGAGCAATTAGCTAAATGCGTCACCAAACTATTAAGCATAAAACTTTCGAAAGAGATCGATACCCACGGGGGCCTAGCAGTGCGAACGGTCAGCGTTACCAATAGCTCCAATGTGGGCATATGCATAAATTGTTTGTATTTTTCATTGTGTTAAATATCTGCTGTTGCGTCACAGTTTGCGAAACAATTCTCGTGCGTGGGGGCGCCATTAATAAGGTGTTAACAGAAACGATTCTTGCAAAGGCTGGCAAAGGACCTCCCCACCGAATATGAAAAAGCAAGTGCGCCGCTTAAATCTGTCATGTAAAACAATTATTGTATGTAATGGGAATGGCCACCACTTTGGGGAGCGGTTCTAACGAGCCACGAGCCATATACGAGTCCGTACGTGATTTGCATTCTCCCGAAAAGAGTAATCTGCCCGTGTCCGTGTCCATCTCCGAGGGAAGTACAATCATTTCACTTGTTTTTTCCTAACAAACGATTTATGAATATTCATGATGGTGTCCGCACACAAATTACGGCCATGTTAAGAGTGGTCGTGTATAACCCGATTTGCAGAAGGAAAGAAGACCGCTTGCATTACAAAAGCCAGCTTAATTAATATTTTAATTACTGCCAGCAATTAAGCCGGGGGGTGTCAAATGCCTCAGTCTAAATGGTTTGAGAGTAATGACGGCGAAATGTGACTACTGCCGATGGGGTCGATTTGAGTCGTATATATTATATCGCCGCACACCTAACTCGTCTCACGCAGAAGGGTTTTATTACCACCGAAGTGCCGAAGTCTTATTACAAAGCCAAGAGGGTTGTCGCCGAGTTCTATTACAAACATCAGATTACCAATGCGATTACAGGGACGAGTATTGCGCCTGCAATTGCTTGTGAACGTTGATTAGAATGTATATCCTTTTCGAACAATCAGGAGGACCAACAACAATAACAGTATACTTGAACAAAGCCGATGAGAGCTGAAATTTGATTTGTTTAATGGAAGGAAGTTGTGTTGAAATTGAGTTGAAAAGGAAATTAAATTTCCCATGGCGAAGCTGAACGCCTTTGATGCTAGCCAGTCAGCCGAGTTGTGTGCTAAAAGCTTATTCTCTCAAGGAGAACGATGATAAATAGTAGGAGTAGGTATCGGCGCCGAGCGGTAGATGGCGTATATTTTTTTATTTGTTAAGTTTTCATTTCCATCAACAATCAAGACGAATAGTTGAAAAATTAAGTCCATTGCTTTAATTGTGTTTTATTTTGTTTCGGTCATGGCGGCAAGATTAATGGGCTCGCGGAAGTTTCCCAAACGGGATACACACGAGTTTTACGTTAATGTTGATGGAGCTGAAATACTAAATACTTCAGCTAGAGTCAAATTGATTCAGATTAATGGTTTACGAGCGTTTCGCATTTGATGATAATCTTTGGACTTTCGAAGATTTATTAAGATTAAAGTGTTTTGCCAGACCATTGGTCATGTTTGTGGTCTGCACAGCGCAGATGTTGCGTGGAAGAGGCTTCTGCATAAAGTATTCAAAACGACGATTATATGCCGTCTTAGCAAACATTTGAATGGCTGTTAAGGACGGTGTTTGATACACTCAATTAAGACGTAGTATATAAGGTCTACCATTTCTAATTTATTGAATTTGGGAAAGTCCCAAGCCTGCGGCTCTTGTAAAATGGGACCCTTCAAAATGACGACCAGTGACTATTATCGAAATTTACTTTAAATTATAGTCACCACACGGTATATTTGACTCAATTTTGTGTCGATAAAGGCTAACTATTGAACATTTTTGTTACCATTACGTCTCAAAGATACAAAAAATGTCCTTGACAGTAAGATATCAAAACACACAAACACTGTGAATTTGCTGTTTAACAGATACGCGAAGTGACTGCGCGCACAGTCTGAATTGTGACTACCGAGAGCGACTGTAATATTTTCGGTTTTTTTTTTTTGCAAACAATGTGCACACATACTACAAACTTATGGCTACTGTAGGTGTACAGGGAAGAAGTTGGTACAGCATTTATACTCCCACACGCAACAATACATACGCCTTTTAATGATGGCGTGCAGGAAGAATTAATTATATGACACTCCTTATCAAACGCAAGAGTCCATATAGGGTGGCAGAGAAAAAAAGAAACATTGTCAATGGTTTAATGATGAACAATGAATTTATCGGGATATGTAATTAAGAGACGTCATTATTTTATGATATGCAAATCTTTTAATGAGTTTTCCTTCTAAGTATTTATTTCCATTTTAAACATTGTATTGAAAATTATTTGCCGTTGTGGTGTTCCTAATATCGAAACAAAAACTTTTGATTGTACTTTTACTGTTTGCACTGCGCTGCTTTCCGACGTTTCAATATAATAGTAGGAGAAAAATGAGAATGCTTTCTGATTTTGCTACATACTTTGCAGCAAATTAAATTGGAAATAATTAATGAAGTGTGCAATAATTAAATTTCATTGTAAAAATAGTGAAAATATAAAAAAAAAACAATTTCTAACTTCTATCATTCACATAATATCAAATGTTATGAATATATATTAATAAATAGCATGTTACATGAATATGTAATTGTAATAATGCTAGAAATATCATAAACTTTCTACACCGATTTAGTAGACCAATTTTTCTTTGGCAAGAAAATATTCCCATATGGACAACAAACGTTATATTTATTAAGTTTTACCTCCGCAACATTGCTTAGTATATTTATTTAACTTTATTAAGTCGCTTTTAGCAAACCAGTATAGCAGTACCAAAAATTTGAGGCGAATACATTTAAAATTTGCGAAACCGTTTCTTATTATTTTCACCAATCTTTTGTTTTGAATGTTCTCATACTTTAAAAGTTAGAATTCAATAAAATGAATCATTTAAATATAACGACTGAATAATAATGCACGTGTAAAAAACTAGTTATAGAAAACTGAAAAGAAATGTGTGTAGATATAAAATTGGTTCATGCAAAAAACCGGAAACAAACGTAGTTTCTAATATGAGGGATATCTTGAAAAGAATGACAGGTAATGCGTTTACAAAAGATGTGGTCTAGTGTTTTACCTCAAAAATTATTTAGTACAAAAGCTTCAACAAAATTAAATATTTTTCTAAAATTATTAAAAATCAAGAAGTCAGAGGTAGCAAAACAAAACAAATCAATCTATTAACATAAAAGCCCAGTAGATATGAATCTATTTTCCATTTATTGCCCAGTAGAAATAGATTTCTCTTCCTCTTCTTCGTCGTCCAAATTACACGAATCGCTAGATTTACTGTTCAAAGTAAGATATGTATATACCAATAAGTTTTTTCGACCTCTCGAAAGTTAGAAAAAAAAAAAAAAAAAAACTCTTTCGATCTGTGAGCAGTGAGCAGTTTGAAAGCCAACTCGTAAAAGGTTTTCATATTGTTTCCCTGTGGTGCTGCAAAACACTTCTGGTTTTTTAATTCCTTTTTCGTAAGGGCATTTGCATTTTTATGTATAATAATTTCTCACCAATTCCATAGGATCGTCCACTTCGTTAGCAGAAATATCCCTGTCGATAACGTCGATTTCCTCTAACTCAAGTTCTTTTCACTCAGCTAATTTTTCAACATATGAAGGCTTAAAACGTTGACCACAAAATGTAGGATGTGTTCCTAATTTCATTTGCGAATCTTTGGAAACAATTTACTGGTACCTAGTCAATCTGCTGACTGCAGTGTTTTTTTTTTTTTTCAAAGTTTGCTTACAAATATTGCAAAATGCTATTGATTTTTTTCCCGATTTAAGTAACGGTCGTGGCATTTTAATTAATTTTATTGAAATTACAGTTCGCTGTGAATTAACAAAGAAAATTTAAATAAAGGTGTGTACTTAACAGAAACTTGACGCGAAATGACTGTCTGTCAAAAAAACTGCATATTTTATAATTGTTTTACATTTTTTACATTTTTACACGTTATTTACACAATTTTTACGTAAAAAATGTAAGAAATGTTTTTTTTTACACAAAATCGCCCATCAGTGTGATGCACCCTGTGCTCCTACCTAAAGAAATAAATTATGGCAGGCTAATGGCCGTTTTCTGATTCTAATTGGCCCCCATCATCAAAAAAAATAATCCCTGGACAAATAAAAGTATCTTCTAAATAAAATTGAATGTAATAAATTCTGAATATTTCCTGACCGCGTGAGTTTTTGCCACTACAACTATTGATATTTGTGGTAAAACCGATTTCCGTTTGAATATTTCGCATTCTGGTACAAAGAAATGCAATTATTAAATTACAATATTACCTGCGGTGCCATTTTCATGGTACCCCATTAAAGGGGAAAACGCAGGTAGGGGCTTTGGGGGTGAGCTTTATAACAACTACAATTTAAAAGTCAACATTTTCTAGCCCTGCCAACAGTATATAAAACGCACTTTCCACGGTTTTACCATACCACTGCACCTCGTCAGTTTAATAAGTTACACGCTCAAAAATGGCTCTAACAAAGTGCGGTTTTTAAAATTAACCGTCTCTGTTGAAAAACACAGAGTATTCGTTGTTAAATAATACACCATAAAAAGGTAAAATGCATACGGTTAAAAATAACACACTTTATCAGTTGTTTAGAACCAAGTTTCTAGATAAATATCAACCAGCTGGTTAAATCCAACAAAGTTAGTTTTTTATTTACAACAAAGACAAATTGATAAAAGGTTGTTTTTAACCGAGTTTCGTTAAACAAGTTGACTCGGTTATTTTTAATCCACTAACTCTGTAGGAGCTATATTAACAGTATCACTTGGTAGTTTTTAACCGAAAGTTGGATGATTTTAAATAAGCGATTTTTCTGCGTGTACCTGATAACCCTAGATGTGACATGTGTGAGATCGAAAACTGTGTATTGATTTAAAAATGTCTACTTTCTTCTAATCACACTGTACATACCTGTTGTCTTATTTTTACTTTGTTTGGATTTTGTTTTCTTTTTTGTTATTTTAATTTTTTTTTTAATTTTTTGCTTTGTTTAAAAATTAAATTTTAAAAAAATAATCCCGCCATTAATGTAAAAGATTTACCCAATAAAATAAAACGTCATTTAAAGTAGGTATTTAAAAATAAGTGATTTAATAAGAAAAAGAAAAGTAAATGAAGGAAATCGATGAGTGCACAGTGCCGGTCGTCGCTTAACTCCCCGTTCTTGTCTTACGCACTCTCGGCTGCTATGATTACGCGATTCACCGCGCTCTCACCAATGCTGCCACCCAAATAAATTATCCACCTCTAACATATTTCATTTGATAGGTACAATCTAATCATGTCATCATGACAACATGACAAAATACATTAAAAATCTGAACTTTAAAATGTGTAGGTATACATTTATTTAGTTTTAAGCTGCTTTGATATGAAATAAAATATTATAATGGACATCTGCTTATGGGGCAGACCACACCTCATATGGAAACACAAAGCGCAACAGAAAAACATGTTTCGTTTCCGATAGCTTGACGGACCCTTATGAAAATTAAACACTTTTCCTGAAATGCAGGAACTGCGCTTAAACTTTTAACCTAACCAACAATTTCTACTTGGGAAGTTGTCTATACGCAGACAAAAAAGCTAAGCTCAAATGTCACAATGAAAACCAAATCTTATCTAAATAAATAAAGTTCCTACATCTGTCAAAAGCAAACCTAATGAGGACCATACCACCATCTGTCAACGACTGATAAAAGTGCCATAGAAATCATTTCCAAACGTGATAAATTACGGTCTATTTCATGCCCACTCGTATATCTACGTATGCACTCTTATTCCGTGTCATCCTTCTGCTTCTGCACCCTCGATTATGAGCAATTGAACACCATCAATGGACGCCAACGATCTACTTGACGCTGGGCGTAATTTTTATTTCCACATGACTCCACCAAATGACCTTGTGATTAATTCGATTACATAAAAGCTGATCATTGCCGTTGATTCCCTTTGATTTCTTTTCACAGATGATGATGTGACTGATGTTGATGATTATGACCATAATGACTGTGGTTGTAAATGAGGCGCGCAGACAGCCCAGCATCTAGCATCAGCACCACCCATCATGATAGGCGTTGTTGGTTTTGATAAATTTTTATTGCGTCAGCAAATAAATTTCCACCCCACACACAGGGCACACGCACACTACACACTCAGGGACAGACCACAGATAGGAATGTTTATATACGAGTATCGATGTGCGTCTATCGGGAAACGTTAATGAGCTTCCGTTCGTTATGAAAGCAAAATCCTGTGATTAATTGTTCTATCGACAGGCAGAGCATCATCTGTGTTGGTCTTCCGACTATATATCGTACCGATTTCATTGGGAAGTTATTGGCTTAGCTGATCAGATACATTCACATGGATACGACGACGCACAGATAAACAGACTACAGAGTGCCATCATAATTTTGCTTAGTTCAATTTCATTTGCTCATTTATTTGGAAGAGCTTATGCCACTCATCGAGGTTATGTGCGGTTGGCTATCGCTTTGTTGTTGGTTCTGTGAAAATATTTGTGGCTTCATTGTCCCGACTCGAATTGAATAACTTCAGGTTAGAATGTCAGAAGTTTGAGCACCTTGGTTCCGCTTTAATTAATCACGAGATGGGTTGCTTTACGGTATCGAGTGACACAATTTGTGCTGGCTTTTGAGTTTGGTTTCGAACTGAAAGATATAATCGGGGAAGGAAATGGAATGTAAAATAAGTCCGGGCGGCAAAACGTCGAAAAAGGGGGCTGTTTCAATATTCAATTCATTCAATCGTGTATAATGGATTACGAATGGACGCCTTGAGCACCGGCTGTGGTGGATCACAAATCGTCCGTTCACAGTGGTGGGCACATATACATGTCTGCGACCAGGTACAACTAATCGCATTTACACACAGAGGCATACATTATACTAACGGTGTATGTATGTGATGCATTAATATTTTCATAAATGATTAATTGCGATGAGCGGAAAATCTGTAACGTGGGGTAGGAGATCAATGATGGGAATTATTGTGCTTACCTGTATGGCTGCATGGTGTGGTGCTTTGAGGCGAGCACGATATTAAAAGGCTCATTTGTGGTCGATATGCAAACCAATTATTTATGAGAATGTTTCTGGTCGATGAATGGATGTTTGATGGAAGTAGGTTTCTGTGTAAATTCAAATAGCTGTGGCAATGTTTATCGGTGGACTCGTTCATATCTTGTTGATCGGAAGTCTGCTTTAATTTTTTATTATTTGTACAGTGTTAAATGTTATAGATCGACAGAGCCTTCACTTAACACGTTTCCATCAACTCTTCAGGAAGTATCCGGTCGTCAGATTCAGGTCCAGAAGATCTAAAGAAGGATAATGGCAGGGAAGCCACATGAAATGTCACTTATAATGTGAAATTTCACCAAGTAAAAGCCCAAACCTCGATGCAGCGTTGCCGTTTGGGCCCTTTTTCAGCCTCAGAACCCTTGGCCCCCACTTTTTGAAAAATGGTCACAATGGTCACTTTTTCAGTTCAAGTAAGATTTTACTCTTTATGGAACGAAAACGAATACAAATGAAGAGAAGTGTTTCGTAAGGAATAATTTGTTTGTTGTTAAAAACAAATGTCTTTGTTTTCTCTTTTTTTTTGCTTAAGTATTACCTAGTATTTTATGTGGAGCCCCTTTTTCGGTTTGGGTCGCTTTTTAGTCCCCGTTCTTAAAATTTCCAGCGGCAACGCTGCCTCGGTGACGAACGCATTTAGCCAAGCAAGAGATAACATAAAGACCAAACTGAGAGAAAAGCTGAGTCCGACACTTATAATGTCCCATTGCGAATAAGGTTCAATGAGGAAGCAGATTCTAGCCGTCCTGTATGATAGCGAAGATTCTATTGTTAAAAGACAAAGCTCCAGGAGCTGATGACTTAACACTAATCTCCCCAAAACTAGAGCTGATGTTTTTGTAGGCAGTATGAACAAACTCATCGCGAAAGAAATTTGAGACTTCTTTGGTCGGTTCTTAAGTAGATTCTTCCCTTAACTGGGACAGCTACAGAGGCATTGGCCTCCTTAATATCGCATACACGATTGTTCCAGAAAAAAAACTGCGAATGTCTTCAAAAAATTGCCAGGTACCGGTAAGGTCCGAATCAGTGAGGTTTTAGACGAACTCGACATAACTATGGCGCCATAGCTACTAAGTAAGATAGTCCTTCTTAAACTCTGGTTTTACCATCGGAAATCGAAGACAAAAACTTTTTCGATTTGAGGTGCACTTGTGCTTTTACAAAATGTTAAATGCCCCTGCAGTCTGCACACCCATCAAAGATCAGTACTAAAAATCGTTCTCCAAAATCCGTTAAGCGAACCGGACCGAAAACTTTGAATAATTATTTTCTCCAAACGAATAAGGAGGTCATATACAAATTCCCAATGCCTTCCATGCAGTAAAACACGATTTCCTCCACATACCTACAAAACTGAACAGTATGAAGTATAGATCAGTATAGCCTCGTGGACAATATAATATACTCAACAGGAATTTAACATAAGTGCAAATTATGACGTTTAGCATTATTAGAAGCTAAGGTTTTTTTTTTTACAGGGCAGTAACGTGTCCAATATAAATCTTAATGGATGTTGAGGTAGATTCAAAAGAAAGAAATTAAATTTCATTCCGCACGCATAAAACTCCAAACACCCACTCATTGTTATAAGTATAACTGATGGTGGCCGGGAGAAAATGACAACGCACTTAGCGACTTAAAATTTCACAGCAAATACAACATTTTATTTAAGAATTTAAAAACACTTTTGCCACATCTGGCAATCAAATTTGTCCACTTTATTTCATTTGAAATTCTTCCCCGCCATCGCGATGAAAAATAAGTGCTCTAAGGAATCCTGACGTTCAATATATATAATTTTATATAGGTATATAACGTATGCCTTCCTAAATATTTCCTCAGAATAGGGACAGGGAAACCGAGCTGAAATATGGCCCTCGTTTGCCTTCCTTTGCTGGTGTTCTTCATGTCTACAACGTTCCTTAGGAACTATACTATCGAACCTACATCGCTCTGTGTCTATCTATGTGCGAGTATAATTGTATAAACATTTCTAAAAGAAGAGACAAATTGTGCACACACAAAATTAGATGGTGAAAAGGAGCAGACAAATTTTGCTTTTTCTCTAACGATTGTTCACTTGAAAGAGAAATAAATTTAATTCACTGCAATAGATCGAAAGCGTTATATAGAAGAGGATGTGACGCAAAAAGATATTGTCCTGGTGGAGAATTTTAAGAAAATGTTACGAGCGCCATGGACAAACAAAACAGTACATCCGATGCAAAGGAAAAAAGACAAACAAAAATGGAAAACAAAAAATGTTTTCCGTCCTGCAGCAGTAGGACAGACATCGGCCATACAAGAATGACAAAATGGTGCCATCTGATATTATAACACTGTTCAGCGACAGTTATGCTTCCTTGTATGCGACGTTTTGTGGCAAAGTTGCTGTTCCCAAGTGAACGCCGTTTAATAGAACATGAAATTCAATCGAAGCTAGTTGAACGAGATGCTATGAGGAATCAAGGGATAGCCCTTGTGTTTTTTTTTTTTTTGTTTTTTTGTTTTTTTCATCTCCTTCTTTTGTGGTCATTGATCTAGATAGAGATTGCTTTGGGAGATTATTCAATCTTTCCTCTGGTTCGCTTTCATATTAAAGATGATTGGAAAAGTTTTTCACATTTTGCCCGATCGATTTTTGTATAGAAGATAGATACAGTTTTCAAATATAACAAAAATAAAACAAAACAGAAACCCGCCCCGAAGAGAAATCATAATGTTACGGGTAAAGTTGGTAATAGAGGCTGATTTAATTTTTTTTTTTTATTTGAGAGGGAGAAACTGTTCTTCTACATTGGCATTGCTTATCATGCAAACTTTGCTGGTCAAAGCGTTAAATTTGAAAAAGTTTTCACAGCTTTGCTTGTATCTATCATTTTGAAGATAATTTTCATCGCTTTTCACAAGTCTAAAAACAATAACCAAACATTTTGTGCTGCGAAATTTGAGTGTCAATTAAATTATATTGAACGAAAAAATGGGCTTTGATGTAGAGATGATTGGACCACGTGCGATATCACTTCAAATTAATAAAAACAAAAATATGGGAACTACCCCTGATGAGTTAGGAAAGGTGACGGAGGTACAAAAGTTCACTTGAGTATACCCCGCAATAGTTGTAATGGATGATGATGATGAAAATTTTGTCAGATACCCTATTGTTAGTGCCTATTGTTGGTGCAACGTGTGCTTACAGCCTTTAAACGCTACTGAGAGTAGCTATAGCTACTGAGAGTAGCTATAGCAGTTGTTTGTGTTTTCCAGCGGATTCGTTTCGGCAGTCTCATCAACTTTCTAAAGTAAAAATGACGATTGAGGACATTCGCTGTTAAATTTAAGAGTTTTTCCATAATCCCTGAAAATGACTATGCATATCAGAAATCTGGAGAATAATAACGATTGCCAATTGGTGTTTCTTAAGGCTGAAAAAAGCGATCGAATGGCGAGTACGGTCATGTCAAGAGCCACTGTGCATACTCTTTTCGAATTGACGGGCTTGGTAGCGTTTGTTTTGGGATGATCAGATAAGCTTTAGAGCTGCAAGAGGTATTGGTCATCAACGCCTAACATGACTGATTTTAATCCAAAGCAATTACTAAAGGAGGGGGTAGATGTTAGAGGACCGCACTCAACTTGAAATACATTAATGTAAAAAGTTTCCCCAAAGTCAGGCGTATTGGATGAGCCTAAGGTATGTTTAATGTTTAAAAATGTAAGTATTTTAAGAAAATCTTATAACGAGAGAAGGATGACTTATTGAGGTGCCTTCACTCATGGTATGGTTTAATAAAAATAAATTTGTGTAAGAGCCTTTCAACTACAACTTGGAAAGCTCAGCGACAAAAGTGCATTTTCACAGCTTCACAAGTCTTTTGGCACATAGTCGCGAAGCAAGTTTATCCTACGCCCTATACTGACTCAGACTAGATAGGAGCGGGGGCTATTTGGCCAGTTATATTAAATTTCAAATTGATCAACAGCTTTGTCCCTCCCAAATAGATATTTTGACATTGAAGATCAGTTAAGATCAAGGCGAGCTATTATGAGCTATGGATAGTGGACGCGAAACTATATAATATGTGTCGTACAGCTGCTCAGTTGAAATTACATACTACTCATTGAGGATATTTGAAATTCCATCAATCAAAAAATGTATGATAAAAATTGCTTTCTTGCCTTCTACGAAAATTCATCTCTACTGCTGTCATGCAGGCGCCTCTGTAGTTATGCTCAATTTTTTGTTTGTTTCAGTATTAGCTTAAGAATTTGTTGCTATGCTAACACAATAATAATAATCGCCTTTCTTGTGGTCCATAGTACATAGAATTTGGTTTTGAAAAAACTTCGTATAGAGTACAACTAAAGAGTCAATGCAAGTGGATATTTTATAATTAAATGCTATTCCTAAAGTAGGGTCTCTCCCACCCAGTGCCAATAGAAGCCGGAAACAACTGTGTAAGGCGGTTGCGGTAGGTTGTATGTAACGCTCCCTAGACATTCTAATAGCAGCGTATTTTTCATCAGTCTGTTTTACTTTTTAAGAAGGTGCAAATGCAAGTAAATAGTTAAAATAGTTCCTCCTGTTGCAAAAAAGTGAATCCTTCTTTATATTTTTATGCAAAAACACACACAACAAACAACCATATACCATACCGATATCGACCTTTTTGCGTTCCCTAATCAGAAATGCAAATAAAAGTCACCTTCTGCTGTTCATTTCTTTGGCAAAACATTCCTCCCTGTTGGGAAAATTTAACACTTGAACACCTTTTGGGACGCATAAATAGAAACAACAATAAAAAAAAAATCCCAATAAGACAACACAACTGTTACTGATGGGATGATTATAGGTTTTTTTTTTGCACAGAGTATAGTTGCTCATACGCCCCTTAGAACATCCAAAGTTAGACGTAGCTTCTGTGGAGTAGGTATATCCGTGTCCTTACATCTATATCATGTAATCGGGTTAGTGGTAGTGTATTGTTCTGACTCAGTTTTTGCGTTAACTAATTTTGTGAGTTAACCTATGACTGAATCAATCAGAGTTTGTAGAGTTTCGGGGTCAAGGTTAACCGCCCAAAGTTAAAGTTAATCAACTCTACGGTATCCCTCAGAAAAATGTCAAAAATGTTAACTGAAAATTGGGCTCGGAAATTACCTAAACTTATTCAGAAATGAATTTAGTGGTAAGACAATGGGAAATAGCCCAGTCAAGTAGATTCAAAATATAGGAGAAAAATTCTAGTACAACATTTTCAACAACTCCCCGAATAAAAACTCCACGCGATGTTCACTTGACCCACATAAATCTGTTCTTCAAATGCGTTTTAATATCCCACTCACCTCACACCCGCTTTCGAAATTAAATTGAATGAGGGTTGCTGGAACTACAGGCGAGAAAAAAACATCACAAAATGCGTCTTATTCTCATCTGTGCAGCTGAAGAATGATTGAATTTTCTTCTAAGAGAATAGCGCCTGGAACAGGACAAAACGATCCCGAAACGTCGACATTTATTCGACTGTACACAAAGCAAAGGACGCACGAACACGTAATTATAGCTACGATGAAATAAAAACAAGAATTCATTCTGAAGGCGCAAGCACTGAAATCGATATTTTGTATCCTTAGAAAAAAATAATTCCAGGGACTAGATAAAAAAGATGAAGACAGAAAAAAAAAGGACAAACCGGAAATTATCCAAGTGGGTCAATTGTCTTTCGCATGGAAGCTAAGCAATATGATTTCACGAAAACGTTACCCTTGGATTTGTAGGATAACGGGTCGATGGTGGGAGTAGACTTAGTAATTTTGCCGAAATAGCTCCCACTTCCTCCTCCCGGTCGATCGCTGAAGTAAATGCGCCTTAAAGCGATAAATATTAATATTAGAATATTTAAATTCAATTTTAATAAATTAGTGTTTTTCTTGTTTTCTTTGTGTTAGTATTCTAAGCATTGTGTGGGGTGAAGTTTTTTCATTCGCTTCGTTTTTTTGCGACCCAATATTCGAATTTATCGAACATTAATTATTGTTATAGGAAAATAATTTCCAACTCAAATGGAAAACGTGTGTCCGAGGGGGAAATAATTCGATTTTTTTTTTTTAACGTAAAGAGTGCAGGTCCAGTAAATGGTTATGAGTTCTCGCTTGACTCTTAGAATTCAGGCTATTCGCGCATATGGCACAACTGAGTAAATTAGATTAAGCAATCGTAGCAAAATAGAGATTAGAATTCAATTTCAATTTCAACAATATCAGTATGCGTTTATAAAAATATTCAAACAACTTACATTCACTGAATTTTTAGATCATTACCTATGTACAAATCGCTTCAAGTAAAATATCCTCTTACCTGAAATGAGAAAGAAAAACATTTTAAATTTGTTGTCGTGATTAAGAGAAATTAATTAAATTATCCGACCATTTGTAAATTTTTTTTTAACAACCTACTGACAAATTTTGGATTGGCTGATAATATATTTGGTTGGTTATTCAGTTTGCCCAGCAATTACCCCCTCATGACTGCCTTTGGCTTTATTTTAGTCTTAAACAGTCGACCGAAATCAGTTGTAATGTAAAAATAAAAAAAAAACTCAAATGAAAGAAGGCGAAGAACCACAATCCATCTGGCCATATTCGCAGACAAGCGAATACACTACTCCTGCTGGTTGGCAGTGGAAAACTACATGGAGCATTTAAGGATCCCAACATCGAGCAGTGTGCTTAATAAAAATGTTTATTTTCGTTTTTTCCTTGTTTCCATATTTGCTCTCGGTCTCTGCAACACCCACTCTGCCGGTTTGCTCGGTTTTTTTTTTTCGCAAACAACCGCTTTAATTAAATTTAGTTATTTTACACACGAGACTTCGAGTAGCACCGGAGCATGTTTTATAGGTTTAATTTGTGAAATTATACCGTAGGGAAATTGTGTTGTGATATGGTTTAGCTGGCACTTCATGTAGCTATAGGTGGGAACAAAAAAAAAAATCAATAATTTCTACAATGGGAATATTTTAGAATTTGAAGGACTTGAAGGCGGCATTAGAAAAGGTAATGGTGATTAAATCATTAAAGTCCAGCAATTCAAAACAAATTAAGATCTTATAAGATATTTAGAATAGTGTCACGAAAGACGAAAGACACAGCATTTGTCGCTCAAACAGAATTTATTTTCAATGTATTTGTATCAGTGTAAGTGAGTGGGTGTCTCCGTTTGACTCCAAAGTATGCGTGTACGATATTTTGACAGCAGTACATGTTGCGTACTGTGCGATGGGATCTGTTTCATAACCAGACCATGTACATAAAGAACGCATAAGTACCGACTGCGGTGAAAATACGTTTGTGGAAACGATTTGAACAGTTTGTTTGACAGAGACAGCTCACAGATGAGCTCATTAGATGTTTGGGTTATAAAAAACAAATGGCTTGGATTGCGGTGCACGCACGCATACCTGCTCATTATTGGCTTATGGACATATTTCGACAGCACACCGCCCGTTCAATCTACGACAGCGTCTCTATTTGAATTGCATGAAACAAGGTCTTTCGTATTCCACAAATAGAAAGCGATTTAACGATTCAATTTCGAATTGATTGCGTCGCAATGCAAGCTTTCGTTCTTCATACCGATTGCAGACATAACGGAGACCAGGTTTTCCATGTATCCTGCGCAAGGTGTTGAAATTGCTTTCCCTGCGTACACAATATCACTGTGAACCCAACCGAGTAAGCAATTTCGCGCTCTTCGGTTTAGTAGAAAGTCACGTTCCCTCTACCGAAGAGAGATGTAGACTAGTAGCTTGAGTGTACTTGCATAGCAGAAGAAGAACGAAAGAATTTGTGCAAGACATCCTTTATTACAACTGCATAACGCAGCAAAGCTTCCATTATGAATAAAGAAAAAAATCTTTTGTCTGTCATCGCATTAAAACATTGGGGGCTGGGAAATATTAATATCGAACGGGTTCACGAACCACACTTAATGGAAACAGTTTGTTCGTCAAGTTTATCTGTCGGTTGGAGCACATCGAAAAGCACTTCCACCACAGGCATTCGACAGCCTCCATCAAGAGCAGGCGACGCCAATTGAAAATTACTCCACAAGATAAGCTGCATACTAACAATAGTTTAAGCAGTATCAGAATCACTCACCTACAGCATAATATAGGCAGGTATGCCTTCTAGGTGTGAGTAGGTAATGGTGGTTTTATGATGCACCCGTTAGGCAGCCGGAAAAATCTCAGCGCCCATCCGCAGCCCACACAACCGACCCACCTTGATTCAATAATAAACATCCCAATTACCTTGCTGGATAATTTCATACACACGCCATCACTTCGGTTGTTGTCCTTCACCTCGCCGCTCTCGTATATGTTAATCCAGGCTACTAACTGTTCATTTGCTTGGTGTGTGTCCTGGGGAAACCCTCGAATTCATGGTGGTTTCCTGTTACATAACACATCCATGGGCAATAAATTTGCATTATGTGTGCTGTGTACGTGTACCCCATGTCCCTCATCGATGGACTGTAGTAAATTGGTGGGCGTACTCAAGGGCGGAATATGGGTGGTTAGTGACAGCTCCGCACATTGAGCGCGTTAAGTGTGGTGTACAGAAAGAATTCACCGCCATGTAAGTGCGTCTAGGAGCGTCGTATGGGATGAAGATACAACAACCCAACAAGATCCTCATTACACACACATTTGTGTGGTCTGTACATGATTTTGCTTTTAGCAAATTATTGATTTCTCGAACGTAAATCGTCGACTTAGCTCAGAGGGTTTGAGTTTCCTCATCTGTTGTGTGGTGTGATTGGCACTTTGCATTAGCACTATAAAAAGTACCGCAGGGCGAGGGATACTTTGAACTAACCAAAATCCAGAACAAGTTGAAAAAGTAGCTACAACACCTACTGTCCGGGGAAGGTACACAACACATGTACTCCCTGTATAGTTGACTTATATGGAGGTAGGTACCTATTTTTTATGCTTCGCTGTGGATTCCATTGTTGGAACTGTATAAATATGATGTACGTACGGGAAGTTGGACATCCCGCAAAATTGATTTTTAAGCTGGACATGCTTCGCCTACTGTTCGGGTTCAAAGTAGTTTTGTGGTTAGGAACTTGCAAATTAAAATCTTTCTAACTACTACACGGTTCGCCCATGGGCTTGAAATCTAAATTCGATCATATAACAATATCAAAAGATATATTGGCATGCAAAGCAAAAACGACATTGACTCAGATGCAAGGTTATATTTTGCACTGCTATAACACGAAAGAGACTTCGAGGCGCCAAGCCAATCAAGCTTTGTTGTTTATCCATACAAAGAAGTGAGAATCGAAAAAAGGGCACGACTGGGCCGATCGAAACTTAATTGTTTATCGTTGATTGAAAGTTCTTTTTCTTTTTATTTCAACACTTTCACCAAAAACTCACATCACATCACACTTCACACTTCACACTTCACACTATTATATAAAGAGGTAATGTTTGTTTGTAAGAGGTAATTTCCGGAACTTCTGAACCGATTTTGAAATTTGTTTCACTAATAGAAAGCTACGGGATAGAGTATTGCGAGTACGTATTACTTTATTTTTTTGACTTCTTGCACTACGTGAATGAAACACTGCGAAGCAACTTACGTGATAAAAGCTATACCTATCCTACCCATCTATCCATCCACTCTATATAAACTATTTCTGTAGTTTCTGTAGTGTCTAATTATTTACCACTTGCGGTTCACACGCTCAACCAATCGTAACAAATAGAGTGCCAATAAAAAGAGATTTTCTCTGTGCTTAATTTTGCTTAATTTTTTGGGTGCTTTTTTAAATATTAACAATTCAACCAGTGCGTTCTGGGTTTGTCGTTACGTGTATGGTAAAACATGGGGAATCTCCCACTTATTGGATCTATACAATGATGGTTAGAACCATCATTACTCACGCTTTCATAGAATGGTGGAGCAAAGTCACAGAAAACCGCCATTGTAAAGCTCAACAAGATACAGCGTCTAGCATGTCTAAGCATTTCCGGTGCTATGCGGACCTGTCCTACAGCTGCTATAGAAGCTCTAATAGGACTAACACCCCTCCACATTTACATAAAAAAAGTGGCAATACGCAGCTCAACGAATCTGTTGCAAATGAAGGAGATGGACATCGGTGATCACTCGGACCTGATGACCCTTCTCTCAGTGATTACAGAACTTGAAGTGATATGTGCGACAACAGACCGCCTGCCTCCCAAAAACACTATGTTTTAACAGAAGATTCTCCACGGAGATTACAAATAGAGAGGCGTGGGTAAGCAATAGCCCACCAAACTGTCAAAAAGACATAAAGTGGTATACGGATGGTTCCAAAATGGACTAAGGGGTCGGAGCCGGCATTTTCGGACCTAACCATACTGTCCCAATACCAATGGGAAAAAGCCCAAACGTATTTCAAGCAGAGCTCCATGCAATTAATGAGTGCGCAAGCCTCATCTACAACTCATGTATCAAAGGCGCAAATATCCATATATTCAGAGATAGTCAAGCAGCTATAAATGCCCTTAGCTCACTCAACATTGACTCCAAGTCAATCCTACACTGCTTCCATACCCTCCAAACACTATGGACCAGAAACAAAACCAAAATATGGTGGGTTCCTGGCCATGAGGGAATTGAAGGAAACGAAAAAGCCGGCGAATTGGCCAGAACAGGTTCGGAAACACCTTTCACCGGACCTGAACCCTACTGTTCAATCTCTGAATCCGCGGCAAATCTTGCTATAAAAAGCTGGGAACATAATAACTGTATTTCACACGGGGAAAGCATCCCAGGCCAACAACAGGCCAAAAAAGTTATTAAACCTTTCAAAACCCATGGCAAAAAAGAATCTAAATCTACGTAGGCACGATATCAAAAACCTAGTTGGCTACCTAACAGGGCACCAAGGTTTACGATATCACCTAAACAAATAACATGCACATGTTATGCAAATGCCCAGCCCTTTGTGGTATTAGAAGGAACTTCTTCTTCAAGGAAATAATAAGCCCAGAAGAAGTAAAGACATCCTCTGCTGAAAACATCATCAGCTACACTAGGAAGGTAGAAACTCTAATTGCCTAAACTAACTTTTCTGATCTTACGGCACAAAACATCTACTCAGGTCGATGTGCCTCTTATCGCAATGGCGAATAAAAATTAAAAAATAAAAAAATAGAAAATATTAACAATTGAAGAAGTTGAATTTTACAGCACTAAATTTCAACTATGTGGTTATGTGCAAACTATGCTTTCATTGTTCATGACCGTTCAAACGACGCCATTAAAGAGAGTCGACGGGCGAAGACAGTTACAGTCATAAGAATAGTGAATACATGACTCTACACACGTATTCACACTCATTCACAGATAGGAAATCTAAGAGAGAGTTTTATTTTCAAAATTTGCGGGGGAAATGGATAGGTGCGCGGGAGCGGTCTATCCGATAGGTGGCGCTGATGTTTATCCCCGAAACCACTCAACCGATTTTGATGAAATTTTGTGGATGGGTATTGTTGGTTCCAGTTTTAATAGTAAGCTAGTCTTAGGCCCGATAGTTCAAAATGAAAGGCCCGAGCTATACCGGGTGGGTACAACTATATATAGAAGAGACTGACGTCCGAGTGTGCACTCATAACTCGAGAATGGATCGTTCGATTTTAACGATTTTGGACTTTGTGGATTCGTATTGGCCCAAGGAATGCTACTTTTTGTCAATCCCGGTTACCTAAAAATACGCTTTTGTCGAAATTGTAAGTAGGTAGGTACATGGTGTTCAAAAACAACCAAATTTTAAAAAATCTCATCAGCTATTCGCATCTTAGCGAAAAACTGATGATATGCGCGGTCACGTCAACTTTGTCCATCTAAACTGAAAATATGTACGTTGGTTCAAGTGGTACGAGTCGTTTATCAACGTCTAACTTAAGCAGGGTATTCCCATAATATTAGGGATTACATATCTACAAACATTATATGCTAAGGTTGTAGCAAAATTTGTTCAGGTTCCGTGTTTGTTTATGCTGTATATAAGTTAACACCAGAAAGATTTTGTTTCCCCATCCGCAATTCTACACCAGCAAGATTTGTTTTCCTGCACGCGCATCTTCAATCCGCTAACTTCGTGTTATCGTAAGCGCATTCCAACATGTTCGCGATACGGTAACTGGAGAGCACCTGTGGGAACGAACGAGTCAGCACATCGGTGGGAACGAATGCCTCAATGCTGCGAGGAGTAGATTAGGTTTTAAGTAAAACACTTCATGTAAATTTAGTCTTAAGTTGGCATTTGAATAAAGAGGTTCTCCTCTAAAAAAATATTTTTTATTTATTTTTCGGTAAATATAAATTTAATTTATAGGCTTTAAAAGCAGACTAAAAAAAATAAGATTTCTCCATAAACAATTCCTCCCTGCATATTGCCCCCAGATTCCCCCCCGTTCACCCACAGGCGGACAAACGGACAAATAGACAGAATTCCAACAAAATTGATTAAAATCTTAAATTTGAGATTTCGTGGGAAAACAACAAATTTCTGCAATGGCGCTTTGGGGGAGGAAAAATTGGATATTCAGATCTTTCAGATCCCAATTCTTATAACCGAATGAAAATTGACTCCAACAATCATCTGCTGTCAACCCCAATTACTTTAAAGATATATAGTTAACTAACTTCCCAACTAACAAGAAGGTTCACTTGAATTAACACTTGTAGGTATGTACGGTAATAATTGAATTCCAATTCAATTAGTACAGTAGGGACAACTTTGTCAAGCACACCAATTAATGATTGACTCTGATTGGTAAAATAAATCTGGGAAATTATTTCTGGTTTTGATGGCTCCTGTAAAAGTTGAAACTGAAAGCAACGACAAAACATGAGAATTCAAGTGCATCCAACAGAGTTAAGAGGAAGTTGCCCAAAACTCGAATACAACATGAAATTTTTGCCCGACCTACAACCAGTATTAGTACTTTAATCGAGGACTATTCATCCTCAAATTGACTCGTGCTATACGCAGAGTAACCCTGCCAAACTTATACCTACTCATACCTGCCTCAATTCCCATTAGAATAGCTTTGAAATTCACAGCCAACCATAGGTAGCAGGGAGGGACTGGACAAACAATATAATCCCAGGGTCAATGAAAACGAAGCTCTACCTAAATTAAAAGTATAGAAAAAAATCCTGATCAGTATATCTGCAGGAATATTGATTTCGATACGAATTCATCACCGGGGGAGGCCATAGCATTATAAATACAGTGTGAGAATAAGTTGATACATCTACCCATTGCCGAAGAGCCAGACTGGGGAACTTAGCACACATAGCTCATGTCCACACGCAGTGAGATCATAATTTCGGAAACTCCATTGTAGCTTGGTGTGCTTTCATTGGTCGCTGACAACAATGCACAAGCAGAGATGAGCATACCAAGTAACTTTTGAGGGCTTATTTGCATTTTAGTCATCTGTGCATCCCTCGCAGAGACATACCTACTTCCGGAACAGTACCACTATGAGTATCCCCACAGGTATTTGTCTAATCACACACTGAAACTGAACTCGCACAATGTAGCTATTTGTGGGGTGTGGCAGTGCGAAAATCAAATTTAGATTCCGGATTGGATTAGTCAATTGCATGTGGGTATTTTCAATTTAATCTTTGGAATAGCCGCAGGCAAAGCGCTTTCAGAGGCTATTCCCGCGAATCCTTAAATCACTGTTTATCTTGCCGTATCAGTCTCGCGTGCACACTGACACCGATTTGTAGACACCATCGCACCAGCCGCGGCGTGGTGCGCAGCAAATCTTTCGCAAAATTGAGTTCATCAATTTGTTAACCTGTCAGATAAAACCAAACAAAAAACAGAAAAAAAAATAATAATTACATATACGGTGTTGGCCTTGTGTGGGTATGTAGCCGTCCGGACACCCCAGAATTATCACCTCACCATCATCAGCATTCATTCACGCAACGCGTTGTATTCGGTCGCCAATTTGACTTAAATCGATAAAAGCCCGTCTCATCATATGGCCTTCGGCCGTTTAAGTTAACATAAAAACGCTTCCATAAATCAATAGCCAGGGCACTGCATAAAAAATGTAGTAGAGGTGTGTGCCTGTCTTCTTGACTGCATATAAATGGTCAATGTCCCGGCGTGATAGCAGCGGTTCCATGGTATAAGCCCTTTGAGCTCCAGAACCCATTATATTCTGAATGTGTTAACGCTGAGGGTGGATCGGTGCAACCACTTTTGGGTACCCGCAATTATGATTTTATTTCGTCTGGCCGGTCCGTAGCGATAGTTTGTATTAAATTTGTTTAACGCATTTTGAAAACACGCAAGGATATGATGCGTTGGGAAAGATTATCGTATACCCTACAATGGTCGGAGAGGTCCACGAGTCATATAAATACATCCTTCTCAGGGAGCATAATAATATAAGGTCAGAAGTTAAACTGCTGCTATCATAGGTTAGGTTAGGTTGAAGTGGCTGTCGGCTAGACGACACACTTAGACCATTGTAAGGTCCCTTGTGATACCACATGAATCTAAAATGCAATTCTTCCTACTCGTTGAACCAATTGGAGCTGCTGATGAAGCGTAGGATATTCCGAATGTCTGTGTTTTTTAGATTTTTTTTTATTTTTAACATCTTTGTGAGAGGGCCGGACAAGTACAGAGGAGATGGAGAATAGTTTCTTCTTCCTCCTCGTCAAGACAGCTTCTGCAAAAATCGTTTGCAAATACGCCAAGCCTTGTTGCATGCCTGCCTATTAGACAGTGTCCTGTGACGACACCTATTGTAGCACTTATATGCTTCCAATTCATGGATATCAAGTATCTAGAACGTTTTAGATCCAGCTTTGGCCAAATCCGTTTTGTCGCTAGACATGTCGAGCCGGTTGTCCATCTAAGATTTGCTCTATTGATAGCATCCTGCTTTATTATGAGTTTACAAGTAGCGATTGGAATACCTAACGAATCCTTAACTGGAAGTGTAGGTAGTGTGGTTCCGTGTTTGGCGAGTTCATCAGCCTTGAAGTTACCTGGGATGTCTCTATAACCCGGCACCCAACAGAGGTGAATATTGAACTACTCCGTCATCTCTATGAGAGACGAACGAATTTGTAGAGACTGATTCCAGGCACTTGATAGCAGCTTGACTATCCGAGAATATACGGATATCCTTAGCAGATATCACGATTTCTTTCAGCCAAGATAAGACTTCTTTTATCGTGCTGCTTGCATAAGTGGCCAGTCAAAAAAGATAGTTGTTGGCAGAGCAACTTCAGATGCACCCGCTTGAGAGATAAATTCGTAGAGGTACTCCTCAACTGAATATATAGCTCGGATTATTGCGTCTTAATTTCCCTGTATTCTGGAAATATGTCACCTGGATGCTAGATTCAATATGATGCTGTCCTGCAGCAGGAATTTATTTTGGAAAATTTGTGGTGACGTTCGTTACTCAGCGGTTGCTTCTCAGGTTGGGAGCTTAAAGGTTTGAGGAATACCCCCGCTATAAGTTTTTCGGGGCATATGACATCCAAGCAATGACCTAAAGGCATATAGGTAAGCAACTTATATGTATATAAGCAAAACCCACCTACGTTGTTGATTGAATATTTGTGTTCAATCTCCTATTAGTCTAACTTTGCATCATTTTCAAATGGCATCAAGATGGTTTGGTGAAGGTTTTCGAGCGATTTTCCATAATTATGAGAATACAAATAATAATACCTACGAGTCCTACTGTAATTTCTGAATTACACGGAAAGATCGAGTTGAAGTTCAATGAATATTAACCCAATTTTACAATATGTTATATCCTCTTGTCTTCTTACAATTCAAGTTCCAAACAATTTTCTTCAATTTAGGAAAGATTTGCAGGCAGCTTATCGGCGCTCGGGAAATAACAAAAATCAGACAGTTTTGTTTAACGACTAATACATACGAATTTTAGCTTTAACGCCCATTTTTATTCGAGGAGAAGTCGGTGCACCTTTTCTAGAATCAAATGATGAGCTCTGCATTTTCCTTTCCCAACTTAAAAATTTTATTGAAGTAACAATTTTGGTTGTAGTTGCAAATACAGGTACAAAATTCCATATGAAGATATTTATAAGGACATTCAGCTGCAAAAGCTATTAATATTATTATCCGGCGACCCAAGCAAAAATGGTTGACAACATTACTTCGCGTGAAGTGAAGATCCATCTGTAACTATTGGGCGCCAGTCAAACTGAAAACAATTCTATAGACTTTAGAAGTTGATAAAACCCTTGTGCCATGTACACAGCACATAGTGCGATCATTGGTGTCTATGACTTATAGACATCTTTTGTCACAATTGTATTCAATAGCCCCATGCAAAGCGCCTCTTTCTGAACCCAAAATCAAAAAGTGGGAATTCAAGTAAGTTTTACTTAAGATATCTTCCTTGTACATTTAAGTATAGAAATCGCTCGAAATTTTGAAAACAGACATGACTCAACAGAATGCCGGCTATATATTGGTACAAGACCGGTATACTTCCTTTGTTGCGTCAGAGGAAAATTCTGGATTCGACTTGCACGTTCCAGCCCTCAATCTGTTATCATAAAACCGACAGAGTTTCGACACGCCGTGGAGCAGGAGATTCAACTGAACCATAATGGCTGGTAGAGCGACATCGACCTATAGTCAAAAATGTAGGCATCAGTCGTGAAAGATGCAAAGGACATGTACACAAACATTCAGACTAGTAGATTCTTGGAATCGACTTTGCCATTGGGGAAGCTTTCAGAAGGTAAGACTTCAAACGACTTACAGTCGTCCACTACACCTGCCCCCACATTAATGTGTCAACATAATGAAAATTGGACAGGCTTCCAGACATCTTCTAAGAAAACATAGAAATAAGAGTAGGTAAATACATCACAGAGATTACTTCTTTATTGATCTTCGCAGTCTCTCTTATAAGTAGATGAAGATAACTTTCATTAATTGCCTTTTTGACAGGTCTTCCATTTTTAGATCGTAGTTCTTATGCTTTTAAATAATGAAAAAATAAAAAAATAAAAAATAAATAAATGTGGCGCACAAGTAAAGCTGGGAAAAGTCCTCCAATCCCATAAACAATAAATATATCTACCCACATAAAGAACGGGTATAAATAACCTTATCAATCTGAATATAAATAATACATTTGCGAAGATATAGAAAAAGCGAAGCAACCAACAATTCAATAAACAATTACTCAATTCAAAAATAAATCTTTCTACTAAGAACCTTCCCGGAACCACCACGGTACCTTATAAGAGATTTCAATCAAAAATTAGTCAATATCAGGACGACACAAAAGCGCCACTGATTATGGCCGACAACAAAGTTATTTGGAAAGTTTCTTAAAATCTTGCTTCCCCAAAGCTCACCAACAATAACGTAACACACCCTACAGACTCCTTCATCACAGTGAAACTGAAAAATATACCAAAAGAAAATTACTTCAAAGGAAACTTATAATTAGGGTCTGTTAACGCCATGTCCCGCCCTTCTTGAACTTTTGATCAGGGTAAATTTATACTGTAGGCGCAGCTTCGAACGCGGTGAGATTTTAAGGTATTCCAGTGGCCGCCTCTTTTTTCTTTTCTTTTTAATTTTGCTCTCGAACGCAGCCATCAAAGTATCAATTATCTGATTCATTTAATGTTGTGCGAGAAATTCGAGACTTGTAATAAAATATCTTCGAGGTAATTATATGGAATGATATTTCCAGTATGAACTTAACCAAATAAAAATCGTTACTTAGAGCGTGAAATGTTTAAATTATGATTTATCATGAAATTGGATACAGGTACCTAACCTATAGACTTGCGTTTGGGGTTTCACAATGTGAGTCGACTGTTTTGTTTTTTGTTTGCATTTGGAGTATTATACGTTCTTAAAAGTAGCTGGGTATGGTGTGATTGTTTTTTTTATGTCGAATGATGTTTGCCTTGTTTCTTTTTTGGTGACGGATTTATTTTTATTGATCAATTTTATTTCAAAGTTTTGTCTGGATAATATAGTGGCAGGGTTCGCAGTAGCCGGATGTTTTTAATTGTACGTCGTGTGACTCGTACTTTATTGAAAATAAATTATTATTGGGGGTGTATCTTGTCATCTTAAACTTAATGTTGTGTGTCTGTTAAATTTGTGAAACATTTTTTTTTTGTAAATCAATATACCAATCTTATGTGGGTGTGACGGGAGACGAATTTTGTTTTTTCTTTTTTTTTCAATGGGGAGAATGAATCCTCCAGAAATATACCTACTGTACAAATAGCAGAGGTTGGTTGAATAGATAATCGTTCTTTTAAGTCAGTGTCAGTCATATTGTCAAGGTTATTATTACCCTCGTATTTATGAAGGTTGAGTAAAACTTATAAACTGGCTACACACATCTTATATCAAGAAGGCACGAGCAATACAGAACCATGTCCAGTTTTGGCATTCCTACAAAATTGGTCTGGCCTATGTGAAATGACCTTTTGCGTTGACAGACTTTGGATGAGAAGATTCATCGGCAAACTGTAAGAGCTGTATAGCTCTATCGACCTGATATAAAAAATTGAGAATCTGTCGTCTAGATATAGAGAGTGAAATGATACGAAGGGATAACGCAGTAGAGGAAGAAGGCGACCTCAATCTACTTGTAGTGCGCAACTATTGACTCAGTAAGCATAGGACCGGGACAATTGCAGAGGCTTGAAAGATGAGACTTGGACAGAGCAACTATTAAGCAATGGGGGTGGAGGCATATACATAATAAGTTCTCGGGAAACGAATATACTTCTCGTCGGAGGTTCAATATACGGATATTTTTTTCGAAATAAATATTTAGAAATAAAAATCAGGTATGTATATTATTTTGACGCGGAATGTCTGAAAATCTCGCAAAAATCGGGAGACAACCCCCACAAGAACATTTAGTATCATATGGGTAAAATGATAGCACTAGATCTATCTTCCAAGGTGACTTCAATGATATTTAAAATCCGGTCAAAATGACAAAATAAGCAAAAAGGATTTTCAGCAGAAAATCATATTTTTTTTTTGATGTTTTCGTGTTATGGTGATTTTTCTGCAGTTATTCTTTAATATTACTTATTAATCGATAGTTTATGATAAGGCTTAGGAAATAAGCTAATTACGTGCAATACAATCAGAGTTTTATGACAGTTTATTTAGAATCAATCTTTGAATCAAAAGGCTAACAGTATGTCATTTTGGACGTACTTCCCCTAACTAGTCGGTCGAGTAACTGATGTACCGAGCAATACAGACGTGTTTTACAGGCTGTTACAGAACAAACATATTTTTAAAAAGTGAAAAGTTCTAGAATTTAGTTACTAAAAATTACTGTATGAAATTGATTTTTCACACATGCATTGCAGAACAGTCCATTGGCTGGAAAATCAAATTAGTCCTTAAAAATCTAGACCACACCTTCTCGTGTGTAGCACCTGTCCACTTATGAGCCGGATCTCAGCGAGACGCTAGGTTAAGAATCAAAAATTTAAATTGCATACTCGTATTGGAGGAAACGAAAATGCGTGCAATGATTTAAAAGTTCCCATTAAATTAAAACAAAAATCAATAGCGCAGAGAAAAAAAAAACCATTCCATCAGTGACATTAAAAACACCAAAATCCAATTTGCCAAAGCCATATTCAATTCGTTTGCCTTCACTAAAACCATATACTAAAGTTCATCAAGGACTAAATAAAAAATAAAAACAAATGCGAAAAAAGTGAATTCCATGAATAATGCGCTTTAGTAGGCATGGCTGTACATATGCGCACAAATCCAATTAATTTTGTTTTGCTTTTGAAATTTAATTGATAACACTCACCTGGTAGGTCCAATTCGTTGACAGGCTCATCTGCTTCCATATACGCAGCACTGGCCATTAAAAAATCGTCACTGTTAGTTAAAAGAATTAAACACGTACCGAACAACCACCACAGATACACGGTTGATATGCTTTGCACTAATAGGTTGTGTATCGTCAGGCTGGAGCTGCAATATGCAGCGGTCCTACAGGGTCGTATTGATCCCATTTCAATTTGTTATTTTATGTATTCGTTTGTATAATTTTAATTTAATCTGTTTTTGATGTTTTCTAAAAACACTGCTTTCGGGTTGGTGAGCAAGAAAAACAAAAAAAAAAAAAACACCCACACCACTATAAAACTATCTGCTGAGAGCACTTCACCTAAATCTTTAGTCGCGCGGTAGAAAATTCTCCTGTTGTTATTTAAGGTTGTTATCCTTTAAAGGATGTTTATTCGTATTTTATTTCTACCGGTTGTATGTATAGCAACATGAAAGCACTTCACTGTTGGCGGTTGTGCTGCTGCTCTTGTTGTTCCTTCATTTTCCCTAGTTTGTCGTCCACTTTTCCGGTTCCTGTTGTCGGTGGTAGTGGTCCTGGTCGTCCTCTGTAAGCTGTATGGAAGAAAAGAAACAAAATAACAGAATTTAAAGAGTGGACAGAAAAAAGAGAAAATGTTGAATAAAAGGGTTTGAGCATTTTTTTTCTTGGAAAGTGGAAAATACACAAAAAAAAAGGAACAGACGAGAATACACACCAACAGCAACAATAACTTTCTCACAACTCATATCCTAATTGACACGGAAACGGAAATAAAAACAAATTGGCACGAATGGTACAAATAGGAAGTTCAACAGACAAATATTTATATAATTTCTCCGGAGCATATACAGACACACATTTGAAATCCTGCGAACCGGGTCTTACTTTGTTGTTGATTGGGGTTTGGAATGTCTGGAGTGACGACAAAATCGGATTTATTTTCAAATTGAATTATATTTGTCACAATTTCATATAAATAAAGTAAATAAGGAAGGTGCAAAAAAAAAGTGACAGTCGTCAATGACAATAGGTAGGTCGTTCAGTTTTTGAGATATGTGAGAGAGTGTATAGACAAAAATATAAATGTAATGTAAAACTTCTTAAGGGCCCTACCCTCACTTCGGCGCAGGGACATAAGCCTATAATGGACTTATGTCCCACTTCTTTTCCATGCATCCATAATTACGCTACCGAATCAGAGCGCAATTTTTTGATCGATGGTACATTCAGTGTTGCTCCATAGTGTGGGTGTAGGCAATTAGTGATTGTGCATATTGCTCATTCGGAACATTTAAGTAACTACCACCAACATCACAAATGTCCACAAGTCGCTGCAATTGATCACTTTTATTTTCCTTAATTGTCAGAAACAAAATCATATTCTGCTCTCTTTCGTTTTTCTCATATTCGAAGAGAAATTTTCAAATTTTACTTTTTATAAAAATTGTAAAAGACAATTGAGAAAAAAAAAATTACCTAAATCCTTTCGAATCACTTTCTTTTTAAATAATTGTTACACATATTCTCTTTTTTACGATTTTTAGGTGTATCCTTTTCTTTACATATTAGCTAGTAATAAGTCCGAAGAAATGTATATACATATGATTCAATGTATTGATGCAAATATATTTATATTTCGACCAGCCTTCTTAACCACTGACTTTGAACAGGGTTTACGGAGTGGACTAAAAAAAAATATATCCCGAGGTGGAAATTCAAGCTCTTAGAAGGAAAGCTTCAAAACCAAAAATTTGATGTCAACAACAATTCTAACTTGCACAATTTGTTTCGAGAATCCTCGAAACATACTTCTGTAGCCAATGCAACAAAATGTGCAGTGATTGCTTTTCAAAGCTGCATAATGATGCATTAAAAGATAATAATGAACTTATGTGGACAAATTATTAAAAACTCTTGCCATGTATATCTATCTTTAAAATTATTTCTTTTGTTCCTTTCTTATTTTTTCAGTCCAACTTTGTTTTTCGTTACGCTGTTTTTTTTCTTTCTCTTTTAAGTAGAATAAACTTTTCAATGTTATGAAATTAATGTGTTAAAAATGTGCGTTTTATTTTTACTTTCTAAAATAAATGTAGGTATACAACTTTGGATTTGGCCTTTATTTTGAGAGCATTTATGGTACCAATAAACTTGTGGACTTGTGTCCCATTTTTAAAAACTAAATTATGGACTTGTGCCCCGCTTCGGTGGGACATAAGCTCATAATCATAATAATTATGTTATGTCCCTGCGCCCCTCACTTCACATCGCAGCATTAAATGGTCGTCTCTTTTTGAATTGGGAAGTGGCGAATTCCTATAGTAGACTCAGAAAACGGATTCGAACAAGTTTAGCTTAGGCGAGGTATGTGTAGATCCAATGTTGTTATATTTTGAACAGGAAAGAAAAATGTCCAACGTTGCAAGGCCTTTTTGCTATAAATATGCAGTTCAAGTTTCAGACGACCATTTTGGTTCACATTGATCCCCAAGAACATCCGAATCGAGCTTTTAAATAAACTACAAAATCAGTTGTTAGCAACTTAGGGGTGAATAGCTCTGCTTGCCTTTCCTTCGTTTAAGAGAAATGTATAGCAATACCTAGAATTCATCGAAATAGTAATGACCTTTCTGACCAACATTGTACAGCTTTTACCAAAAAACATCAGAAAAAGACAGTATACAGTGAAATCACAAACAAGTAAACTAATGGCGATCCATACAAAAAAGAAACTGTCCGCCGATATCAATCGTTGACATCGAAATAACTCAATTAGGGTAAGACACGAAGGGTGCAAAATGAGCATTAACGCCATTAATGTCAAATAAACCAGCCCTATACCATTTGTTCTCCCGCAGGCTGGCCTTTAGCCATGTATTCGAATTCCACAAACAATTGTACAACGCAGTTCCGACGGCGACAATACCGCATAGTTTGCCATATCGCATTGATCTTTTTGTTCACAGGTACTGCGGAATCAATTAACTAAAACAAAACGATGTCCACGATGTCGCTTCTGGGCCGGAATCTATCGATACGACGCAACACGCTATAAATTTCCTTTTAGCTGACAAATTGAGTTGACAATTACTGATGGTAAGTGATTGAATCGGCAGTGTATACGCGCTCGACAAAGAAAATTCATTCGATGGCAATTTGTCTTTGTGCAATATGCACTACCGTCATACAGAGATGAATTGGGCCACTCTTCGTGCAGAGGAAGAGCAAAAAGTGTCATAACCCCGTAATTTGTCTACAGTAGCTACAAAGTTACTGGTGCAGCGGCACACAACTATTATTTTCCTGGATTTTGATTTTTGTATACACGTTGTACTCGAAGTTTCTTTTCATTTCCTCATCATCGCACACATACATGCATGCTTGTGAATGCGGAGAATTCCTTAGACCAAATAAACGTGAACTATACTGAAGGCTACAACCAGCCAACTATCTTCTGCACTCTAGGGGCTATCCAGAACACAATTTTCTCGTGTACAGAATGAAGCATTCCATTCACCATCATCACCAAACCATTACCACAAGTACCATTGGGAGCAGCTGCATACTAAGCATCCTTTGCATCATGCGAAACGATGATTGTTCAGGAAGGAATGTGTAGACCCGCACATTGCGTTAGTGATGAGAGCATGATACCATTGTATCAAAAACGATACAGTATCCTGATTGTGCAATGGAACTTGATGGGAAAGTACACATGTGTCCTCAAGTGCTGAAAAGCAACAGTTAATGCAGTCAAGCAGCGCTGGCTGGTAGAACCTCATAAGCTTTATATTGCCAAACCAACTCGCGGTTGGTTGGTGGGAAGGAAGAGACTCCGGATAAGTTAGAAGAAATTAAAATTTTAAATTATAGCGAGCTCAAGCAGAAGCTGCAGTTTGTCAAGAGGATTGTTATAAAGCTGACACAATATCGATCTAGGACTCCTAACGATGTATGAGCATCTCGGTTTCATTTTACTCTTAACCAGTTCTTGGAAATACCAAATAAGGCGGATGGTATGCTAATTTTGTCCAGTTCAGATTGATGTCAACATAGGTGAATGAATGCAGCCTTGAACCCGAAATCTGTGGCGCTATTCTTATACCCGTGATACCTCTTGCGAACGTCTGACAAAAATCCTAAAGCATAACGATAACGTCTTGAGAGAGCTTCTAAAGTCAGACGTGCGTTTTGCAATAAAACGATAAAGGTCCCTTCCATTCGAATCAAAACTAAAAACTCAAAGTAATGGTGCCTACATGAATCTCTCTATAACTAACTATATATTTATTTTCAATCTCAACAAAGCCTTTCAACTGGATGACAAGAGAAATGCAAGCGCACAGTTCTGTCGAAGCCGGCAAGAAAACCGCTTATGTGAAAAAGGTTTGAAAGTTTTACAATGTAACAATTGACTTTCAAAAATTGTGAACGTCGTAACACAGAAGAAAGTCCACAAGAACTTATCTGCTTTTGATGACTCCACACAGTGGATGGTAAAAAGATAGCAGTCCCACCAAATTGTAATACCTTTGTTGCTTTAGTCATTTAATACCATTAATATATATCACGTGGCAACACTTGCACTCTTCCGGAGCTGCTTTTCCCTCTGTTTTCACTTTCTCTCTACCTCAGCAATACTGAACTCAACTCTGTTGGGGGTTGGCTTCAGTCCAGGATGTACATTATGATATAGAAGACCTGGAAAAACTAGTCAACTTTGACGGTTTCGACTTTAGCTCTGGCATTACATACGATATTATACACAAATATTATAAGGAGAGCGAGGGAAGAACCCATATGCACATAATTTTGTTGTTCTGACGATTATGCTGATGTCGCATCGCTGTCCACAATAGGGAATAGTTCGGCTTGAATTATCCCGCAGGATATTTGTTGCTCCAATTTTGCGTATTGATCCTGCGAATGTGTACTCTTGAATGGAGCGACCATTACAATGGCTCTGCATCCGGATGCCTTACATTGTATAGGGTATGGACTATTTTTATTTTCTTTGTCAAAGAATCCTTTTTTTTTGCATTACATGACAATGCCTAGGGAAACAATGTTCCAAGTAGAAGTTAGAGAGTGCGATGCTGTCCTATAATACAGTGGACATAATTCATGAACAAGGTGATGTTAAGGGTGTGAAATATTCAACTTATCTAAATGGAAGACCAATCTTTAATTGCGACATTTTCGTGGGGTATGCAGAAGTGATGACGGTTTGGAACTATCTACAATTTGAAACAACTTGTTATTGTAGGTACCTACGATACAGGGACACGCGAATCGTGATAAACAGAAAAACAGCACTCTATAGTGCTTTTATAAATTTAGTCTATCAAGTTCCCTTAAGTGTTGTTTTTAACCGTTCAAAATTCAACCGCATTCTATAGGAAAAAAAGCTGTTTTTTTGGCTTAATTAGATTATGTAATTCGATAACTTTTTTATCTGTTGAATTTTATCGTTATTAACGAAATAATACAAGTGAAAGATTTACGAAAATTCACCTCTCATTTGGTTTATATTTTATATAATGCCGGGATTAAAATAGCGCCATAAGCTGTGCGACAAAAATTGGTTACAACTTCTGACGAAGCAAAATTCGTTTGCAACAACAAGAAGGCTTTAACAGTGGGGGCTATTTTACCTGTGCCAGAGGGTATCAAAAACAATAATAAATAAACGCTTTTTTCAGGGTGGCTGCAGGATTCTGAAAAGTTGAAAGAAAAAGGGCCAATTACGAAAAAATAAGCTTTTCTGAAAATCTAATTTTCGAACGATATTTAAGAAGCATTGGCTTGCTGTACACTATAATAGTGTTGTGATTGCCAACTGTGTCACCTTTTAAGGTCTTTATTTGGCAACAATAGAACTTGAACAATTTTTGTAGAGACTTCTCCAACTAAAAAAAATGCCAAAATATAACAAATAAAATTGTGAAAGGCTCCCAAAGAAAGTGTTAAATTGCAACTTTAGTCCCACAACGGTCACGATGGCGTTTGAAACATTTTTTAATTTTTTTTGACGACGTTAAAGAATCTCAATGCATAAAATATAAAAAAAAACATAGAAACTTGAATAGGAAAATTTATTCGTCTCCTCTTAGAGGATTATCCGGCTAAAGCAGGAAGCAACACTTAAAATGGGGTGAATCATATAAGATTGGCTGGCATGCATAGGTACTTCGCTCGGAACTATGAAAATAAGTAGTTTTTAATACCTAGGTGTAGTAACTTTGACAACAGTGCCTATGCAATGAGTGGGTAGTAATTATATTTGCGAAAAATTGTCACAAAATAGGCATACCTTCCCACTTACCGAATAGGTTGTACCGCAGTACTCACTCTCTGGTAGGAATTTTCTTCCTGTTTTCAATATTGTTCAACAAATTCGTTCCATTAAACAAAAGAATTATTCAATACTCCAGATGACACATTTTCGCTCAGCATACCAGCATATTCACGGTACAACGACCTTGACGCAATTCAAGTACCGTGTCGCTACATAAAAGTAGATGTACCCACTTGTACGTTGTATTGTTAACCACAAAGCACATTCACATGACAGCGTTGTACTCGTATCTACGTTTAGATTGGAATTTCCATTCTGGGCGATCGCACTGTGAAGTTCCAAAGCAACAACAACAACAACAACAGCAACAACACACGAAACGAATGAAGTGCACACCATAAACAAAACTCACACTGCAGTAACCACAGTTCCACGCCATTATCCTTTAGCCCGAAAGGCACTCCTTCAAGAAGCAAGGCACACACAATGTGTTATTGTATAGCCTTCGGTTGATTCTGTCAACGTTACCACAGTTGTGTATATGCCATATACCGAGTACATAACAACCATTCAAGGACATTCGAAGCGAAGGCAACCAAAGGAAGAGCGAAAATAAAGAACGCATCGTAGGAAGCGTAACAGCATAATACGAGTGTATCCCCCAACACACAACAATGACGATAATAATAATCATAAAAAGTTACTACAGTCTAGCGCGGTCCATATAGTAATCCCGAACAACCCAAGGGCCCAGCCCCGTTCCTATACCCGCATATTGAGGGGAGAACACACACGTATATCCCTCACCACTTACCAGCGCACAATTACGTATTCTTGTCGCTATTTCCTTATTCCTGATGGTGTTGCTGTTATAGTTGATGTTACCACTCTTGTTGTCGCCCTTGTCGAAACTACATTTACTAATTGCGACCATAATTTCATCCATTGGTTCTGGATACCGTTTTTCGTTTTTGTCTTGATTGCGGTACATGGATACATGCAATGAGTCCCGCCCGACCTGAATTCTCAAACGATCTTTCAGATACTACGCATACCTACATGGTATTCATATCACATATAACGATGTTCTTTAAAGGCGTTGCGATAATATCCTTGCTTTGTTATGAACGGATATGGAAAATCATAAAAACATAGCTGGGAACGATACTATGCTGCTACTGCGTCGACGATAATGATATGTTTCCGCTTTTAATTAAAAAGATATAGCGCACGATATGGTATTCCATTTAAAGGATTTGTGCTGATCCTTCGGATGGACCAAGGGTTGGTCGCAGTGCGCATATAGGTATATGCGGAGAAGTCTATGACAACCTGAAATGAGAGCAGAAGACACAATCCATTGGTGTTATTCGAAAATATAAAATTTGTCTGCATTAAACATAAGAGTGTGTATTCGGGGTGATAATGGCTTTGTGACGAGTCTTTCGGCTTATCCTGATGGCACATATGTATAAGTCGCCTGACATAAATAGTTTTATCATCGTTTAATGCGTAGCAATGAAGGATCCAAAAAAAATTGAGCAATCGACTGGAGGTAGAGAACGCTTTGCACGAATTGGAATCGATTAAGTCGATGGTTTGGATAGCTGTTAGGGCATATCAATGGGAGCGGTATGGAACCCGAAGCGTTCTACGGCACCAACGTTAACGTGTCTGATCTACGATATTGTGACATCTCGACTGCTGAGTGGTCTCTATGAATACATTGCTGCACTAAATGTTGCTTTTCGAAGGTTTTGAATCAATTTTTAGCACAGATGAGCCTTACAATCCAATTTAGGACTAATTTAGGTGGCGCCTATAGCATGGGATATTTACAATATTTTGTTTCGTACTGATTGACATATTAAATTGGCCGACAATATATGAGACCATCTGGAAGCGATGATGACCTCACACCAATCTTAGATGAGTTTCATTTTAAGAGACCTATATATCAATTGTGACGAAACACTAGAATGATTCAATTCGCCTACGAACGTGAACCTTTCGTTTGGTCAACTTCCCGCAAAATTCGGTTGTGAAATAACACTAACACAAAAAAAAAAAAAAAAAAACATTATATTCTTTCATCGGCTTTCATTTGAATCTCGTTTATATATGACAGCGTATAGGTATCTCTGGAGTTTCTAGAGGTTTCTCCCTCAGGGTCGCACCCTTTTTTTATCATCGTTCTACAGTAAGGTTGCATATGGGTGAAGATAGTTATCGAATCTTAAACGGCATTCTAAATGAATAATTCACCTTCAAGAGCATTTAAAGATAAGCTTTTAAATAGACTTTTTTGGGGCCAATTTTCACCTTCAAAATTGTATTGATTTTTGTATCGACGCTAACTTTGTGGTGACAGATTTGCAAAAGCTTTATTGAAGCCATCTAAGTCCAGTGAACATTTATAATGTAACAGTTTAATTATGGTTAAATGTTATTAAATCAATAACACTACCCGTGCTTCTTCTTAAAACACATTCACTGCCATGTCATTAAAATATGAATGGCACTCATGTTTCCGTTGGGGGCCGCGTCATTTATATTTGCATGACAGGTAAACGTGTTCCTATGAAGTCATGGCATTCAAAATTTAATGACATGAAATGTTTCATTGAAATTTTTCAAAACAATATCAAAAAGGAAAAAAAGTTGTTTTGCTAAAATATCAATTTCAAACATATTTTCCGAATTTGCTCGGTCCAAGCACACTGTTATGATCACCGGAGGCCAGCCTCTTTAATCCCTATTCATTTTATCATAAGGTCGTGCAAATTGAACGTCACGGCCTTATCTTGCCCATGTCCCATCATACACATATGAATGACACCACGATTGTGGTAATATTGTGTGTCATTCATATTTGAATGACGTGGCCTGTTCGAAAATATGTTAATTTTTTTAGTAAACTGATTAAAACAGATCCGACAATTTTCTATACTGGCCTCAGAAATGCAAACGGGTTAAATCAAGACAAACCAAGTAAAGGAAGTTCCTAAGCTCATGCATCAGTTTCGAAGTGGTTAAGGGGTATCTATAAAAAAATTGAATTCAGTGTGGCTTTGGCTGTATGACTACTCACCAGACGCATATGGTACTAAATACCTCGCCCTTTGCGATCTTGTCTCGACTGCCAGTAGGCTCTATTAATATATCTATCAGGACTACTTAACCAATTTTCCCTATAAAGAAGCGCATCACAATTTTGTACCTAATATTTTTTAAAGCACAAAGGCATGTCCTGTTTCTGCAATTATGGCTCCTTTTTCCACCAATTTTGTTAAATATTCAACCACAAGTTTGCGTTTGAATTTGACAGCAATTTTATGTTGAATTTGGCAGCAAACAGGTTGCTATAATCTTTTCTCTAATTTGTATTTTCTGTGCCTGCACTTCCTTCTACAGTTCCACTATTAAAAGACGCGATTGATGTCGTTCTCCTTTCTGACGCATCAAATAAAAGTAGGTATATTCACTGAAAACATTCCGCAATTCAATCGAAAGAGCCGAACGAATTCAGTAACAGAATCAAGTTACAACACCTACTGCCAGCCAATTAATTAAAATACCGATAACCATATTTTCAAACTCTATGACGATGTGCGAACTGCCGTTCAACCAGCCATTTATGACACGTCGCCATATATAATCGGATTGGATGTGGGCGAACATACACGAAAGCAGCTGTAGTGAGCTCGTCATCTAACTGAATTGCTGAATATTTAATGTGGCATTATAAGCTAATTGCCGTTGTGGAAGCATTTTGCCATATCCCCCGTCCTTCCTGGAGCAAAACTACAGATCCATGTTCGTTTTGTGTACACCGCTTCATAGCGAAATCATTTCCGCATTCCGTTTCGAAATAGGATAAGTATTTTCGCAAACTAGACCAGTGCCACACACCGTAAGAGGACAATTTCACAAATGATGTGTAGAACAGAACTTTCTCTCTCTCTCTCTCTCTCTGTTTGACTCTGTATCTCTTGTATTTTTTGCAAAATAAAATAACCCACACGAATAACACAAAAGAGCAATATTGCTCCAGCACATCCCGAAATTGCAACTTGTCCAGCTTTTCTACACGACTCTGCAGTCTGTGTGCGAAGGATTCCAATTCCAAGGCAAACACAAATAAAATAAAATAAAATGAAAAACAAACCGCGTTTGTGAAATGAACAATAATCGCTCCAGAATAACAAAGCGAGGCAGACCGACCAAAAAGGACTTCGGAGGTCCGACTTCCGAGGAACCTTATTTTCATTTCTTTTGTCCTCGCACTCATATGTGTGTGCACTTGCTTCTCGCTTTTTTATTCCAGATAAAACTGCATTCAGTTACATTTGCTTTTGGTCTCCATTCCGGCGTAAGCCATTCGATATATTCACGTAGCAAGTTGCTAAATGGGGAGAACTAGGAGGGTCTCCACCTTCATCCCCGTATTCGCATACACTAATCCCGAACGAATAGAGTTTTAGAAGAGATGTTCAAATGCACAACGATCTTATCTAATTCACATGGAGCCGTTGTGCAGTTGGGCATGGACACCCGCATATAGAGAGCAGCATCAAAAGAACTCGAGGAGACAAGCACCATGGGTATTAGACAAAGGCTAAAGCGACTGATGAGAGGGTAGGTAGGTACTATCCATGCGGACTGATCCGTTTTAAGGATACGGCTACATCAGCATTCATATTATGCTCCAAGTGGCGTATATACAAGCGACAAATGCACAAAACGTTTGCACAAGTGTTTTTTCCCTTTATTTTTCTATATGGAACTGTGGGGACGAATGGAGCACAATACAACATTCTCTGTGTTGGACAATTAAAAGCACATATGAATAAGCAAACGCAAAGTAAAAGAATTTAAAAAGCGGAACTCTCTTTCTGAGGGTTCTGTTTTGTGCAAGCAGCCAACTTGAATGTTATCAGGTGGGATGGCAATGGCAACTTTTTGGAGAGTTCATGTGCGGTTTACCCCGCAACGGAACATATTCGATTCGACTTAACCTTTCGTTTTTGGTTGGCCCCTTGCGTTTAATGAGGTGAGTTCCATTTTATCCATTCTACTCACAGCTTAATTAAGATTAAAAACTAAATGTTTTCTTCACAAACACGGAAGCTTCGAGTTGGATATTTCCTTTTTCAATTTACACATAGTGCATCCTGTTGGAGGTTTGTGCAACCACTTTCAATGATTGAGATTTCTGTGGATTGCGGTTTTCTTTCTTAAGATAAACGAGTAAGGCGGGGGCCACCCGGGGGTTGATGCAAAAGGAAGAAGTTAATTTCTTTTTGTTTGACGTGAGAAGAAAAATGTTGTTAAGGAAGCACCCTTAGGGGAAAGATGGATGTTGTAGTTTCGCATGGATTAGTGAAATGGAATTTAGTAATGTTTCATTTTCTTAAAAGGATTCTGCACCGTTTGTCGGTGCGAATTTCCACATGTTCAACTGGTGCATCTTAAGCCAGGTAGAAACAATGATGTTGATGTAGAAAGATCTGTTTAACCTAATGAAATGTTATACTCGAAGGAAAAGGATATGGGGTTCGATATTACGAATCTTGGGCGATGTTGGGAACATTTCGTGACCCGAATCGTATAGGTAGGATAATTTTACATTTCGATAATGAATACATTGTCTATGCGAAAAATTTTACTTGAAGGACCACTCCAAAGGTGACATTTCGTTCTGTCAAAGTTTCACAAGTCCATTCGCATATACATAGGTAGGTACTTTGTTCCCAGTCGGGGTTGCCAGTTTGGGGGTTTTTTCCCCAGATTTAGGAGCTTTTTGGTCGGCGATTGTTAAACTGGGTGGAGAATTTGTTTGTTGGGAAATGCAGTGTTTTAAAATTCAATTTATTTGTATTTCGTCATAATTTCCTTTTCGGTAGCCTTAAAAATGTCCTTCCGCAGAAAATTTAAAGGCATAGCTATATTTGCCACTGAAAATTATTTGTTCTCATATTTTTTTACTATAATCTTTTACAAAACCAGTCTTTCGAAAAAAGTTAATGCCAGTTTCATTTGAAAAAAGTTTTTCTTTTAAGTTTATTAAATATTTTTCAGAATTAAAACCCGTAAATTTTATAAACAGAAATTTCCTAGAACATTTTTCCATTCGGAAAACCAAAAGTCCGCGTTTCAAATTCGAAATTCCAACTTTTAAGTGGTATTTAGGACATGTTAAAAAATAATGATAAAATTTGGGTTTCTGCGGGAAATATTTTGACCGTCTGGCAAAGCTGGCTTAAAACAAGAAAGACGAAAGCTATATTTTCATTCAAAAACTAAGAGAAACACAAATGCAAAAAAAGACGAGAAACGAGACTTGAGCATTTGAGCACTTAAAAAAAATTGAAATTGTATTACTTAATGAAGGTAAGAATCATTTAAAAATGTTAGATCATCAAATCGCCAAGACAGGGTAATTTTCGATGCAATTCAGGTCGATGGCATTCGTATCTATTTTTCAAATGTTAGCTTCTTCGAGTTATTTCAAAAGATAAATTCCAAGGGACAAATTATTTAAACAGTTATGTTACCATACCGAGTGGGTACTAATTCGTTTTTAAAGTGTCATAGTTTTGGTAATATTGAATATTTCTCATTAAGTTCTCTTGACATCTTACAAAAAGTTGTTTCAAGCAATAAATACTTATTTAACAAACAAAATTTAAGGATGATGATCACTTTTTTTCAACTTTTAAAAAGGTCCCTCTCCGTCCGCCATAGAGACTACCCGGGTACTCGTATGAAATATATCTACAAGCATTATTGGTTTTTGAAACTCACACAAAACGAATGGTTGTGAGAAGCTAGGCCTTGGGTCTCTACGGACCTGTTGCGCCAACTATACATACATATATGTTGCAAAAGTTTATGAACAATATATGAAAAATCCATCCGAAACTAAGGTAACGGAGTGAGGAATATTCACATTTGTTGCTTGAGTACCCCGGGTACTCTGTACGGCAGATACAAGTTGTAAGTTTGTATGGTTACATAAGGGTTAAACATATTTTAAATATTGCAATAAATTTTATTATTTGCTTAAGTTTGAAAATGGTCAAGTAAACAATTGTTTTTGTCAAGCACCAAAATCGTGATTAATGAGAGGGCAGTCACCTACTTTGAAAACACTGTCAAGTACAATCGACCGGTTCTTCGTGCGCTTGGCTATTGAGAAAACAGATCTCCTAGGTACTTTCCATCCATCCATCACTTTTGACACTTTGTTCGGTGTAGTAATTATTCACTCCCCTAAACAAGTCAACTTCCCAGAAGAACGACGTAAAACTACTTCGCCACTACAGAACCTAATCCGATTTTTAGATATTCTGTATTTTTAAATTCAATCTTAACATGGGCTTGAAATTTATTTAAAAAGTTAAAGTCGAATTGATATGTCTCTTCCATTTAGTGTCTTTTACCCTCTACTACACGTAGGTATGAAAGAGACTATTTTTATCTATTCGGGTTACCGTGAATTTCCCACCCAGAATTCAAACCACACCCCAAGCAGTGCCCAAGGCGACTCGTATATTCCTATGATCCCATTTGCAGGTTTAAAGCGCGCTTAAGAATTTAAATTAGGGGCCATTATGAAGTGCGGACCTAATTTTGAATATATGAAAATCAGAAACTAATAAACAACACCCAAGCATTAATTAACGCAGACCGCCCGCAAATTTAAACAAATCACAAAGAATAATTATACACCATAGTTCACAATATACCAATTAATGTTCACGGCACAAAGATTAATAACAATCTGTCCGCCTTAATCAGTAGCACATTTGAATATATCACTTTCCGAGTCGTGCAAAAACACACGAAAATTCAGCAACGCGAGCCTTGAATCCATAACAAATCATTATTCAACGTGACAGAAGTGGAAACAAAACGTCACTTCTCGCAGTGGCGTGTATAGAGTCTTTTTTACTCCTAAGCCTTTTCCCGTGTAAAAGGTCAATTTATGAGTATTTATTCGAGTATTACTTCCCCACGTGCGGCAGCCGGTGTTAATTGCATGAGTAGGTCTCTGAAATTGATAGCGCTACAAACTACATCTTCCATTAGACACTTAATTATAGATCAATTAATTGGCAATAATAGCGTCTTGACTTACCAGTTCGTCTCCGGTGGGGAATTCGAATCTAGTTGAATTTTATGCTAATTTTGCAGTAGTCCCAGTTACAATATTATAAGCTGGAGACTAAATTAGCATTATTTATGGGAGCCTATAAGAAAGATTGTTTTGTCAACGAAAGTCATAGAAACACTTTGTCGATTCAATAGCGTGGAATGGGAACTGGTTTTTGGGAGCGGTAATCCAAATTGTTGTCACAATTCGTCAACATAATAAAGAGAAGTGGTTGCACATGTACCGACAGATAAAAGATAAACCACACTGAGTTGTGCAAGTCAGCAAGTCCATACAATGGGCTATCCACATTGGATCAGGGATCAATGAGAACTTGAGGTCTGTGACAGTAACCCATTTAAATTTATTCAATTTCTGATGGCTATCATTGTGTACGTACATTATGCAAGTCGCAACTAATTGTGTTCATGGTTGGATTTGCTTTGCCAAGTCATTTAAGGAGATCGAGGAACGTGATTCTGAGCGTGCTGTTAACAAGCCAGGCTTTCAATGCATCACTACAGAGGAGCCATCAGAACATATCGACGTATTCATTACAAATTGCCTTCGAAATTGTAATTACATGGCCGACACGACTTCACCACAAGCAGCTGTTATCAAACTTTATTTCAAGTTACACAACTGAGCCATTCGCACATGCAAACCGCGGTAGCAGTGTAATGAAACACCATCTTAGAGCATCATTATAAGACTTTATGATTGTAACCACTAACCAGTCTTACTGGAAGGTAGACGCTACCATTGTGCTCATTCGTGTGTTGCAGCTTAAAACTGCACAGATTGACTTTAATAGTTATTCACTTCGCATATGAAGATGAAACCCAAGACGTGATTTGGTTATCCATCGAAATTTAATCTGTGAGACGAAAATATAAGAATTAGTACAGTTTTCCTAAGGCTTGAAAGGTAGGAAATTGATGTTGGACCGCCAGTAGGTTTGGGAGGAAAATTATAAATATAATTTATAAAGATCGAAAAGAAACGATTTTATTTGCTGAAAATACTCAGATTGGTGTAATAAGTTACAAAATAATGTATAAAGCGCTTAAATCCTAACAACTTCCCTGTAAACCAAACCTTGTGCCACAAACCAAGCGTCTTCTTATTCTCCCTAAGAAATACAATATTTTAAATACAAAGCGGCAAAATATAATATGAAAACTATCCTGCTTTTCTATGGTCATACAAATCCAAAATGGCCATCTAACCTCGCGGGCAACGTGTTTTTATCTTAACAATTCTCAGAGCAAGAAAATAATGACATTTTTTGTCATTCGTAAATTCAAAGAAAGAGACAACAGAGTTAACGTATTCAAATTTCAGGCAAATACTTTACTCCACAAGGTTCAGGATATTAGGATGCACAATAGTTCAGGCTACTAACTATACAAAGTGTTATTTCTTATCACAATAACTATGATAATATGATCGGCTCGATGACATGGATGTATAATAGAGAAAAGCTGGCGAGGGTTCAAGTTGCTTTACAAAAGATTGGATGAATAAATTTTTTTTTTCGTACCTAACGTTTGAAGCCTCCCTGTCAGCTGGGATGAATAGGATACCTACTCTGGTAAGGAGGTGAGCATGGCTTGAATAGTTGGCGTAACAAATTTGTTTGTGGGAGTTTAATTTTATAGACGAATGTTAGCTTGTTGTGAAATGCATCCATTTCGAATTCAACTTTATGTACAAAGCTCCCAATTCTATGCAACGTTTTCGATTCGCTTGGAAATCGTAGCATATCGCCTTGCGTAGCAACATCGTATGCGGGTTTTAAGTGCTCATTAAACAATAAACATGGGTTGAGCATTTTACCGGCACCAATTATGAAATGATGTACTGCACATTATGTTGAACCCGTTGCTCAATTTCTTGCATTTTTTATTGATCTGAGTTTCATTGGGTGCGACCAAATTTGTGCGTCTGTGTGAGCTGAGCGATTGGCATTGGTATTATCCAAGTCAAAAACAAATCTCTTTCCGAATAAAATATGTTTCCGCACAGAATCACCTTTTTTTTTTTTTTTTTTATTCAGTCTTTGGTGTTCACTGTCTATCTATAATAAAATAATACAAAGTGCTGGGCTGGCCGGTCGAATCCCGTCGTCCGTGAACGAGCTATAAGTTGATTTTACAAGTGAAACACAAACAAATTCCGTCACGTAATACTCGTTCAAGGACGATGCGATTCGACCCCTGGTTTTAGTCACAATTCGAATTCGATAAAACTGAGATCAAAATAACACATTGAGGTGTCAGTAAGTCTGTAGTATCAGTCCTTTCGATAGACTCCATATTTATTAAGAGTTCTACCAATGACAATATTTTTAAAATATTAATTTTACGCCCTATGGAGTTCAACTATTTGAAACCTCAAGTTTTTGTTGTATATTTTCGTCATAAAGGGTGGTTAAATTTTGAGGGCCGATGTTGAATGTGAACCATACCTAAACGTCAAGTTTTTTTCTGCATTTCATTTGACATTTCTCAATTTCAGACTTACTCAATTTGAACCATGGAAAGATACACAATCGAGCAACGCGTTTAAGTTATTCAGGCTTATTATGAAAATGGGCGTTCAAATCAGAATTCATGTCGTGCACTTCGTGATTTTTTTGGTCAATTTAATCGGCAAATTTTCACCTCAGTGGATTCGTCAATAAGCAGAATTGCCGCTTTTGGGCGAATGATAATCCAAGAGTGATTGTCGGAAAAGAGTGAATGTTTGGTGCGGCATCATCGGGCCGTATTTTTTCCAAAATGAGGCCGGTCAGGCAGTTACTGTGAATGGTGTTCGCTATCGTGAGATGATAACGAACTTTTGATGGCCCGAATTGGAAGATATGGATGTGGACGATATGTGGTTTCAACAGGACGCTGCCACTTGCCACACAGCTTACGAAACAATGGCTCTTTTGCGGGGGAAATTCAATGGCCGTGTTATCTCACGTCGTGGCGATGTTAATTAACCGCCACGATCATGCGATTTGACACCGTTGGACTTCTTTCTTTGGGGTTATTTGAAAGAAAAGGTGTACGTCGATAAGCCAGGAACAATCAAGAGCTAAAGGATGAGATAATTCGGCACATTAACGGCATAGAACCTCAATTATGCTTCAGCGTCATCGAAAATTTGGACCATCGGATGGAGGTGTGCCGCCGAGGTCGCGGCGGCCATTTGGCCGATATTTTGTTCCATACATAATTGAACCATACCAATATTATCATAATAAAAATAATTGACAACAAATTCCTAAATAATTTGTGTTTTATTGAATATCAACATCGCCCCTTGAAACTTAACCACCCTTTATAAGCTATTTAAAGTAGTCCAAACGATCTGGTTAATGAGGCACTCAAAAGCTAGCCCAGAACTCATCAACATGGTAGATAATGGCGAAAATTTAATGTCAACTGTTAAAGACGAGTGATTGAACAGGCATAGTGTGACGACATTACTTCACAGTTCACACCATTTCTGGTTAGTAAACATCTCAAACCTGAATTGTAAAAATCCGACTTGAACAACAATAGTACCCACTTATATAGGTAGGCATTTTGAATTAAAATCATTTATGACAAGGCGCAGTATTATTGGGCGTTAAAAAAATTGTTTCCCTCGACTAACAAGCTTTTAGTATATTGAGGCAACTATTTTTTATTTTAATGGTTGAACTGGTTGTGTACAGATTTAATCAGATTTTAGGGTCGACCTTTATTACTTAATCAATTAACTAGCAATCCAAATTCCTAGCTAATTTGTATAAATTCCATGTTTCTCTAGTAAGTATTATGATTTGAATAATGTAAACCTATAAAATCGAAATCCTCAAAACAACTTTAGGCTGTATTCATGTTAAGTAACTTAAACATAATGATGCGGGTGGTTTGCATATTTCGGTTTGCTTTTCACCAAAGGTGTTTATAAGATAACTGTTTGGAGCAAATTGCTTAATACCATATTAAGCAGTACTTAGGGTAAAGTCGGTAGATATGGCACCCATTTTGGAACCTTATTATTTCGCTTTTGTCCGTCACAACATCCGGTTTAACCTCTAGTTAAACGACAAATACCAATGGTAGCGATACATCGACTGGTTTAAGAGTAATTTGCTGAACAAAATATTTTCATTCGCACAAAAAGCTGTTTATTTCTTGATTTACAAAAAAAAATGGATATAAACCTTTTTGTAGATCATGCTCGTAGCTTTATATGTGCCGAAGATTGTTTTGCGGAAAAGTTAATATATCTTAAATGATATTTACAAAAAACTGTCAATTACCATAAATAAAGTACGCTCCTTTAAACCATATTTCATTCGTTATTGGTGTGTTCTCTTAGCGATTCCAATTGACATTTTACAATAAATATTCAACCCTACTCATTCTCATTGAGACACCACACTCCATGCTCCATCCAGATACCAGACTCCACAGTCCACAATCCACATCCTCAGACACACTAGTATTTGTGCTCTCGGTCATCTCCATTCTCCAGTGCTTCATTCATTAAACCGTGTTCCCTTAATCGCTTTCTTCCATTGAAACTTTTCCACTGGCTACTCATTCTCATTCACACATGTTGTTGATTGTTTTGCACAAACATCCTCTCGGTCATTTCATTCTTAAAGCGTGTTCAGGGTCTAGTCTTAGGCTTACATTCACGTAGTTTACCTCACCCGCAAATAATCTTCGCAATTTCCAACTCAAAAAAAGTACGGAACTGGGTTGAAAAACGTGTTACAATCGTAACTTTTAAGTTATAATGGACTTTGAAAAATTACAAAATACAATCGCCCCGAAAGGTTACCCTCTAAGATTTTTTTTTTATTTTGAAAAAAAAAATACATAAATAATTACCTACACTCAATGCATATTTAATACAATGACCTGTTAGAATATCATTTTTCATTCGTTTTTCCATATTATTGCTTTATTTTTTTACGAACGCATCCAATAAAACTGTACAACGTACCTAATGTAAGGTTCCCCTTAAAAACAAGTGCTTTGCAGGGGGTATTTTACAAATCCTACAAAAGATCGAAAGAAGGTATCATACAAATACCTTAGTTAGTGCATTATGTGGTACTCGATTGGACTTCTTCAAATTTACTCTCAGGTTTCAGATTTCGTGTGTCTAATCGAACATAAAAACGTCACTTGCTCTTTTTTGTGTTGACATTCGTGCGATTTTTATATTAAAACATTCGAAATTTGCGTCCCGATTGATTTCTAAATATTTATACATAAATAATTTACAAAAATAGATTCATCCGATGCGATGTCTTTCTTTGCTGCAGAAAAAAATCACGAAAAGCTAAACAAACTCCGCCAGTTGTCAAACTGAAACGCACTTGTATTGACAAGTCTGAGAAAGAATCCAGATTTGTAAAAGTGCTCTGAAATCTGAAATAGATAGCTTATTTCGTACCAAACGAACGCTCTGAGAACGCCCAATCGAATACCACATTAAATTGTTGTCATCACTGTGAGAGTAAAGCCTGAAGACCTGAACTACATCGTTTTGTTTCGTTGGAAAAAGTACAAGAAAGTGAAAAAAATCAGTTGAGGTCTTAATTGCTTTGACACTTACTGCAATTTTTGTTCCAAAAAAGTATTGTTCTTCAACTGTTAAGCTAAAAACTGGGTAGGTACAATGTTTTGTTCTTAATGCAACCATGACCCTCCAAATACATTTTTATCGAAACTGAACATACGGTTTTCGAGATACGAGCCGTTGCTTCGTTTGTTCGTTTGTAACTAGAAATTTGGACCTGCAAATCAGGTTGCGACTGCCCCCTTCATGAACATACGTAAAACTAAACGAAATTTTCATGTCTTTGTTTTAAAATGAAATCGTTGAATAGGAAAAATTGAGAGGGTGCCACATCACCCCACTTTACCCTACAGTATAAATTCAACAAGTAAACACGCTCAAATCCGATGCAAGATGCTCAGCGGTGGAGGTAGATTGAAGGTAGATGGATAGGTTCCGCAGAAAATAATAATAATATTTCTCGCATGGACATGGGGGATAATAATTTGTTGGTACATTTGCGTTGAGAGAGTGGGGCCCAAGAAAACGGCCGCCCGGCTCGACTTTCCCATGAAATTTCTTTGGGCTTTGGACTTCACTATTTCCCTCTAGTCCCGGCAACAATTCAACGCGAAGGTTACTAGATCCAGCAATTGCCGACCCGAAACTCTAATGGCAATCGTGATACAGTCAATTTTCTAGATTTAAAACCCACTAACATGAGTCAAGGTTAGGTAAATCAAATTCTATAATAATCTTGATCACTGGTTATTCCCAGACAACTATAAATAACGTTAGCTTATACCTGCAAAGATAAAAATACACGAAATTTGTTTTATTATCCTCCACTCCAATCAATCACATCATTAAAATAAAAACCAAGTTCTATTAAAGTCATCATTTTTATAGCAAACAATTTAGCATAATTTCCAAAGTACTAGGTTGCTATCCCGCAATGACCACACCTCGCTTAAAAGCCCCGACGACCATCACAATTCACAAGACCCCTGTCATTATTTCCATCTAATGAGATTTATCTTCGCAAATTTATCCAAGTGTACACACGTTTTTTGTTTTTGTGTGACTCTTTTTCTCATTTAAAATTAGGCACCTCTGAGGCCAATTGAAGAGCTCTCAATTTATACAGAAAGGTGGGAGAGAAGCAGGCAAAAACGCGTTGGCGTGCTGCACAAAAGTCTGCGGTCTGCGCCACTCACTATGATGGTTTATCTATCGCATGCATCATGATCAGATCAGAATAATAGTGTTTTTTCCTATTTTTTTTTTTTTTGATTCAGAAAGGAATGCTTTAGCCGTAGCCACTTGGGTGGACATTACCGCGGAAGCAAAACCCACTTATTATTGCGGTATTGTTTTGCTGTCAAATTGAGAAGGAAAAAGATTTAATGCGCCACTATAGCCACCTGGTGCTGGGGGTATCCGATATGCGGGGATAATAGTAGCACATCAAATTAAATAAAGACACAGAGCGTTGTGAGTAATCGCTGTAACATGCATGCGATTTGTCAAAACATATCTACACTTTGTTATGGTAATAAGTGAGTTATTCTTGCATTGTTGTTGCGTAGAAATATGGTTTCCATTAGCATAAGGCCGGGAGTTTGTTTTCGGTTGGCACGGACAATCTGAAAAGATTGATTCGATTTATGAATTGTAAATGCTTTACCGCGGCTACGACCTTAGGATTATATGAATTGAGGCTGTTTAAGGTAGGCAAGTATAATGAGGCGCTAGTGTGGATGATATTATTATGATTTTTTTATCTTAGTTTGACAAATTATTTTGCTGATCGATTTAAACGGATTTATGGCCACCAAGGTGGCAAATGGCAAAAACACAGGTAGGAATAGGTACTCAAATTTCATGTTAACAACTAGCTATCTTCCGCTTTTGTTTTCCAGCTAAGACATGGGCTACATCGTAAGTCTCACAGATTGCCAGCTGTGCCCGGAAAGTTTCTTTGTTAAATAAAAATGTATACCACGTAAGGAACATTAATTCCGAGAAGATTCGCGGATAGCGTTTTTAGAAGAGGATATAGTCGTTCTAAGCACTACATCCTATATTGCTGCAACTGACCTAGACTTCACGATGGTAGCATTCGCTACTGATATATTGATTTCAATAAGTCCAATGGAAAATATTTTGAATGGAAGGCTTTTCAGATTACAGATAGTATTGCCCCGGTAAACGCTGCAGAAATAGCAACGACAGATTTGAAAATTTTCCTGGCTCCATATGTTAAGAACGCTTCCACTCGAGATCTTCTTCTGTACAGTTTAGTTCTCGGGCACTCCAATCTTAATTAGCTTGAAGTTAATCAACCGTGATTGCAGTGGCTCTGTATAGTAAGTGTGCTGGACTCACGACAAATTAATGCAAGTCCGTATTGCTAAGGTCGTATCAGTAGATTGAAATCTGACAACTGAAGCACCGCATTGTCCTTTAACCCGATACCACAGCCTTTAGTCGAGCCATCATACTGCAGTCTAAAGTTAAGCAGTCAAAATCTGTTCACCGTGTGGCTGTCGAAAATTGTGCAACCCACTTTATATTTCCGTAGACACTGTTAATTGAAAGTGATTCCACCTTTCAGAAACAATATGAAGCGTTTACATTCACGTTTTAGACTACGTAAGAACTAAAAGAAAAAATCAGTGAACATTGTCGCTTTTCAAAAACTCTGTCAAATGACTGATTCAATTGGGCAAAAGTCTTCCGTATAAAATAAGAGGTGTCTTGTCTCTATTCCTTTGAATTTAATTTCTTCTCTAACAGTTGTCAAATGGGACCTCACTGTGAATAACTCATGTTGCAATTGCAAGTGAAACTCACGAAAAATAATTTTAAAGCCTATTTCACTCGTTTGCTAAAGTTTGTCCTAAAATTGACCCCGAAGTCGAACAAAAAAAAAAAAAAAAAACAACAAACAACATGATTCCAGAGGCAACTAATTGTACATCCAAACCCTGTTTGCAGCTGGCAATTATAACGTCTGTATGAACTCTTAAATCTGCGTCACATTTATCTTTCCGCATGACTGTCATACATTTGGATAGAATATTGCACAAAGTGTTTTTGCACTCGCTTCATACAGGTATGTGTAGCAATTGCAGATAAAAATACTTTCCTGCATCGTATATTTCGTCCTTTGACACAAACAAAATAACACAGACCTCTAATGAGTCGCCCCCTCCCTCCCATTGTTGCTATGTATAGATATACCCATGCAAAGTGAACAACAGCAGCTCTGTATGCCACCACAATTGAAAAACGAAAACTTTATCTTCCTCAGCATAAATGTTGTGAACCTTAAAGCACATAACAAACGATACATCACATATGTAAATCGCAGAAAAAAACCCTTTCATAGTCGTATCTACAATTACACTGCAGCTTTGGAACAACAAAAAACGAAACTCGGTTCACAAATCGCAGGATTTCAAGCCAGTTGGCGATACACCAGACATGAAGCAATCCCACATGCACAAATAGCATCACAACTAACCTGTCCCCGACTCTATGGTCGGTAGCAGCGGCAGCGCAAAAACCCCAAACATATCCCGTGTCGGCTTACATGTCCGTGCAGAAATAATTGCCAACCAAGAACATCGTATCGCGTGACACTCGCAATTATATCTGCATTAAAATTTATTTATAAATTCGTAAATAAACAGCGGTTTTATTACCTCACCCTAGTTTGGTTTAGATCAGAGGCGCTGTGTGTGCTATTCCTTACTGATGGGGTAGCCGGTAGGAGGACGGCGGAGTATTGTTTACATTTATCGGAAACGAGTGTAACCGACGGATGCAAAACATATACACACGAACACTTTATGTATCGCTTGGTGTGGGTAAATCAAAGCAATACTTTAGGTTAAGACTGGGTAAATTGTTGTTGGTGCAGGACACACATTGTAACACAGGCTTTTGACACTGGTTTATGATTTCGGTTCGAAGGGACGCTTTACCCCAAATTGGAGTTGCAAAGGACTTTGCTGCCGGCCGGCGGTCCGTAATGTAAGTGTTGGGGGTGAAAAAATTGTTGGTTGATGGTACGGGCTGCTGTAATTGAATAGCTGACCCTTAATGACTTCACGCAGAGACTGCAAGTGGAATTGGACGGCAATTAAACGGGTGGCTAGTGTGGAAGATGGGCGTGGTTGCATTAAATATATAGTGGATGTATATAGACAGTCATCAAAGGCAGCATATATATTTTTATTGCCTACACTGGGGTTAACAGGAGTTTCGTTTCGATGCATGAGCTTAACTAATCGCTTATAGGTGCTTATAGATTGGTATACCAAGCCACCAACGCCTTATCATAAGTTGTGACGACTTGTTAGTGATCGCTTTGTTATCCAGCTGTAGTATAAGAAGAATTGTGGTGTAGGTACTGAAATGGAGACAGGGAGGATCGGCACATCAGTGGGATGTGGTTCAATATGGACATATTTAACTATGGGTTTTTTTTTTTTTTTTTTGGTCGACCTTGAAGCCATGGTCTACATTACGGGTCCTGGGTGTAATATCAATAGATTCTTGACTTTTCTTGTAACTTAGACAATTTTTGTATTTATTTATTTTAAGAAAGGTCTACAGAAAATAAAACGCAGAACTGGGTCGCTCGCAACTCTCTCGCTCAGAAAAAGTTTGGTTGTATCAATTGGTAGGCAGGCAAAAAGTTCAGAAGGAACCGTTAAACCATAAAATATAAAAATTAAGGACAGTAATATTGAAAAAAACAATTTTACTCTAAGTACCTACACATTTCGGTCAAAATCTTTAGTGCCGTTTTCAGTTAAACCAAAGAAAACCAATTTTTTCAAAAATCCATTGTACGATACCTAATACATAATGTTCGATGTCATGCACATCAAATCGAGAGCGTTCGTTACATCGGATTGATCTGAGAAGCGTTCGTTATATCAAAAATTCGCTATATCGGATATTCGTTGTAATGCACTTCTACTGTAGGTAAAGAGTAAAACTGAGTAAAGTTAGAAATGTGAACTTAAAAATGTATTTTGGTTACGTATTATCGTATACCGTTTTCGTTTTCGAGAGATGTAAATATGATAGAACGGTTATTCGATTTCTTAGCGAAAACCTGAGTATATGCAATCACGCAAACCGCACCTACTTAAGCTCATAATATCAATTTCTGTTGAAATCGTTAGAGCCGTTTTCGAACAAATCAAACTGGTATGAATATTGTATATGGGAAATATCTACCATCCCAAGTGTAGACTCAAAAACTCCAAATCCAAAGTTTGAACCAAATCCCGGCAGCCGTTTAAGCTGTAGGCCTCGGGAGTATACGGACAAAATTTCGCGACCCACTTTTTTTAGTTGATCTATCAGTTATGTCAGAATTATTATTAATTATAATGTCGGAATATTGTACGAATTTCGTAATCGACCGATTTGTCGAAATGGTCCCCTTTTTTTTGCCAAATAAACTACCTGTGGGTGGAGGATTTCATCGAATAAGAAACTCTTATTTAATGGCTTAATTTACAATACTCTGACGAGAAAAATTGATAAAGGCTTTCACTGACATTTCTTTCATATAGAAACTAAGTTTTAAAAATTTAGGAAACAGTTTGTCCTTTTTCTTGTCACAAATATATCTAGAATCAGCCACCATTCTCCGATGTACCTGCAGAGTGCAGAGGGTAGTAAACTTGTAAGGCCAACACATTATCAAAGCCCGGAGAGCTCTACATCCTATCCAAGTTGTGTGACAATCAATCAGTGTTCATATAGCTTTGCTAGTCTGTTCATATTGAGCATCGCGCGTCCATTACTGACGAAAGTCAAGCTAATTTATTTATGCCATCAGTGGTGGTGGAAGGTATATACAAAAACTTTCAAAGTTCGAAATGGAAATTTATTTGTCTTGGTTAAGTGGTTGGTTGGCTGAAGACTTGGTTGTATCAAGGAATAAACAAAAGCGGCCCTGGGAATTGAATCGATATTTTCGGTGCAAGACAATAACCTGAAATTAAGGACACATCCAAGGGGTTAAATGCTTTCTTCGTTTTGCTGTTATTTTCTGTTAAATACAAAATTGCTTGAAATTTATCGAGCCGATTTGAAAGCCCAAAGCCTCTCGAGAACAATACTTGTGTCTTATGAGGCAATTAAAACGCACCCTCGTGGTAAGAGCTCAAATGCGCGTTCATTTGGAAATCCATTTGGGACGCCAGCCCCAGGGCTCAGCTTTTCAAATGTCACATCAATCATGTTCGACGGTTCCGACGAAAACCTCTCGGGTCCAGTGGTATTTTCTTACTTTTATGACTATACACAATGGGGAAATCACACCGGGCAGCTTTATGATTGTTGGGTCCCTTACGAGGTGTCCTTCCATGCTGATGTCATAAGTCATTTCGTTTGTGGTCATTTCGAAAAGGAATAAAACTGTGTATGTACCTTGGACAGCGGCAGTGAAACGTTAAACGAATTATACTCACTACATCCGTCGTCCGTAATCCTTTTTCTCAAAGAAATATGTTCACAACTCGCACAGTATAGGTTGGGCGAAACCCAAACCTGGCGCACACAATCCTTTTGGAGAAATAAAAATTAATGTGCCATTAAGATTTACTTTTGATTAATTTGATCGCGGTTTCGGCGAAGTTAATTTCATTTGAGTTACCGTTCCTACTCGGATATGTATATAGATATATATCCCACGGGGCTAAACGCAGAAAAAAAAAAACTCCTTCTAATTGCTTTTGCGTCCTCCGTGGAATTGGGAGCGAGTCTTTTGTGAAAATGAAAATGGAAAGCGCGGTTGGTGTGAGTGTGATTCTTTGAAACCACTTCAAGGGAAAGTTACAATGTACGTGGTAGTGGTGGTGGTGGTGGCACCTACTCTCGACTCGAACTCATTAATTCGAAATCAAATGTAATTATTATCGAGAACAATCAAAATTAATTTTACACACCCGGCGTACTACCAGCCATCCGAAAGGGTGTGATGATAGGTGCAATGTCGGTTTGTTCCGTTATAGGAAACCATCCCTTTCGGTTGATGATGATTTTCGGTCGATGGGTAATGAGGCATAAAATTGATTTAATGTTTGCAATTAAAATACTTACAAACAGAATATGCCGAGGAATTTAATTGAATTCCTGGTTTGGTACACCTAGTATTGCTAAAAAGTGGGGTTTACACCCGGAGGTCGGACAGGTTTGGTTTATGCTGTAACATCGAGGGGAGTGAGTGAGAGTCGTAAGGAAGAAAATGATTACAAAGGGATTTTATTTAATTGTAATTTTTTGGATTTTATTGGATCATCAGCAAATTTGGATATGGAAAACAGATTTTTGACATGTAAAAGACCACGGAAATGGCTCACAAACTATGTTTCAGTCTTATAAAGTGAAATACTTTTTGTGCCACAAGTTGATGTCTCCTGCGCGCTCGGTGTTTAAATACATCAATTGGTAAACTGAAGTATTTTAACCGTATTTTATACAATTCAAAAGTCTTAGTATTCCTGTTTTCGGCAGTTATGCTACTTAAAAGAATAAGAGGCGAAATGGAAAGCAAGACCACCCTATTCGGAATCGAGGACCCACCGTCCCACCGAATTCAGTACTTAATGGAGGCACATATAGAAGAACAATTTCCATATTAGTATACTGACTGAAGACTCACGAGAAAGTCAATAATTGCCTTCAGTCTGAGTTTGCTGTAGGCGTCGTCAATATCCAAAATTATCTGCATGATGTCTGGACACAATGAAGGTGAAAACAAATCGCACAGATTGGCAGGCGACCGAAAACTCTTGTTTTTAATATACGAATGAATGAATAAATGAATCACAATAATAGGAATTTTCACTACATCAATAGATAGCTGTACTTATGACGAATTGAAATTAAAACTGAGTACAGAGTATACTTGATTACATCGATCCAAAGTTTGGTGTTTCTATGGGGGTGGTGAAACGTATTTTTCCGACCATCAATGGCTGCACTCATAATTACTTCATCCAAGTCACAGATTCTGCCACAGATTACCTTTGAATATTTTTATAGATCAATGGTGTCCCTGAATGAACCCACGATTTGAATTTCCCGCCATTTGTAAAGTATGTAAGTATGTAGTAACAAAAAAAAAAAAAAAAGAGCAGTTGAAAGCAGCAGCAATTGTGTTTTCACTGTCGAACAATATTTCATAAATAATGAAAGTTTGGCGCCACTATCCACCAAATTTCGTTCCAAAAAGTAGAAGCTCATTTTCAATCTGAGATGGGTTTGTAGCCGCGTTTCCAGTGAACCCACAACCTATCCACAACGTGTCACTGTTTGATGCGGATTTTAGTCTTAAGGCGTCATTGGACCATATAGCTTACCACTATTTTTGGCAACATTATGTATACCACATTATCAGCGACTTGGCTGCCATCATGGGGCCATATTTCTGTAAAGATGCTATAGAGGAAATTATCATATAAATACTTGTGATGGTGACATATTTTCAATGGATAAATACTGACAAAGAGTGTTCATATCAACTGGCCCCCACGACGCCTTTATTTCTTAAAACAAGGCAGCCTTAACATATTTTTTTCATACTGTACCTTGTAAAGATCGAAAAATATAACAAAAGAATAAAATGACAAAGGCGCTTACAAATTCCCTATTTACGCCTGACTCAGTCCATTTAAGCCAATGTGCAAAGACAGCAATTGCATTGATATATAAATTCAAAGCCCAAATAAATAATACTATGTACATCAAACAGTGAACATCTCGAATTTTGTTAAAGTATCATCTAATTAGTAATTCTTTATTACTATTACTTCAAATATAGCCAAACAAGTTGGCCGTTTGTTAACTTCTCAATTACAAAAACACAGCACACCCACCCACACAGACGCACACAAAGTATCGGTAGCAAAATAAGTAAATGCCCTGGATGATACATAGCCTTGAATTAAACTAAGAAGACGGCCATCATCTATTTTGGTTTTCGTTCACCATTAGCTGTAGGTAGAGTCCTTCTGCAAGCTATATGCGTGTTTGTGAGTACTGGGCCAGTGTCCCCTTCGAAAACTTTCGGAAAGGGTCCAAAAAGGTGTCCCTGGCTTTCAAAAAGGGCCCCTATGAAATTCGGTATCGAAACAGTATCTCAAATGTTTTTAATTTACCTAAAAAAAAATCATAACAAATTTCAGGCACATATTAAATCCATTAAATAAAAACAAAACAAATATTTTGTTTGTTTGTTATAAAAACTTTAATTTGAAAATGAGACCTGAGCTTCCCGCCTAAATCGGAGAAAGTGGTAGCTAAATGCATGGGAAAGAGAATGCATCAATATGTGTTTCCAATACATTTTTTAGCGTTGATTCAAACACCCCACCCAAAATTTAGAAATAGTGGGTACGTGTTCTGGCCTATGTGAATGTAAAAACAAGATTGATGGCTGTGAAAAAGAGAGAATATGTATAATCTTATGCGTCCTGTAAAAAAAAACAAACAATTGTGAAAAAGGGTCCATAGGGGTTAAAAAGTGTCACGAATTTTCGAAAATTGGTCCCATTTTCTACTATTTTGGAAAAGACGTGTCTTGAGGTACCAGTTTGGAAGAAAGGTTCAAAAGGACCCTAAGAGGTCGCAAGGGTAACCTTTAGTACTGTACCTATATATGCATTCGCATAGCCAAACTTTTCGAATAAACATATTGATTCGCTGTGTATAATCTTGCGGTGCTGTTTGATGGTTAAGTTTTTCTTCAGCAGCAAAAGAAAAAAAAACTTCAGTCTTCGAGTTTGTGTGCTATTCTAAGTATATGCGGCTGTAGCACAAACTTTTCATGAGGTAATTACTTAATTGTGGCTGCATTTGCAAATAGCCCCCCTGAACAAGAATTCGCCCGTAGACGATGACGGTGCTTTCCAAATGTACTCCGAGTTGTTCGAATATCCTTGTTAAGTGGCTTGTCCTAATTGCTTAGCGACCATAGATGCTATGATACAAGATGTTGTTTTTCAACGATATGAATTTCATCGAAATTACAAACTTATGTCCAATTGGTTGATATGGATGGTAATTGAATAAACTTTTGGGAAACTCGGTTATAATAAAACCGATTAGTGGCGAAGGAAAAAAATATTTGATCTCCAAGTTCGAAGAGTAATTAAATAAGTTCTTGTAGCTGGCCAACAACATGCATATATGTGTTAATGTCTGGATGATATTACTTCACTTTTCTTTTCTTTCACTTTTCCAGATTAGAGAAGTAGTGTGCTATTTGATGATAAATACTAGAAAGAAAATCCTATTCTGGGAAAAATTTGTGACAAAACAATACAGGCGGGAATTCATTTACGGAAGGTCATATTTCATATTTGAGCTATATCTATTTCATAAAATTCGATTTAAATATATGCCCGTAATATGTACGAAAAAAAGGTATGGCCTATTAAAACAAGTAAGGAAAAGGAAAACCGGCGACTGAAGTTTTATCGCATTCAAAGGAAGGGCTAAATATATTCTCTGTTTCTTTTTTACGTTTTCAGTCTTCCACAAATATGGACGATGTTTTGCGTTTGATTAGTAATTCGCCACTCACTTCTCCAGATTCCACAATAACCCTTTGTACACACACTTGTCCTTGTGCACTAAAACACAATTTTCCCGATTGCTCAACGACATAACTCTGTCTGCTGTTCTCGAAATCCGATAATAGAAAAGTTGCTAACGCATTTTTTCTTTAGTAGTACGAACAAAAAGTGTGCCTATTAATATACAACCAGGGTGCCCGCTGCAGAATTCTGAAAAGTCGCAGGAAAAAGGGTCAATGACAAAACAAGCATTGACTCGCTAAATACAATAATAGTGTTGTGATAGGCAACTGCGTAACATTTTAAAGGTTTTTATTTGGAAATAACAGCATTTGAACAATTTTTTGTAGCACTTTCTTCAACTAAAAAAAGTTCCAAAATAGGAAAAAATGGTGGCAGGCTCTTGAAAAAAGTGCCAAATCGCAACTTTAGTAGCACAACGGTCACGCTGTATACAACCCATTTGCGTACATGCACAATCAAGTTGATTTTTATTATTTGTGACAAAATTTATAGACACAAAAAGTAAATTCATCTTCGATGTGAAATTTTATCTTTCATTTGGTACATGTTTCATAAAATTCGCTTTTCAAAGAACTCCGTAGTCGGTACGACAAGAAAATGTGAGAAGTCTAGGTTGGCAATTTCGAGATGCGACCGATGTGGTGCACCCTAAACCTGTGCTTCTGTTTCAGCAGAGACCATTAAAAGCTCCATGAGTAAGCACTTTGCCTGCCGTTTCAATTCACATTTGAAAAACTTGCCACCACAAAGTTTGCGAAATAAGTCAGCCAAACAGGCAAATGAAGCACCAATGGTTTCACAGCCACCACAAAGCAATTCCAGCAAAATTATGAATTCTCCATACGCAAGCATGTAGCAGTAGCATAATTTAATTAGAATAATTAACATCAACATCTCAGAGTTGTAGGTATTCAAATGAATTATATATCATCCATATACATTAACTCGGCCGTGAGCACGCATGGGGAGAGGGTGCACTCACATATAAGAGTGCAACTAGAATTTTGATACACCCCTAGCAGCACGCTAGATCCAATATTATAGCCCAGAGAGTTACTGACAGAGAAACTTTCACAAGGATGCTCCTTCAGTTATGCTCATTTAGGACTTCAAGGATTCTTAAAGGCTACATCTTATCTCGTACACAAATTAAATTTTCCCCTTGTCCCTTGTACTCGTACTTGGCGAAAATACCACCAGTATCAGCCAGGTATATGGGTGAAAAGTTTCCATGGTTGCGGAATTTTCCATTCTAACGAAGAGTTTTCTTGTTGAAGTAAAATATAATTTGTTGGCGAACAATTTTCTTTTTGCCTGTAATATGAAAGCACAAGGAACTGGAAAAAAAAACTCGCCTCACTTTGTGGGCGGATTAGAGCAGGTTGCATTGGGCCTTGTAACGCGGTCGGATAAAACTTAAATGACTTTTATTGGGTTGGTCCAAATTTTTGGTTTCGTTTTCTTTTTTCATCTTAACAAATAAATAAAAAGCAAACTGTTAACAAATGCAAATGGGGAATTGTGCAACAATATAGAATTTGTCGAATACAAGAGTTTTGAAAATGTCATTGAAGTTTCAGAGTTTTCGGTTGGCGGTAAGTTATTCAGGTGTTTTGCGGTACTGTTGTGAATCGGGTCGCTGTGTTTAAAATGAGTTTGCATGGAGATTTTAATGAAAGGATTTTTTTTTGCTCGAAGCAAAGTTCGCGTAGGTATACATTTTCACAAGTGGATTCAATTGTTGGCATTCGTCGTCGGTAGGAGAGTTGCAGGAAAAATTGTAGAAGTTGCGTTTTCGTTGTCTGAATTGGGGTAGGAGCAATTGAAACGTACAGAACGTTTTAATTATAGGTTTGCATCAGGTAGTCGGATACGAACTCTGCGGGAAGTTGTAAATTATTGTTTGGTGGAATTTGTGTGCATCTAGTGTACCCAGTTATTTTAAGAGTTCTGTATACATATAGAGTAGAGTCTGATTTGATAGATATTTCATTTACACGTCGATTATACTTCTTTTAAAGTGGCATTTGGACTTGCTGAGCTTAGCACCCACGAATGTTGAACATTAAGAAAGTGTATTTTTGTTCCTAGCTAACTGGCTGAATGAGCTGCAGAAGTCTAATGTTACCTGTCTAAAGGCGAGCGTAAGCCGCAGATGATTTCACTAGATTTAATCAACGGGATTTTGAAGTGCTTACTTGCTAAACTCAATAAAGGGTTTTCCAATGAGAGGTGTTATTGTGAATGACCCGCTATTTTGGTAGCTGTCACTTTTGAAGCTTATTTTCTTTGACATTTGACAAGTAGAAAACACGCCATTACTAAAAACGATACACGCTTCAACAACGCATTGAAATTATTAAAATTCACTACAAAAATGGTCCTTGAAATGCATGAAAATGATCCGGAATTCCATCGAAAAATTATCTTGACTGATGAGGCCCATTTCCACCTCTGTGGCTACGTCAACAAGCAAAATTGTCACATCTGGGGCTCGGAAAACCCAAGAGTTATTGTTGAGAAGCCTCTCCATCCTCAACGTGTGACTGTTTGGTGCGGTTTATGGTCCGGCGGGATCATTGGACCTTACTTTTTCGAAAATGAGGTTGGATCAACAGTTACGGTGAATGGATTGCGCTTTAGAGAGATGATTAATGATTTTTTATGGTCGGAGTTGGATGGTATTGATCTGGACAACGTTTACTTTCAACAAGACGGCGCTACGTGCCACACAAGCAACGAAAGCATTGATCTTTTACGGGAAAAGTTTCCGGACCGTGTTATCTCTCGAAGAGGTGATCACAATTGGCCACCGAGATCTTGTGATTTAACACCTTGCGACTTCTTCCTTTGGGGCCACGTGCAAGATAAGGTCTACACCAACAGCCCAGCCCAAGACCACAAAGATAAAATTCGTGAGGCTATCGTGGACATAGGGCCGCCACTTTGCGATTTGGTTATGGAAAATTTCATGAAAAGGATATGGTCCTGTATGCGTGCTCGTGGTGTCGATTTGACTGATGTTGTTTTTCATTATTAACGGCATACCCTCCTCTTTATTATGAAATAAATATCCGATCATTTATCTCAAAAAATGACATTTTTCTTTGAATACCAAAATATCACCTCATATTGGAAAACCCATATTATATTGATGTATATATCTAATAGTAATTGCCACTCCCTTATCTAGGCCAGCTTACATACTGATACGACATACCTACAAGAATATTGTGTTGGGCACTCAATAAACTAACTTCATAGAACTCGGTCGTGTTTTATCTGAGTAACGGCTACGAACACTACAGGGATGGCATATATCTTACCATGAGCTACTCGGACATATTTGGAGCTGATGCCAGAGAAGATTTTCCAGGAATGGAGCTGGAGGGGTATTAAAAATAAGGATTATTCAGGATGAATAATATACCACATTACAGAGGTGCGCTACCGAGATTATCATATCCTCCCTCAGGCTGAGCCTGAGCTCAACTTATCACAACCACGAGAAAATGCATTGCCAATTGATTATGACCCAGCAAAGCCGAAGTACTTCACAAATTTGGTAAGACAGTCCCTGAATTGAACATTAGCCTTCTACAGGGTCCGCCAAATAACTTTTTTATTTTGAAAATGCTATAAAAAAAAACTACTAAATATTTTCTCAAATTTCTTTTTTTATTTGAAAGTACAATCCTTGCGGTTAATAATGGAAAATAATTTCATTCAAATGGCTGCCTCGGCTGGCCATGCAGTAGCCTACACGATCGGTCCAATTTTTAAGCACATTATCGATTGTGTGCAGCTGTATTTCACCAATGGCTTCACGAATATTGTCCTTTAAAGCGTCAATTGTCTCTGGCCTGTCGGCGTAACACTTATCTTTTACGGCACCCCACAAATAATAGTCCAACGGTGTCAAATCGCAGCTCCGAGGTGGCCAAACGACATCAGCTCTGCGGCTGATAATGCGATCTTCAAAAACAGGGCGCAAAACATCGAGTGTAGCTTCGGCAATGTGGCACGTAGCGCCGTCCTGTTGAAATCAAATGTTGCCAATATCCTCCTCTTCAATTTTTGTGAACAAAATATCGTTCAACATGGCCCGATAACGATCGCCATTGACTGTAATGGCCACTCCTTGCTCATTTTCGAAGAAAAATGGCCCAATTATGCCTCTGGACCGAATTCCGCCACAGCAGCAATTTTCTCGGGTGTACGCACTGTTTTTGGCTTTTCACGCTTTGGTTTATCGATGAGGATGCCAGTTTCTTTCACTTTTTTCACAAGATAACGAACATACGGAGCTGACGGTGCTTCTCTTCTTCCAAATTCCGTACGCAATTTTCGCACACATTCTGCAACATTACCATGATTTTCAAAGTAATGTCGCAATATTACCCAGCGTTGTTCAAGCGTTTACACAACCATATTCGTTCAGCGGAAGGATAAAACTAATTATCTGTCAAATCAGACGTGAGCTAAGTGTTACCATTCGCGAAATAAGCACTAGTTGAAAAAAAAGTTAGATGGCGGACCCTTTATATGTACCCGATCCGCAAGAAAGGAGATTAGGAGACCTTAAGCCTGCTATAGATGGAACTTTCATTTAAATAGCACCCATTGGCACCAGTGAGGTTTTAAACTCTGTAAGTCAGCAAACGATCAAATATTTACACCTTGATAGATTTGAGCGAAAACCCAGATCGATAGTCACTACCTTTCAGTCAATTGCCATTTCAACTGAACCAAACCACTTTTAAGCTTAATCAGAGTGCCACACTCTATTGAGTATGTAGATCTTAATATGCGATTTAGTTAATCGTATAATTTTATACCCCTCATAAACAGCCACTAGACAGCTGAAGCCTGTTAAGGACTTTAACGATCCGTAATATGCGCATAACATTAATCGAATATCCACAGCCAGCCTTTACTTAAATTGCTCAGTTTAATGGCCGTATTAATATATTTATGTTCAGTAAGTAATAATCGAGAACGACTACCGATTAAATGCGATATTTATCCTCACTCACAGATTGTGCAGGCTATTGATTTTGTTGCGTCCATCAATAAATCACATGAGAATTCTTTCTCTAAATACATAAATAATAACCCACTTAAGGGGTTTCCTTGAAAAATTATAATTATTCATATCATGTATACTCGAAAAAAAAACTAATTAGGACAACTAATTTACTTTTGTTAACTAAATGCTTTCGAAATGTCACTCACCGGCTAACAGATTGAACGACATGCTACTCATTAAGCAATCCACCATGTTCTAATGAATTGTTAAGTGCCTTTAAGGCGCTTAATATTTTTGTTTCTATAGTCTTTTCGTCATTGAAATAAGTTATAAACGCATTTGTGTGTGTGTGTGGTTGTAGGCATATGTACCGGATAGATAAGTGTTAGGAAGCCTATTGTTCACCTTCTATTGACTCTTACACAATATTTTTCGACATATCCTTAAATAATAAATCACCTCAAATACCATTAAAGTCAAATATACTCATGCAAATTATATTACGGTATCAAAAGGGAACTACCTATACATACATAGAATAGCTCGAATTTGAGCGTATTGACACGAGTACTACCCTATGTATGGTTCGGGTGGCTGTCACTATAAAGTACACCGTGGGATTTAGGACACAGGTTCACTTAATTAAGTAAATAGATCTATCAAAGCTGATGATAATATTCATCAATGAATATAATCTTTAGTAAAAACTCTGCTATGCGATAGCAAACAGATTAATCGATTTTTTTCTTCTTCTTTTTTGGCTTGAAAAAATTATATTTTTAGATATCCTTGAGAGCAATAAAGAAAAGTGTGCCACATCGCACACCCCAGTCGAAGTTGAAGTGAAAGTCGCCCCCTAAGGATTCCATGCGTTTCATGTCGGCAGGATATTTTCATCGGAGCTTTTGGGGGGTTATTTTCTTGATTATTTTGTCGAAGGCTTAAGTCGCTTTGTTACTTTATGACCGCAAAAAGGATTATTGGAGTTAAATTCATTTTGTGTGTTGAATATGAATTGGTATGGGTTGGCGCGTGTTTGAAATTGTTTGTCGTCGAAATGGCGGTAGTTGTTTTAGTATATTTTCTGGTGAATTGATGAACATTATTTGGTTGGAAATAATAAGAGTGTATTGTGTGTCACTGTGTGATTGGCTCCAATAAGACTGGCAGAGAATGATGGCGGAACATTACGTTGTCGTTGCAAAATGATGGCGAATATTTATATTGAAGAGGCTTAGGCAGTGTAGGCCAGTTGCAGTAGGTCAACAATAAATGAAGTTAGGCTTGACGTTGAGTTGGGTCTGAGAATCGAATTTTTTTTTAAATAATTTAGGGGTGAGATAGGGGCGCGGACGATTCATTCCGCAGGTGAAAGTTACTTTTAGAACTGCAAATAAACCAGAACCTTAACCCACTTAAATCGAGTGAATTAACGACCGTAGGTCATTCATTTTTGGAGGCTTAATAAGTCAGACTTGTGTTGGCTTTTTTCGTTTGTTGAAAGGACTCGTTTCAAACTTATTTTTGAGTAAGTATGTAAGTAAGTAAAATTTGTTTTAATCTCGACTTTAAGTTTACGGAAGCTCACAATTACGGAAATTTGTATTATGAATATAGCCACTGTGAACTATTAAAATTTTGAGTCCAAGCTACAATTTTTCATAAAAGCTAGTGTATTTTTTTTTACTGTGATACATAACACGAACTTTGTTCAACGATTTGTACTTGGCCCTTATGCACATCTCGAGCAAGAACAGTTTAAAAGCTGTAGTATTTCATTTAGCAACACTTTGAAAAATGTCCAAATAGCTTAACACGAGGCAAAAATTGAACCATTGAGTAGAAAAAGGTACTGTAGCAGAAAAAAGAGTAAACAAAAGAGAAAACCATGTAAAAGTACTACCGGTGCAATAGGCAGGCAAGTTATGATGAAATTGGGTTGCACTCATTTATAGTTAGGTAGTAGAAATAAGTAAAAATATTCATCGAATAGTGTGTTTTTGTTCCGTGGAATATAAAAAGAAGCAAGTATTTCTACCGTTTACAGTACACGTTACACAGATCATAGTGTCTGGCAAATCAAAAAAAACCTTCTAAGAAACAAATTAAGTGCTAAGAAGAAGTATGAACCAATATCCCAAAACTTTAAGTTAAGATCCAGAGAGATAAGCATAATATAGGTTGCTAATGGAGCTGGAATGTTTTCCTTTTTATAATAATTTAAATAAAAATCGGAAGCAAATGCTTTTATTACAAACTTTATTTTAAATATAAGAAAAATTAAATCTTTAAAGACAACAACTTGTAAATAAAATACCTGCATGAAGAATAACTACTAATATAATGCACTTCTAGTGCAATTAGGGTAAACCTTGCATTAACTGAAAAACACTTAATGAAAATATCACAAGTAAAAGTTTTTTTTTTTTTAAAGCTAAAATTCTAAAATAATGTTTATTTAGTCAAGGATATGACTATTTACATTTGTTTATAATCACTGAACGAGAGACGGAAGTTTGCTTAGCTGTATATAAACGATTTTTCAAATTTCAAATTCTAACGAATTATTACACAAGTTGACTAGGAAAAGGAAAATATTCCAGGAATGTTTTCCTTTTTCCACTAAACGATTTTTTTCGATTTGTCTTATGCTCAGTTTTTGCGCTATAGAAAAATATGTACACTTTCTTAGTTTAATTTCTCATATTTGTGGAATTTCTCAGTGGTTCATTGGTTCCTCTGTTACAGATTTTATTTTAGTTTTCACTCTACTATGTCTAGGAGTCTTTTACTTTTGTAAAGGGGAATTGAACAAAAATTCAAACAATTGACAGGATTGTACTAAGCTTTGGTTCTATCCACTGAATGCTACCTTTAAAACGTCTTAAACTGTGGTTTTATCTGGATTCTGTACCCCACTCGGTTAAAGGTTGATAACTTTGGGGGAATGTTAAAAAAAACATCATTAAAAAGCCAGTAGCCCGCTTTTCGACAATTCCGCATTCACATTTGCATCGGCCGCTATACTCCTGCAGTCCTTGCCGAACTTGCTTCCCTACGACATCAGCATTTTCTGAAAGTCATTGTCCCATCATCTACCAATTACCCAGCTGGCTTTCATCTCCGTCGTTATGAGCCCCACTTTACAATTGGACAAATTTAATTATATTCGTTTTTGCCCAAGAACTTATCAAATAATTGTAATCTTCCTCTTGTCGGAATGAAGTCTGTCAGTCTTAATGAAAAAAAATATTTCTTTCTACTGAAGGCCGAATTAATTTATATTGTCAAGTGCCAAGGAGGTTCGTGTCGCTCGTTCGCTTTTATTCGCAAATACACGCTTCCAAATTTGTTCGTATTTATTATTAGTATATTCTCAACTATGTATAGTATCGTTTGAACAAAGGCAAGTGTCCTTTTTTTTTTGTTTTGTTTACTGCTGCAGCGCAGTCCTCGATCTCCTTTTTTGTTTGTAAATTTGTTTGATTCTCTAGCTTTCTTCCCATCTGAGTGACAGAAGTTGAAAATTGCTTTTCTGTTTGCAGTGTTTCAAACTTTGATGTCGCGCTTATCCTTAAGATGAATGTATATTATAATTTTTTTCATTTTCGTCATCCCAATGCTGTATTTTCCCTAACTGTGGCATGGTGTGATGGTGTTCTAAGACTTGCCCGAGCAAGCTGTATACACAATTTATAAGAGTACAGCTAGCTTTGACGAGAGCACAAGAAAACAAATACTGCTGATAAGATGTTCTCTAAATTGGAATGAAATAGGATTCCAAAGGAATCACTACCTGGCAAACGAAATTCATTTAAATTATCGTCGTATTTTTTGGTCTGTCCGACTGCCTTGGGTTATTACTTTGGTTAAGCAGGTGGGTATAGGATATTTTGTGTACATTGTTGTGTTTCTGAGTTCTCTATACTTTCCGTATCGTATCTGAGGTCCATACATAATTAGCGGAAAAGTTATATATGCCTGCGAGCTTTCCTCTTTCATCTGGCTAACAAGGATGGTTGTAGTTGCGGACGGCAACCAACGAATTTTTGTTGATATTCTATGCAGGTTTGTGGTTACTTTGAATCTTTGTGCTTAGTTGGGTAATTGTGTTACGTCGATGCAACTTCAAGAAGTTATTTTAGCAGATGAATATTTCTCTTTGTGAAAGGCAGTTCAGTAAAAAAGAAGAATAAGGCAAATCCGGAAAATAAACTTCCTAATTTTCAGCTACATTGGGTGAATTTAAAGTCGAGCTTATAATCTGTTTGGGTTTCCTTAACGATTTTGGAGGCCTTTGTACCTTTTTGGATAAGCAATCAGTGTCTAACATTGAAGTGCAATAACACCATTTTTGAAAACATGGTTGCATTTTCATATCCTGCTTCTTAATTGATAAATTCATATCTTATTATCAAAAAACAAGTTACATTGTTAAAAGCAAATATCTTGAGTTTTCACTTTAACTAAAGAGGCGTTCCACAAGGCTGTATTCATGGTTCCCTTTTATTTTCCCCATTTATTTTTATTTCCACCAACAATCCCCCATGATGGACACATTTTGTATGTTAAACAGGTAGTTAAGGAACCATCAATTTGGTCAATTTTATAAACCTCTTGGAACTTAGAGTCTTAAATATGGTATTCAATTGTCATACGCCTAATATGTAACGTGGGATTAAATCTATCATAATATATAATACGTACATGGGAATTTCCCCTATTTAGAAATTGGCCCCATGACTCTGGATTATAACTGCTAAGGGATTCCAACGGCCTCAGCCACGGTTGAGCGAACTTAAAGGACTTTAATATTAAGCAATATTTTTGTGCACAAATATTTGCATAGCGGGGGTCTACATTTAAACTTTTGAATAATATTTCCAATGAAAGACACCGGCGCAGTGGGGAAGGACAACAAATTCAAGGACACAAATATTCACCTAAAAACCAACCAAACAAAAATGAAACCCTCTTTGTGAGCTATAATCCACAACAGAGCGCAGAGAGAGAAAAAAAGGAAAGTTAAGCCGCAAAATTATTCCAAAAGAAGTAATGACGAATAAATTAGATTCCCGGCGAAAGAGGATGCCTGCCAGGCTTGGCAAAATCCTTGGAATCCTTTGCATAAACTTATTTATTTTCTCTCCTAGTGCTGTATGCTGCTGGTTGCTGCCTTTCTTTCTGTCCCGTCATTTAAGATACGAGTAAATTCACACAACTCAACACGAGACACGACTGGAGCGAACGAGCGAACGAGGCCAAGCGACACTTTCTCCCCTCTCATTTCATTTAACATAAATGAGATTAACATTTATTCTAAGGTACGAACGAAGTAGAAGTACAGCACAAGCTGATTCAGAACAAATAAAGGGATCAAGCTTTGGCAGGACGATTGTGCCGTATCTAAACTACAACTTCTACACATGGTTATCAGTGACTGATGTACATACTGCTCTTCCACCTATATATACATAATATATACATTATGTAATATGTAGTCGGAGTAAAATAAGATTATTTCATTGCACGTCCCTGTCATAGCTGTACCTACATCATTGTACTGCATACATTTCCTCGGTTCTCTAGACCTGGGCTAATGAAAGCGTTAACGCATCGAATACCATGCAAAAGTCTTCGAGACTAGTCGTGTGTGCCAGATCCTAGTTTCACAGTATCTGAGATCATTGGTCAGCTACAAAAAACTAATCATAGCCGAGTGAGGTGGAACTAATATCCAGTAGAATGTTATTTCCTATGAGTGAGCTGTTACAGTTGTCGATGGGCGTGGTGACCGTGTGGTGCCTATACCTATGGGTTGATTAGATCAAACAAGACGGGCGGCAGCTACAACACAGTTCATTGTCTTAATGGGTTTCTTTTTTGTTAATAGACTACTCCTTTGGATACTGTTACAAAATTGTCTACGAAATTAGTGATAGGCTTTCTGTGTGTGTGCTTCTGTATACTTATTTATGTTGTACAAGCAATTATGCATCCTTTGAAGGAGGTTCATGTTTCGAGATAATTTTCTTTTTGCCGAATCATTGGACTGTATGATCTGGGACTGGGATAATCCGGAGTGATTACACGTAAGACACGAAATTACCAGAGCTGTCAAGTGTACTTACTTATATTAGGATCCAGTCGTAGAAAGTACGACCATAAATAAGTAAATGTGGGTGTATTTGCGGTTCATACCTGGAAAGAGAAGAAGACTTAAATTTAAGGATTTTGCTTACATTACATATACATCTTATGGCAATATTTGGGTGGCAGTCATTCTAAATATCCCTTCTTAGGTATACTGCGGAGCTGAACTGAGAAGCCTTCTCATGACAGTTATACTCTCGCATGTTTGTTAGAGGTTCCCGAGAGGTGGCAAAAACGGAAATCGTACCTGCGACCCCTCGTTTAGTAATACAGCACTATACAATAAAATCATTTGCTGGACCAAGCGGTCAACACAAAGTTGGGCAAGATCGTATACCAACTCGCACGAAGATTTAATCAGATGAAGGTTTACCTGGTGTAAATGGGGTCTGAAAATCGCTTGCTTGAACGAAAACAACTGCAACCGTCTGAAATGCGCCAGTACAAAATAATGTCTGTTGTGCTGTATTAGCAGGTTACCTCTATCAGTTGTTTCTTAACCAGTATGGCCACAGTTGACACTACGCCCTCCTGGAGACAAACAGTCGATGAAAGGGTCTTCTGTTATAAAAGCGAGCTGTAGAGAACTATATATTTTCGTTAAGTACGGAAACAGTCTCACTGGGAAATCGTACGTTTAAAAAATGCTAACCCCCTGCAACCTTCCTGTTAAGGGGTTGGAGTATGCGAGGAAGAGTGTATCCAAAGTTTGCATTCCCGTTTCTTGCATTTAAAGAAACCTTGGCTATAGCCGATCTAAAAAACGTTTTGAATGTAGAATTGTTCAGAAAACAGTCGGTCCCATTTGAGTTCTCGGACTTTACCGCAGGCTCTATAAAGGATTTGAAAGAACTCCTTTCAACCTCTACAATAAAAGGTGCAGCCAGATGTGCAGCTTATCGATAAGCTGATGTTTTGAGAAAATGAAATCCCTCCAAATCAACACGGACTAAATGAACTTTCTATATATCTATGTATCTATCTAATAGCTCATTTAGGTCACCACTCAGGCGCACCATTCTTTAGCTAGTCCGTTCCTAAACCGTGCACAGACACGCCTATTGTTCTCCAGTTATTGGACGTCAAACTTCATAAACAGCACAATCAACACATGTTTTAGTGTCGATCAAATCGTTCGATAGTTATTGTTGAACTACTAATAATTGAAGTACTTAACTACATCCTATACCAGACCCTTTTTCTAATTGGAATCGAAATCACTGGCCTTGCATATTATATGCATCATATCCATAAAAGTGGAATTACCAAACTCTACCTAAGGAACATCGTTACTCGCATGATAAACGATTAAGTGTCAACGTCAGTCAGTACAATTCAAGCGGAAAGGTCGCGCCAGTAATTTACTCGGTCAGCTGCGTCAACTGGTTTTGTTTGACTATAGCAGCTCAACCCTAGGTTTTCCCATTACACCAAACTGACAAGTAGGCAAATACCAAAAATATTGGTTGAGTATGCTTCGATTCCTTATCCATTGGGAACTAAAGGACACACAGAATCATGCCCATGCTCTTATGTTATACCCCCATTTGTAGTCCTTTTGTATCGGAATCAGATAATCTTTCATTAGTTTAATGAAACTGTTTGTTCGATTCAACAGAACAGGGTTTAAATAATAATGTGTATGGGCATAATTGAGTTTCCTTTATAACCGCCTTTGATAAAACACCAATCCTTACACATATGACAAGGATAATAATGGTGGTTTATTTTTTGCTGATAAAATCAGGAGTGTGTCTTTATATGTGTGGTGAATTTTCTTTGAAGTTGGAGGTTAATAGAACGCCACACCCGCTCCCCCTCGCAATCCCACTGCCATTAAGTTTATTTCGCTGAGAAACGTCTTCCGATCGATGTTGTTTTTAAATCTCTCAGATGAAAAAGTTGAAAGGAGCAAACAGAAGGAAAATTTATTTTTCACGAAAAATATTCGGAACACCAAAAAAGATTAGACGTTGATGAATAGAAAGATGAAGGCGGTGCTTGTCCCCAGTGAGAGCAGATTCTCAACGCATCATCATCGCATAATTTATTCTCGCAGCGTATTCGTATAAGTGTGAACAGGCTTATTTTTTTCGAAAACTCTTAAAATGTTATTAAATATTAATAAAAGTAATCGTGGAGAGTGGCGACCCTGTTTTGTTTGCTTTTTTTCAATATTTCGACACAATCGAGGGTGATTTTCGTCGGAGGGGTAGGTCTTTTTATATCCGCAACCCACGGGATGGTTGCAAAATATTTGTTTTATACTTAGATTGACTTTGGGTCCACCTTTCGCGGATTAATTATAGAGTTTGTTAGATTTTGCACAATTAATTATTTACTGTAGTTGAAATACATCCATAAATTGATGATGTTACGGTGGTGATGGTTTAAAATTTAGGTAGCCTCCAAATGCTAGGCACGTGTTTCTGTTTATGGATGTACTAACACTTGCACAAACAAGCAGAAGTAATTTTTTTTCTTGTAATTTTTTTTGCAGAAATTTTGTTGAAGGCGGAGATCATGGGAAAGAACTTTGTTTGTAATATTTTGTAAATCTGGTTCTTTGATCAAAGTTGCATCACTCATCTTCATTCGTAACTGTGCTTTATACTTATTTTCCAATTCTTAGCTTGACTTACTCGACGTCAAACAAAATTATAAAGAAAAAAGTGGATTTTTTTTTTATTTCACGTGAGGCTACTGTTCGAAGGGAACCTGGGCCACTGGGCTTCTTGAATTGCAGAAAACAAACAACTTTTAATTACCTGTCGATCAACTAACATTTCGTTAACAAACTTAATCACCTTGTACGAAAGGTTTTTAGTTTCGCTTTTGTCCGTCTGTCCGACAACTAGATCGATTTTGTAACTAGGTCTATCTTAGAAACTAATTGACTTAGAAGACTGAATTGCACACAACATCCGGTATAACCTCTAGTTAAACGACAAATACCAATTTTAGCGATACATGGACTGGTTTTAGAGTAATAAGTGGTTTGGTGACGAAAATATTTTCATTCGCACAAAAAGCTGTTTATTTCTTGATCTACACAAAAATGGCTGCATACCTTTTTTGTGTAGATCACGCTCGTAGCTTCAGATAATGATTCCTACCAGGGATGTTCAGCCAGCCTTAGCGCCAAAACTTTTTTTTTATTTATAAGAGGTTTAGAGGTAAAAACTAGTTTTACTTTCTAGGTACTTTTGAGTTGTTTCTGCTGTGGCGGAATTTGGTCCAGAGGCATAATTGGGCCATTTTCTTCGAAAATGAGCAAGGAGTGCCCGTTACAGTCAATGGCGATCATTATCGGGCCATGTTGAACGAATTTTTGAAGAGGAGGATATTGGCAACAATTGGTTTCAACAGGACGGCGCTACGTGCCACACAGCCGAAGCTACACTCGATGTTTTGCGCCCTGTTTTTGAAGATCCCATTATCAGCCGCAGAGCTGATGTCGTTTGGCCACCTCGGAGCTGCGATTTGACACCGTTGGACTATTTTTTGTGGGGTGCCGTAAAAGATAAGTGTTACGCCGACAGGCCAGAGACAATTGACGCTTTAAAGGACAATATTCGTGAAGCCATTGGTGAAATACAACTGCACACAATCGATAATGGGCTTAAAAATTTGACCGATCGTGTAGGCTACTGCATGGCCAGCCGAGGCAGCCATTTGAATGAAATTATTTTCCATTATTAACCGGAAGGATTGTACTTTCAAATAAAAAAATAAATTTGAGAAAATATTCAGTAGTTTTTTTATATAGCATTTGCAAAAAAAAAAAGTTATTTGGCGGACCCTGTAGATCAGCGATTTACATGCACTTACAACAACATCATATGATCATATGAATAGCAATTCATCGAGATCACGAATCATGATCTGAAAATGCTTTCTACTATTTCCCACTAGGTGGCTTGTTTCATTATTTAATGTTGGAGTGCCTGTAAACGAAAGCCAAGCCACACAGTCATGTCGCCAGACTAAAATATTCAACACCCTTCATAAGACAAAAAAATAAAAAGCATTTTTTTGTAGATTTTGTTTGTGAAATGTTTTCCAGTTCGTAAGCAATTTGTTTCACAAGTTTTCCTGTAGAAATGTGAGAGTTGCTTTCTGTTTTTTTTTTTTTTTAGGTACATATTCCAGAAAATCAAATCTTAGAGCAATGAAAAATGGAAAGAGCAGGCTGCATAAATTTAAATTATTTTCAAAACTAATTATTTGAAAACACATTTCCTTTTGATCACCAAATATTGCAGAAAAATATAAGAACGCGTTTTTTTAATTAAAAGCTTAACATTTATGTGAGGTGACGGTTTTATTTTGACAATCAAACGTATATTTTCTGTGTGAGCCAAGAGAGAGCTATGGTGCGGTCACAACGAGATTTACAATTTTTAAGAAACCGAACGCAGTGCTGCTTATAATCGTACGCGTACCACTTTTGAGTTCATCATCTTCTAATGCAAAAATTAATAAATATAAGAGAACGACCACCCTCTGGATTATGCCAACGAACACAACTTGTGAGAACGCCATCTATGAGTATTATTATAAAAAGGAGAATGTTTAGTTTTAACTAACTTCAGTTTGTTCTTCTGGAATTTCGTGCTTAAACCGCTGTCATTTACTTTGTCTTAGCATTCCAATCGAAGCGGACCAGAGGTGCAAACTGCCTTAAGATTTGGACTACATTTCGAACTGATAGTAAACTGATTTCCCTTTAGAAATAAAACATACCATATTACGGAAGCGGTGTTGTTGCTTTCGAACCTCTGGCCGTGAACATCCGACAGCAAAAAGCAATTCATAAACATTTAATAAATACTTAATCGGCGTCCATACCGGTAAAAACAGAAATGTTTGACAAATGCTTATGAAATGTTTCTGAAGCAATCCGAGAACATTTCATAAATGTTTAAAAAAATCATTCGCTCGCATGATTTTAATATGCCAAGAAAAACAGAAAAATTAGGAGCAAAATGTTGTTTATTTGTTGCATGTTTGAACATAGAATTTTAAATTTGTGTTTAAACTCCAAAATAAAACTTTTCTATGATCCGTATTGTTTTATTTTCGTGATCTGATCACGCTCATAATAAAATACGGCTTATGTCACTGGCATATCACTGTTGCCATTAAGTCGTTCACAATGCCGTCATTAACTCCCTAATTTATTTTTGTCAAGCTAACAAATGGAAAAAGAAAATCGTTGCGTAAGTGAATAGTATATCGACCATTCGGGGCCCTGTGAGCGCTTATGGTAAAGACGGTATTGGCCACATGTAGACAGATCTGTTCGTCTTGTAACATCCCAACACGTCGACTGTTCCTTTCCATCTATGAGCTTTTTTATAAAAAGTCCAAACATTTCCACATAAGCCAATACAAATTCCATATGCGATCTTGCACACATCAACAGAATACTACTTGTGCATTGTTAATTTATGAACCCAATGCGTCAAATCATTGAATCCGTCGCATGAATGTCGTCAAGATGACTGATTTATCGTCGCATTCCACAGATTCTCCGCTGACGATAGCACACCAATGTCACACAAATCTTTCCATCAGCCAATAAACAAATAATCGACAACATTATCTACGGCATCGTATCGATTTCACGTTTTCAATCTATTTATACGCCCAAAAGGAGGAGAAAAAAATTGATTCCAAATTGGTATTCATCATTACTGCTCCTATTCACTTTTATACGGGAGTTGTGCCAGGGGCTGTACGTTGTACCTTGTACGCGAAAACGGGGCGGTTGTACCTTCTGGGAAAGGGAATATTTTATGCCATCGCTTTGGTAGACTTTTATGAGCCTTTGCATTACTTGTTATGAAATCTTGACAAAAGCAGTAGAAGAAAAGAAATTTGCATTTATCGCAACGTCCTACGCCACGCTACGCCTACCCTCTGGCGATGGCGCACCTTTTCCATTTCAATGCTCATCCCTCTGGACATATTTTTTCCACTTTCATTCGCATTGGTGTGTGGTTGAGAGATCCTTTTTATTCAGCTCAACGATGGCGCTTTTCTCCTATTTTACATATGACGGCGTCGGCATTCATTGAATTCCATCAGTCTCGCACTCGCTATACCTTCGCAATAAAATATAGTTACATAGGTAGCTAGTACCTACTCCAACGGGTGTACTCTGCTGACTCGAGCGGATTTTCGTGGGGTAATAGCAGCGGGGCCGACTCCAGTTTCCGCGGGCGCCAAGGTGAGACTTGATGTAGGGGATTAAATTGAATTTGCGTTTTTTTCTCTTCACTCTTCTTCGTCTCCTGCTTTCAGGGATATGAAAAATATTTTCCATTTCCTCACGTTTTCATCGTGAATGCGCGAATGTGAATGAATGAGTCGGCAGGCAGTCCGGGATGGTTACAGTTGTGGAATTTCGATGAGTGGTGACTGGTGAATCGAGAAAGGGGACCAGAGCTTTGACAAGGCGATGTAGCATGTCGGTTGTTGCATACATTTTACATTGAAATATTCAGAGAACAATTGCTTTGTGAGCCTTGATTTAGTCACTCTTTGACTGCGCCGAGGTGGGTGAACCCAGCTGAGTGAAATTGAATTGAGAAGTATGACTTCGACATGCTGTCTCGTCATACAGTTACTGTAATACGGAAGTGGCTCTTCTCCGTATTGTGGTGTATGTGAATAAAGAAAGGTGTTTTCCTCCTCAATTCTGCTGTCCTTGCTGTATTTTTAAGCAAGCAAACATACACTTATAGGAGAGTGACTAAAATGAAGATTTATTATACCCAAGAGTTTTGTTGTTTATCTGCAGTAGGTATATTTTTATTGCTATTCCACGGCGAATAAATCACGCAAATAAATCAAAAGAAATTCTGCCAACGCTGTATGGCGTGCAATCCGACATAGGGGATGAATAAACTCGTACAAATAATTCTTAAATTCGCTAAAAACTGAAGAACGCGTTGAAATTTATTTTTATTTCTGGAAATTTCTTGCTTTGTGCTTATATTTCCTCGGATCATCAAAAAAAAGTAATAATGTCGACACTTATAACAAGGAAATGATATATCGGTTATCGCAGAAAGGTGCAGTGTCCTATATTGAGCTAAGCACATTTTTTAACGACGCCGAAGTTAGACATTATTTCGGCATGCTTTTAGCTCGAAAAATTCCAGTCCACCAGCGATATGCCTTTATTTTTGAATTTTCTGCATCTCATTGGTCCCAAAATTCAAATAGTAACGATGGGTACTACGTGTTAAAAATGTGGTACTGCTTGTTACCACGCCATATTTTGGACACAAAGTCATCTTACACAGGGACCAACATATTTTGATTTCAATGCAGTTTTCACGGTGAGCTTACCTACCTTTTCAAGAAGTATACCTCATACTTGTATACCTACACGACTTAGCTAAAAGGACCCCAGCCAACTTAAGGAGTGCAGCTAAAAGCTGTCGCTCAGGACCGCGCTAACTTGTAGGGAAAGGCTTGTTGGTTGGGGTCAAGTTCGAAGCTGTAGCAAAGGAGAAGGAGAACATTGTCAACCGGTCCTGTAACCGTCACTACTGCTGCCTATTAGTCTTTCTTTTGTTTTCTATACGATGCGGAGTGTGGCCACGCTGTAGATGATAAAATGTATATAATAGAATTTTTTTTTTAATAGAGGAAACACATTTTTTGCAAGGCATACACTCTTCATACTTATCCATAAAAGCTATAACGATATGGGTTAAAACTGTATCCGTAGTAGGGATTCCTTTGAAAGTTATATACTCCATATCGATCGGAGTTTCTATAGCCGTATGTGTTATATGCCCCGAATCCGTATCCGCCGTAAGGAGAATAGAGCACTTGCCGGGCCGTTTTGCCAGATTCGTTCTCGAGCGCAGTCTGTGTATCTACTGCCAATAATTCCTCAGCATTTGAACTGAATGGTTGATAATCCTCTGCGGGCGCAAAGTCCGAGTAAAGTCTCAAAGGAACGTATTTTACTATTTTTCTTTCGTATAGGTTCTACCGGTTAACTGCAATCTATTTGACATTATACTTTACTGAAGCTTAACAACGGAATACTCTAAATTGCGAAATTGTTTGGTATTTATATAGAAACAGCGTCTCAGCCATTGAGCATTATGGATTTTCAGAATCCCACCGAATAACACGAAACAAAACAATATGAAATAGGTATGATTTAATTATGGTGACACAATATCTAACGAAAACTGTTGAGCCAGTGTGTTTCGGTAAATAGTATTTTACTACAAAAATAATGGTCCTGCATCACGCAATTCATACGGTCGTCTCGGACGTTATACGACCTTGAACTTTGGAATCGGCATCTCTGTTGTAGGACTGATAATGATCAATGGGAAAGGGTCCGCTGGGAGAGTCAATGCCAATGCCATTGTGGGCTGCTAATGTAACGCTATGCGTGTAAGTGGGAAACAATGAAATACACCAAACTTTACATTTTGTAATTGCGACGCGCGTCAGTCTAATGAAACATAATGAGGTTGATTAGTTCGATTTTTTGGTGCGGTTAATGGGATAAAGTAGTAAACATGTCTTAACCAGTGAAAATATCTACTCAATGGAAGGAGGGGCAATTAAATAGAACTGGTAGTAATTACGGATTCGGTAGAAGTAATGAGAATGACATGACAGAAAATATTGTTTACCTTGGCCACTTTAATCTGCACTGTATCCAACCGAAGGGGCTAAATATAAAATTATTGACATAGCAAAAATGTATTATCCTTAAATAAGCGGCGTTAACCTCAACTAGTTAGCCGGTCGTCGAGAAAAAAGAAATAACTTTAACAGCAGAAGCGGTGTGAAACAGATTGGAATCAGCAACAACGACAACGGGCTTATCAGGCAGATAAAGGAGCCCCATGTCAGGATCTCAGCGGTTGAAAAACTGAAGAATTTACATGTGCAACATCGAGGTATCGCATTAATGTCGAATCCACTTCCGATTAATAATACTTTAAGACAGCTGTAGAAATACATGTTGCCAATGGTTCATTTTTCGAATTCGGCCTGTGATCGCAAAAATAAGAGACTAGGGGCAGATTTAAGTTTTCGAACTCCACCATAGTTGTATGTTCTACAAGGTGGGCCAAAAGAGATCACCCCATTGGAAGATGCTCTTATTTTTGCAAATGGCCGCCAATGTCAAATCTGTTTTGATATTTGTTGACTAGACAGATGTAGAATACAAGTGAACGAGCCATGGAGCGATACACTCCCCAAGAACGCGGAATAATCGAAGTGGACGATTTTTCGACCAATATCATAATGAGCGATGAGGCTCATTTCCACCTCAACGGGTACGTGAAAAGCAAAACTATCGCTTCTGGGGCACCGAAAATCCACGAGTAATGCACGAGGAGCCATTAAACCCGCTCAAAGTTACTGCATGGTGCGCTGTTCACGCTGGAGGAGTCATCGGGCCATTTTTTTTTCGAGAACACCGCTGGTCAAACGACAACAGTGGACGGTGCGCGCTATAGGGCCATGTTAACCGAGTTTTTTCTGACGCAATTGGATGAATTAGGACTGGAGGACATGTGGTTCCAACAAGACGGAGCTACGGCACACACAGGACAACATTCGACACGAGTGCGAGAATCTGTCGCCCGAAGTTCTCGCCGAAGTGATGAAAACGAGCCCGTATGGCAATCAATTGTGACGGCACCCATTTGGCCGATATCATCTTCTCGACTTGACCAATAAAATTATTAAGGTTCAAATAAACATAATCAAAAAACAGAATCGAAGTTTTTCATTTAGAAAAAAAAAATTGGAGCCAAACAACATCGTATAACTTCCTTGGGCCCACCCTGTATATGTGGGTTGGTACATATCGATGCTCGGTTCATCTACAGGAGGTCAATGTTTGGTTGACCACATGTTTACTTTCGAACTGGACAACACTTCGAAGAGGCACAGCTCCATCATTCGTAGCTTATTGAGTTGAATATGGAAGTGCTTGACTATTGACTATTGACTATTGACCCAGTGGCGTGAACTTCGGCGTACCGAGACTTTTTTTTAAGTCCGAAAAGTCCAGCTGTCTTTATAGATTATATTTCTATTCGTGCGTCGGAGGACCTGACAAGTCTTTTGACACCATGCCGCCGTTGTCTATCACACGCAATCTTTTAAAATATTTCCGGAACAAACCATCCCATTTTTAGAATTACGTCGCTTTATTTAAAGCATTCGAACAGGTAATTAGTTGGAATTTGTATTCTACACAGCAACACAGCAAGCAAGTCATCTTGCTAATTAAGATTTGTAGGGGCGAGAGCACAGCAACGGCTTCCAGTACGGGTGATGGGCGCCAGTTGTTCCTTTCGCTGTTCGGTTGTCTGTTGTCTGATTGCGAAAATTTCCTCTCCGTTTTGTTTATTTTTATCATTTATTACAAAACAATGCATGTGGAAATTTCCCTACAAAGATCCACCTATAAGCCGGTCTGTATTTCAGAAAAATCGTTTTCAAAGTAATAACGCCGTAATCCGTAAATGGGGACGACAAAAAAACGTTCAATCCATTAATATAATGATATACTTCATGCGGCTCACTGTGCTCTGTTATGCATATCTTATATATGATGTGCTGATGTGGTGAACTTTTTGGCGAATTAAAACTGGTTAGACCGAACTCCATAAAATCAAGCTTATTGAAATTTGGGTATCTCTGTTCTAAACTTAAAATGCTGCCTCATTTATGCTTCCCCCCGCAATCTTGAACAACCCCCGACGACCTTGTACTAAGAACAAAGTTTTAAATGCGAGCATTTCTTAAGCTCACATTTCACATTTATAGGAACACCGCACCCCATCCCTTGATTTGCAAAATTTTATCGATAAATGGCAACGTATAAAAATTTACCCCGTCCCCTATTTTGAAAGCTGACTCAAGCATTCTGTATTTGTATGCAAGCCCTTAAATCAGGATACAAATTTTCAAATGGCGAAACCAGAGACAAAAGAAAACACAACCCAATAGGAAGCACTTTATAAACTTTCATCTGCCACCTGGGCACTAGGTTACAAATGGCAAATACTTAAAATCATAGAATTTCATCAACCATTATTTATTTCACAGTTCCGCAAGAAATTCCAGCTCCCATACGTGTCTTTCGCTTCAACCCATATAATATGTAGTTACGTTGTCCTTGTAATGGGTAGGTACATGAGAAAACGTTTTTCTGTTTTTTCTCCTTTTGTTATGGTGCCGTCTGTTCTGAATCTGGTGTTTTGTAGAAACCTACTGGGGTATACATTTCGACAGAATCGCTCCTAGAGTAGTTTTGCCATCCAAATCGGGGACATATCACTTTTCCGGGTGTCGCTTGTAGCTGTATCGGTTTTTGTGTGTACAAATATAAATATTTATGTATCGTAAGTGCCTATTTGTATGTGCATTTATTGAAACATAAGTGTAGGAGCGAGAGATTGGTGGTGAGGATCCTATACGTGATGTGGCACTGAAGGCGCTTTCCATTGTTGGAGGAGGAACTCTCCGGCAGGAAATGAAATAACTTGACTTATCTTTCTGCGAAGCCGTACCGAGTGGGAGTGAATTAGAGTTACCGGTTTTACTTCTATTTGCGTTGTTGGCACTTTTCTCTTTGGGTTTGGGTTCGGGTACGGGGAATACATCCCGAAGAAAAATATCCTTCCTTAGAGACAGGTCTCATCGTTCATGAACACCGAAAAACTCTTTGATAAATAGCTTGTTACATATACATTCAATTTTTTTTTTCCTCATCCTTCTCGTGTTTTTCAATTATCCATAGCGACAGGCATTTTTTGCCAAGAAAAAATTAAATAAATTCCTTTTAATTCAATCGGAAAAAGGGGAATTGATTGATGTATGAGTTAAGCATTTTATTTAAGTACCTCCGCATACAGCGCCTACTCGTGTGTTGTTGTGACAAAAGCGTGTCGCACAATAATTGCGGCTTCTATTATACAAAATGCGTACACACGTAGGTGTTCATTTGAGGGGAATATCCTTTGTGTTTCCATAGGGGAAGGATGCGGTTTTTATACCTGAGTTTGACTATTTTTTGGGGTTGAGTAGAAGGGCTTTAAGTCATTATAATGGGGACTAGGCATAATCACATCATATCCATACACTTTGTTTGCCACAATCAAGACAAGTAAGCACATACATATATATAGGTACTAAAGAAAAACGAAAACATTTACACGCAAAATCAAGAAATCACTTAAATGACTCAATTGTCTTGGCAGCTTTGATATCAATTTGGCTGATTATAGTGAGTTATTTGCTTTCATGCCACACGGGGCAACATTATCTGCTCGATATCTTGACAGTTAAGTTGAATAAAATAAGTGCCGCCATAAACTGTGGAGAATATATTATGACAGGCGATGACAAGTTACGTATTTTTGCTTTCTAAATTATGCAAACTGAAATATGATTTCAGAGAGGAAGGCTGCAACTGCCACTCCGCTTGACATAATATCTCATTCCCAGTGTAGTACATGCGGATAGAAGCTAGAAAAAGTAGAAAAATAAATCTCAGCAGTGTGAGTGATAAGTGAGTATGAGTACAGAATCGTCCTTAGGATCTACCGGATCAACAAAGCTAAATACAAGGTCAGTCAAAAATAAATTTCCCATTTAAAAAAATGTAGAACTCATGTCTTTTTCGATAATACGCTTGGAACATTAGATAATCTCATATTAGACGATGGAACAGCAAATAAAAGTTAATCAATTATTTTTAGAAAATGACCGGTCAACTATTCAAACTCAACGTGAATACCGGGAAATTTTGTGGAGCTCAACATGTCCCAGCAGCTCCCACAAATCGTGCTATGGTAGCCAAATTTGAGTGATATCTGATCGATGGTGATGCAAGCCGGTTATGCAAGCCGGGCAAACATCGTTATCCAACTTGCTCATTAAAGTGTTGAAGGTAGTCCGCAGTAGTAATAACTGCGGAGCTGTCCAAATTTCCACCGAGAACGATGAGGCATTGTCGAATAATTCTCTCAACAAGGTCTTGTTCAAATCCCAGCCGATATAGACTTCCCCAAACAATTGACATCAAGCTCGGTGTGTACGTAAGGGTTTGGAGTTTGCAAAAGGTTTTCACTGCGTAAACAGTCACATCCATCTGCAAGTAAGTCGGAGCCCTGTTTGCCTTTTGAGGGAGTAGTGTATGTATAAAAAAACCTCAGTAAATGAGTGTCAGATTTTTGTCCTCTAAGTTGACACATAATTCAGCCGATTAAGCAATTGTGATCACAGAAGCGCTCATAGCCATAGACTGACTGACATCGATACTTTTACTCCAATCCTACTACACACATGATGTTCTAAATTTATATTTCTAACGTCACAACAAGGGGTGTGTGAATCTGGCACCCCAATGTTAAAGTTTGTTGTTTTTGTTTTAGAGTTCCGGGTGGCTAAGCAAGAGTTCTAGAGTTCTTGCCAAGAATTTTGAAAAGTTCTGTTCGTTAAATATTTTTCGAATTTTTTTAATTGTGCGTTTCTAAATTTACGGAGGACCCCATATAAAATTTGTATATATTCTCCGCATAGAAATAACATAGTTCTAGAGCTCCCCATAATTTTGTTTTCCAAAAAAAATGCCAAATTAGGCCAAAAAAAATTATTTTTCGATTTTATGACAGCACCCCATTTTCAAAGAAAATCTTTTTTTCTTATCAAAATAATTCGCTCTCTAAGCAAGAAAAAAATTTCGGAATTTAAACATAAATGTTATAGAACTTTGAAAATTGATAAAAATTCAAAAATACATTTTTTAAAAGTGCTCGAGAAAGGCAACAAAAAATCCTCAAAAAATTTATTTCTAAACCCAAACACAAATAAATAAGAACAAATTCAAAAAATTGCAAATCTTTTTCTCTGAGTTCTGATTAGAGTTCCGCAAAGTGTACAATGAGAATAAAAAAAGATTCTTGTCAACACAACACACCCAGCGCCTCTGTGTGGGTTCTGTGAATAAATAACATTAATTAAACATATTGCGCATCCGTCGTTCTATTGCAAATGAATGAGCCTAATTGCCAGACACTTGATCTTCGTAAAAAATAAACTTAAAGGCGAACAAAATGGTTTTCTGAAAGCTCTCTCCATAATCGCATTATGAACCAACGCAAGTTACTATACGGTTCACTGTTTTGATCAATATGTATCCATTATCGACATTTAATCTTACATTTGATAAATTCATAAATTTCTTTTCGGTTTACGTAGTTTCTCACAGACTGAAACTTGCTTTTACCTCTCAGCGTAGACCCAGAGCTGCCTTCTGACAATTATAAATGACAACCGCCTTGTAATTATTGGTTGCGATCTTTTAAATAGCCATACTGAATTGAATAGTTTGTTCGTTATGCTAAACTAAATACTATAAACCATCGGCGACAAGTTTCTGGTAATTTATTATTCATATATTTGTTGGGATTATTCAAGTCTATCCTAGTTTTCGAAAACTTGCTAACCCAAACAAAAGAGGCCACGACCTTGCCCAGATGTTTGTGTTCCCCTGAAAGGCCAATCAATTGCTGACAGCTTCCTCTCATTTCAATACTTATTTTAAAAACGAGGTAATTTTTAAAATCCAACTAAGGGCATACAATACGAATCATTGAGAGGTTCAATGTTGAAATTTGGAAACTCTATATAAGATTTCCAATGGATACAATTTATTAATAAGCAGTAATGTCGAACGATCGAGAGAGCTCATTGTTTATCCAACTAGAGATTGAATTCTTCGCCAAAGCGAATGTATTTCCACTTAAGACGTACTTAATTTTTCTGTTTTTCTTCTTTCTTTTTTTCTTAGAAAATTTCAATATTATATGGGCCCTTTGTTCGGTGTGAATTTATTATACCGTTCGTTTGTAGTACAATCAACATCATTGTTTGTGTGCTCCTTCAAACGAAAGTATAACAACACGACGTCACGCTACTTTCACAATGAACTAAGGGCGACTGGCGAGGTGCCGATCGGGACTTGGTGGTGGAAAATATGTAAATAATTTCTACTGTGTATGAGGATGGAAAATGAAAAAAGTTCAGAACTGGCAAAATCGACAAAATCGATAATTTCCCACAAGCCCCTGTTCGTCCATAGAACATTCAAATTCGCATTTAACGACAGCTGCTCTTGAGAATTCCACTCAACGAACCTATATCCCACCGCCCACGTCGTCATTGCATCCTCCCAATGAGATTCCAATTTGATCCCCTACGTAAAGGATACTATGTATATGCGAGCCTACCATCTGAGGCAACCCTGATGACGACATATCCTGAAGGACAATCGCTTTTTCATTACAATTTTTTTTTAGCGAAAAATGATTCCCATCGGCATCGAGGCATCGAATGCCATTGAGGGATGTATGACAGGAACGCAATGTTAGTTTCTCATACATTCGAGTTGATTTTATAATTACACGTGTTGTGAACAAAAAAAATCCCTTAATTTGTAACTCAAACTCATGTTTCATGTAGTTAGGTACCAATGGCTTGATCGGGGTTGGATGGGTTTACGTGTAAGCGTGGCATGGAATTGAAACGAAAGTGTAATTGCTTGATGATGGGTGTTAAGGTCAAAAGGCATTGGAGGAGTTCTTAGCTGCGTGAATCGAATTATAAATTCTCTTTTACAAATCACACCGGTTTTGATTGAACCGCGTATAGTTACAATTATTATCATCATTACCTACTGTGGAAATGAGGAATAAATTTTAATGTGCGGTATCATCGCTAGGTACGTTTGAGCATTTTTAAAAAGGGGATAGAGACACCTGCGTTAAAATGGTGGTCGTTAAAATAAGTATTTTGAGGGCTTCCATCTGTGTTATTATGAATATTTGTAATTAAAGTCATTTATTATAATTTTTCCAGTCTATCGACTACTTCTCTTTGATCACCAACGAGAATAGAGAATTGCGGCGTAATATCAACATAGATACAGCTTCGTCAGTACACAAGTACGTTTCTTAGGTGCTTGGGAAGATGGCGTTTCATTTTAGGCATATTAGTGGAACTGTGGCTGTTAGTGACCAGTGTTTTTCTCTCTCTATTGTCAGGGTTTCTTGGCAGTTGAAGTTTCAAGTAAATATCCAGTAAAAGATGCCAGCGTTACTGATGAGCCGCAATAGTCGCTATTTGGGCAATTTTTACACCTCGAACCCCGGCGACAACTTTTAGAAATACTCTGCTTTCGCCAACTTCTTACAGTATTTGCGACATGTGGTTTCAATAACTCCAAAACTGCTTTCAAAAGGAGTGCGCACCTGAAAATGAAAATAAGTACCTGAAATGCCCAAAGTCGAAAGCAATCAATTTCTTAATAATTTTGTACATAGGTACTTACATCCCACACTTCACGATAGATATAGATAACAACAGCGCCATCTATGTTCCATGTACCTATACATCTCCCTCTCAAAAGCATTTACAACTCTGATTGGATTAATACGTGAATGTTTGCGCCACTGTAATTGACACAAAATCTTCTCCCCAAATCCCAAACAGTGTATAATGGAAACATACATTGTCATATAACCGATTTAATTTCAATATTTTTTATGACGCGTCGAAAGGCTTGCAAGTCCCATGTAAAAAGTGAAAAATAATTTTCCTAACGCCCTACTTAGCATGTCGCACGGCATTTCAATGTTAAAAAAACCTATTAACGACTTATTTATTTTTGTACCTGCAACAGAAGTCTGGCTAATTGGTTTTCTGTATTCGTGACTATTGCTGTGGTCCCAGCAAAACACTAAACTTAAAGTTGTAATTGCTCTAGCCGACATGTTCCACATCAAAATTGTGGGAAAAGTTTTGTCAACACTATTGCCAAAATGACCGCACTTATTCCGAAAAAGTTGTCGATGTTCCTTTAGGTATACAATATAAAGGGTTTTTCAATAAGAGCGCTACAAAGGGGCCAAAAATATTCGGTTATCATTGAACGGTAGCGATTCCCATTCACAGTAACGTGCCGGTCTTGATCATCACGGAAGAAGTACGGCCCACTGACGCCGCCGGCCCATAAACCACACCAAACAGTATTTTTTTCGGGATGCAATGATGACTCATGGAGTACGTGTGCATTGCTGCCTGACCAGTACCGCATATTTTGTTTATTGACGAAGCCATTCAGCCAGAAATTAGCCTCATCGCTGAAGATGATTTTCCGATGAAGATCCGAATCATTTTCAAGTTGTTGCTCAGCCCAATTCACGAACATACAACGCTTCTGGTGGTCAAGCGGCTTCAGTTCTTGCGTCAATTTAATCTTGTAAGGATGTAGGCCAAGATCTTTTCGCAAAATTCGCCACAACGACGTCACAGAGATGCCCAACGCTTGAGAACGACGTGTGAGAGACACATTTCTTCAACTGAAGCCTCAGCGGCAGCAATATTCTCGACACTACGGGCACTTCTTTGTGTCACTGGCACGGGAACATTTTGTACTGTGCCTGTGGATTCAAATTTTTCCACTAGACGCTCAATTGTTGATCTGCTAGGACGATTATGACGACCATAAATTGGACGTAGCGCTCTTAACGTTGAGGCCACTGACTCCGAATTTCGGTGGTAAATTTTAATAATTTCGACTCGTTGTTGGCTCGTATATCTTTCCATCATGAAATGGCAAACTTTAATGAAGAGAAATGTCAGAAGAGCGGCAAGAAATTCGGCGTCGTTGCTGTCCCTGTCGCTCTACCTTTGTAGCGTCCCTGTTGAAAAACCCTTTATTTGTAAAAAATGACCTCCAAAATTCTCCAAGTAGGTAGATACATAAATTTAAATCAAACAAGAAATCGTATGGGAAAACCATAAGTTTGTGACAATGATAATGATCATTGGCGGCATTCATTCATCAAGCCTCATCTTTTCCGATGATCGATACAATCAGCCGGAATTTTTTTTTGCCTACTGCAAGCGATTTAAATTTTCAAAACATCTCCTCATTGATAGATTGATTAACGTTCACTCACATGCAAACATAGTAAGCTTTTAAAATGCTAATATCTCGAATTTACACTATTTTAGGTGTAATTTACGATCTTCTTACATGACTTCCTCCCACGCGATACAGTTTTGTGGTGGGAACAAGAAGTAGTCAAAAAACAGCCAATACTGGAAGCCATTAAGTATTGGTTGTCTTTATTTCGCAACGAATAAATTAGTTCTGCTTACGACTTTATTTGCCTTTAAAACGTGGGTATATAGTTAAATTTAATTTATTGTGATAATTTACAAACGGAAATGGATTTGTTTTGAAATTTAAATGTCAATATGAGAGGTAGGTCCGTCTGCAGTGGTGGTTTATTGTGTTGAGAACACAGCTTGAAGACAACTATTGATCTTTATTTTTAAAAATGATTACTCACTGCGAAACGGCTTTGCCATTTAAGTCCGGATATATTTTAGTTTATAGTCGAGTCGGCCTCGGTAGTTTATCCGTCAATGCCCACCGGTTGCAAAACTTCATCACCTGTTGCTGTAGATTTAAATAAATGGATGGTCGTAATGCATCTGTAGAAAATACGCTTTTTCGGCGAGGGAGCAGTGGCTGGACTTTAAATTTCTTTTTAAGGTTCTTTCCATCGGACAACCTCTGACAAACATGCGAAAGTATAACATGAAGGAGCATCTAAATATGCCGTCCGGAATTTCCATAAAATTGTATTGGCCCCTTCCATTCGTCCCAAAAAAAAAAAAAACTCACACAAAACAAATGGTTATGGGAAGCTTCGCCTAGCGCACCTATGCAAGTGTTGGGCCAACTATTTGTTGCTATTTATTTATAGTTATTTCATTGAGCAGTCATACTGAGCTAATACGACACAACAGGTTCCGGTATGTATAGGTTCATAGTTGGCTTCGTAGTAGATCGAGTTCTCTGGAAATTTTCGGTGCTTTGAGGCTGATTTATGAAGAAGTTAATAAAATTTAAAAATTAATAGTACAATTTCTTACCTATGTCTTGGCCAGAGGTCATTCAAAATTTTATGTTTATGAAAAGATCCTTAGTATTTTTAAAAACTAAAATCATTTCAAAATAAGAGGTCTTTGAAAAAAATCTAATATTTTCCGAAATGTCCTTGAGATACTTAAAATTGTACAAAAGCGTTCCTCAATTGAATGCAGACTTTAATTTTCATTTGTATTTTATCTGAAAACGTACTTGAAGGCCTCAAATCAAAATTTCCTTCCTTCGATATTTTTTACCACCAAATTTGTGATGGTTCTTTGCCATATTCACTGCTGGCTGGGTGCTCTAATGTATTGCAATTTGCGAGTCCTTTCAGTGTTTTTTTGAAAAACCACTCGCCGAAACGTGGAAAACAAAATCAAAAAAATTGATTCCATAATGAAGACGTTGGCTGGCCGTCGCTAATGTCAATGTTGTTTCATTGATTTCAGCCCCCCGCTTGCAAAAATGTTCCCTTTCAACAGGAAGTTTTACTATCCTCGGTACTCAAGGGCATAAGCCATTGCTCGTCCAATTTAACATCTGCTTTTGCAGTTCACTATATTTAATTAACCTTGACTCCGCCTGGAGCCGATTTGTGCCTATAGATACCCAACCTTCGTTGAATTCGGTTCCCCCCATAAAGTTTTTTCACACACAGTTTTTTCAGCAACAGTTTGTTTATGCAAACAAATCTATACAAATTGTAAACACAGGGGATCTTGCTGTCTTATTAACTTTATCTAGGCGCCAGTTTAGTCGCGCTATAAACAACAGATAATTAAGCGAAAACCGGATGACATGCAGCCCACACTCAGTGCTGGCTCCACCCAAACGAGCGCCCTGTGCAAGACTTACAGAAATCGTCCTTTTTTCATATTTTCTGTTATTTGTAATTGTTGGGATCATTAAAAATATCATTCATTTGAACTAAAGACACCCCTTCTCCTGGCCCTAATGTGTTTTCTACCTGTTTACATTTACCCCATCTGGATGCTCCTCGCTGCGTTTTAAAAATTTGAGGACATTTTTCTTATAATATGCTTCAACAAGCCTTCGCCTTTTTCTAAATTCTGCCCCCGAAGCCTTTTTTTTGCCCATATCGGAAGAAGGAAAAGAAAAACACAATTTAAAAAAAAAAATAAACATTTGCATTTCAATCTGCATCAGAGTTTGTTTTGAGATTTTTGAACTATATTCTTCTGTAAAATGTAAGAGGATTCAGTGAAGAAATGAACTTGCATAAATGTCTAGTGGGATTTTTTATTTTGCGATAGTTTAAGTTAGATTCTTCATGAAGTTGAAACATTGCAAGTGATGCGAGTTAATGTCCAAGAAATAATTGAGCACAGTTGTGATGGATGTTATTATTTTGGGCTTATTTGAACCAGCTTTTGGTTTAAAATGCAAATGGCAGTAGATATTTTGTTCGCGCAAGATAAAATTAATTTTCTTTCCTACTGCGCCCTCAGAACTTGGCGCCCCATGCATTTGCACATCTTGCACATATGGTTGGTCCGGCCCTGCTCACACTCCTTGCAGCTGCTTTGTAGGTTCGCCCAGCACTCTTTTATCCAGTCTTCCGTTTTACCCATAGTTTAATACATAAAAACCGCAAGGCAAATCAGTGTGATACCACCGTCACCCTCTGCCTCCGTCTAATTGATTAATCCAGAAGGCAAAGCGATACAAGAGAAATTGCCGAACGGTTTAAGCGACCTCACATGATGATGGGGTTTGGTTGGCATAGCAGACACTAGCTGATACACAGCAGACACACGGATATGTGGATGACGCTAATGAGTGAATCGTGCATGTTTTCTTTCTATTCATTCATCTACTCCATTTCACCAGGAATTTCAGGATGGGTGGGTGTTGGAAGTATGTGTGGGGGGTGTGTGCAGCTACATGCTCATTAGCTGTGTGTATATTATGTTAATCCTCGTTAATCCATTTCATTTTTTTAAGCATTTGTATACGGTCCTGCTGTTTTACCAAATTGTTCTATTTTAACCTAATTTCCAAATGTTCTATGGAGGAGTCTAATTCCACTTTATGTTTAAAAAGCGCCCACGGACATTTCGGTAACAAAAGGTAACTATATACATGACCAAGTCCAAAGTTGGTTTGATTATAATGGAGCTGAGCACGGTGGTGGTGATAGAAAAAAAAAAACTCTGCGCTAATAATTCACGGATCTAGCTTTATGGAAATGTTGTTTGTCTATTCGAAAACTTATTTTAATCGCAATTTATTTCAAGGAAAAGACAAAAACAAAAGCTGAATAGCAACTGTGCTGCAGTACCTACTGCATATTAAAATAATGTCTGGTTGTCTTTTTTCATTTACCTAGTTGACAGAAATTCGACAGCCAAAAAAATAAGCCTGAGCATCAACAGAGAAATAATTGAAAACGACGAGGGTTTACTGTTTCTCCTTTTGTCAGCCTACTTCGTTCCTACTGCGAAACGAAAAATCATTAAATATCTGCACGACGCATTAATTAACAAAAAATGTCGTCTCGTTTTGCAGATTGCAGTAGGTACCCTGTTTCGCAATGAAAAGATGCCTAAATGGGTAGATTTCAAATGGAGTATCCCCATATCTCAGTAAGTTGCCCATATCTTAGTAAGCTGTTTGTAAAATGTTGAGATTTAAAATTTTGTGTATGGGTAAATTAGTGTTTTGTAGAAATATTTGAAAATGGTTCAGTTGATACAACTGTATTGAAATGAAACTTAACTCTATAAATAATCGTTTTCAAAAGTAGGTAGGTATAGTTTTAGTAGCCTACAGTTTTATTATAAAATAAAGCAAAACATGAGCAAAAGCTAAATTTTGAATGCACATGGTAATGGGCTGTTTTTTTTTTTAATTGCAATCATACGTACCCCATTTCTATACTATTTTTCTATGTCTAAAACACTACTTGGAACCTGTATTTATTGGCAATCAATTTGCATAGCTTGAAATAGATTTATTTTACTTTAATTTTAAAAATTTTGAAATATCGTCCAGGACTACAAATAGTTTTGTTATAAATGGCGTCTGTCCCAACGCAATAATTTTAATTTCCCGATTATGCAGGTGGCCCAAAAGTCTCTTCACTATTATTAATACTTTTGAGTTTTTTTTTGTTTTCAGATATAAGGCTTTAGAGATTTAGCATGGAGCACTACACAATCGCACAGCTAACAAAATTGTTATTGATAATAGCCAGTCAATAATCTGTAGTCAAAGTGCCTACTGGGAATTTTATGGCGTTAGAAATGTTCCAACACCAGCCACTATTCATACTGTGGTGACCAGATTTGATCAATATGGGAACGTTGGAGATGTGCGGCGTCCGTCCGGGCAGGCCTCGTTTTGGACGATCGATCGAAAACATCCAGGTCGTTAGGGAAAGTGTTGCAACCGATTGGAGAATATCGATTTTGCAGATTTTGGGGCACACAATCACAAAAATTTCCATCAACGTCCCTTACACTCACTTAGTGTTACTGTTTGGTGTGGAATAACCTCGTGTAAGATTTATGGGCCGTATTTCTTTGAAAATGAAGCGAAAGTGCCATCAAAAGAGCTCATTAGTGCAGCATTCTAATCGTGGCCACTTAACCGATATGATTTTCAATGATAAAATTTCCATTAAATAAACTTTTATTTGTAATTTATTTCTTCAGTTTTTTTCTTTTTGTTCAAAAGTTATTATAGATATACGTAGGAAAACGACTTTTGGGCCACACTCAATATCAATAGATCCTGATTGAGCGTTACAACACTGGCACAGCTAATAAGCAAGATTTATGTGTTTTTTAATGGTAATACACGTCAATATTTAAGAATAATATAATCTTGCATTTATTTTATTTAAGAAAAACGTGTCCCCATATTTCGACATTCGCGTCACGCAACTGCTTTCCGTTAAATTTTAATTTTAAAGTTGCAATCTTTTGCAAATGGTAACTTATCTTCCTACATTTGGCAGAAAATAAGTGTAGCGAAAAATCTCAAACGGAGGAAAACAGTCAGTTACATCAAACATCAAAGCTTTGAATGAATATAGTCCATGTGGTTATTTCTTACTGCAAGCCATTAGTGTCACAACGTCTCTTTAATCAAATCATTAAAAAATCTGTTTAGAAGTATTTCAGAGAGAAGGAAAAATTGAACGGCAAGCTACTAAATAAATCATTGTTTGTATTATAACCAATACAATTTTAATGCTTCTTACAGCCTCATATGGTGTCATTAATATATTGTTTTTCCCAATCTGGTGTATGGCATCATAGGTGACATCATTTACTTAAGTGCACGTGTGTTTTTTTTTAATGTTTGCATAAAAAAAATATTTCAAGATATCGAAGAGTCGTCATTAAATTAACATCATTTTCAAATGGATATACAAGTTGAACCCAAATCCATGCATAATTTAATTAGGGGGACCCGGTACCACTGCACAGTTTTCAAATTAAAATATCCATTAGGGGTTCGATGTGCTAGAAAAAGGTGAACTCACAGTGATTCGCTTTATTCCATCGTACATAGTCCAAACCCTTGCGTTTTTCAGCACCACATTTCAAATGTCAGTGAACATGAAACTAATCCATATCTTTATATGTAGTAACACAAGGCTTACTAAATCAAACTATATCTACACCAACCTATTTTTAACAAAATTGGTACGGCTCTTAAAAAGCTACCATTTTTAACAGGCATTAAAAGTACGAATAGTTTGTCTCCTATTAACACAAGTGATAAGATTCTGGGGTATATTAGTATATTATGAAGGCCTAGATTAAGCAGGTCGTTGTAGATGCAGAGGCTTTATTGTTAGTTTGTTGGACAAGGCCATGGATCCCTGAAAAAACACAAATCTCATCTTAAGGTTTTTTTAACAGCACCCTCTCTTTTCTGACAAATATCTGTGAGTACAATTGTCATGAAAGAGCTTCTCAATTGACCGCTTGGATTCGGCATAAGACTGTACGCCGATCCCTTCCATTCGTCCCAAAAATTAAATACTTACTGTTTAAAATATCACTACAATGACAAGTTATAACTATAAATCTCAGTCTCAAAATGACTCATAGTTTGGATCGATCTAATCTGTACCAATTTTGTGCCTTTCATATAGAGCGTTCTTAGAACAACTTATTTAAATTAAATTCTAAAGGACCCAGAGCAGCTTGTATATAGTTAAAATGTGAGCAACCTCATTGGTATTTCCGGCAAATCGCAATTTACACCAGTTCATGATTCAACGGCATGAAAGACATCAACAAACAAGTTAATAGCCCATTTAAAAATTCGCCCCAAAAACAAATACATTAGCTTGAGTTCATCAATCAGTTTATCTAATTTAAATCCATTAGCTAACTGTGTCGTGTCGTGCTTTCTTTTAAAATTTTTCTACGAAATAATCAAAGGAAGGACAAGAACGATTAATCTTTACACTTTCGCAGTTTGGTACAATCGAAAGTTAATTTTCAAAAGCCTTGGTCATACCACTGGTATTAGCTAGTTTCGGTGAGGCAACATTATTATACGGCATTCTATTTTTGAAAAGTGATTGGTCAACCAAACTCATTAGGTACATGCAGAGCTTAGACGTCATTTAAATAAGCTGACAAATGTACTAGTCATTTGTATTCTTTTATAAACAAAACATCTTCCATCTTCATTGATGTCGTTAAATTATCATCTTTGATTGTCCAATCGAGTCCTATGAACTATGGCTGACACCTACGTATATTTTTAATGGACAAAACCAAAAAAACACAACTGCTGAGCGAGCAGCATTTAACACATTTGCTCATTTTCATAAGTACCTATCTATCATTATAAACTAATATAAGTCTAAGATCAGCAGATACTTGTAGACACAATTTAAGTATTTTTCATTTAGCTGGAATGTCGCCATTTGTTTTTTTTTTAGTGGCAAAAATATTCAAAGAGCGGCATTGAAAACATCCAAATGAATGTAAATTAGTTTAGCGGTGGCATTTCGGTTATACAGTTTTTTTTTTTTCATTGGTTGTTAATTTTTTAAAGTGGATGTGGAACATTGATGAATTATTTATTGCGTATAATTCTAAACAGGTTAACAGGTGTGTGCTTTGCGTTTTACTATGATTATGATTGACATGGGCTTTTGCAAGTTTTATATTTTTGTGTGGAATAAGTTATAACCATATACAGTTCTATGAATGACTTTTGTTAACCAGTGTGTTGCGTATTTATTAATGGGGTCTCCATTCTATTTATCGAACTAACATTTGGAAATATGGGAACATTTAATCTAATTTAATTCATGTTCTAAATTCATTATTTTAATTTGTCATTAGGTAGCGTTATTATTTTGGTTAAAGGCAGGAGTGGCTAAGCTTCTCAGATCTCTTTTAAGAGATTATGGGCCGAAAGGGACATGTACGGAGTATTTATATACTCTCCTAGCAATCTGCAGTAAGCCCATCAGAAATACATGACATAGATTTTGTTTTCAATGTTTCCATAAGTATTTCAACTGGCATCTCAAATGAATTCACATTCGTATTTGTAGTGTAGGTGCGCCCAAAAGTTGTGATTAAATCTTCATTGAATTATTCTGCCAAACTCAATTGATAAATAGATGAAGCAGCCTTTTATTTATTCTACGATGAAGAAGATTTACCAATCTCGATTGTTATTTTGGATTTTTCTGTTGTATTGTTTTGTATTTTGTATTCCCTTAACAGGATAACTAACGACCGATAAGACAAACAAACAGTATAAAAAAATATTGAAGAGGAAATATAAATATTTTTCGTCTAACCGATGGAGTGCATATAAATAAATACTAATACACGTCCAACGGAAAATAAATATCAATCTTTTTCTATTGTGGGTTTGCTATGTATACATGCTGTTACAAAATAGAGAATACAGTTCGGGTGGAAAATTATGTGTTTTGAAGAAGGGAGCTGTTTGTTATTTGTTTTGGGTTGAACGTTGATCACTGAACAGGGCGGAGTATTGGCTGTGGAAAATCTTGAAAATGTATTTTAAGTCGGGTTAGAAATACAGGCTCCCCAATGAATATTGATTTGGGCAGACAATTAAAACAAGGCCTTAAGAGAGCATTTAAAGCGAAATTTGTTAAAAACAAACTCCACATTAAATGTTGAGTTAAATTCAGATTCAGGACATTACGGCATAGGTCCGTATTTCGTTGAAACTATAAAAAGTAGCCGAATACCCAAAGTAAGCCCGTATATCAGTTTTTGTTAATATATCTTATTTTTTCCAAAAAAATGTTTGGGACGATCATAGCCTCAGCCCGCCCTGTACATTCTATGCGACCAAGTTGTACACCTTACTGTTTATCATTTAAGAGAGTTCGCTTTTTTAACAGTATTGGTATGTTTATCCTAATGTAAATGAACGTGGAAACAGATGGAATCTTGACTATCCACAACAAATAATGAGGATCTTATAGCTTTATTATTTGCAATATATCCTGGTTTCTATTTTCTACGCTACATTATAACCTGGATTGTTAGGTAAATAAACGCACGCAAATCTATTTTGGATACGTGCGATTTATCTTGACGCGAAAATAAATATTTATAATACCTACCTTTATATCGTACTGCTTGTGGATGTGCGACTCTGTATATACATCGTATATAGCTTAATTATATGTAGTGCAAGTTTGAAATGAAGTTGATTACATAGCCATGAATAAGTGGTACTAATCTATTGGGGAAAATTGTATTAAAATTAAGAATCCCGCAGCGAACACCTATTTTGTTCCATATTCGGTTAATAACTCAGTTAAATAGTTATGTGTGTATCCACGACTCTTTGTCAAGTCCACTATAGATATGTGAGTAAGCGATTGAAATCTAATCCAGATAAACGAGGTCAATGTGAATAAAAGGTTCCAATGGCTCCTGCCTACCATCAAAAAGGCCTTTCTTATATATGTGCAAAGTCTACAAAGGCCTTTTTGTAAGCAACCTATGGTGCTGTACCATCAATACACTCTCGTTAGGTACTCGTTATGTCAATGTTAAAGCCTGTTGAGATATTTGGCCAAACAAAATTGAATTTTGGAAACAATTAATTTCTATCTCAAAAACCCACAGTCCGCAAACCCATGCTTTTTGAATAATTTAAACAGACGTCAGAGTAACTGATTTATTTGACTTTCGAAATTTATCAAAAACAGAAAGAGGAGCTGTGGCAAATGTAAAAAAAAAATCTTGACGTACCTATAGATCAATAAAAATAATTTTTATAGATCATATAACATTTTCATTTTCTAAAGAAATGAACTCGTGCTTTGGAACGCGTATATTTGAGGTCCTACGCAAAATACTTCGTGTATAGCTATTTTTTTTACAAAGTTTGGTTTACAAATTTTGAAATTTTCTTAAATATGGAAGGGTTGATAAGAATGTCAATAGGATTTAATAGTAGATGGAAACTTTAAGCCTTCGTTGTGTATTATTGGCTTTAGGATCCACAGATTTGGAGCACAAATTTTCTAAAGTATTTAACAATGGAACAAACTTCGCCTTTTCAGGGCCTAAGAAACTAGAAAGCAAAATTTAATCTGACGGAGAATGGAAAACAGATGACATAGGTAACTGGGGTGGAGTTTTATATAGTGATCTGGGAGTCACAAAACAACTTTTTGCTCTAGGCAAGGTCGCAAGTTGCTTTTTTAGGATCATCGTTTCAAAGTTTGTATAGATTTTACAACCACCTTTTATAGAAAAATATCGATTTGCCTATCACAAATGTGACCACAAGCTCACCTTACAGAACAACGTACGCAGTGGTAGTTCTCTATTCCACCGATGATGTATCTGTCGAGACAGATCTAACATATCGGTTACTTACTTCTTCGGTAAGTAACCGATATGTTAACTTCGAACAAGGTATTGCCAGCACTTATATTAATTACGAAACTTAATTCTGTAAATTGAAACAGGATATACTCAAAGGAATAACATCGCTCTGATGAAAATAACACTCAAAAACTACGTGCACTTCACAGTACTACTTTGCGACTGTCAATCAATCTCGACCCGGGAAAAGTTCGCGCAGCTTTTATTGTCAACCATATAGTGAGATGGCATATATTTATTTACCCGTAATTCGCAATGAGTTTTCGTAATATTGAAAATGTATGCTCAAAGTCCCCACAGCGTACACACTTGTGCAATTATTGTGATACTTGCGTTGGCCAAACAAATATCATTAATGTGAAAACATCGAGCTCAATTTCGAACCGCAAAACAGATGCTCCCCCTTGGCGGGGAAATATGAATAAATATACTTTTCACCAGCGTGCTGGGTTATATCGTGTATTTCCTCTGGGTATAAAGGTACACATCAAATTTACGCACAAATGAGGATATCTCCTTTCATCGATGCGTAAATAAATATTTACCTCATGGCATTCCCTTCTGATCGAACTCTCGTTACGTTCAATTAAACGCACTTTTCGTTTTGTTTTACTATTTTAATAATGCAATGTTATAACCGTCTTTGTATGCAAATGTTTGTAGATACTCGTCCCATTAATTTGACATATAAAATCTTTGAGCCTACCACAATTCTTCTTCCGAAAATTGACAACATACAAAAGGCTCCCTTAAAATAAAGGAAAAGTGAAAATAACCTCAGAACAACAGCGAACCTATCTGAGAAAACAACGGAGAAAATAACCGCAGGTGATATTTTTATTTGAAGCAATAAAAACAAAAAACAAAAAAAAAGAAAGGTGTTCGCGCGTTTCTAAATGAACAAACTCAAGCTAGGCTTTTTTAACGACACGATTCCTTCGAAAGGCTTTTTTGCGATTTGAATACTTCACGTTTATGTTCCTGACGTTAAGCAGAAGACTGACGAAACAAAAATAAAAAAATACCTTGAGAATGGCTATAAAATGTTAAGGATGTTATTTCATATCTTGTGTTCTCCTTCAGCTTATTTATGAATGACAAAAAAAAAATAAAAGTCGTAATTTATATGTAAAATGCAAACATGATGATGAAATTATGATTTCATGGTAGGTATTCCGTTTCTCTGTTCGAAAGAGGGAAATGTGCTAGTACATTTTATGAGGATTAACTGGTGATGAAGAAGAGACAATATTAAGTTGATTGTATTAACAAAAGGCATAAAATTCTTGTGGCGTACTACATGAAGCCACAATCTGCCTGTTAAGAAACATTTCATTAGTTGATATTGCTCTTTGGGGAGGACTTATGGGTTGATGTTTTCTACCGAAAAGGAGCACTTTAATGCATGTACCCAAGTAGATGTTGTTTCCAATTGTCATGAGGGGTACCTATTATACAAAAAATTCAAAACTTGTATCAATAGAAGGCTGCAAAATCTACTCATTGGTCGCAATCGGAGGCGGTTGTGTCGTGTTCGGGATATGGGACACAGCATTAAATATGAACCACCCATTCTTCTGCCCATATTGGATATCTGGACACTGGCGTTATTCTTTAACCGCATTATATAACTTAGCACATCTTCACATAGCATTCGCTAATCTTGTTCACCAAAGAATTAGCTTTCTTACCTGTTCTTTACGAATATTGCGCGTCTCTCGCGGACCCTATGATGCACACATAAAAATTGGCTCCCTTGCAATTGAGATTTAAGGTTTTAGTTGGAATGGAAATAGTAACACATTTTTTAGTAGAAGGCATTTAGCACTACAAAACACATTCTTACAAAAATCTTTGCACGATAACTTTACAAAGCAAGCCATCACACTTTACTATTACTTTCTTCAATGCCAGCTCATAAAAATATCTCCAACGACGTTGCAGCCAGACCTCAGGCCCACCTCGGCGATCTACTTGTAAAAGCTTCAATAACATCGGACTGCTTTTATAATCCCATAAAAGATATCGATTATATATATTAAACGAATCTTCTATTGACGAAAATCAATTTCATTGTAACAATGCGGTAGAACCGTCTATTGTACAAGGAAAACCGGTAGGAATGGAACTGCATTCAAATTTAACAACACGGTGGCTTATCTTCAGGAAACCACTGCTCCAATGATATTCAGCAGAATAACAACTCAAACGGAACCTACCTTCTGCATTACCATAAGAAAGTTTGATGCAATCATCGAGAATTGATTTTATTGGTTTTTTTTTTTTACAAAACCAATCTTACGGTTTGTAGGCAAATAAAAATGTTAAAAATACGATATTTTCGATGAGCACAAGACAGAGATATCACAAACTGGAAGAGATATTGCTGCATGTCATTACTTAACGAAAGTGTTTATCGTGGTATAATAAAAATCATAACAGACAATTTATTGATGGGATATATTGTATGAGGAGACGACGCTCGTCGCATTTTTTGTTTGAAGTAACGACAAACTGGAAAAATTTAATCAATGCGTTAGTAAGGCTGTAACGTGTTAATAGATAAGCTTTGGAACTTGGTGTAGCATGATATTAACTTTTTATATATTTTAGTACGATTTTATATTTTCAGGAGGAAACAAAAAGAAAATGCAGTATCTATACTACCGGCAAATCCTACGCAGTTCACCATTTTAACAAGAAAGAGTCTAGACTTCGAAGTTAAATTTATAAGAAGCCAAGCTTCTCGCTTTAAGACTGGCTCTTATAAACTAAGATATGCTAAGGATAAAAGGGAACTTGTATACATGTAGTGATTGAAGAAATCGTTCAATTACCCAAAATATAGCTAAGAGGTTGGCTTATTAAAAAAAAAAAAATTAAGAAGAGCAATTCCCCTGGCTCTGGTGGTTTTACAGCATTTAAAAATTCTAAATGTTGCCGTGATAGACTGTTTACACAAAAGCATCAATCAAGTATAAGTGAACGAACATAATGTCCGAGAATTGGACGTTAGCTTCATATGCCAGCATGGCTTCCGGGCTAACAAGTCGACCAGTTTTCATTTTAATGCTAGGCTTCGAAAATATTATCGAGTTTCTTTATTAAAACCCACCACTCCACCAGCTATTATCTGGGCTATTCCAAACAATCTCTTTTATAGGACAAAACGTCACAAGCATCAGTTTCGAAGAAGTTAAGGAGGCAATTTAGAGTGGGCCTCGCGACCATAAACCTAGTTCATCAGTTTTGTTGAGATTTGTTTATTGCCTTAGACAATTTCGTTTAAATACCCACCTTTGTTTTACGCGTGATATAAGTTCCGACAGCGATTTCAGACAATTCAGTTGACAAATTGCCTGTGATCTTAGTCATAAAACGGTCCACACTCGACTTAACAACGCTCTCAATTGATGGAGAGTTATTTCGAAAATTAATTTCCGAACGTCTAACGAATATACCAGCTGTGGGAGAAATTTATCCGCAGAATTATCGGTCCCCTTTCCTGTGCTCGTTTGCGTTATGAAACAGATGCAGTAATGTCAACAAGGTGTAGAAATGTTCGTATACCAACGAAAATATCGCTACCACGGATGAAAGTGTGCATGAAGCCCTGAGCAGCCGAATTCAACTAGGGTTCGCAACAGCTGCCACTCTGCAGTCTACCCATCCATTGATACGAAAATTCGACAGACAGGCTAAAGTATGCATCATCATCATCATCATTATACGAGAACATCAAAAGTCTCCGTACACTTTTTAAGTATTTATCATAAAATGAGGATAATAAAACTTATATCATTCGAAAGCCACTGTGCCATAGACGTGCACAAACAAACAGTTTTGGGTATGTTTCGCCCCCATTAAGGTTAGTCAAATTAAGTTAACAGTTCCCCATAGAAAATACTTATCAATTAAATGAAAGCATTTTGGTGACATTCAATTTATCGCCGCCATTATCACCATAGAAACGTACGTATTCGAATGAAGAAATTCAATTTACTTCCCCTAAAAGTAAGCAAAACTGTAGCAATTTGTTTCAATGATTTTACTATGGAAATTAACATTTTGCGAAATAAATTATGAGTAGAACTTATTTTCAAGATTTCCCATTTTCGTTTAAATAAGAAAACAACAGAAATATCGAAAATTGAGATACGTATTTCAGTACAGTAAGTAGTCCCTCGAAAATGTGAACAAATTAAAACAAGGTGTTTTCGGATTTAAGAGGGATACACCTACATAAGACTGGAACTTTTTTTCAGTACTTACAAAACTGATTGGAACGATTTTCAAATCCATTAAAAACAACAAAAATGATTTTTCAAACCACAGTTTCAACATTTATCAATTCAGAAGAAAAACGAAAATAAAATGTGTAGATAAATACAGTCAAATCCCTCTAAGTCGAACCTCCTTTACCTCGAAATTTTTGCATTCCCTTCAATTTTGCATATAAAAATCGTCCTTTAAGTCGAAAATCCCTCTAACTCGATCATATTCTCTTGATTCTTGACCTGTTACAATATTCCTCTAAGTCGAATTTCTCGTGTGAAGAAAACAAAATCAAAAGAAAAAGATCTCCCTCCCGCAAGTGTTGCGTCGCGACGATACGTTGTATTTCTACATACAATATATGTAATATGCATTTAGATTATGTACATGTACATACATATTCTGCTTAAGAAATTAAATGCGCAACATTTGCAAGTGCGCAACACTTGTGTTGTTGTTCTAGTCATAGTAATGAGAAGAAAAGTAAAAAAAATGCAGGTGTCCAACATTTGTGTTGTTGGTTGAGTAGCAAATTTGAAAACAGCTATAATATCTATCAGTGAAACTCTCTTTAATTTTTTAACTAATTTTGTTCAAAATGTAAATATTTCATAATTTTTTATATAGTAAATCCCTTTATCTCGAATTTTTTCCAGAAATCCCTCTAACTCGAGCTAATTTGTACCTATCTCCCGTGAAAATTCGACTTAGAGGGATTCGTCTGTATGTGCAAGACGAGCAAGAGAAACAATAGGAAAATAAAAAATTTTACACAAAAAATTCAAATTCTAGAAGTTGAAAATTTCGGAAGTTCACATTATACAGATGGCCATGTTAAGTTCTGCCGGTTCACATTTTAGAGAAATTTGCACTATCGAGGGACTACTGTACATACTTTAAAGAGGTATGGTCGATTTTGGACCACAGCAAGAAACGCGATTGGTATGGGTTTTATTAAAATTTAATTTTCTCTTGACATTTTGATATTATGAGGCATTTTGAACTTTGTAGACAAATACTTCTCGACGTGGGAGTTTGCTATTCATATCGTTGAGCAAATGCACCTCTGTGCATTTCGGCATTTTAAATAGACCGCTGGCACCCTCTTAACAAACTATTTTTTTGTTAAACCAACAGCACTGAGAAAGTTTCTAAAATACATAGTAAAACTAATAAGCCTATAATAAGCTCAAGTGAATAATAGCTTCTAAAATACCTTAAACATGCGAAGACTTTTGAGTCCCATTATACGTAGTTATAAAGGGCGCTTTTTCAAACCCAAAAGAAAACACAAAGAGTATTATTTGGATCAAGAATTAATTGATACCATAACCACTTGAAAATGATGCTGGGCATGTGGTCATTGCGGCTTTTCCCATAAGGCAATTTCGAGCAGAACTGGACATAAATATGGCGTCTTTTATGTTGCTATTTTTTTTTTTTAGCACAAGTTACTTCAATTCTACTGATATTCCAAATCTAAGGACAAACTTCGGACTCACTTTTAAAGAAATATAAGGACAGAAGATAATGCTAGCTGATAAACCAGATGGTCCAATATTATAAGGTTGTGGGATCTCTTGAGAATAAAGCTTATTTCTTATCTCACTCACTCCATTCACATTTAAATGAGTCTAATGACCGTCGGCGCTACATTCTATCCACTCTGTACAAAAAACTATAGCACGAATAATGTAATTCACATAAAAAAAATCGAGGAACTTACATAGATATTTAAGACACAAATTGTGTATTTCAGTAATGACTTCTTGGATTATTGATTATTTAGGAGCTATACACTCATTATAGGTCTATTCCGGAATTTTCCTGAGCCAAGCACTAACAAATCTGTTGAACTCAAAAAGTTGAGCCAAACTCTCTCAAAGAGCGGAAATATACTCCAAAGTACGTGAACAGAGTTCGAGCTACTTTGAACCACTGCATTTACATCTAACATCTACTTGCGTCAAAAAATTGAAATCAAACAAATTCCGCCACCACCGAATTTTCATCATTCTCACCCTTTTTTGTGTGAGATTGGGTAGTTCACGACAATGTCAGTGTCAAATAAGAAGAAGGCAAAACCAAGTATGCAACAAATGAAAAGCTTATAGGAAAACCGATTTTATATGGCTGTAGCATAATTACGTAAACAAATTACTGAACAAATTATAATAAAGTGGAAAACAATTGGAAAAAAAAATATTCTAGAATCGGGAAACGATGTTTATCAATGTATTTGGTAAGAGCTGAGAAGCTAAAGTAATGGGAACTGTGCGCTTCTTATCGATATTTGAAAAAAAAAAAAAAAATCACTGCTCTGGCTGTTATCCTACAAGATTTTTTGAGGTTTGAACCAAAAATAAAGCCGATCTATGAAATAATAAGCTTCGCGAAACACTCTTTTGGCTTTTAACATAGATTTTGAATTTCTTTCTGGTCAACTTTGGGCATTTGACATATTTATCTGTTCTTGGTGGTTGAAATTATCTGAGCTCTTTCGAGCCAAGAGAGGAACTGCCTGTTACTGTTGCTAATTTTCTTTTTTTCTGTAATTTTTGACGAGAACGTGTATAAACTTTGTGCAATGGTGATCGATTTATATCGATTGCGTTCGACTAAAACCGCTTACGCTAATGAAGCTTTTATGTGTCAGTTCTAGTACATCTCGTTTGACAGCCACATTTTTCACAAAGAAAAAAAAAAAAAAAAAAAAACAGCTAGCTTTATTTAAATCGAAAATTCTAAAATTCTTTCATAATAATTTATGTAACCACAAAAGCCCACCGTGGAAAACAAACGGATACTATATTATTTATTTAATTTACTTTCCATGTTCCATGTAATTCCAACACAAATTAATATCAGGTGCCAAAAAGAAATTAAATGCTCTCATAAATAAATTAACTAATAAGTAGAACAAACGGGTTGAGTTTCCTCGTTTCATTGATCAGTGTTTTTTTAAGAGGCATAATATTATGGTTGTGCATCCGTGAGAGGTTCATTAAAAAATTATTGTTATCAGTTTTTAATTAGGTAATTTTTTTGTTTTTTGATAATTTAATGTGATTTTATGTAAATTGCCTAGAATCGTTTGTTTTGGTAGTTATAACGTGTTTATTGTCTTTGAAGCACAGGCAGCCTGTTAATTAATTCACATGGGCACTTATGGTGCATATTATATTATGTACACATTCATGTGGTAGGATGTTATCATGAATATATCAAAAAATAATGCAGTAAATATTTTTTGGGACACTTCTGAGTGTTGAATTGTCAATAAATAAAAAACAATTTATGTTTTATTAATGCCACGTAAATAGGTTCATAGAAAAGAGATACGGTAAGTGCATAGTAAAGTCTATGGGTTGATATAAAGAGGTGTTATTTTGGTATGCAAAGAAAAATGCCATTTTTTGAGATAAACAATCGGATGTTTATTTCATAGTAAAGAGGAAGGTATGCCGTTAATAATGAAAAACAACATCAGCCAAATGGCCACCGCGAGCACGCATACAGGACCACATCTTTTTCATGAAATTTTCTATAACAAAATCGCAAAGTGGCTGCCCTATGTCCTCGATAGCCTCACGAATTTTATCTTTGTGGTCTTGAATCGATGTTGGGCTGTTGGCGTAGACCTTATCTTGCACGTGGCCCCAAAGGAAGAAGTCGCAAGGTGTTAAATCAGAAAATCTCGGTGGCCAATTGTGATCACCTCTTCGAGAGATAACACGGCCCGGAAACTTTTCCCGTAAAAGATCAATGCTTTCGTTGCTTGTGTGGCACGTAGCGCCGTCTTGTTGAAAGTAAACGTTGTCCAGATCAATACCATCCAACTACGACCATAAAAAATCATTAATCATCTCTCGATAGCGCAATCCATTCACCGTAACTGTTGGAATGGACAAACCTGGGTTTTCTTCAACACTTTGGGCTACAGCAGCAATATTCTCAGTTGTTCTTGAGCGACGTGCACGGTTTTATTCTTCACATCACTAAATTGTCCCAACAGCTCGAATTTTTCCACCAATTTCTGTATTGCGGTCCGACAAGGTGCTTCACGACGACCAAAAAATGCTTTAATTTTGCGAACTGTGACTTCAAGATTTTCACCATTTTTGTAGTGAATTTTAAAATTTTCAATGCGTTGTTGAAGCGTATATAGTTCCAGTTTCTTGGCGTAGTTTCTACTTGCCAAATGTCAAAGAATAAAAGCTTCAAAACTGACAGCTACCGAAATAGCGGGTCATTCACAATAACACCTCTTATTGGTGAACCCTTTACAATAATTCAAACTGGACGCTTATTTATGATCCGAAAAATTTACTATTCGTGAGTTGATTCTAACACTCTTCTAACTTTTGTCCATTGAGGCAATCATCCATATTTTGACTGTTTCACTATGAAGTTGAAGTGGCCTAAACTCCAAAAATTTCGTCCTGATAAGGTGGTGGGGCTCGTAAGTAGTTGACGCCAATATCTGATCGAGACGCATTTTCTATTTCATTTTACATAGTTAGTTATTATGTTTGTCTCCGAAGGTTGGGGAGTCAACGCGTTTTTAATTATTACAAGTATTAGCTATAATCTGCAAACAAAGAATAGCGTATTCTACCTGTAGTCTTATCAACGTAATGGTAAAGTAAAAAATCGCCCTGAAACATAAACACTCTATGAGTTAAGCAGAAGGCCATCAATGTTGTATTCAAGAGGTCAACCGAAATACCTAGGCCATGGAGTTCTCATAACCATCCCTTTCGTTAATTTTATTTTCAATAAAAGTGGATGAATTCAATTCTGGACGGAATGGCTGGTAACAGTAGGTCCAGAGTGATAGTAGTAAAATGAGCTGAAATTCGCCATAGTACAGGTGACTGCAATTCGTTCAAAAATAGAAAACCCGCGGGAGATCAGACTTTTGACAAAGAGCAATTATTAATCTAATATAATTTTAAGTACAAATAAAACATAAAAATACATGGAAAAAAGAAAGAGCTGTTTTTCTTGGAATATTTTGAGTCCGCATTGATGTTTATTCTTTTCGGTAAACATTAACATTTCACACTGCAACTATTTGGACCCGACTTTTTGCGATTTTTTTTCAATTCGGTGACAAAGACATTTCGCGCTTATCATCAACTTGTAAAACATGAATTCCTAATTTCTTTGCACATAGATATGTACATTGTACATATTATGTATTTTAATTCGTTGGGCAAGGTTTACAAATCATTGAAGCCATTTGAGCTACTGGAAGAAAAAATTACGTGTACTTCCATGGAAACTCAACGGACCGAATGCTTGAAATTATTCTTAAAATATTTATCCCCGTAACGAACTTGCACACACTACACCAATCGTCAGATATGATACAAATATTTGACATTATACTGGCTGTGTTGCCCATTGGAAAGCCCTGGTTTGCCTATTTTAATGATCATTTTCAATATCTCAGTGTAGGTTAAGGATTCTAAATATTTTTGAATGAAAACTCATTTTTACTGGGCCTTTCTTATAACAAGCGAAGTACACGCAGACAAATCGCTTATTTAAAATCAACCCACTTTCGGTTAAAAACTATCAAGTTAGTGGATAAAAAACAACCGAGTCAACTTGTTTAACGAAACTCTTAAAAAAATACCTTTTATGAATTTTTCTCGGTTGTAAATAACAAACTAACTGTGTTGAATTTAACCAACTGGTTGATATTTATCTAGAAACTTGGTTCTTAAGAACTGGTAAAGTGTGTTATTTTTAACAGTATGCATTTTACCTATCTGTGGCAACAAGGAAAAACAGCATAAGTCGACTTATGTCAAAATTGATTTAATGTTACTATCAGATGCACTGTATCCTGCTCTATATGTCATATTTGTTTCATTGAAATATCTCTAACGGTTGCTGTGTTATGGGTCAGGAAAAAACGTCGTCTTCCCACATCTGCAGGCAAACATTTATCCTTAATACTGCGCTCCTGAAAAGTGGCTAAAAATGACTTATGTTGTTGTTCCTTGTTGCCACAGCTATTTACATCGGTAGTATTAAACAACGAATACTCGGTGTTCTTCAACAGAGGCTTGGTTAATTTTAACCGAGCAACAATCACACTCTGTTAGAGCCAATTTTTGAGCGTGTATCATCAACCTAAATAATTATAGTTGAATAGCTCCCCAAATTTGGGTGAGAGAAAAGTCTACAATTTATCACAGTAAAATGCCTTATAATGGGTGCTGACCCATATACTCGTATTAGATATATTCTAATACTGCACAAATTTCGAGATTTTTGTTTCCAAAGCAAGAAAAAACATACAAATTGCGTAATACTCTTGCATCACTACCCAATGTTTATGGGGCCACATGCCACAACGGAAAACCTCCATTTATAGCGAAACTTTCAAACTGGTTTTACGACCTTCCGAAAATACAGTCCAAAACTTCACACCTCCCATGGGGATGGGTATTTACGTTTGCTTGCTGTACACCCTAAGGCGATTTTAGTTCAACTTGTTAGTTTAACATTTCGAAGCTTTCTTATCCACCCGGGAAAAAGAGAACACATAAACATAACCTCGTCTCTACGCAACTCCTTTCCATGTCGTTAAAAACTGAGCAGGAACTTTAAAACAGTCGTAAAAAATGATTACATCACCAATTCAAGATCTAACAGTCACCTAGAATCCCTGCACCACTTCTTGTCTAGACATTGATAGGTGGATATTTTATAAGCCGGTGCGGGCATAAGTCTCACGTCTCACCTGATTAAATTTTTTGCCCACCAACCTTACACATCTTTCATCACAATATAAAGTGATAAAAGAAAAATATCAACTACCTACTTATGAGTACATAATTCAGTAATGCCAACCAGCCATAGACATTGTAAAAATCGGGCATATTATTTCCTCGCACAATTGAGGTGCCGACCGGCTTCGCACCGCCACCGCACAGCATATACCACACTAATACCACCCACAAGTATCCAGAAAGAGTAGGAAAACCAATAAACTCGAATGACAGCGAAATGAAATGATGATCTCTTCCTTGCACGACCTTGGTCGTATCACTGCGATAAGCTTCCTGATTAATACCCAATTTCTTTACAGGTGCTGATGGTTGTGAAGCCCTACAAACTGATGCGCTGCAGCCGCGAAAATCCCACGAATTCAATTAAATGGATTTCATTTCATTTTTGTCCTTCCACTTGTTTGATGTTTTTTTTTTTTTTTGTTCGCAAAGGATTATCCTTTAGAAGTATTAAAATTTAATTGAACTCACCTCGAAATTAACGCGGCAAATCGGCTCAGAATCACAAGTGTTGCTCTATTGTGTAGTGGGTAATCCAAATCATTGTTGTAACAGAAAAAATACATTCCACCAAAATAATAAGAAAATTATATATATTTTTCCAAATGATCACAAATGAATTAAATTGAGTATTAATTGCAATAGATAGATACGTTTATGTATTATATTCCCGTTGGAATTTAATCGAATTTATTTTTTGCATTACGCCTTGGTGCGTGTATCTCTTCAGATTGTGAAACCACGCGTCGAAAACGTCACTTTGTAAAGATTACGAAGAGAAAAACATAAACACAACAAAAACTGGTATTTTAATTCAGCTAATTATTTTTTAATTATATTTTTCCCACTGCGATATTTCTCAATGATGGATAAAAAAAAAGAAATAAAAAATCACAGATACACTTAACGCACAACATCCACTTACGATATTTGCTTATCACTGTTGATTATTCCCGAGCGATTTCGAGTATGCGAGTGCGATATGCAATCGGACTAGATTATGTATATACGTATGTTGTTGTTGATGCAATTTATGTAAATTACCACCGGCTACCGACGAGCGATTATTTTCTTTTGTATTGTTGTGGTCGGGGGAGTTGTTTTATTTACATTAATCGATTGGCACTCGGGAACAATTAATAATCCAATTGTTGATAATTCCTGAAGTGCGGGCCAATAGAATTTTTTTTTCTCTGTACAGTGTACACTGTATAGTACACCCTTGTGTTTCTAAGTAAGTGGCCAAAGTGTGGAGGGCACAATAGTATTCAAATTCCGAAAGGGGGATACACGATAATCACTGACATGTTGACCCACTTCATGCGGCTGACAAAACTTGGACAGACTATTACACTCATGGGAGTAGGTAATTTTTCACAATCTTTTCATATTATATTTAACTTCTGTTTGACTGCAGGTGGACTTGAAAATATCCTTCAGCTGATCACAGACGTAGTCTCACTCATCAGCACGAATTAAAGACACGCATTAAAGATGAGAGGAAAATCCCATCAAATTCGAAGAAAATAAATTTCAAAATTCTCACGATGCACGACCGAACGTAATGCAGTCCGTCACCAACATGTGAACGGTATTAAGATCGCGGATATACTGATTAACAATTTAGTTTCGGATTTTTGTTGCTTTTTTTCGGCTTATACAATACACTTTTGCCACAGCACTAGATTCGTCTGCATAGCTATCTCACGGAGTTGAGAAATTCCTCAGCGGGCATGAGACACCGCGCAGAGATTCACTCTTCAGTCTTCACTGGTAACGGTGAGTGTTGTTCGTTAGATCCAAAATAGAGACTTGGTTGTTTGTTCTGCTGCCGTGAAGAGAGAACCACCAACGAGCGAATGAATATGAATGAATCTTTTCTTTGTGGAGCTAGTGTTAGAGTGGATGGTGGGTGATGGAGCAGGAGCTCTGTGTGGCAACATATTTGTGGTGGCTGGTCGCTCTCGCTGGTTGTATAGATGGTGTACGATGTGGTGCCACGCCACTGCGCAGTGCCGTTCTGTTGTTTATTTTTTCACTACACCATGTTGGGGCAGGTGCTAGCTGCCGAGCAACTGTAAAAAATCTGTTAAATGCCTTTGCTGTGGGCGAAGAGCTGGACAGATGGGTTGTTCGAAATACCTCTCTCTTTGTTTGGTTCATCGGCTGCTGTAAACTGACTGATTTGTTGAACATTCTCTGCTAAGTTTTAACGATGAGAACATGTTTCTTACATTGAATCTGTAAGACTTTACAGAGCAAATTGAATGGGAACATTGTTGCTAGGAATCGTTTGCATTCTAAATGAAATTTAATTGTATTCTGTTCTCGTGGCGTTCAACTCTTGTTGTTGTTAAGAAATTAACCAAAGATACTGTGATGTAGATTGACAGCATCTTTTAGAAAATGTTGACACCTTTGAAAAAAATGTGGTTCATCCTGTAATGTCATATTGCAATCAATGAAGGGAGCAATTGTGATTAAGAAGCCGAGGTAAGCCACCGAGGTGCCGTAATTTGAATTAAAAAAAACAGCCTCTGAGCAAAACGTGTGAACAATATGTTGGTTCAAAGGGTCATGTTATGCCAATAATCCCTAATATCTATGGATGAATTCGTATGCTATAGTCAATTTTAGTTCAGTTAGTATTAAAAAACAAAAATACAGAACTCGATCATGCTATTTATTAGCCAACGCAGCAGGTTTATACCTAGTTGACAGTAAACTAAGTTTCATTGAAATCTGTTTGTTCATAGAACTAAATATTATAAAACTCGAAATTAAATGACATTTCTTCTAAGCATTTGTAACTGCAATGTGTCACCAATACTTTTACAAGATCGAAGCAAAAGTAATTTCTTGCAAAAGATGCAATTTTAATCAAGATCGATAATAAATGTTGTTTTATTTCACATGCAAAATACGTAGGCACAATATTTTTTTATTTTTTTCAAATAAAACTGCTCATGTTCTGGCTGAAATTAAAGGCACCTGTAGCATAAGAAAAAGAAAGAACAATATAAAAATACAAATCCCAAATGTGAAACGTATTCGTGCTATTAATGAAACGTTCCTAACCACCACACAGTTGTTTCTGTACCTACACAATGGATGTACCTACCCTCTGTTATCATGACAAAGATGTCTGCAGTGTACACCATTTACCCAGTTGTTTTAATTCCCCTTCTATTAACGATGAGGAACATAGCACTCTAACAGAGTGGAATGTACTTTGTCTATAATAACCTATAGCAGTACCACTACCAGTAGGAGAACCATTTTATTTTGTACCAACAAAGTGGTGGAACGTATTCGTTTTGAGTTCGAAACTGGGGAATATCTGTGTTGATAGTTTATCCGGTTTTATCCGCACAGGGGTAAACTTGATGAAACTGTTCGAAAGAGTATTTTTCTTGTTGAGTGCCTAGTGCCATGCAACATTTACATTGTTGATAATATTGTATACGGAGGAGGAAAGACCATCCATTCTAGCAGACGTTTTATGAATTCTGAGTCACCAACTATTCATAATTATGTAAAATGTAAACAGCATGAAAAATATTTCCAAGCATGGCTCGCTTGGCTGGACCCTGGACATGTTTTCTCTTGTCTGTAAGTGCAGCTGTTCGCTACACACAAGAAATTTTACTCTATCTTGTGATACAGCCGTGAATGTTGTGTTGTAAATGCTTAGGTACTGTACATTTACCTATACAATACATATCTTACTTTTCTATGTTCAAAATAAAATTGTGAATATTTTTTTAGATTGTGAAATCGATCGGGAAGCTCTGGCTTATATTTATGACGCCAACGTAACGATTTGGACAACACATAATTGAAATATAATTATGTATATTATTCACATTTTTGTAATCATTTCTTTAGTTTTATTTTAAGATTTTGTATTAAGTTAAATTTAAAATTAATACAATATATTTTTTTATTATTTTATAAATTAATTTATTTTGTACTACCTATTACTTTTTTAAGAAATCTCATTACTAAACTTACCTATTTGTTTTGCGTATCATTTATTATCTAATACCTAATCTATTTAACAAGGGTATTGTTTCTATTGTATAAGGGTATTTGGGATATAATTTCTTTATTTAGATACCTACTTATTTCGTACCTCCAAAATCAAGAGAACAATAAATAAAGCATTGACATATTATTTCTATGCACTCAACAATTCTGTTGTTGAATCAACAAATTAAAATGCTGGAGCTGACAAAATGTTGCTATGTAACCGACAATCTGTTTATAGATTCAACAAAACACAGCGGCAGTGCTGACAAATTATTTCTGTACATACAATCACCAACATTTGCTGTTTATTAAACAAAATACAGTAACTGAAGTGACAAGCTACTTCTACATTATTAACAATTTTTTTTTTTCGTATCCAGAGGGAAAAAACGGAACCTTATTAGTTTCGGATTTGTCCGTCTGTCCGACCACTAGACCAATTATGTATGGCTATCTCAGAAACTAATTGACGTAGAAGGCTGAAATTTACACACAGCGTCCGGTATAACCTCTAGTTAAAAAAAAACAAATACCAATGCTAGCGATACATCGGCTGGTTTTAGAGTAATAGGTGATTTGCTGTTTATTTCTTGAGTTACAGAAATGGATATGTACCTTTTTTGAAGATCATGCTCGTAGCTATGTGCCGAAGACTGTTGTGGAAAAGTAAATATTTTAAAAGATATTTACAAAAAACTGTCGACACTGTATAAAGTATGCTCCTTTTAACCATTTTTCATTCGTTATTGGTGTGTTCTCTTAATCGATTCCAATTGGAATTATCAATGAATCCTCAACTGTACTCATTCTCCTGCGGAACCGTCGGTGCGCGAGGGACACTCGCACCTGGCCGGTTTTTTTTTTGTAAATGAACAACGTTTTGATTAATTCAACAAAATAATTTTATGCCCACAAGAAACGAATTTTGTTAACACAACAATTTTTTTATCACAACAAAAGTTTTAAACCAGATAAAACTTACTATAATTTTATCAATCTGATAGAAGCATAATAATAATCGCACGTTGAAAACAAAAGTGACACTAAACAAAAAACCTCATTTTCGAATGTGGCCGATTAAAGTTTTGGACTAACTTCAATGGTCGATAGCTACAAAACTAAAGATTAAAAATTTATGTTAATTGGCCAAAGTAAAGTATCATTATATTTATGCAAAATTGAATTTTAAGATTTAAACAAAAAATTATGGATACATAAGAAAAAAAGGGCCTAGTGATAAAGTTTGGTATATGTTATTATTATAACAATGACACTAAACAAAAAATTACTGTTATGCATTAATTAAGTTTTTTAGATTTAAAAAAAAAAAATGTTATTGAAAGAGTGGCTCTAAACCAAAAGTGCCTGTCAATTAATTTTACTGAACATCAATTCACTGTTTTTTTTTGTGGAGAAAACCGTCACTAAACGAAATATGACACTAATGAATTCACTTATCTGTATAATAATAACTCTAAGCTTAAATTAATATGGACATTATGCGAAAAGTGCCACTTTATCACTTAGCTCGACATGAATTCCCTCCAACGCAAGATTTGAAATGCCGATGTGCCGTTTTATCTATTACCGATGGAGTGATTTACGTCAAAGTAATAAGTGACTCTAGTGACTTCTTGTGAAAATTAGACGAAGTAGAAGGGTGAGTATCTCTACAAACGATGCATTATATAAATCGGAACCTAGATGTCGCTCTAACTAGAAATGTAAGATTTTGTCTAGTGCCACTTTTGTTTTCAACGGGCGTATATATCATATAAACCCTCTTCAAACGAACTTCAAAAACACTTAACATACGCGTAGAAAAACGCTTCAAACATCCAATCTATTAATAACTTTTCAAAACTATTTTTAAAAAACTCAAAAATTGCGAACGCAATTGAAACGATTATTTGACAATTTTTTTTTTAACTTTTAAAGAAATTGCTGAAATGTTTATGGCCAAAATTAACCTTCTGAAATGTGATATACTGTGACCATTCATTAAATACCACAATATATCGCTGCCACTTACATTCTACTCCAAAAGCAGAAATCTACTTTGAGTACCTACAATAACATTGTGTAAAACAAGTCACTAGTTAATTCGCAGAAGGTGGCAGTGTATGTGTCCGCTTTAATAGAAGAACGTCATTCTTCATTACAACCATCTCAATTCAAAAGTGCCAAAATAACGATTCAAACAAATAGCAAATAGTAACATCACGCTTATTTTGTATGGACTAGTATCCTTATCCTTAGCGAGAAATTGAAGGAAAAAAAAGCAGCAGACACTCTTCTCGTCGTACTTATCATTTTAATTAAAAAGTCCCAAGAGGTCGATACAGACTAGGCACCCGCCTTCCCCCTGTCAGAGTACGGGTGAGTAATCAAAAACTCATACCCACCTCCACCCATCAAAATGCAGAGAAGAATGGCTTCATGCTGATAATCACCTTAAGTGTTATTATTATCATCCCAAGACGATGAGCACATTGCCGAGATAATAATTATTTAACCCCCCCAAACGTCTGCCATGTCCAGTTTTAATAACTCAGATTGACTACAAATCACGATTCACCTCCGTACCCTTGTCAAATGAATTTTAAGGTAAATATGACATCCCCATGTAAATTGTATTGATTTTCGAAATAAAGCAACTCTGCCATCCTAAATGTGTTGTAATTGATGTTTTGACATATAGTAGCCGTGTCGATCAATGACTCTATGGCCCAGCGTCAATAGGGGCATTCGGCTTTTATAAATTCAATTATAAGGTAGCCGCATTCGATTTATGTGGTTCTTTGATGTACGCGCCGAGTTTTCAGTTAATGGTTTGTAATACTTGGCATTCAGTTGTCAGATGAGTTTTTGGTAAACCAGCACGATTGCAGCATTTGATTTGTGGGCAATCTGTGTGACGGCTGGTACAACCATCTGTACACCTATGCAGTGGAGGTATGCTTTGTGTATCTATGAATCAATTGTACAACTATTTGACTTTAGACAGAATAAGTGGTTGATAATGGGAAGAACATTTCAAAGTTGATTTACCGATGACGTGGACGACAATTAGCGACGATGGGGGTGTTAAACGCATTGCGACGATTATGGTGGATAATAAAGTTGAAGCGTAGCGCTGCTGAGTGCTAAACGTGTTACCTAAATGTTCCAATCATTTCAGAAGCGTTGCTTTGCTATGGCGTCTTTTATGTTTCTCCTGATGGGCACCTATTTTCATTTTAAATTGTCTATGCAATGGCATTATTAGTAGTATATGTCAGGGAATCGCGGAGAGTGTATCTAGAAAGTGACTTGAATATTCTGTGAAAATGGTTGTTGTGGGCTTTTATTTCCCTTTGAGTTAGAGACAGTTTCGTTGCAGAATGCACCGGGTTACCATATTATGAATGATACCACGAAGTTATACTCCTTCACTTTTGTATTTGTTTATCAATTTTAAAAACATATTCCTCTATTACCGTTTGTAGTAAAAATAAGGTGCACAACTGGTTCGCACGAAATCTTCTTGTTCATCAAAAGATTGGTTTGGTGTCTAGGTAAAAAAATCAGAAGCAAAAGTACATTAAATATAAGAATATAGGTAGCTTTAAATAAAATTCACTTTTAGGATAAAGTATTTTGTAAGTTTTAGCTCTCAATAGCTGGCAATTTTCGCAAATTCTGGTTAGAGAGTTAAAAGCGCCTTTTGTAGTATTTCATAAGCTCTCACACTTTACAAGAGTACGAGAACTAGTGTAGTGGGAGTTTGTGTTTTTTGATCTGTTAGGGCATTCTATTCTTTCTGACTGAAATAGATTCGTGACGGTGACTTAAGTAGTCAATGATTGGAATGAGGGATTGTGATAGACTGATATCTTTACATAGATATAACATTTATTACGTAAGAGTTCAGGGATTTGTTTTTGAATTTGCATTAGCAGTTATAAACTTAATATCCCGATGGATGTGGTGCAAGTGAAGCGGGATTTTCTGATTTTGTAAACTCCAAGTTCGAATTATTTTAAGAATCAAATTCAATATGGTTAAAAAAGTGGACGTGGGTAGTATTTGTTAAAAATAAGTTTGTTTTGCGTCGCTGTTATTGCGTTTTTAATGGAAGTGCTGTGCTTGCATTTTAAAAAAATATAAAACATATTTGAGAAATATTTATAAAACTGAATTGTTTGAATTTGTTGAGAAAAACTAAGTATTTAGAATACCTACATTATACTGTCTTTGTATGTTGGTCAAAATCGTTAGAGCGGTTTTTTTTTAAAACTACGCAGGCAAATCAGTACCAAATATTGCAATGTTTAGTTTGAAAAATATCCTTTTAACTGTAAAGCTGCAATTTGATTATTAGATTTTGTTTGAAATGTAAGCATTACTCGGTTTCGAAAGTTTAATCGAACGCGAAAAAGGGGTATTGGAGATGTGAGCAGTTTCTAAAATTATCTTTTCGGTGATTCGAATTGAAAATTAAGGACCTAATAATTCTACTGTAAGCATATTTTTTGGGTCAGTTTCGTTATTGCTGTTTTAAAGTAAACTAAAGACAACTAGATTAAAAATAAATGTCTTTTTTTTTCAGAAAAATTGAGTTTAAGTTATAAATACCTTAGGAATGAATTTTTGTTACAATCGTATGGACCGTTTTTGAGATACAGTGAACATTGGAAAACGTGAACTAATTAAAACTGAGGGTGTTCATGTTTTCGAGATTGTTCATGTTTTGGAATGTAACATTTACACATACTGGTACGGCTCATTAACAAAATTTATTGGATTTTTTTTACATTTGAACGTTTTAAAAATACATAAAAGGTTTATTTCTTATTTTACTCCTTTTTTAAAGCTTTCAAAACTGTCTGCTTTTTCGTTTAATGTTAAAACCTTAACTTTCTTTGAACACATTTTTAAACAGAAAATAAGACGTTGATGCAAGCAAAAAACAGCAACCGAATGAGGGATGATAGCTATGCAATACGCACACGCACGTGTGGCACCAAATACATACATACTACGCATTGTCAATATTATGGGATTCCCCGAATTAAATAATTCAGTGCATTTTCATGTAGAAATGTTGAAAAAATTTCTGTTCACGTTTTAGAGCTTTTAGATTTGTTCACGTTTTAGAGCAGTCAATGTAAAAAATACAGTGTTCACGTTTTGGGGTAGTTCACGTTTTGGGGGGTTCACGTTTTCCAATGTTCACTTATGTCCAAATTTTAAAATTACATTTATTAGGTTTTTTTTAAGCCAAAAACTGAGTATGCAGTCATGTTTATCTCCCCTAGCTAAGCTCAAATATCAATTTTGGTTGAAGTCGTTAGAGCCGTTTTCGAGCAAATCAAACTGGAATGAAAAGTTTACATGGGAAGTGTAGGTATCATTAATAGTTAGTTAATAGAAGAAAACGGGCGTTTTCCAAAGTTTGAACTAATTTCGGGCAACCGCTTAGGCTGCAGTCTTTTCGAGCATACGGACAGACAAAGAGACATTCACACAGACGGACAGAATATTGCGAGAGACTTTTTTGAGCTCCTCTACCATCGTTATGTTAGAATTGATTAACATCTCGAGCTCGAAACTTTGTACGAATACGTACAGTATCTTTCTTTTGCTACGTAATCAAGCAAGTTGAAAATCGACCAACTGAGGTGAACTAGAGTCTTCTCCTGATGCCCAATATAACCAATTATTCATTAATTTCCGTCTGCAAATGAGCACCCCTTCCTCTCAATACAAATCCTGATAAGTAACCAAACACAATCAGCAATTTCTACGCCATAGTCTACACCATTTCCGTACTCTTAACAGCTAGTGGTATCGTAAAATTTTACTCACTTGTTGCTCTGAATTTATCTAATTGCCCATGCTAATCCCATTTAATTGGATTCCAGTCTTTCTACACAGTCTCGTTTATAGTATCTCAAAGACAAAACTTGTTACGCTCTAAATCCGCAGTTAATTCCTGCCGGGATATTATTAATCCAATCGACTGCTTAACTGAGCGCCACTTTATGATGGTGAATGGTAGGTACTGGTATACCACCTTTGCTCTGTGTACTAACCAGTCTGCAGTCTAGAATAGAAAATAGATTTAAATTCTATTTTTGTGTGTTTCCTTCTTACTCAGATTCCATCTTGAACTAGATATTATCCACTGTGTGACCATAGAGTCTTTAAGTCCTACCCTGACATGTTAAGCGGTGCCTAGATATCTGTTTCTGATTTGCGAATATTTTTCCTTTTTTTTGCCGTTCAAGTAGATTGAATTAATCACGGCACATTATTTCCAGATATCGCATTTCCTTGGGCAGGTAGATTGGTATGGCAGATCTACTATCAATAACATACTCTCTGTCCTTCGTGGCTATTGCACCAGCCAACAGACATGTATAGATACACAGCTTGTTCTAAATTAAATCGGGCACATATCATGTTAACACCTTTTGCGTTGAGCGATCGTTCAGATTCCTAAAGTGATGTTAAAGTGATTGAAGATTACGACTTTAAGGCATACTCGAGAACCGTGCACGTTTTCATTGCACCGCTGCTGCTCGCCTGACAATCTCTATTGCTCTGGGTAATGTGCTAATTGCGCTATCTAAATAAGGTTCGACATGCTGCCAGGGTGAATGCCTGGTCAAACCACTTGTGTGCGCAATTATGACAAGATACCTGGCTATGGGGAGCGCTCTCTAAGTGATTGATCCTTGTCCGTGGGTTGAGAATACTCTATGTGTACGCGATGTGTCTAGCTTACTTGTCGCCTCTAATCCATGGTCACTATATACGACGCATTAGAGCGTTACCGGTGAACGAACAAACAAGGCATAAATTGTTTAGGATTTATTGCAGCGCTGATGTTGTGCTGATTTGAATGATATGCTTTTAGAAAATGTATGTTAATCGCGGCAGTAACTATCTAAATGGGATCTCAATACAGACGGGACGAGTTTTGCGCTGCTGTTCTGTTCTCCATTCAAGACGCTAAGCTGCCCGGGAATTGATGATATTGTTCCAGTTATCAAAGATATCCTTAGCATGGTGAGGTGTAATACAAATTTCAACTAACTGAGTGGCAAGTCAACAAACACGTTTCTTCTGCAGATGATGTTTGCTACCGCTCTCTACAGCCGTATGGCTGTTCCGCACTTGTACATTATTGCAAATTTTAGTCCAACTTCCTTCTAAATTAATTATGTCTGAACGGTAAAATGGATCGTATCAATTTACTTGGCTGTCGGTCAATAGAACTGCGTTCCAAAAATAGTAAGTAGGTACCCTCTGAGGTCTCTCAAAATGAATGAAACTAATTTCTAAGCCAATTATATTATTATGTTTTAAGAATATTTCACGGTCTTCCCCACCAATTCTCGTCCTCAAAAGCATCAGCCCATTAATAAAATGTCAACCACCCACAGACGAGGCAGCCATATAATCAATTAATCAAAGTCTCTCATTTTAAATTCTGATTGTAAAATAAATAATACACCTACACCTACATATCATTCGATTCAGATTTATTATTGTACTAAATTTTAATATACACACTAAGAACTTAATGTATAGAAGGTTAACTATTTTGTAGAGAAATTAGATATTTTGTGAAATATCTTTCACGGCTTCGATGCTCAGAGGAGCGCATATTTCAAAAGTCGATTGAGGCACATAAAACTTTCAGCGTTATAAATGTTTAACAAGCTGTCCGTTGGAAAACAAAATGCCTAGAACTGATGTAAGCAATAAAATAATAACTCACACAAATTTCCTGTATTTTTGTTTAATGAATTCAACTTGCATTGCGTAGGTATTAGCTGAGTGGGATGCAAAACATAATAAAATCATCAATCTGTGAGTTGGAATGTGTTTTTATTTAATTCCTTAGCACAGTTACTGTACGTAGAAGAAGGGATTGAAAAATATGTAAAACAAAAACGCAACAGAGTTTTGAAGTTGATAAAATAAATAAGCCCCTGAAAAAATTGAACAAGTGCAGTTCGAAGCTGTGGACAATTACAATAGAAAATATGTCACTAGCGCTGATCTCGCTTTCTGGAATGATCAGTTCTAACTATGTAATTGGTTCTCTGAGTGCAATCCCTGTTTCGCGGGAAAACTGTGCAGAGTTTTCGGTTTTATTGTTATTTTTTGCACACGAGGAGTAGGTACAACTACGGACCACTGGCGGCTGTATCGATTTTTAAATTTCAAATACCCCGACCTAATTCGCAAGCCCACATGCAAGTGTCGAAAAGGGTTTTTATCAAATCTTAAAAGTTTTATAAACATTTAAGGTGAAAAATTTCTAACGATTTTGCCTTTTTCAACAAATTTTAAGCTGGTAAAAATAATGGCAGTATTTTACTTGTGCATACGGACATACATTTTCCTCGAGTCGTCGTTAGGAAAGTAGGTACATTTTGTGAATAACAATTATTATTAAAGGCAATCTCTATTTCTTTGTTAAAAAAAAATGGAGAAAATTGAATAGGCTATGTTTTAAGTGACTTTTGAGCTAAATTTTAAAAGAATAATTTTCTAACGTTTTAAATGGCTATTCTACAGGTGATTTCCGGGCGAACTTCGAAGCGAATTTAAAGCACTGCCAATAATGATTTCTGACACTCTTTCATTGCACAACTACACGCAATCACCGTAGGATCGACAACTTATAAGCCTCATCCATTTTCGGGGTGAGCGCTTAACAGCAGGGTTGACTCATTCAATCACCCGAATTTGGGCCGCACCAGTTTCCTTTCTTCAGATGGGATGACAGAGGTTACAAGTGTGGGCCAGACATTTTTGGTCACCCATCGCCTACCGGAAGTTAAATCGTCACCCGGTCACCTCCACTTGACCACCTTTCTCATACTCAATGACGGTCGTTAGACTGCTTCAGTCATGCTCTGTCTTTCCGAAAACAAACCGTTTAACTAAAATTTTAACACAGTTCTGATAAACTAACTCATTTGGCTTAACAATAGACCTCCGAGTCCGGTCTAAGTGTGTCTTTCGAGTCAGCCACCTAACCTAACCTAGCAATGGCTTCAAAGAGTAATTCAAAAAATTCTATGTGGGGTTTTAGAAATTTTCAGTTAGGTGTTTTATTTTTTATTTTTTGTCGAACGAAGTTTGTTGAGGAGATTTTTTGGTACAAAAATTCCGCGTTGAAATGATGATTATATAAAAATCAAATCCTAGAATTATTTATCAGTTACAACCGCTAAACAACGGTACTGAGGATGGTAGCTCAAATTCGTAGCTCAATACGTAGAAATTTGTTTATGTCGTAAAATAACATTTTCAAATGAAGATTCTAACCACTAAAAAAATAATTGCTGTTATTGTAAATTGCTAAAAATTTATTTACAAAAATTAGACTTTTAGTCTTCTTCCTAAAATATTCTTCACCATAACAATTTCCTAAAAATGTATTTACAAAAAAACTTTGAGTCTTCTTCCGAAAATATACTTCACTATAACTGACTTATCGATTGTCAAAGTAATGTATCTAATATGATATGGTGATAATAGGGCAGGGCTAAATTTAAAAATAAAAATATTTTTGAAACAGTTTTATGAACCACAAAAGCGAGATTTTCAAAATCTTTTGTGCCTGTTCTTAGGGTTTTAAAACCATTATTAGGGAAAAATATATTTGGACTATTTCCGAAAATTTTAATAATAATAGTGCTATGTAGTACTGTGAATTTTGGTTTCTAAACCGTAGAAAAGCCGGCAGAAAAATGAGCCATCATGTCTTTTGACAAATATACAAAACCACGTACCAATCAAATACTCAGTTAAATAAAGCCTACAGATGTATTTCACGTCCAAAAACCTCAGAAAATTGTTCTTTTGAAAAATAAGGATGAACAGCTTGCATAGATAAAGCCCATTCCCAAATGCTTAGTAGGTTCAAGGCCTTCTCCATTAATGGCAAAATAAGTTGTTCGTACCTCTCTTATAAGAACGCCAGTTACAATCAAAACACAATAACAAAACTTCGTCGGGCCCCAGTTTCCTCTCCTTTGTATCAGATTGCTGTAATTAGGAAGGCATCAAAATTTCAAATTGCAACCTAAACACTTTGCCACCTTTGGGTTTAATTCCGAATAAAAGAACGTCTTCATAAATTGTTTTATCTTCATTACCAGGCTCATTTGTCGATCGTTTGCCACTCCATTATGCGGTCTTTCTATACATAGGTGCGGTTGTTGATAATGTGGTCCAACTTCCACGATATAGCCCTGTAAATAAGTTAACCGCAAGAGCGATTTGAGAAAAATAATTAAGCTACCCGCCATTGATGGCTCTCGTAAAATTTTATTTAAAATTGAGTATTTTTAATGAAGCGTAGGACCGCGCCGCTTTTGCAATCATAAAAAGTGTCGACTCATTAGCCCACCTTGCCGATTATTATTTCTCGCTTTCACCGGAATGTATAATTACATGCGTCAATAAAGTCAATAAAGTACGCATCCTTATGCTGCGGCATCATCAAGTAACTGCCTACCATCAATGCAAGGTAACTCGATTGTAACGAGTGTTTTACAAGGCGATAAGAGCCCTCATCATCGTCTCATCTGCAGGTCTACTTAAGTCAGTGTTAAGCAAATATTATTGCGAAACTTTTTAGTTAGGTTTTCATTTTGTTCACTTTACTACCTTTTTTTCCACAAACACTCCAGTGTCCCAGTCCCAGTTGAGGAACACGGAGAAATATCAAACGCAATTCGTGTCATTAAAACAGAAGGTCTATCGTCCATCCAAACCATCCGAAGGGGCGGACTTTTAATTCTTAAAATTTATGACCACACCGCGGTGGATTGAACGTGCGAGAGAGCGGTGCTGCAACAGGTACAACAAGTTACGACCAGACGCCGCGCCGTCCTATGGCCGCTAATAAATAAATAAACAACATCAGCCTGAAATATATGCAGTCTTGCACAGTTGCTCTTTCGGCGTCGGAATTTTATAAACTTTTCAGTTTTCTTTATGACTCAAGATGTCGAATGAATTTATTTGGTGCGACGCGTTATTCAAGATGCTGGCATCCGCAACAGCCCTGCGGCAATATCATCACCCCTCAAACACAAGAGCCAATAACAGAAGCTACGGTGCGCGGCGTAATCAACACCATTATGTACTTCGATTCGTTTTACCTTATCAGAATTAATGAGAAAAGAAGCATCGAGGTTGTTTTCCACGGTCGACTGCTAAAATGCATGACGGTGACGGCGCGGCGAGGCGACGACGCGTTGGCGGTCTACAATAGTTCTCGGAAAATTATATCGATTCCAATAAGGGAGCTGTAACTAGTAATCTTGAGTTATTTGATAACTATATTCGTCCGTGGGAGGAAGTAGATGTGTGCATTGATTAGTGGTTGTTTGGGACGAGAACTAATCGTAATCGGTTAACGCGCTGATGGCGTGGCTAAGCGGGTAAAATGTTTGCAGGAAATAATCTATTCAGAGGGTGGCTTCATCTTAAACTGTGTCCAAATTTATTGTAAGTGATTGGGGAGCCAATATGAAGATAGCTCTCTTCATTATCATTATCACACTGAAATAATTCTCGTCCATAATATCAATGAAAGCCATTCATAGAGCTGAAATCCTTAAATTTAATGAAATATTCACTAACGCAACGTAAATATTCTTGTATAAGTATTTCGCTTGGTTATGACCAAAATATTGCCTTCATGAAACTGGATTCATTAACAATTGCACTTCTAAATTGTTGTTGGAAAATTATGTGTCCGAATTTCAATGAAATTGAACGATTCTTAAAAGCGTCTTTTTGATGCACTAGTACTGATTGTGTCCTTATATGCATGAGACAATTCATTGGTTTTATGAAGGCGACCATTATTTGAATGAAGTATTTCATTGAACTGTAAACTACAACCGTTATGAAGAATGAATCATTTTTACAAAACTGTACAGTTTCAGTTCCCAGCGTCTAACTCTAACGTTGTATGACCAAATTCATATATCATCTGAAAAATTTTTGGATTTTATGAATGGTTTCATTCGAAGTAAGCATTTTTTGTCCGCATGAATCTTTTCATACATTGGTTATTTACTTTATTCGTTTTAATGTGGAAAATATTTCTTTAAAGTACAAAATTGAAACAAATTTCAAAATAAAATTCCCTAGATTTGGCAATTTTGTTGCTGACATTTATTCATTCGTAAATCCTTCAGGATGGAGTTTAAATGTGCGGTGCTCATGTCCTTTATTTATTTATTCAGTCGGTTTTTACCTTGTGATTTTTTCAGTTCAGATCTTAAGAAACTAAATTTGTTATTGGACTGTTTTCAAGTAAGTATTATGACTGTATGTTCATAAGGTAAATGAATACACAAAATATGTGAAAAGTTTTAGTTTATTAAAATTGTCTCTTGTATTTACTAGCATTATCTACAACTTTACTTGCTGGCCTGAGTATAAGCAGCGAGGTGGATGTCATTTGGTAAGCAAAATTATTTGTGAAATTAATATTACAACTATAATTACATCTATATCTATCCATCTATCTATCTATCTATCTATCAATCTATCTATCTATCTATCTTTGCATATAAAAATAAGTTGTATTATGTTTGTTGCCAATGTTCTCTGTAAAGCGTGAACCGATTTTGATTCTGGAAATTTCCAATGAAAGGTGACGTTAATACCATGGTTTGTAAGTAAATACGGTCTTTGTAGGTGTATTGGTTCGTAAAAAAAAAGATTTTTAATGTTTTTTTCTTGTACCAGCGGTGCCACGCCCCATTGTTCAATTTTGACTAATCTTCACAGGTATACTTCTGGGCCAATACCTAAGATTGTGTGTAAATTTGAACTCAATCGATTGGGTGGTTTTCGAAACATAATATTTTGAATGCATTTTTTGTATGGGAGGTTCAACACCCCTATAACTCATGAACAAATACACCTACAAAGAGCGTGTACTTGCAAACTATGGTATTAACGCCACTTTTCATGGGATATTTCCAGAATCAAAATCTGAGTCCTTTCGTTCTTTGGTAACTGGTGGCACATCGATTTAGAAGAACATACAAGCGTATAATTCAGGTTTTCAAATGACTTCGTTCGGTGCGACAAATACTATTCGTGACAATTTTATGCCAACGTTCAAGGTAATTTTGTTTATTTTGATAATAGTGAACGCACGATAGTGCAGCTTTTGATGTTCAACAGATTCAAGGCCAGGTTTACCACAGACTTGGGTCTTTGTTACCCTTTGCTGATCAAAGTTATCAAAACACGTTATTAATAACACCCTTTAAAGTTTGATAAATGACATATGTTTTGGAAAACGACATAAGATTGCTGCCTTTGAATCTACCACCTGAACCTTTATGTACATTAGTTTCTGGCACAACAGCTGAGTTTAAGCATTTCCTGAAATATATACAGTCTTAAAACTCGACCCAAGGTTTTGCAAGACGTAAGCAAGGGGAACCAGTTCCAGCTCATCGAAATGTATTTCAAACAGATGCATCCGAGATATGACGAGTGTTTTTATTTAAGTCGTCTATTAATCAACGTTCGTGGACCGACATCCTTTGCAAATTTTAAAACCGTAGATGGATTAGAGTGCCTAATTTATCTAATTTAGCAAGCAAATAATGGAAACATCTTGCGAAGCGGACGGGGTACCGCTAGTTTTTTTTGTAAAATTGACCAGGACTTTGGAATTGTTTCTTAAAGTCGCTCAGGAATCCTTACGCAATGGGCCGAACAAGTCAGCATTTTAAAGAAGTTCCTTTTAAAGGAAAACCTTTCACGAGACAAGCAATGATATTGATAGTGGTAAATTGTTTTCTAATCTACATAACAATTTCATCAAATACGGCACATATTGAACTTATGTCTATTTCCTTTTTTTTTAATTTAGATCTCTGCCGTAAAAAAGGACAATACTTGATAGTTCGTAGGAGGCTGGGTACCAGCGTCCAGGATATGCATGACCGTATTGATGTTCAAAGAAGATTTTTATTTTATGTTTATTAGTCGTAATTATAAAAAAAAAAAAAAATGCACAGCAAATATTTACAAGCAAAAATGATTCTGTCTTACTTCTAATACGGTTTTAGGTTCAATATTACAATATTATATTAATATTATATTAAAATACTTTTGTACTTAAATGTATGGAAATGTACATAGAAACAATGAATTCGTTTATAAAGGTAATGAGAGGCTTCATGTACTTAAGGTCTTTGTTCATATAAACTGTGACATTTTACATAAAGTCAATGAAAAACCCCAAGAAAGTTTTCCGAAAAGTCTGACAAACTTTATGAAAATATTCATAGTTACAATTAGTGGATACATTGCATTCGTGTAAGTCTGCATAAGCAAAGGGATAACTTTTTTATGAATTCTATCCATTGCTTTTATGAACAAATCATGCATCTTATGAAAGTTTCATACCATTATGAATATTTTCATACACGAATGAACGGAGGTACATTGATTGAATGGACTCCTTAGCTCAATTTCAATGATTTTTTCATACTGTCTATGCATTTTTGTCATTGTCATCGTGTACCTGTTTGGTTCAGTGTACTACTAGTGCACGATTTCAACGATAAGGTGAACATTAACAATTGTATTGCAAAAATCGATTGGCTCCCGGAGCGGACAATGTGAAACAACTACCACCTCTCCTTTCCAGTGGCAGCAAAATGTATCTTTTAGGTCGAATTTCACCACTTAACCAACCAAGCAAGTTATTTAGTTTAGTATGCTATGGAAAGTGGCGGACAGAGAAAGCGAGGCGAGCTAGTTCCAAATAAGAAGCTTTAATACGTTAACCCACAGTTCTTAGCTATGTACAAATGGCCTCTGAAATATTTTTTTCAGATATCTACATGTAGATACAACTGCGCTAAAACATTAGACACCGGCACAAGAATAAATCCCCGAATCTAACTTTGGACGAAGCGATAAATTCCAAACGGACGTACTTTTCATCGCACATAACAAAAAGGACTCTCGCCTTACTTGTAGTCTTTTGTTACTTTCAGCGTAGATTTATTGGAGATTACAGTAGCTTCTTTGACATGGAAAACTTTGTCATTTTGAGTTCGTAAAATCTAGAATAGTTCTACAAACTTTGAGCCTTGCAATCGGTGAATCGGTGAATTGATGTTTTTTTTTAACTCAAATTACCATATGACATCAACTGGAGGCATAAATCTTCAGCACGCGTGTAAAATTTATGACTATAGAAAATTGATATTTTGTTCGGTTCGTCGGTATAAACGAGTACCAACCAACCTACGCTTGATATCAAGATCTCAAGGGAATGTTCATAATTCACGTTCTTGTCAATCTTTGTCAGGAAATCTCTATTCAACCAAAATTCGAATCTGGGAATTAAAAAAATGCTGACGCATCACCAAGGGAGACAGTTTTTGTCTCCCGCAAATGCATTCCGAGGGGTGTTGTGTAAATAGTTTCTCTTTTTAGTTACGTGATGTGTGGAGGACCCACGTATACCTGGTTTTTGTACATTATTGGGTCTTTAGCCCTCTTGGCGTCCGTCAAACGTGCCGACAGGGACGGCAGCGGATCGTCTGACACGCGCTTATCAACATAGTCGATCTTCCGGGTGTTGAAAAAATGTTAATCTGACAGTGATGTGCTGCATGTGTGCGCTGGTAAAAAGGAGCCTTTAATAAATCTCTCGAATGAATCAATCTTCCGGCAAAGATCTCTGTTGTGAATGGCTTGTTGTTTCTGTTTCTCTTTCTGTTTTTGTTGGTGCGTTGAATGTGTTGCTTCATTATGCGATTTAATTGAGTTGTTTCTCCGGACAGGGAGACGATTGTTCCTGAATGGTGAGGTCACGCAGTTGGCAGTTCCAACGAACTTGCAGATGGCAGATAATCGTCTTCATTACCGCAGAATGTTCTCAGCTAATTCAACAGATATAGTCTGACAGCTTCCATTACTTTGGACTTCAATATACCTTTCAGCTCTGCGGACTTTAGCACAGACTGCACACGCGAAACATATACTTAAACGGTTTCATTTAGCTAGAGGAGGTCCATTACGCGCAGTGTTTGTTTCCCTTCCCAGCCCAGTGGCATTTCATGCAATTGCAATTAATCCATATAACTCTAACCCTTGAGCTATAAACATCGAAGTAGGCACAGATCTGCAGCAAAAGACAAATCTGGCCGTTGGAGATAATTTTCTTTTGATGTTTACCCACAACTTGGGAGCAAATATCGCGCGCATACAAATTGACGGATTTAATCAACATTCTGGTTTGAAAGCGTGCCCAACGAAGCGCACCACTGATAGATGAATGCGACCAGCCACCAGCATCACTTACCGCGTCAATCATTTTACCGGCGGCAAAGGAAACCATTTGCATCGACATCCTTATCGATTCTCGACGCAGAAAAAAGGTAATATTTACACAGATAAACAGTCCCCATGGTGGGCTTGCGGCACTGTTCCGATTTCTCTAGTACCCGTTTGACTGTTTGTTGCGGGTTTGTGTATTGTGGTGCGGCGGAAGGCGAAAACACTTGTTGCACACATTATTGGCGAAAAAGTGAGTAAGGAAATTCGCGTTCATCGTATGCTAATCAGAGCTGCTGAGGAGTTCTATTTCTATTTACTTATAGGTATCAGGGGACAAATAGCTGAGCCAAGCCAACATTCAGATACAGATACATGTGGTTGTGCGCGTATAGATATAGGAAGGCGCTACAAAGAAATCGGATACTGTCATCAGAGAAATGGGATCTAAATTGAGTGACAAGTGGCGAAAATGTAATGGGGTTCCTAAGCCATGAAATTGGATAAGTATCGAGTGTACCCCAAGCGACGGTAGGTACCTACACTGTTTACGTAATCGAGGTGGAATGAGAATTGGAATAATTTTACCTGAGATTACGATTATCTATGATAAGGAGGTTAGAATGAATGGCAGTTGCAAGTAACCCATAGAGCAAGTGCGTTGCGTGTACCAACCATAAGCTCGCACTCTTTGTAAATCGTTACAGTTGGCAGACTACAAAATGGCTTGAAAAGATAGGTACGTATTGTGCTTGTGTAATGGACCTGTCTACTAAACATCTTTGATCTATCTAAATAATTGCTCATGATCCCATTTCGCACTTGAAACATACGTAGTCGTAGGTAAATCCAGGAACTCTTATTGGCAGCCAACTTGTTTGTAACGGAGGCTATTATCTTATGAGTACGGATCTTTGGACAAGTTATCATTCGGTAGAGTACGCTTAAATACATCTCGGATGAACCCGAAAGCGGCGAGGAGGAAGACAACAAATCCTATTAACTTTATCGGGCTCACAAAAATGTATAGTTATATAGGTAGGCTGACTGCCTACGAAACGCGGACTCACCGTGGCCATAGACTGCTGTCTTGTAATACCATGTGGACCTGCTTATACAGGGTCCGCCAAATAACTATAAAAAAAAACTACTGAATATTTTCTCAAATTTCTTTTTTATTTGAAAGTACAATCCTTCCGGTTAATAATGGAAAATAATTTTATTCAAATGGCTGCCTCGACTGGCCATGTAATAGCCTACACGATCGGTCCAATTTTAAAGCACATTATCGATTGTGTGCAGCTGTATTTCACCAATGGCTTCACGAATATTGTCCTTTAAAGCGTCAATTGTCTCTGGCTTTTCGGCGTAACACTTATCTTTTACGGCACCCCACAAATAATAGTCCAACGGTGTCAAATCGCAGATCCGAGGTGGCCATCGACATCAGCTTTGCGGCTGATAGTGCGATATTCAAAAACAGGGCGCAAAACATCGAGTGTAGCTTCGGCTGTGTGGCTACCTGGTAGGTAGCGCCGTCCTGTTGAAACCAAATGTTGCGAGTATCCTCCTCTGAGGATAAAAAAATTCGTTCAACATGGCCCGATAACGATCGTCATTGACTGTAACGGCCACTCCTTGCTCATTTTCGAAGAAAAATGGCCCAATCATGCCTCTGGACCAAATTCCGCACCAAACAGTGACTCGTTTTGAGTATATCGGCTTTTCAATGTATGCGTGCGGATTTTCTGTGCCCCAAATGCGACAATTTTGCTTGTTTACATACCCGCCAAGATGAAAATGAGCTTCATCTGAAAAGATTTTTTTTTTGGCCAAATCGGCATCTTCTCTAAGTCGATTTTCAAAGTAATGTCGCAATATTTCCCAGCGTTGTTCAAGCGTATACACAACCATATTCGTTCAACGGAAGGATAAAACTAATTATCTGTCAGATCAGACATGAGCTAAGTGTTACCATTCGCGAAATAAGCACTAGTTGAAAAAAAAAAAGTAAGATGGCGGACCCTTTATAAGGTGGTTGAACTATACTCAGAACCTGAGTAGGAGAACGGTGAGTAAGACGGGCTCACCAGAGACAAACGATTGTATTGTTTTGTAAGTATTAGGCCCCGTACACTGCGACCAGAAGAGATCTATTGTGTTGGCCCATATTGTTTAACCCAGGGAGCTGTTGGCTCTTTATAAACCTCAGTACCCTTCTTGGTTCCATGTATCCTATATCTGCAGGACTTAAAAACGCCCCTTGCATGTGGATAGCTCTGCCCCTTGCCACAGCAGTGTATTCGCAGAGTACATGTTCCGTTGCCTCCTCATCTTCTCCGACATCATCGACAGGAGGCATCGTCGGAAAGTCCAATTTTTTTGAGATGGTATCTTAGTGGTCAATGACCAAATTTGGCTCTTAAATTGCAAATTAAAATAAGTTGAATCTACTACGCAATCTCTCTCGTGTTGTAACCACATTAATATTGTAATTGGTCGCATCTACGGATGCCTTCGTAAGCTCTGGCTAACTGCGAATTTCACTCCTCCTGTAACTAGGTAAAAACTTGTTCGCACCCTTATTCTACCGTTGAAAACGTACTCTGAAGTTGCTAACCCCAATCCTGATTCGCTATATCAATGTAGCGTTTAATGATGCCATCAGCTACATTCATGGTCTCCGTAGGTTGGAAAGAGTCTCTGCTTACGCCAATAACTTTCTTGGATGCACCCTTACCTCTTACAGAAATTTTAGGAACTGCATATTTTTGCATAGGGTCCTTACAACCAAGTCCCCTCCGTACCTATATCAGAAGCTAGCATTTTCTATTAATTAACATTAACATTCCGTCTTACAAATATCTCAACTCTTCCAGACTGTTTTTTACATTCACGCAATCAGGCTATGTAATTCTTTATTAGAAATAATAACTTTAAGTCTGAGGTTATAAGTTTTTTTTCCGGCACAACATTAGGTTTTTTTTCTATTTCTTCTCATTTTTCTTTTCTATTTCTCTCTATTTGAAATGTTTCTTCTTTTCCTTTGGAATCTTCCTCTTTTTGTCTAAGAACAAATTTTGTTTTAAGAACTTTGTAACCTCATTTAAACTTTCAATGTACTATTTATAAAAGACCAAGTCTTATAGTACTTATTACAAAAATGATTAAATAAATTGAATTGAATTGAATATCGTGCAAAGGATTTTTGAAAATATTCTTTTCTTTAGTTTACCTTAAAACGGCACCAACGATTTTGACCAAAAAAATGCTTAGAGTAGAATTGATGTTTCTAAAATTATAGGTTCCTTAATTTGTAATCCGAATCACCGACAAAGATAATTTTAGAAACAGGTGACAACTCAAAAACCCCATTTTCCAGTTCGATTAAACTTTCAAAACCATCAAGCAATGCTAACATTTCAAACAATATCTAAACGTTGTTATATTTGGTACGTAGTTTTACAAAAACCGCTCTAAAGATTTTGATCAAAATACCTACATATCAGATTTTTTTTTGTTTTGTTTGGGGGTTCGTTGGAAGGAAAAATCATTGAAAGACATTGCAAAGCAAGTACGCGAGGGATGCTACTGCAATAGTGAGGGACTCGAACAACCTTTAAAAAACCTCCCGGGAGGGACTGGGACTGTCGTCATCCCGAATGGGATTGCACCTAGTCGTTCGACTAATCGGCAATTTATTTTTAAATTATTTGAAAAATTCAAAAGAAGAATCCGCCGGTTGTCGGATTTCGAAACTTTTTTGTTTGAAGATATTACCTAATCTCTTGGCCTTGGCTAACTCTTATAGGTCAAGGGGTCTTACCCGCCTCAATCTTCTGATTACATTGTCAGTATTTAATAGTTCTGTAAGTTCTACGTTAACATGGTTGAGAAGCCTACTTCTGTGCCTTTGGGCAACAGATCAAAATACAGATCTTGTAAAATCCTACCAACAATGGGCGCTTTTAACTCTATAGCCAGAACTTGCGAAAATCGCCTGTAAGATCTAGAACTCTTAAAAAACTTATATCGAATGAATATACTGAAAGTGCATTTTTTTAACACTACCTATTCTTACATTTTATGTACGGTTGCTTCTACCTACCAATGGACTCAACCAAACTTTTGATGAACCAGAAAGTTGCGTTCGACCCAGTCGTGCACTTTATTTCTTCTGTTTCCAAGGAATTGGGTATATTTTTATGGATCTCATTTAAGAGTGATTTACACACCGTACTTTTACCTTGAAGAGTTGGGTAGCGGCTAGATGGAAAATAGTGACTAAAGTCAATGCTTGTGACTGGTGTGACGCTGGTTCGTGTGTACAAATATTTTTAGACGTTGCGTTTAATTGTTGTCCCGGGTGTTGTTGGTCAGATAAAGGCGAAAATCGCAAATTCTTCTTTTGCCAGGAATGGAATCGTATATCCAAATGATTCGATGTAAATTTTATCAATCTGCATCTTTATGTTTTATCTTTAATTAAGTGACATAGTACATATTATTCTCATCTAAATAATTGGTGACATATGCCTTGCTTTTTCGACACAACTGGAAAGTACGACCACCCTTAGTACATGAAGACAAATCTCTGTAAATTTCTGTACCCACATGGCACATAGTAAATAAACAAATACAACATGTTCCAGCGACTCAGCAACGCCAAATAAATTACACCCTCAAAGGGAAAACACCATCCAGCAACCAATGTCTAGAATAGAGATACTTCGTGTATCCATAACTCAATAGCGACGACGACCTTATATCCAACCGATTTCTGTTCCCCTTTTACATGTTACCTATTCACCACAAGCCACTGACACAACAAATTCATTACATTAGCATCAAATGGAATAACATCAGCATAGTGATTTATAGCCAGATGCTGCACAGACAGAAGTAAACTGAAGGGATTACAAAATAGTAGATGATTCAGGTGAGCCCCTCCAAACCCATTCGCGGCGGATTCTTCATTTGACACACAGCTTAGAGGCCACTGCCATTACTCACACTAATTCCTTTAATTAATTTAAGAGACTCATATTGACGCGTCTTAACCTTGCAAGAAGCTCCGCTGCAATCTGCAATTAAAATTCAATAACTTCCAATTAGTTTGGAGCGAAAACCACATCTCACGTAGGTAACGCACTGTCAAGGGGATCACTGTCCCTGATTGATATGTGGCGAGTGTATGGGTATTTCAGTGGAATTCAAATGAAGATGTTTTCGTTCCAATGCAGTGACAAGTCCGCACCAGTGTTTTTGGCTTACAAAAAACGAAAGACACAACCAACTTGCAATCATAAACGACAAACTACACACTCTCGTATAATGCTGTGATAAATATCGATAAGCCTCTTTGGTGTGATAAAATAAAATAAGACCATGAAACTCAAGTGGCTATCGCTATAGATACTCTAAGAGGATTTTCAGTTCGCCTAAAGTGACGCACAAACCGATCATAATACACACGTATTAATTTTTAATTAAGTTGAAATGAAGAAAATACCAAAGCGACGTGCTTTCTCACGCGCTGAAGGCAGGTAAATTAAATCGTATTGGCTGGGGGAATTGAGGAACGATTTCGACTTGTAGTCGCTTCTTTAATTAATTGAAACATCAGCTTTATGTTGTATACCTTAAGCTGATTGGATGAATGCGATGCGATGTCAAGGTCGTGAACAATAGAAACGTAAACAAACAGATTGTTAATGCGGGAGGGAGGGACGTGTTTTTTTACGGCCCGAAGTAAGTGATTTAATGTTTTTCGGCTGCTGGAACAATAGTGGGGATCACTTTGGCTTGGAGGAGATTATTAGGTGCGGTTGTTATGCCGGCTGAAAGGACTTATTGTGGAGCCTATACAGGAAGTTGACAAATTTTCTCAACGTAAAAAGCAACAGAAAGAGTTCGAACAGTGCGAAAATGAGTTTTTTTTTACATTTAGGCGGTCATAGCGAAAATTCTGTCAGAAAAATGTTTCCCTACAAAAACAACTACAGCAAATCAACCACTCCTGATTGGATTCCATCAGAAAAAAAAAAAATCCCGATGGATGGAACAGTAAAGAAATGAAATATTTCAGTGGAATGATTTGGTTTTTTGCTGTGGAATTGACTGAGAAGTAGATCGAACAAAGTATTTCGTACGGAAAAATTAATAAATTATTTTTCTAGAAAATTTAAAGATAATTTGTTTTTTTTATGATAATCTATCTTTATAATTCATTAGCAATATTTAAAGACCAAGATAGCGTTCAACCGTTAGGATTAATTCGTCTAAAAAAGCAAAAGAATTTTTTTACGGTTTCGTTTACGGACTAGATACTAACCAGGTTCAAATCCGGAAAACGAAAAGCAAATTCCAACATAAGGCTTTTTTTTCCACTGCGCAACCTGTCGCGAACGTCTGACAAACGACGAGTGTATAACTGTCATGAAATAGCTTCCCAATTAGCCGTCCATCTTAGATGATTTTATTTTTAACTAGGTCAATGTCGCTGCCCAGCTCGTATAGTTCTTCGTTAAATCTCATCCGCAACGCAAACAGCCAAGGACGTCTTCATCCGCTTTATAGAGTCCAAGCTCCAGCAAACATAAACCAAGACAGGGATGATCAAGGTCTTATACAGAGTCTCCTTAGTTTTCAATTGTCCTCTCAGCGCAAAATAACGCCGATTGGAAAGAGTTACTCTGCGTTTGACACCCGATCAGATGTTATCACCGAAGCTTATGGCAGAGCCGAGATAGACAAAGACCCTTACTAACTCACAGTTATAGCTGTCGATTGCGACGTTCCGTCCAGAAAGTCTGTGACAGAACAGAATGCCGCTCAAAATAGGTATATAGACTGGCAATTTTTGCGGACTGACAAAAAACTCCTCTCTCAGACACATTAATAGACTCAACCTGTCATTTCCGCAGGAGAATACTTCAACTTACAGATAACCATCGCATAGAAAGTTTCTGCAGAAAAGACCCATCAGTAGTCTATAATTTCTCATATCAGTTGTATTCCAAAATCACCTTGGTGGAGCCCTTTCGTTGCGGGACAAACATACCCTCAAAATATATTTGATATTTAAAATGTTCTGTATAAAGTTCTTCACTCCTTTGAACTGAAACTCGAAATGATTGCTCAAGATAATAACATGTATGTTGACAACGACAAAGAACCGTTCGCCGCCACTTAATCGCATGCTCACTCTTCGTCTTGAGCCCAAATTCTTCACATGAATGTGAACAACCTAACACCATTGCCTGGTTAATGACGCTTCATTATTGGAATTGGAATCAATCTTATAATGTAAACTTTCCAAAGAAGACAAATAACATATACACACACTTTACACTCCAAGAATCCAACTGCACATAAGCAGACGCATTTCAATGGAAACTAAAACAAAAAAATATCTAAATTCGTGCCGCACCATGCGATGGGAATTGTACACAAATAAAAGACGGCATCATTTATCGCACTAAGAAAACAAATTCAACACCAGTCGGGCAGGGCACGCTCACGATCAGTCTCGCTCAGTCGCTCAAAGTTCACGGCATGATTTATATCGATTTCGTGTTTCATCTGCATATCCTAAAATAACAGAATTCTTCTTTCGGTACCATTAATTTCCGGTAAGTGATCGTGTGAAATCGCAACTAAAAGACACACTCGGAGAAAGATTTGATATAGCAACACGAACGATTGACAGAAGCTCTTGTCACGCATCTCATCTGAGGTCTCAGGTCAGCATTTCAAATAACTATACGTCGTACTCGTATCGTATAAGTACGGAATTTTAACGATCGCTGTGATTGTTTAAAGAGTTTGTCGCTTTCTGAGAAAGGAGCATGTTTCGTTTGAGAGAACAAAAAGGGAAACATCTTTAGGACCATGACACAATATGTCTGAGTGACTTGAGTTTGTTGTTTGTTCCGGAATTTTGGTTTTGGTTTTTTAAAGGGCTATCTATTGATATTGGTAACTATTTTGGTTACACTATGGGTATGAAGAAATTATGCCATGGTAACTACTCAAGACAAATGTTTGTATCTACATTAAAAAATGAAACTATAGCTTTTTAGGCAACGTAATGTAAATGTTGAGCAGAGTGCGCAATATAATCCATTTACCTATAAATCTAGCTTCTGTCAACCACTAGTTTGGACATGCTTTTTTGTTGAGGCAAGTAGAACGAACATATCGGAAGAGCTAGGGTGTTAAATCTATTTACAATAATTGTTAGTACTCTAGGATAACTGTCAGTGATCCGACAAAGCTTGAGGGCAGTTAATAAATACTAAAATTTAGACTTGTTTTTTGCAGGGCTTAAACCTGGGTCCGATTAACATGTCCGCACAATTCTTCCACAATTTTGTTTCCTTTTTAGCTTAGTTCAATCTATTGCCTAATAAATAACAAGAGGCTTTGAACTCTTTTAGATCTAGTAACATTCTTGAGTTCCACATGTTGGATTCAGACCATCCTCGTTAACCAACTGCGACAACCAGCTCAAATGAATTGTGACATTATGGACTTGGATTTAATTTTTGGAGTGAATTATATGCACTTAAGGGAAATAACCTCGTTATGTTGGATTTCAAAAATTGTTCCTAATTTTAATACAAATAATACCCAAAATTGGGAAGTTGTACTTGCGTACTCGGGAAAGCCAACAGCAAGCCTTTTTTCAACAGTCAAACGTGTTCAAGTTTCAAGATAGGAAATCTTAGAGAGAAATTTACTGTCAAAATTTGCGGAGGAATTGTTGAATCGGGAAGGTGCGCAGGACCTGACAGTCTAATACTTAGTTATAAGTTTACATACATATATATTAGTTATGAATAAAGCATTTGGGATTCACTTAACTTCATCTTGTGTGTGTATTACCTATCAGCACAGCAAGCAAATATACATCAAGTCTCTTCGATTCTTTAAATATTGCGTAAGGATATGAATTACGCTTGGTTTTTGGTTTTTTGGACAGATACACCTATACCGTAGTCACTGATTATAGTACAGTCCACGACGGATATAAGAAACCTCTAAAATACCCAAAAATTGTTTCTTATATCCGAGGTGTTCTTACATGCGAATACGTATAAAAGAAAACAAACTTTATGGTGTTTCCACATGCGTTTCCTATAAGCGAAGTGTTCTTATATGAGCGTTTCCTATATCCGTCGCGGACTGTATAGTGTATAAAATAAATGTTTTGTTAACGCCTTTACCTTGAATGAAGGAAGTGACGGGTTCCGGTTTCCACATGTGAGAGTTCTCGCACGGGTACGCTAGTTTTTTTGTATTCCCCGACTTTTGGTTTGTTTTAACGTTTTCCTCGCTGAAATTTAATCACTGAAAGCATTTTACCTACTATCGTTGTGTTTAATACATCTGCACAGTTTCCAAGTCACATCGGCTTTAGGGATGACAAAAATATAGTGTAGCATGAATGCGGGAAAAAATATGTAGATAATGAGGACGATGGGTTTACATTTTCTCTCCTTCTCTTTGATTGAACATATCGAGAGACATAGTCAGAAGAGAAAGCGTACGCATGACGTTAACTTGCGTATTAAATTGCGCCACTCGTACTCTGTATTTTCACTTACCCTGCGCAGATACGTCACAATATAGTTTAAGAAAATCCGTATCAACGAAAAAGTTCTGTATATGTCACTTAACAACTTGGACGTGCTCCAAATCATCCACAATCTGCACCCACGACTTATCCAGCAAATACATTCCGGTCAACGATAGTCACCTACATTTATGTGGCTTCATGCTCTTATCTCAGACAGAACCTACTCCTCGCTGATGAATTGGTTTCGCCAAAGAACGTGTCACGCTATTTGTTTTATATATCAATGGCGGCCAATGTCGCATGTGGAACAGACTCTCCTATAGATACACCGATGCTGATTATTTTACCTCTCGGATACCTATCAAATTTCTGAGGAGAGTGAGCTCAAGGTTCTCGTATTGACAACATTACGATAAATATATATATATAGGAGTGGCATCCCATACAACCTGAATCTGTTTTAAATCGGTCCATATGTCCATGGCGTATTTTCATCGCCATGTTTGGGTTTTACCTGGAAGCGTCACTGAAAGTAAAAATAGAGTTTGATATTTATTTCATGGCACCTCGAATGTACCATTCGATATGGCGGCAGAGCATTGTGTGTCTCTCTCTGATTAGCAGGGCAGAAATGTGGTTTCTTGTAAGGAGACCTTGGTTGTGGAACCTAACCTGTGTTACCATAAACACAGAAAGAATGCGACTCGTCTGGCATGGTGACAGCTTGTCTGATATCCAATCTTCTAATTTGCGTATGAGGAAATTCGAGTGTTTGCCAGAGATTGGAGAAGGGATTTCTTTCATACTGATGCTTCGGGCGTGCGTAAAAAGAAAGAATTTAGTTACAGTACAGAATGTGGAAATGAGATAATTCAGAAAGCACTGGGGTATGTACTGACTGATATCTGTGGTCATGAGAACAGATGCTTTGGCATTAATAAATGGGTTGCTTAAAATGCTACGAGAGGTAATACGGTTGCCTTAGACTGCGGTTGTCTATGCCACAAGCCTTTGCGTAGGTTTCACTAGAAAAAGGAAAAAGCTGAAACAACGCTGGTGTCCATATGCATCACTGCCATATGCTTTCTTGTTCAATAAATCTTTAGCATCGATGTGTAGCTTCCAAAATTAATATCTCGAATTTATGGCACGAACAGCAAAAGAGTTCACAACTTGAAAGCCGTCCGCCTTACGCACTACCTCAAACCTCTTGCGGTACCATATGATTTCCCGCAGCTGCATAGGCGTACCCACGCCCATGGCGTCCATTCGAAATGCATTTCCCAATCCTCGCAGATAGGCCCAAATCAGGTATGCAAAACACGATAAATATAAATAAAAAACAGCTCACACAGAGATGACTCAAAAATCAATTGATTTAGTGCTGTTCCCGCCTTCCTGTTTGTAACCACTAATTCCGAAAAAAGAAACCGCTAATCTCAATATTTGGAATAAGCCCAATCAAAGTTCCTTTCTTGCTCCGAATAGCACTCCACGCAGTGTGCCATCCAATTGAGCAAGACACACAAACTCAGCCCAAGTCCCAGTATAACAAAAATAACAATACAGCTATGAGTGCATTGTGGGTGCCCCTCGAAGATCACCCCTCATTAGAATCATAATACAGACCACATAAAATATTCCACAATTTATTAGCATTCCACAGTATCTCCAGCTTCAGTCGGGAACTGTCCGAATGCTCTTCACAATGATATATGAAGTGCACATGCATTATAGATAAGCGCTGTATCTTCAGTGCGCACACAAAGCCGTTCAGCCTAATTAGCATAACTAAAGTAAAGTTGCTTATACAAAAGACCACAAGCGCAAAGAAAACTAAAATCAAACCTCCTATTCAGGGCAGTTTTTTTTGGGGGCAAGCAAAGCGAAGACTGAACACTGCACGGAAGCACAGTGGTCCCGCTGCGAGAAAATTATTCACTTCTTCCATTGAGTGCGAGTTTTTCTTCTCACACAGATGCGTGTTGTATCTTTCCTGAAGAAGTTGTGAATAGAAAATAAAACTTGATCTTAATACCAGATCACTTGTCATTGGAACGCATAAAAATGAATTAAGATAAAGTTCAACTTAAAAGAATTAAAACGTACTTTGCATCTGATGGGGAGAGATATTTTCTTCGTGTTTATTTAAAATAACAAATTTTACGAGCCAGTCTCAGTCCGACCAATTAATGAAGAATCCATAAAATATACAAACAAATTTAGTCGAACAACCGGACTGGTTGGGGATATAAGACGCTCGCCTACGGGATCGTTGATTGAATATTCGGCGCGTAAAAGTCCGCGGTTTATGAGAGATTTCTATCTATCGGTGGATGCACCTGCACAATGGTATATGTAGTCCCATGGGCCGAATTTATTGGCTGGCCTCAGGTAAGAACTATAAATCACAAAAATCAAATTTTAAAGATGCACTAAAGTTGTGATCGATTTTTACAGCCACGGGTTTCGAGCTATTAGCATTTTTTTTTTTGTTTCGTCAACGAAGTAGGTATATATATATTTTTTTGTTTTGTTTGTGGTAATTTATGGAAGAAGCGTCGAATTTATTCATCCTCGGCGAGACTACAGAAAGATTTCAGTTTCACGATAGACTAGTGTAAAGAATAATTTTTTTATCTGAAAAATTTCTCACAGTTTTAGGGAATTTTAATTTTTAGGTCTTCGGGTGAATAAAAAAAACTAACTGCAAGCGGTTTGAAAGGGCAAATGAATTGAATCGCGGTGTTAAGCGTGATCGTTTAGGAGGAGGATTTATTTGTGTTTGAAAGGCTTATTTCAGTTGTATGATTATGATTATCAACTCAGTGGTGGCCGTGTAAAAAATCACTAAACAGAAAGTCACCCGAAACTTCCAGATGACGTCCAAAAAGAATACGAAATTATGATCGGTTATTGTATTTGCGACAGTTGCAAACAGTCTCTGCTTACCTTTCATTTGGTACGTACTTCATAGAAATCGGGTTTGAAATATCGCCGTTATCTGCACGACAAAACAATGTTAAGGCTTTTACTATATCTTACAATGGCGAATAGACTGGAAAACAACTTTGATGGTGATTTTTACTTTCGTCTTGCCAAACGGTTCTCATTCAAAACCCTAGTTATAGCCATACGTAAAACAAAACCATAAAAATGTTTTCTATTTCTCTAAAGTTTGGTTTTGTCAATATATTGCATTTGTGTTGTGAAATTTGATGTAAAAAAGAGCGAAGATAAGAAGAAAATAAACGCATTGAAAATAAAAAAAGGGATTAAATACAATTCAGCCTTATTCCTGATGGAATCATAAGAAAAGTAGGGACAAACGAGGAAGGTAAAGGGTCCGCCAAATAACTTTTTTTTTTGAAAATGCTATAAAAAAAACTACAGAATATTTTCTCAAATTTCTTTTTTCATTTGAAAGTACAATCCTTCCGGTAAATAATGGAAAATAATTTCATTCAAATGGCTGCCTCGGCTGGCCATGCAGTAGCCTACACGATCGGTCCAATTTTTAAGCACATTATCGATTGTGTGCAGCTGTATTTCACCAATGGCTTCACGAATATTGTCCTTTAAAGCGTCAATTGTCTCTGGCTTGTCGGCGTTACACTTATCTTTTACGGCACCCTACAAATAATAGTCCAACGGTGTCAAATCGCAGCTCCGAGGTGGCCAAACGACATCAGCTCTGCGGCTGATAATGCGATCTTCAAAAACAGGGCGCAAAATATCGAGTGTAGCTTCGGCTGTGTGGCACGTAGCGCCGTCCTATTGAAACCAAATGATGCCAATATCCTACTCTTAAATTTTTGTGAACAAAAATTCGTTCAACATGGCCCGATAACGATCGCCATTGACTGTAATGGCCACTCCTTGCTCATTTTCGAAGAAAAATTGCCCAATTATGCCTCTGGACCAAATTCCGCACCAAACAGTGACTCGTTTTGGGTATATCGGCTTTTCAATGTACGCGTGCGGGTTTTCTGTGCCCCAAATGCGACAATTGTGCTTGTTTACATACCCGCCAAGATGAAAATGAGCTTCATCTGAAAAGATGATTTTTTTTTGCAAAATCGGCATCTTCTCTAAGTCGATCGCAAACCCACTTTCAAAGTAATGTCGCAATATTACCCAGCATTGTTCAAGCATATACACAACCATATTCGTTCAGCAGAAGGATAAAACTAATTATCTGTCAAATCAGACATGAGCTAAGTGTTACCATTCGCGAAATAAGCACTAGTCGAAAAAAAAAAGTTACATGGCGGACCTTTTAATATAATAACTCAAGCGTTTACGATAGTTGAATGTGATGCATTTTCTTATATTATGTAATTTAAAAATGAACGTTTTTTTCCATTCATATGTTAACATTTAGCAATAAGAAGATTGATTGAGATTGAAGATTCCTTTTTCTGCAAAACGTAGTTATGCAAAGCATTTGAATGAATTTTTTGTTGTTTGTTTTATTTGGTTTAAGTTTAGTTTGGAAAAATAAATAGACTACATTAAATATAATATTAGTAAATTTTTGTTTTATATTTTAGTAAAAATACATTACTTTATTCTATTTATGACCGGACTTCTGGTCAAAAATCCTTATTTTAACTTTTGAGCGAATTTAAAAAAAAAATAGCAACCGGCCATTCGGTCGGATTTGACCGGATTCACATTCTTTTTAGTGGCAACACTGGCCAGGAATATTTTTTCTGATGGAATCCAATCAGTGGTGGTTGATTTGTTGTAATTGAAACATTTTTCTGGCAGAATTCTTGCTATGACCGCCTAAACGTAAAAAAAAAACTCATTTCCACACAGTTCCAACTTTTTCACGTATGGCCATAACTAGGGCATAAGTTGACTAAATTGGTCTGGGCTAGGATTGGTCTGGGCAAGGTAGATGTACCCTGAACGGAAGGAAATGATTTTTTTTTGGTTACCTAGCTTTTCAATCAAAACTGAGATACATCAAGTCAGCCAGCTGTCGTCAGGTTTACTAACCTTGATTATTGAACTCCCCCAATCATAACACAATTTTTTTGAAGTTAAATTCTCAAGTTGGTTTTTTATGTAGCCTTGATTGATACTTTGTTGTCGTTTAAATATGGGTAAGTACAAACTTTTCTGCTTTGCGGAAAGTTCTCCAAACAAATTGTGGGAATGAGAGTTATTCATTTGGAAGGTTTATGGTATTTTTGTACCATTTTTCGCAGTGCTCTCACAATGTTTCAACTGTTTCATATGCATCACCTACCAACCTTAAGATGCTAAAGTCACTGGTACTGAGTACAGGTCTTGTGCACCTTTACTCGATTCGCTCTCTCAAAACAATTTTGCCGAATGATTTTCATACTTATCTTACAAGAACCTGTGTACCTGCAAAGAACTGACCACATTTGCATCTAATTGCATGCGCCGTCTGTGACAGAATCTAGCGACCAGTCGTTGTAAGACAAACTACCAAACACCACCGCATACTACCAACCCCTTGGCATAGTCACAGTTGGAATCTCTCGCCCTCATCGATTTTCTTTGATTGCTATTACCTACATGTATCCAAACACAAGTGCCATCAATTATACCTTTATCCGTTTCAGGTACGATTCCTTCCAATTACACAAGGGATGAAGCACAGCCAAGGACCCTCTGATCTATTTAAAGTTACTCATAGCAAACTGTCAGAATACCACCATCATTATAAATACCAATTATTTATACCGTTCGAGTCCTTGTAAGCTATCAAGACCATCTAATCCTACTCTATTCATCCAATAACCCTGACTGAATTTATGTAACAACCGCACACCCTCGAAGCTCAAGGTGTACCCTTTTCTTCATTTGGCGAGCGCCACTCACTCCACTTACAAACAAAATACAATTCCAAAACTGAATCCAATAAATCCACCGGTTAAGACAACAAACCAAAAAGAAGAAACATCCTTATTGTGAAAAACGGAACGATTCCCATAACCGTAACACTAATAATAATAATTTTATTGTTAAACATTCCATAAAGGATGTGTCGTCCCGAGAAAACCCATCTCCGGAGGTGCTCCACTCCACTCGCAGTGTTGCCACGGGTGAAAGTAAAATCCAATTCCGCACTTCAGTTTGCCTAAAGACTCAGCATCAGCATGAGTATCAGCCCTTGCCGCAGCCATGTAATAATGGTGCATTGTGTGGGAATGATTTGTATCGTTTGCGATTAAAGTCATAAAATTACAGCACCAACCGGAGGAGCGGGTAATTTTTCCTACAATTTATTACCAAACGGGTTGAATCCGACACAGAAGAGCACACACACAGATTAATGCAAGTGGATGGTATTAGAATATTGAAAAATATGAAGGCGCCTTCTATCAATCATTCGGATCCGAATATTTTGACGTGCACACTGACTGACACTCAATCTCCATTATCGCCCGGCACCCAGCCAAATGCCAGCGGGTAATCCCGAGCCCCAAGCCTAACTCAATGTCTTGAATAGAGAACTATAAAATATACTTTTCGTATGTCAGGCCGTCAAATGTGTTTTGAATCCACCCCATAGATGCGGATCATATACATAAACCCTCTTCCGGACAACAACGTGTGGGAGATGGGTTATGGCTGCCGAATTTAGCAACTCCACCAGCACTCTCGGAAACGGACAATGGGTAGGGGACGTGTGAAATTCAATAGCTCAGTGGGTAGGGACTGAGCACAAAAGGGTGCGACTTCACAGCAGGTGAAATGCCTCCATAGTCCATACAAAGCATAGGCATCAAGAGGTTTTCGACCCCAGCATGCGTGCTCGAAATGTTATCAGTTCTCTGAATTCCCGCATAGGATAGCAACAGAATAAGCGTTTACTGTCATCTTATTGTTGTAAACGTTGCTGCAGTGCTTCATCAAAGGCGGCGGCGGCGGCGGAGTTATGGCTTTTTGAGGGATTTATGGCGCAGCAACAAAATGTGGCCACAGTTGATTTCTTCCAGATTTAATGAGTTACTGTTGGGTTGATTTGCGTTTTACTGCACACGAATTCACTACTATGACAGACGGCAGGCAATCAATAATGAGCAACGGTTGAGCAATAAAAATCGATAATTAAGAAAATATGTCACATACTGAATGCAGGAGTATCTTACACCCACTTTGAATTTTATAAATGGAGATAAAACTATAAAGTGTCGCGCATAGCTATACGAGAACGAGTAAGTGCTAAACGAGTATTTCTGTTGAGCAGCGTTATTCCAGAGAGGAAATCGATAGAACGGATATTGACGGAGGGAAAAGTAAACTAAGTTTGCACCTCGTAAACGACATCGTAAAGTCGACAGTTGTGACATTTGTGACATTTCCCTTTTTGCCGCCTCGGAATATGACATACGGAAGTTCGAGGCAATGTAATGAGATGAATACAAATTTTAACGCTTATGGGTGCGATGTGGCAATCGACGGGTTATGGCTTACGGAGTGTCGCTGACTTGTGTGTCATGGTGAGAGCGCAATAATGACTTGCTTGAATTTGGTGCAGTTAATAAAACTGAAGCGGTGACTTTTGTAGAATTCAAATCAGTCGTGGTGGTGTATTCATCTAACTTTTGTGGGCGAATTTTGCTCATTTCTAAGCACCGTTCTAAGTTGACTATTATTAGCTGGAACACTCAGAAAAAAAAAGATTGTGAAGCTAAGAATATTGATTTTCTGAAATGAAAAATATTAAATTTCTTTAAAATTCTTGCTTCAACTTTTATTTTTTATGACAAGTACTCGTTTTAATTTAAATATTTGAGAATAATGTACGCTCCTAACAATTTTCATTGCGTTCTCATAAAAAAAGTTTTAACATTTGGGTTCATAACCAACGAAAATTGTTCGCATTAGAATTTTTTTTTGCTGACTGAAGAAGAATTATTATTGTTAAGTTATTTAGAGCACATTGTTGTTAAATGTTACCCCCTTTGTGGACGAATACCAATATTTCAATGTGGGTGAGCTTTGGCGTCCATTTGTTGGGGCAACTATAGTAAATCCTTAACGTTGTTAAGCAGTGCAAAACGTCCCTGTAAATAGCTTTTAAGTAGCTTTTATTTCTGCACCTTTAAAAAGTTACATTATGTACTATAGTAACGAAACAGGGCTTATTTAAAGTGGGAACTTAACACAGTGTATGTTCAGAACTGGATTTAAAAAATTGCGTCTTTAGAATGACTCGTAGACTTTAAGAAAGAGGCTAATAAAATTCGTCGTATATCCGTCGCACAACATATTTTTTTTTTTTTTTCAGAATAATTCCACTGAAAACATTTGTTCTCATTGAACTGACATGGAGGTTTCAAAGTTTCCACCAATAAGACTTATTCATTTCAATTCGTTCAATGTGCATGACAGTCTCTCGCGCTCTCTCAATATTTCCACCAATAACCCTGTCCTCTATCTTAATTCGTAAAAGCTTTCAATTGCTTCAACAGACACAAAGGAACCTATAGCTATGGCTTATGGGTCCACTTCCATAAGCTGGCCCATATTTCGAATCCATTTATAATAAATAAATAGCTATATAGTTGACGCAACAAGTCCGTAAGGACCCTAGGCCTTGCTTCTCCCAACCATTCGTTTTGTGTGAATATTTTCAGTTTTCAGGCGAACGGAAGGGATATTCGATCTAAAGGCGATAATAAACATATTTAAATAAACTCAGGTTATCCCTTTAATTTTTGAAGTTTAAAGCAACACGCTTAAAATCTGGCTATAAAAACACCGAGTATTCGTTGTTAAATACTACAGTCAAAGGCTCTGAAGTTTTAAATTCCATTTGCTTTTCATGCCCTAGGCATGTAACTTAAGTGCCCAATGCGAGTTATATTTTCTTTGTTGCCGACGTCATTCTACGAGTGTAGCCTTAGCTTGTATTATAGAGCTCGTCATTCAATCGCCTCCTTTAAAACCCGTCAACGCCAACAGGTCACAATTTAAATCAGTGATTTTTTTAAGTAGATATTTGGAAAGTTCATGAATGGATTTATATGCTTTAGAGATAGTCTTTACGTTTCGGATTCATGGGGACTAGTATTATAAAGGTCTAATTTATCCGTATATAGCGCGCTTATATGTATTAGTGAAGACGATACTCTAAAGCTGCTTTGCTTGGCTCTTGATGAGATGTCATCTTCAGATTTTAAAGAAGAGCAGAGACAGACAGTTTGGATCTCGATGAGGATATAGCGACCTTACGCAGTAAGGATTTTTAGCCATCCCACGCTTACAGATTAGTTTTAGGGGTATTGCCGAACTGTATAGCTCTGTGTATGTCATCTTCATAAATGCTGCCATGGAAATTGATAAAAAGATGGTGAGTATGGATTTGTAAGTTCTGGGTTTTTTGCCAGGTAACCTAAGAGAACTTATAATATGTATTAGTATAAGCCCATACATCCTAAGGATCCGGTGGCCACAAACGATTTCCAGCAATGAATTGTGGCTTAGGACGGGACAAACAAATGTGGATGTTGACATCAAAAAGACGAAATGGCGCTGGATTGGCCATACACTGAGGAAACCAGACGACAGCATAGCGAAGCAGTGCTTCCAATGGAACCCTCAAGGTGTAAGGCGAGTTGGTAAGCCCAGAACAACATGGAGGTCAACTTTCATGACGAAGCTCAGTCCCAGGATTTGCGATCGTGGACACAGCTCAGGTATGGAGCTGCAAACAGAGAAAGATGGAAGGACCTGGGTTGTCGCCCTATACTCCAGGAGGAGTTAAGAAGATAAGCCCATGGATAACAGCCTTTTAAACTTTAAAAATATTGTACTAGCATACCTTTCAACAAGGTACCTACCTCCAAGTTTTGGTTTCCATTTTCCATCCAAAGTTGTGTCGGTAAAAATAAGTAGGTGATGGAAACATTTCCGACAGAGAATAAACTGCATCGGGTTCTCATTTTCATTAAGCAGTGTCAATAAAAATTTTACACAGATATAAGTTGCGGTTGTACACTGGCTAATAAAAATTCCACAATGCGCCCATATAATTTCGCATCTCCTCGAACATAGCTCGCAATTTGCATTCGATGTAATAAACGCTGGACGACGATAAAATTCAACACGGAAATCTGCGCACCCGACTTCGATCCCATATCAATCGAAGCGTTCAATACCACTTTAAGTCACACAGCAATTTGTTCGCTAGAATCCCAATGATCCTCCTAAAAACCATCATCACTGACGGGTGCGCGTGGTGTAATTCATAACATCGCTGCAGATGCTCGCAACGATATTCGATCGCAGGCAACTTCACTACGACCATAATGTGTGTGCCGACGGTGTTCGGCCTGAAAGACCGGTCGAAGACGGCAGCGATCAGATGGCCTTCCATCTGTCAGTGTTTACAAAGATCTATGCTAATTTGCGGTCCTCTTTCACATTCGACTATGGGGAGTGTGTTGTTTTTTCTCTTAAAATGTATTCGATCCGATCGCGCGTCGAAAGAGTTCACGCACTCGATCCTCTTGGCATTGAATGGCAATGGTCCATGGTGCGGAGGCAAATGCAAGCTATGCAAATACCAGCCACTGACGCTGACGCCCCAAGAAGAAAGAATCGCAGAAAACGGAACGAATGTAAAATTGGCCGTTGTGCCGGCTTTTATAGCCACGCTACCGCTAATTGACTGAATCCAAGCACGATCGCTGATCGTCATCATCTCGTATCTCGTATGTGTGTGTATGACAAACAGTGCCATTGTGTCTGGAAACGGGTGTTGGAGGAGAAAATTGATTGACTGTTTATGATTTGGCTCTAAAGAGGTTTCATTAATTTTTTGTTTTTTAATTTATTTTATGGGCTCGCAGCAATAAGTAAGCGAACCGCTTGCAATGTGAGAGTTATTTTTAGCCATAGTGGAGTGCTACCGAACGAGCGGCGGAACGACAATGAGTTCGTTGAAACGAGATCCCGTTTATTAGTGTTTTGAAAATAAACGGGATCTCGTTGCTATACCTAATACTTTTGCTCTTTACGACACAAATTTGCACAACTACAAAAGAGAGAGATGACTTATAGTTGACAGCGACTGTTTTTTGTTGATACTTATCTTCCAACTTTCAAGTGTTCAAACCTGTTTCAAAGAAGGCTTAAGCTCTTCAGACAACCGCTTCGAATAGGGCAGTCATAATAGTACGTTCGCGACATAGAATTCCAATGTTATTTGCTCACTCGCTTAAGTCGGCTTGAGCCCATGCAAGCCTATTATTGTTACCCTCTGGTTAAGTGTTTCGCAGCAATCAGGTAGCAATGCAACATGATGCAAATTCCAAACTTCAATAAGCAACAATTATTTATTGTGTTCAACCAATCAACAGATACTTGCCTGTAGGTATAGGTATGCCGTGTACAGTCTTAGGCATCTGCTAACATTTTGCATACATTCGACTTTCTTCTCTACGAATACCAATACACGCTTCTGCTTATTGAAAAGCAAACATTTCGCATTGCTTCATAATTTTCTCTGACATATTAGCGATGGCTCCAATTACAGCGTTTAGGTAAGCCCAGTACGCTGATCGAGCTTGAAAGCGAAGGTTCTGAATGTAAGGTAGGCAATTATTTGACTTGGTTTCAAAATAATAAAATCTTCATATGCGATTTGTTTAAGCTGTGGCTAAGTAGACATAATTTAAGGTGTCTCTTCGACAACGCTTAAACTAACAAGTACGTTGTAAGTACAACTTCTTAAGAGATATTGTTTCCTGCCTCCAAACATTTTTTTTTGTACAAACTTGACTGTGTAAATATTCAGCGCAACGTGACAATATTGTGAAGTACGAGGCAAATGTAACTGCGATAACAAAGGAACGCAATGCCCGACCTAAGGAAACTTCGTAGCCCCTATTGGGAGTTGTCCGATTTTCTTAAAGAAACCGCAAGACTGCAATGTAACAGAGCTGTGCACACCAGAGGTAGAAGACATATTCGCCATTCTTTTCGGATTAAATTTGAAGAGTTTCCACCGCTAAGTAACAGAAGCTGTGCGGTAAAGAGGGAGTTTTGAGCTCCAGTTTGAACTAGGCTTAGTATAATTTTACAAGTCATTCTCAACACGACTGACTCCGTTTGCCATCACTTTAAAATGTTGTAGCCCTTTATCTAGAGTCTGTAACCACCTGTCGCAGATAACAAAATTCCCCATTAAAAAAACCTCATCATAAGTGCCTACAGTTGTATTCGGGCTTGACAAAGCTGCCCCATGCCCTACCACATACCACTCACATCCTTCATGTCAAGGAGCATATCACGCTGAAAGGAAAATTTATGTGGGAGTAGAATGACTTTCGAACGAGAGCTTGTTTATAAATTCGCAGCAGCCATAGGCTCCATTCCATTCGCAACAAAGGCGACCCGAAACTCAGTTAAGCAATTAATTTGAAGCTCATAGCGTAAGCAAACTTCATTTGGGCTTCATTTCGGCATGACGAAGCTGCGCTGGCCCACGTAGGCAACATCAACTTGTGGCGAACGTCAAATGGACATTCCTGAATCGCAAAACAATTGTGCGGTTCACAGATTAATTTCCAATAAAACCGTTCATTCATCGATTTGCTGCAGTCGGTGTAAGTGTAGCTGATGCGATTGCTTCTGTTAGTCAAACTTCGGAGGAGCAGCAAAATAATTAAAGTTCCCCGAATCCCTCCGGCATTACGTATTCATTAGGCAGATTGTAAACACAATCCATTCCTGTGTGCGCTCCTACGATCAACATGCTGCATCTTTCCATTTTGCTATTGATTAAACACACATATACACAGTGCAGGGGCAGCAGCAGCAGCGCAGATACAACGCATCACCACGGGGCATACGCAAGCAAGGCGAAGCGATGCGTAAAAAAGGTGAGGCCATTTCGTTCCGATTCTATTTCTGGAACTATACATGAACCGTGAAGTAAACAATGCATTTAGAGTTTTATGTCCTGCCATACACTGTACGTGTACACCCTTAGCCGATGACGTTAAATGCTAGCTGGGAGGTGGAGTGGGGAAAGCGACTGACTGCCCGCTACTGCGGCTCCTGCTGACTGTTGAATGGTGGGCGCATTTTCCCTCAGAGGCGTCTTTCAGCGCAGCGTATCTGTGAATTGCATTTTCGGTGTATGCCTTTTCTTTTGTTTACTCTGTCTACACAATGAGTATTCACGCACGCAAGGAGCCGAGCTGAGCTGCTGCCTGGCTCTGTGCGCTGCTCTTTTGGATTTTGTTTTTCCTTTCCCCCTAATCGGAAAACGGTATTTGGTGGGTATCCCGTTGGCGATGCACTGAATTATGCGGGCGGAGTGGAATTACCTGCTACGCTTGCTACGAAGGCAGACTATTATGACGTGCGTAGGGGTTCATTGTCCTGTGAGCGAGGCCGGGATAAAAAGTGAATTTACGACTCCACAGTGGATACGTGATGGTATGTCATTGTGATTTGTTTAGCTCATACCGCTGCGGAATAATTGATGCTTCCTCGGAAATTTCTCATAGAGATTGCTCGCACGGCAAGGGTGATCGATACCGATAACTAGCATAGGGTTAAAGATCGAGCAGAGGGCGACTTGCCCAGAGTATGTAAGTGCGCACTGGGAATGAATTTTCCACCACACCCACGTCATGCTGGGAACACGATAATGGTGATTCGATAACCACATGTAACCGCTGCTTTCCTTCTCTGATGCGGGAACATTACACATAAACCTAATGCAAGTAGCAAGGGGCTAATGCAAGGGGGCGAGGATTTAATGGAGAGTGTCATCAAGTTATGAAAAAAAAACCTCAGACTTGTTTTAAAGGATAAGGGGATGGTGTATGATGGAGGAGCAGCCTTCGGGTGGTATTTTTAAATGCCCTCTGCTGTCGGATTTACGACCAATTCTAAAGACAGATGTTGTTGGTTGCTGACACCCAGCTTCATCTGGAGAAACTAGCAAAGCAATAAAATAGGAACACGAGGAAAACATCGAAAACATTTACTATGCAAAACGAATGTTTGCTGGTGAACCCAAATAAATGTTTAATTTGACCCGTCACTCATCAGGCAAGTTGCCACAATTGCGGTGGTATATATTTAAATAGCTACCTACTCTTATGAAGCGGGTTCGAGTTGGTTAGTTTAGTTGTTAGTTAAAGTATGGACTGCCTTTTGAATAAAACTCAGCACGAGTTATAAACGCAGAAGGATTCATTGGTGGTTGGTTGTTGTTGGGCTCTAATGGGCATCAACATGGCGGGTCTACTTGTCTCAACTTTATCATAAACATCAACTGTGCTAGTATCACCGGAGCTCGATACTGACTTCGAAAAATTCGGGCCCGTTTGTCCTACAGATTCAGCTGACCACCATCAAGCTTGGGATCACGGAAAAATTCAAGTAGTTCCCACACAACTAAATATATGGATAGGATGACCCAATTGTTTACGATCCCAGCAAACAAAATAAGCTTCGGTTTTGTCAAGTCAAATGTGTCCGGTACTTAAACAGGATGTGCAGCTGACATATTTTGGCGTTTTATAAATGAAAGACGTAAGATAAGCTCAAAAAAAAAGAGGAAAGAAATCAAAAATCTCTGTGAAACGTAATTTGTTTAAAAATACAATTAGAACGTTTTTTCATCACGAAAAAAAATCCAAAAATTATCATTTGGTCATATTAAAAATGAAAGAAAACAGCCCACCGAACGTCTACGTAAAACTTTTTGTGTATCTGAGTGCATTACTTTCGTTTTTTATTATGTCAAATAGAGAAGGAAATTAGATTATAATATACATATTTTTATGGTTTATTTTTATTTAAAATTTGTTAATAAAAATGGTTACGTTTTTAAAAAAATTTTCTGCTGAAAAATTTCAACAGAGCAACAAAAACATTTATTTTTAACAAAAAGCTTTTACTTTATATACCTCATAGAGTTTTGCTGTGAAGTCTCTTCCTCCGGGGACAACCAGCCCAAATGTGATTGATCGCTCGACGAATTATTATGATCAGATATGTCGATCAGATCAGATATGTCGACTGTGCAAACATTTCTTTAGGACTTTCGACAGATTGAGCCAGTTCATCATCTGTCGATGTATCCCTGAAAAAAAAAGTAGTAGCTACTTATGAAGATTGTATTTGCCCAAACTCTACAACTTAAAGCAGCGAGAGGAATTTGAATTTCGAAGCTACTTACGCAAACGTGTTCGATACGTTCGCTCCTGTTTTTCTAAGAATAATTAGTCCGACACGTACGCCACTTCACTTCTCTCTCAAGCATCACTGCAATTGGCTCAACTTTTCACATTTCCCTGGCATTTCTCAGATCACCTACTGTTAACAATCCTCAAAGATTCGGCTGATCGTACACCGTCCTTTGATTTTGTTTCTCTTTTTTGATCTACTCACGTTCCACTGTGTTGATGTTCCACGAACGGATCAAATCAAGCAAGATGTAAGTCCCCCTCCCTAGCACCATCGCGCTTCAACTGTTTTACATCTAATAACAAATTTTAAACAAAAATCACTTAAACTTCAATAATTTACGTGTTATTATACCCCTTTGCGTCCAAAGTATACCGATCGCAGTATAAACTTAAAATGTTTACAACTTCTCTTGATCCCCGAGCGTGTTGATCACCTGAAAACTGTATTCAAATGCAGATCCCTGTCCGACTTTTCTGAGCCGCAAGCTGATGAAAAACATATAAACTTCAGTCTTCACATGGCTTTCTCTATAATTCCCGGGTAAAATTAGATCAAATCCCACTCGATCGATATACCTATATGAAGTTGTCAGACAGATGTTGGACATGCCGATCGTTTGTGTCACAATTGAAACAAAATTCAAAATATTGTCTTGTTCTCCGTAGGTTACACAGCTTACAACCGCAAGTGGGATAACTAACAGTCATTACACGGAAATCAAAATCTGTTCCAGAGGAACTGTTCGTGGTTTACCACGAACCGTGCTCCATTAACATCACTTTGTGACGATCGGGATTAGGGCACATCCCAACATGTAATTTATTTACTCTCTGTATGTGTGTGTAGAGCGGATGAAAAAAACACGCAACAACAGATGATGTTGCCTGTCGGATTGGAAATTTCTTCTTGGTTTTCCTCATCTTTTGGGAGCATTGACATGAAAAGTCGATTGCATTTGCATGCTGTCGAACATCGTAAGGAGTGATGAATTGCAGATTGGCAGGTTTGGTTAATGCGGCCTGGTTTCCTTTTAATTGATGTAATTTGTAATCGTTTTCCTTGTCGGCTGTGTCTGTGCAGCAGGCGATTCTTGGAAGTTCTTTATGGACATGCGTTTGTGAGTTGGCAGGTGTCGGCTGGGAAAATACACAAAAATGTTGAACAGACTAGGAGGAATACATTCGTACACTTGTAGCTTGTAGCTCATCAGGGTACTTAAAAGAGATGGAATTTATTGGAGCATATATATATCATGTTCGTTATTCGGGCATCAAATTGTGTGCCTTTCTTAAGTAAGTAGCAATTTCTTGATTTAAGTTTATATTTTCAGCAGACGGCCTTTGAAGTGGGCTTGGATTATTATTCATTTCAAGTTTCAGTGGAACTTTGCAATAGGAAGGTACAGGTGTGCAGTGCATATAGTGATATCAAAGTGACGCACACAGTTGTGGTCTGATTATGGCATCGTTTAAAAATGTCTGCCTCGAACTAGGAACAATTCAAAGGGAGCTCATTTTTGATCTTGTAACTCGTTACGTGTGAAGCTGGTAATAGTTAGAGGTTAATACAATGAGAGTCTGGTGTCCACTTCACTTGAAAGGATTGGGCCCTTCTGGCATCTTCAGGGGATGTTGTTTACACTACGCTTGGTAGAACAGTGATTCGATAATAGAATGGTTCAGTTTCAAGTAGCTGAATTCGAACAGCATGTTGGTAACCAAAATTACACATAAAACACAAGCTGGTGAACTTAGTGTACACAAGGTTATTCAAAAATTAGATGCTTTGATCAGTATACGGGATTGCAATGCGTTCCACACCTTCGTTTCAAACACGTTGCTAGCTTAACGCAAGCAACTCAATTCCGCATTTAGAAGAAGTTGGTTGTCTTAGTTGTTATGATCATGACTTGGAAACCCTTCATAATTATAAACGAAATTTTATGGTGGCCGTTTGTGGGATATGACGTGATGGATCAGCTGTCCATTCGACTCTTACCTTCATCTATTTACATTGGTCAAACAATTTTTGTCATCCTTTCGCTCGGATTATCTTTAAGAAAACACACCTTGACAACTACAAATTGTGGACTCTAAAAATCGTGGATTAACAACAGATACACAGGTATACACTTCTAAGAGATGGTAGTTCCTCTTATTCGTCTAATGGAAGCGAGAAAGTGCTAATTAAGTGGGAAACAAACCACACACAGCGCAATTTAAAGAGACACCAACTGGTTAGCTGTCACTTGGCTTTCATTTCCCTTCCAATGACATTCACTCCTTGCAGCCTACAGTCCCTACGCTCCCATTTAACAATCAATTAACAAGACGTCAGCTCCATTCTGTGATTAACCGCCTTTCTCATATTACACCGCACGCAACATGGCAATGGTAACAATAAACGTGATGACGAGTCGATCCCTTGTCAATTTCCCGCACACAAAACGACCCTACCTACCTCCTAAATAGTTTGACACATCCCGTCAAAGCATTCATTCCGAATACCCAAGCAATTACCACGCGCACGCTGGGCCATCACTGTCAAGCTGACATTTCATAAACACAAATCATCGTTGGGTTCAGCGACGGCCGGCGGCCGCCTGATGTGACTTTATTACTGCCTCAGTGCCGATCTTGTTGCGCATTATGATCGCAGGTACTTTTTCGGTTGATGTTTGTTTTCACATCGCTCATGAACATGACTGATGAATCCACACACGCCATTCACGTGCGGGTGGTAATGAAATCAATTTCCAATCCGACAGACCACCCATATGCGATCGGGAAATTTGACAGCGTCGCCGGCGCATATACAGGAAGCGAACGTTTTGTAATTCGAGACAAAACAAAAGCCTCCGTGTCGCACACACGGAATAAGTTCACTCACCAAAGTGACAGATATGTGAACGTCAATATGTGTCTATTTGCATGTGACAGGAAAATCAACCAGCGAGAGTTGGACAACCTCACCACGTGGGCTGTGGGATGGCGTCTCCAGCGATAGCTCCATCGTTCTACATACTCGTAGTAGGTATTCCGAATGCAGCCCATTTTAATGTGTGCATTCCCGATAGGGCAATATGTCTTCCGCTTATCACAGGCCGAATGAACTCCTAAAGAATAACTCAGCGCATTCACGTTCGATGAATGGGGAGACTTATTGCTGGCGGAACAAAGCGGCTGGCGGATCGATCCCACTTGAAAAGTGTCACACGAGGCAGCTGTAGCTGTGTGCGCGTATCGGCGTGAAATATTGTCATTTGTCACCCGAAATTGCTCGGTTTCTGAGACGCACGAAATCGAAATTAGGTGACGCGCTGCAACACAATTAGGGAACGGTTCGGTTGCGGCAGCGGCATGCTTATCTGGGGGACAGACGGGCATGTAAATTGGATTTTTATGTGCGGACAGTGATTAGAAAAGCGTGGGCTTATAGGTTCTAGGTATATATGGTATGACAAATCAGTGGTATGCCAAAGAGGTTTTGTCAAAGGTTAATGAGGATATGAGGGAAGCACGGTGGTAGCCTTTTGTGTGTATGGTGTGACTAATTTCGTTTTTAAAGGCAACATTTATATTTTATTGCCTTTCGGCGGAGAGCATGACATTTTTGGTAATTTCTGGGCATTGAAAGTCCGGTAGATGTATTGTTTTGGGAGATTCGGTCGAACGGTGCACCACTACTAGACATGGGCTTTCGGGGTCAGCCTGATAAAAGCTCGGGTATAACTAATTATTGACAAATTGTGACTGGAATTTTCAACTTCTACGGTGATGGTAGGATGTCTGATGTATGTGTAGTGGGGAAGACCCAGTGAATTGATTTGTTATTGCTGATAAAATGGGTGAGGTTAGGGCTTGCGTGTGTCGTACTCTTGATTTGTCTGCTCACATTTAAAATTTCATCTCAGTCAATTCTCCAACACCGTACAGGGTGATCATGCACCCCACGTGGGTTGGATTTAAGGAAAAGCGGAGCTCCCCTTTTTTGTCTCAGTTTTTTATTAGAGTAGATATTACTTGAAGTGCTAAAGGCCACTAGCACCAAGTTATAGGATAACTACATACACTTCTGAATAGCTAACCCAAGATTAACAATTTGATTGTTACTCCTCCGCTTTGCATTGCACCAGTTCAAAATTACGTCTGGACCAACGCACACAAATTTTGAAATTTCAAATAAATTCAAAAACCGATGGAGCAACAATTGAATAAAAAAATGTTGATTTCACAAAGATTTGTCTTTCCAATGCTGCTTGGTAAAAATCACTTTGAATGAAATCTACAATTGCTTCGTCGTCGTCATCCGAAATTAAATTTAAGTCCACTGTCGATATTTCTTTGTTTTTTTTTTAATTTAAATGCCAAACTACCGGGTTTTTGGCACTTGGTCGTACTATTTTTTGATGTTTCGGCACGACTATCCAGTGCCTTGATTTTGTGCGGTCGGTAGGGAACTTTCCGAATCGGATTTAAATGTGTGAGTGAGCCGCGCGCTGTGACCGATAATTTGGCACTTTTTTTGACGACCCTGATACAATTTGTTGCTAATTTTTCCCTTTTTTTTAGTTTGAAAAGGCACTTCAAAAATTTTACAATAACTGTGATTTCCAAATAAATATATGTATTTAAAATGTAACGCGGTTGCCTATCAGACTACGATTATAGTGTTAAGAGAGCCAATACTTGTTAAATGTTGTGCAAACATTCTTAAATTGCAGAGTGGGTTAGGAAATGACACTTTTTTCTTTCACCGCTCTTTTTTTTTGCTACTTTTCAGAATTTAGTTTTGAAAAGTCACAAAATTGTACTCCGCAAGAGAGGACGCTGTTTTTTTTTTTTTTCATCTCTCCAATCGGTAGCTAAAGGAACTTATAGTGTTAAAGCGCCCTCTATGTAGCGGAAGATACCGATAGTGAGTTCTTTTCTGCATGGTTAAGGTCATCAGAAGTTCAACCAACCCGGTTTAGTACCGCAAGCTGATTGGCAAATTGCTTTCAACTTTATTTGAATGACGCTGCTGCATTTGACTGACAGATGGCAGCATTTTCTCTATGGTGCTATAATTTGTTAGCTACAACTGCTTGACTTTACAAGAAAAAGCTACACGAATATTTAAAAATTCCTTGGTTTGGTACTTTTGCAATATTTTTCCAGGAAACATTTTGAGACGGGTCGAAACTACACTGACAACAGTTGTAGAGGGATACTTGCAAGTGTAACACCTCAATAATTGATACAGATGACGTAGTTCATCAAGATAATCATAAGTCGGGCATGCTCTCATCACAGCATCTCCTCCTATGATTGCCATTATTTATATGACTTCAAGGCTGTCAGTTTTCACACTTATTATGCTACAATGAACGAAAATGTAGGTCGACCCTGCGACAATTTATTGACAAACCCCAACCACCTCCTCAACTACCAAACTTTGTGCTCTATTTCTTTAGTTTCTGTTTAAACCGCCAAACTAAACACTCAACTAAAAAACAATATAAATGGTCCTCCTGACGCACTCAGATATGTAATGTGCTGCACGAGCACGACCCTTGTTTTCCTTTAAGTACTACGTGTATCCAAACTCCACTCTGGTAAACTATCTAAAAATGATTTTTTAATTACTTTCCCCAGGTTTCGGATTCACCGAAAGTGTCTTTCATCATTTTTTCAATTTGTGGCGGAGTTTACACTAGTCGCACGCTGTTGTGCCTTTTCATGTGGCCAGACAATATCTTAGGAAACCCGTCATTTTCATCTCCTAGTGTCTGTTGGAATATTAATATACCTCCCTTTTGAATTATGTTTACACTTGCGGCACCGAGTGCATTGGGTGGCAGCACCGCCTTCCGTTGACGAGCAAATGTCAGAACCTGGTTGAACGTGGAATCCATCCCACAGAACTAAGTACACCACAAGTTGCCAACCCGATCTGTTGGGGAGTTATTTAAAAATAAATGCGCCACGCCTGGGCTCGGATAAATAACGGTGTGTACAGTGTACACCGAGCATGATATTTTTGGAAGTCTGGTATGTGTTTCTGTGTCACGCCACTGACTATAGGTAGGAGCACACTCGTAGTCGTAAACTCCTTTCGGATGTGATGAAAGTATTTGTAAACACTACAGACGACTTTAATGCGTCGGCTTACATCAGTTTCTTTTAAGTGAACTTTATTAGTGTTTAAATTATTGCAAAAACTTAATGCACAGATGTGCGCGCCTCAGGCCGTTTAGTTGCCGGCTTTGCGCGGCCTGTTTGTTTATCAGGGACTGTTTACCTTTCCGATGAACAACTGCACACATAACCTTCCATTCATGGATGTGTGTGTGCAGAGAACTGAGCCATTAAACTTAATTACATAATTAATTAGACGAATGGGTAATTGGATGTGCTCATAGATGAGGGTAATGAATTGAAGCTTTGCAATTTATAGCTAGATAAACAGAAATCAATTATATGTACTTGAAAGACAGACGACTGACGAAGGTGTGGTGTCGTATATGGATCGCAGTGTAAAACTCAAGGAAACTCACTTGAAACTTGAAACATTCGTCATTAGTGAGAGACAGATGACGAGGTTCACTTCACAGGAACAATCTTGAAAAGTAAAAACTATCACCTTACAGATGTTGAAAATATTGGTGAATGGCTTCAGGACGGGAGTATAATTTGATGGCGCGGCTAGAAAGAGTCCTTGAGATTGTTTATCTTCATAGTTCTATAGTACCTTACATAATGAACTGCGTTAACCAACACTTTTCTTGCTTTGAGGCAATCATTTTTCAGAACTGTTAAGCAACAGCTTTTGAGTAGGTCCTCATCCAAAATAAAAAGAAAGCCGTCCCAAACTAGATCAAAGTATTCAAAGTCAGGCGATAAGTATTACATTGCTCATTTCATAGGTGGTCTTGGTGACTATCTGTTATATTTATTTGTGGCCGGTGTTCCATTTAATAATGAACTCAATGTGAATGATAAATCCTTAATCATTCACCTGTTCCACAGAAACAGATTAGATTTCCTACAAATTTGCCAATTATTGTCCAGCTGAGCGTATGTTAACCTATAATATACGGTTGTCGTCGACGCATCCTAAATGAGGTTCATTTCCATATTATGACAGCTCTCCTTTAAATTCTCACTAATAATACCACTCGCCCGCCAATCGATGTCAATTTATGGCATCACTTTAGGAAATACTTTATGCATCGCCATTTGTGTCCAAAGAAGTAAAAACATCGACACGGCAATAGCAGCAAGACCCTTGCGCGCCAGCAAATAGATCTGCAGAAGGCCTCAACCTCAAGTGAGGCTGCGGAGAAGATTTGTAGCTACTGCCCGGCACTGCTGGATAGATGTTGGGGGCCGGTCCAGGCCCGGCCATCCGAATAAATTATCATCGATTAACATGACTCGTTGCACGACCACGTATCCTAAGAATTGTTTCCATTACAACCGCCAGAGTGGGCACTCTCTCTGTGTAGCACCCAGGCGTACCTACAACTGTTCATAGTCATCATACCTTGTGCTTGTATGGCGACTTGTTCCGCTCGCGGTTATATTTATACTATTAGCAGCGGTGGTTCCTATTAATAATAACAACTGTTGGCCGGTGCACACATGGTTGATTTGTGGACAACACTGCGAAGGCGGGAACCCCCTGAATGTGCAATTATTATCAAAAAATATCCAACAATGGGCTTGGAAAGTTGGCGCCAGGTACCTTGAGGCATATACGCAGCTAAGTTGTGGACATTAACACGTTGGGTGTCGCGGAGGGAGTTGTATTCTGGTTACCCTGGGAGCTGTCCGAGGATAAACTTTTCTAAAACGGCAATTTTCATAAGATCTATATCAATATACGGCGCCTCTCAAACTGTGGTTATCATAGGTCACAACCAAAAGTTATTTGCCCAGCACCATTATATATGCAGCATTTATTTTAAATAACTCTTAAGCGAGATGCAACATTGAAAATATATCAGGGCGACAAATTATTGTCTAGTTGTTTCCTAAAAAATCCACTGCTAGCTGATCCTACTTTGAAGTTGATATTGAAAGTTAATAGAATCTTAAAAAAATCGAGCGACGTTAGTCTCTTCCGCATCTCACCTTACTATAAATAAAATTCCACTTCAATTCCACACCGCCGACATAGGTACCTACCTACAGTCGAAAGCATTTAATAATTTATTGCTTTGTTCGAAATAATTTACTTAACCTTAAACTTTTACTGCCACGCAACAACAGTTTTTATTTAAGAAGTAATTTTCCACACAAAAGCACAAACACAAAATGTAGGTATGAAGTCAAAATTTGGTGGGCTGAATGTGGTAGCGATTGTGTGTCTGTCCATTAATTTCCTTTTCTCTCTATGTCTATTGTAGTAGACAATAAGTATTTGTGTTTGAAGGACTACCGCACCACGACCACCGGCACCAATATAGGCCATCATTCTCCGAATATTTGCCACCACAAGGACAAATAATGTCAACCTTGGAAGTCGGAACCACAGGGCTGCGAAATGTCGTTTGTATTTCCTTTATTCTAAGATATTATTTATTTTTGTTGTGCTTTGCTTTTATCTATTTGTGTGCCCAGTATTTTCTTTAGCATTCTCTTGTCTTGTATATACCGCATAATTGATTTAGATCGCCCTCATGAATTGCAAAGAATCACAGCGGAAGCGGACCGTGAATAGGCTGCAATATAGAGGTGGTGGATGAAATAATTGTAGAAATTAAAATAAACGTCAAATTTGCCAATTTTGAGGGTTTTCCCGTTTCATATTTCATTCTCAGGAAGTTGGCGTTCTTTTGAAGAATCTCGTGAAATGTAATTAGGTACTTGGAATTGCGGGTGTTAGAGCTGGTACCGTGTACACTTATTTTTGGCAGAATAGTCAAAAGATGTTTTGTAGAGCCGTTTAAGCAACAACTCTTAGTCTAAGCTTGCATACACAGAAAGAAATTAATCAGAAATAATAAAGTTTTTTAGAGCTACATAACAGCTCTGTAAAAAAGCATAGACCATTCGTTCATATTATTTTCATCGTAAGCAACGTAAAAATTAGAACTTAGTTGTTGATGGTGTTGCGTGCCACTTACTGGTTAACCAATTCATTATTCAGTTGTTGATCAGAAATTATTTGATTTTGACAGAAATCAAGTTTTTGAACCGGGTCATTGTGATTGCTCAACGAGTTGATGCACAGCATCTTTGGTTGCTCACAGGGAGGGAAAATTACATTTTCGATTTGTACTGAAAACTGTTTTAAGATTGTATTGAAATGGAGCCAATTGTATTGAAATCAATTTTTCCTGTAAAAAAGTTTGAATAGGAGGGAAAACTTTCGGAAATAAAGGGTGGTTAAGTTTTTAAGGCCGATGTTGATTTTGAATAAAACACAAATTATTTAGGAAATTATTGGAATTTTTTTTTAATATGATAATATTGGTATAGTTCAATTATGTATGGAACAAAATGGCCTCCGCGACCTCGGCGGCACACCTCCATCCGATGGTCCAAATTTTCGATGACGCTGAGGCTTAATTGAGGTTCTATGCCATTTCTGTGCCGAATTATCCATTAGCTCTTGAATTGTTGCTAGCTTATCGACGCACACCTTTTCTTTCAAATAATAACCCCAAAAGAAAGAAGTCCAACGGTGTCAGATCGCATGATCGTGGCGGCCAATCAACATCGCCACGACGTGAGATAACACGGCCATTGAATTTCTCCCGCAAAAGAGCCATTGTTTCGTTAGCTGTGTGGCAAGTGGCACCGTCCTGTTGAAACCACATATCGTCCACATCCATATCTTTCAATTCGGACCATAAAAAGTTCGTTATCATCTCATGATAGCGAACACCATTCACAGTAACTGGCCTCATTTTGGAAAAAAATACGGCCCGATAATGCCGCCAGCCCATAAACCGCATCAAACAGTCACTCTTTGTGGGTGCATTGGTTTTTCGACAATCACTCTTGGATTATCATTCGCCCAATTGCGCCAGTTCTGCTTATTGACGAATCCACTGAGATGAAAATGTGCCGATTAAATTGACCGAAAAAATCACGAAGTGCACGATATGCATTTGGATTTGAACGCCCATTTTCATAATAAGCCTGAATAACTGTAACGCGTTGCTCGATTATGTGTCTTTCCATGGTTCAAATTGAGTTAGTCTGAAATTGAGAAATGTCAAATGAAATGCAGAAAAAGATTTGACGTTTAGGTGTGGTTCACATTCAACATCGGCCCTTAAAATTTAACCAGCCTTTAGTTAAGTTTTGTTATTGCAAGAAAATACACAAAATACGTACTCATCAACAGATTCTTCCCGTTGTGGTTGATTCGATTATTTATTGAAAAGTGAAAAGTAGAATCCAGTCCGCTTTGTGTAAAACTTAAGACAAATAGTTTCTTAATTGATATGACTATCTATTTTAGGAAAAATACAAATTGCAAGAGAATTTGAAAGATACAGATAGAAAAATTGTATCGAATTGAGGCAAATTGTACTTTTCTACAAACGCATTTGTATCGAATTCGATATTTGTGTCAACTTTTCCATCCCTGGTTGCACATCTCGTTGAACGCACTCTGCAACTGAGCACACATCGTTGCAGTATTTCGATCTCAGTTTTGCTGAATTCGATTTTCCCAAGTCAACTAAAATGAAAAAGGTTGAAAGGTACCAACTCGCTTATGCCAAACAGTTGTTATGAACACAGTTTTTCAAACCAACCAACATTATCACAGCACCATTGAAGTGAATCCCCTCAATTCAATTTCTACTCGCATGAGCACTATTTCACTCGGCTGGATATTGGAAAACTTTGCTACGCAAACACTTTTTTAATTGATAATTTTTCTGCATTATTAACCGCAAACTTCAGCTTCGTATGAGAAACACCAGCGGTTCGCTCTGCATATTTGGCATAACATACCATATCGAATCGTATAGGAGACTCGTGCCGAAGATAATAGATCACCGGTGCGGTAATTGCAAAATTGAAGCTTAATTGCGTTTGCATAATACGGAAGTTTTAAGCACATATAAACATTAAAATATACCACCACCCCCCATCATACGCTCCATAGAATCGAATTATCCCTGAAATCCAGCACTTTAAATCTGTGCGATTGCTGTCTGGACTGACACTCATTCAGAATTGATCCAACGCAAGGATTTCATTCTTTTTCTACACCATATACGTTTGTTTGGATACATTTTAACACTGCATTAAAATGATAACAAAAATTGGCATCCACTACTCACTCGTGTAATCGGAGCTTAAAATTACACATACGCAATTTTATTTTTATTTTTTCTGACTACTGCAGGATTATACTTCGATTGGGGCAGAAAGTAATCCTCAATTGGATTGCAAAACACAAACAGGAAAACATGAAACTAGCTTATACCTCTACAAGGGGGAAATGAAAAAAAATTAACCCTTCACACGATGGCAAGCCGAATATATGAATATCCCCTAACACATATAGGCGGTACCTACCACAGACGGAGGGTGGACACGCTGAACATGATATTTTTTTAATGCATGAATAACTCCGATTTATGTTCGTTGCTGGGAAGGGATTATTATATTTTTTGTGGTATCAATTTGTTGCACTGCCACCATTCTGACACAAACTGATAATTTATTGGTGTGGCTGTGTTTTTTTTACGACTGTGTCGCGAAGGATATTTCGCCCATTCGCCCATTCGCCCATTGTTGTCTAATTTTTATTTCAAAAATCTATTTATTTGATTGCCACTAAAAGCTATGGAATGCTTATCCTTTTTCCAGGGAGTGCTGTGAGCGAGTTTCATATGGCATTGGTTGAATTAAAATGTTTATTTTAAAGTCCTCAAGTGAAGAAATGTGTAATTAAAATTAAAGCAAATTTTGGGTAGAGATAGGCAAGCTGGGGTAGGTCTGCCTTTCATTAAGGACTTGACAGCTTCTTTTTTAAATAAAATGCAAACTACTTGATACATCTAAAAAAAATCTACTGGCTTGAATAGCAATCAAAACATTTATGAATGGAATTCGACTTCGTTCATATTTCCACTACGGGAACATATGCAGCGGTCTATAAGTTGACCCCAAGTTTCGATGACTCTGCCGCTCATTCCGACCGATACGGACGATATTTCTCGTTCAATATTGGCTCTAAGCTCCTCTAAAATCGCCGGCTTGTTGGCATAGACCCATGATTTAATGTAGCCGCATGAAAAAAAGTCTAGAGTCGGTCAATAGACGGGTCCGTTTGTAAAGGGTGATTTTTTAGCTGGTTTGGTTTTGGCAACACTGGTTTTGACAGCTGACGTGTGTTTAGTACCTTGTGTCACTGTCAAACAGCTTCAGTTTGGTTTGCAATTTAACCATGAATCGTCTTACAAATGAACAACGCTTGCAAATTATTGAATTTTACTATCAAAATTCGTGCTCGGTTCGAAATGTTCATCGCTGCTTTTTTATCGAAAAATTGTGTTCAGCGATGAGGCTCATTTTTGGTTGAATGGGTACGTAAATAAGCAAAATTACCGCATTTGGAGTGAAGATCAGCCAGAAGCATTGCAACAGCTACCAATGCATCCCGAAAAAGCCACTGTTTGGTGCGGTTTATGGGCCGGCGGCATTATTGGGCCATATTTCTTCAAAGATGATGCGAATCGCAGCGTTACTGTCAATGGTGAACGCTACCGAGCGATGATTACAAACTTTTTTTTGCCCGAAATGGAAGTTCTTGACTTGCATGATATTTTGTTTCAACTAGACGGTGCCACATGCCACACAGCACGCGAAACAATGGCGCGAGTTTGGTGAACAGTTAATTTCACGTTTCGGGCCGGTCAATTGGCCGCCTAGATCGTGCGATTTGACACCATTAGATTATTTTTTGTGGGGGTATGCCAAGGCTAATGTGTATAGGGATAAGCCCGCTTCGATTGACGCACTGGAAACCAACATCCATGCATTCATTCGTGAGATACCGGCCGATATGTGTGAAAGAGTATGCCAAAATTGGACTCAGCGGATGGGCTACCTGAGACGCAGCCGCGGTCAACATTTGCATGAAATTATCTTTAAACATTAAATTGCAAGGTTCAAACTATCGATTCAAATAAATATTTCATTAATTTTTTCGAATTTTTTGTGTTTTTTTTTTTAAAAAAAGTTCTAAGCCTCTTAAAAAATCACCCTTTAGTATAAGATAAATCTTATCCGAATATTGCTAAGGTCATAGGCAAAAAGTCTACATCCGAGCTGCTGTGGAGTGGGGTCAACCTTGGACCCGACGAGCCTATTTCGTCCCAGGAAGTATATTATAATACCTTCACTATAGTTATGAGAGTGTTATTAAGTCTCATCCTGGTTACTTTGGATCGCTAATTGAGTTTTTATTTTCCTATTTAATCACTCCTCTTAGACTACATATGCAGCCCCCTGAGTTCAAGGTAGTCTTAGTTCGCTAAAAGTTCATAAACCTGTCTCAGGCCTTGAAGGTTAACAAAAGCTGTAGGACCAGAGCTACCGTTTCATAATTTCGTTTGCGGGGTATAATATAATTTGTTTGGGGAGTACCGGGGGTACAGAACAAAAACTAAGAAATTTATTTTTTGCTAAGGGTTTTTCGCTGGCGGGTAGATGTTGGCAGACTGTGGCGGCCATGTTTTTTGGTCGCGCCTGTCTAATCTGGTGTTTATTATCAAGTCACTGATACCAAAAACAAGGAATAAAACTTAATTATCGATATGAGTAACGTCAGTATAAACTGATGAGGCCCACCTCGGTGGCTACGTCAACAAGCAAAATTGTCGCATCTGAGACTCGGAAAACCCAAGAATTATTGTTGAGAAGTCTCTCCATCCTCAACGTGTGACTGTTTGGTGCGGTTTATGGTCCGGCGGGGTCATTGGACCTTACTTTTTCGAAAATGATGTTGGATCAACAGTTACGGTGAATGGATTGTGCTATCGAGAGATGAATTATGATTTTTTATGGTCGGAGTTGGATGGTATTGATCTGGGCAACGTTTACATTCAACAAGACGGCGCTACGTGCCACACAAGCAACGAAAGCATTGATCTTTTACGGGAAAAGTTACCGGACCGTGTTATCTCTCGAAGAGGTGATAACAATTGGCCACCGAGATCTTGTGATTTAAAACCTTGCGACTTCTTTCTTTGGAGCCACGTGAAAGATAAGGTCTACGCCAACAGCCCAGCAACGATTCAAGACCTCAAAGATAAAATTCGTGAGGCTATCGAAGACATAGGGCAGCCACTTTGCGATTTGGTTATGGAAAATTTCATGATAAGGATATGGTCCTGTATGCGTGCTCGTGGTGGCCATTTGGCTGATGTTGTTTTTCATTATTAAGGGCATACATTCCTCTTTATTATGAAATAAACATCCGATTGTTTATCTCAAAAAATGACATTTTTCTTTGAATACCACAATAACACCTCTTATTGGAAAACCCTTTTGTATCCTTTCTTGATACTATATAACTTTGTTTCCGACTGTAAGGTGTTTGACCCGAATAAGGTTTAAAAACTGCTGCACGAAACTGGCTGTCTTTCACAGCTGCCCTATAAAATATCGAGATTAAACCACAGGATATTTTCTATCGCTGTTAGTTGTCAAAAAGCGAAGATCCCAGCTGACATTTCACGAATACCTTTTAGTTTCCAGCTTTGGGATGACTTGGTGGATTGAAACCGGATTTTTTTTCTAATAAGACACACTCATGGCCTTTGAATTTGGGAAGTGACAGACAGGCGAAGCGGTAAGATCAGACTGTCTGGGCTTAAAATTGATCTCGTCTCTACATAAATAAAATTGTTTGTCTGATAAAGCTACTGCCACTATCCCTTTGAATTTCTCAGTCATACTATAAGACTAAATGGAGCGACATTTAATTTATACTTCATCTGAATATGTCAATGAATGAAAAATTAAGCTTTCTAAAAGCTTAATGAAAGTTGTATAGAAAATCTAATATAGAAATATGGGATCTGTAATATTGACAAAAGAAATGAAATAAAGAGCTGAGCACACTTAGGGCTCTACGAAAAATCATTTCTAACCTTCAAACTAAAAATTTTGTTGGTGACAATGGCTAGGTAGTTTTGTATGAAAAACATCGCCATTGTGAGTTTATAAAATCTAGAAGGGACCGGATTGCAGCTAGTATACTCAAAAAATATACACGAAGTAATAATTTCGTTTAATAAAAACTGCAGCAGCTGCCATTCAATTGCATCTATGCCTTCAAAATACTTTCTCGAATTGTGAACAACATAATATAAAGAAAGGACATCCACACCGTAAACCCCGCCAAACACATCAAATCGCATTAATAAATATGCAACCAGCTATAAATATTTTTCCCTACAAAAATCAATTTCCTTAACGGATATCCTTAAGATAACGCTCACCATACACGCGTTTTTTATAGCACAGCCAGCACCTGAAAGGCTATACATAACATGCGTGTATTGCCGACATGATTTTCGGTAAAATAACACACCACTATACGACTACACCACACCTTCAGGATGAACATATGCAGTTTGCTTCGGCTGTTGCCTGTGGAAAATTTTACAAAATTAATTCATTGCTCTCACGCTATTACAATGCGGGCGGTTTCGGTTTGTTCGACCCAATAAACCGCATCCTTCCACCTCATCTCCATGTTATCACAAAACGATGTGTTTACTTTAAGTCCACCATTTTATCGGTGTGTAGTTGTGTGTGTGTGTTTTCTGGGTGGATGGTTGGTTGGGTAAATTAATTGACCTTTTAATCTCTGATCAACATAAAGATGTGCTGTTCGGTATAGGTTGGCTGTGTAGAGGTGCTCCGGTAAACCTCCATCCCTATGCCTGTCTAAGCAAGAGCCGGTAAAAGGTCATATGGGTAAAAATGTGTACATTTAATTTATTGAAAGGACGGCGCCTTTCACATTGTGTTTATCCTTTAATATAAATTAAACACAAAAAAAAATTATTTGTTGGCTATATGCATTTTAGCTGGGCTGTGCTGTTGATTTAAGCTTAAGCGTCGGAAGGTCTGGGCCGGGTATAGCTAGAGGCAACAGACTCTTGGCGAAAATGAAAAAAGAGAAAACAACATTGGCATAGTTAATGATTATTTATTGGTAATGGAAAATGTGCACTGAAGAGAATTTTGGTTTGTGTGCTGTGACTGTCCTGAAGTGGAGGTGTGTCGCAAATGTATGGCAATAGGCGTAAAAAGTTGTTTCAAAAAATAAGTTGCCTGCTTAATCAACTGTGTCTTCCGTTGTATGTAAGTCTCTGCTCCAATTACTGAACCCTATTTTGAGTTTCATCTGACACTTTGTACAATTTTTAATAATATTCCATTACCAAAGGATACCAAAGGAAATGCAGATTTGCGTGTTAAAAATTACATTGACCTTTTAGTCCTGATTCCTCCACAAGAGTGATACACTCTTTTGTAACACATAACAAAAGATACCAGCCGATATCTTCCGATGTTCATGTAAAATCAGTATAAAATTGTTTGAATACATTTCCGGTCATGGTGAGTTTAATTTTTTTTTATCAAACTCCTGCCATTAGAATGGATTGGTTGGCTGTGATTTTGAGAGCACAGTGTTGGTTGTGCGATATTTTAGGGAGCGGTAAGGATAGGTTGAACGAAAGCAGCCCGAGCTTAGTGGCAATGACGACGGCTGATGCTATTAATCGAATTCAAAACTACAAAATGAATAGGAAGAGGTTTGCAAAGCACTTTAAATCTGAAGTGAAATGTTTTCCTACCCGAATGGATGTTTTGGCCATAACGAAGAAATTTATGCCATATGAACGCTTATTCCAATCGTGGACATGCATAGTTCGGGTGATTTTTTCCGCAATTAGTCTGCCAACTCAGTCGGATCATTAATAAAACAAAATAAATAATTAATTGACTTCGAGAAGGCGGCACTTTAGAGGTTATTCTCCTATCCCACTATTTTGAAGGAAAATATTGGACGCACTTTACTGTAAGATTAAAAAAATATTTGTTTTATTTTTGACGTAACGGAGGCTGCTGCTAACAACATTGGAACATTTTTTTTTTAAGTATTTGTTCTATAGTGGTATTTGGGAATAGCATCACTTATGACATCAATTGTATCAGGTGGCATCAAAGTAAATGATAAAATTAATATTACTCTTCCATTGCGTAGATTTATTTATCAAAAAATTTAAAAGAAAAAAAAAATTCATTAAATTTGTTTATTACAAATATAAAGTGAAAAATATATTTCTTTGAATTTTTGTACATGTATGCAACTTAAAAAATACAAAAAAAAAAATATTAATTCCTGCATTTGCACTCGGTTTTCTTCAAACTTAAATAACACAAGTATGAATGAATAAAAATCCGATTCTAATTCTTTAAAATTATCGAAAATAATCTGAAATAATTATTTTTTACATTTTTTTTTTACATCTTTAGAGCTAATTAAAGTCAAAAGTCAAATAAGAAGGTACTTAAGGAAGTAAATAAGAAAATAAAATTAAAATGAGACTACTGCTGTTGAGAGTTGATAAGAAAACGATCTTGGACAGTTTGAATAGACTTTACAGAAGACATTATATTTTCGATAGGGCTTAGAAAAGTTTTATACGAAAGAAGCTCATTGTGTCTTTAGAGTTTTAATTTTATTCTCATTAGGTATATTAATAGGCTCCACTTATTTTTTTGTCACACCAATTACGGTGAGATTTCAAGAACGATTTTTATGAAATGTGGACCAAGTGAAAGGTGTTTTTCCAATAGAAGCTGCATTGTTCAGCGCAGCTTTTCTTTTTTAAATTTTACAGGGTAGGTACATACAAAAAGTCAGACACGTTGCCCGGTAAAATAAACTTTTATTAAGTTGTGAGACTGATGGTAAAAAGATTGTTTGTTTTGATAAAGATTTCAAAAATGGCAGTAGCTAAAGTAGTTCTACTAGAAAGCTAGTTTTGAAGGTTTGACGTTTTTAAAAAGAAGGCGACTGAGATTGAAATAAGCCAATACCAGAATGTAGTAACCACTTACGTTTTAAGTAGGTTGAACTCTTGCTCAGACCTTACAAGTATTGGGATTTTTAAATAGAGTGCAGTATAGGTTTTTCGAATCATGTAAGTCTACGACGGATATAAGAAATACTCATGTAAGAACACATCGCTTATAAGAAACAGCGCAGACTTTCTTTCTTGTATACGTGTTTGCATATAAGAACACCTTGGATATAAGAAACAATTTTCTTTGACTTTCTAGAGATGAGCAAATATCCTTTTTTAAAACTGCCTCCGTTGCACTGAGGGTATCGGAAGCACTACACATATAGACATCCACTGTATGATTGAAATCCTAAGGCTAACCTTAACTGGATTACGCAGCAAACCTCCCCTATGAACACAAATCCCTATATGATAATTCCATTTGAAAAACTACTTCTTTCAAAGTTTTCTTGATTTTTAACATTTACATAATTCCCTTCGCCTTATAATTTATTCATACTCGGTAAACGTTTTCGAATTCTGCTCTCAAATTGCAAGTCAATTCCCAGCAATAGAACTAAGCGAGTGGAAGTAAAGTAAGTCCCGGGCAAAAAGCAGAGAAGAATGTGAAATTCAATATACGAATGTTATCCCCCACACAGTCAACACCTTCAATTCAAAATGCGTAAATCCGATTTCTTTGCATTACATTAACCTTTTTTTTTGCGTCTCGTCCTCTGCTGGAAAAGATTCAACCCCACTTAATAAAATCAGTCTAATGCTCTTTCTTCCTTGTGCTCGTTAAGACCTTTCAATCTCGTTTTCATGGGATTTCAATGCGGAGGCGCATAAAGCATCTGTTGCGTTTAGCGATGTCGGACAATGGCGGCGAAGCTCCGAAATGATTTTCTTTTTCGTTCTTTTTAACTTGATGAAAGAGAAGTCTTAGGGAATAATGGTCTTAGGGATGAAAATCTTCAGTTTATTCTATACCCGGATTGCATTTTTTTTTTTGTTTACTCTACTTCTTTTGTCGGTGTTTAGGGGTCAGATACGCGACAGACATAAGACAAAATGTAAGTATAGTCAATGTTTGACGGAAAACTAAATAAAGATATTTTGTTCATTCAATTAGTTTGAGAGGGGCCGATTGGATAATCAGGGGAAATGAGCAGAGCGTTTATACAGTTTGCGAACAAGTGTAAGCAATTTAGTCTTGAAGACAGTTTCCAGGGGATTATTGGAGATTAAATTAGGGATGTTGGAGATGGAAACAAATGGGTTGGAAGGACAGACGTATAGGATTTAATTGTATCCCTGTGAATGGAATGTGATTCAGCTCTAAGAATAGAAAGGTAAAACACGAAAGTAACTAAGTTGAACTCCAAGGGATGGAATTCTTTTAGACGGGTACAATTAAGTAACTTGATATAAATAGATGCCTATTAACATGGTCGTTCTGTTTGTTGTCCTCGGTCCGGTTCCGCTAATTTATCATTGGGCATCTACTCTAAAAATACCCTTTGTCAATTTGTCACCCACTTTTTTGTTGTGTTGGGATGCATTCAATTAAAGACCTTGTGCTTTGCTTATAAGATTCGACTGCTGAAATTTTTAACGGGTTTATCCAAAGGGCGATTTTTCTGAACTTTGGGGGCTACCAATACTAGGTCTGTGGAAATTGAAACAATCCTATGTTTCTCTTACCGCACTATTTGTTAACTCGACACGAATAGTCAAATTTGCAGGTAGTCCGTCGGAACTTCAATACGCCTCCGACAGTCCAGATGTGTAAGATAACGAGACGCTTAGCCACTGCCAAAAAGGCTCTGAAGAGTTGGCAGGTAGAAATACTACGCCGTCAAAACCCTAGTGTAAACGGAGAGTTTTACTCGACGATATGAGAATGTATTCTCAGCTGGCCCAACCGTTTTGAAGAAATCGTTTATACTCGAAAGCCGCGCTCAAAAGTAGAAGGGTACCTCAACTAACGCAAGTTTGTTTCCTGTTCGAAATACAAATGGTCTTCCGAACTATTCCTTCTAGGAGCCTGTTGCCGGCAACACGTGCTTATCAGACATTTAGTTGGGACCTAACGACAGTTCAAAGTTAAAATGCCACTTGTTAGTAGAGTCAAGGTTGTAAAAACTACCTCTAAACGTTATTTTTTCAGTTACATTTCATCTAGCATAGTAAGGAGTTGCTAATACATCCATTGAAGTAAGTCAGGGTTGGGTTCTAGGGTGGCTTCAATTTCGAACCTTATTCCATACCAAACGAATTTTCACAATTACCTACATTTGAATGTGTAGTATTAAAATTGTCATTTACAGGAACTACTAATCGGCAGGACTATAGGCTTCTGGAAATATTTCGAACTTGGTAATTTAAATGTTACCAATCTATTGCCTCGTACTTTTTATGTGCATTCCCGAAAGCTGTCGAACTTTCCTAAATGGATTTAGTAATTACAACAAGAGCAGAAAAGTTGATTAATAACGTCGTGGTACACAGAATGCCTGAATCAAAACAACAGAATACTGATCATGAATACGACAAAGGACGAGAAATTAAACTAAACCAAATCAAATGGATTTGCGGACTAGCATTGTTTGTCGATTCGTCGGAAGAGGACTAGTATAGATAATTCCTTGTGACATTCATCTGTAACATCAGCAAGTAGGAAGAAAAACACGTTCCGCTGTCGGTCTCCAATGGGTATCTTACCTATATACACTTTTGTTGTAAAACTTTTCCCTTCTGTTTCTTGATCAAAATCATTGAGTCAGCAAAAGAAAACTTTTTGTTTGTTTCCTGAGGTACGTAAATAATGTTGCAATATTCATATACACGGTGGAGAGGTATTGAAACCAATACCGTGGAGGGGACATTTTCTGGGAAATATCCATCATAAATAATAAGTTGTTGTCTATTTAGGTAATTCTGTGGAGCTTGGAAATGCATGTACGTTATTGGGATCAGTAAACAAGTGGAATACTTAATTCGATTCGATTGGAAATGGGCACGGACACAGCTACATAATGTATATTCCAGGAGCTCTTGCATATCATATCAAAGTCGAGAGTTGTTCTTGATTTGACTAACAAAACCAAATGGGACGAAGGCGCTGCAAGCCGTTGGATCTTTTTGGTCCTTACGGATCTAGTGCGTCAGATAATTATTTGTTTATTTATTTCTGAAAAAATGTTAAAGCGGGAGTCACTTAAGCAACGCGACCAACAAGAGAGCACCCAGAACCGACTGCCCAGCTAACACTAAATTACCTGACGCCACATTCAGTTTAGAACCTCCACTTCCAGCTGATCAAGCAGTTTGTGACTCAACAGACATAATCAGCCTTGTCGCGAAAAATTTGTTTTCCCATTTTGGGAAAGTTGTAACGCGAATCAACTTCGAAAAGGGAAAAACATGTTCCCCTAAAAAAGTAGCTATCGTGAATAATTTTTCATGGGCGCATTTTTCCGTAAGTTGTTTGATGGGGAGCAAAGGAAGACAAAATGTAAGTATTTGTTTGTATTCAAATATTTATGAAAAATTAATTATTTTTCTTAGGTCCAATGCAACAAATAAGAAACAGCTGGAGAAGGAGATCCTTGTAAGTTTAATGGTAAAATATACACACATTGCTACAGGATACTCTAAAAGGAGCAAAGACGAAGTTCAAAACTTTTGGAAATCCATCGAAAAGGAGTTAATAAGCATCGGCCCACCATCAAAATATGCATTTGAATGGAAAAGGGTAGATTTTTGTTAATTCGTTATTTTTTAAATTAAATTTGTTCCTACAGTTTTCAATTTTATTTGTTTCAGGTGTGGAGTGATTAGAAGAAATACATAAGAAAGAAAATGTCGGGAAACTTTAAATCAAAAAACTCCAGCCCTTTCAGAGAACACGAGTTTTCAGATCTTGGGGAGACCATCACAAAAATATGTGCAATGAGTGAGTCTGTGGAAGGTCATTGCGATTCTCTGCGTTTTGGATTGCCTTCCTGCTCTAAGAATCGAAAACTATCTTCACAATTCGACGAAGTAAAGGAAAACACCCCTCAGAACGAAGAAGGGTTTCCACCCAATGAACTTCGAGCTGTAATCGACACAGACGACACAACATGGACCGTTTTAAATAATGCAGTGGATAATGTCGAGAGTGATAAAACACCACAAAGCAGACCAGTAAAAAAAAACTCAATAGATTTTCTAGAAAAAGAAAATCATCTTCAAGGAAAACTTGTTGAACAAATTGGTGAAGCTGTGCTACTAATGAAGAACCCTCAAATTGAAATCTTGAGCTCGTTCCAAGAAAATATATTTTCTCTCTCAATTGATCGACTTCACGACCACCAAAAATAAGTTCTAAAGAAACCATATACCACAGTATTGAAATAGAAAAGCTCAGAATATATGAAATTGAACAAAAGTTGGAGCTGAAAACGAAACTTCTAGAAATAGAAGTAGCTTAACTTGCAAGGTAAGCAAAAAATAAAACTACTTAACTGCTATACTAACATTAACCTGAACTGAAATCTAAGACTTTATTTTTTATTGAAGGGATTTATTTATTTTTACTTAAAGTTTTTATTAGAACTAGTCGTTTTGATATTTTTGTTTTTTATTAACCTTAATAAACTTGTTTAAATAGAGTTTCCTATGTCTTTCGTATGCGTTGGGCCTCAGTCAAATAAACTGAGCTGCTTGAAGTTAAATTTTCAAAGTAGGTACAATCATTCCACTGCAATATGTCAGACTTGAAATAAATGCAAATATTATGCAGCAAACATTTATAATTTGCATGGCTTTTTTTTGGATGAAAGTGAAGCTCCCTTGCGCCTAGCAGACATATCCACCTGCTCTTGAGCACGTCGTCAGTTTTTTTTTTGTATGCTCAAGTGGTTTTGACCCTTATAATGCTAATGCACAGCATTCACTCGTGAACAGGAAGGATAGAGAAGAGGAACTGATGCACATTTACTTTAAACAATTGTGGGTTGTAATGAGAGGGGAAAACCATTTGAGGCAATGCATTCCACAGCTTGTTGTCCGACTTATAAAAGAATCTCTATACTTTACAGTACGTCCGAAGGTAGGCTTAAGGGAGAACTGATGAGCATTCGATGAGTGACGAGTATTGCGGGAGAATTGTTGAAGGGGCGGAATGCAGTTGGCTATTTCATCAGAGCATTGGTGGTGAAAATGGCGATAAAACAAGGAAAGGCAAGAAACGTTTCTAAGGTGTTCAAGCGGGTCAATTGACTCCGATATATTTCTATCACCTACAATACAAGTCTTTTGCTACTCCTTTCTGATATGCTCCTTCAGCAAAGAAGCGCAAGCAGGAACTGAGCTTAACAGTGGGAGGAATTGCCAACGATTATTTTGGTTCAGACAAGGAGTCTTTCAAAAGACCAAGTAAATATCTAAACATCGGCTTATTAATGCGATAATACTGATGAAATCTAAGGATACAGATTAAGTTATTGAGAAAATACATTGGATATTAACTAACATGGTTTCTTGCAACTCAAATGGATTGGATATATATCTCTCAAGTTTCTTCTGAGGGCTATTTGGCTCCTTCTTTGAATTTCCTCCGACTCTTCGACAGCTTTCACAAAAGCAATGCTATTTATCATTTTTATTTTTCGGCATCCGTTTTACACGGTAAACTATTAAACTTTTTGATTACAAAATATTGTCTCGTGTAAATCAAACAAAAATTTACTGCTGTCAAAATATTCGACTATTACTTCGAAAATGATTCGTGGGAAAATATTTCCCGGGGAAAAAAGTTCCTAAACTGGGGATAAGGCTGAATATTGACTCATTCGAAGATGGTTCACAGGGTGACAGCAATGAGTTTTAGCAGCAATAGCAGATGAGTTTTTCATTGATCCGCAGAAGATCTCCGTCTTTTTGTTTAGAGAGCTGGTTCAACAGCGAAACCGAACGAAAACCATCGAATGAACAATCGCAAGAAAAAAACTAAGCAACGCTATAATTATTCAATTTTCTACAGCTAAAACAATGTTACCTCGTTGTCTGACCAAAAGAGAAGGAGGCCGTGCACTCGGTAAATATGTTTGTGAACTGTGACATAAAAAACTAAGAGAAATAAAAAAAGAGAGAACGATAACAATACACTTGGTTTCCATAGGGTAAATAAGGAGCAATTGGTAATAATTAGATAACATAACAAAACATCGAATTAAACAAAGTATAATAATTATACATAATAATGAAACAAAAAAGGAAATATTTATGAATCCTAAACAGGGACTTTAACATGGTTGTTCGGAGTAACCCAACTCTTTGGATTTTCCGCTATACAACGTTATACAACCTTAAGGACCATTCACATGAGATCGAATTGCGAACTGTGAACTGGCGAATATTCGTAGATTCTGATTCACATGAAAACTTTTTTTAGTCGCAGGAACCCGCGAATCATTTGCATTGTTGAAGGTTAGGTTCGAACGAATTTTTCATTCGCGGGTTTGTGGATCGCGACTGTTTTGTGTGGATTGTGAATAAAGTGCGACAGTTCGCGGCAAGAATTTTCAATTCGCGGGAAAATTGCTGTAGTTGTAAATTTCACTATTTAAGTCAATTAAGAATCAGTTTTTTTTAGAAGAGATGTTTGATTAATTGAATACAATGCTTTTGTGGTAAGGCATAGCAATTTTCAATCCATAAATACAGTTAAATTGTTTTGTTCGCGCTCATGTGAATGGTTCTTTACTGATCTCTCTCGTGTAATTGCATCAACTAGTAGGTCTGTTTACCATAAATGCAAATGGGTATTTATAAAATTATTTCCATACGGGTTACTATGAAAAGCCAAATAAATTAAAAAGGCTGATGAATTTGAGTTTCCATCGTTGAGTCAGCAATAACAGTAGGTATATCGAAATGGTTTGCGAAGCAACAAAAGACTGCTGAGTTAATTTTTTCTTGAGACTAAAATAGAATTGATCCCATTTTTTTCGACAGATATACTTGGAAAGGTTGTTGGGGCAACAATGTATATCTACAGCTTACGTTGTCGTTTTACCGTATTGATGTCAGAGTGGGACAAACATCCTCAAAAAGATTTCAATAAGTTGTCAGAAAAAAATTTCGCTAAATATCTGATGCTCGCGAAATGCTTCATCCATAAATTGGAATAGGTTCTTTTTCAAATCACTTTGTCAGCCCAGAGACTGCAGCCTTGCTTGCCACCATTACACTTCTATTAACTTGTAGGTGGGTATATCTAGACCTACAGCCAAAGTGAACATCGATACAAAAAGGTTGCAATTTTTCATTTTATCGTTTTCACTATTTTGATTCAACCATAAAGTTATGGATTTGCTGATTTGCTTTCAATAGGCAAAATATTTAATTCAACTCTTAAAAATGTATAAATAAATAAACCACTTGGTATATTTTATTCATTTTGTGCAATGAAATTTTGTATTCCAAACCTATTATTTGCATATTTAGTTTAGTCAGTGGGAAAATATATTAGGTAGAAGGAGACCGTAAAATTTTTCTTTTGTTTTTTTCGACCACTTAAACCTAATTGTTGAATTCGATCTTTGTCTTGAAATGTTGCTTATGAATTATGAAGTTAGTTCAATAAAAAAAAGAAGCAAATAATCTTTAAAGTTTCTACAAAAATTATTTATTTATTTTTCCATACGAAAAACTTTTTTCCGATCTACTTCTCAGGCAATTCAAAAGAAAACAAAAAAAACAAATCTTTCCACTGAACTATTTCATTTCATTACTGTTTTTTTCTGATAGAATCCAATCCGTAGTGGTTGATTTGTTGTAATTGCTTTCGTAGGGAAACATTTTTCTGTTCCCAGTTTTTCGGTTGCATTTTACGTTTGCCTTTAATTGGGCCTTACCTAGGTCCTATAAACCCCATCAAATTGGTATGAATGAGCTTATGAACAAAACAGTTCACTAAGAATCTCATTAAAAGCGGATATTCACATTTGAAAGACCCGAATAAAGCGAAGTTCTTTGAATGGTGCTTCGGCACTTCCTCGTATGTGCAGCACTTAGACAGACTTAACTCATATGTGAAGGTAGCTAATTTCATTCAATTTACGTTGATGAGAATATCTTATCCGGCAGGGAACATATTGAAGGTGACTTCTTTTGCTCGTACCCTCTCTCTTTCGAAAAGCTACTTACTTCAATTTGGTTCACGTATTTTGTGTTCACGTGGAGTGAGAAGAGCCATAAAGTGTAATTCACTTGAGCCACCCTTATGCTGTAGGTTTATTTATGCTCTTCAATTGCTTTGCCGTTTAGACGAATTTGCTGTCAGTGGTACCTTTTTGTTTGCTCATTGGTAAAACGTTTTGTAAATAAATCTGCTTTAGATATTGGTAGGTAGTTATGTAGATAATTGTATGTGGGGTCTGAGACCTAGATTCCATTATGAGCTGATGTGATATGAAAACCATATTCATTTCGGATTTAAAGCTGGTTGAGAGGGTTGTTAAGGCGATTGAAAATGTACTGCAGAAATGCGGAAAGGTGTGTGTGTGTGCAAAATTTAGCTGTAGGTATGTTGTAGGGGGTCTTAATACCATTCCACCCATTGTTATCGGCTTTAGAAGCCTTTCTATGAAGCGGTTGAGTGCACTTTTGTGGATGGTACGCCATCGGTAATGGTCAGGTGAACGCTGACTATTCGTAATATTTTGTACGTATTGTATAAACGGTGAACGACAACTTTAAGGGCAAACCAAAGCAAAGTTCTACAGAAACCAAAAACCTAAAATACTCTTTCCATCCATCTAATAACGCCAAACAAAAAAATTTCCTTTTTTTGATTGAAAAGGCTCTGTAGCTTGTAGCTACACTGAATCAAGTTCGACACTTCAAAGAGCCATATCCAAAAGGGCAACAGCAGCTCTGTAGGGCACACATTCCACTGGCAGTCAATGATCCAATTTAAGTCGGCCTAAGCATATTTAACTTTTTCCTTCTCGAGCCGTTTTTCATCGTCTATTCCATGCGTGCCATCAAATATCGAAGAGCTCCAAGGCATATCAACATAATAAGTTCTGGAGTAGATATCTACACAACTCTCTTTTTGATTATCCGCATCACACGGGCATATTTCATTTTCAAGGTTAAGCAAAGTTGCCAGTATGCTGTGCACGACTTGAAACGAGATGATGAAACTTCCCCCCCCCCCCAACTTCACTCTCAAACAAAAGTTCATCTTCAAAGTGGCGGATCTCATTCCACTGACTCAGATTTTCGAAACATTTAAATAGACAGTCCACACAAAGTCATGGATAGAGCGAACCTTATGACGACTTCAAACGGCAAAGCTATTTTCCCACAGTTCAGTCAAAGTAAAACACAAAGAAAAGTCTGTCATAAAGTCGGGCATCCTTACTACACGTCCATGGAGGGATTTCACTTTTCTCCAAACACCCTCATTAATAAACATACATCCCAGCGGAATACCGTGTGGGATATGCCTACGTTCGTAAGGGCTTCAACTAATACCTTTCTTAAGCTATTGCCTCACATGGTTTTGACGACGTTTTTGAATGGAACACAGAACAACAACTAAAAGAGCGATAAACAGTCCGCCACACATCCTTTAACTATTTTTAACACATTACATATAAACCAACGCCGCCGAGATAGCATGGGCAAAAGTTTCGCCTTTCACCAGGCTGCTCTCGTCTCTCTCGCTTATCTCTGCTCGAGCTGATTAATTTGAGTTTTCTGTTTTGTTGTTGAGATTTTATTTTTCGTTACGTAGGGTAGGCGTACCGCTTTTGTGGTGGATTTATGTCAAAACTGATAAGGTTGAAGAGGCGGTATTACAAAGTTTCAAAATGTCAACACAAATTAAATTAGGAGAATAGTTGTACTCGCGCGGGGTTTGCGCAGTTTTGAGGATTTTATGATTTTCACAGGCGAATTAGCGATGCGGGTATTTCAAGCCTATTACCCAAGGAGATCAGTGTGGGATTTTAATATGTGTTCCCAACCCATGGCTTTCATAAAGTTGCTAAGACTCAAGTGACTTGCGCGATTAAGTTCAGTCGGTAATTGAGAACAGTGCCTTGTGCTTGCAAATATTGCACACTCGAGCCGCAAAAACTACCAAGTTTGTAGGTATGCGTAATTACAGATAGTTCACCACGATTATAATATTCAGAAGAAAAGGCTTTTACGATATGGCAGACATTTAGGAACTTCTTAACGTCTTATGCGAGTTGACCTTCTTCCATTGTATGCTCCCCCATATATTTCACTCATATCACTAGTACCAACAGTTATATTTGGAGATACTAAAGAGATCCACTCCTTCAGCCCACTATTCGGTTATGTAAGAGCTGCCGTTGAGATATGGTGCATAAATGTTTCATCTGCCACCATTTCTTCTTCAGCAGGGACGACACAATTGATTCAATGCTGTAAATGCATCCTGCGGTCGTCCTCCATGCGATGCATTTATGTTAGACTTCTTGGACTCATTCAGTCCCAAAATTCCGACAGGTAGTTATGAGATTTGCCTTTTGTTTGCGTTCAACACCCGCACTTTTAAGTTCAGAAAGCCGTGCGTAGCTATAGCTGGATAATTCCAGTGTTCGAAATATCGCTTTCATCGATCCAACATTGTTATACTTTGCTGGACGTCGTCATCATTATTTGCTAAGCGATTTCAAGCTAAAAATGTCAAACTAAGAGATTTGGTATTTCTGTGACTTCCTTCTTTCTTCAGCCTTTCTAATCAAAAATGATCACTTAAATGCTATTTTACATAATAAAATTTATTGCTTGAATTTTCAATGGGTTTGCCACCTATTTCATTCAAATTTATTTCTCCTCCAATAAAAAAGGTTCCAATCAATTATACATTTTGGGATCTGATTCCACAAACATTGTATGCGACCAAAGGGTTAGACATGCCTATTAAAGTGTTTGTAATTATTTGTGTACAAATCTAGATGCGTTTCCAAAGACAATGTGCACAGTATAGGTACCATCCAATTTATCTTCCAAAAATGTCCTCTCCTGCGATTTCGTCACTGAAACCTCCAACTGCCATTATATAGAAGTTGTAACATGCGAATGGTTCATTGATTTAGTTATTGCAATAGTATAAACCATATTTTTAAGGCACTTCCACCCATATTACATGAAAATAGTGATACCTCAAATAGAAAGATAAAAACCAGAATCTATTTAACCTCTGAAAACGGACAACGAAACAACACACTCCAACTTAAACAAAAACGAACAGTTCTCCCAATATAAGCTATAAAGTTCAATAAATGACATTTTTATCCATATAACTTAGAGTATCGCTATCCTACAAGACCGAAAATCCTAAAGGGTGAGCATAAAAATATTGGAATAGGCACGTTTCTCTAACGAGAGATGCTCTCGAGAGTGATCGAATTTAGGTTTCACGAAGACGTTCGAACCTAATGCACACGTACTAAACGAGTTTCTTTTTCCCCTTTTTATTTTCTTTTAGAAATGTATGCATTGCCTTAAAAGGCAACACCAAAAACCTGTACTTGACTATACTCTATCTATAAAAAATATCTGGAGTATAAAAGGAGCGTTATCCTTTCCGAAAGTGTACTGTACTCAAGATTTTCATGTTTATTGTTCGGTTCGTTATATCATATATATTCGCAGTTTGTAGTAACGAGAAGAAAAAGCGAACACCAAAAAAATGAAGATAAACTTTTCTTTTGGGAGAGAAAAAAGAAAAAGAAGTAAAACTAAACGCAACTGGGAAGGGACCCAAAAATTATTTCTAATCTGAAACCAATACACTATACACACTGGGAATATTTTATACGACTGTAGAAGCAGAAGCTTCACTTTATTCACGTAGCGCCATCAACATCATCGTGAGATGGGTGAATAAAAATAATAAAAAAATCATTATCCTTGTTAGCAGGGATGTGTGTTCTCTTCGGATGGCGGCAGTCAGCGTTGTCAGGCTGCAAACTGCCAGATTTTCCTATTTTTCCAAGGAAAACCCCAACATTTTATTTTTGAAATTGTCTTATGTACGACTTAAAAGTATGAATTTCGAATTTGAAACGCAAACATTTAAGATTTGTTTTCTGAAAGCCAAAAGTATGCGGCAAATAAATACAACGCGTGTTCCAATGCATTTTGAACGAATCCACACAGCCCTTAATTTGATGAAATTGTTGTTTATAAAAAAATGTTGACATAAGCTTGGTGCTTAAATCCGGAATTTGAGGAACTGTAAAAAACTATAACTTCGTCCTAATGAAATTGCTTAAGTTACTCAGCATTTCTTACGTTCGCAGATAGCCTATAAATTACATTTTTCTGCGCGAGCAAAAAAACATATTTTCCCTATAGAATTTTTTGGGAAAACCCCCAAGACGGCAACCCTGGCGCAAGTCATGTTCAGCTGTGCTCCTCGTATATGCTCCTCGGATGCTCGGGGAGTGGCACCGCCACCGTAGAGTAGAGTTACAACCGATGAATACAAGGAATTCATTTAATATAATGATACAAGGCGTAGTACGTGGGAGGCATTTCCTCCCCGACATTCATTTGACGTTTATCAAAATGAATGAAACATATTTTGCTTGCTAATTTCTTCCTTTTTTTCGAAGATAAGCGAACATGTGTGTTGGATGATAAATACTTGTTGTGCCTTTTGCTTGTTAGGTGAAAAGGTTCTCGTGATTTCAGTTGTACACTTTGACGGTTATTTGCCGCAGAGATAGGTATAATTTGATTTAAATATCACTTGTAGTTATATGCGTAAAAATAATAAGGTGGGCAGTCTTAATTGAATCGTCTGCAATCACAGCAATTTTTACGCGAATTGAAAATTCTTACCGCGAACTGTCACACTTTAATCACAATCCACATATACAGTCGGTGGGCGCAGTTGCTTAGTGGTTAGTGTGTTGGACTGTTTAGCGAGGGGTTCAGGTTCGAATGAAGTGTCAGAAACTACGAATAATCGCTTGTCAGCAGTTCACAATTCGCTCTCATGTGAATAGTCCTTAAGGGTCGAGTATAATTTCTGTTTAATTTGAATTGAACCAACAACTCTATTTTTGTTAACTTTAGCTTGTGATAAAAAGAATGCATGTACAATCTACGAAAACCCAACTTTCATTTGGTACATATTGTATAAAAGTCGGCCTATATAATTATCACCATTATCGGTAGGATAATAAAACGTGTTTCTAGTCTATGAGAATGGTGGTACTAAAAATGTAGATTAAAAGCTAAAGTATTTTTGATACACAACATAAATTGAGAAATGTCTCGGTTTTGTAGGTTAGATCTATAAAGGACCGAACAAAGTCCTTAAAAATTGCCATAGTTATCAATTCATAATTCTTGCATCTAAAGAAGGGAGAAGAAAGACTTACGAGAGTTGAGTTTTATTGGAGCTTGCAGGGCAAATATTTGTTTGCATATTGTTCTACTAGGTCCCTATAATTTGTGTTTGTTCCTTTAAACATGCAAAATTTCTGTGGTACATTACACCCCCATAACCTGTAAAGTTTTAGAGTTTCCTAACATTTATTTATCTCAAAAGCGCCTTGTAATTCATGTAAGTTCTTATAATAGCTGAATTCTAAGAAAAAAACCTCCAAATTAGTGATGAAAATAGCCCAAAATCCATGTGAACCGTGGAACCCTCGTTTCCAATTGAAAAGCATAACCAAAATCATAGCCAACTAGACGATTCGGTTGTCTGCATACCGTCTCTGTCACGCGGGACTTCAACGCAAAACTCAAAAATCCCATTTGGCATAACATTCCAGACATTTCAATTTTGTCTACACTGGGGTATCCTAATGACAAGTCTATTAACAAATTCGCAATTAGTTTTGGTATTTGCCCTCGGTACATATAAATATACTTTCCAAGTAATCTCTCTGGTATTGTGGCCAGAACAGAAACGTTGAACCGAAACTTTCGCTTGAATGATTCGAAAATATCTCCACAAGGAGCTGCAAGACAGCAACAGCAACAGCAAGAACAACATCAGCAATTGCGTTTTATTAAAATCCTTTTCGTAAAGTTTTCGTTGGCAAGTTGTTGGCAGTTAGCAGTTTCTGCTGTCACCACACTTGTATGCCAACCTGAGGCAATAGCGGCCACTTATTGAATTCTCTTTGCCCGACAAAGGACGAAATCGATACAAACGATTGCCTGAACAATATTTTTCCATTGAATCGGAGTACGCAATTATATTGCTGTTGCAATATCTTCAAGTGATTTTCAAAAGCGGAAAGCACTCACTTCCATGCAATTAAAGCCGTCAAAGGAGCCACACAAAGACGGCAAAGAAATGAATAAATTTCTCTGAAAATCCATTTATGTAAATTTCACATTTAAAACACGAGCATGTTGTATCGGGATAGGCACCTCGAGTAGGCTTAACATGGATACATGCGGTGTTTCGCTATCGCCCCCGATACCGCCTCGCCGAGCCGCCTCAATAATACATCACATCATATGGTTTAGTACACTTATCTTTCGGCAAAAAGCCACAGCACCAATCCCCAAATGATTTAATGGTGAATTTCATTATACTTCTTTGGCGAAGGATAATGAAGCATGTTTACTCAAAGTTAATAAAATTCGCAGATAATTAATTCCGAAAGCTGTTCTCCGTCGCCTAATGGGGTGAGCACGTGCGGGTGTTTGGGTTTGTATGCCTCAGTCGGAAAGCTTGTGTATATTTTTGAGTTGAGACTGTGAAATATGTTATTGGTGGTGCGAGGGCGGGTGTCTTAAGGAATTGCCACAGATGCCAGGAGTGTATTATTATTGGAGCGAAGTCAAGAAGATGTTATCCATAAATATGACGACGCTATGGGTGTAGTCTGAGAAACTTGGCATTTGTCAGCAAGTTATGTGGTTACACGATTTCTTGAGCAGTGCGAATTGCCTTGTGCTGCTTCGATAGGTGGTTTTTACAATGTGAGAGGTTGTAGGCAGTGTTTCTAATGCCACACACTCATGTAGTGGATTTAGGGTTTACTTAGTGTTCAAGCCAAAATCAATGATGGAAGTGATTATTTCGCATGGTGATTTTGTACTGGAACGACATTATATGAGGACAAACGAAATTATTATGTGCAATTGATTACTAGTGCTTACTGGGGTTATCTCAAGTAGGTCTATGGATCAGCAAGTGATTGATATAAGTCAGAAGCAGTTGAAGCCCGCCCGGCAAGTCGAAGAAATATCTTGTATAACTCTCAGCTAGGTGGATATTTTGCCGCGCGAAGCCCAAAAAGTCAATTGAAGCTATGCAATCCTAACTTTTAAATGTTGCTGCTTTATCTAGTCGGTGGATAAATATGACAAAAGCAATATTATTCTATTGATTCTTGTCTGGTAGTTCGGGTTAATTCATTTTGGGGCCTATTTTCACTATCCCTGTTTCATTGTCCGCTTAGTCGTCATGAAAGCAGAATGCATCAAGTGAGACTCTAGTTCTAGTGACTTATACTGGCCTGTTGGGCAAACAAATTATTTTTTTCCAGTACCCAAATCTCAATTGACTTCATAAGATTTTAAAGTTAAAACCAATAGGAAATCGAAGACAGATCTAACAGATTTAAGATTGGAAACAAATTGACTTAGATGTAGAAAATTCCATTCAACTTAGCAAATAATAGTGGAAAACTCACATGTTGCTCTAGAATGAGAATACAAAAAATCGTTAACACAAATCCGTTGAGCTATTTACCCTGCAAAAGAGACGTGGACAGGCGAAGATAATTGCGAAGTACGCTTTTTTCATGTTCTTCATCGTTGGACTTATTGTATTGAGCAACAAGGAAAGTAGGTGTAGTGGGTGTAGTACAGACAAATGCCCAACAAAGATGCAGGGTAATTTTTTTCTGGTTACAATCCGCCTAAAACGGCTGTTTCATGAACACATTCGAGCCCAAAGTTGCCAAGAGCTATAGACCTTTTCTCCAGTACCTCTAGTGCATTCTGGATTTTTGATCCCAACTAACCTAAATGGTTGGCGAAAAAAAAAGGAAATATAAATGAATCGATAGTGGCACAAAAAGACCATAGATGTCTTTTGGCCTAGCTTCTTACAAACAGTCTTGTGTAAGTTTCTAATTTTGCGACGAAAAGATGGAACTTCAAATTTGTGTCGTATTATTTTTCTTAAGAAGCGATCCTCGTCCAGCAGTACAATCCGATATTTGTCAGACTTTTCCGGAAAATGGGGCATTTAAAAAGAAAGTTAGCTATAATTTAAGGTTTTCGGGTGGTTTTACCTAGAAACTCTCCATGATACTGAACTACTGCCCAAAAGAAAGTGTGATAAAATTATTAACAAACTCATTACGTGTACATGGCCAGTCAACTACTCATTTAAAATTTAATGTAGTCCTGAATTTCTCTCCCTTTCTCCATCTATCTGTGTTGACTAGGTTAAAAGCACTGCATTTCATTTTCCAGATGGGATTTAACAGACATAAAAATAAAAATCAATTACATACGTTTACATATAATTAAAACATTTATCACCGAAAGCAATTATACGTGCGGTATTTATTTTAACTCTGTACAAATAAGCGTTTCGTTACTCCTGCTATTTGCTTAATCAATGTGCGAAGTTAATTTTAAATATGCTGCACAACTGAGTTCATGGACTGCAACTATAACCACTTCGACTGAAAACTGGATGAAGATAAGTACTTGTGGATATAGCTGCCAATTGAGTGACATTTAAAGACCTCCGCTCAAACCCACCAGGTTCATCTCTTTTCCTGTCAATGGTTCAGTGGTTTCACAGATGGATGCAGATAAATTTCCATGTTTCACATGTTGAAACATCATCAAAAGAACTGAATGAACTCTCATTTACCATTGTACATTCATTCAAATATTAGATGCTGCAATTGCAAATGATAAAGATATTCCACTTGACGTAAAGTTTAGATATTTAAAATTAGACATAGAGCTCTATAAAACATAATAGTCTTAAAAAGACAGATCGATGCTACCTTCAATAATTGCATCCAGTCTTTCTCCTGTAATATAGGTTCACAGCACAGTTCGTATCTGCGATCGCGCTTTGCATTATTTTTTAGGCTATTACATTATGTAGTGGAACTTATGCTTAGAAATCCTTATACGTTTTTTTATCCTTCAGTGCTAGAACATTTATATATTTTTACTAACTTTGTGTTCGAGTTCGGACTTTTATTGGAAATTTTGTGCCAATTTGTAAGTAACTATGCTGAGGTGAAGTTTTTGTGAGTTTTGTTGTGAGGATTATCGTAGAATTCGGAAATAGTTATCGAATCTGCAGAAGTTGTAGGGACATTGAAGAAATAGAATCTGTTCGCCATCTACTCTGCCTTAAAAACAGCAGACAGAAGACTCTCAACAGTTACTTCTTCGATGACCTAGATGACTTGAAGAATGTTGATCTTAAAGTACTCCTGAGATTCATACTCAAATCTGGGTGGTTCTAGTAGATAAACAGACTTCATATCGTTAGCTACTCATAGGACGAACTAGAGGATCAACGGAGCTTCAAGAGATTCTTACTAATCTTACTAATCTATGTGGCTCCAAAATGAAAAGCGGTTTATTTCTTGTCTTCCAACAGGTCGCACTGGATGGTTCCCGTAACTGGACACAATGGACCCAACTGATGATCTTAGTGAAGCTGTGGCATAATTGTCACAAGAGCAGCCATTTACCTACCTACCTATCGAATCACAACAAACCTCATAAGAGCTTGTGACTTGTGAGAGCTCATACAGCGGCAGAATCGGGCTGTTAGTCCTAGATGGTAGACAGCTGTTTGGTTGTTTGTCAATATCATATTTAATTGACCGCTTTTTTGCTTTAAGACTACTCAACTTTGCTTGTTCTTGAATCTTTGGATAATGAAGGCTGTTACGACCCACTCGCTTTGGGTGATGACGTCGATATGGTTTTTAAACGCCTGATTTCATGTTATAAAGGTAGTGTCTGGCAGACTTCCTACCTCAGTAAGATTCCTGAACAGGGTTAGAGCCTACCACCAAGTATGCTGCAAACTTTCGGCGGCTGCGTGCCCCAAGTTAGGACCTACAGTAGACAGCAGAACTATACACTCCAAATGTGTGACTTACTTTATTTAAAGCCCTGAAATAAATCATTGTTCTTACCATAGTTCATTTAAAATAAAAATAAAAAATAAAAAAAAACAAGTATACGCCACCGATATCAAAACTGCACCAAAGAAACCTATTGCGCAGTTAAATATAAGCTCCACGTTGTGGATCCCAAATCCATGTCCTTTTCTGGCCTGTAATCGCGTTCGCATGGCGCCCTCAGTTTGTCCAGTTTCGTCCTCCTCAGCCACTAAACGGAGTTGCGAAAATGATTAATATTCCCATATTACTTTTCATTTTATCCTTGTCCATCGCAAGCATCATTAGCATGAAACGTCGGCTCGCCTCACCATGTAAATTACCCCAATGTCCGATGAGGGAAAATCTCACCGAAAAGTTCAAGAACACCATTAACATTTTTTTCCCGCTATTTCATAACATCAAAGACAAAAACCTTTACACCAAAGTGTACGCGTTTGGCGCATAGTGTCGCGCTGTGACGAGACCCGGTCGTTGTAACCTCAAAAAAGAGCGCAACCCTGGAATAAATTAAATTTGCTGACATTATGGAATAATTTTACTTTGTCAAACCGTAACTTAATGCAATATTCATAAATTCCTGTCGTCGTCGTTGAGGGTTGTAGAATATTCCCCACTGCTAGGTAGGTATGTTGAAAACTTTCATCAATGTCCTCATTGAAGTCTTCTGGGGCACGACACAGCAAAGAGGCAGCTTCGAATTGTATGAAGGCCAGAAATAAGAGCGCACAGAAAAAAAATAAAAAAACAATTGCTCATTCCATGCGGTACTGTGATAAAATCGACAAAGTTTCTAATCGAAATTTTTTCCCACCCCTGTTTGCGTATTTTCGCTGTTTTTTTTTCTATTTTTTCTGTTCATTCATTCCGAAATTATGTAAATTGTTGTTGTTGCTGGTACTTAGGTCGCATATAAATTGGTTAGTTATACAGTGATAAGTGTATGTCGATGGACACTGAGGGAAATAGAACGCAAATCCTTTGAAAGAACTTTGAATGCATTAGATTTTAAATGCACAAAACGTTTGTAAATGAAACTTTGTATTAGCCGCAAATCACACGGCAAGTTGTGCGTAAATTAGATGCTGAAAAGTTTTATTAAATACGTTTATGGTAGAACGTTGACAAGAGCGAAGATGGAAACTGCGAAACAAAATGCCATTGAAGAAAATTAGAAAGCTTAGAAGTGGAAGTTTTTATATTAGTGCGACACTTGGGTGGCTGAGAATGTGAATTGCGAATTGTGTTGTTATCATTTGGACTATTCGTTAAGACCTCTGTTCATGTACAATATTTTTTGTTATCTGAAAGGTAGGCCCCAGAACATCGATAAGTCGTTGTAATTTGTACTGAACTATGTATTATCAAGTTGTGACATTTGGACATTTGGACCTACACACGATCTTGCAACAACTTTTCTCCTTTGTTTTGAAAATTTGTGATTTCCATTCAAAATTTTGTAAAGCACCCTAAGTGTTTGCAGAATTTGTTGGCTGAATGTGATCATATGTTCCTACAGCTACACTATACCACACAACAACAGCCACTGATCTGTACCACTGGATACGATTTGCCAATGCATTCCCACTTTGACCAGCATCAAGCCACCTCCATTATATATAATACAAACAACAACTGCTCCAACGATAACCACTAATTTCCATCACTAAATATAATCGGCACCCACCAATACCAAGCTAATGCTGATACCGAACAACCCACTTCAGCTTTTACCAGCCGAAGATACCGTAGTTTTAGCAACCTTTGTTTCTTTTGGCCGTAGGTATCCAAATATTGTCAGGCAAAGTGTTTCATACCGACTTAAGTTTAATTTCAATATCACATTTGTACAGAAATAAAACACAACGCTTCAAAATTCGTTCTTTGAGAACAGACCTGAACCCGACGAGTATGCGCACAAGTTTTGAAGAGTTGTCACAACTTCACATATTTCAGAGAAAAATGATGGCATATTTTCCGGGAGTCTGGTATGGACCTCTCAGCTTCTATATTAACTATCCACCCGATCTTTCTACCGTGCAATTAAGTCTGTCAATTCAAAGAGCCGCTTAAGTAAAAGGTACCCAAGTAGATACAGATTTACTGCTTAAACTTTATACTGTTGCTAATATTTGAAGTCACAAAAAAAGGAACGATATCCAGCCTCATCTTACTTGAACCAATAAAATTCCAACTGAATAATTGCTCGTTTAATTGCCTCCATTGAAAAACGCTCGTATATAATTAACTTATTTTTGTATCTTTTTGATCTGTACATAATGTAATTGTATATTGGGTTGAAAGGTAGGACTGAGTTCTTTAGACTGAGAAAAGTTTCAAATAGTTTCGAAAAGCTAACGGAATTTTCTGAGATTATTTCGTTTTGATTCACTAAAATGCATTTTTATTTTATTTTTTTGTTACATTAAAGTAGAATCACCTTTTTTTTTAATTAAAATGAAAACGATCTATTTTTTTAAGAAAAGTATTTTTATTTATTTACTATAGCTTAGACAATTTTTTTAATACTTTGCACAACCTCCCTTAATTAGGATAACTTCAAAAATGCGGTCTTTTAAAGAATCATACAATGTTTTAAAAAAAACAAGGGAAATACTGGTCCAGGCCACTTTGATACCTTCAATAAGGACCTCTTTGTTGGTATACCTTCAGCTTCCCACCTTCATACACCTTTCGTGTCAACCAACCCCACACATTTTCGATGATGTTCAAATCTGGGGAGTAGGGTGGCCAGGAAAGTTGTTCTATATTTTGGTCTTGTAACCAAGTCTTAATTATTCCAGCTTAAAGATTCTCGCACTCGTGTCGAATAATGTCCTTTAGGGCTTCTAGGGTCTCGGGCTTGTTCACGTAAACACGGGACTTCAAAAAACCCCACTAAAAAAGTCTGGAACGGTTAAATCGAGCGATCTTGCGGGCCAGTGCAAATCGCCAAAACGAGAGATGAGGCGACCCGGAAACGCCGCCTTCAGCATATCGGTTTTGGCTCGCGCAGTGTGTGCCGTAGCTCCGTCCTGTTGGAGCCACATGTCCTCCAGTCCTAATTCGTCCAATTGCGGCAGAAAAAAATCGGTAAACATGGCCCTATAGCGCGCAACGTCCACTGTTGTCGTTTGACCAGCGGCGTTCTCGAAAAAAAATGGCCCGATGACTCCTCCAGCGTGAACAGCGCACCATGCAGTAACTTTGAGCGGGTGTAATGGCTCCTCGTGCATTACTCGTGGATTTTCTTGTAGTTATATCCGTCGGGCCCTTCGAGGTTGAACTTCTTTTCATTAGAAAATATCACTTTCCGGCAATCGTTTGAGTGACTGGTGCCATCAGCGTTCCAACCCATGTACGATCTTGCAAAACTAAGCCGCTGTTGTTTTCGAGCTTTGTTAAGTGGTGCTTTTTTTAGTTTCAGACGCTTCAGGTGTCCGGCACTCTTAATTACTCTACTTATGGTCAGTCGACTAAGTTCTAGCCCAGCTTCGTGTCTAATATTACTTAGAGAACGGGTTGAACTGGAAGGTTACCTTATAATTTTCCGTTTTTCTAGGCTTGAAAGTACAGTAGAAGCACGGCCTTTATAAATTTTTCCTTAAATAATGTATATAATTTGGACTTCGATCAACTTTTTTAGCGCGATTAGAGAGATTTTGCTCATTGTAAGCCTCAATTTTATCAATTTCCGTTGCATTTAAGAATATTTTCTACTCATTTAAACACTAAAAAGATCATAAACACAAAAAATAAACCGTTTATAACTCCCGATAGCTTTCCGATGATTACGATGCTAAACTCTCACTTACAATGAGTAAGAAAGTTATTTGAGACTATTCTAATGTTACAAAAAAATTCACATTAAAATTAATGCATACAAAACTAGCTCAAAAAGTCCCGCTAACTAAAAAAACAAATGTGAAAAGCTCTCAAATCTCAGAAACTCTCGCTCTTAGATTGCCACCCAATTCATATTTCCTTGCGTACTCATGAAGGAGCTCTCAAAACAGTTAGTTACAAAAAAAAAGCAATATGTGAGGCTATCCAATTGTTACGGACTGTATAAGTTTTTCTGAAAATTTTAGGAAACTTTTTTACAAAAATTTGGTATTTTCAGAAGAAACAACAGAACAACAACTGTAATTTCTTCTTCGTATCACCCGCGCTCCGTTAGTAAATCCGATAACTCTTTGCTGCACACTTCTATGTTCTATCCCAAACATAGAACGCAATTAATTAAAAATTTCTCGCAACAACTCTGCAATACCGCCGGCCGCTAAGTGAAACATTCCGAACCGTTTCCACTCGATGAAACATCTCATTTGACACAACCTTGTTGCCTTTAATACTTTCAAATACTCTTGTCTCTTTTCTTGTTTCTGCAATGCAATCCTTTCATTTTATTGCTACTACGACATTCTTGATTGCTTCGCTGTCGCTAAGAGACAAAACCAGTTCAGATCTTAATTACCGATAAGGCATTCGCTTTTTATCATGCAGTTCCAGTCCGATTATATCTGTCCAAGTCGCCGTATATATTCACCATTGGAACTCACAGTGAATACGAAATTAGAAAACATCTGAACGATTCTGTTTTTTTTTTTTTTTTTTTGATGCAGTTTTTGTTTTTAACTTCTCATGGTCTCAATTTTTGTATAGAAAAGCCCCCTAGGATACCCTATTTAAACAGATTCTTTCACTACACCACATTCCGCAATTAATTTCCTCTGATTGCACCAACTGATATCCTTATTCGAGAGTATTTGCTCATTTCCAATTGCACAATATGTCATTCCAGACTTTCAATGTTCTATTTGCATTTTGCCACACTCTGTGTACAACTAGTTAGTCAATACAACAGTCCCATAGAGCGTCCTTAAAGGGTTTGAAATGCTTCTTCGTTTCGTTTGTAAAAAGAGAAAAATATAAGATGTATGGCGGGGCCTTGCCTCATTTGACTTGTATTTTAAGTAGGATTACTACCTGCCAGACGAGTCGATTTTGATTGAGTCGTATGAAAACGTATTTAATAACAGAGGAAAAGTCCTGTTCGGTTATAATTGGTGGGGCGTATTCTGACGCTTTGGTTTCAACAATATATGACTTTTCTGTTCTTAGAAAATAATTTATTTTTCCCTGTTCTGATATATCAGCGAACTGCAAAGTAACTTTCTTATCGTAAATAATAATAGTTGCGAGTTAAATTTAGTTTTATAAAACTTCACAGATTTCTGGTGTCCGTACTGAACCCAAACCTAGAACGACTTGCTAAGGTGTGAAAATGTATCAAGCTTTTCTTAAATGGGATCAAATTTTGGCCGCTGTTATTAATGCTGCGAGAACGGGACGGGACTTAAGCGGATGGCTTAAGCTAATTCAATCTTTAGCAGCCCACGAGGATAAACCTATTTACAGCAAGGCTTTTCCAGTAGGCAAAAATTGTGTAAGGAGGACTATATTATGCAGCTTACTCTAAGGAACATAAATCCATGTCCTTCACAAGACAACAGAGTACAACTATGCAAATAATGGTGAAGTTATTGAAAGTGCGGGTCACTTTGATCAATGAGTCGTCTTCAACAGAACGTTGAGCCTTGTTGAATTTGAATTCTCTCAGGCCCATTCTCTAGCTTTTTGTTACATTTCCCCAGACTGACTTGCTTAGAATTTTGCCTCAAATCATTGAACTCTCACTTAAACTCCAAGTCTCTTATAAAGCTGCCCAACTATAGCCACTTGATTGTGAACAAATTACAACACATCCATAAAGCCACCACATCTCGTATAGGACTTTATTTTCAAGTCCGGTAAACTTCCGCCATTAGGTTCGCATAAGATGACAAAACAGTCAAATGAACTCACTAATAGCCAGCGCCCATCAACAGTAGGTACATGTTTATTGCCCGAAGGCAAGCAGACTAAATCTTTCACATGATGGACACTCCACACAAAGGATAGCTACGGACCCCACAACAGTGACAAGGCAACAGCAACACAATAAACAAAGAATCATGACTATTTAACCAGAGGATAAACCACCCATTTTATGTCCACAACTATACCTGCCAAAAATCAACCTATCAAACAAGACAATTCCAAAGGATAACAGATACAAATGGCAGTCATAAAAGTTGTACACGTTTCGAAAGTAGCAATTTGTGATGATACGTGTTTACCTCTTGGATTTTCTCTTCTCAGCTCTTTCGCATTCATGGCTTCCTTTACGAGCTCTCGTTGTTTGGCACTTCTTGTTCTTCTCCCATAGTATGTAACTGTTTTCCGTATACAGTCCAAACAGTCCCGCACCGAGTGTAGGTACCTAATATTGATTTATGCCTGCTCATCCCTTTGCTTGTTCAAAATCCAAATCTTTAACAATTTCATGCTAAAACCCAAACCACAATTTCCAGTACACACCATTGTCAACCCAAAAACAAATTATATGTCCTTTGTTATCCTCTCAGCCCAGTCGTATTTCGTACCATGGTGCGTGTGTGTGTGTGTGTGGCATAATGGGCCAAATGACATTTGAACTCGTATTGCAAAGAAAATTTAAGGTGGTGGTGCCCAAATTGGTCCATTCACCATCGGCCTCTTTGTCTAACCCCCCCTTTGACACAGGCAAACGCACCTTATGCACAGGTGAGCACATCAATCGTGCGAATAAGACACAAAGGTACACACAGGTGGCTATACCTATTCGCTATGGCTGTTGTGTATGCGGAAAGGGTGGGCATTGGGGTTGGACCAGGCTTGGGACTAAGAGTACAATCAATCAATTAGGATAACGCATTTTGACATTGTTGTAGGTGGGAAGCAGGATAAATCATTTACAATTTCATTCTATGGTTTCATGGGCTATTTGCACTGCAAATGAGTTTTGTTTGTCTAGGTTAATTAATTTCTAGCGGGTTCGGGTATCGTGCATCATGTTATGAACTACACATGTATCTCAGTAAGCAGATTTGAAATATTCTATTATTAATACTAGATAACACAAAAAAAAAATTGAGCCTGGTGGTGATGGATTTCATTTTGCTTTGTTGTGGTTGCCTTTTGTTTCGTACCTGTTGTTCGAGCACACAATTTTGTCTGCGCCGCTTTGATGGTTAACTTGCGAATGGTTTTTGTCCGCTTGTCTTTTTTTTTTTTGTTCACTATTCAATTTTTAATAAAACGGTGCCATTCAACTTTAATTACTATCAAGCTGTCAAACTGTAGCGTATACTTGTTTTATTTCTTCAGTGATGAACCCTTGAGCTGTTATGTTAATTTTGATGGATTATTTTGAATAGCCTGACTTCATAAGCCCTTATAACATTCACTAAACATTTTGCTATAACCATCGGCTTCAATGCATTTGAGTAAACATTGGAAATAGACTTGTATGCATGAGGATCGAGCTCTGCGTAAGTAGACAATAAATGCCGTCGTAAGTAGCGAGTGTAAGTCGACTAAAATGTCTACTAAATTTGAGAACATGTATGAAAAAGAACCCACAAAAGTACCAACCGTGTAGTAGCAACAAATGATCACAAGTTATATTATGGGTGATTGATAAGTAACCGTGGTTGAAGATACATAACGGCATTGATAAAAAAAACTTTATGTCATTGCTAAGTGTCACCTGTCAAACAACGTATTTCATAATTTCAGATAAATTCATCGATTAATTCTGTTTGAGTAGCTGTTGAAAGTGAGCATAGCAAGAGTAAGTTTTATCTAATTATGGAAAAAGTGCAATACCGATCGGTGATTAGATTCTTGTTTGTGGATGGGAAAAGGTGTAGTGAAATTAAAGAAAAGTTTGACACCGTTTATGGGGACATTTCTCCTACAATGACAACACTTCGATATTGGTTCAATGAATTCAAGCGTGGTCGTACATCCGTCGTAAATGAAGAGCGTCCAGGTCGTCCATTTGTAGTGACTACGGAAGAAATGGTGAACAAAATCCATGACATTGTATTGGCAGACCGGCGACGCTTCACTAGCGTGATTGTTGAGACCATAGGCATTTCATTTGAACATTATTTAACAAAAAAATGTTCATGAAATGTTTCGCAGCTCGGAAATAATTTGTTTCACAAGTTTCCCTGCAGAAAGGTGTAACATAAAATACAAATGTCCAGAAAAATTGCATATTGCATAAATTTAAATTATTTTCAAAACTAATTATTGGGAAACACATTTCTTTTGTATCACAAAATATTACAGAAAAATATAATTACAACGGTTTTCACCGAGTTTTTTGAATTAATAGCGAAGTGACGATCTAATTTTGACAATCAAAATTTTGAATTCATCATCTTCTAATGGAAAAATGAATAAATGTAACAGGCGACCACTCTCTGGATTATACCAACGAACACAACTTATGAGAACGCCATCTATGAGTATTATTATGAAAAGTAGAATGTCAAGTTTTAACTAGCTTCAGTTTGTTCTTCTGGAATATTGTGCCTATTCCGCTGTCATTTACTCTGTCTAAGAATTCCAGCAAGGTTTTTATTACATTTCGAACTGATTATAAACTCATTTCCGTTTAGAAACAAAACACACCACATTACGGAAGCGGTATTGTTACTATCGAGGCTCTGGCCGAGCATTTCCGACAGTAAAAAGCATTTAGTAAACATTTAATAAATACTTAATCGGCATCTACATCGGTAAAAACAGAAATGTTTGACAAATGTTTCTGAAGCAAATCGAGAACCTTAGTATGCAAAGAAAAACCGAAACACCTACTAACAAAATATTGTTTATTTGTTGCATATTTGAACACAGACATTTAAAAAAAAAACAATATCACAGATAAAAATTATTAATTTGATTCGTATGGTAAAACCCCCGACAAGTGAATGAAATCAAATGTCAATTGACATCACATTGTGACGTCACATTGTACAGAATGCTTATTGCAAGCAACATCATTTTTAAATGTTCGCTTTCGCAGAAATTAAAAACAAAGGCATGTCCTGCCCGCTTAGTTAACGCAACTGACCACAATCTCTACCTATCCGGTAGAAATAAATTATGCTTCACCCAAAGGATCCATTTGTAACCAGGTACGTATACAAATCATGTAAGTATACTAACGCACGTTGAATTTGCAGAAAACATTTCGCGCTGAGAAAATATTTTCTCTACGTTGGTAATATGGATCTAATCTTCTTTTGTGAAAGAATCCCATACCTGATTAACGAAAAACCACAATAGGATCAAAAGTAATGAAGTTTAACCCTAGTAAGACCCTTTAGCAAACTTCTGGTCCTCATTCGTATGTCATACATGTACGGGATGTGTATACCTGTGTTTGTTTGTGTACTCAGTAGCAACAAATATTTGTACTTATGGAACAACGCGATGGAGCACACATCGGTGCTCCCACATCTCATAAATTTCTAAAAAACACTCATAACTTTCAATTTAAACGTTAATACCTCTTGAATTCTCACGTAAAGGTATTTCCGTGCGACGGTCCTACCACACACATGCACGAGAGGCACTCACGCTTTAATGTAAAGTAGATTTTAAAATTCCTCACATCCTTTCACCAGAATCATTGTGAATTTACGATTTAATAATGTGTACACGAAGTGTTCGCTTAGTATGGGAGAAGCGTCAGTGACTCGCCGTCACCTACAATATATACATAGATACGGTGTCTCATCACACTGCTTTCTTGTTGATATTCTCAAGTATGCAGTAATGTCGAATGCAAACACAAAAAAGGCTTAATCTCAAGGCAAGGACCCAACAAATAATAGAGAAAGAGGAAGAGTTGTTGTTGTCCTTCGCTTTTTGTTTACTAGCGGAAAGGTATACACGAATATTTAGGATGTTTGCTTTGGTGCTCTCATTGTGATTTGTACACACATTGTCCTTGTGCGCGATTACTTTTGAGCACATTTTTTGACAGAAGGCTCACATAGTCGAGTCGATGTGCTGGATTTGAGGTCTACGTAATGGTTGTAGACGTCTCGCTATAAGGCTTTTGTCCCGCAATGAAAAGTGTCCCGCAGTGAATTTTGTCCCGTAAAATGTCCCGCCTTTCAACTTGTCGCCCTATTATAACATCATTATTAAATAAAATAAATTGCAATTAATAACACCTAGAAATTATAGCGCTAGCCGTAGTAAGCTACAATCATAGCTTACAAAGCGTGAAGTGCGCCTTAATCTGATGATGATAGTGCGGGGATGTTGCGAATGCAGAAATTTTGACATTGTGACATTTTTTAACGATGTGGTTGGACGGCCCCTGCATAATTTACACTGCGAATAAGCTCTGTTATGCTCGTCTAATTTTAAAAAAAAGTCCATATCAAGTCTTGCGTCGGTGGTGGCATTTTAGATTCCCTGTCAAATATATTTATCACGGCGAAACACGAAAATAAAAGCTAATAAACGTTCATATAACCAAAAATATCCCATCAAAATTGTTCTAAGACGCTGGCGTTACTCCGGTTCGTCTTCACTCTAAGTCTACACGCTACAAGCACAAAAAGCAGCCCACTCAAAAAACTACAAAAGTTTGTGTGAGCGAATGATGAGGGTGCAAAAGTATGTGTAAACAAATAAGTTTTTATTATTTAGCCTCCTCGTCACACTAGTAGCGCGCGCAGCGGGTTTCATTCACTGGAACCGCATACATTTTCTTGTCACGTCTTGCAAAAAATCCGCATCCGCAAAAAGCTCCGCATTAATATTATTGCAGATGCGGATCCGAATGCGGATGCTAAAATGAATGCGAATGTTCCGCGATTGCGGATGCGGTTCAGTGGTCTGAGCGAAAAATTGGGTTAGTTTTTTCAAAAAGGTTAAGGCACCAAATTTCCTTGCAATTTTTTACTTTCGTTGCCAATTTCTATTGCAAGCTTTGAAAGGATATTCAGTTACACGAAGATCTCATGGATAGATGAGCGAAATCAGCTTTCTATGGAAGTATTGGAGGCAGAGCTCCTTGTAAAGCAACATTTTTCGATGAGTTGCAGGGAATTAAAGGATTTTTGTGAAACTGACTATGGAGAAAATTAAATAATATTCATATAACATATTTATTATTATTTATATTAAGATATGTTCCTTCTTGAATTTTTACTTTTAAGAATCCGAAAACTAAATACGTTGTAAAAGTAACATAAAATGTACAAAAAAGAATAACAAGACCTTAACTTAAACCAAATAAAACTAATTTCGACAAATAAAATGTAAACTAAAATAAAAACGTTTTTTCACTTCAAAATCAAAAATGTCCCGGCAGCAAATTTTTCAGATATGGCATCCCTAGGTCTACGACAATGGAATTCTTTCGCAGTTTTATTTAAATAAATGAAATAGTTTTTTTGTGATATCCTTCTCCAAATGTCTTCCCCAATTGCACAGAAGAGGGGGCTTCTGTGTGATAAGCTTTACTAGCTGTCACCTGTTAAATTTTATAATGTAAATGGTAGTCCTCGTTATGCGGTGAATTGGGAGGGCGTCGGTATTTTGGGATTTCGGCTGTTGCTTCTAAGACAATCGGCATAAGGTCGACGGTTTGGTACCAAACAAAATGTTGCTAAATTTATTTTTGTTTTTATTTTGTTTCTACTAGCTACTTAAATTACCATAATTTTACGATTATGATCCACAGCACTGAAATCGTCTAGATTTGGTTAGGTGGTAGGTCTCAAGAAATAGGACAATTTTACACCCGATGCACTAAGCTTAATGTACATAACCTTTTGTTTCAAGGCTTATCGATATTGAATTCCATACAGTGGCGGGTATGAAAACCTACGGAGTTTTCAGCTATTTAATGGAGTTTACGATTTTGTGCAATTGATCAGTCGAGCCCTGATAATGCCACACAATTAATTTAATAACACAGCAATGCGAAGCCAGTTGACTTTTATTTTTATTTTGTCACAAAACGTTTAAAGTCACAACTGCTTAAGTCAAATAATTTTTCTGTCCGTTTGACTGTATGTTCTTTGCAGTATGTTCTTCTGAAGCTCCTAATAAAGTGTTTTCCAATAAGAGGTGTTATTTTGGTATTCAAAGAAAAATTTATTTTTTGAGATAAATGATCGAATTTTTATTTCATAATAAAGAGGAAATTATGCCGTTAATATTGAAAAGCAACATCAGCCAAATGGCCACCAAGAGCACGCATACAGGACCATATCCTTTTCATGAAATTTTCCATAACCAAATCGCAAAGTGGCTGCCCTATGTCCTCGATAGCCTCACAAATTTTATCTTTGTGGTCTTGAATTGTGGGCTGTTGGCGTGGACATTATCTTGCACGTGGCCCCAAGGGAAGAAGTCGCAAGGTGTTAAATCACAAGATCTCGGTGGCCAATTGTGATCACCTCTTCGAGAGATAACACTGTCCGGAAACTTTTCCCATAAAAGATCAATGCTGATGATCGGCGGGCTTGAGTTCTTGTGTTAACTGAACTTTATAAGCCTTAAGACCCAAGACTTTATGCAAAATACGGTGTAATGACGTTTGTGGAATGCCCAGTTCCAACGAACGACGAGGAATGGACAAACCTGGGCTTTCTTCAACACTTTGGGCGGCAGCAGCAATGTTCTCAGTTGTTCTTGAGCGACGTGTACGGGTTTTATTCTTCACATCACTAACTTGTCCCCAACAGCTAGGATTTTTCCACCAATTTCTGTGTTGCGGTCCGACAAGGTGCTTCACGACGACCAAAAAATCCTTTAGTTTTGCGAACTGTGACTGCAAGATTTTCACCATTTTTGTAGTGAATTTTAATAATTGCAATGAGTTGTTGAAGCGTGTATCGTTCCATTAAAAAGCTTCAAAAGTGTCAGCTACCGAAATAGCGGGTCATTCACAATAACACCTTTAGTTCTATTTCTACTGTTGCCATCGATGTAGATGGGTGGGCACATATCGCTGAGGTATTTGATCAGCATGCCGTTCTACTCTGCTGACAAATGAAGTAAAAGATGTTCTTGTATAGACGGGGAGTGCTCTATTTTTGTAGAATATACTCGTGCCTTAACTGACTGTGATTACAGACGTCAGTTTGGCTTGGCCGAAGACCACCTTTTGTGGCAGCTTCTTCTTAATAATAACATTATTGCAAAACAAACAGTCAATTGCCTATTTCAGAAATGATTCTCATAAAGGTCATGAGGAGAAATGTTTTTTTTTTTTTTTTAATTACTTACAAATGCAATCTCGAGTTACATGAAACCGTTGAAATATCTCTTTGATCTGTAGAAGTCAAATTGTGTCAGAATGCTGAGATCCGTGTAGAAACCGTTTCAACTTTTACTGGGCTCCAGTGAAATTTGCAGCATCGAATTCTATGAGGTGGGGCTTCATTATAATGTCCCTATCATCAGCATCACCTGTCTTACCGAAGCTGGGAATACCAAAAACCAACGAGTTTGTTTGGCACGAGTCTGACGGCATCTATTAGGCTGCCTTTTTTGGATAAAGCTATCAAGGACCACGTTGGTGAAATAAATGAGATCGTAAAGAAGTAAATGAAATAGAAATAGAAAAAAAAATAATTAGCAAGTAAAAACGTAATAATGAAAGAACTTGAATTAAATAAATATCATACGGGAAATTAAAGCCCTTCGGTAACAATTTAAAAGCCGCATTTTGTTTCAACCTAACTCTAAACAGGCTAAAATATTTCCGTTCGAAGTTTACTTAACTCAACCACAACCTTCACAGCGAACATCTTTGTTCTTTTAGTTGTCTTCAGTTCACATGAAAAACCGGTATTATTACTCTGCCAATACCCCAAAGTCGATACTGATTTCATTTCTCCATAGTTCAGTAACTCCTACGTTTCTGAAATATTTACATTGAAAGGTTTCAAGGAAATTTAATTTTTTGGGAATCCTTCTTCTAACCAATTTGGGTCGCAAAAAAAAAAAAAAAAAAACTCCAGCAACTGTTACTCTGGAATGAAATCACCGCGAACATCTGCTCCGAACAAAAAGAGCTCTTCCCCACAAAACCCCTATTTATATGCATTAAGCTTCTTAATTACGTGATCAAAATCAACACAATTGCATTATATATTTTTTTTTTTTTGATGCCTTCCTAGCCCATCTATACAACGAGTGTTTTTTTGTTGTGTTCACACACAAAGTAATTAACAAAAGAATTAATTTCTGAAACAAATATAATCCGAGTTTCATCTGCTTCTGTGGTGGATTCTGATTGCAAGTGCGTTCGCAAAACAAAGCACACAATCAAAATTTGGTTAATGGAAAAAGTTTTGGTGGAGTTTTTCCCCAACCTCTCCTATTGTGTTGTGTTACACGTTTAATGTTGCGGCATACACTGACGGATCTGTAATTAAAATAGGAAATAATTTCATTACCTTAACGAAACATGCGACACACTTATCCCTAATGACGTACCTATTATGTGGACTGTGGATTGTGGACTCTGGAGTAAAAATGAGAAATGTAGGGCAAAAATGATTTTTGATTTCTTCTGCTGATGGGGACGAAGAAGTTAGTAAAGTTTGCAAATCATGATTTTTCTTCCGCAGTGTATAGAGAGCTGTAGCAATATAAGTCTTCAAACAATTTGATCCTGTGTGAAGTAAGAATGTCGATAGTCGTTTTTTTTAAATGCGATTTACATTTCGTTAGCATTCTTCAAACGAAGCTTATATTAGAGCCTAAGGATGGGTATGAAATACATAAATATTTCAATTCTTTACACATCCAAAATACAATTATATAAATTGAAAATTGTTTAAAGAACAACTTATTTGAACAAATGAATAAGTATAACAATACGAAAGTAAAAAAAAAGTCACTTTCCTTCGTTAAATACATGATTGCCTCAGGGTCAACATTATATGTTAGAGTCTCATTTTCCTTTGTCTCGTTGAATACCATATTAAAATTAAAGATTCTTTGCGTTACTGTGTTGATATCTATTTCTTATGCAGTACAAACAGCAGTAGCAAGGTCTCGCCAGGAACATTAAACTGTTCAAATCGACAGCTAAATTATATCGAACAAAATATATTAAAGAAAAGTCACCAAGAATTCAATGTGAAGTTCAATCATATTGAATTTGAATAGGTATCAACAATTTAATCACGCGACGATGTCGATATCGCCGATAGAAAATGATGTGCCCCGATAGACAGCGTCATTTAGAACAACATTTTCATATTCTGATTTCGTCTGGTATGGGATTTTTCGTCCTTCATCAGCCGCATGTACCAGGCTATAGTTGCAACAATCTGATTTACATTTGAACTCCGTTACAATTCCTAAGACTTTGTGAAAAACAATTTTTTGTCAAAACAAACTAACTCCAACTTTCAACAGAATTATTTTTCCGTCGAAATAAATTAAATGAACTAACTCTCACTTCTCTCGAATTGGAACTTAATTCAACGGGAGTTTGTTCATATTAAAATACGTCCCAACTGAACTATCTCCCAAACTTATGAACTAAATGCCACTGCATATTCGCTGGGACTCAGTTCATTTTAGCTAGTGCGAGTTAGTTCCGCTTGGGACTTTGTTCATAGGACCGCCCTTTGCTCACATGTTTTTGTTATCCAGGAACTCTTAGCATCAAATGATTTACCCTTTGGTATAAAGCTGATGTTAGCTTTAATCCAGGTTGTCATAAGACGTTCACTCACCTTTCGAGCAAGAGAACCAGACTTCCTACATTATATTTTTGATCATAAAACACAAACTCTCTTCATCTGTCGTTAGTGTGTTCACTTCATGCTTTCTAAGACTCATTTAGGCAGTCATTCGGACAGATTGTCAAGTTTGCCAGTCAAGCTTAGAAGTTAAGAGAGCCAAGTCCAAGTTTGTAAACCAATATGTTTAACATATATTTATGTTGCGACTGATGTCAGGGCCCAATCAGAGCTGATCACACGCAACACCCATCAGTCGACTGTGGTGGATATCTGAAATAAAAAATTCTGACAATATGCTGAGTGTTGACGAAGTATGCTTGTCCAGTGTCCACCAGCACCGGCGATATTCTATAAACTGAAGGAGATATTGCCAGCTGATTCGGAAATAAAACAAAGTCTGCTCTTGGTTTGAAGTTCAAATTATGCATTAGCTTTGACCTGTGTGTGTTCCACTCCATCATTGATGAATATACGTGGCTTCCATTTGCAAACAGTCACATTAAAGTTATGCAAATTGGTCGCGTTTAATTTGAATCACTTTGACCCTTGTCCGTCACATTCTAATGCTGTATTTTCTAAACTTTCTTGACAGAGAGATTTTGGTCGCAATCGTCGCTAAACAGCCTGTTAGTGGCTACAATTTTCATCTCCAACTGATCCATTCGGCCTCTAAGCCTTTGACCCTTTGACTAATCTGTAACTTTTATAAAAAAAAGTGCAAACCTCTCTCTATCAGTAGCACAAAGCTACTTTTCAAATGGCGCATATCGTGTGAAGTTTGTAAATAGCGAAATATTTGTGCCAAGACTGAAAATAGCAACAAACGGATCGTTGCGTTTTCAGTCCGCACGACTATTTTTCAGTGTGCACTCGTCCAGTATGATATTTATCACTTGCGGCTGCAAACTCGTGTCTCGTCGTAGTGCGATGAAAATCGCATGTTTGCACTTAGCCAAACATAAAACTCAATTAATTTTCCCGTTTGAGCTTCGCTCGAAATTTTGATTTTAACTTTGTCAAATTGTCTGCTGAAAGTTCAATTCTTTTCTCCTACAACTTTTTGTCTTGGCTTCAGAAAATGTGATAAAATAAAATATCGCCCAAAATACTATTTTGCTTTCTTTTAAACAAATTGGGCCATTATTCAATATCAACAATAGCCCAAATTTAGTTCAAGCTTAAATCGACCACCGGCTGAACTAAAATGGGAGCCGCTGGATGCTTAGGCTCCTGGCATGGCAGTTAGAAGGTATACATAGTTCCGTAAATGTTTTCAATGGCCTTATGTACCCCTGCGTCCATAATAGATTTATGTCTCGTGGAATCATGTCCCAGCGCCAAACACTAGTGACATATTATGATACTCGGTTATTGGTCCGAGTCGCAAAATATTAATTTCAACTTCAACTTTTAGGAAACTTTGTATCTTCCGGTTCGGAGCCACATTTTACACTATGCAAACTTTTGAAAATGTTGAAAATGCTGATGAAAGTCTTTAATTAAGAACCACACTGCGTTTTGTTTATTGAAACAAAAAAAAAAATAAAAATCACCCACTACAACAACATGCGTTCCTCTATATACACCAGTTACCAGAACTTAATCGTATTTAATCTCATTAGTCGTACACTTATCCGAAGAAGGAGTACGGGTAGTATCCATAGGTATAGGAAGGATATCTTCGATATCCATATGCGCCGTATCCACCATAGCCTCCGTAAGCGCCATAATATCCGCCGTATCCGTAGCCAGAGTACAAGCCTGGGAAGTAGAGCACCTGACGGGCCTTTTTACTAGACTCATTTTCGTGAGCCGTCTGTGTGTCCACAGCCAACAGCTCCTCCGCATTCGAACTCAATGCTGTGCTATCCTCCATGGGTGCTGCTGTTGCGCAGATTAGGACGACTGCCGACAAGACAAGAAGGACTCCAAAAGTACTCATTTTTCCGATTACAAATATTTTCGATAACAAAAAACTTTTTCCTAAGCACCAAACTCTAGAACGGAATAGAATAGGTTGCGAGTTATCTCGAGTTTATATACGAAAATCTTGGCGTAACAATAGAAAAATTGTCAGTTCTATTCTTAATCGTAGTGCTGACGGAGTTTTATTTCCAGCTGTTGTTTTATCGTATTTCAAGCCAATAATTACAACAGTGGTACATAACCAAAGTGCTGTTCTACTGTTTCAGTTGACCGATTACTGCTGTCACACACAGCACGGAAGTTTTTTGTTTTGTACTGGCGTGTGATGGAACTTGGACCTATAATTACTGCGTTTGTCAATAACATTTATATACAGATGACAGATTTGATGTCAACGATAGCAATTATCTGTCGAAGAATGTTGAAATACATACAGTGGACGTCTATTATAACGAATAGCCGATACAGCGAATTTTGCGATGTAACGAACGCAATGGTGCCCACGATTTGCTTTCCGATATAAGGAACGTTGTGGTAGGTTGGTTTAAAAACCCTGAAAGTATATTTAAATGGCAGGACCATAATCTATTCAATTTAATATCAAAAAGGACCTTTTAAATAAACATATTTATCAATGACTACTTTTTTTAAAAATAGTATAAAAAGTCGATTGATACAACGAACGCGCTCGATATAGTGAATGACATCAAACATTATATAATTCGTGATGCTGGACGTCCACTGTAGTAAGATATGATGATGATTTGCATATTCTGGGGAATCCTACTGTAAGTTTTCTTTTCAATATTGTGACTCATAAATGTATCCACGAGTATGGGTTGGAGAAGATAATGCGTAGCTCATTAGCACAAGTACTATTCCAAATATTCCAAAGAGCACCTAATTATAGCGTTTTATATGAGATAGCAAAAATATTGCTAGCGTTATAAATTATTAACTGAAAACAACTAATCGATCCGAATGACCCTGTATGGTGTAACATAATTAGCAAGTAGTAGTAGCAATAGAGTCACATCTGCTGAAGGATAGAAGTATATTTATAGATGCTGATAGTATATGGCAACTTGAAACAAAAAAACGCTTGTATCGTGAGCACAGTTTCGAATCTTCAATAGTGAAGCGTCGTCGCACAAGGGAGGCAGAAATTGTTGTGTTTTCTCTCTTGAGATATACAAAAAAATAGCTCAAATCAACATTATCGTTTAAATTCTAAGCCTACTGGTGCACTGTTGATGCCAACCAACTGCCTAAAATTGTTCGTTAACACAAGAACAACTTGGGCGAATCCTTCTTCCTATACCTACTACGATTCAAGGAAGCGCAAACTGGGGCTACATGGTTGCGGCTCAGTAGCATTCGAAGGAAGAACAAAGGGTTGCAAAGGACCCCAAACCTTTAATCTGGGTTCTAGTTTATTTCTTAATCTTCTTTAGACCAAACCACTTGGCCAATAATTCTTTGAGGAGAAAGAACTGCACTAGAGCCAATCTAAGGAGGCTAGCCGTACGATATAATAGGACACCACAACGTAGATCCCATCAGCGCTTCTTCTATCATACACACCTCAATTTGCCAAGCTTCAAAAGTGTCTCTTAAAAAAACCATTCATACCAGTTGTCCTCCAGCAGATGAATCATAGGCCGAACCCGAAATGACGCCTCTCAATCGTATGATGAGTGATCCCTTCATCTGCTTCATCGACCGATCAGTCTAAAACCCTCTGGGCTCAAAATGTTCGAGAGAATTCCAGATCTCCAAATTAAAAGTTCATCCTATACATGGACAGATGGGTCAATCTTCTCAAGGCCAGCAAAATGGGTTTTAGTTGATGGTACGTGATCTCTCCTGAAAGCAGATTGCAAAATCGTCAAGATATATGTAAAGTTCTCCCCGGCAAAGGAATCGCCCTAAAAATAGATGTTATTTTGCAAAATGCAAGGTGTTTTGTTGTGCACAATATAGGTACAGCCTCCCTGACCCCTTTCAAGTGTAACAGCCAACAGGGAGTGTGACAAAATGTCTGTTCCTGATACTCTTTCTACTGGCTAACTACCACAGTATGTACATTTTTGAGATAAGGGGTCTAAAGACGAATTTTTAAAAAGCTAAGATTTTGTGCTACGACGATGATTTACATGTTTACTGGCGGGTCCCATCAGAGAGCTATGTGAAATACGTCAATCACTACAGGTAAATGGAAAATAAATAGCTCTCTCTAAGGCTGTTGCAGTGTATGTGAAGATTCGCATCAGACGGCCCGCTTTTAGAGTGTGTGTCCCGTTGTTCCCCAGACGTCAGTGGGGACAGCGAAATGTCCCGCTTTGGGTCCAAACGCACAGATGATTAGAAATATCCAATAACATGCATTGCAATGAGTACCTATAGCAATGATGCCACCCCAGCACACGATGACGTCATTGTGTAGTGCAATGTTCCCAGCTGTGACTTCCACGTTGTATCCTGCGTGCGTGAGCCACTTTTCACTCACTTTAACAAACAAATCTGTTCAAACGAGAAGTAGCCCGATTAATGTGTGAACAGAAATTTAATTATAAAGCTTGCTATTTTACTTTTGTCTTTTCTTTTCTTCTCGCCAACGCACCAATCCATGCACCCTAAACACAAACCCTCCCCACTTTAACCTTCCCCCTCTTTGAACCATCCGCATCCCCGCTGTAGCGTCAAGCTTTCAGGTTACGAAAATCTGGTCACGTCTTATGGCGGAACCAATGTTGAATAAACAAAGGTCGATATATCTTTGCAATGTTCCCAGTTCGAAATACCCCTTAAAGCTCATTGTCATTATGTTCTAAGATAGATTTTGTTTGTTGCCTGTGCAAGCTGACATTTTTCATTAAGGATTAAGATCCATCGCATTGTTAAAACTTGTTGTCCTTTTAATCGCAGTGTAAAAGAAGTCGGAAGACTTTGGATATCGAGTTTCAATCAAATTAAACGACAACATCGCGAAGAAGCCAAGAACAACACTGGCATAAACAGTCTTATACCATTAACAGCAGCAGCTTAAACAACAGCGTGTTACCGTCCGATAAAGGTGCAGACGATTTATTCCCGTCCTATATTCTGGTGTTGAAGGACATAATATGATGATCATCTTTGATACATGACCTTGTTCTTGTTCAAAGAATGTAAAATGAATCTTGATAGCGATTTCATGACAGCTTTCCTAAAACTGTCACACCTTGCTGAAAAAATTGTTTTCACGGCAAAAATCAATGTTAAAAAAAATGTCAACAAAACCCAGCAGCACATTTAAGAACAAAAGTACTTTAAGTTAGTAGGATCATGGAGAAATCAGGAAGTAAAATCAATTTCTAGCCGCTAACTTATTACAGTCCTCTCTCACTCTCAGTCGTCATAAATATTTATACAACCTTCAGTCAAATTTACGTCACCAAGACACGGCACACTTTACTGCTATGCAATCAGATGGACCTTCCTCTGCAAGACACTCTCCTCACATGTTTATTGTAATTTTCTTTGGCTGCCATTACACTAATTAATTAAAAAAACGTAATGCATAAGCAAATATATATCTACAAACTTTGAAAGAAAGCACCACAACGCCAGAACTTATTTATGGCATCGCCCTTTGCTAATGATTTCTTCCAATCTCTCTCGCTGCCATCGCAGGATCCGGGGGTAACGTCCAATAAATTACATGGACAGGCGAACAGAAAATGAAGGTGTACTTCTAATTGCTGTACTTTATATAAATTGTTCTCACATGGTAGCAGTAAATGCTGGGGATTCACTTGCAAATCTGGTTGAATTATGTCGTCATATTAGTTTACAATGCCAACATGGTGTGCAAAACTGTTTATCACCTCGCTAGAGGAAATATGTTAAGTAATCATGTAAATGGGCGTAGGGCGGGCACCAGAAATTCCGCCAGTGCTCTACACAAGATGTACGATCATTGTGCGGCTTAATGAAGCATATTAGGTACGTTTACTTCTATCTTCCACTTACCCGCATTATGAGGGAGATAAGGCCTCCATATATACAGTTGTTATTTTGATACAATACATACAATATTTTCAAGGCACGCATCATCAGAGTCTGATGGACCAAGGAATTGGAGTCGTCATCTACAGTAGCGAAATTGCGTTTAACGTGTGGGAATTGAGATTGTTTCATCGAACTTTGACTGAGGGGGGTGTGTGTTTAAAAGATTTTCGGCTATAGTAATAGGAGATACCATGAGAGAAGGAGCCATGAATTCACTATCAAGATTTTTTTGGGACATTTTAGGTTTCTGATATCCGTCTTGGCCGAGCTCGTTCTTTTAAAATGGGTTTCTGTTCCCAAAAACAGTTCATCACTGCAATCTTACTCTCAAGTTGAAATAATAAAATAAATTCTGACATGTACCTTCCTTAAATGTCAGTTGCGCGTCAAAATCTGTGACATTTCGAGACATCTATACCTTTTATGAAGTGTAGGTTGTAGGTAGCGTAAAAGGGTTACGGCAGCCTCGTAAATTTCTCAATGAACTCCTATTAAATATCAAACCAACTGACACTAACAACAACTCTCGTGGCTATTAAAACACACTTGAATTCACCTTAAATCAACATTCGTCGTTGTGCCCGTAAAAGAAAAAAAAAACTGCTTCGCCGTTTGTACAGTTTTCAAGTTGGCGGGCGACGACGTCACGCTCGATGTCTTCACACAGGTGAGAAGCATAGTAATGGCCGAAACAAGAGTACTTTATGATGTAATGGTCATTAACTTTTATGGACGCATGAAAAGTTTTGCGCACATTTTCTTAAAGTTCCGTCTAGGTAGAGGTGAGTTCCCTCCGTCTTTTCATAGTTAAGGTAGCCAGTCATACCATACCAACTAGATGCAGATTCTTCGATGGCTTGTTGCTATACAGCATACCTACACCAACCAACACAACCGTTAGCACCACGCCTCACATCGACCGGTTGTTACAAAATTGCACGACTCGCCCGAGACAGCAGCTATGCATGTGTGTATGTGTGGAAAAAGTTCGTCCTCACGGCAGCTGCTGCATGCAGACCGTTTTCAGAAATTTCAAACGCATTAGTGGTATATTAAATTCCATGAGATTCCATTCGAAAGAAATTAAACTGAGTTTTTCGTCGTCTTACGATTGCGGTCCGCAAATTAGGGTTGCATTATTTTTTGTTGTGTTCGGTGTTCGCTTTTCTCTCCTCTCCATCAACCGGTATAATTGCGTATAATTAAAAAGTTAACTGTTTAATTTTTTTGTTTTTTTTCCCCGTCCGAAGTATAATTACCTACAAAGAACATTCTGATGAGGACATAGGTACAAGGATTATGCTACATGCCGGTAATTAAAGGTATTCAGAGTATCTATCCGTCAGCCAGCGATTCGGATGTGATAAAGTTGCAGCGGCCATACAAATGGAAACAAAACTAAGCCGGATGACGAGAGCAAGAGACTGGTTTAACTGGTAAAACTTTAACTTGGCACCAGCGGAGACGCACTTGAACTTTCAACTTTTAAGGATACACGGTAAACCCAGAGATGTGCGGTGAGGAGACAAGCACACACACACACTGACGATGGAGTATCGATTTTTGCTTTAGCCTTGATAACGTAATTAAAATTGAACCCATAAGCGGATTAAAATATACAGAAAATAATAGGATTAGGTCCTGAATGGGAACATTCTGCGGCAACTTCTGCACATTTCGTTTAGAAACAAAGGGGGACGTTGAACAGGTTAAATGTTCTCTGCAGTGGGGTTTTGTGGGAGGGGGTCGTTTTTTTGTAATCTACCATAGAAGCATTGGAATTTATCGTTTGATTGGAACAATTGGAAACAAATTAGGGTGCACACTCCGAAATTCGAAGTATTTGGATGAATGGATAGTGAATTCCTTGCATGGAAATCTCGGTGCATACAGACAGCGATTTGCTGCATATTGTAGTTTGGTTTAGTCGATATCAAATGGTGTAATGAAGTTGAGACACTATAGCAATTGCATGTGGCAGAACTTTTGACAGAACTTTTGGACTTTTGCATCTTGGGACTATCTATACACACAGTCTAGTACAAGATTAGTTATCAACTCATTCCTATGTAGCTGCCCCTGAAATCACTGACGATATTTTCCCTTTCACCCTTCTTATGCAGCCATCATTTATATCTACAAGTGAGTTTGTTGAGTTTCACTTAAACTACCTGTTAATTAGTTTTTATATATAATCTAGGTTTCAACTCAATACGATAACGGTGCAATCTCTTAGGGGCTATGTTAGGCTAGGTAACGAAGTAATTTACGAAAAACAAATAAAGTCCTTTTATCGGCTTCCCACGGAAGGCTGTCCGTATCTTTTTGATATCATAAGGTACCTATCGGCAACATCTGTAAGTTGTTCGAAAGAGTACCGTCCTAGAGTTTGCTTCGCATCCATGCAACTGCGCCAAAAGTACTTTCGGATATACTCGTATCACTGGGGAATACAAGATTCAAAAGCGAAGCAAAACACTCCTTCCATCTTTCGAGGTAGTCTTCCTTTGCTATAAATAGACAATCATCTCGAATTTTTAAGAGGTGTCACATAGTCAAACCTGTTTGCTACTTTCTTTGCTTTAAGAAGCTCCACCAAGGCCATGTCGGGGCTCTTGTGCACACAAGAATTTGCGGTCCTATAGGAAATTTAAAAAGGGAATGCAGAAAATAATTTTTGACTGACTGATTAAGTGTCATTTTTGTATTTGCTTTAAATACTAATTTTATTTCGTCGGGTTTATTCTTACTTCTATGGTTTCTTACTGCATCGCTTGAGGGATTTAAAAGTTTCAACAGCCCATAATTTTCTAATTAAATTAATCTTTGGTCTTCAAATACCTCGTGGTGTACGAATATTTAGAGTAAAAACAAAGCTTAGTTTCCGGCGGTTAGCGAAAACATCAAAGAAATCAGAATTTCCAGGTTTATAAATAACTACCTGTTCCCGCCCGACCCTGCCCGTGGTAAATAAAATTGTTTCCGTAAAGAAAATCTGCTAAACAATAAAATAAATAATCAAATTTTTGGGGAAATACCATCTCAATGTATATTGCGATAAAAAAAAAATAGTTCCCCGTACAAAATGTATGGAAAATTAATTTTTACGAATTTTATAATTTCCTTCTAAAATTTTCCAATTTTTTCGCCTTATGGACCTTAGACAAACAAAAAGATAGCTCAAATCGGATGATCCGTTCTCGAGTTATGGGCAGTCTTACGGATGCAGCTTTGTTTTACATTTATATATTTTAAAACTTCAGCTCGGATAGTTAGTTTTATTTGCTAGGTATTGGTATAGGTATAAATATGTTCGACGCTTAGAAACAAACAAATTGATATTATAATTTAGAAATGTTGACGGAAATTCATCACCCAAAACTTGACAAACTCGAAAATACATATTTCCTATCTGTCAATGGCACATTTTTCGTTGAACTGTGAAATGAATCAGTTCGGCAATCTCTGTAAAATAAAAAAACTATAATGTTGGTCCCATAAGACATCTGTTTGTCTGAGAAATCTGTATCCATTGGGTGCGAACAAACAAACTGAAAAAATAATTTTTGTAGTGAATGGGACTCTATTTCCCTGCACCCTGTATCTGCAGGATAGTTGCATATGTTTCGTTGATTTATCTATTTTTCATAAGCCAAGTGATGTGTCTCTCCTGCCATTAACCGATAAAATTTTCACCCTCGTATGGACCAGGACATCTTTCACTGTTGGTTGGTAAACCAGATGTCAAGCGAAATTCTATAAATCCAAACACCTACAGTCTTGCTCGTCATTATGTCGACTTATTCCCCTTTTGCTGCTCCTCCGCTTTGGAATTGATTCTAACCACAAATCAAAATTCGGCTAAATTCAACAAATTTGCTCAGTTAAATCCGGTTTACCATCCATTCTGCTCGTTCATATTTACATAAGTCAAATAAAATGCTTCCCATCAAAATATCATGAGCTCAATAAATTACCAACCCCTTACTCGGTTCTCGGTGATTGTTTTAAACATCTCTATACACATGTCTTGTTGTCTTGCCCATTTCTGTATCCATCATCGTTTGACCACAATTTGTCAGCTCATATGTACGTTTAGCTGTTCCTTCCAATTGACAAGGACCTCTCAAAATATACCCTGTCTCATAAATGGCTCTAACCAACCGCTATGCTGATGTGAGTTTGGCACAGCTATATATACACTATACAGCTCTTGCGGTACGATGATAGATGGCCATGGGAATCTTTTGGGTGTGCTCCGGCTTTGGTCTCGGTATATTTGACGAATGGCCAAATGCAAATGTGTGTAATTCTGTCGTGCCGACTTGACATGTGTGCGGATGCGTTGGGACGTCTCAATTCAAACACAACATTGAGCGATTATTCAAGCATCCAAATCTGATTAAGTTTTCCTCATGAGGTTATTGTAACACAAATTTTGCGGCGCCAATAATTACATGCCGTTCACAGTATGCCATATATGCGAGTAGTAGAAGCTCGCAATTGCGTTTTGCCTTTGCCTTCGCATATCGTGGGGATTAGTATCGCCTGAGTCATCTTTGAGGTGAGTTGTGCCTGAAAGGTTTTCGTTGGCGAGGGAGAATCTAAATATTTGTACCATAAATTCAAAACATTTTGTGTGGGCACATTTCGGAGGAGTATGCAACTCGGTACAGGAACATATATCATGAGAGGAGTTAATGCGGTCAACTCTCAGCCACAATTGACCAGCTTAGTAGGTGTAATTTGTATTAAACATACGAGTGCTTGATGTGTTCTAAGGCGCAAGTAAGAGTTATTGCTTTTAAGGTTTACTCTCAAGGAATTAAGTGAACTCGTGTGATTAATTGGCATGAGTTTGCTGACATGTTTTCGACAACAAAAGTGTGCGGTATGTGTATGAATAGCAGCTCTGAGTACTGAGCTTGGAGGCGTTAATTAGCCATCATACCTGAGGCTTTTCAGTTTTGAGTAATATAGCCCCCAATTGTGAAGCTATTCAGAGGAGTTAAGAAATAACATTGCACGAATAAGCATACTTCCCAATGTTGTGACGGATATCATGGTGCAAAAAATGAAAAAAACACCCACGCCCGTATCTTGCATTGACCCTTTAGAGTATACTTGTTTTCCATGTGGCGGTTTTTATTATTGTTCCTCTCACTAAGCCTGCGTTGGCAGCGTTTTCTGGAAGAAAGGTGGAAAGTGGAATGGCGAGTCTGGTTGCCTGTCCATTGAAGATTGCATTTCCAATGCAATGATGGCGCTCTGGCAGCCGACTGCTTGTAAAACATGCCCGCACTATCCAGTGGTTAGAGGTTTATGTATAGCATTACAAGCTACAGGGATATAAAGCAATCCCGTTGGGGTCAGCAGGAATTGTAGAACTGTTTTAAAATATTTTTGTTAGGAACCTACTGATAATGCAGGATACATGAAATCGTTGGTAAAACTCGAAGCATAGAAATACAAGTCTATGAAACATCTATTGATACAAAATCAAATTGAAAAAAATTGCGGAAATCAAATTAAACGGCGGAGACAGCCAACAACAACCCGCTGTCAGGCAGAATGATCTGTTCAGCTTGGACGATGATAGCCAAAACTTCCGTCCACCCGACCTACACGAAGTGAGGATAGCGATATCCAAACTTAAGTCCAACAAAGTTGCTGGAGCGGATGGCCTTCCGGCCGAGCTTTTCAAAGAAGCGGAAGATGGCTTGGTAAGGAGCATGCACCAACTCATCTGTAAAATTTGGTCGGATGAAAGCATGCCCGACGAATGGAACCTCAGCATCGTGTGCCCCATTCACAAGAAAGGAGATACTCTGAACTGCGCCAACTACAGAGGAATAAGTCTCCTGAATATCGCGTATAAGATCTTGTCGGCTGTATTGTGTGAACGCCTAAAACCTTTCGCCAACAACCTGATCGGCCCAAATCAGTGTGGTTTTAGTCCAGGAAAGTCAACCATCGACCAAATTTTCACACTTCGACAGATCTTAGAAAAAACCCAGGCATTTCAGATCGATACACATCACCTATTTATCGACTTTAAAGTCGCCTATGATAGCGTATATAGGGACGAATTATACAAAGCCATGTCAAATTTTGGCATCCCCGTTTGTGCAGGATGACGATAGAGAAATCTCGCTGCTCCGTCAAAGTCGGCAAGAACACCACCGAGCCATTTGATGTCGAAAAAGGTCTCAGACAAGGCGACGCGCTATCATGTACTTTCTTTAACATCGTTCTTGAAGCAATTGTACGAAACTCACAAGCCAACACCAGAGGTACAATTTTTCAAAAGTCCGTTCAACTACTGGCATACGCTGATGATATTGACATTATTGGGAGAACGCAGCGAGCTGTCAGTGGCGCATTTGCAAGCATCGAAACGGAGGCGGCAAAGATGGGTCTGGCTGTTAATGAAGGCAAAACGAAGTATATGCTGTCAACGAGAAAGGACTCTCAACATCGGCGGCTCGGACAAAACGTCACGATGGACAGATATAACTTCGAAGTAGTTAAAGACTTTATCTACCTGGGCTCCACCATTACTTCGCAAAATGACATCGGCGCAGAAATCAAACGAAGAATCACTCTTGCCAATCGCTGTTTCTTCGGGCTAAGAAGGCATCTAAGAAGTAAAGCCCTCTCTCATAGAACCAAGGAGATATTATATAAGGCCTTAATCATCCCGGTCCTGCTGTATGGTGCAGAAGCATGGACCCTGTCAAAAACGGATGAAAACCTTCTGGGATGTTTTGAGAGAAAGATTCTTCGAGTGATATTCGGTCCAGTTTGTGACGATGGAGTGTGGAGAAGAAGATTCGCTATACAGCGACCCTGACCTGGTCAAAAAGCTAAAAATACAACGGCTGAGATGGCTGGGACACGTGGAGCGTATGGACAACAACGCACCAGCCCGACGAGTCTTCGAATCCACCCCGGAGGGACAACGCAGCAGAGGAAGACCCCACCTCAGGTGGCGCGCACAATTGGAGAACGACCTTAACCAACTTGGTGTGTGTAACTGGAGGCAGCTAGCGAGGGACCGAGCTGGCTGGAGGGGCTTGTTGGTTGAGGCCGTGGTCCACCCCAGACTGTAAGCGCCACCAAAAGTAAGTAAAGTAAGTAAGCCCAATCTGTGGATTGATTTTCGGTCCTACCCTGTCTAAAAACCGAGCGCCTCGAAAATTTAAATAAATTCAATATTTTTTATTCGATGCGTGAAAATTTTTTTTCCGAAAACTATAATTTTGTAGTTGTTTCTTAAGTATTTTAGAGACGTACTGTTAAGAACGAGTAAAAAATACAAAAAATGCTGAATAATTAGGTCGAAATATATGTAAAATAATTAGTAATTGTCTTCATTACAAATATGGCGGCCAGCCGAATCGCATTTATGCCTAATATTCTTCGAAAAATATGGCCATCGCCAAAATACACACCAATGCCTGATTTTGGAAATAAAATGTGCCACTTTAAAAGGAGAAGAAGAAAAATATAGAATTGTAATGCAATATTCTGTTTTCGGTGCATTTATTTTGCTAGAAACTGTGTAATACATCGAACATTTTTTTTTTTTCATATTTTTAATTTGCGGTAAATGGTGTAGGAGATTTATGAAAAGTTTGTTAACAAAAAAAAATGAAATTGGTTCGTAAGAATAAAAACAAATATTTATTATAAATACACTTTGTACACTTTTTTACGTATCTTAGATGCTGGCATCTTATTTTTGCTCTTCAACAACGACGGTTTCATCTTCTGGTTCCGGATCTTCTTCCACTCCTTCATCCTCTTTGTCCGAATTTACCTTTAACTTTAATTTATTTTGTATACCCTTTGGGGCAAAGTCCTCCGTCCTCTTAAAAAAAATCACTTAGTACTTTTGTTTTGGGTGCCAATCAAATCAATTTTTTCCTCAACACTTGCGTTTACAACATTCATGAATTAAGATAAAACAGCACTTGGCTTGGAAAACTTGTAAGGCTTTTTCTCTACAGCTATTTTCGAGGAGCACGGTCTTAGGGGGGAATCAGCAAAGAGCATTAATGTAAGTTGCGTTCGTTTGAATTGTCTTGTCGTGCTTTTGACTAGCTTCAGTTTTGATAGAACGTAGTCTGTTTCGACGACTTTGCTGGATGTTTTTAACTGATTTGACAATGTTTTTTTTTTTAATTTTTTTAAAAAAAATATTTCCTTCTGCGATAACACTTCAAAGGCACTCGTTTTTGTTAGTATTTGTTAATTTAATAACGCAGTGCTCGCTTAAAATGCAGAGCGCACTATGAATGAAATTACGACTGAATAGTTTTAATAACATTTTTTTTGTTTATTTTTCACACTTATGTAGTTTGGTGTACATAATTTCCACGGGGTGTAAATTCACCGAAATATAGTTGGCCATTTCAAAAGACGTATCTTATCCACAAAATATAGTGTACAAAATATGTCATGTTGGTTGGTTTCAGAATCGAATAATTCTATGCACCATTCTTAAAAACAGCTGAACATCATTTAATTTTTGCAACGAATTTCAAAAGAAATGTTGAAATTTTGCACGGAAAAGACAATGGCGTAGTTTTTATACCGGTATACTTTGACAAATACACCAATATTTTCCAAAATTGTTCATCAGTTTTTCTATTTTGCACCAAAATTAATGAATTTACACCACTGTTGAAAAAAGTCTTACTATTGTACTGATTTCTGTACTTTTTGATTTTACCGAGTACGCAAGCACCAATTCTCAGTTTTGAGTACCATTTTTAATTTTTGAAATATGTCAAACACATAACTATGATGCAATTGGTGACTTGCTGATTCCTTTGGTATAATTTATTTTTTTAATTTTTGTTTAAAATTTGTATTTAATTTCTTATTTTATTTTATTTTTTTTAGTTTTGATGCATCCAGTTGTTTAATGCATGTTTTTTGGGTGAACATGATAAATAAGGATTAAAATCATCGGGTTTAAAAAATACGGAACAGAGTCTAAAATTAACTCAATCCTAATTTTTACGCGGAGTGAATAATATGGCCGTTAGATTCAATAAACACGATTTATTTATTTGTTTTCCTTGAATGCATTATTTATTTTATGGCATTTAAAAAAAATATGACCAATTTTGTACGTTTCAGTACTGTTTCTTTTCAGTTGTTAGTACAATTGAGAAAAGTCGATTTGCATAACTGATTCACACCAATTTATACACCAGTGGGCTACTTGAGGTTTTATTTCATCATCGTACCTATGTAGGGGGTTTTAGGTTTGCTAACAGTTGTCGTGAAAACCACTGTGCAGATTTCAGTAACACTTTTTGCCACGCCTACTTCTTGATTGTGTTTTAATATGTCTTTTCTGTGACCTTAATACCTTTAACTTCAATATCCTTATGAACTTTAGGCAGACAATTATTTCAAACAGTACCTGAGGTATAATTTTTGGCAATTCAATTGCTTATTCGCAATTTATTTCCAGTTCAATGCAATTGTAAATACATTTTCACAACAGATGGCTCAGAGGTAATTACTGAGCGCGTTGTTCAATTCAAATTTCAGTGAGGGCCCGCACAATATCGGAGCGGCTTGATTTCACCTCTTGTCCATGTAATGCAATTATAATAGCATAGTGCATAGTTACAGCAAAGTGATAATTAATACTGATCATTAAACACGCGACAGTCCCATATGAAGGGCATAACTTTTGATGCAATAATTATCACTCAAACTCATTGCACCACACCACTGCAGGCGTAACATTTTTACACACTGCTATTTAAATTTAAAACAAAATATTCACACACACATGATTCGCCACCATGCCATACAATTTTCCGTTAATTGAATTTCCATTCTGAATGTGAAAGATTTTTCCCATTAACAACTCATTTTTGATGACTGGCAGCAGGCACGAAGCACGATACTGTGCTAGTTCCTCTGACGATGATGATGATGGTGATGGTGATGGCTGCAACGGCTGTTTAATGAGAAAAACATTTTGACAACTTTATCCGTTTTTCCATGCGTACGAATACCTATACGCGATTTTATTCGTCGACAGGAACATGATGACTTGTGTACTTAAGTCCACATTGTGGAAAAAAAATTAAATACCTACACGGACGCCTAGTTAAGTATGTTCGGAGTAAGCCTGAAGTTGATAAACTTAATTAAAGTTTTATAAAAAAAAAAAACAAAACCAATGCCTGCCCGACGAGTAAAGTAATTATATAGATGTTGGCTCCAGATTACCTTGGAGGAATTGCATTTTATGAACTTTTTAAAGTGGGAAAAACGTGCGAAAGGATAAGTCGTTGCGTCGTCGGGATAAATTGAAACTTTTCTGTGATTCGTTCACACAATTACTTGGTTTAAAGCGCTGCTTTAGAGCAATCGGAAGCATCCTATTTTCCTTTGCCTGCAAGTTTGTGACCTCTTCCACGAGACATAAATCCAATATGGACTTCATTTCCCACTTCAGTGGGACATAAGATAAAAATTTTCTTACGAACTCATGTCCTACCGAATTGGGACAAAAGTCCATTATGAACTTATGTCTAGTGGACTTATATCCCTGCGCCACTGCCTAACACTTTACCGAACACCTTCCAATGCTGTCATGTGGCTGATTGACTATCCAATTTGCAAGCCAAGCCTGAAATCTCTCCGTATTAATTAAATATAACCAGCTGTAATGGTTGCACGGCCATGGCCTACTTCCTACTTAACCCATAATCATCTTGTTTATTTTAATTTAACGAACGCTGTAATCTTTAATTCTCTCCACTGTTAATACAGTCTTGAAGGTTCAAATTATGTCCTTGCCTTTAAAATCAATCGCATCGACTAGGGGCGCATTCGTGTTGACTTGAAAATCGACTTTTGCTGAGAGAAACCTTTATGAAGCACATTCGTCGTTCACCCCATATATAAATTATTGTGAACAACCTAACGATTGATGGTAGCAGGTGTAGCATGCAATCGCAATTGCATCTCGCATACGAATGCGAGGAGAAATTGCGGTACGATGGCAATTGTATAACCCTATTCCCTTATTACCTGCTTAAGAGGCTTGTCATGAGAGCGTACGTTATCTAGAGCATTTCGAAATGAAGGATACTTTAAAGTCATATCTGATACTGATGTCTGTTTCTGGAGGGTATGGGAATATATTGCTATAAGTATTTAAGTCGCATGCAGGTTTTAAGATCCTGGGATAGGAATGTTATTGAATGATACCTATAGGTATGCATTCACTATTGTACAAGTGCTTTTTAGATACATGAAGTCATTTGTGAATTCTACACATTGGAATTTGTGGTTATTAAGGATAGGATATGTTCGCTGTCAAGAAGAGGATGCCTAAGCCGATGGAGCTGACGTAGCTCCTCTTTTAATGTGTAGGAGAAAATCAGTTTGTGGTTCTGTTCCTTATATGCTGTTTTTTTTATTTTTAATTTGAACTACTGTCTGAATCGTATGTCGTAATTATGTATAGACCCATAACCTTATACGCAATCAAATAGGAGATGCGGGTACTTGCGTACTTTGATGCCATGCTGGAGAGATAGATCCCGAACAACAATCAATCCCCCCAAAGGTGTTTCGTGCATTTGTTTCTGAACAAAACTCCAACAAGAAAACATAACTTTTACACCATAATAACACCAGAACAGACTCAAGGATGCCGCGCCATTTCCGTTGGTGTTTCGTTTTTTTTTGCCCATCCACGGAATATAAATTTAAAGCTAATGTATATTTTATGATATCAAAAAGCACTTTAGAAATCCTTAAGAATTAATCAAGTTATAGTACTTGGGAATTGCGCTCTTAAAATCTAGGGTTGGTTGAATTCATACGCCAAGCTATGTAAGGACCACAAAACCAAGGACGCCAGATCGCTGTATATTGGAGCGAGAGCTGATGCCGCCAAAGCCATCAGAGAGGGAGAAGGCTGCGAAATTTACGGAAGCTCCATTCAGCCATCATACTTAGGATTCATTTTTATGCAGGCACTTAAATATAAACGAAGGAGGTTAAGAGTTCTAATTCAATTATAAAAGTCTCCCCCGACAAAATAAAAGGAATAGGAAAGTTATGTAAATGGGGATGTAGGATTTAGGTTGCATGGGATGTCGCTTTTATTGAGCTTTAATCCCAAAAATTAAGCGAATTGCTAATCAAAACATTTACTTTACACACGGTTTTGTGTCCCAATCGATGACAGTGTGCTGTTTTTATTATTATAGGCCATGATGGTGTTGTGCTGTATGTTTTAATGATTTACACCTACAGGTAAATTTATTGCTCGTACAAATTGAGTAATTACCCCGCGCCACGTTTTTTTGCCAAATTCTATGACCATGATTCGCAGTCCCACAGGCACGCGATTTTAGCTTTTATTAGTTTATAAATGGATTGTTGGTGAAACAATCAACACATGTCATTCGTTTGTTTTTATTATAGGCCTCATATGACGAGGTTTTATGATTTGGGAACACAGTTTGCCATTCGTGTCCGTATGTAAATAGGAATAATGTTCAAATGGAGGCATTTGTGATTTACGAGATCAAAGCTTTTGAAAAACGTACTAGCCACATGGGTATAATCGAAATATCATATGGTAAGCTTAATGATTTGCATTTCGAAATAAATTGAATGGATTATTTCTGGTTGCAAAGAAATTTAATTTCGATACCAGTTTTGACTGATCAACACCATGATTTCCAATAAATTAAAATTCAATACCTGCACTAGTTTTGGCCGTAACTTTTTACAGAAATATTTACATTAATGGTGTTTTTTTAGGGGTATAGAACTGAGAAATGGAATAACACAAAGATGATTTTTTTTAAATTGACATGAAATTCACTTTATTCGAAAGATAATTTAAATATAAATTCTGGCAAATGACCGCCACGGCGAAGTCAGTAATCATGGCTCTATAGCGGTCACCATTGACTGTAACGTTCTGGCCAGCATCGTTTTAAAGAAGTACGGACGAATTATTTCACCAATCCATAAAGCACACCAAACAGTCAGTTTTTATGGATGTGACGGTGTCTCAACATGCACTTGAGGATTATTATTATTATTATGAAGCAATACGGCAGTTTTGTCTATTGACGTATTCATTCAACCAAAAGTGAGCTCCATCGCTAAACAAAATTCGCTTATGAAATGGACGTAGTGCGCGATACTTATTTCGAACAGAACATGATTTTCAAAATAAATTTGCACAATTTGGAAACGTTATATAGGCGTCAGTCTATTCATGTTGAAATGCCAAACCAAACTAAAAATAAATCACTTGACAGCTAACCAAATGGCCTCCAGTTAAAATAATGTTACCAACTTAAGGTACCTCTAAAAAAAAAACACACTTATCCTCTTCAGACCCAAGCTAATAAAAAAAGCAAAATGAAAGATTTGAGTGGATTTCTAATCTTATGTAAGGTCAAATAAGATATTTGCATTTAAAAAAAAAAATTATTTTTATTAACTTCATGGGAAAAATACAGGTACACGAATGTGTACCTCAGGTCTATAATGTCATAAAACATGTTAGGGAAACTTTATATGAACTGTTTTAAATATGATACTGTTCAAAACAGTTGTTTTTTAAAATGCACAGGTAAACCTGGCACTTGGTGCAGATGGTACGGCAGCGAGATTTGCATCCAGAAAACCTGCATTTCGATGCAAATTTATCATCCAAATAACGTGGAAGATGTCCTACTCCGTCGAACCTGATTTCTTTCTGTGGGTGAGATACAACGGGCCTGTGTTTTTTTCTTGGTGTTGCATCTACTTCGGAATCCTCATCGTCATTGATCTTTCTGATACCCCTAGGACTTGCGCTAGGCTGCAGAAATACCGGATGAACCCATCCGCCCTCGAACTTGGCCATGGCCATACCTATATTCAGGCGGTACTGCATCAGTCCCAATCTGTCCTTACGTGCAACATCTTCCTCTTTGCAACACCGGACATACATAACCCAGGAATTGACAATGCAGAGGTCTACAAAATGATTCAAAGCTCTCACAGTCCACTTATTAGTCCGCATGGCACTTCGATAGTAGGCTATTAACCTATCACAGAGGTCAATACCACCCATACATGCATTGTAATTTCTTACCACTGCTGGCTGCTTGACATCAATTTTTCTTTTTTCAACCTTGCACCAACGCTTACATGTTCCAACTGTGGCACTTCCTGAACACGTGGACAACATTGTCACCGCCTTGGTGTTCTTCTATTTTATTACACATACTTGTCCATCACTTCGTACTTTTTCATCCCATGCACCTCTTGCGAGTTCCTTGTCCGTCTTCATTTTCTTAGAAACTGGTCCAATTCGATTGGTCATCACAGTACCAGTTAGGAATATTCCTTTTTTGTTTTTGTTAAGATAGTCTGCGAGTTTTATACTTGTGAAAAACCTATCCGTATATAAAACACAGGTATCAGTGATTGTTCTGCACAACAGCTTTACAATTCCTGCGCCCAGCACCAGTTCGGTCATGACTTCTCTTGGTATGGTATTGGAGCCAACATAAACCTCAAAGTCTAGTACCAAGCCATCTCTGGCCGCCAAAACAAAGTTTTTCAATCCCAATGGATTTGGTTTTGAAGGGACGTACTGTCGAAACTCACAGCGACCAGAAAAGGGAATCATTTTTTTAAGAACACAATCTATAACTGGCCTCAACTTCCATAGCTTGTCATTGTTGTCTGTATGATCCGCAGTATTGTCAACAACATGGAGATGATTTCGCAATTCGAAAAAGCGGTCTCTGGAGATTGTGTCTCTAATGAGGGGTATACACAAGTCCCTACTCCAGTAGAGTTTGGCTTGAGGATATTTAAGGGTTCCCATCATTATTTGGATTCCTGTGAATCTGATTACCTCCTGGTAATCTGTCTTAACAGATCTGAGGTCTCGCTTTTGTGCAGAATACAGGTTTGTTTTGCTCCGCTACCAATTTCCAAAAGTCAATATCAAGATATTGAAAAAAAGAGTATAAGACATTTGTACTTGAATTTTTCTGTTTTGTCAATCTATTTATATTTATTAGAGCCCGAAATTTTGATATTCTCAAATTTAAATTGTGTTTGCTTTAAATCAAAGGGTTAAATTCGGCATTTAGAAAACATATAACGAAAACCAAAAATAAGAATTTCAAATCACGAAAATTTAAATTCCCAAAAAAATCTAATTTGCCTGAATATTTTACTATAGCTAGGTACTTGTATATTATTTTTTCGCGATATCATTTTCGTTATTTTTGTTTTATTTTGAATGTTCATCAAGTAAACACGTGTGTGTACATTTGCGTTAAAGACCATTCACATGTGAGCGAACTGCGAGTGCGAACTGGCGAACATTCGTAGATTCTGGCATTTCATTCACATGAAAACTTTTTTTAGTCACTGGTAGCCGCGAATCATTTGCATTGATGAAGGTTGAGTTCGAACGAATTTTTTATTCGCGGGTTTGTGGATTGCGACTGTTTTATGCGGATTGTGAACAAAGTGTGACAGTTCGCGGCAAGAATTTTCAATTCGCGGGAAAATTGCTGTAATTGTAAATTACGCTATTTTAGTCAATTAAGACTCTGTTTTTTTAGATTAGATGTTAGATAAATTGAATATAATGCTTTTGTGGTACAACAAATAGCAATTTTCAATTCATAAATACAGTCAAATTGATTTGTTCGCAATTTGCCTATTCGCAGTTCGCGCTCATGTAAATGGTCCTTTAGAGTTGCAACGAATAAATTTTCCAGTGAGTTACATTTTGTTAGTGGCCAAACTACAAAGTGAGCAGTAATAATAATTGAATATGATAATAAATAAAAATTGGTATTGGTGACATTTTTACTTTAGATTCGAGGTGGTTTTTAATGTTTTATTTATTTGAAGTTTGTTATTTTGTTAAATACATCAAATTAATTTTGCAGGGCTCTCATCGCTTAATTTATGAAACTATTGTCGTCGAAACGATTGAACAAATGGATTTTAGTTTGCTTCATATAACATCACTGTCGTATAGTTCATCGTTTTCATTTTGAACAGTTTGAACATGACTGTAAACAAACTCTGACACCTAAACAATAAAAAAAATGTATGTTTTTTTTTACCTTCAATGTCATTGTAAAAATGGGTAGGTAGTAAGAAATAAGGCCTCTCTAAGTATCAAAGATGCAAGTAAACGCTTATCGCCCAAGCAGAGTGAAATGTGAAAGTATACTACATTGAAATTTAAAACCCACTATATTGGATGAGGAACTGTCGATGAACGGTTCCAACATTCTAAAGTGTATGCAGATGTAGGAGAGTAGAAGATTTGATGGTTTTCAGTTAAAATGCCAAAATAAAGATCTTAGATTTCGTGGAACAGATGAGAAATTGTATTGCTTCGTGTTAAAAAAAAAGAAAAATAAAACAAATGAAACTCAAATGCAAATGAAATGGTACAAAATGCATTCTTTTACAACCCGGATAGAAGTGAGTCGCCTCCAAAGATTGTGTCATCCTTTAAATACCTGAAAAAATGCACCAAAAACGATGAAACGACTGTAAAATAGCCATCGTTCAATCGAATCGTTTCGAGGAGTGTATTTGACGTTTGAATTAGCAACGTGAAGCAGCAGAAACCGATGATCGTCCAATCGTTTCGACGATTATAATTTTTTGGTTGTTTCACGAAGTAGCAGCATCGTCCAGACGATGTCGTTCGATCGTTTGGTGCTTACGCGATTAGAGCCCGGATTTTTTTTCCTCTAAAAAGTCTTCTCTAACTCTTTCGGAATATAGGTTTTCAAGATTTTGAATTTTCGGGATTTTTTTTCCCTCGTATCGAGTGCCCCACGTTAGGTGGGTTGGTTTTTTTAAGCATCTGTTTCTGTGTCGATAGATTTGAACCCATATTTCTTACCAAAGCCAAGTAGCAACGATCTCTTTCTACTTCCAGGTAAAAAAAAATAAACTTACCACTAAGCCAGGGTTAATTAAGGTAAAATATTCTTTCAAGATGCCCAATGAACGAGGAACTAAGTGCCCCTAATTTGCGTTCATCTGTTTCAAGATGTTATGCTCTCCTACCTGTGCATATCCTTTAATCCTCGTTGGAGTACATGAGGTTGCCTTGCAAAAACCAACCGTCCACTCGCTGTTACAGAAAAGTGAAAATATCTGGGTTAACATCTGTATTTGTAAAAAGTGCGTAAAACTTCTGCAGCCATTCATACAACTTACGTAGGTACCGTTCATGAAGAGCTGTTCATATTTTCATAATTGTATACTTAACTACTAGCATTTCATATGAAATTAATCCTTGTAGAGCAGAACGACGAATGCTTCTTCGAATTGTATTTAATTCCCATTTTCAATGACCTAATTTCGCAAAAGAAACTAAGAATCTCCTTCAAGTACAACATAATGAAAACCCCAACGACGACGAAGGCGACGATGGTAAGGAAAAACTAAAATTTGCTGAAGTTGCGAAGATGAAGACTGCGACGGCAACATCACTTCAATTGAATAGAATTTAATTTAAATGAGTATTCAAAGGGTGAAAACTAAGAACGAGCGAAAATGAGCAACCAATTTCAGGAGAAGCTCTTTTTTGCACTCGCAATATAATACTTTGTAGACATAGATGGGCGACTTGTATACATTTGAAGGAGCAACAGCACCAAACATTGAAATGTTAATCAAGTAAATTGAAAGTGGCAGCCAGTAAACTGCTGTATCTTCTAATTCAATGCACACATTCACATTTGCATGAAAGAAAACTCCCTCAATACATTGCAATTCGATGAATAGGCTCGTTCTTCGATGTCTTCTTGGCTAGAGAAACAGGGACCATGGCAGAACAGGATATGTTCGTTTAAGCTCACACACTTCTTTTTGCAAATACATCTGAGTTACTGGAAGTTGCTGTGTAAGGATGCTACAAAGAGCACAATCTCATGTGTAAGTGCGCCTCCTGAGGGTGCAGTTTGCCGCACACCCAATGCACACTCTTCACAGAAGAAATGCAAACATACGTAAATAATAATTTAGCTTTGAATACAAATCTCTGGCAAATTGAATTTTCATTTAGAAACTCGATCTGTTGGAAGTGAATTTGCTTGTGTAGTGTTGCAATTATACTCACTTTAGAGATTTCAAATGGATGGCTGGATCTTCCACAGCAGATTAGTTTGCAAGCTGCTTTGATGGAACTGTTAAGCCCTACGGCGCTATTCAGATCTACAAAGCGACTTCAAAAGAATGCATGAGGAGTGAATGTTTAGCATTAGTTCGAGGCAAGTATTATGTAAGAGTAAACCAATTGACCTACATAGATAATGGACATTAATTAAGGAGGTGACACAAATTTAAGCAACATCATCGTCCTTTTCGATCACTACTTGTCGTTTGTATAAAGGGGCGATTCAATTAAACTAAAACCGCTTAATCGAGGACATACTCTCATTACGTATTCCACGAAAACGACTTCCAATCGTTGGTTTGTTGAAATAAACACACCTTTTGCAGTATTCAGCAGACTAGCTGACCGAACAAATGTCACTTAATAATAAATTTTTTAAATGCACTAAATTTATTTTATTTGTTAATTGATGCGATCGAAATTTGTAACCAAAATAGTTTGCACCGAAGTTTGACGACCAGCGTCTAATAGCTGATTGAAACGTCAAACGAAAACTACCTAGTTGGTGTTCGGTGTGAATGAATCGACGAGTTTTCGACGAAAATACGGTTTTCGGCTCGGTGTGGAAGTGGAATAAGGTAGCAAAAAATCCTTTTTCCATAAAATTTCTGTATTGAGTTAAAAAACAGGAATAGACATGCAATTCATCTCTACTCCTTAAAATAAATGGCAGTGAGTCAACTTTCGCCTGAGGCCAACTAGCCCCGGTCTCCTCCATATTTGTTTTTTTTTTTTTTTTTTTCAACGACTGGAAGGCCCTCTTGGCTGCTGCTTTACCAGCTTCATTTTTCAATAGCTTAATTGTTCAATATCCTAATTATAAGTCCAAACAACTTAATAATATATTTCTGCCTGAATCTATGATACTGGAGGTTTATATCCGCTGGCTATTTCCAACAATGCAGTGCATAGCACCTGCCAGAATAGGTACTTGAAGAATTATTAATAACATTTTTCCTAAGGTACGGTTTTGCTATTTTTTATTCGATAAAAGTCCACAGATGTGCAACGTTGCGTCAATCCATTTAACAACTCTTGATCCTGACATCAAATAACGAGCAACAGCATCTTCATCCCCATGCCATGGTGTGAACGTGCACAATTTTTAACCCAGAAACATTGACAGCTAGCAGAAAATTATTTTCAATTAATCCTAACAACGTGTTGCAGCACTGACTACAACAAACGGTCCACCGGAGGACTTAGGTCAACGATAACACTAAAGCTCTCAGCAATATAATACGGGGGGATGGTACAATAAAATTTCAATCTTCCTTGCGATAAAGTAGAACAATTGAATTGATAACAAAAAGGAAAACACATCTGCTAGTTGGATGTCCTGTGAAGAGAGAATAACTATACCTGCATGTGAACAAAAATAAAAAGGGGAAAAGAGATGTGAATAGATGTCTGTAATCACTTGTTGTTCGCTTGCTTCACAGCACTGCAGTGGCAGTAATGATTGATCTGAGAATTCTATTGAAGATTTGTCGCACGGACGGACCTTATCCAGTACGACACGAATTGAAATCATTTTTTTAGGTGTAGGTGTATAGGTGCTGATAGTATTATTGAGGCAACCTAAAATTTAAGGAGTCTATTGAATAATTAGTTGTGGTGGGGTTCAGTGAAATTCTCAATTTCCTAAAATTTGCGAGTCGAAGAACATCTTACGGCCCAATCGTAAGAAGTAACGTGTTATTTAGCTATTTTAACTTGAAAGCACTCTCAGTTCAGAACTAGGCCTAAAGCTCACTGCCAGCGTGGAATCAAAATTCTCCAGACAGAGCGCAAGCCCCCATATGTACCTACCTACAACACATTAATGAATATTTCGCATTTATCCCCTCTGGGGCATTGATTTTCATACAGAGTGAGTTCAGTCACTTGTTGCAACCTTCACCCTCCGCAGTCCGCACTCATATTCTAAATACTACCCCATATGGACCTGATGGAAGCACAAGGCAAATATTCATCATTTCGCCATACTTATCTAACAATGAAAAATTAGGTCGATAGAAATCAACAGAAACAATGCGCAAGCAATTTTAAACTTTTCCAATACGTCCGCTAAACTGGGGCAAGCTATACCAATATCCAGACCATCGAATATTCATTCCGTTGACAGATATACAAACTTGGTATACAAACGCGTCAAGCAGACATAAATGCACGTATAAGGTTTACCTACCAAGCCAAAGGACGACGGAAATTCTTCCTCGACTAACTTGTATTGAGTTTCATGTTCGATTATACATCACTCTGTATCGTTGGGGAACATGGCCGTAGGACGCTTCAAACAGAAAGAGGGGTCCTCACAACCTCCACCTCAGCCCGACCAACAACAAGACCGAGTGAAAAATGGAAAGAAAAAAAAACAAGTATAAAAAACAACACACGGGAAAACAGCAGACACCAACATGACATCGACACCATCATCGTGAAGAGCTATAACGACCAAGAGTAGCTCCATGTTGGTAGTCCTTTCATTGTCGCAATTTTGCCCTTCCGTGTAGATACTCTCAGGCAAAATACTAGTTTCCCTGACTTTCTTTTTCCGATCACTTTATTCAGATGCTTCTTTTTTGTTTTGCCGTGCAGTTCGTGGGACAAATTTACGGGTGCTTGCCCTTATGTTTCGCCAAACATGTCGGGGGCAAGTCCTTGATTCTGCTGTTTTTCTTGATGCATGTTATTCATTGACTAAACGAATATGTGTGGCTTTATGTGAAATTGAAAGAAGAGCAAAAAAATGCAAAAAACTAGGTATACGGGGGAAATTTGCAAGAGTCCTTTATGTGCCTTCGTTATCCGTGGGACCTTGGGTTTGGGTAATACTTTCTGATATTCAGCTAAAATGATCACTAAGTTGGACCATGGATCTTCGAAATGAAAACCAGTTTTCGGACTCTTCGCCGGCAAATCTTATCCAATCTTTAAATTAAAAATCAGAGGATAAAAACGCGAATACCAGTAGAAAATGTTCTGCTTAAAAAAAAGAAAATCCCACTGTTAAACATCCTGATAGTCACAATTTGGACGGCCAATCAATAAAACCACTGGATAGGAGCGAAACTAAGTCATCCCTATAAATGGGTTTCAATTTAACACCTAACTCAACAAGGCTACAGTCGACGACTTGGTTAAGGGTGAATGCATCAGTTAGTTTTGGCACAAAGAATGCATTCGACAAGAATTGACAACTTTGCACCATACATAATTTGAATGCAGACAACGTGCATCAATGCTTTGGCTAGATTAAAAAACAATACCTCCATGGCTGCGACCAAAACTTCATGAAACATCAGATCTTAGAGAAGAAGCTGGCGCTCCAAGTTGATGCTGCGTTCATATCGATCTCAAGGCCGCATACGAAATCGCAAAATCAGATGTGGTGCTTTGTGATGATGATGGTGGAAGGCTTTCGTCTTGCCCCCTCGATTTCGAAAAAGAAACCACCGAAAATTCAATTTATTCAATTTCAACGTAAAGCATTCTTCTCCAATCCCAAAACTAAGCACAGATTTTACAAAACGTTTCGCCTATTTGTATACAAAGACAACATTGATATTATTTTTCAACTAAAGCGAAGATCCTCTGAATAGTAAAAAATATATGCGGCTATAACAGAAGAAAGAAAAAATTCAAAAAATTTTTACAATACACCTGGAAAATACCCTAACCCCAGAGAAAAGTAACTTAAAAGCGATTGAAAATATCGGACAATAAAACAGCTTTGAATACAAAAAAAGAAAGACGAAAACGTCGATTGCAAAACCGGTTATAAGTTTCCGAAAAATGCCTCATCGAAAACAACCCCAATATTCTTTGTCTGAAAAAAAAATCCATTTTATCGTGAAAATCAACCTAAAAAGTCAAGGTCGAGGCGGGGTATTTTCCTGAGACAGCAATAGCAACGTCATGTATAGGCAATTACCGTGCACCGTTTCAACCGATTTCCCTTACTCTACGCACGTTGAGTGGCCGACAGAAGATTTGGGTTGAAACTGCAGCGTATAAGGATGTCTACCAATTTTCTGCAGAATTTACTGCTAATGGTCAGATAGAAAAACATCTCAAACCCTTGATATCACCAATGGTCATGTGTACACTGTACAGTCACTACCTACTACCTAGGATTACACCCCCAATGTAAAAAAAAAAAACAACTCTCTACCAACCTTCTAACTACTTAAAATCCATCAAAACGTAATCACGTTCCTTAAAGTGCTTTCAGAAAATGTCTTGTATAAAATATTCCTTTTTAAAGCAACAGCATCGAATGAAGAGATTTACAAGGATCTGCATGATTATATGGAGGAGAGCAGTGAATATATTGGATTTTCCTTGAGGAAAAATTGCACGTAATTTATACAGACAAATTTGATTTTCTTTCGAGATCATTTGGTGCTGCAAGGCACATTGGCAGGGGTTGGGTTGGGGTGAGTAATGAATGACATTTTTTTTACATTCCTTGCATAGTTGTACTATATTCAATACCACTGTGTGTATTTGTTGGCTTTGAGTAGTTATCAAATAAATCTTCCTCATAACTACCATATATGTATTCATCATTTACTTATGCTCATAGTGTATGGTTGCGCCAATGGACTAGAAAATGCTTGAATTATGAACTGACTCCCACAATACACGTTATTAATAATGTAACTGTATCGGGACTTCCTCCTCAGATCGTACAAATGTGACCCTTTTCCATTGAATCATTGGTGTTGGGAATGTTGTGTCAATTTACCAAACACCCATACCAAAAATCAGAGATACGAGTATACAGCAAGAATCGAAAAGAAAGGCATGCGTCCGATAACCGAAGGACGATTTATATTCTTGTGTTTGCAATTGTGTTTTTGACACAGAAATGTTGTGCGTCGGCAATGTTCAAATTTGTGGTAGACTCGTTTGCGCCGAGAGGTGAAATAACAGTCGTGTTAGTCGAAAACAAAGTCATCGCCTTTTGTACGTTTTAACGAAGGTAAAATGTACATTGCGTACATGTGTGTGTTTAAAAGGTTCAACGTTCAGGGCCTCTTAGCAGTCGTTTTTTTTTCCAAGGAGAATGAGAAACTACCGAACGTGATATGATAGAAGAACGATAGCTCATTCATTAAAAAAAAAAAACTTAAACAACAACAAAATGTTTTATTTAAAAATGTTGAAGTACGCAAAGAGCGTCCCAACTCAAACTATGAGGATTTAATTTTTGAGCTAAGTATTTGTGCACTAAAGTGCCGCCGACACTTAAAAAGGCTGTGTGATTTAATTGTCAAGCAAACAAATTTTTTCGCAATTTTGTTTCGTTTTAGTGAGAACTTACCGAACAGAGAATGCGATCAAACGTCGTTGGAATTCTTCTTAAGGTTTTATGAAATCGGAAGCTTAAGCCAACAAGCCCACGACTACCTACTTTCGACGCTTTAAAGATGAAGAGTACGAACGTGTGTGCAAGAGGCCATTTATCCGATATGGGCAGCATACATTCGCCAATGAATAACAAGTTTACAATTTTAAATAAATTGTTGTGTGTCCTATCGAAATTGATACTTGATCTTTGGGAGGTTCATTTATATCCGCAGCATTTGCGAGGACAGCTGTGTTATTTTTTTCTCTCAATTATGAGCTTTCGCTTAGTAACGCAAAATACCAAGCCGAAATAGTACAAATTAACAGTTGCAAGATAAACCAAAAAGTAAAATACGCTCATGGGCTAATGAAGTTTCTTGGCTGTTATACCTACAATCCTTGACCGCCATATAATGCTCGAGTTTCGTGACTTTTTGGGAAGTGTACGATGGTACTGTTTCGTTATGTTATGTTATGTTACCTTGTGTTAGGTTATGTTATGTTATGTTATGTTGGAGAGTTAAATTCGGTTCAGAAAGAACTTTCTGGCATAATTTTGTAAGGTCATCTATGTGATGCCATTTCATGTGCCCCCGATAATAGGGGTATTCACGATTCGATGCAACTGGTCTTGTATCATTGCGAAAATGCGAAAGTGTAACTTTTTTTTGCACTACAACAACAAACTATACAGAATAAAATTTCGCAACACTTTTACACTTTATCTATACCCTGACCCTATTGCAACCGAAAAATACAACAGAGTAGCCTTATGAAGTTGACAGTTCATTTAAATTCTTGATTCCTGTGTATAGCTAACAGAAAAAAATAAAGAGAATGGAAAACAAATGTAGGCGCCGCAGAAGGGAAAATCCAGTGAAAAAATGGACAGAAAATTTTTTTTCAAAGCAAATGTCAATTGTCCAGCTGGAGCTGTCATTTGTTTCAGTTTTGCTATACATGAGAAAAAGTGCGTTCACGATCCGATAAAATAAAATAAAATTTCGCAATTTTACTAGGCCTTTTACATCGAATCGTGAATACCCCTAATAAGTTTGCTGCTCTGCAAAAACGGGTGACATATTTAAAACACAGCAGCGCAAAACAAGTGAAGCGATTGAAGGGTGACAACCTAAAGACATGAAATAAAAAATATTTAGCACAGAAATAAGTTGTCTTATACTTGTGTAACTTTCCAGCTTAAGGAAATCGAATATTCTGGCGATCTAAAAACAACTTCCGAACAATGCCAATAAGTAGACTACTAGCGTTAGGACCACCGGAACGCAGACTCTGTGAATCCGCGAAGTTGTAAAATTGTATACAATCTGTTAAGGAATCTACCAGTTCGGCGTTATGTATGAGCAATATAAGCTTTAGGAAGACAATTCGGGACTTATGTCGCAATTGTAAAAAAATGCAATAATCTTGGTACGAGCAATCGGGGAAAATGCAAGTCATGCAATTTTGTTTTCTTTGTTAGTCGATTTTGCATTGTGACATAGTAAGAAAAAAATAAAAGGAAAGTGAAACCAGTAGTAGTGAATTTTTTTTATCAAATTCTCAAAACCATCGTTTTCAGAAATAGACATAAGAACTGAGAAAAGGTATTTAATCGATGTTTTTGAGAATTTGAATTTATTTAATTTCTTGCGGGACTTGCGTCCCATTTTCAACGATAAAAATTCTGGACTTAGGTCTCAGGGACTGATTAATTTAGTTGCGGGTTTGGCTAGCTCGTGGACTTTCTTGTAAAATAAAAGCAAACAGTTTAAACGTAAACTTGACGAAACACGTCGATTTATTTCACTTATTTCACAAACGACTGTCTCAAAGGACACGTCTGTCTCCTTCAGCGGCTGTTGATCGAATTTTCTGCTGAGAGGACCGAAGGGTAGTACACGATCGGTTGCTCATACACTGATAAGTGTGTTGAAATGTGTGTGCATCCTATGTCTCGCTTCGACATCTCTTTCGTTGCGCATGGATAGGCACACACTAGTAACCTGAACGCAATGGGGCATATTCATAGTTATACTATAAACCTGGGTCTAACTAAATTCGAATCTAAAGTTAACCCCCAGGTTAAACACAGGTGCTATTCATAAAGAATTTGGCACCTCTGTTTAGTTAGATCCGAGTCTAACGTGTATTCTACTACAAATCTATTACATAAATACTTTCTGACAGCAAAAAGTCAAAGGGACTTACAACTTACAACTTGTAATTTGTGTTTTGTTGTGGTTCTGGCTTGGTTTTGGCGTTTTTTTTTTAAACAAAAATAAGGCATGCATTTTAGTGCAAACATAATTATGTTTTGTGATATAGACAGAAATTATAAAATTACAGATGAGCGGCAAAGAAAATATCAGAAGAGCAAGAGAACAAAACTGGTCGGAAGCAGAAAAAGAAATGCTGCGTGAGTTGGTCAAAAGGCATTTAAATGTTGTGGACGATAAAAGAAACGATGTCAAAATGATATCGAAAAAAAAAAATCCAAAATTTTGACTAGTTGTATTTCTTGCGTTAAGATTTGAAGGCTTCCAGATAAAGGCAAGCCTCTCTTGGATGGTGTGTCTTGAATGTTACACAAATCAATTATTATAGTTGCCGTATCTTTGTCGAATCGATAACTTTCATAAAATTCTTCATTAGTCAATGTTTGAAACGGATCGATTCGGGTTCTGAAGCGCTGCATTCTTCTAGTTGGTGGTACCATAGCAATGTCTTTCAAAATATCAAAATCTTCCTCAATTTTGTAATCCACCGACATTTTTCATTTACTTTTTTTTAAGTAAATAATTACGCGCTACGTTATTTTATTTATTGAACACCAAATATGAGATTATTTGCGAAATTCTTAAATTTTTTTTTCGTCACTTGGTTTTGACGTAGTTAAAAAAAAATTAAACATACGTTCTGTCGTGTTTAATGTTAGACTCGAGTTTTTTGTTTAGACATGGGCTTAAATTGTCTATGAATAACATAAACTCCGGTTTAGTTTAGTTATAACATAGTAATAGCTTATCAAAGATCTATGAAAATACCCCAATATTTGCAGGAATATTGAGCAGGGACTTTTGACTGTGCGACAAGTTATGCAACTAAGAGTTTCACTCTGGCGCTGAAGTGTAAAGCTTGCGAAACATTTTGTTTTGTTTTGAACAAAATCTACCAATAAGTTAATGCACTGCCTAATTGAACAAACAAACGAGCTTAACGTTTCCACCAAACATCATCTTCTTTTTGTCTTACACGTTATTTCAAAGAACATTCAGCTTAAGTGAGTCTTTAACCTTCCTTAGTTGAAAATGTCGAGCCATGTGACTACGATCGGGTAATCCCGATGCATTCGCTCACAACATCACAATTCCACAAAGAGAACTTAAGCAGCTGACGGCATAAATCACCCTTTGTACCTGCAATCTGTATTTCATCGAAATGTATCACCAACGACTTTTATTAATCCCCATGTAGCTAATAAACATCTTACAAAGGGTACAATGGAATTTCCCAGCCGACATCACTTTGCGTAATGAAAATGATTTATTTATTAAGTGGACATTACAGCACACATACACAAGTTAACTGTCCTATTTGCACTCAATTTGCACTGGCAGATGCATCGTAAAGCACTTAACTTTGCGAGCGGATAAAAAGCCCCGAAAGGATTAACCTGACAAGCAAATCGAACGGTGAGTGTTGCGTTTGAGTGTGTCGCCTGGAAGGTTAAGTCAACTGCCGTAATTGAATGGTTGAAAATTTAAGCATCTGTACTTTGAATTTTATATTGTGTCCGAACATGAATTCAATTTTCATCTGTACACTTAGCGAACAAACAAAAACTCCCGTAAGAAACCATACTTCGTGGGTAACAAGTCAAGACAAGTTAAGTAACTCAATGGCATTCAGTATACATTTTCAAGGGCATGGTGCCTCTCCATTGCTGCAACCTCTGTGTAACAGTTTTCTACGATAAGATAAGATAGGTACCTACGTACATAGGCCTGTAAGTTCATATCCAGCAAACAAATGTGTGCGCGTTCTCTAAAACCACTTCACTAACTCAAGTCAATTTCTTTGGTTATTTATCAATTTTGTCATCAGTGCTATACAAATAGGAAAACAACCATATCCTAGAAACTTTTACCATCCAAATGACAACATTGGTTTAATTCATTAAAATGCTTATTCTCTGATGAATTATTGAGGCGATTTTCGTATCACTGCCCCTATAACTGGGATTAACTTCACCAACAAAAAGTTGTGATAACACACGCAAGACGATGACCTTCTGAAAATCGATTTTCCAGTTTTCCACCAACTGCCAACAAGTCGTAAATGGCAAAACAAATAAACAATACGACCGACAAAAGAGAAACAACACCGGAACGTGCTTGCTGGCGATGTCTAATATTATAATTGCGTTCAAGTACGCTGCCGCTTGGCGGAACGTTTTTGGGGTCAAACATAAATTACTTTTCCAGTAACAATGCCAATCACGTAGGACTCAAAGTTCCTGACTGGCTGACATATTGCGAAGGCTCTTCGAATGGCAAAATGTTTTTTTTTTTTTATGATACTTGCTGGCTGGTGCTCCTTCGTCTTCCTCTCCTCCTTTTGTTTTTTGCTGTGATTGCGGCAAATGTGTTCGCACGGATGATTTATGAATGAAATATTTATATTATATGCTTTGCATTTCCGAAAAGTCCTTCGGAGTAGCATAGGTAACTGACTTTGTTTGTGCTTGTGTATAGAGCGTTGGCCTAGGCGAGAAAATTAGGCTATAGCACCGTACGGAAACGACAAAATATTTCAAAGTATTGTGGGCACATTCACTTAGAATTGTCGCATACTTTGGCTGGAATCACGTCCATTGTGGAATGATTTCCAAAAACATAATAGAGCATTCTATACTGAGAAAAAAACAGGAACAAGCTTGAAAGCGGAGATTACATTTTACTGACACCTCCCAACTTGTGCTATTTGAGCTTTCATGATAATCGAGGTAAGTGATGTTTTTGCTTCAAAATTTTATAATTTAGGCTTTTACCAAGCGAATCGTCCTTTTAGACCGAACTTACAACATGGCGACAAAAGGGGACACACAACAATAAGAAGTCAGCACCGACCAGTGAGCATGGAATTTGTTACCGAAATGTGACAACTACAATATTGTTTGTTGGCAACTGCTGATGGTTTGAAGATCTTTTGACAATGTATTAATACTGCGTAGCAATATATTGACTCTTCTAGTCACCAAACCTTCTATGCGGCTAAAGTAACACCTGTGGCCTATTTCACCAACTTACATATTTGTATTTACAAGCGCTTTTCAACAAAATTTTTAGTTTTTTTTGATTTATGTCGTTTCACCAAACTCTGAGTATGACAAATTTGTAGTTGTATTCTACAAAGGGAAATTTGTGGGAACAATTCACTTTTCGTTTCACCAAAAGTATTTTATGGTTGTAATTTACAAGTTACAAATTTGTGAAAATTTGACTTATTTGTGTCTTTACGTTTCACCAAAGAAATTTAATTCACAAATTTTGTTTAGTATGTGAGAATATTACACAAGTAAAAGTTGACGTGTAATTCCTCCTACAAGTTATGTTACTTACTGAAAGTAATCGAGAAAAACAAAATGTCTTTACGACGAAGATATACTAAAGGGTCGGCCATCTAACTTTTTTTTTTCAACTAGTGCTTATTTCGCGAATGGTAACACTTAGCTCATGTCTGATTTGACAGATAATTAGTTTTATCCTTCCGCTGAACGAATATGGTTGTGTATACGCTTGAACAACGCTGGGAAATATTGCGACATTACTTTGAAAATCGACTTGGAGAAGATGCCGATTTTGCCAAAAAAATCATCTTTTCAGATGAAGCTCATTTTAATCTTGGCGGGTATGTAAACAAAAAAATTGTCGCACAGAAAACCCGCACGCATACATTGAAAAGCCGATATACCCAAAACGAGTCACTGTTTGGTGCGGAATTCGGTCCAAAGGCATAATTGGGCCATTTTTCTTCGAAAATGAGCAAGAAGTGGCCGTTACAGTCAATGGCGATCGTTATCGGGCCATGTTGAACGAATTTTTGTTCACAAAAATTGAAGAGGAGGATATTGGCAACATTTGGTTTCAACAGGACGGCGCTACGTGCCACACAGCCGAAGCTACACTCGATGTTTTGCGCCCTGTTTTTGAAGATCTCATTATCAGCCGCAGAGCTGATGTCGTTTGGCCACCTCGGAGCTGCGATTTGACACCGTTGGACTATTATTTGTGGGGTGCCGTAAAAGATAAGTGTTACGCCGACAAGCCAGAGACAATTGACGCTTTAAAGGACAATATCCGTGAAGCCATTGGTGAAATACAGCTGCACACAATCGATAATGTGCTTAAAAATTGGACCGATCGTGTAGGCTACTGCATGGCCAGCCGAGGCAGCCATTTGAATGAAATTATTTTCCATTACTAGCTGGAAGGATTTTTCAAATAAAAAAAGAAATTTGAGAAAATATTCAGTAGTTTTTTTTTATAGCATTTTCAAAAAAAAAAAAAAAAAAAAGTAATTTGGCGGACCCTGTAGTAGCGATAGTAGCGAAAGTGACGATTATGTGTTAATTGCAAGAAAAAAAATTTATCGGCCGCGTATAGACTATGTCATTTCGGAGTTATTTCTTTTTAATGAAAAATTTCGTCTGAGTCGATGCAAGGCAGAGGAAATAATTGCAATTATTGGTCCACAGATAGCCCACAAGACTGAAAAGAACTTTGCATTAACACCGAGGCAACCGGAGGAAGATCTTATTTTGTTTATTCATTGCCGACCCATGCACAACAAACTTGTGAAAAAACATTTGTACATTGCAAGTCCATCACAAGCCCGGTGCAACGGTTATTTTGAGCACTTGTAATCAACAATTTGCTTTCCACAATTTTGTTTGCATTCTACTCACAAATTTTCGGATTATATATTTGTAATTTGTGAAACATAAAACTTGATTACAAGTTTGTAGTTGCGATTTACAAGTACAAATTTGTGGTTGTAATTTGTAGTTTGGTGAAATAGGCCACTGCCAGTAATAAAGCACCACAAGGACTTGTAGTTCAAGTCGCTTTGTTCTCGTGTACAAGGAAAGACACTTCTATAACACAAGGCAGTGAGAGTCTTGTCAATACTTGTACAGGTAATTGGAAGACTTGGTGTACCTAATATAGTTTGACTTTTAGACCCAAATGCATGTCAATGAGGAGCTCGTTTGAATGTTGTATCTAATCATATCGCAGAAAGTTGTTGAATGTCAATGGTGGTTGATCAATGAAGTGAATATTCAGACTATCACATTTGGAGGAAAAAGACAAAAGCATATACTTTAACGAAAAGAGAGTGAACTTTCTGCTTGTGACCACATACGAGAAGAGAAACTTCACGCTAAATGTGGATTGGTATATAACCTATGATAAAATTAATTGTGTTGAAGTTGGATTATATAATATTAGGAAAAATAATTTAAAAACCAAATCGTTTTCAAAACGCATTTCATTTCAGGGTTTTTTGTTTTCATCTAGTTACAACTTAGATTTAATGTTACCAACTGATTCACTTGCTCAGTGTCTGACTTTAATTTTATGAATTAAAATACCAGAGAATTCCGTTGCGTTGCTTCGCCACATCACAATTTTCGTAACACATTCACCAGTTAACTCGAAGTTGTATGTATCGAAAACAGCACCACTTATCGGGTCCAAGACTATCCTATCAACTAAGTTGCAACCAGCCATGCACATCCACGGAATTTCATTGAAATCGGTTGAATGGTTTCGGAGATCGGCAACAGCTCCAGAAACAAGAAAGGTCCACCCATTACAGAGGACATCAATCTCTAACACAATATAATTTATTTTTATGCAACAAATTACCACACATAGTAGGAGAAAGTATGCACCTAACATGTCGTCGACGGAATTAATTTACCTACTAAATAAATACTTATGGGTATTGAAGTCTCCAAGAAATTAATAAATACCCACTCTTACTCCGCTGTAAGATAGTTGTCCTAGAAACATACATTTAGCCCAATTAGATTTCAATTCTCCGAGCTTAATGGATACACAATAGACCAACCACCCTTTTGAATGGTACCTATATCCGAACTAAAGCACTACAGTAGTGGTTTAGTTTCTACATGGAAAAGTTATTACCTACAATAAGTTGTATCTACCATTTCAATTGATATTACATGGCCTTGTAGATACTGCTCAGTGGGGATTTGAATTCCTAAACTTTCCTGTTTCGGCTATTTGAGTACGTAAATGACTCTTTTGTTGTCTCTCCGCTTTTTCTACACATTTGGATCTGTGTGTGTGTGTGTGTATGTGTGTATGTGAAGCTCGTTTGGTGTGCGAAGGGACAGAAAAACTTGTGTACTTTACTTCTGACATTAGATTAAAGTATCCCTTTCAATTATGGTGGAGTCATTAAGTGGTTTCAGGAAGCCATTACCAACTTTTCGTTTGTCATAATTTTGTATTCATGTTTTATTAAATGTGTATTTGGTACAAGCCAAGTTTGGCGTGTAGTTGAGGTTCGCCGCACAAATCTATGAACCAAAAAAAAAAAAAAAAAAAAAAACAGCAGTATTGTGACGTAGTTTGCTGTCAATTTATTGGTAATATTTACAAATAGAATTTTAGATGGGCTTGCGTTTCACGCTGACATTTTAAGCTTGTTGATTTGTTGAGATAAATATTTAACAACCACAAAAATGGTCGTGGGAAAAATGTCCCCATTGGGGTTGAAAGAAAAGCGTTTTAGTTCTAAAACACGTCTATTAGTTAGTAAGGCATTAAGTCATTATGTATAATAATATATGTTTTTCGTAGAACCGATTTGGGCGTTTTTTTCGAAACCGGTATACATATTCTAAAGGGTTTTTCAACAGGGACGCTACAAAAGTAGAGCGACAGGGACAGCAAACGACGAATTTCTTGCCGCTCTTTTGACATTTCTCTTCGGTAAGGTTTGCCATTTCATGATGGAAAGATATACGAGCCAACAACGAGTCGAAATTATTAAAATTTACTACCGAAATTCGGAGTCAGTGGCCTCAACGTCCAATTTATGGTCATCATAATCGACCTAGCAGATCAACAATTGAGCGTCTAGTGGAAAAATTTGAATCCACAGGCACAGTTCAAAATGTTCCCCTGCCAGTGAGACAAAGAAGTGCCCGTAGTGTCGAGAATATTGCTGCCGCTGAGGCTTCAGTTGAAGAAAACCCAAATATGTCTCTCACACATCGTTCTCAGGCGTTGGGCATCTCTGTGACGTCTTTGTGGCGAATTTTGCTACCGTTCAATGATAACCGAATATTTTTGGCCCCAATTGGATGATATGGACTTGGAGGACATGTGGTTCCAACAGGACGGCGCCACAAGCCACACAGCCAATGTCACAATCAATTTATTGGAAACCAAGTTTGTCCAGTCGCTTGGCCGCCTAGGTCGTGCGATTTGACGCCCTTAGAGTATTTCCTATGGGACTATGTCAAGTCTATGGTCTATGCCAACAAACCAGCGACGATTGATGAACTTCGTAGGAATATCGAACGTGAAATTGCAGCAGTATCGGCCGATTTATGCTTGAAAACCGTCGAAAATTGGGTGCAGCGTCTGGACTTCTGCAAACGTGCCCATGGTGGCCATGCAAAGGAAATCGAGTTCCATACATAATGGCATCGAACGTTCTTTCACAGGAATAAAGAATTTCATTGATATCCAAAACCGTTTTTGTTTTATTTAAAAAAAAAAATTTTGTAGTGCTCTTATTGAAAAACCCTTTATTTATGTTACGTATGGCAACACTTGCCATACGTGTTATAATGTTAAATGACATGTAAGAGTTAGTTCTCGATCGGTCTTTATATATATTTATATTTTTCCCACAATAAAAATCGTACCGTTTTTCATTCTAATCGGTGTATCATACAATTTATGCAATAAATGGGAGGTAAATTTCCGTGTGTATTTTTTTTTGTCACAAACTAGTAATATATAAAAAACCATCAAACTAGAGTGGGATAAAGGTAAAAGACTGAATCTTCAAGATGTTAAAGAAATTTTGGTGATTTGTAAAACTACGTTTTCACTTGTTCACGCTTATGCTACATTCAAAAAAGCAATTCCCATACGTTTTCGTGTTCCCGAATGTGTGATCGAAGAAGTTCGAAAATATCTTAAGAGCCCAATCCATAGAACCCATCGTGTCCGTTGCGGCAATGTACTCAACTGGCTGATGCGACGGATAGGACACTCGCCAACTTATATTGAAGTTGACATCTAATTTAATTCAATTTAATTGCTTAATAAATACAAGCGTTTAAAACTAACAATCTATTAAACTTAAGACCAAATACAAAATATAAATATTGAAGGCAGAAACCGCAAACATAACTCATAAACGCATAACGTTTTATTAAATGCAACAATTCATTAGTTAAAAGGAAATAAGATATTTATGGTTAGGGTAATTTGTGAAGCGCATTTTTAAGAGTTGCTTTGGCACAATTTAGGTCAAATAATTTGGGCAACATATTTTCTTTGCAAAGCTTTCGTGTTAACGCCTTGTGTTGGCCATAGTCAGTACGGTGATGGAGAAGGCGGAAAAAGGGAATTGATCGTATGGGACGAGGATTAGTGTTTAATGAGATCTGATGCTGTAGATGTGGGCAGTCTATGTTTCCAGATTGTAGCTGATGAATAAAAATAATATCAGCGATATCACGACGAGTTATAAGAGCCTGTAAATTGAGCAACTTTAGACAATTCTCGTGGTGTGGTAAATTTTGAGAGTCATCCCAGTCAAGCCCACGTAAGGTAAAATGAATGAATCCAAGCTGGACTGCTTCGATTCTCAAAGTATGCACTTGATGGTAAGAAGACCAGACTTGGCTAGCTTTTTCAAAAAGTGGTAAAAAGTGGTCTTACAAACGTCCTATAAAGGGATTTAGTGACATAGGGTTTACAGAACTTCTTCGACCAACGTTTAACCAAGCCGAGTGCAGAGTTAGCTCTGCTAAAAATTTTGTCGATGAGAGAACGAAAGTTCTCCCACTTCAACCTAACCTAACCTAGAACGAAAGTTAAGTTGGGCGTCGCAGATAATGTCCAGATCACGAATAGATGAAACAGTGGAGATAGACTCGTTGTTAATGAAATAAGACCTTTGACTCAGGGGATGGCAATTGCGGGAGAAAGTGCCAGCTTGACATTTTTTCACGTTAAGTTCTAAGCGACTCTGTTGACACCATGTGTAGAAGTGGTTAAGGTCAGATTGCCAGATGTCAGATGAGAGAGAGTCAACAGTGCAAGATATTTCTTTAGAGAATCTTATATCTCATGACACGTACTACATCGTTTATTGACAGATTAAAAAGCAAAGGTCCGAGATAACTCCCCTGTGGTACACCAGAGGATGCTTTGCCTATTTTAGGGACGGAAAATCTAAAAAGGCCACTATACTCGGATCTTCTGAATAAGACTTAATCCATGAAGTAAACCGCGGTGGAAAACTGATCGCTTTTAGTTTGGAGAGTATGACTTTGTTAGAGATCTTGTCGAACGCTTTGCTGAAATTGGTAGCCACAACATCCACTTCCTTACCATTTTCCAAGGCACATAGTGTGTAAGAGACAAAATTTGTAAGCAGTGTGGTTGTTGAACTACCTCCAAAAAGCTCATGTTGCTTAGAGCAGAGAATTGATTTACAATGGAAGAACATTGAATCGTACACGTCGGGTTCAACGTCGTCATTCACAAACGCCTGGCTGAAGAAATCAGCGAAAAGGTTTGTGATTTTTTTAGAATCTGCAGACGAACCAGTTATCGAATTTTAAGGTAGAAGGATACCCATCCGATTTCCTTTTAGTGTTAATAAATTTAAAGAAACGTTTGGGGCTAGCAATTTGGTCATGCTGCAAGCGGGCAAGGTATTCGGAGTAAAGACGTCCATAGCGGAAAAGTTTTTATAAACTATGAGATAGCTTGAGAGGTTTTTTTTAGTTGTGACAGGAACAGACCGGAAAGTTTATCGAAATTAGCTTTGCGAAAGTTAAATTTGCGCTGCGTCAGGGGTCGATCTTAACATTTACGCTAGTCATACATAAAAGATAAAAACAGGGAAAGGGTGATGGTTGTCAAATTAAGAGAGAAGAATGATCGACGAATAATGCCGTTGGATAGGTTGGCACTGTTCACGAATTGCTGATTGATGATGCACATTTATTGGTGAATATACTGAGATGACGCGGGTTTGAGTGGCCGATGACAGATCAATAACAAAATATTCTGTCCGCAAGAACACTCCGCGAAAATATTATTTAATGCGACGGATCTTTTGGTTCTTAGATTAATGCGACTATTTAATAAGTTAATAAAAAAAAAAGTGTCCAAATGTGAATAAAATAAAAGAAAAATTAAAACATTAATTTCCTTTTTTTTTAATCGCTTTAAAAACGGTTCTAAATAATTCTTACATTAATGCAGTTATAAAATAAATGAATTACATTCAACAAAAAAGTCAAAAAGTGTGTAAAAAAAGAAATAAAATATCGCTTCCGAGTTCTTTGCCTACATACCTAAATAATAAATTAAAAAACAACCAACCAAACTGTTCGAGATAGTTTCGTGCGACCCAGTCGTGCAATTTATCGTAAGAAGTGCCACTTTACCGAAAACAGTTTTTCATTTACCACAAAGTTTCTTATGCTAGCACCGCCTGGAACTTTGTCAGTAGATTAAATAATTAGTACAAAGGAAAATGCCAAAAAAAAAGTAAAGTAGAAAAATCACAAAAACTGACCATAGTTCCGACAGGAGTAAAAGAAAAGCTAAGAGAGTGATACTACGAAAGAAGGAAATCAACAGGATGTACTTGTACGTATCCCAACAAACCCTGGAAATACTTTTCTGTATAATATGCATGGCAGATCCTTGGTAACTTTTTACTCTAGACTGTATTGTTATCGAAATGTAAGGCGTGAATAACAACAGCGAAACCTCTTGTTCATCTGTGGAGCTCGACGAGCCTACCTATACATGTTGACCAACAACCTATACTTCAGCGCCTCCGAAGCTCCGAAGTAGCACGAACAACACGTTTCATCTTCTCGTAGTTTTATTCTATTTTTTGCCTGCCATGGGGAAAAGTTCTCATCCGATTCCGGATTAAAATCAGGAAAAACTTTTTCGGACCGATATTAATTGTTTTTTTGTCGGCGCTCTTGAGGTTGCTCCTAATACGTGATGTAAACGGTTGTTGTGTGCGGGAAACTTTGTTAACGGACTGAATGTTGATTTTTATGTTGGCACTGTTCTGCGTGAGGTAAGTGTACGTGTACATGTTTGGGTGGTGGAATTTAAGTATCTCTAGTTGATGGCTTTTTTTATCAAGAATTCGTATGAAGGCACATATTTCCTTTGTCAAACTGTTGATGGATTTATCTGAAGGCAACATAACCACAGGCGCAGTGGCTTAGTGGTTAGTGTGTTGGACTACTAAGCGAGGGGCTCAGGTTCGAATCCCGCAAAAACCCAAATTCCAACTTAGGGTTTTTTCCACTGCGCCGCCTCTCGCGAACGTCTGACAAACATCCGAGAGTATAACTGTCTTAAGAGCTTCTCAATTAGCCGTTTGGAATCGGCATAAAATTGTAGATCCCTTCCATTCGTTCCAAAAAATGAAACTCACACAAAACGAATGGTTGTGAGAAGCTAGGCCTTGGGTCCCTCGGACCTGTTGCGCCAACTATATATATATAACATAATTCTAAAGCCAAGATGATTATATTGTTGTTGAATAGCTTTGTAGGTAAATAAAAAATTATTCGAATTTTCTAGACTGAAAAAATGGGTGGTCGAATTGTTCTAATTTGTGATTTTGTTTATTTGATGTTTCCTAAGCCAAATAATGGCCTTGGAAAAAATATTCGTGTCATAGATTATTTGACTTAATTCCCCAAAATTGATAAAACTCCTCCATAGTTTGACAGCTTAACACATAAGCTAATTGATTGCATTGAATGCGTTTACGGATTAATGGATTTGAAGAAGAAGTTTTAACATCTACCGGTACCTACTACAAAGCTCTACGGCGACATTAATCTGATAACTACTGACGAATAGACACCATCGGTAAGTCTTTGATTCGAAGCAGCTATGCATTAGCGGAAAACCTGGTCTAAGGTAGCGCAAACTGAAGGCAGAAAGCAAAAGCGTATTTCGCAAAGAATAAAGGAAGAAAAAAACGAAGCATTCCGCTGAAACAACATAAAATTACTGAGAGTAGCGCGCCATACCAAGATGAAGCAGCAACCCTTTCTTGTTATTTTCCAAGTCCTCAGGTAAAACATGTCTTTGCTGACTGCCTTGATCGATATACGTACATATAACACTGCGTGGGTCCTGCATTATTTGTTTTTACCAAACAGTAACAGCTACTATTTTAAATGTACAACAACGTCATTAAATTTATTTTAATTCTTTGCATAACGACGACAGCACAAGGACAGCATGCGTATATAATATCTTAACACAAGATTTATGCTATGGGCATGTGACGCAACATGATTAATGGACAAACAAAATGTCAACCTTGTTAGTGAATAATCATACATGTCCTATAATAAGATCATAACCAAAATGTCCGTTGACTTCCTGCCCAGTCTCACCTCGGTGTTTTTTTGTGCTTGACATGTCAATCTTTTTACCCTTACACCAAAGAGAAGAGAATTATAATGGGTAAAAACCATATATCAACGTAATGGAGAAAAGTCCCTTATAGGTTATCATTAATTTCCTGTGACAACGATAGAGTCGTTGGAAATCAACTGAACAGTTTTTAGATAATAATGAACTTGAATACGTTCGGAGGATACGGAAATATAATTATTTTTCTCGAACGTGGGGTGGGTATCGGTGTAGCTATTATTTGAAAAGGTCTTTCCTAGCCAAGGACGACAAAATATTAATACACCAATGTGCATATAGCGATTCATAATATTTAGTTTGTATACGTTATGCCAGAAAACTAGGTACTTGAGCTTTAAGCTGGAAGATTATTGTTACTGTTTTCCCAAGGCAGAGTCTATAGTCCAACATATCTTAAACTATTGACAAGCAGCTCTATGTCGCTGTTGATTGTTCTAAGATTGGGACTAGATTCTATCGTTGTGTTTCCGTACCTAAGCCAATGCCATAAGGCTTGAGCTTAATTTATAGTTCGCCAAATTGAGGGATGCTAAAATGAGACCACCCAAGTCTTATTAATTGTCTTCTTATAGGTTTAACCTCTTGGTGCTACTCTTCAGAGTTCCTCCACAGATATCATCTTACCTTGAATTTCGTTCCTGGGGCCAGCTGGCTTAGCCTTTTCAGAAGATGCGTGCTCATTGCTCAAACTCTTCCATTTATTTCTGTAGATAAGAATGTCGATTTTCTTATACGTTTTTGAATGACTGCTTTTGGTAGCCCGACAAGTATAGCTAATGATGAATTTGTTGTTACAATTTTGTTTGCATAATTTTACAAAAGCCGCTCCAGAACATTTGATCGAACTTAATATTTAAGATAGCATAACTCGGACGTTCCACTTCATTTACACTCCCACAAACTTTCATTTTCTGCAATTTGCAACTAAGAATGAAATTTCCAAAAAATTACTGAGTTCGTACGTAAATATCTGGGTAAAGATTTTGATATACCACAAAAAACCTAAAACTAGCACCAATTTTTTCACACACCCTAAAACATAAGACACTCCTGATCCGCTCTCCTTGTACTCAATAGTCTTGTAGGGTGTAACACCTTCAAAATTTTAGAAAACTCACATTTCTACCAATTATTTGATACGAGTATGAACGTCGTGTCCCGATGAATACATATGTTTGAGCCAAAGTGGCCTTTGTTAAAAACTATTCTTAAATTTTCGGTACACTTTGTGGCATCTTGTATCGCTTTTCAGCTCCTTGCCTACCTGCCTAATAAAATAAAGAAAAAAATACCAATCAACCAAACTTTTGATGAACAAGAAAGTTTCGTGCGACCTAGTCGTACAATTTCTTTCAGTACGAATAGTAGTGCCCCGCAATTAAGCTTTTCAAGGAACCGTGAGAGTATCCTTTCAAGCATAATTGAGCTGACAATAAGAAGCTTTTTCTAGAAATAAATTTAAATAAAAACAAACAATATTGGCATATCACCTATTAGATTTAACATACCCAAGGCCGAACCTTAATAATGTCACCCACTAATTGGCATTTCTGCAGTGGATACCTTGCCTCGAGTTTCAACTAAACACTTAATCCAAATATTGCATGCTATGGAATAATTTATTAATTACTTAATTATGTGTTTGCGTAGGTTTCAACACATCCATGGATCTAAAAGTCAATTGGTAAACACCACCCTAAGTCAACAGTGAACGTTTACATTGGATCCAGTAATGCGTCAGAACCAAGTCGTCAAATAGTTTTGTTTAACTACTGAGCATATAACACATTGTATGAAGTGCAGACTACACAGCAGATACCTAGTAACCAGAGCATAGGTAGGAGTGTGCAGCTACTTGGCATGAAAATCGATATCGTTTGCACTCTTAACAGTCCGATGTACTCGTAGGTGGTAATGTACGCACAAAATGTTTGCGTCAATGTTTTCAAAGGATATGGGCCGGAGCTCTTACCTACATGCAAGTTCATATTCGGCTGACAGTAACTAGACAAACGGATTAGCCCGTAAATATGCGTCAGAAAACGCACTTATCTGAAGAAAAGTCGCAAGTCCATTGTAATCATACTTTAATAATATAAAAAAGGTTGAAAATTTTTATAATGGGCACAATTCTATAGGGTGATTTTTTAAGAGGTTTAGAACTTTTTTTAAAAAAAAAACACAAAAAACTCGAAAAAATGAATGAAATATTTATTTGAATCGATAGTTTGAACCTTGCAATTTAATGTTTAAAGATAATTTCATGCAAATGTTGACCGCGGCTGCGTCTCAGGTAGCCCATCCGCTGAGTCCAATTTTGGCATACTCTTTCACACATATCGGCCGGTATCTCACGAATGAATGCATGGATGTTGGCTTCCAGTGCGTCAATCGAAGCGGGCTTGTCCCTATACACATTAGCCTTGGCATACCCCCACAAAAAATAATCTAATGGTGTCAAATCGCACGATCTAGGCGGCCAATTGACCGGCCCGAAACGTGAAATTAACTGTTCACCAAACTCGCCTCGCAATTGCGCCATTGTTTCGCGTGCTGTGTGGCATGTGGCACCGTTTTGTTGAAACCACATATCATGCAAGTCAAGAACTTCCATTTCGGGCAAAAAAAAGTTTGTTATCATCGCTCGGTAGCGTTCACCATTGACAGTAACGCTGCGATTCGCATCATCTTTGAAGAAATATGGCCCAATAATGCCGCCAGCCCATAAACCGCACCAAACAGTGGCTTTTTCGGTAGCTGTTGCAATGCTTCTGGCTGATCTTCACTCCAAATGCGGCAATTTTGCTTATTTACGTAGCCATTCAACCAAAAATGAGCCTCATCGCTGAACACAATTTTTCGATGAAAAAGCGGATCCTCGGCCAGCTTTCCAAGAGCCCATTCACCAAAAATTCGGCGTTGTGGTAGGTCGGCTGGCTTTAGTTCTTGCACCAGCTGTATCTTAAAAGGCTTTACGCCCAAATCCTTCCGCAAAATTTTCCACGTAGTGCTGTAACAAAGACCTAACTGCTGGGAACGGCGCCGAATCGACATTTCGCGGTCTTCTGTCACACTAGCTGATACGGCCGCAATATTTTCTTCACTACGCACAGTACGTTAACGTGTTGGTGGTTTAATGTCCAACAAAGTAAATTTGGTGCGAAATTTGGTCACAATCTTCCGAATAGACTGCTCAGAAGGTCGAGAATGCCGATCATAAAATGGAAGCAGCGCGCGATGAACATTTCGAACCGAGCACGAATTTTGATAGTAAAATTCAATAATTTGCAAGCGTTGTTCATTTGTAAGACGATCCATGGTTAAATTGCAAACCAAACTGAAGCTGTTTGACAGTGACACAAGGTACTAAACACACGTCAGCTGTCAAAACCAGTGTTGCCAAAACCAAACCAGCTAAAAAATCACCCTTTATTAAACAACCGGAATTGCCGAAATTAATTCCTTACTCAGGATACAATAATTGTAATGAGATTAAGGCACGTAATCATATCGGTTTATAACACATTCGCGACTGAATGACCAACCAGAGCCGGGGCATTTATTGCAACTGTTATTATCCTGTAACCATACGAGAAGGTATGATTCAATGAGTGCTTTTGTTTCCGGATAAGGTTTTATTGGCCCATTGTTATGGGATTACAGAAATCGCACTTCGATGATGACCGCATACACACGAGACATGTGTTGTGTAGTGAAGAATCTTATATTTCGTGCGGATATGGAACATAAACGAACACAAGCCTATAATGTTATTCGAAAGCAGTAATAATTAAAGTAAGATTGGTTTATGGTTTGCAGGAAATTTGTGAATGGTGTGTTATTAATCATTTTTAACCTTCACACTAAATATGATGAGGGTCACAAAGGGTAATTTTAATTGGACAATTTCCCCATTGTGTGTTCGTAAAATCAGTCTGGACTCTAAAAATGATTATGTTAGTATCAGCAAGTTTTCGCTACGGAATCTAGTATGAAATTGAGATCCTCTCTCAATAGTAAGAAGCTCGGTTTCGGTAGTATGTGTGTCTCGTCGTCTCGTTGGTAGCCGGTGTAACCGCTTCAGAATTCTGAAAAGTTGCAGGGAAAAAGAATAAGGGCCAATGAGATGAGAAGCTATTCTGCAAATTTAGAATTTTTGAATGATATTTAACAAGTATTTGGCCGCTGAATACTGTGATAGTGATGTGATAGGTAACGGTTTTACATTTTAAAGGCTTTTATTTGGAAATAGCAGTTGTTGTGTATAGAAACGACTCAATAGTCATATGACGTAGATATACAAATGGGAGATACTCTGTTTCAGGCTCCCTCCATCGTTAATGAAGACACATTTGGTCCACTACAGCAACCCGCCAACGGATGGTTACCTCCTTCAAATAACTTCTGTCTCAAACCATTACCCTGTGGTGGGAACTTTATCAGCCACCTACACCTAATTATTTAACAGGAACTGCATTAGTAACTCAAATGAAGCTTATACTCAAAAATAAGGCTCTCAATAATACGTTCGGTCTAGAACATACAAATCTGATCGAATTATGTCTTTCAAGACAACCGCCGTAGTCAACTACTCGTAGTCATAGTCATCCTCTTGGTACTTGGTATTCATTTGTGATAGTCATAAGAATCTTTTGTATTTTGGCTGAAAATTTCATAAACGGCAGACGTGTTAAATGGAAGTTTGCTCTATTCTTAAACTTATTTCTCGCAAAATGTTGTGAGTCAAACTTTTACTCAAGCTTTTTTCAGAAATCGATGTACTTGGTGTAGGCGACTCTTTCCAAAAAGCCAATCCAATGCTTCATCGAAAACCATTCAACACATATACACTCAAAAGTGTCCGAGTTGCAATGCCTAGTGGCACTTCAAAAACTGTCCTATTGCCAGTCTAAGTTGCATACCCACTTTGCACCTGAAATGTATAAATTAAGTCAATAGCTTCACGATATTTTAAAACCATCCTCAACGGACATTACTGTACACTGAGATGACAGCACTAGCAGACGTCCAAACTTTTTGAATCTGTCTGTACACTTATATCCTCCAGATACTTTGTTAAGGCATATCATTCCCATGATAGTTGCTTTACAGAGGACCTCCTTCATAATACCTAGTGAAAACTTTTGTTGACTCGTTTCCTCTCATGTACTGTTGATCTTTGCGGAAAACGAGCAACTTTTTGACTCAGACAAAGAGCGAGAGAAGGGAATTACAAAAGTCAAAAGTACATTTGTCATCGATAGGGGCTACGAAGTATAATATTCTAGGGTTAAGTAATTGGATAGCAACTTCTGGTAAGAGATGTTTTTTTTGTCACTTCATGCAACACGGAACACAACCCTGGAATTCAAGTCTATAAAATTGCAAAGGTCTCTTAAAATCACTTTAAGTTGGAGGTACAAATTTATGTATTGTATTTTAAGTTTACAGAAAAAATCACACTCAGCAATCGTCTAAGCAATTCGATGTCCTACAGTAATACATTGACAATTCTGGAATTCCTCTTGCGAATACTGTGTGTGTGTGTGAAAGTGCGGGGAGGGTGGAATTATTCAAATATAGGTACATACCTTATGTAGATGGCTGATGAATAGTCTACTAATGCTTCTATGTTTACTATGTACTGTGTACTATGTACTATGTACTATGTACTATGTACTATGTACTATGTACTATGTTGTCTTTTGGGATTTTACGATGAGAGACATCTAAAGAAACGGTGCGGATGGGGAGGGAATGATTTATTATGGGTCCTGTTCTCGCTACGTATGGAACTTGTATACCTCATTCGACTTGGTCATTAATCGTGTGGACAAGTCGGTGTTGCTATTTTGTTTATTTTATAAACAAAATCAATGTCCTTCGGCCTTAAAGTGCTGTATGTTATATTCGCATCTATAACGCTTTGCACAGAATGCTTGCAGATCTTTGGCAAATACGCATAGTTGCGGGAGTGGTGCTATCGGACAAAAGTATACAGAATAAAACTCGTGACGTGAACGCAAACAAGCAAATAGAAAACGAACAGAATTTGACGATCCCAACAAATTTTTTAACGACTAGGATTTACACTAATTTCTATTTAAAAGCGACAGCAAATTGTGTGAACGATTAAACCGCCTCTGCTTAAATTCTCCCAAATCCGGTCAGAATGGCAACACTGCTGAGCGACGTTCCTCACGATTCGATAACCCAAAGAACGCAGACTACATCCTAAAACATTTTTCGACTGCACCACCTTTTACAGACATCTGATAAACATCCAGGTGTATGACTGTATAGCACTGAAAAAGCATCTACATTGAGCCTAAAGTTGTGAGAACCTAAGACCTACCTTTCATTTGTGACTAAGATAAAAAAAAATTGAAACCTGATATATATTTAGCTGACAAGTACAGGCTATGTATTTACATAAGTAGCGGACTAGCATCATTTGTATAATGTAAGACATAACCTATGTACGGAGTGTTCTCTTTTTATAGTAATAATGAACTGTACCTTGAAGTGGAAGCATAGTCTTATTATTGCGCCACGAAAGACAGAACATATTTTGGCGACGAGAAATAGACCTTCACACAGAAACAAAACAAAAAAGCTTTCCTTTAAAAATATTGTTTTGAACCAAGGAACGCAAATAAAATTGGTAGTTTGTCGAAATTAATTGAATAGTTTAGTGTCAATACACATACAAATCAATCTCCGAAGGCAAACTCAACTGGCAAGCTTACACTCGGTGGCATGGCTCTAATCGGTTCGAATGAACAATTTGCATTCGGTGATGATTTTTAAGAATCATGAAAGAATAGAACAACTATTCGAAATAAATGTGATTGAAGAAGCACAAAAAGTTGCGCTGTTCTCAAGATTAGTAGGCCCAGACTCGCATAAGAGGATAAAATCGATCGTGTTGCCGAAGAAAGCGATAGACAAAGCGTTTAAGGATTTTGGTAAAAACCATTCTCCCTCATCTCACGCAAGTAAGGAACGTTATCGCTGATGGTTTCAAATTTTACAATTATGCCCGAAAAAAAAAAAAAAAAAAAAAACAAATGAGCAAGTGGGGAGTATATAGTGAACCTATGAAGCTTTTGGCTGCGCCGTGTGAATTCGGAGAATTTTTGTCAAACGCATTGCGGGATCGCTTAGTATGCGGCATGAGAAGCAGTCAACTGCAGACCAAATTGCTGTATGCCACAAATTTGTCATGGGAAACGGCATGTTCTCTGGCTCAATCCTTCGAGGTGATTGATAAAGTGCAAAAAAGTATGCACCTAACTTCAGCACATGGAATAAACAAGATTACCAGAAGACCGCTAGTCCAAAAGTTCCAGAAATGTACAAAGTGCGTGTTCGACCAGCCATGCAGCAAATGCATGTCCAGCTAAGGAATGGTCTTGTTTTCATTGTGGGAAAAGAAGTTAGATCGTGGTTTTCTTTGAGTTGAAGCATCGACAAATTACTGCGCCACGAAAGGCAGAACAAAACCAAAGAAGGATTTTGAGAAGCACATTTGTTTTTCATTTCTTCACATATTCCATCATCAGAAGATCTTAATTTCCAGAACTCTGGAGGAAGCATAACCTTAACCATTCTAACTGTTTATTCGTTAAAATCTCCACGTAACGAACTCCCCTCCTATACTTGAAGTCAGACCACTGTGTGCGTCCGACTGCCACTGAAATTTATTTTCATTGGATTCCGTAAATGACACACAAAATATGGGTTTCACAGACCACTGACTCCAGTGGCTATTAGGTACCTAATGAAAAAAATATCCTATGGACTAAGTGCTTGAAACAAACAAAAAATCGGTCGAAAACAATATTCGACCGGGAAATTAAAACAAAACAATCCGTAGCAGCCTCGGGATGATGACTTCTAAACTGCACTGCTCGCACGAGTTTTTTCTGTGCGAACTGCAGCCGGACCGGTTCGGCATCATTTAGCACTTTTATAGCGGCTTAGGCGCAAACACTCAAATTCCCCGCGGAAATGGAAACTTTAAATTGGTCGGTTACTGTTAGTTGGGCTGCGCGTGTAAAAAGCTACCCCATTCGTCATAATGTCAGCCGGCATAAATGCAACGAAGTATTGAAGGGTGCATCCCTTCCCGAAGTGAACATTTTTTTCCTTTTTTTTAATTTAATGAATAAATCAACCAGCCACTTCAAAATTGTGTTTTAAATTAGTTTCTTTTTATATTTTGAAAAAATCTAAAAAAAAAATAGTATTTCGGAAAAAAACAAGATTTTCAAATTTTTCATCTGGGAACACTGATCACAGCTGTCTAAAAAACCATCATTCAATGAAACACGGCAAAATGACCAAAAATAAAACACTTAGCACACTGAAAAATATGTCAGTAATGCGATTTAAGATAAACACTTTCCGCTCATGAATAAATTAGGTAGTACAGTGAAGTCTCACTTATATGAACTCTCAGTTATATGAATTATTCCAATATATGAACCACAGAATTTTTGTACTGGAATTCAGTTATATGAACTGATACTCTTATAAATGTACTGCAGTGTCATATAAGTGAATTTGTGATGAAATTTTTCTGAAGTAAAAACAGTTATTTTGTCTAGACAGATTTTTTTACGTTTTATTTTACTTATTTGTATTTGGACGAGCAAATCAGTTCGTGCTCATTTTCGAAGAAGCAACATCGGTTCCAGCAACATCCAGAGGATAAAACAACACAAAGAGTTCAGCTTGGGGAGGCAATGAAAGCTCTTAACACACTGATGGATTGGGCTTCAGAAAATGAGCGTCCTTAGGAAGAACTACTGATGCTGAGAAAAATGCGTGAAGGAGCTATTGAACTTGGATTTAAGAAAACTGCTCAAACAAAAATATCCAACTTCTTCAAACAAGTTTAGCTCAACAAAATTATAACGAATTATTTTCTGTATTGTAATATGTAATTTAATTTCATTACATTAACCGTTTCAATAAAATATATTTTTTGCTACATAGTTCCAATATATGAACTTTTCGGTTATATGAACTAGCCCAACAATCATTAGTTCATATAAGTGAGACTTCACTGTACTAAGTATTTTACTCATAAAGCTTCGGTAAGCTGGGAGATTATTGCACTCTGAAATGTACCAACCCGAGTACGTAACCTAGTTCAGACTAACCATCGCTACAGCATTATGATGAATTAGTCTAGGGGGCTGTATATTGGACTACTACGCAGCGGGACCCATGTTCGATTCTCAGTGCGGCCCAACGTAAGTAAAATGTAAATTATATCGAGTATGTACTGTATGAAACTGTAAAGTGTATGAAAATTGCAAAAATTCATTTAATAATAATATTTATTTGATAGGACAACAAAATAGAAATAAGGAAACATAATAAGGAAAATACAATAAAATACATAAATATTTTACTTTTTAATTTTCGGAGTTCTATATAGTTTCGGAAATGCCCTACCGAAGTAATAACCTATTGCTGATTAATGTGAGATGCTTCTTTTGTGAAGCAATTGCCCCTACGGCGGATGTCATCTGCTTCCAGAAGAAGAAGTTGTGGTTACTGTTAGGTCCAAGCTGTTCAGGAAGTACTATACAAGTAAATACCTGTATAAAAGTGCACCAGATATGTTTCCACTATGCCTTTATGCAGTTAATAATATTGCGGGATTGGAAATAGTTTCGATAGCACTTTACCGAGGTCGATTGTAACTTGGGCTTCAAGCATGTTGACACAGCTCAGAGATTATTATAAACGGTAGCCAATAACCCATATCAAATCGAAGTTCTTTCTATTTGCTATCAGTCAAATGGGCACGTTTATTCCCAATAAATCCAAAGTTAAATGTACCTTCAACTCGGTCTATTAGGGAACATGCTTCCCAGACACCCGCTCACACCCAAAGAGACGGATTACGTAACAACTTTGCATGTATCACCGCATTATCCAATCAATAAAATACATTTCATTGCCATCTTAAGACAGGAAAAATCCTTAGAAAGGAAAACATATATGATACAACGCTACACGTGCGAGCCTCGAATTTCGGGGTTGATGTGTGGCTACAATTAATTGGAAAAAATAACTCTCATACCGCTCCGCATGCACGTATATTGAACAAAGTTGTATTTTGCCTCCAAATGACTGGGCCCAACTCGGGCAGGATAGAACATGTGCCAGGCTATAACACAAAGAAAGGTAAAGAAGGCGTGGAGGTGGCGAAGAGATTCGAAAACAATTCCCAAAATCTCCTCCCACGAGATCGAGGATTATGGTAATAAATTTCTGCGGTGAACAATGCAAATCGGTCGAAAGGTAAAAGTAATGGCACACTAGCATGGAACGTGGTGGGTATCTGTACATTGTTGTTTGTGGTGACGGCGGTGTTGATGGTAGTGATAGTAGTGGTGGGTACAGTTTATTGCGTTAGCAAAAACTGAAATTGGAATTTACCGCAAATTCAGGGATGATAAAAGAAAACCAAAAAATATTACCAGCAAACGTTCAAGTATATATTTTGATTTATGATTTATTATTTTTCAGGGAATTGACAAAGCGGTATACGTGCAGAAATGTTATCGTTTTTCTCATGGGGAAATGCAATACAAACTATGGAGGAAATGAGGAAATAATATCAGTAATAGAGATGGGCAGCTACAGCGTGACGATAAGTGTATGCTGGTGGAATTGCTTCTTAGATGAACCTAATAGATAGGTACCTACGAGATCATTAAGGACGAGACTCTGGTATTGGTTGTTTCAGGAAAGTCAGGCTCTTTTTTCTGTGAAACTGTTTAAAGAAACGACTTCCGTCTCGATGGATTGACTGAAAAGGTTTGGCTAATCAACAAATCATCGATCATGTATAAATGTACCTGAACTTTTATACAAGGGTTGTGCCCCCTTTTTAAAACCCTTTTTGAAAAGTTTCAGCGGCAATGCTGATCCTGACCCATCACCTTTTTGTAGTGCCAAAATAATGATAGAAAAAGGTCTTTATAAATAAATAGCACCCAACCTTGCACCAATGCTATCTAAATACTAGAGTCTAGAGATCTCAATCTCCTGCGATGTAATTCCGTATTCGGTAGAATTCGGTGGACAGAAGAACTCCAAAGGAAGCTCAAGCTCCTTTGTAAACAGGTAAACAAATTTAAGGAACTATGTTCGTGGTCTTTCAATCTCGTTAGAAAGCTTCCTTTACATAACTCCAAATGCAAGCATTACTTATTTAAGACTTGCCTATCCTCACCTGTTTTGCTTGTGCTACTGGTTTTCCATTATACTTACCTATATAGCAGTTTTTGATTCGTTTCCACGAGATGGTTGCCCGCCCAATTTCCACTTGGGCGTTGACCACTGAATCGGCAAGCCATAAAACGAAACTGCGGTTGAGGAATATTTCTGGGTCGAACTTTCCTTTCGGGAGGTTGCCCCGAGCAAATCGGGTAGAATAATCTTTCCAATAACACTGATTATCAGCAACAACCCTGCAGCTTTAAGGGGATTTGCACTGTTTCATTCCAATAGATTTATGCATCATGAATCGGTGTTATTCTAGGCTGCAAACATGGTTTTGATAAGCCAGGGATGTCTTAAAATAAATAGACCACTTTACCATTAAGCGATTTTACCACTATTATCAATCTCGTATAGAGGCTTGACAGCGATGGACCGAAGATCTTGGATATGGGAATGACTTTCTGGTAAATACAAGGAATACCTTCTAAGTTAATAAGGGAGTAAAACCAAGGTACCGACTTTGGGTAGAGTACACGCGGTTGTTAAAAGAGTTCTATCAACATATTTGAACAGGAGTGGAATGGAGACTTCTCTCTCTGATAGTAAGATACAGTATTTTATCTTGTCCTATACTCCAGCGCAAAATATTTAGAAGCTTGGCAAGACCCTAAACTTGATTTGAAAAACGACCAAAATAATTAAGTCCGAAACATTTGTTTTTTTCCAGTCATCTGCCAATAAATTTGTACAATCAGTGATCGTGCATGTGTCTACTGTCTAATCAGTTCATTTATACACATTAATGCATCATTTAGATCAGAAGAAAAGAAAATAGCGTTAGGTTGCATAAATATTAAAGTCGAGTTTATTTGTTCATTTCGTAAAAAAATTACCAAATGGAATAAAAAAGAACAATAATGACCAAATTTGGTCACAAATGTTCAGTGTGGCAACCGTGGCTATAGGTTCATATGCTAGGGACACAGTTTTAGACTGGAAACGGGGTTTATAACAGTGCTTGAAGTTGTCTTCGATGTCCACTGTGTCACCGCATATGCAATTTTTTCTTCTCCGACCTCCATAAAGGTCGATATACATGGCTAAGATGGAAAGATCCAGACCACCCTAATTGAAAGGTGTTTTTTTTTTTTTTTTTTTTTTTTTTTTTTTTTTTAATTCATTTTTTATTTTATCATTATTTATACTTAAAAACTAGACAAAAACGATTAAATCTAACTTAAAGCTAACATTTGTCTTAATTCTAGCTTACTGGCTCTTAGCGAGCACTCTAAACTTATCAATATCCTTAAAATTATTGCCTTTCGGCCTTAAATCTATCAATATTTATTTTTGTTTGTTTTTTTTTATTTCCAAGAAAATTTTAAAACTTGAATTCTTTTATTATTATTTTTTTTTACTTACAACTACTTAAAAACTACCTAAGCTACTTAATCTAATCTACCTATAATCAGGGTGGTGAGCAATCTCATCGATTGGTCACCATCCTGATTGCGTCCATGGGCGCCTGACAGCCGCCCACAAGGGTTCATCAGTGCCTCCGAGACTCGAGCGAGGCTATAAGCGCCGCTCGAGTATCGGCAGCACTATCATGCTGGCTAGCCCGGCACCTCCCAAAGACCCCCTACTCTAATCCTAAACCTACAAACTAATAACTACCTTAAAACTAGGGAGGATGCTACGTTAGTAGCGCACCGGCCCGGGAGAGCGTATCAACCCTCACCTCTTCTTCAAGCCACCAAAATTCGGTGAACTGCTTCAACGTATCGACCCTGTCCCGATCCGCAATTGCGGTGCTAAAACGGAGGAGCTCCTGAGCATTGGCGGCGTACCCGTCGTGGATGAGCCGCTTATCCCTCGCGCCGCGGTGGCTGTGGTACAATACCGGCACACCATCTTTTTTCTGGACTAACCCTTTCATATCCACATGGAGAAATGCCTCCGGCGGGATAAAGCCAGACCGAAGCGTACTCTCGTGGTACATTAAATTGGGGTAGTAAGCCCCTGAGATCAGGTTATTATCACTGGCCATCGCCCTTGCAACGTGCTTCCGAATCACCTTAATAAGGAAATTGTCAATCCTATTCAGTCGAGCCCCATTGTATAGGGTCCTGTTGGGATAGTATTTTATGTACTGAGATTCAGGAGTTCTAAACAACCCTAGACAGGCCCTGAGACATTGTCTCTCAAACACCCGAATCTTTTCCATATAGAACGGCGCTATATTGAACCACATAGGACAACCATAAGCGATGATAGGCCTTATAAGGGCCACGTAGCAAATGACCTTCACCCTAGAGTCAAGTTGACTGCTGCGAAACAGTCTCCTTGTCAGAGCATAGGCCCTCTTAGCCCCAGCAAGACAAGCATCTATATGTTTGTCAATTGAAAGGTGTGTTAAGAAACAAGTGTATTTTTTTAGATCTTCAAGGACTACAAGTTTAAATAAAGTGCATAGAAATTAAATTAACTTTTTTTTTTTGAAAATATGTTCCTTTCAAAGATTCTTAATAAATTCTAGTAAAAATTAATTTTCCAACGACTCTATGGGGATAGTCTATGTTTCAACCTGTCGCTTCAAAGGTACCTTAGTAAAGGGTTTTCCAATAAGAGGTGTTATTTTGGTATTCAAAAGAAAATGTCAGTTTTTGAGATGAATGATCGGATGTTTATTTCATAATAAAGAGGAAGGTATGCCGTTAATAATGAAAAACAACATCAGCCAAATGGCCACCACGAGCAGCATACAGGACCATATCCTTTTCATGAAATTTTCCATAACCAAATCGCAAAGTGGCTGCCCTATGTCCTCGATAGCCTCACGAATTTTATCTTTGAGGTCTTGAATCGACGCTGGGCTGTTGGCGTGGACCTTATCTTTCCCGTGGCCCCAAAGGAAGAAGTCGCAAGGTGTTAAATCACAAGATCTCGATCTCGGTGGCCAATTGTGGTCACCTCTTCGAGAGATAACACGGTCCGGAAACTTTTCCCGTAAAAGATCAATGATGATGATCGGCGGGCTTGAGTTCTTGTGTTAACTGAACTTTATAAGCCTTAAGACCCAAGTCTTTATGCAAAATACGGTGTAATGACGTTTGTGGAATGCCCAATTCCAATGAACGACGAGGAATGGACAAACCTGGGTTTTCTTCAACACTTTGGACTGCAGCAGCAATATTCTCAGTTGTTCTTGAGCGACGTGTACGGGTTTTGTTCTTCACATCACTAACTTTTCCCAACCGCTCGAATTTTTCCACCAATTTCTGTATTGCGGTCCGACAAGGTGCTTCACGACGACAAGGTGCTTTGCGAACTGTGACTGCAAGATTATCGCCATTTTTGTAGTGAATTTTAATAATTTCAATGCGTTGTTAAAGCGTGTATCGTTCCATTATAATGGCGTAGTTTCTACTTGTCAAATGTCAAAGAATAAAAGCTTCAAAAGTGACAGCTACCGAAATAGCGAATCATTCACAATAACACCTCTCATTGGAAAACCCTTTAGTTCGGAATCAATGCCTAATGAGGCAATGGAAATATTCCCCTTAAAAAAAGTTAGTGACGGTATATTACTTAAGTTTTTGCAAAGACTAAATCGATGAATTAATTGCAGTGCAGAGTAAGTATATATTGAGACGAACAAATCCCAATTCTCTTGGCGATGGCCGCCTCTATTTTTTCATACAATATCAGCAGCTTGGTGCAAAAATGCTAAATTTGCCTTTTTCGAATTCGGGGGATTCAATATACCTTGCTCCTTAGTGCGGGATATAATGTGTACTCGTACCCTATATAATCGCGGTAAAAGAATTACTGCCAGATTTAAAAAAAAAAAAAATCGACCATAAAAGTCTCACCCCGCATATTATCATAGTGTATACAATAACAAAAAAATAACAATCCAATATGGGCAATGCTGAATTATGCAATTGTACAACCGAAAATGCATTTCAACTATGCAGCCACATAAAATGAATGAATGGCAGCTTCACATTTGCACTGTAACTACAACACCCTGTCTTCCAATCCACAATGCGTTCTTTCTGAAACCTATGTGCATGCCTTATGGCTTATGAGATACGTCAAATATAAAAGAATACAGTGCTAATAAAAATATAACACATTAATGACTTATAAAATCGTAGAGACAAAGTTTAAGCATATGGCCTATTATAAGGGACGTCAACAAAAAGCAAGAAAACGAAAAATAAAAATAGCAAAAAAAACTGTAAAGGCCCATCCAGATGGCTTCGACGAAAACGTTTCAATTTGCCCAGGATGGTATTAAAAGTTGATGCCTCTGATGAAATCATGATGATAAATGAATGAAGCCACTTATTGAAGTAATAAAATATTCAGATAAATGCGCTGAAACGTGAGTTTCAGTTATGTCAGCATTTAACCCATTTCCATCCCTTATTTCACCGTTGTCGGATGACGAGCGCAAAAACGAAACCTCCAACGGCAGGGGTTAGTCATAAATTCTTAATACCTATCGTTGCCGCCTTTTAAGAATAACGCGATTTTTACGACTTTCATTGGGTAAAACACAAATCATTGTTTCCGTTCGAGTCTGTCATGATAATGCCGAAACGAAAGTCGACAGTTGTGATAATGTGGGGCCCTTTAAGCTTAAATTTTTGTTCCCTTGGATGTGGGAAAAAATAAAACCTAAAGCAACTTTCCTACCCCTTCAACTACTGTAATTGAATTCGCTGTAAAATCGGACGCTCCTCAATAAGTCCATCCTGCGAACTCCGATGCAATATGCCTTTCCCTCGAGTTCATTCAAAAGGATGTTCTGACTTGATATGGACTTGACAGCTGAATGCGCTTCCATAGCGATCAAAATTGGAATAGCGAATTTTTTGTGTCCATCAGACTTTTGCGATTTTTTTCCCTAGCTTTCTTGAACTCATCACTACAACTGAATGTTTCTGGGCTGAAAAGAAAGTGGAAACTTTTTTAATTAGTTTCGCTTTGAAAAATTCATGTCATGCCATCTACACTCTACAGTGGCTGTCTCACTTTGAAGTTCGCCTCCATTTTGTGTGGATTTTGTGATATCCACAGACATTGCGATATTCGCAATGCCATTTGAATACACACGTAAATTATATAGTCGTTCAAATGCTTTTTTTTGCGAGCCCTACAGATACTTTGTCTTGAAATTCTTAACTCAATTTCTGCAAAATTTCCTCACTCATTATAGCTTCCTTATGAATTTGTGAATTCGCTTTCCGCAAGATGGAAATTGATGATTATAGGGTGGGGTGGGGTGGTGTGGGAGAAAAAATACTAATTTAAAAAGTTTTAATTCACTTATTGTTAACGAATGTAAGAATTGAATTGTACCAATGACTGGGATGCTGCTTACTCAGTAGAATTGTTTTGCAATTGATTTCAAGGGTTGGCTTGGCAGAAATTATTGTAATTTTTTTTTCCTTTTTTAATTTGCTGCTCCCAGCGAGAGCAGGCGATGCTGAACGCTGTGAGAGTTGAAATTGGAGCGAGTTTTCTCGTAATTGTCCTAAATTCCAGGGACAGCCGGGAATATGCGCGACCTTAATTCAGTTTTGAAGTTGGCTTCCATTCACTCCGATGGGATAGCTTAATGGGGAGCGAATTACACGACCTGAACTGAGCACAGGGATCGTGTAGTACCTACACTGGTTTTAAAAGATCTCTTCAACACCTGATTGAAAGCTATTAAGATTGAGATAATTTCCCCACACTTTTGACATGATTGTTTGTCACCTTTCGACCTCCACATTGTGTATTTTTTAGTTTCTAAGCTTTTGATTTTTTTGATTACTAGGGGGTGACGTATCCACTCATCATTATAACCGGACTTCTACACCTCAGAGCTCCGACATCGTTATAGCCTGTTACCCAGCGGATTTTAATTTTTCCAATGGCCGCTTAGACTTGCTTGATTTGAGTTCTTTACACAACGATTTGATTTTGAGTACCCCTCTTGGGATATCGTCGCTGGAAAGTTGATAAAAGTACTCCAACCACGCAGTGTCTTTCCTTTTGAATCAAACTTGACGTATGGATAACTTTGGAGCTATTAATGTTTTGTTGGGCTGTTTTACATAAAGCTTTCTGGTTTTTTTCGAAGTTATTATGAAATCAGAATGCTCGAATACAACCCAAGAATCCTACTGCCGAAAATTCTAAAGCTACCATAATTAATATTCTAGGATCCTGCCAAATAATCGAATCTTGCCGAGACCTACTAAAAATTACCATACGTGTAAGCACAGTCATTCAAATACCCAATCCTGCTGTAGAGACAGGACTCACGAACGATCGTGCAAGCGGGAACATCTACATGTAGGTTTAGTACCGATATACACCCAATGCCAGTGTCTAGACGTCACGCACAAAGTCAGCATACCATGCATGAGTAAAGGACATCTGCACAAGAAGAGGATATTCGACGAATAAGAATATGGGAATGCGACAATTGTGGGATTCTGTGTTGAGACTTGAGAGGTGTAAGATTAACATCGAATAAATAAGGAATTGTGTTTTTAATTGGCTGTGTTTTTTTTTTTAATTAATTATAATTCATTATATAAGTCATAAGTCATTATATAAGGAAGACATGAAACTCGACGAATAACTTCATAGCCAGTTATGCCAGATTGCAAGATATATCTTTTTTCAAGATTTTTGAGCTCCAAAACATCTACAAGACTTTTTACCTCAAATTCATCAAATTTCAAGATTTTTGAGACCAACAATTTTCTAGGTCTAACAAATTAAAACGAGCTTTTCTATTGAAAGACTTTTCTATTGATTCCATTATATGAGAGTCGAGCAGGGAATCATAGCCTTCGTGATGGGAGTAAGAGACTCGCCTAAACTGCCTCAAAAAACTACCAATCACTTAGCCTCCCGTCGCCATTAATAAACTCATGATATGGAAAAGTATGAATTTGAGAATTCCCGCACCACTAAACGAATGTGAAATGAACGTCTGAATAATGAATGCTGAGGCGAAAGAATGCATAGAAAGAAAAAGGCTCGAACCAAAACCCCCTCAAAATAATTCACAAGGTATAGTACTTCCGTCTTGACACAAACTTTTAAAAGTGTGGCAATCTCTTTAGGAAGTTTCATCCTATGCAGCATGTTCGAACAGAGTGTTTTTGAGTATTTTTTAAAATCTTTTTCGAAAGTGTTTCTATTAAATATTTTGATCATATTTAAATATTTGACAGTACAATGCAAGGATGCTCAAGATTTTCGTGTTCAAGTTCGTGATGTCGATGACGAACAGAACAGAATGGTTGTCTTTGTCCCACTGAAGTTGCGGATTACCCTGCGACAAATTTAGTTAGTGATGCGTTTCCAAATTGACTTCAAACTGTATCATGAAGCTTTAACGGGGGCATCAATCTTGAGTCAAAATCTCCTAAATCAACACAAGTTAATAAACATGAAGACAATTTCTGATGCTACACACTTCCAACAAAAGACACTTTCGAATGAAGCCCCTCAACAGGGCATGTTCATAATGTGCCTCGTTCAACGCCTCTCTCTCTCTCTCTGAATGGGTTTTCTTAGACATCGTTTGCTACTTTTCCTCTCGTCAGGTGGTATCTGCGTGTGTACTGTAAAATGCGGTGTATGCAATAACGCAGACATTTATTTTTATTGAACATTTTATGGTATCTTTAAATTGGTCCTTAGTGCAGACCGTGCGATGTTTATCACTTGAACGTATTCAATAAGGAGCCATTACCTTCAGCAATCGACAAGTGAATGCGATGCAAAGAAAGGACGAAAGAACTACGAGTAGCGCAAGCTACCCAATATCTACAACAAAGACGAACCGAGCTATTGTATTCAATAGAAGGTGAAGTGGAAGGTCAACAAAGGATCTCTGTACATCGGCTCCACAGGGTAGCCAAGATAAAGAAAATAAATTATGTATGCAATAAATTGTGTCACAACAAATTCATTGGCCAGTGGATATAGTCATTCTTCGGGCTTATTAAGTGCATGTTTATCTTTCAGGTGAGTTTTGGCATTTCTAATTTCCTGTTTGGGGAGGGTTTTTTGGAAGCACCAATACGGGAATTGTTGTTACAGGGGATGGTTGTACGGAGCCATGGATACTTTAAGATGTAGTCGTTGACCATTTCACTAAAAAGTACCTACCCAAAGAGTTGGTGGGTACCATTAGGACATAGTTGTGGTTTAAGATCGTAAAAGGTCAAGTGGAGGTCTATTCCAACACCTTCTTATCAATTCTGGTACTGTGAAGGAGTGAAATGAAACATGTTTTCACCGTTTCACCGCAATTTTGATTCTTGTGGCGGAAATGAAATCTAAATAACACAGCTGACGGAACAAACTTAGGACTTCTTACTGGCATTCACTTGGGTTAGCTTTAGTTTTTGGGTCTGGCAAAGGAAATCTACATTTTGAACTAAAAAAGAAGAGGCTTTTCGGGATGTTAGGCAGCCATTCATCGAAAGAACCGCTAAGGTGACTTAAACTGACACACCTCTGTAGCAGTTCGGATTTAAGTCCGATAGTATATTGCTGAAAGTGAAATGACTTCTAAATCATCCGCTCAAATGCGACATAAGATGTAAAGTCTCGTCCCATCCTTACTCAAATCTTACTCAAACGAGCGGGTGTGAGAACCTGCTGCTTTTCTTAAATACTTCTCTCGGGAATAAGCCTCATCCATAATCCTTTAAAAATGTCCCCGAGTTGCCTGCAGATAGGTGGTAGATATGCACTCGAACTCTTGAAAGCTGTAGTCGCCTGGAAAAAAATCTCAAGGGAGTTCCTAACCTTATCTACTTGTCCTGCAACCAGAGGTGGATTTTAAAAAAACAATGAAGTGATGACCAAATGGTTGCCCTTTATTGTTACAGACAAACATTTATATTTGTCTGTCATAAGGGCTTTACAAAACAACTTTCTTGCTGCAAAATTTTGTTGACGAACATTCTTCTTTTCTATTTGTCACCTAAATCGATTCAGAGTGCGATTTTTGCTTGGTTAAAAAAAAGGGTTAAAATTAACCAAGTCTCTGTTGAAAAACCGCGAGTAGTCGTTGGTTAATACTACCGATATAATAGGTAAAATGAATACTGTTAAAAATAACACACTTTATCAGTCGTTATGGACCAAGTTTCTAGATAAATATCAACCAGTTGGTTAAATTCAACAGAGTTAGTTTGTTATTTACAGCCCAGAAAAATTGATAAAAGGTTATTTTTAATCGAGTTTCCTTAAACTAGTTGACTCGGCTATTTTGAATGCACTAACTCTGTAGGAGCTATATTAACAGTATCACTTGATAGTTTTTAACCGAAAGTTGGTTGATTTTAAATAAGCAATTTTTCTGCGAAACTGTATTGCAGCAGAGCCACGCACTAATCTTGAAAATTGACAAAAGTGGTTGGAGTATAAACTATTTTTATTCATTACAAGTTGCACTGGAACGAAGGCTTTTACTTTCAAGCTATTTTTGAATTAGTGTTCACAAAACGATAGCAATGACTCCGATGTGAACGATAGTCTTTCGTCATAATAACGTGCACAACTGGGTCGCACGAAACTTTCTCGATCAAGTTTGGCTGTAGTACATCCAAAGGTAGGACTCCCCTGACGACCGATGTCTGATATGGCAATATGTAGATCTGATTGCTAATAAAAATGGTTTTCTTGTAATGAATTACTGAGGCTTTTCATTTTCGTTTGAGGACTCAACCTCTTCTTGAATTTATGTACTTCCCAGAGGTGGTCCTTTCTACGTTGATCAATAGCTTGATATTCACAGAGAGGATTAGTAAAATTCGATTTACTTGATATCTTCCTCAGAAGTTCATAAGGCCATGAGACCTCTGAAGTTTAGAGCCCTGTGTCCTTCTCAGTATGACCATCTAAGGTTCGCCGCATTGATGATGTTACTGATCCTAACCACGGTGGTTGGTGGTTTTATGACCTGAGCATTATCCTATTTCGTTCATTGTAGGTACATATATGTAGCACTTTTCCTTGGTGTCACTGGTCACGAAGTTGTGTAGATTTTAGACGTCGAAATATCTGTGCTTGGGTTTATGTTTCGAAAAAAAAAAATATGTCAAAGCTATCGCTGTTTAATCATCTTTCTTGTCCTTTACTTGCCCTTCGCACACACGGAGACTTTGTTTTGACTAGTTGGGTCTGACGACCGATCTCAAATAGGTAAATAGAAATCAACATCGTGGCCGAAAATATTCTATATGTTGCTCACAACCCGCTCCAAGATATTTTCACAGAAAAGAAGCAAAACCCGCTTACAATCATCACACAATAAACAGGTACATACCAACGTTATGATCATCTCTATGAATATTTTCCATACAACAACTTTTCAATGAGATGCACAAATGATGCACATCCCCAACGAGCGTTGCAATCCATCTCACTCCACGCAGCGCCACACACACAAGTAGTATTATCATAGCCGCCAGGTACACACCGAACGTGTTATAAAGTCGACCAAACAACCAACACCTTCCAATCCTAACGACTTCGGATTTCTCGCATACCCATTAAAGACAAATAAAAAAAATCCATACGTACTTATCCCCAATTACGTTCACATACCAAATCCGTAACTACTCCGGCAATTAGCATTTTTGCATTGACAATTAGTACATTAACCCAAATACATAATTAGCCATAAATACCACTTTGTTCTCTATACAGGAATGTGCAAATACAACTTCACCGAGGCATCTCATACATGTAGGTAGGTACATATTATATATTTATGAGTGCAGTGCATCCATCGTCGTAATTTGGATGGGGAAAAGGAAAAAATGTAGATACCTATAAATAATCTACCCCTACCTTCATTCAGACCCACTGAAGTGCATACACATTGGAAAATGTTTTGCAATCCGGGAAAGGCTCTCTAAATAAAAAGATCTACTCCAGTTTAAATTGGTTGCTCATATTCTTGGACTCAAATCCACTTGCCAATCAGCTTCGATGAAGTCTATTAGTCTTTTCAAATGAATAAGGTAGGAGATGTTCGAGTGCCTACCTACCTGTGCCGACGGTTAATCGATTCCATTTGGTATGCGCCTATCGCCTGCTGACATTTTCACAAATAGCACGTTCACGTTAATAACTACCAATTATAGGAAATATTCATTTCAACAATGTGTGTGGACATGACTGCCGTTTGGCGAGGCGACTGCTGCAACTACTACTCGTATAAATTTGTAGCTTTGACATGCTCGTCTCGCCGACATAAAAGAACAGAATTGCGAGCGCGTAGTTACGAGTTTACCTACCTAATTCATATTTAATGATTGTTTGCATACGGATGATTTGTTGATGGTGCAACATGAATGATGTATGTGAATAGAAATAGATGGATGAATACGCAATTGAATATGAAAGGGGGTATCCAACCAGGGATGGGTGTGATTAGTTGACCTTCAAAGCTTGATCCGCAGTTGATCCATTTAGTGCATTATGGGAAATGTGTGCTCAACATTGCTCTCAGTGGGAACAACAATCTACAAAGACGGTTTTAAAATGGATATAGGTGCGGAAGCAGGTTTTCACTCTGAGGAATAGGAATTTTTCAGATTAGGTGTGTTCCAAGCTGAAATCTTGGCATTTGAAAAACGGTGCAGGATACACAGAAGACAGTCAGCTTGCCCGTTCAGATACAGCGGTTTTATCCTTATTGACAGTCAAGGAGCTTGAAATCGATCAGGTACTCTGGTATAGTTAAATAAATCTATTTTAGGCAGTGCTTAAATATCGCGGAGAATATTGCTGTAGTTTTATTTCTCCAATTTGACACAAATGAGGTAATCGGCGACTTGCGAAGGTACGAAGCCGAAGAAGAAATAAAATGCTTACAGCAATATTCTCCGGATGTCGCAATATGGGTCAGTCGGAGCGAAAAATGTTCGCTCAGCTCTTATTCGTTTTTTGAAAATCCCTTAGGGGAAACTATTGTCGTTTTTACTTTTCCTTCGCATTTCCCAAAATCGCATGTTTCGCTATATTTTGCTGCCGCAATTAACAAATTGCAATTTTTTCGACTCGAACAGGATATTGTTGTTTTTTTTTTTTAATTCATTTTTATTTTATCATTCTTTATACTTAAATACTAGACAAAAACGATTAAATCTAAATTAAAGCTAACATTTGTCTTAATTCTAGCTTACTGGCTTTTAGCGAGCACTCTAAACTTAACTATATGAACAGGACATTGGGCTATTGGAATCATGATCCCTAAATGATGGACATGTAGTCGCCAATGATTTAGGCAGAAAATGTGAAGAAGAGGAAGGGTTGGAGTCAACTAAAAGTCCACTTTGGCACTGACCCACTCTGCAAGACGGGGCGACGCCTATACGTACACTAGGATCCTGGTTCTTCACGGGATTCGACCAAGCCTGCCAGTATGTGCAAAATCATCAATTTTCTACTGAATTCTAGGAATATCTTTACTTCTTGCGTCTGTCGCCACTTACAATGGGCTACATTACTTATTAGTTCTTGAGCATGCCGATATAGTCGATCTGGTGACGGCTATAGAAACGAAGCAATAACCTGTAATTGGATATTAGCAGACAGTTTAGATCTAAAGGGATTCCTTGCGTGTTCAAAGACGCTACCGAAAATTTATAAGTTGCCACACAAAACTCTGAAATTTATGATTTATGTTATGCATAATCTTAAAGAAAAAACCTGTGTCCATCGAAACTTTTTAAGACTGCGTGTCCCTTAACCTCTCACCCAGTATATGAACGGAATCAAGTACAGAGTGGCTCCCGAGTAACATTAACGCCAAATTGTCGTCAGAAGTACCGCCAGGCGCCACCGATGTGCCCGCTCAACCTTTCTTAAAGAACACGTATCGCTTTTCGGACTTGCAACGCAGTTTAACTTGATGACGCCGCATTCGGATATCTACTGATGCAAGTGAATCAGTATCACGCGTAGACTATTTTCAAATAGTAGTCAATAATCTTCATTATCCTCGATTCTGAAAGAAATAAAGTCCTAACAGCCCAAAGATAAATAGGTGCGGGACTGACATTCGCGTCTAACAAAATAGGTCTCAAAAAAAAAAATAAACTAAACACTTCACAGCTGCATCCGGGCCAATGTCAGTCGACTTTTGGAGCATTTTCTAAGTTAATTGAAGTATGGAAAATAATGCTAATGGGGTTATTATGCTGCGTGAGAGCGCCTTGTAAAGTCGCCAACAGTTGCCTCTACCAACCTCTGACTCTACACGTCTCCTTATTGGAGCAAACGTTTGAGGAATCACTCAAAATCATTGATAAATCAGTTTTAACTCTTTCATAAATAAGAGTGAAGATAGTTTCCAGCTCCTGCTAACCAAGTTTCCTAAACCCTTTTTATTTAAAATTCAATTAAAAAAAAAAAAAAAACTCATTCGTGCAGTTATACCATATTCACACCGTGCAGAACACCCGAAAACTTCATCGAAAACAGAAGTTTTCCCATAGATATTTCAGTTTCCGAAACGAGTCGTTTAAGGTTGTAACACAAGACACCGAAAACGACTTCCAATTGTTGGGTAGTTGAAACAATCACACCTCTTGCAATATTCAACAAATTCAGCAGAATAGCCGACCGAACAACTGTCACAACTCACAACTTTAAATCACTTTCCACACTCAACTGATGCGCTTGTATTATTCTTAAATGCTCTGAATTAATTTTATTTTAAATTAATGCGATCGAAATTTGCTACCAAAATAGTTTGCACAGAAGTTCACGACTAGTGCCTCACAGCTGATTGAAGCGGCAAACGAAAACTAGTTGGTGTTCGGTGTGAGTGCATCGACGAGTTTTCGACGAAGACACGGCTTTCGGTGCGGTGTGAATAGGGTATTACCTATCCACGCAACTGCATTCGTGTGACCCCAAACTAACAATGTTTGCCATTCTATTGGCAGCTTAAAAAAGGAGTCACATATTATACTTAAAGGCCTGGCAACAGAATGCAAATCGATTTTTCAAAGAACACGCACGCTGCTGACGGTTTTTTTTACAAACGCTTTGCTCGCCGTCTCCACTTAGGCACGTTCTCGCTTTAAGGACCACTTTTATGGACACTTAAAATAAAAATACATTATGTTCTCCATTGCGAGCGGGTGTATTGTAAACTGCAATCAGTCGAGCCCAGTCATCGTATATAAATTTACATTGTGACCTTTTCTTCGATCGTAAAATCATCCAATCAGATATCCTGGCTGAATGACGCACACAAGCAGAGAAACCTTTACGCAAATTAACGCAACGTAAAGTAACGTAATCGGAGCAAGTTGCTAAGCTTATTGTTGTATTTTAAAAAGACGGAATAATGGTTGGACGCAAATGTATTTATTGAATTTCGCTGAGATAGTAGTGGAAAAGTGAGATCCGGCAATTAGCTGTGGACTTTTGAACTGTTTGACACCGCAGATTGGAGTTATAACTGCTGCAGATATCCGAAGGGAAAAATGGCGCAGTAGCTCAGGGGTAAGTGCGTTTGAATTCGTCTACACTGCGCCATCTCTCGAGAACGTCTGAAAAACATCCGACAGTAAAACTGTCAATTTAGCCGTTCGAACTTGGCACAAGTTGTAGCTTTCCGTTCGGCACAAAAGTTAAAACTCACAAAACAGCGAATGGTTGTGAGAATCTAGCTGAGGCCTAGGGTACCCGAACTTGATCACAATTTATATTTGCCAAGCTATCTAAACAAATATAAAAAACAATAATATTAATTAACCAAGATGTCCAGGCCATCTGTACCATGCGAAATGGAAGGCAAAAGACATGACAAGATGTGTGTCAATGGGCACTTTATATGAGTATGCGGAGCTACTATGTGACTCTTCACCGCCGGCGGCATGGACTTTGATGTTCGCCGCGCGTAATTAGTTAAACATAATGGACCAGTACCATCAGCATCCAGCTATCACTTATGCGCCACTGTACCTAGCAGATGTTTAATTTATAACTTGATTGGTATTATGCCGGCTAAGGTCTATGGACATGTCACATGCCAACGTTCGTGCGATCGAATGTGACCTGTTGACATACATTCCAAAGAGTGAGCATTTCGCAAAAAAATGAGAAGAATCATCCCCACCGCCGGTCGTTATGGATGACCATAGTGTTGGTGCTGGCAATAAAAAACAACTGTCGCCCATTTGGGCCAGCTGAAACAGAAAAGAATTATCTTTTCCTTACGTATTTAGCCAACCTTATCATGAAATATCTCAATTAAACCATCTGAAGGGAGCAAGCCCAATTACAAAGCCTGATCCCAAAATTAAATACTTAACTTCATAACGTCGGTGCGTAAAATTCTCAAGGAATCCTTAATTTGTTTGCCTAAAACGACGGCATCACTCACTTAATTGCAAGGAGTATCGTGTAATTGCTGCAGATTCTTGTAGGTGTATACCTATACCTTTTGTGCTTCAATTAAGTTTGGCCTGGCGTATCGGACTAGCTAGCTATACGTGCAACTATAGAATTTTAAATTACAATCCATTTTCTGCACACCCAGCAACACACACAGAAACACAAATGCGCACTCGCCACTTTACATCTAATTGAGGTATTAGCATCACAGACATAGTGTGCCAGTGAGCCAGTCTACCGGTGTGTGCCACCCAAAAATTCTATCGGCAACGCACGTGTACATATTTAGAAGGATGTCTGATGGGATATGTGTTTTAAAGGAGACAACAGCCAAAAGGCCAACACTGTTGGTGAACCTTTTTTCGGTGCGCTATCCTGCGAGCTCTTAAATGAAGATTATTTGATGTACACAATTTACAATTAGGATACATTCCGTGTTTACATGTTTTAAAGGTCAGGTTGATAGGTAAAAGCTAGATGGCAGGTTATATAGCAGCTGGCACTATACCACGGCGTGACACCGACCGGCATCTGGTATTCTGGTTTAGGGTGGATATTTACGCGTAGAATTTAATTAGAGAAACCGTGTTTAGTTTTATACGTGCTTTTGGAATATATAGGTATTATACACATTAGCATACGTTCGCCAAATTCATGTTGGTATAATGTTCGTACGAGGTTTACAGTTGAAGGGACTATGAGCTTAGGAGGGCTTAAAATTTAGTGGTTCTCTGATGACAGAGAACATTAGCGATGTAGATGCGGGACTTGTTTCTGTATCGCAGGGTTACTGAGGAGTGCTTTCGTCAACAAAATTAAGCAGATGAATCCAGAACTTCTCAGAAGGCAAGCGTCTTGACATTATGTGCATTGCAATCAATCCGTACTTAACTGACGTACGCATATACTCGTAATTAACAAACGTTGTAAAATAAGGCATCCTCCCAATTAAGGTGCTTTGCTTTTGCGTGAGAATAAGTGGTCAACAATTTGTTGGTGGAGCATGGATACTTATGTTGGTTTGGCAAACTTTAATTCATAGTTATCGTGTTGTAAGCTTTGAAAATGTGTAGTTGTTGCAGAAGCCCGCAGTCCGCTTGCAAAAAAGTAAAACCTAAAGGCCACCTGAAAGATGTTACCGGTGCTCATGCCTGAGGATTCAAGTCATCACGGGTCACTCTAAATAGCTCTGAGTGGAAAAGTGTTTTCTACGTGATATTATACATATTTAGACTACGATACTGGACCCGTTACTAAATGAGTTGCAACCCTTTTGAAAAGGGGCTTCGATAGACACGGCCAAGGATCTTTAAATAGAACACAAGACAAACCAGCTCCAATGCAGGTTTGTTACACAAAAGTTGGCTTGCTTTTTAGTTTTTGGTGCGGAATCGCACCCCAAAATCAAATTACTTTATTTCATAAATGATAATAACAAACATAGACTCCGACATTATAACCCTTTGGCACGCACATGCTGGAAAATTCGAGTTAAAGGATTGACTCACACACATGAGTTAACGCCTTGCTTCGCATGACCTCCAATAATGTATATATCAAATAAACCCCCCACCCCTGACATTGACATCAATTTTCCGTGTTGTTCGTGTTCAATTATGATGATATCAATTTGTGGCTGGCAGGTGGATTGGGGTATAGCAGCCACTATCAAATCGTTTTTATCTACAACAAAGTTAATTGTGTTGCATGATTTTATTATAACTTAAAAAAAAAGCGAAAAAACGGAAACTTCATTTGGTAGGTGTGCGGCGATAGCTTTTTTGGATTATAGCAAAACGTTTTATGCATTGTGAACAGAGGATGATTTATTATTATACTATGTTAAAAAAGACAGTTCGAATAGGTGGGACAAAGTAGAATGTTCTTCAACTTTTAGTAAATGAAGTCACTTTCCCAAAGTGTGTCTAAAAATTTCAATATTTACAGGCAAAGGTCAAACTACAAGTGAAAAGTAAATACTACATAATTGACTTGGCATCATGGGGTTGAATGTTTTGTATCGCCCTCTAGCTAATTGTAACTAAATTAATATGTATTTTGTGACTAAACACACAGTTTTTATTGGATCTGTAAGCTGCTATGTTACTTTGTTGTTCTGAGTACAAATTTAAACATACGTGCATCAATACTTACATGAAAAACGTAGTTCAATATTTCAAAATATTGTTTGTTTTTAAACACCTGTAACTGCCAAACCAGTGTAAAATTTCGAGATCTGTCGGCGCTAATGGTGTTTTGGATACTACCTTTTAGCTGAGCTAGTGATCTCAGATCATTTTATGAAAATTTTCCCAAACACCTCTGGGAATTATTTAAATAAAATGTAACTGAGATGTTTTTTTAAAACCTACTCCGACGCGTTTGAAGAGGATATGCATTCAGTGTCTATTCAATCGCTCCAGTAATATTTTATCAGTCAGAGAAACAAAATGTAATTTTTTGCACTTTTGCTCGATCTCTGGGTAGAGGCCTCTTAAAGATCATATTGTAATGGATAAGTCAGTAGATGTTAGAAGATGTATACAAATATAGTAAGTTGAAATTGGTGGGGGCCTACGCCACTGGAAGTTGAATGTCTCGACGGAATGTCTGAACTAAGCATGGTTTTGGATGCGTCGGAATGAAAATTGAAATAAAGTATATATCTATAAAAAAAATCGCCATTCCGTGAAGCTGATTAGTAATAGCGAATTGCTTACAGAGGAAACTGGATATTGCAGCTAAACCCTAGAGTTGTAGGAATTAAACTTTTAATACACTGCAAGAGAATTATTTTCTAAACAAAGATATTGCGTTTCATGAATATAGAAAATATTTCTTATTGGCGAAAAATGTCATGATACTTAAACGAATAAATATGAAATATGTATAATCTGAAATCAAGAAGTAATAACTCACAACCAATCCATTTGTGTGGTTTTTATTTTTGGGACGAATGAAAGGGATTTAAAGGGTGATTTTTTAGCTGGTTTGGTTTTGGCAACACTGGTTTTGACAGCTGACGTGTGTTTAGTACCTTGTGTCACTGTCAAACAGCTTCAGTTTGGTTTGCAATTTAACCATGGATCGTCTTACAAATGAACAACGCTTGCAAATTATTGAATTTTACTATCAAAATTCGTGCTCGGTTCGAAATGTTCATCGTGCGCTGCTTCCATTTTATGATCGGCATTCTCGACCTTCTGAGCAGTCTATTCGGAAGATTGTGACCAAATTTCGCACCAAATTTACTTTGTTGGACATTAAACCACCAACACGTTTACGTACTGTGCGTAGTGAAGAAAATATTGCGGCCGTATCAGCTAGTGTGACAGAAGACCGCGAAATGTCGATTCGGCGCCGTTCCCAGCAGTTAGGCCTTTGTTACAGCACTACGTGGAAAATTTTGCGGAAGGATTTGGGCGTAAAGCCTTTTAAGATACAGCTGGTGCAAGAACTAAAGCCAGCCGACCTACCACAACGCCGAATTTTTGGTGAATGGGCTCTTGGAAAGCTGGCCGAGGATCCGCTTTTTTATCGAAAAATTGTGTTCAGCGATGAGGCTCATTTTTGGTTGAATGGGTACGTAAATAAGCAAAATTGCCGCATTTGGAGTGAAGATCAGCCAGAAGCATTGCAACAGCTACCAATGCATCCCGAAAAAGCCACTGTTTGGTGCGTTTTATGGGCCGGCGGCATTATTGGGCCATATTTCTTCAAAGATGATGCGAATCGCAGCGTTATTGTCAATGGTGAACGCTACCGAGCGATGATAACAAACTTTTTTTTGCCCGAAATGGAAGTTCTTGACTTGCATGATATGTGGTTTCAACAAGACGGTGCCACATGCCACCGGTGAACTGGTGAACAGTTAATTTCACGTTTCGGGCCGGTCAATTGGCCGCCTAGATCGTGCGATTTGACACCATTAGATTATTTTTTGTGGGGGTATGCCAAGGCTAATGTGTATAGGGACAAGCCCGCTTCGATTGACGCACTGGAAGCCAACATCCATGCATTCATTCGTGAGATACCGGCCGATATGTGTGAAAGAGTATCTCAAAATTGGACTCAGCTGATGGGCTACCTGAGACGCAGCCGCGGTCAACATTTGCATGAAATTATCTTTAAACATTAAATTGCAAGGTTCAAACTATCGATTCAAATAAATATTTCATTCATTTTTTCGAATTTTTTGTGTTTTTTTTTAAAAAAAAGTTCTAAACCTCTTAAAAAGATCACCCGTTACAACTGTCAATGAATTTAGTATTCATATTTACAGCCGTACTCGATTTATATTTACTAAAAACATGAACCAAGGTCTTATTGTCTGGTTCGAAGGAGTTGCTCATTTTTTTGTGTTGCATCGATTTTGCATATGCATAGCATAAGCAGTCAGTCCACATCTTACTGAGTAATTCCAAGTGTAAAGTCTGGTAAAAGTATGTAGAGAAAAGTGTCGTCTATAATTTTGGTAAGTAATTTTATTTGAATATTATAATAATTGATTTGCGATACAGTGTAAATGCTATAATTGTCTTATTTCATTTACTTCTCTATGACAAGGTTATAAGAAGCCAATCGTTGCAAGAAGGCGTTTTTCCTTTACTTGGATATGTCACAGTCACTATTTAGGTATATATTTATTTTATTTTTTAACATTGATCTACTTTTTATTTATGTTCTTAAACTTACACCTACATAGCTCTAAGTTGAAGACATCGAAAACTTGGAAGTTCAAAATTAAATTTTTACAAACATGACTCAAGGTAATATATAAATTAAAATAATTAAAATTGTGTAAATAACTTGTTTTTCTAAATAAAAAAAAATCATAAGAAAGTAAGTCGTTTAAATTTATTTACATTTAGTTCTAAGTCTTTATTGACTGAAGAAAATGATTTCTGCGAAAACCCAAAGAAGTGCTTGATATCAGAAAATTAACTCAATACAAATGTTTCCAGAACATTTTTATTCGCATAAATTATTCTAAATAACAATTGCACGATTTAAGCAAAAAGTTGTTGAAATAAAAAAAATAAATAAACTTCTTCCGTATTCAACATAATCTATTCCTTGATCAAGAATAATTATTCTTGATTACAGAAATAAGTTATTGATTTAAGAAAATTGTTTCCGATTTCACATATGTCAAAAAACTTATGAAGGATTTATTAAAAAAATCTCTTTGTAGGAAAACACCTTATAAGACCATTTTCTTCTTAAACCAAGAAAAACTCTCTAATTTCAGTATTTTTTCTCGTTCCTGACTCATGAAATAAGGATGTTCAAAATAAGAAATAATTGCCTTGGAACACAAACGTACTTTAATTTCTGGTTTCTTAAGAACTACTACTTCCAGTTTAGAGAATACTTTTTCCTTGAACTGACTCTTTAGTTTACTGACTTCCAGTTGTATTAATACCTGCAAGGTTTTTCCATAAACTATATGCACTCATTAAATCGGCATTATGCCACATTTTGCGGTCCTTAACTCTTCCCCTTTGAATTGAATAAACTACTCAAATTGATACAAGATAAATCCATTTGGATGTGCAAGTCATCTGCGTATGCGCTCTGAAGCAACGACTTCTACCATGTCACCCACACGAAAAGTGATTTCGAAATCATACCCACCTCATGAAATTTAAAAGCGACCATCACCGGTGAAAATCCTTTGCTGTCGTCATGAATTAATGGTATATATAATGGAATAAGAGGTTCAGCAACTGATCGCACACCGACTCTGATGTCTGATGTCTGATGCGTGATCTCATATTTCCTCATTTAAATTAGCAGGCGAACGCCTCTCACATTTACGATGTTATCGGTTAGACGGATGGACGATTTAGTGCGTTATTGCGTATAATAATATTTGAGCAGTCTCATAAAAGCTTCGATTCAGGTCGGACGTGTACACAGCAAACTAACAAGTATTTATGCTCATTTCATCTGATTTACGATACATTCAATGAACACCTACAATCCTACATGTAGGCTTTGGTTGCTGCTGATCAAAGTCTTAAACACGTTGACTGCGATGACAGTGCAGATAGTTTTGCCCACTCGCAGCGAAGCTTAGGGGAATTATGTGTTTTTATTGTAACACGCATGTCTACTCATGTTCGTTGTTAATTTTATTAAATGACCCAGAGAGCGTAGGTGTATCAATTACTGAGGGATCAGTTTTATTTCCTAATATGCAAATGGAAAACGTGGTTATTGACTTACAGCAACGAATAAAGGTATTGGGCATGATTGGTTCCTAAGGCTTATGTTGGCGAACTAAGCCTTGAATGCTGAAGTCATCTCGCCTAAGTCTACCGCTTATGACAAGTCCACGAGAGGTCTCTACGCGAATATCGCCATATTATGTCACAGTTTTCACTAAAACTTTTTTGTCCTTCCGGTAGGACATTGATTTCCACCCTTTGGTGGGGATTTATCTACTTTAGGTATAATGCAAGAAATCCGTCCATTGCCGAGGATTATAGTTGTATCTGAAGTAGGTATTAGGTGTAGGTTCCTGGACACTAGTATCCTTCCTTGGGACATGAGCTCTACCGATTGCCCAATAGAGGTCCATGCGTTAGCAACTCTTTTCTAGTAACCTATGTTAGTAGGCAGTTTATATCTCTAAAGAGCTGGGATCAAAAATCAAAGCAGCCCAAAAAAGGTGCAACTAGAACCGCATACGATTTTTCGAAATCCAAATCCGTTCGCTATATGCGACCTACAATCAGAGGAAGTACAATAGCTAGTAAACGGTCCTGCTTCCTCAATTGACAGCTGTCACCATTGGTTTGGTTACCCCATTCTTCTGTCTAGGTACCTTGGCTTCACCAACTCAGAGGTGCAAGTCGGGGTTGATCCTGCAAGGGTACCTAAATTAAGAAATTTTTCTACTTAGTATGCAGCTGGATTTTTGCATAAATGAATCCTATGCTCTAACAACCTCAAGTTGATTGACGATATTCAAAGGTATTACATAGAATGGAAATGTTAACACACAGTGCCGCTCTCAAGCTTCAAACCATTCAAAGTTTCATACCTTGGGGCAAGATGACCCAAGATTAATGCGCTAAGCTCCCCTTCTTCCTGTCCATTAATTTCGCTTTCCGACAATCTCCGTTGGCTCCGATCCATTCCATAGTTGTTGTTTCTGAATTTTCTCTTTCGATTCGTATTTTGTGTTGTTTTTTTATCTGACTACCGCTGGTTATCATCTTGAAAACATCCAGTACCACGCTACGCACAAGACAATAGAATGTCAACCACAAGACGGTCTTGTACTCTATGTCGGTTTCTATTTCTTTTTCGTCCTCACGGAGAATAACATTCCAGCAGTCGTCCTTTTAATGTAGGTGAATACTTTTTTATTTTAAGGATTTTCAGCGCTATGGATTTGTTTTTTTTTTCTATCTGTCTGTCTGTCTCTTCCCTCGTTCAGTCAGTCACCGTGTCGTGGTTGGTGGTGTGCTCTCTGCATGTACCTGTGGGTTTCCTTTATCTTTATTCCCATAATTGATTCTATGCGGAGACCTCACGATTTCCCAAGTTGTAGATACTGGTTTTTGTTACCTGAAAAAAAAAATAAAATACGAAAGCGCTATCGGAAGAAAAAGGACCCGACCAGAAATTAAAATGAAACGTGAATCAACATTGGACGTGGCGCATTTGAAGTTTTTAATTTAAATAATGTGACTTTTTATTTATGTTGAGTGCAGCAAAACGTTCTGGTTGATTCCGGTGGAAATTTATAACCGCTTCGCACGTCGGTCCGTGAAATATTGTGCAATCAAGAGTGTTCGGGTGGAATGAAATGCTGCGTGGAAATTGTTTGTCCATGGGAGTTGAACGAATAGTGGAAACAATTTGAAATTAATTCACATTTGATGAAGCCTTGGGTTACTATTCCCTGCAGTTGTGGTTGTGTGGAACTTTGTTCCCGGAAGCAGTGCGAAAGTTGCCTACACGTATAATACCTGATGATTTAAAAAGGAAAAATCGGCAGCGCTCGTGGTTAATCTACGAGTATGTATGGGATGTCAGCAGTCCTTTTGAATTTAATTTAATAGACTGAATATAACGGTGATGAGATTTAACTTTCGTGTCGCTAGAAATGTTGGTTTCAAAGATGCAGAAAGCCTCCGTGTTGATGAGACCTAAGGCAAATCGAGCAGAAGCAGTGCTGGGTTGATTTTGTGCCAACTACATTATATAGGTAGGTATATGGGGAATCGATTTTGAGAGGCAGACTCCGGACTAAACACAACCTATAACGCATGGTACATTGTTAAAATCCTTTTGACGAAAACGAGAAGAACATTTGTGAGAAAATAATGATCGGCTTCAACATACTGGCTGGTAGAGATCGGGTTATTGCTATGATGGTAATCATTTCAAGTATGGTACAAGGCCACTAAACTCGAACCAATTTGACAAAATTTCCGCTTTTTCAACATTTTTCCGGACGTCCAAAACAAATAGAGAACAGATACGGACATTACTTGAGTTTATTTTCATATGAAGGCCCACCCTATCGAAAAACGTCGCAACGAGGCGGCAGGACTTAGTGAAATACCAAAAACATTCGTATACATAAAGTTTGTTTCCAAAATTGAAAATAAAATTCACCAACTATATGTAAAAATGACTAAAATAATATAAGTCCGAAATATTTGTAAACACAAAACAATCGATTTATTTAAATAAACAACTTTGAGTCAAATGAAGGAAATCGTTTGTACATTCAGTGATTTTGTATGAGTACTCGTTATCAGTGCGTTTAATTAAACTCATAAATGCACCATTTACATCAGACGAAAAGAAAAGCGATTTAGTGACCAAATTTGGTAACAAATGACCAATGTGGCAACCGTTGACACCGTTGACGTTGACCGTCAGCTCCCTAAATTTTGATGCCCTAAATACCTTAAGTGCAAAACAGAAATAAAGCATCAATATTGTGGAAATATCGGGAATCTGACGAAAAAACATTCTAACTAATTGCAACACACTAAATGTCCATAAAAAAAGATATTTCCCTTACAGCAAAAAATGTCTAGTACCAAGCGATAATCATTATTAATGTTAATGCGATTTTTATTGAATGTGAATTTCGTGCCGAATAATAGAAATTTTAATTTTTTTTTTATTTAAAATATAGATTTTTTCATAAACAAATCGAGGGAATTTCATTTCGGCGAAAAGAGAAAAATGCCCAAGCGAAAATTAAAGAGAGAGTGCTTAAAACACTGACTGAGAGTAGGGTGTTTGGTGAGTTTCTACAAGCTGATGGATGCATTCTCACGAAAGCATGTATTTTGCGAAATGGTAAGTAGCTAACGTAATCAACATATAAATAAGGGAATAAACTGAAAAAAATATTCATTCGTGGAAACATTTTGTTCCTTTAATTATTGTGTCTGTTTTCGTTTGTTGTTTTACGTTTTCAAATTAACGTAATTAGTCGTGTTTTTTTTAGCTTCGATCCCAGCAAAGCAAAGTAAAGTAATATTTTCAGCAAAGTTAAATACACTGATTACATGTAACGTGAACATAATGGGCGGCGTCGCTGCAGCTTGTAGTAGCGACTGTAATACATATTGGGCAACTTGTTACCGCAATTATGTCACAAAATCAATCGAAATAATTTTCGGTTATATGTTCAGTGGCGATAATCTTACAATTTAGAAGTCGGGGCGGTTATAAGTACATACTTTGAAAAAATGCAGGTGGAAGATTGCGATGCTGAAAAACTAATAGAATTGGTAAAGGAAAAAGAGATTTTATATCCAAACTATATACGCGTTGACGAGTGGCTGAATTTAACAAAAAAGTTATTTCTGCAAATTTGATGAAGAAAATCAAACAAAATAATTATTTAAATTTGACATATCACGCTACTTCATTGCATGCACTTTTTGTGTGTGCAGCGCCGCATACCGCTACTACAGCGGCCCCATTGTGCTTAGGCAACGAAAATGAATTTATTTTCTTTAAACTGAACGGGAAAGAACCGAAACTAAAATATGTAGCTGTCAGTAAGATTCCAAATATTTTTTTGTAGATACTGATTTTATTTGATTTTTGCAAATGATCCCTACAGTTCATCGGTTTCAATTGTCTACAACCATAATGTAAACATCATGTACTGTATGGATTACCTAGGTAAAATAAAAGAAGTCCTTGTAATATTCCTTTTAATGAAATATAAATTGGTACTAAATTCACCACACCATACCCACTGTTTTCTTAACACATGCCGATAACGGCCAATTACTTCAATTATTTGAATTTTTCCAATGTCACCACAGAATGAACTGTCAGTCTTCTGACAGGTTACTATGTGCAAGTGTATGTGTGCGTCTAATTTACTTAAACATGGCATACATACTCTCCCACATAGTAACACGGAAAACAGCTTATAGGCAAACTCTCTTAAGTGGGCGGAGCTGACGGTCTATTTAACCTTCGCTAAATAAAAACTCCTTATCCTGACAGCGAACACCCCGGTGTAGAAATTGTCTTTCATTAATTGAACTATTTCAAAAATGTTTAAGCACACACAAAATATTATGTTTTTGAATCTGGATCCGAGCTACTAAGTTTCGCAGTATTTAATTTTTGTATACTGTCAATTTCTCGCTGAAAGTCACCTACAATAGCGGGTGCCAATAAATAAAAACTATTTGACGTTGTGAACCAGCCTATCAGTTATTGTATTTCATCGGATCGCCAATATTTTTTTAATGTTATCTTTTAGTTAGTTATTTATAAGTTTTTGATTTTCTTCAAGTAACAAAGTAAGCAAGTTCCTGCTATCGTCCATAAGTGGAATAGTCAATCAAATAACAATTCCTACCGTCAAGATTTCTTTTGGTTGTTTTTGGAGTACCGGATTGTTCTGGAAAAGTGTTTGCATAAATAACATATTCGTTCATTGCTTTTGTTCAAAATGGAAAATGAAGAAATACAATTTTTCCTTTTATTATTGATTACCTATTTCCCTTCTTGTGTTAATTTTTGTTTCGGCTTAAAATTCTACCTACTAAAAATATTTTCCATTTAGTTATAATGTAAATAAATACGAACTCATAAAATGAAAACGCGAAAGAATAAGTGTTCATTCTTTTATAACATTTAACAGTATTTACTACAGAAACAAGTGATTCCAATACAAACAACACACAAGGTTCTACTTGTGCGTGCATATCGTACATATTATCCTTGGATTTAACAATCTTTGAAGACGAATTCTACCACACAACTTCGAGTAAATGTAAACCTACAGCCATAGCTGTATACAGTCAATGTGGTCGAAAATAAACTAAAAATTTCGAAATTCCTGCAAAATTAAATATCAAAAAATTTTCATATTATCTTTTTCCGGAAGTAAAGATTAATTTAATAACTGAGATAAAACGTTTATGCGGTTGACACGCTAAACTAAACACGAGAAGTTGTCCCTCCAGGCAATTTTTCTTTTGACTGTAGTAAGACAAATATCACATCAGCTTGTCGACACATCATTTCAAATTAATTCTGCATCAACAAGGAACATTTCCATTTGAATAAAATTGTTGCAGAAACAACAACGACGATTCTTTTGAACCTTAAATGGCCCCTGATGCTGCCGCCCGTCCATTACAGTTTTTTAAAACAAATCCAGTTCCTAAATAAAGAAATATCTCAGTTCCACGTGAGCACAGTGCCACATGTTTTAGGAAACGGGACCACAGCATCCCTACAATGGAAAGTATTTTAAAATTCGGCACCAGAAAAACCAAACAGTAGGTATCTAAACGAAAATATGTATATCAGACCCAGGGCAAAGTTCAAGGATACAAAGAACAAACAAAAAAACTGACACTGTCCTCTGTCATTCATTTGTTACCTGTTTTCCGACGAAGTCATAATAGAATTCCGAATAAAAGAATGTATTCAATTCGGGCGAAAAAATGTACAAAAGGTTAACATCCCTCAGCGATTAGGAAAATTTAATTGCGGTATTCACCGACCAACCTTAAACCAAAAGCATTTTTCTAGTTATTAAAGGCTGTTAGTGCAGATTTGGGGCCTTAGTAAGGCTTATGAAGGAACTATCCTTAATGATTATCAGTTTATGCCTCGAAAACTGTAAACCCATTGTGTATTTAAAGCACGACATTTTGCAATGCAACCGTAAAAACCAGAGTCAATTTCGGGCAGTAGCTTTTGAATCTATCCCGGACAAACACCTTACAGCCGGAGAAAGTTTCTGTTTTTTTACACCTCGGATGACAGCAAAAATACCTGAGTGGTAGGCTTCGAGTTTTTTTATGTCTCATCTATCCAACTAACAAATTAATTTCACCAATAGGCCACGTATAACATTTATGAGCCCGAATTCCCGTTGCATAGCTGTAGTTAGTAGAAGTTCTCTTCAAAATTTGACTGTGAGGTTTGTCCCGGTGATCCTTCTCCCATCGTCTCTTCTCTAAGTGCGCACATAAAATTTACAACCATACGTCTTGTTGATTAAGTTTAACAAATAAATTATCAATATAATGGACCCTGAGATTCAGATTCTGAATCAGTTCCAGAGTAATGGGTTGCTCTTCCAGATACGAGTCTTGGTAACTACCTATATAATACGAAAATCGATTACTGCCCCAATGTAGGTGATATTTTAAACGACATTATCTGGCAGTTATCCTTTCACTGGTATACCTTTTGCAGCTGTTATCATCACCTCACATATACAGAAGCTAGATGCTCCCAGTGTGTAATATATCAAATGGCAAGAAATCCGGTGTCCTGGATGCAAACGTCTTTCCTGTCTGAATGACCGTCGTCGTCGTTGTCGGCGTCGTAGTCAGATAGCAGTCCATTTGCCAGGGAATGCTAGCAAGAGTTCTTTGATAGTTTCATTGCGTTGCAGTGCTCCTCCTGCTCGTCGGTATGTACATATATGAGTGTACGGTAGTTTGGTGAATTTAGATTTATTGCGATGAATTCGGTTTTTCTCGCCGCCTTTCGAACGGCTGGCTATCACCCGAAAAGAAGAACGATGAGCTAACGCATTTTTGTGATTTGTGCAATGTGCTGAATGTAAGAGCCGTCGTGTTGGCTTGGTGCCCCTTCTTGTTCCCTAATGAAGTTTCATAGAGATTTACGATCTCGATGTTCCATTGTGAAGTCTAAAGATGTTGTTAAGTCGTGCCATGGAGGAGCAAACTGTTTTGCTTTTCATCGGAATGAGTTTTATTGGAATGTATTGAGCGGAGGGGCGGTTCTCTGATTTAGTTCAGTTTTAATACTGTTTACGTTGTGGTTGTAGGTGTCGACTTTAATAGGCGAAAGAGTGCTTGTACGGAGGTAGATCCTGACGGTAAGGTGCAATAACGTAAGTGTTTTTGGTTGGGAGATGTGCGACCATCAGGTTGAAGAAAAGGGAGGCATGCCTGCTTTGAAATACTGGTTGAAAATTATCTATCAACCCGGTCAACTGCGGACTGTCCAGGGTCCTGGCCTACTCAATGCTGAAATGTACTTCTTCACCAACAGGATGTTGAGGAATCAGGCTGATGATGGCGTGAAGTATGAACACTTTTAAACTGAAGTCTCACAAGGTTCGATCCTTGAACCACTTCCTTGGAAGGAATAAAGAACACCTCGCTTTGGTCATGATTATGATACCGCCCTTGATATTGTTGCCACGCACATCCACGAGAAGGAGAACGCTATGGATGATACAATTGCCAGAAACAAAAAGAGCTATCTAACCACAACAGGCGTCCTAATTATACGGCCGAAAAAATATTGATTATGAGTGTTTCCCGATAGGTACATTGCATGATAGTATTGGTACACCGCCGGTTGGACTTCAAGACCAAATTCAGTAAGTTTGAAGGTGTCCCTGAAGTAAATCATAAATTCATTGCACATATTGTGCTGCATATCGGTTGGCATGGACTCGCCAAAACGATCCTGGCGCCATCTGCAAATAAGGAAAGAAGAACGAAGCTCTCGGGAGCATGTAGGCTCTGTCAAGTGAGTAAAATCTGGCCACATATGCCCTAGATGGTGAAGAGGAAGCCTATATAAGTCTTTCCTGCCATCGAAGGGGCTTCGATGCCTTCTATGAAAAGTTCTTGCCACCAAGAAATGATAGGAATGCGTTTCAAAGTCAAGTCTTAAGGGAAGCTGAGTGTTTTTCCAGCAACTGTATTTAAGCATGCCATACCTGCCTCCATTTACGACCCTTAATACGGGTGGGGGCTGCCTCATCTCGATTCCATTACCTATATGAAGTGGATGTTACAGCCCAGCAAAGGGTGAGGAGCTTTTCGAATTCAAAGTCATTTACTTCACTGAACATCCTTGGGTTCTATTAGACTGATATTCAGCTCTCATTAAAAACAGCTTTCGCTAAAATGTAAGCAAACGATGGTCGACTCAAGAACGCCTGCTCAATGGACTAATTATCTTCATGTTTATTTATAGAGCCTTCGAAATAGCTGCAGGAGCCCAAGTTCCTCACGATTTAATACAATGCAATAAAGGATTGGTCATGGTCAGTCTGTTATTTTAAAATTCCGCTGTTCCCTCCATTCGATGTTACGACATTGAAAACAAAACCAGTACTGAGGTTTCCGCTGTTTACCAGAAACTGATCGCATTACCGAATAAATAAATTGGTTTCACAAAGGAAGGACAACCCACTCTATAACCAACTCACAATGCAAGGGAGTCAGGTACCAACCTATGGTACCTATGCACACATGTCGCTGTCGGTTGCAGTGCACTATAGTTCCATTTAATTAACGCTTCCGCCCGCCACTGTGCTATCAAAACTATTTACATACACCACCTGCAAATTCGAATATAAAATGTCATCACTAATTACTTCTAAACAAAATCCACACCACGGCACAGCCATCGATAGCGCATCCACGACTCGCTACTGCAACACAACAATGTACGTGTACAGATATATTTGAAAAACAGCTTACATCTTAATGCAGCCGGGATTAAAAGAGCTTTAAATGAATATTACCGCCCACTTGGTGTTACATCGTTAGGGCATTAAGTGCAACCTCAATGGCCGTACATCCGGACACTGCATATTGTATATAATATGTGTGTATGAGCCCCTGACCAATGCAATGCGACAAACGCTGGGCCGTGTCGCAAATAATGAAGGATTCCGTGGAGTGAACTGCTGGGTCTGCAGGTGACGCTAAAAACCTAAACATACGTTAATGGATATTAAAACCGCATGCATAATTGTATTCTGGCGGATCTGTATTAATTATTCACACCATAGATTCGCACACCCTCGTATATGCCGGGGATATGCAGATTTTAGACGAAACAGATGTGCAGAATGTAATTTCGCAGGCTTACAATATTGTTGGTGACGCTCTTCAGATAATAATATTTTCAGAGTAATCCAATTTTTGGTAATCTGGTTTGGTGGCGCGCGTGTCGCTAATCGCATTTTGTGGCGCGGCAAAAATATATGATAACTTAGCCTTAATTGAAAAGTACGTGGACTGTGGACGCGTATATGTGGGGCCTTAGGTACATATATTTAAGAGTTAATGTGCTTGAATTTGGAATTTACCTATAATTGCATGCAGTTATAGCTTGAGCTAAGCAAAGATGATCTAAGGATCCTAACAGGTTATCTTACTGGTCATTGGCCACTAAGATACCATCTCAAAAAAATGGGACTTTCCGACGATGACTCCTGTCGACTCTGCGGAGAAGATGAGGAGACAACGGAACATATACTCTGCGAATGCCCTGCTGTGGCAAGGGGCAGAGATATCCACATGCAAGGGGCGTCTTTAAGTCCTGCTGATATAGGAAACATGGAACCAAGAAGGGTATTGAGGTTTATAAAGAGCCTCAACAGCTCCCTGGGTTAAACAACAGGGGCCAACACAATAGATCTCTTCTGGTCGCAGTGTATGGGGCCCAATTCTTACAATACAATACAATGCAGTTTGAGGAACCCGATAAGTTGTTGATTTTTCATGTGCAAAAGCGACTCTACTCATCGAAGAAAGGAGTCAATTTTTCAACATTGCGTCATTTCTAGACACTTTTCAGGAGCGCAGGTTAATGGTTTGCCTTTCAGGTGTGGGAAGACGACTCATGCGTTTTTTACTGATCCATAACACAGCAATATATGACATACTCGTATAGAACAGGGTGCGGTGCATCCGACAGTAACATTAATTCAATTTTGACATAAGTCGACTTATGCTGGGGTGGGTGAACTTGACACCCCAATGTTAAGTTTTTTTTGTTTTTTTTTTTTTCTAAGAGTGGGAGAACTCCATTTGTGAACATATTAAATTCTTATTTTTTCTTTGTATAGAATAACATAATTCTAGTTTTTTTTTTTGGAAAAAATTGCCAAATTAGGCCACAACAATAATTTTAAAAATGATCCCCAAGATAGGATGAAAAGCTTCCGCTTTTCCTTTTAAAGCGTCGTCTTGGCTTCGCGACTGAAAAATAAATAAATAGTTGGTGTAACAGGTCCGTAGGGACCCTATGTTCCTAGCCTCTCACAATCATTCGTTTTGTGTGAGTTTTTCATTCCTGTGACGTACGGAAGGGTTCTACAATTTTACTCCGAGTCCACAAACGGCTAATTGAGAAGAAATTTCATGACAGTTACAGACTCTCTCGGATGTTTGTCAGACGTTCGCGCATTGGAAAAAAAAACTTTATATCTACGAAATCGGTTCTTCGATTTGCCTCTGAAACTATGCCACCGGCTACTTGTAGTCAGATCAGAAAGACCGCCAGAACGAACTACATAATGATTTAAATTCGATGACCATATTCTAGAAAAAGACCAAAATTTCAAAACAATTTTCAATTATGCATTATTTTTTTTAATTGATTGGTATAGGTTAAAAAAATAACCTTAATAGAAGACATTTTTTTGTACTAGATTTCTTGTATGCTCCTTTAGCAAATTATTTTACTTTTGCATTATCATTTTGTTGATTGAATTTTGGTTTTCTTAATGTTTACGTTGCTTTTTTTTTAATGTAAATGAAATACAGAACAAATAATGAACAACTTCTAAAATACAGAACATTTATATGTTTTGCCTTACAAAATAATTCATACAAGTTTCGCTTGTGTTCGAAGGATACTAAAAAACGTATCACAATTTTCGATAATTATGGAGTTTTTTTTTATATCGAAAAAATACGCTCATTTGAAAATAGTTTTACTCATGATTAGGGTGACCAGATCCTCCACGCCCAGCAAAAATAGGAAAACCTTCACAAATTTCAAATGAAAATTGAAGTAGAAAAAACAACAACCAAAATAACAAATTACAATTTAATTCAAATTGGATTTTTTTTTTTTTTTTCAAAATGATACCTGACATTTTTTTTCGATTAAAAGGGGTCGCAATGATTAATATTTTAAAACGTCTTTATTAAAATTTAGAGCAAACAATTCATGTCGAAAAATTATCGTTTCCATAGTAAAATCATTGAAAGCAATGGTCGTCAACGATGGCATCGCAACTCATCCCCAGACAATTCGTTTTTTTTACATTTTCAATTAATTTTTATTTGTGACTTACATCTCAACTCTACAACTGGACACTTACCTTCTTTCTACTTACTCTTATCGTTCGAGTTGTAGTCTATGGTATTTAATGGGAGAAATAGATGTTACCATATTACAAGTGAATTTGTGTTCGAAGTTTGGGTCTGGCCTAATTGTTTTTGTAAACCATTTTGTGAAATGGAGTAGGTGCTACAAAGGCTGGTAACATTCACTTATTAATACGGAAACACATGGATGGATGAATATTTTAGCGAGTATATTAATGTCTTTTATTTTCTCAGATTCTCTTAAGTCAAAACAAACTAAGTTTTTTTGAGAAAAGAAATTGACTTCAGAGAATTTGAGAAAAATATGCTAAAATATTTTATTCTTCACCACTTTTATTAGAAACTCCGAGTTAATTTCCTTTTCGTTCCTCTGCTATGTCTCATTCTGCCCGAGCTGCCCGACCTCCGTCTATATCTAAACTATATCAGTCAATTTTTATTTCATCGTGGTTGGGAGCTGCTACAGAACGACCTGTCGCTTTTTCGTTTCAAAGGCTTCCAAAGGCATGTGAACTACGAAGCTTCACTTCGAAAACACTAAATAAAACTATTGAATCTTTTTATTAGCTAGTCACAAGCGAGAGTTCCTCTCGAAAAAGAGGTAGAGTGTATATCCATTTCGCAGATGGTAGTATAAACAAGGTAGCAAGACTACTCTACTCTACTGATTCATCTCAGAAATCTTGCTTAACACAGACTTGTGCTTATCCGGTTCTATTTTTATTTAATCTGATATGTGTATAGGAAATGCCATAATGAAATGGCAAATAGATGAAATTTCTCTTCAGTTACCTGTCCAATCCAAAGATTTGCATACGGGCACTTACTTAAATTAATTTTCCACAAAAGCCCAACACATGTGTAAGACTCATTCTACGTTCAAGTGAAAACTAGAGGTATATACCAACACGTGTCCCGTACACTGTCGGAGCACTCTGTAGTTGAGGATATTCAATTGACTTCCGTTCTAGAGCAGCATAGCTACCTGATATTACAATCTCAGGCCCTGACAGATGCCAACAAGTTTTGTATAATTTCAAGAGCCGTTCCGACCTTCAGACAACCCCCATGACGATGACAGAGACTCGGGATGGGCTAAGAGATACGGTTAGTGTTATTGTTCCGGAGATACATATGATTTCATTTTGCCATTTTCTCGAAGGAGAAGAACGCAACAATAAATTAAAAGGGAAAACAATTCAATTGATTCACTGCTCGGCAGAGCCACACATATCTCCTTCGGGTATTGGTATTGGAGTGTATGAAACAAAGTTGGTCTATTTGCCTACACTCAGTGATGTGAAGGTGCGAATTGCACAATACCACGGCACGATGGCATGAAATGTGTGGAAGATTTGGCAGAATTGTTCCCCCGAGAGGCGCGCAAAGATTTTTGGGGGAATAAATTGTTTCTTTCGAAAGCAATAAATGGAACGCCCTCGAGGAGTGCAATATCAGGCTGTGAGGAAAAACTCAATTTTTCGAATAACCCAATATTGATGTATGAGGCTTATGCGGAGAAGAAGAAGCTTTCAATTTCGGGACTAGAAAGTGGATTACTTGCGTGCGAGTGAGCGGAAAGTGGCAATATTTTTGTCTCTGTAATTTAAAGTAGCTATTCCCGCAAACTTCCGTGGTCCACTTGTCCATTGGTCCACTGTTGTGAAGGTATTGGCGGCTTTATCTTCATTTTAAAATTTGGTGGCATTTCCACAGCGGCATTGATTTTCCTTCAAAATATTCCACAGGGCTGAGAACTGCAGCTCACCTTTGTGGAATTGAGTATGTTGCTTTTGAGACTTTTTCAGCAACATAATCACCTTTGTTGCTTCTCCAAACTGTTCAAATACAAACCTTCATACCTACTATTTGTATCAAGATACAAAATAAAGTTCTCACTTTCTGCTTGTCGTCTTGCTGAAAAAAATCTGTCAATATGGGGGATGGAGCAGGAATGTTGAATATTATACGTCAAAAACCTTATTAATAAAATACAATACTTAAGAAGCTACATATTCATTTAAAATAGCTCGAAAAAGCAACTTTCTCATTGAAGCGTTTGCTTCTACAAGCCTTAGAGGACCCAACTGTTGCTCCTTTGTCTGAATCTGTGAGCAGACCATCGCCATAATGGGCTTCTGGCGATGATAGATGAATGCATATGTGGCTTCGAAGTTGACGGACTGGTGATAGGTGATAGGTGACCTGGAATTCGAACCTTTTTTTCCAAACATTTCTTAGGGAGAATCTGTGACTGGATCTATAAAAGTGTTTCCTCACTCGCATATTGTATATATAAATTGTTTGTCAAAGTAAAAGGACATATGCGAATTGATGACTTGTCAATCATTCACGGCAAAGCCAAATGCAATGTTCACTTCGTGCGAGGGAAAAGACTGTGGTCACTTCCAAGAGGAATAATATCTATGTAGGTCAGAGTGGTTGAGCGGTGGTGTCTGGAACAATAAGGGCTCTCCACTAATGCGGCGAAAACAGATCTAATAGTCTTCACTAGGAAGAGGAAAAATATTGAATTTCGGCCCTTAACACTTTTCGGATCGCAACAAACAGCGACCAAGAAGGTTAAGTATCTGGGAGTCTACCTAGATATTATAGACTTACTTGGAACTACCATGTTGAGGAGAGGGCACTACATCAGTGCAAACGTGTGTGTGGACAGAGGTATGGGGACTCTCGCCTAGCATACTTGATATATACGATGATAACTAGACCCATTATCACCTATGCCTCGGTGCTCCACTCAAAGAAGGGTTCTAAGCATGAGTCGAGGAACATTGAAATTGATAGTGGCTTTGTCTACAGGACATGGTAATTTCGGGTATCCCTTAAGGAAGATGGGCCTTAGAGAGGATGATACCTGCAGACTATGCCTGGGGGAATCTGAGACGGCGGCACATATACTGTGTCAACGTCCGGCGTTGGCTGGCAGCAGAATGAGGATCTTCGGACATCATTAGGTGGATACTCAGTCGATGAAACAGATGAACCAAATAACCTTCAAACGAAGACCGAACCTCCGTTTCAAAGACCAAGCCATCGCGTATGCCAGAGCGCTTGGTCTGGACAACTGGAAGCAGCGTGCCCGGGATTGTAGAGGATGGAAGGCTGCAGTCTCTCAGGCAGAGACTCTCCACGGGTCGGGAGCCCGTTAAGTAAGTAAGTAACCTTCAAACATAAGAAAAAATCTCTAGGCATTCGATTTTCTTTCGAAGCACTTTCTTAAGCTAACTCCATCGTCGATAGGATGACAGATGCGATACCTACATCTGACCCCATTCCACAGGACTGGGAATGAATTTGATCGCACACCCACAGCGCGCAACTGGAAACCGTAAAAGGCGGAAAATTTCAACTTTCACTTGAGAATATTTTGTTCAAATACTTCTTGACACAAAACTACAAAAGAATCCGAGACCAAAGTGTAGATATTGAATTCCTTGCAAAAGTTCCAAAGTCTTAACAACTCGGCAGCAGAAGGTCTGTTCTGTCATCACAGTTTGGCTCTTGGATATTGAATTTGTGGGTCGCTCTCTGTTTCACAACAATGCTCGTTCTGCCCGCCCCCAGCACGCCTGTCTTCAATGTCACAAAGAGTGTCTCCTTGCTGTAGATCCAGTCGAACTCATAATACCGAAGAAATACAACTAAAGTTCATGCCATCGCAGTATCAATTGAATTCCTGAACTTTTCCTTCTTATTTAAAAAAAAAAAAAGGCACAAACTTCCTTAGCCAAGATAGTTCATGAAATGGTTTTCTACTATACAAGGATAAGACATTTTGTTCCGTTTAGTTTTCATATATGTTCAGAGTTGTACGGTTCGTGTTTCTGTTTGCTTTCAATATGTAATTAGCTACAATTTTACAGTATTCCCACTAAAGGTGTTTGCATTATACATGGATTCGAAAATTTTAATGAATAAAAACGTAGGTAGGAGAAGGTAAGGAAGGTATATGCTCGTGCAAGTTTAAATTAGGTTTAAGTTCAAGAGCTATATCGAATTGTCAAATGCACTCGAATATTATATCGAGTTTCTCACTCTCGTTGAATTAATTAAAGTGCGGGTGTTCAATTATTTCTACGTTCATATGGAGCGCAGGTACAGAGATTTTGCTCGTTAAATATTTGATGAGTGTGGCAATGGCTGACGGGCCACTTTTAGTTGACCACCATTAGTTTGATGCTTCTTCTAATGAGCGGTGTGCCGTTTTTTGGGGTCGTGCTTCTATGTTTCTTTGTTTTAATTAGAAGAAGTTCGGGCATACGTTCACCCATATACAATGAAAGTGATTTATTTGTTGTTGCGGCGCTTTCACGAAAGAGCTGTTAATGAAAAAGCGTGCAAGTCTGGGTTCTCCCTGTTAAAGATCACCACCAAATCAAAACATTCAATGCCATATTCAAGGACTCCAAGTACTTATGATGGGCGAGTTTTCTGAGGAGTAATAATCCTGTTCATAAGCAGTGAGATAAGCACATGCGGAACGCCCCACAGAATGGACCCTCGATTGTGACATAAACGTACTAAGCGACCAGCAAGTGAATACGAAATCAAACTCGAAAGGAACGGAACCACGCTTATACGCAGTCGCTTGGCCTCAGAAATCACTAAAGTCTTTGCAGTCTTATTGTGCCTAACGGATCCAACTTTTTGTCGTACGGCTTCACGGAATGGTTTTCGTCGAACCGCTTTCTGTTTTAGAACGCACGTTTAGTAGTATAGAGCTTCTCGGACTCACTCACGGCCTATCTACCGTTTGCAACCCGCAGAAACCACAATTAGTAACATAGGTAGCAAGGCTAAAGTATTATCTTTGTTGATCCTTTTTCTGCTTTAGACACTACGCTGATTCCTACTCGTAGGACCTGAGCAATGACTATAAGTGAGGATTGGATCTATTCGCAGTTGTTGGGATCGTAGAACTGCGCTCATCTTAAAGCCGCACTTTCCTCCAATTGGATCTAAGTATAAGGGATCCCCGAATCCAAATTTGTACCAAACCGAATCGCACTTAAATGCAAGGTTTCATGCAACTATGGCTGTAGTTAGTCGTTGGGCCTAAGGAATCACGCTTACTCGAAGCAGGAGGGCTTCAGGAAGAACATATTTATTCACAGTAGTATAGGGCCTCTCGAAAGCACACTTGTAGTTATACCGCCAGTGAAAACCAGTAATAACGTTTAGACCTGTACGGCCTAGTGCGCTCAAGCTTTTCTTTGATCAAAGTATGTGTAGTCATATGTTTTTTTTTTTTTTTTTGAAAAGCCCTGCAAATGACGATCTACACCTCAGTCGCTTCCAGAATCTTCTGAAGACAGACGGACAGTAGAAAAGGGGTTATAATATCACACAGGAATAATACACATCAGCTAAACTACCCATTGGATTGCATAACTGATGCAACCTGCAAGTAATGCACTTTAATAAAATTTAATTCAAACGACTAACGGTTGCCCACAATAAATAAATTCACCTCGCCTTGACAACAGAAATAAGCGCGCACATGCTACCAAATCTGTCGTAAGCATTCATTTATTCCCAGGCGATGCGGTGGTATACTATATACACACGTATACGGGGATGAGCTCGCGAATGTCTGCACAGTTTCCTGTGCAAAAATACAACCTGCTTGTGGGTCATACGGCCCAATCCGCCCTCACCATACACTTTGTTACAGCTACCGCCGTCACAGATATAGGTTCTGATTGCATAAAGCCCTCACAGTACGTAGGGGATTTGTGCCAGTGTTCTGACTCCTGTCAGCATTTACTAAATGAAAGGCGGGATTATACCCCCCAGTGGCAGGGCAGACTCTCTCACTGAGGCAGTGCAATTGCTCCAGATTCTGTATTTCGCCACCATTGTGTGTGTGTGAGTTGGGTTCTTGCACCGCTCCTCAGGACGACGGCTTCGTGCATTCATTCGTGTCATATGAGATTCTCTGACATGTTCTTGCAAAGGGATTTCCGCCTTCTATCATTCTGGGTCCTTTTGTCAACACTCTGGCACTGAGGATTAGAGTGATTATGAACAAGTTAAAACAGAAAACATTATATGCAAAAAACGGGGGCGCTGCTATAAGCGATGCATGCTGGCTGACAGAGGCTCCGTTCGAATTGATATACACAATTTGGGTGACCGACCTTCAAGAGCAGTACCTGGTCCTTTGGCAACTTAAATTTGGCATTGCTGGATTTAACTTTCTCGATGAACTCTCCTACGATTGTCATTGGATGTGAGCATCTTCTTTAAACCGGAATCCAATTAGTTTCCACACCTTTTGCCTTCGATTTATAGGGCGTCTCAGGGTGTCTTTCCAAATTTAACTTTCGAATAGTTCTCCTCCTCAAGAAAAAAGCAACTTCAACTATACACCAGTAGGGTGTAGGTATATTCATAGATATAGCTATTTTCATCCCAGTAACCAGGTGTCCTTCTTGATTAAATTTCTCCGACAGATGACACCGAATCGAAGCCAAGTTCTCGAAATCAATTTCAGCCATTAGGGGTTGTTCAAATACTTGCTTCACATACAGTTATGTTATTACGTATATGGTATGCTACGGTACGAACTTGGTTCATCATCAAGGAAGTGAAAAACTTAAATTTGTTCTTTTCGTCTCAGGTTTACAAGTAAATTCAATTAAAATCTCCCAATCCGGATAAGGGGCAGGGCGGTGGTTAGCCTGCTCTTAGGAAGGTATCCATGGAGAGTCTTTAAGAAATGAGTTGCCTTTGGTAAACCGATCGGGCAAAGTGCTTCAACTACCCCAATTGACCGCATAAGGCGTATTATGTCGGTTCGATGTAAGCACACAAAAATGACTTGGGAGTAAACGGATTGTAAATCACAACGTTGCGAATAATATTGACAATCGATGCTGCGGTGCGGGCTTTGTCTTTGTCATTGTAATTAAATTACACGCCTGTATGACTGGCCAATGTTGTGCTGACATTTCATTTGGCGAACGAATTCCGGTGGTCAGTTCGGGAAGCGCATTAATTATACATGTGCATTTGCTCTTGATAGTGTCGTCGAGCGACGGGAAGGAAAAAAATTAAACAAATGCGGTAACCGCAAAATTGCAATTTTAATTGTATCAGTGAGCAATCACAAAAGGAATACACCAAATAACGTCTATTACTTGGGTAATTGTAATGAAGGATACACCATACCCGAGCGGTTGTTGCTTTCGCTGAAATGGTTGGATATTTGATTAATTACTTCCGTGGTGTGGTGTGGTGCGGCGGTCATCGGATAGAGGCCAAAAGCCAGGCATAATTGGTGAATAAATAAATTACGTTTGCAAGAGATAGAAAGTAATATAATCATCAAAGAACGCTAAAATTAAGAAAGCCACATCAGTTGAGATCCAGTCGCACACAGGTAAATTTTCCCAAAATCATGGCCAAAACTATAAAAAGAAAATTTCCGATTTGTTGTTATTTTGTTCATTTGCAAAGTTCTCTGCAAATAACATGAGCTTCGAACCTGATTGATCACAGGTTTCAGGTTGTAACTGTTTAAACAGTGCATGCTTTTAAAGTGCAAATCTAACATAAATGAGGGCAGTAGCAAGTTTTAGTTTTATTTTTTTAATGTTTTTGGGGCGCTTTGTAAAATAATGAACATGAATTCTGTTTCTAGAAGTATGTTAAAAAAGAGTTATAGCCCCTTTTCGCAATATCTTAAGCGTGAAATCAATTTTTAAGCTAGATAAGATAATGTTTTTGAGCAGTTAAAATCCATTTTTTTTTTTGTTCTTCAAGTTTATTGTCAAGACTTCTAAAATATTGGCTCTAAAAAGTGTAAAGGACACTGATAAAAAATTGGTTTCTTAATTAGAGCTGATTTTTTGGATACAAAATCGCGATCCAGTTTAATTTTTCTTTCAACAAAACAACTTTCGAATATTTTTATAAGCAGTTCTTCTCGTGACCATACAAAAAAAAATATTTATTTTCACAGAAACGGTGTAAAACGAAACGAATGTTGACATATCGGAGCAAACAAAGACAGTTTTGACTGATTTTGCTCATTAACATAAAGAAAATGGCAGTGTGCCTTAAGAATGTACAATAGCTTCTTAAAACTAAACACGAATTCGGTACAAGGGGGAAATTCGTTTCCATGCCGAGGCGATGATTTTTCGGCCGCAAGCGAACGATCAAAGAAGAATCAAAGTAAAACAGAAGTTCAGCGTTCTAATTACAATATCGAAGAATTTTGCATAATTTGGCTGCGCAGATGCAGCTTCGAGAACAAGGGAAACTTTACTCCTCAAATGTGATGAAAAACCTGTGGCGTACCTTTGTCTTTTTTTGAATTGCATGAACTGCATTACCGATCTGGTTCACGACCAATAAATAAATCGAACATAGTATTATCTACTTAAACAAACCTCTTAACGTAAAAGTCCGCCATCATGAATAAGATCGAAACTCCCGGAGCGAAAGCTTCTTATACCAGTGCCCTGCCGGTCAACGTTTTTTTTTTTTTTTTCCACCCTCAAGCAAGGAACAAGTGCGCTAGCACAATGCGTAAGTAACGGGCTTAAATATACTGTGTGTCTTTTTTAATTCGAAGCAAATCTTCTCCTTCGGCTTGTAACGAAATGAAATTTTTTGAAAGTGGAAAATAACCGCAATAAATCCCAATCTCAAACGTTTAATACTCAATTAAAAAGGTAAAGTGCTATTATCCTGATCATTTTCCTCTCATAACCTAATTTTTCTTCTCAGAAAACCGGCGGTTAGTCTGTTGGTAGTCTTCTAAGTGCTACGTGAACAAAAAGCTCAAAAGGTGAAATCTCGGAATATTCGCAGCTTGTTGAGCAGACACGTTCTCCTTTACCATCCGTTCGGTTCCTTTTCATGCGTTACCTGGGAAACACCTACTTATAGTTTCCACATCATACGAGGAACTTTGGAACTTAAACTATTTTTCTAATTCCTCAGCCGAACTTGCCGCATCTCACCAAAGACACCTGCAAAAATAAAAAATAAATAACAAACAAATATCATCAAAAATTCACCAACCATTCATCTAACACAGTTATCCGACTACCCAAAAAGTTATAAAATACATATTAAACGAAATTCCTTCAAGAGACCAAATAATCTCTGCAGACCATAAAAAAAAAGTGACTATGGAACTAAACCATAAAAGTCTAAGTAATTGGCGACCTAATTAATATAATTGTCTAGAATTGAATATTCCTTAATTATCTTATTGTGCTTTAATTGAAACCTACTTGGATAATAGTCGACCTATCAAAATTTGTTTACCTAAATTCCAAATAAAAGCAAATGGTTACATACTAAAAGCATATAATTAATCCATTTAGCCTAAGAAGTGATTTCATTAATTTCATTGATTTAATCCCAAAGGGGAAAAACGGAACCTGTCAATCGTTCCTTTTCACCATTTTTCCTTCGTTATTGGTGTACTTACTCTGTTAATCAATTCCAATTAGAGTTTTTAAGGAATATACACCTCCACTCATTCTCATTCACACACCCACACCACACTCCATCCAGATACCAGACTCCACAGTCCACACACCACTTAAATGAATTAAACCTATTTATGATTTAACGTAATTTCAAATACCTTTTTGAATAAAAGCAGTCATGAATTAAATTTCGAATTATTATCTTGAATTGATCCAACATAAACTAACTATGTGCTAAAATTACAAACCCATAGTTGAGATGAATCGTTATTGAAGTGTGTGTGATTTTATTTAGGTACGATCCGATCAGAATTTGAGGAGGGATACGTCCAGGAGCAGGGCAACTGCCGTTTGCAAGGGGGGGGGTGCCTCGGTGTAAACTTACAGCTAACACCGCTACCATTGTTGATAAGCTTTTATTTACTCTCACTTTTAGAGAAGAACTCTGTCCCTTTTCTTCGCTCCTGTGTGTACAAGGATCGTTTTGTTCGCCTAGTTCTCTTTGCTTATTGTTTCTCTTTTTTTACGGCAGGATAATTTTTGATAGCCAATGGTAGCAAGCAGCAAGATCCCACCCCACCGTCGAGCAAACGCTGTGCAACCACAAGCGTGCCAACAGCTGCTTCGTGTAGAGTATCATGGCACCGATTTTCACTCGTTATTGGTGTGAACAATAGACTCATACCCCCTTAAAAGGTTTCAAACATAAGAAGAAGCCCAAGAATTACAAAACAAATTCATAATGCGTTTTGGAGAATTTTCGAAGTAGCGAAATAATTAGCATGTGTTTGGCAACCTTTTGGTTTCTTCTGATGCTTTTATAAGTGGTTTGATGGAACTAAACCCTAAAACAAGAAATATGTTTCCCTCAAAGCATTTCAGTTTCTAATTTGATTTTTTGAGAAAAAATCCAAAATCACATTTTTTATAATATTTTCCGTTTCGTAGCGGTTATTCGTGTGGATTTACTTACTGCTTTTGACATTCTCATGCAATAATAAATTTGAAAAAATTCAAAAAATTGTTTTGGCCATGTTTTTGGGTTACCCACTCATTCTGAAATCCAATGGAACCAGAAAACTGCTTCTGGTTGAGTACACAAAAGTGTTGGTGAAATGCCACAAAAAAATCTACGGCCGCTGTTAGCTGATTTGTATAAAATACATGAATTTCACTTGTGTAAGTGCTTCCTGAGCGGATTTTGACTTCAAATCGAGAAGGGAAATTCTCTTCTCAGAATCACCTTTTCCGGGAGCTTGTTTTTGCCAAAGGGAAAATGAAAATAATTCCTGTACATCAGCCGCCTATTTAGACTCGCCTTACTACGTATAAACCGCCTCAAAATCGATTATCCAAGTCCCCCATAGGTTAGGTTAGGTTAGGTTGAAGTGGCTGTCGGCGGTCCGCCACACTTAGACCAAAATAAGGTCCCTTGTGATACCACACGAATCTCAAATTAAATTCTTCCTACTCGTTGAACCCGTTGGAGCTTCTGAAGCGTAGGAGATTTCGGATGTCTGTGTTTCTTAGATCGTTCAGATCACTATAGTAGAACGCTCCCAAATGGAGTTTTCGTCTTTTTGAGAGAGCCGAACAAGTACAGAGCAGATGGGGAACAGTTTCTTCCTCCTCCTCGACAAGACAGCTTTGCAAAAATCGTTTGAAAATACGCCAAGCCTTGTTGCATGCCTGCCTATGAGACAGTAGCCTGTGATGACACCAGTGTCCCCCACGCAGGTGCTGAAGACAGATGCACGGATCCGCGAACATGAACTAGTTTATTTCCGATGGTGCAATCTTTTCTAACCGCCCTCTCTGTATTTCCCTCTATTCCTTTACCGCATGCTTTTCTGTTTCTTAAGTTCCAGGTGGATTCATGATACAAGTCCCTTCTCCTCGGGCAGGCTTCTCAGCATATATTTTTTGTTACTGGCAAGAGGCCGCTATACAATCCGCTCATAAATGATTTCAAATCACAAAAATAAAAATGTATAACGTGCAACAAAATTGTAATCCAAAACCTTTTTCCTTCTTTCCCTTCTGTCTGCGTTGAATATTATCATAAATATAACCTTCCTCAGGAGATAACAGACGACTGGAAGATACAATGTCGGATTAACATCCAACTAAATGATGACAAATCAATTTGCACAAGATGAAGAAGGTTTGATAAGGATACCATAGCCAGTCGGGTATATTGGCCCTATAAATGGACGCACCACTCCCTTTTTTCTGGAACAACATTCGGAGATGTTCCACTGCTCCTTCCTCTGCTACTGCTAATCATCACTATTGTCATCGTAAAACTTTATTTTTATTGCCCAACTGCAATACTATGGCAATACTGCTACAGAGATACTCGTACATTACCCGGAGATATAGATATCGGGCGGCTGTGTTGAATTTAATTTCCTATCTATCGAAGGCTGTTTCTCAAGAGTTTTCCTTTTGGCGGTTGCGATATTGAGTTTTGCATTTGTGACAAAATACACGCACCGGACTATATACTCGTAAGATGAGACTACTTAAGACGCGTTGACAGTTAAATTAAATTGGTATCAAGATAAGTGGAAGCGATAAAAATTCACTCGATAATCTCGCTCGCCATGCCCGCACATAAACTTGTTGTAGTCAGATGTGGCTGTGTACAAAATGGTTTTCTTTTTTTACACAAAAACAATTGACGTTCTTGCCGGAATAGATAGATAAAAATGTATACTGGATGCGATACTTATGGAAAGTGGGTGCTCGAATTGAATTAATTACTAAGGCTAAGGCAAGAAGTTCGGAGTGCCATGATTAGGAGTTGGAATATTAATATGGAAAACTGCGTAGCTACCTATGGGCGGACCATATGATTTATAAACGAAACTACTGTCCAAATTGCAACAGTCGTCGACCCATATGTGATAGGCGTGGTGGATAGCAGCCCATTTAGCACTAAGTGCCGCTTTGTTTCCACGGCTCATTTGTTATGTTTGTTAACGGGATGTATGTCTAGATCCAACCCGTAGAATTCAAGAGGGCTTAAAGTTCTAAGATTCCATACTTCGATAATTCTTCAGTCGGAGAAAGGTTTTCCTAAATTTTATTTTATATTTCGGAGTATTTTCGATATTAAACAGGAAGTTAACAGTTTTGACAGCTCTCAAGTTTCAATTAGACCCTTTAAGGAATTGTAAAGATGTAAACATGCGAAACATGACATTTTTTCCATCACATCCATAGTGCTTGAATTTGGCAGCCTTACTACAGAAATAACCTTATATTGCTTTGAAGCCTCGCACTGGGGCTCAAAAGCCTTTTTGCATTGCAAAAATTATAATTTTTGACCGAATTCAGACAACAAAAATTATAAATACTTACAGCGTACGATTATCTCAGTGAAAGGAGTTAACCGATTTGTTTATACTCTCCAAACAACCCAAAATACTACGGATCTTGTAAAAAGGATGATGACTGTACGAACAGGATGTTCCTGAATAAAACTGACCCCAAAAGTGGGTGGACAAAGTTAACGAAACAATGTGAAATATTGTTCAGCAAGATTACTGTGCTTCTTTTGAAAGTTGCCCTATAGGCAAAGTTTGATGAGGAACCATGGCCCTACATTTTGGGGAGAGTTGGGCTGTGACTACACTTGTCTTTAGCAGATCCGAAGACTTTTAAGTATACTCGTCCAAATTATCCACATTAAAAAAATGGCTTAGTACGACAGTGCACTTAAAATCACCCTGCTTTTGGCTTCGAAAGTCCTTCTCGAAAGTTGCGCTTTTCCGCCCGCCTTAAATTTAGTTTCACCCTGCACCTAATGGTGAAATATCCTAACCATATCCTAAAATGCAATCACAACCACTTATCACTACATCGGACTTTATTGTCCGGAGCGCTGTTCATTCTCCGTAATCCTTGCAGAAAGTCATTCTCTCACTTTTTGTCCGCACCAATTCTGCGAACTGGGATAAAGTTTAAAATTGAGTAATGAAACCGGATCCACTTTCTAGTTAATAATAACAGCTACCGCTGCCAGAGTTGAAACAAGAATGTACTCGCACACTAGACGCCGTATATATACACCAGCAGCACGAAGGAACTACTCATACTCGTAGTGTACCACTCGGAGAAATTCCAATTAATCACTTGTCTGCTGCAACATTTTCCCTCTTTCGGTTTACTGGCTGCCTGCCTGCAGTTAGTTTTTGGTTACCTTAAACGACAATGTTGTGCTCATGAGAACCATTAATTCCGACTTGGGTTTACTTGGCTGAGCTTTGACTCGTGAACGAACTTCCCCGAGGAGAATATACTCGTATAGTAACATTTATTAAGTGAATTCCCAAGGAGCTGCGTCTGCTTGTGAGTGTACACTTTAGTGTCGGGGCTGAAACTTATGTCCTTTATGAAGTGTTGATGGATTTCGAAAATATTGCTCGAGGACTTGATTTAGTTCGATTTGTCATGGCTGTGTTTGCACCCCCCTCCCCCCTCCCCAATCATTTATTAAACAGCCTTTGTTAAGTTACAGCACAAGTTTGCTTTTCGAATGGTTTAAGACCGAAGCTTTAAGAATTATGACGATTTATCTGCCTCATCAATATCGGGGTGACCGAGTTATTTCCTGGTTCGATAACCGGTTCATTGGCTATCCACTTGGAATAATGTCCTGAATGACGAATGAATTGCGAATTGCGAGTCAACTACCCCTCATCGATCATGGGTACAGTATCTCGGATCAGAGGTTATTCACTTTCCGCTCGGGACGCAATTGAGACGGCACACTGCCCTAAATCACCCTTCATTAAGATAGCCCAGATCCGGTGTAAGACGACTGCAATCAAAGCAGCACAATCCGCACACTGAGTCAATATCGCCTTCCAATCACTGCTGGCTCAACTCGATTCTCGATAGTCGAACACAAAGCGAGGGAGCCATTGTCCCATGGACTACCAATTCCATCAACAATATACCTCTCGGTTGCTGGTTGGTTGGAGAAGCAGGTGACACTGTAGGAGGGCGACTTCTTCAAATCGAATTTGTTGCGAGAAAATTTATTGCATCCATAATTTAGTTTTATCTTTGCAGCCATCGTCTGCAGTATGGAAGGACACTGATGGTGGAGAGTCCTTCCATTGAATACAATGACTTTTCGTTTTTGTCTTCTGATATTAATAGCTCCTTATTGAGTACGCTCAATGATAAACATTGCTTGGGTGTGCGCTAAGTGACGATTTAAAGAGCCCATAAAAGTTCAATAAAAGTAAATAGCAGCCCTGGTGCACATAAACACACATACAAGGAGGCGAACATTTGTAACAAAGTATGATTCGAAGAGAATCAATGAGGAGGAGGCGGATCATTGAAGAAGTTTCCTTTTCCAGGAAGTATTTCTGTTTGTTCTTAAATGGAGTTGCTTAGCTTTCTGTCGACTTTGTTTGGATACCCAAATGCGGGGTCCTGGGGAATGGAATTTGGAGATTCGCGATGTCTACAATTAGTTTATGTATCGAAATTGGGCTTTATGGTGGGCCATAACCATCATCAATGTAGCGGCACTCCTCCAGGATGGCAGGAAATGGTTTTCCACTTAGTGAAAGTTCTTATTTGTAATGCTCTAGCAATTGGTAAAGTTTGAACACAAAAGGGGTTGAATGGTATTGCATTGCAAAATGTAGAATCCGTCGGTACTACTTTCTCGTTACGCTCAATAAGAGATCGAAATCTATTTTGCAGGCTTGCTCTAAAAGAATCAGTGAAAGACTGCACAAGTAACAAGAAGACATTGAACCTCACAAAATACCAGTGGAAACATTTGAGGTGGTAATGACACGTTCCCATTTGTCACAATAAATACAAACCAGTAGCAACCCAAGCGCAAACCACACGTCAATACTTTCTTAGCACTTTTACTTATTTGATGGTGTTGTCGTATGCATTTTTGATCACATTTCTGGAAGCATTTTTCGGGGCATTTTTGACGCTTGACGGACCCCATTTTTGAATACATTTTCTGACGCATTTTTAACTCATTTTTTAGCACGTCTTAGACGTGCTTTTTGTCGCATTTGACTGACTAATTTTTGACAAGTGATTTGTCGTGTTTTGGACTGCCCTTTGAGTGAGTCTCCCATCGAGTTGTTTGGCATATTTTTTAAATGTTTCTTACTGTTTTTTGTTGCTTTTGACGTGTTTTTGACGTTCCTTACAATTAGGTTTTTAACCTGATTTCCTGATTTCTTAGCACGTTTTGGACGTGTTTTTTGACGACTTTTGAACGCATACTTCGACGCATTTTTTTAATGGGTTTTCTGAACCACATTTTATGAATTGTTGACTAGTTTCTGACGCGTTTTTGGCCTCTCGGGAATGTGCTTTTTAATGTACATCCAATGAAGGAAACTTTTTCTGAAAAGCTTGCAGGATTTTGCTCAGACTACTTCAAAAGAAATGCTGCAGATGGTTTTTTAAATTTTTTGTTTGCTATATTTTGGTCCAGGACAATGGCAAATGAAAGAGTGCAACGCAATTCATCTGTTCTCTAAGATACAAAACTACGGTTTTATTACCGACGGAAGTTTAAATGTCAAAGGTCGATACTGGTTTCATAAACAGTCGTTTACCTTAAGGTCCATCGCTGAATTAGCCAACCTTCTACATTCAATTTTCTCTCTGATTAACCCACACTTAATGCGTACCTCGCAAACTCGAGTAAGCACTTTGATGACAAATACAGACACAGACCCGGTGCCTTGCTCATCAAATTATAATTCATACGCCCAGGGACTGCAAAAAAAAAAAAGACCGAAAAGATTTCTTAAAGTGTAACCCATTTAAAGGAGCTAGCAGACGATTGCCAGCAATCTCCTTTGTGTCATTACTAGCACATCTCTGTATACAGTGTAGGACAAACTCCCAATCACACCATCCGCAAGAAATACGGTTCCATGAAGACTGTGCTAAGCTTTATGTAAATCCTTTTCAGCCAGCGCAAGTGGAAAGAGAATTGAAAATTCCTTCGTCAGTTTGACTAATAAGTGCACTGCACGCTATTCTGCAATTTGTAATGTAAATTTACAATCGACACAGCTGCGTTGCGGAGCAATGCACGAATGCACTGGTTAGCTATATGACAGTAGGGTTCGTGCTATGCAATGGCCCGAGGAAGAGCAACACCAGATAAGGGACTCGATGAAAGTAAATGAAAACAACACTGTTTGTGCGAGAGATACTAAGTACCTACCGCTAGCTATATATGCCTACCTTCCCACGACCCACCTATTTTCCTCATTAACAGGTTCTATTACATGATGTTCGTTGCTGCTGCTGCGAGCAGAGTCCTCCTCGAAGGAGGCAATTGCCTTCGTCTGAGTGTTGTCTTCGGGAAGTGTTTCAATTTTAATTGACCCAAATACCTACCAGGGACACTTTTCGCCGCTCAGCTAAAGTAAAGTTTTAATGACTATTTACTGGTGTAGGATTTAAATTGCGACATTACCTAAGAGAAGTAAATGCAATCAAGGAATACGATTGCATACCTACTTTGCTGTATCGAAGAAATTCCCTGAATGCCAGCTTTCGCTTTGTGAGCAGTGTTTTCTTTGTCTTGTGTAGTGTTTAGCTGGAAAGCGCGTCAAAGAGGATCGCATGCAAACGGATGGTAAAGAAAAAATGGATAAATACAATACATAATTGCAATTCAAAGGCCTCCACACAAATATCTTTGAAAGGCGAAAGTTTCTACTGTTGATAAAAAGGGATGTCTTTTGTTTAGAGGCTCTTCTAAAACTGTTCGCTACCCATCTTAGCGTGTATATACAGATACACGTAAGCATGTTTGTCATCCTATTAAACTAACTTTGTTCAGATCTTACACTTGGATTCCATAAAGGACTTCCTGTGTACGCGCGCTCAGTGCACCCCAGTTCATGTGCAAAGAGTTTTTTCTTGTTCTTCCTGTTGAAACTTTAGCGCGATTGTTTCGCATTTAAGATGAAAATAAAAATAAAATCCCAATTCCTTCCGTATACCAGCTAGCATCTGCTGAACTTTCCTTGACCCAGATTAAGTTTAGAAACAATTGCCGAGGGCAACTTACGGATGCATGTTGAGAACAAAAATACAAAAATAGAAAAAAAATTCGAAATGGATAAGCTCAACGTGCAGATGCAGATAGATGGTCTTAAACGGAAGGGATCCGAGCAAGAGCCATGAGTCTGGACATGGGTTCATTTATTTTTCCAAGGATATGGGCGTAGGAAATTCTTACTAATTTTGTTTCGAACTCGAACTCAATGTAATGCTCTCGGGGTAGGCTTTTTATTCTATTTTTTCGTTTATGTTTTTATATTTTAATCCTGTTTTTTTTTTTTTTTTTGAGCATAAAGCAGACAAATTTAAAGTTCATTGAAGCTCCAAGACCCGATAAAACTGGCACAATGGTTAAACAAATTTTTACTTTTCAGTGGACTGGAACTAACGGGTGATTTTTTAAGAGGCTTAGAACTTTTAAAAAAAAAAAAAACACAAAAAATTCGAAAAAATGAATGAAATATTTATTTGAATCGATAGTTTGAACCTTGCAATTTAATGTTTAAAGATAATTTCATGCAAATGTTGACCGCGGCTGCGTCTCAGGTAGCCCATCCGCTGAGTCCAATTTTGGCATACTCTTTCACACATATCGGCCGGTATCTCACGAATGAATGCATGGATGTTGGCTTCCAGTGCGTCAATCGAAGCGGGCTTGTCCCTATACACATTAGCCTTGGCATACCCCCACAAAAAATAATCTAATGGTGTCAAATCGCACGATCTAGGCGGCCAATTGACCGGCCCGAAACGTGAAATTAACTGTTCACCAAACTCGCCTCGCAATTGCGCCATTGTTTCGCGTGCTGTGTGGCATGTGGCACCGTCTTGTTGAAACCACATATCATGCAAGTCAAGAACTTCCATTTCGGGCAAAAAAAAGTTTGTTATCATCGCTCGGTAGCGTTCACCATTGACAGTAACGCTGCGATTCGAATCATCTTTGAAGAAATATGGCCCAATAATGCCGCCGGCCCATAAACCGCACCAAACAGTGGCTTTTTCGGGATGCATTGGTAGCTGTTGCAATGCTTCTGGCTGATCTTCACTCCAAATGCGGCAATTTTGCTTATTTACGTACCCATTCAACCAAAAATGAGCCTCATCGCTGAACACAATTTTTCGATAAAAAAGCGGATCCTCGGCCAGCTTTCCAAGAGCCCATTCACCAAAAATTCGGCGTTGTGGTAGGTCGGCTGGCTTTAGTTCTTGCACCAGCTGTATCTTAAAAGGCTTTACGCCTAAATCCTTCCGCAAAATTTTCCACGTAGTGCTGTAACAAAGGCCTAACTGCTGGGAACGGCGCCGAATCGACATTTCGCGGTCTTCTGTCACACTAGCTGATACGGCCGCAATATTTTCTTCACTACGCACAGTACGTAAACGTGTTGGTGGTTTAATGTCCAACAAAGTAAATTTGGTGCGAAATTTGGTCACATTCTTCCGAATAGACTGCTCAGAAGGTCGAGAATGCCGATCATAAAATGGAAGCAGCGCGCGATGAACATTTCGAACCGAGCACGAATTTTGATAGTAAAATTCAATAATTTGCAAGCGTTGTTCATTTGTAAGACGATCCATGGTTAAATTGCAAACCAAACTGAAGCTGTTTGACAGTGACACAAGGTACTAAACACACGTCAGCTGTCAAAACCAGTGTTGCCAAAACCAAACCAGCTAAAAAATCACCCGTTAAGAGGCGACTGCAAAGATTACTTTGCCGACTTGGAACCGTCACCACCTCAAACGGTTAGTAGCCAGGATCTAAGCTAGCCGAAAATCGAATGATAATTGAAACTGTGAAACAATATTTCGGTGAGTAGCACACTTTGATGATTACCATGGGATTTTTTGTGGAACCATGTCGACTTAAGTTGAGATTATGTTCACTTTTCAATTTCATGGCATGGAAGGTGATTTTGATCAATAATAGGTACCGACTAGGTCAAACGACTATTGGGAGCAGACAGGTCCACATAAGAGTCTGGGCCTAGCTGCGAGAATGGTTGGTGTAAGTTTTGTTCTTGTAGATTTTATGACAGCGCGTTGCATCTTCTATTAGTCAATTTGGCTGTCTCTGTGTGTTTTCAAGTATAGGTTGAGTGAAACTTTTGAGACCGATCTTCTTATATGGAAGCAAAATTCAAGGCCTGGTCCTACCTAAGTTACATAGGGAAAGGAAAGACAATAAGGGTCCGTTTAGGTCTGAAATATACCTATTTGCTCTAAATAGGTAATTAAAACTGCAATATTTGACTTTGATAATCATGCATTTACAGAGCCAATGTTTATGAGAGAAGACATAAAAGCGCCCTCTTCAGTAAATACATATATTATTGTTCGTCGACACCTGCTCATTGATATAGACAAGCAAAAGAGTGGTACAACTTTGGGCCACTCCTGCATATAAGAGACTCCAAACCAAATTGAGCTGGCTAGAAAAAAAGCTTTGCATCCATTTGCAGAGGTCTTGTGGTATTTCTGAAGATTCTAATTGTTTTTTTATAGACTTGTGACCAGACCCTATGAAATGTATTGGAAAATACTAAAGGCTACGATTTCAGCATCACTTTCTTGTTCTTGATTGCCTGCATAAGTGGGTTACACAACTCAACGAGTCTGAAAAAGAACGATGGCGGCAAAATCAGTACCTGCCATTTATTTTTGCCTTTTCTACAAACTTAGGTTAATTGAATTTTATGTAAAAAAAATTAAAAACTTAGCTAGGCTTTGCCGTTCGATAAATAAAAATTAGTCGACTCCTACATGTATTTTAATTCTGTTCTTATGATTTTGTAAATTGACATTATTTTTATCCTATTATTTTTCTTTTTGTGAGAACTTTTACCGCTTAACACATAAAGTATGAGGTTAATGAAGCACCTCATGTTGTTTGAATTCATTTTTACGTTTAATATCTCGGCTAGGTAGTTACAGCCATTGGGCTAGTAGGCAGTCAGGACAAGAAACATCTAGAGCAACTGGAGCCTAAGGATGCTTGAGATCTAGCCTTTCAAATTGATAAAGACAAGGTAAAGGTGTGTTTTTATTTCCAAATCGGATGCATAGAAATTCACTTGCACTGTCGGTGAAAGGTTTCATAGGTCCACACTGTCTTCTAGGTTAGTCTTGTGTGCAATTTTGAGGCGAAGGCAGAGGTTGCATTCGTATGCATTCCTTCGACCAAAACTTGTAAAAAGTAGGTCTCTTTTTTAAAGAAGACTTTCGGGTCCACCAGCCTAGTCAGACCTAAATGGAGATATTGCACTTCATTTTCGTCGGGTGACGTTTTGACTTTCATCACACAAATTGAATTGTTCGTCCTGCCTCAGAGTAGTTTGTCTTTCGCATTTAACTTTCTGCAGAGTAAAGATTGTACATAGGTTTTCCCAGCAGCTCTTAGGAACAGTCTTCTTTCTTTCTCTCCCCACTTGTTTTAAGTCTTAATATATTGTAAGATGTCTCGGAAGGTATATCTGTCATGCTCACAGTTGACTTTTTTATTGATCCAATCACGTAAAATCCGTACAACATCCTCCTTCTAAGGTGCTTATGTCAGACTTCTGGGAATAAAGCAGGCCATCAATTTCGAATACCTACAATAGGCATTGCTCGTACCCACCCCCATCTCCAATAAAAGACTTGCTACTTGTACTTGTTCTCTTTTTGTTGTAAGAACGTTCCCATGTTCCACTGGGATGTTGATTTTATTTGATTTACTGCGCGAGAGTATGAGACAATACAACCGAACAAAGTTCGTGAAACTTGTGTCAATCACAAAAAAAAATATGCTAATACAGATAATTTGGTTTAGATACGTTGGAACACGTTTTAGGTGTGCAAATCGTACGCGCAACTTTTCAAATCAAACTTTTTCATATCGCAAATTCAACTTTTTTATTCACTTCGTCCACGTGTCACTGTGCTGTCGTCTCTCTTTCGATTCCAATAGGCTGTTAATTAGATCTGGAGTCAATAAAAAGTTACACATCCTGAAAGAAAAAAAACTTCTTTTTCATTACCATAAAAGCGTGATTCTTTGTTCGTCCTTAATTCGCTGTCGTTTCGTACAAATGTTTTTTTTTTTGCAGTCTGAAAAACATATCTACTACTTAAATCCTCAGTTCGTCTCCGAGTGTGTTCATAATGAATTTTTGCAACATGCTTTTATTTGACAGCACAGATTTTCGTTCTGTGTGTAAAGTTTTGCGGATGTAAACAGTGTCTTGCGGAACGCCAAAATTAGGCTATCTATCCGAAACACCTGTATCCGAAAGGGGAAACAACTATTGGAAGAACAAGTTGCAGTCAGCCGGAAAGTGCGACTTGTACAAATTGCAGGAACTACACACAGCCAGCTGTGGGTGGGTTATGTGTAATTGCACATAGGTGGTCAGGATCCGCACAATGTGGATACTGTCTATTCGCTCCGACATTCATGTATACGTGGAATTTATAATGAAACATTGCGGCTGCTGGGTGTAAGCTGTTAGGTTGCATATGAGAAAGAAATATTTTTCGGTTCCAAAAAGTGAGGTTAGCTTTCAAATATTTTATGCGGATGTGAATTGAAATGGTTTATCTCAAACCGAGTAGAGTGATGCAGTGACTCAGTGGCTGGTATTCGGGAGTACCAAGCATATAGGTAGTAGATACTTATTATTGTTTACCCCCACAACAAAAATTGTTTGTAGGTATTCTTCAATTGATGGAACATTAGCTACTTATTCATTTGAATATAGCAGAATATTGGTTAGTGGGCAATTATTTTAACTACCAAGCCATTCAATACCAACTTATTAAATTTTTGTTTAGTATTTATTTAATTTATTTATGTTAATTAAATGGATGTGTCATTCCACACAAACTCTTAAGTTACGGATTGATTACTATTATTTTCGCTATATTCTGTAGACATAAATATTGTACATTAGCTTTAAGTTATGAAGAAAATAAATTAATAAATAATAATAATATTAAGTTTGTATATTTTTCTTATTGAAACAAAGAATTTAGTTTCTTGGACCGTAAGCCTTTTATTGAGCTACAGTAATTTTATATAGGAAGGTCTAAATGAATAATTCTAATTCAGTTTCCAACTTCAGTTTAGAGTTTGAATTTTTTACGTCGTTTTTAAAGACAAGTCAAAAGCACGCAATTCATGAACTATCTCTGATAATTCTTAGTTGTCCCTTGATAAGACCTCCCCTATTCGTAGATTTTTAGTCTTCAGGTGGTCTGTCAATGAACGATTCACTCAGTTAATATTTAGCAACAAATTCAACACTGATGTCCTTTCTTGAAGTAAGTTACAGCTGAAATTCAGCCATTTTCCGAGCCTTTCCACTCAAGTTTGAGACACATTAGTTAAACGTAAACGAGGAGGGAGTTTTTTGTAATTTCCTAAAAAAATAAATGCAAAGTGGCGGTCAAAAAGAATAAATCCTTGTAAGGACTTCAAGCCCGCATTTGTCTTCAGGAATTCTATATTAAGATAGCGAAGTGTGGCGTCGCAGAAAAATTTAACCAGCAGTTTTTAATGATGCTGAAAAACCTGTAATGCAATATCCAAAAGAAGTTATCCAGATTTATTTCAAATTCTCACCGTTGTTCGATAAGAAGACCCTGCGAAGAATATTCATTAGGAAACCGCTGCTACCGTGGGTTGATGAAGTTCAAAGAGGCAAATAGTTAGTAATTAGAAGTTACGCGTCAAGGCGACCATTAAGTATGAAGGCAACCTTATTAAAGTTTGCATTGAGAATATGGATACAAAATCCTTGCAGCGAAGGGAAATACCGCTCACAGGCAGAACCTACCATTTGTCATGGACGACGAAAGTAGACTTCGAGACCCGGCAAAAGGTGAGTATATGAACATCAAAACTAAAGCTAATATCAAAATCTAAACTAAAGCTAAATATTAGCGCCGCTGGAGAACTCTTTTGGCGGAGGGAAGACACGAGACAGACGCATAAGTCTCTCTAAACGCATGCCAGATATAAAATTAATCGTTGAAACCATTTTAGTGATTCTCAGCCACCAATGCTTTATTTTAGTCTCGGTAGTTCCGCACCCAAACAAATATTCACACAACCTCTTGACAAAGTTTAAGAACTTGTTGTCACTACTTTCCAAAGTTTTACTATTTTTAAGGCCGTAAATGACACCATGCTATTACTTCTTAGAGCCATGCTCAGTTTTGGCATCCCTACAAAACTTGTCAAGTTGTAAGAAACGACAAAGGACATTAGGTGCTGTGAAGCCTTTGATGACGAAAGCGGGCTTACATTGGTACTTGAAAGAAATGACCCTGGTTCCGTCCCATGGTAAAAATACATGGAAGTTATCAAAGCTTCATCAAGATATCTTCCATTTGAACCAAAAATTCTTCCAGTCATGTCTGGTCCCGTTTGTATGGTAAGGCCTTGGAGATTGAAATTTAAAAGTGAAATTTAGAAATTTTACAGCGTCACTGACTGAGTTTGACATTTTTACTATAAGATTCTTAGGTAGGTAGCTACAAAAGATGAGCATCAGCGCTCCGATTCAAATTCTTCAAATCCTGCCACTGAGCATAAGACAAAGATGTGTAAGGTAACGCTAACAAAAGGAATGAACCTTTAACCAACTTGGAGTCCGTATGGCTACAGTCAGTTACCCATTCTTAGGTTAGGTTATTTTTTTGGCAAAATGGAGTCGATTCTTCTACACTATACTTAGATTGATGTCAACATTATATTCATGCCGTTCAATAAATAGAAGTCGTATGCAGTCATCATGATGCGGACCGCTGCAATCTATAAAGCGAGATATCGCAAAGTTCTTGAAGTTCTTGAAGATGTAGCTACGAAATGTTTCGGCATAGATTTGGGCAGTGACAGACGAAGTAAGGTTTATCTTAGTAAAAGGAAGTTGGATCTAACATAATGATGTTCTGTCAAACTATAGAGGTTTGCTTATGCTGTCCTTATCTTCTGTGAATAGGTCGTTAGTGGCCTGGATATTCGATCTTACATTAGTTAAAAAAAGACCTTTCTTTTGGCCAATATTTCAAAGAAATATGCTTTCAAATAACTCCATAATCGGTACGACAAAAAACCATGCATCAGCCTCTAGCCTATGATCGTAGTTATGATGGCTCTATCGTTGCGTGGCATTGCCTTATCGGCGCATGTTCGACAGGCCATATTTGATCCATTAGTCAAGTCTGCAAATGGATGCAGGTTTTTGCTTCTTCCCCGCTTGGAAAGAACCAAAGAAATAATTTTTCGGTACAAACTTTAAAAATGTCTAAAAATGGAATCATTAACCTTAAATATTCAAATGAAAAAAAAAAAGCTAATCCTACAGCTGAGGACAAAATGCTTCACCATCCTTCTCCGCTTTCAATGCACATTCGTGCCGCCTGAAAACAAACAACCCTAAACGATTTATGATCAAAAATATTCTCCAAAATCAATAGTCTCCCCCATGAACGCACAAGGACACCACTTTTATGCATTCTCCGCCATACAATAACGCTTGCATCCAACACCAGCTAGATATTCATTAGTGCAGCCAGTTTTTGATCATAAAACATAAATTACCACAATATAAACAAATTTATCGTTTCTATAATAAAACACCAAAAGGCTAGATAACGAGTAGCTTTACAAAAAAAAACAAAAAAAACTCCAACAAATTTATTTGCCAAACAGCAACTTATAGGTTATTCCCAAAGACTATACACACAGCGAGCACAAATTTATGGAGCGATAATATATTTTAAGTTGTCCCCCGCCCCCTTGGCCCTGCAACTGGACTCGAAACAGAAATCCAACAAAACGTAAAATTCATCGAAACCCTACGCGATGGAGGTTGACTTGTTTCCCTCCTCCTAATTGAATATTAATGAGTTCATATAAATGGATGGACGCCAAGCGTCAATACACGCTCGATGCTGTAGCAATCACCCCTCACAATTATTTGAAAAGAATTTAAATACACTTACTGTTCTGTTCGCCGCTCAAGAAGGTACATAAACGTTTTCGCGCGCAGTCATCATAAAAAAAAAATATATAAATTACTTCTTGGCGCGTTGGCGCTGGCATTACACCAAATTACAGAAACAGAATTCGCATTAAATGACTTGTGTAAGCAAAGTACTACACAACTTCACACTTGAAGGTTGAAGCTTTGTATGCGCGCAGGAGCCGTGGCGGTGCGGCTGGCGTATTAAGGTTTTTCCTCTTACAATTCAGCCGAAAACACTGAATGACTTATTACGTCCAATGTGGTTGCAGCAACCAACCCCCACAACTCTTATTCTTAAGTTTGCCGTGGAATGTGTACTCTTGCCATGTAATAATTGAGCCTCAAGTACTTTTCCGTGCTAATTGTTTGCAGTTATTTCTGTTCGTGTTCGCGTTTGTTTTCTTTTTTTTCCATTTTCCTTTGTGGTGAAGTGTATTTGCGAAGCGAACTTTTGTAGGTCTTTAAAATGAAGTATCATTTGATATGAGCAGGTCGTGAATGAGAGGACGAGGAATGTAGTGAAGCACCCCAAATTTATTTATGTATGCATATCGCATATACTCATATAGTTGTCAAAGTTCGCTTCCCAATTGTGGGAATTTATTCCAAAGATTCAAAAAAAATCTGCCCTCCTACCTAGTATGTAAAGCTGCGTAACTTAAAATTATGATGTACCTACACGGTTTTCGAAATTGCCATCATTGATTTCGCTTCAAGACGTCACCTTAGGAGAACAGGAGTACAGATTGTGGTCCTCTTACATTAATTACATCTATCCATCGTGACGTGCCCAGTTTTAAGAGTCCTTCATCGATTACAGCGCATATGTGCTTCGGTTTCCCCTCTTTACCAGCGGGAAGCAGGTATGCCGTCTGGCATGTCCTGTTGGCCTTAGAGTCTAACTCAATTCTTTGAAGTGCGTGATGTTGGGAAAGTTACATAACTGCGCGTCACCCTGTAACAGGCTGCAGATGTATTCCGCACAAGTCAATTTGCTAGATACTTTTCTGTAACTACTCTGACATATTTGAGGCTGAAGAAGGATTTATTATAAACAGCTGAAAAAAAAAATGGTGGCACTTAAACCCCTTGGCCAACGGCAGCCCGCCCAACTGGGTTTAACTGGCACCGAAATATCCGTCACCATCTAGGTTCTTGTTGATCCGTTGACGAACTTATCAACGAACTAACGACAAAGAGTTTCAGATGTACACGTGGAATGTTTGGACCTTAAATGGACTGCGGACCAGTGTTATTATTTCGTGGGATGTATCCCTTTTTGTGGGATTTTCGATGACTAAAAAGCCTTCCGTGGGATAAAGGGAAAAAGCACGAAATCGTGGGATTTTTAGAAATCTAACAAAAAACATTCAAACTATAATTTTTTGTTGTAATTTCACCAAAATATCTACATTTTACCATGAAAAAGTGTCCATAATAAATTGCTCACGTAAATTGTCTTTTGTGAAAATTTTGTAGAATGCCACCAAAAAAAGTCATAACTCATAAGTCATAAAGGTTAATTTAATATTATTTTTTCCCGTAGTAGTAAAAATTTTAATGGAAAAATTCTAACTCTGCGCAAAAAAGTATAGTGGGATTTTTAAGGGAATTTAAAAAATGAGACAAATGACTAAGCTTCGTAGGATAAATGAAGAGAGAGTCCTTACAACACTGCTGCGGACAGCCAAACAACTTTGTAATGAGATGGACTTTGTAATGCACATGGCACATGAAAACTGAAAAGCTATGTAACCTTCACAACCACAGTGGGTGCTATGCAAGGAGCAAAGATAGCGTCTATTTGAACACAGGATTGTCACTGGTAAGAGGCTGGAAGTGAAGAACTTCCCTCGGAATGTGCTAACGCCAAACAGGGAAGATTGTGACGATCTTCCCGAGAAGACGAATGTCAAGAGAAGAGCCCAAGGAACGACGTTTATATTGTTATCGGAAAATTAACGCCAGCAATGAAAAGCAGATATCTTTGCCGCACCAATGACTCAAGCACAGAAGTAAACATGGGTCGATATAATTTAATGAAATAGGGCATCGAGACCAGCTTCGTGATACATTGGGAGTGGCCGGATCTTCTGAAGCTAATGCATTCCCTGCATAGCATACAACTTGCTGCTTTAGAATGAGACTGGAAAAGAGTCCCATTACAGGGCATTTCGTCGGTGCCACCCACCTCAACTGTTGCTGGCATCACTGCGCATATAGAAAATCAAATGTTTGTCATGAAGGTATGTCAAACGACACCGGATTGAAATGAGGACTAACTAAACCATTTTAAAAAGGAAACATCCTGATTTATGGAAAAGCTTCGTTTAATTGGCAGCGCCTAAGAGATGGACACCAAGCACATCCTCACGTCTTATGTCCAGAGGTGTCTTTCCATTCTCATACTAACTACTTATATACTTCCCTAAAAAAAAAAAAAAAAAAGACAAAAAAAAATCACATTATAAAACGACAAATTCCATTAAAAATTCAAAAAAAATATATATTTTTCAAAACATCTGCTGGAGTTTAATGGTCAATTAATTCCAAAGCCCATTTAATGGCCGCTACCAAACTTCACAGTATAATCCAAGAAGTAGAAAAAAAGAACACCTCAAAGAACAAGATACGAAAAAAAAAAACAAGAACAAACCTACCAACCACCATACCATCAATTGAATATCATCCTGATTTCAACAAACATTCACCACGACACCACACAGTCCAATCACTTTAATTTGTCCCCCAAGGCTTATTTCCTAGGATGATACAGGGACAGGAGTACAGGCCCCACTACGACCACGAGCCACGACTCTTAGTAACAGGAGAGAAAGCACCGAAGAGGAAAAAAAAGACAGAAATACTACGCAAAGCCTGCGTTTGAACGCAATCACTCAACAGGAACAGAGCACCCAGTTGATAGCGTATGTCAACTGAATGGAAAGTCTGTGTCCATTAGAATACCAAATCGCAAGAAGATATGCAAATCTGATGAATGCCAAGGAGTGAGAGGGCTTGTGGTAATTTGTTTTCTGTTGCTGATATACCGGCCGTCCTTCTATCTGTGATGAAATTGCGTGAGGAATTTTTTTTTTCCTTTTTGTTTCACTTTAAGTGGCGGAGGCCGACGCGATGATGCTATTACCAGGAGGCGGGGGGAGGACTTCGTCTTCCTTTGACTTATCTTGCGCTTAGTAAAAATGACTGTTAAAAGTTGAAGCTTGTGTTTTCCTTTGTCGGGAAATTGTATTTAATGAAAATGAACAAAATCCATTTAAAGTGAAATGGGTTGTTTGTCTATTTGGGTTGAGTTCGAAACGTTTCCGACGCAGCTATGATTACTAATAACAAATTTTAGGTCGGAATGCAACGAGTTCTCGTGATCAGAAACTGTTAAGCCTGGCATTGAGGCGGTTTGGTGTGGGCTAAGACTGTATTCAACTTGCCGATACAGAGTGCGATACCGTCTAAGGGTAACCACCTAGCAATGGCCTCATTTAGTGAGCAATCACTTTAATACCTGCTTCGGCGCAGTTAGACTTCGAGGTGAGCTAAGGCTGAAACTGCCAACTGCTGAGCGTGCGTCCAGATATTCCAGTCGTTAGAAAAACCGCCTCTAAGTTGAACGAGACTATTTTCTATTTGACCGCTTCACTTAAGATGTTGCCTCCATCTACAGCGCTGCAATTGAAGACTCTGCGATGCAAAGTGTTGATATCATTCCGATCTACAAGACGTAGTGAGACGTGGGCTTTAGTTTTTTTTTTTATTTTTAAGTGTACACATTTAATATATGTAAGGTTCGTTGAGGTAGGAGAAATCATCTAAATCATTCCGTGATTTTTATTTTTATGGATTGAGACGTGTAGCAGGTATGCTACAGTTTTAGTGCCAATTGATGAGAGGAAACAGTCACTCTCACAATATTTTCGTATTCACCTTTTGTTGAAAGGCAACTCGGAAAATGACCTGGAGACTACACGTCGACAGGCAAACAAGATAAATCTACACACATGAAACACAATTGTTCAGCGAAGAGCAAAAGACTTGTGTGAGTGTGTGTAGAGGATTTGCTAGATCGTTTTCGATGCCATTCAGTCAGTGAAAGACAGTGCTCGGAAGCGATAGGATTGATTGTGTTGATAGTGAAATAGGTTTGAGTTGGAAGGAGGATAAGGAGGGGAAGAAAAAGAAACTGAGGGTGAGTAATCACTGAGCCGTTTTAGTTATTTATTGATAATTGTTTATTGTGTTGATAAGGTAGTTTGATCAGACATCTCATCTAGTAGAAAATTTAAAGTAGAATAATTGTGAGCGATTTCCTTCAGAGAGCGTTTCACGTTTTTGGTTGTTTGCTGGTCAGTTGACCACGGACATGAAGAAGTGAGTGAGATAGTGGTGTTGTGAAGGTGGTACGTGGTTTTAATGTTTTTTTACTTGGCACTAGTGGCGCACGATGGACCGCCTACCTGAGTGGAAATAGGGTTGTGTGTTCCTCCCTGTTCGGTGCCGGTAGTTTGGGTGGTTCGCGCTGCTAGTTTTTGTTTGTATTCGTCGGCTTGCTGTGGTGTTTCCGCTTGCCTGACATTAGCGCCCACATACGAAGATGTGTGTTTTCCTGCTTGGTGTGCTGTGTTGGCATCATAACACAGTCCGCTCTTCCGAGAGGCGATGGGGTTGCGTATACCTCCCTGTCCGGTACCGTTGAGCTGGATGGTGCGCCGTGCGCGTCTGCGTTTGGTTATGATGATGTTTTCGTCGGCTTGCTGTGGTGTTTCCGCTTGCCTGACTGTTGCGTCCACATACGAAGATGTGTGTTTTCCTGCTTCGTGTGCTGTGTTGGCATCATAACACAGTCCGCTCTCCCGAGAGGGGATGGGGGTGTGTGTTCCTCCCTGTCCGTACCGTTGAGCTGGATGGTTTGCGCATGCTATGCTGTTTTATTGAAATACATCGACATCGCTACACTTCGGTGTACGTGGTTTCAATGTTTTTTTATTTGGCACTAATGGCGCACGATGGACCACCTACCTGAGTGGAAATAGGGTTGTGTGTCCCTCCCTGTTCGGTGCCGGTAGTTTGGATGGTTCGCGCTGCTAGTTTTTGTTTGTGTTCGTAGGCTCGCTGTGGTGTTTTCGCTTGCCTACAATTAAGCACACGTACACAAAGATGTGTGTATTGTGTATTCCTGCCTAGAGGGCGGTGTACGCATTTTAGTTTAAATACCAACTTCACACTTCACCACATCGAGACGCTTCATGTATAGAGTTTGATATACGTTTACATATTTTTCCCGAGAACTGGGCTCATGCGGTTTTATCTTTTGTTTTTGTTTTCAGTTGTTGATGTCGAGCCTTTGCCCCACGACCAGAAGAGACCGTGCAATCAATATTAACATATATATTATTTAAATGATCTAATAAAGGAAAAAAAAAAAATCTTGCTTTCTTTTTAGTATTTTTTTTAATTGTATTTTTATTTTATCTTACATATAAGTCTGTAAGTCGAAACGTTTAAACGTTTTCGTGTGCACGAATAAATTTGCTTTTGTAACAAAGGGCAAATCATCGTTCGCACGAAAACGTTTGATCGTTTCGCCTTACAGAATCTGACCCCAAGTCTTCAGATCCATCGAGAAGGACTGGGTTTTTAAAGTCTTATGTAGAGTCTTCATATACGGGTGTGGGCCGTACTGCGAAGTCAGCAGCGAATGCGTAGGGCAATCGTCGATAGGTTTCTGATGCCCCTTGCAGTTGTAATAGCCGAGTTTTAAGAAAGTAAATACCTCAAAGTAATAAAGGTACGTCTTCTCTTGAATACCCACTTCGCGTATATAAAAGTTAGATGCGAAAGAATCTACGGCAATAGTGGGTAGTCCAGAAAGTACCGGAGGAGATTGCTAACACCCGCAATATACAGTAAAAAGGTTAGATGTTAGAAATCAACTCACAAGGAGTCTTGGAACAGTGGTCCTCTCACGATTGTCAAGTGTGCGGACGTCCACTAGTTCTTCGTCTTCCAGGACTGTCGCACTCTCTGAACATCGGGAGACTCTGGTAATAATACTGAAAATATAACACCACTACCGTACCTCCTCAGGATATCATCTGATCAGTCCTATCGGTGCAGTTTTGGGCCGGCGAGTCTTCTATTGACTATGGTAGGCCTTCCCCAAATTAGTAGCTTTTGTGATTCGCTACTTCTCCATCCAGTGGACAATTAATACCATCCTGCCATTGTAAAACCATTCATTGTGGGTTTTTTCTTCTTTGAAAACGATTCCTTTTCAATTGGATTTCTCATGCACCTAGGACCTCCTTGTACTCATCCAAATGAACATTGTTTTACTTCCGAACAACAATTGTTCACCGCGACCGTATTCATAGGCTCTTCCAGTGTGGCTTGGCTTGGCTATATCAGTTCCCATTGCTAAGTTGTCATCATTTGCCGCACAACAGTGTTTTGGCCAACAGCCAACGAAGCCGAATCCCTATTATGCCTCCTTGCGATTGCGAGGCATCAAAAACAATGGAAAACAGCGCTGCGAATACAATTTCATTCCACATTCTAGTTATTTGTCTCTCTGTGTGTGTGTGTGTTTTCTGTTCGTTCGCCTTTTTGGCTCACAAAATGATTTCGCGACGCCCATGGTTTTTATTTTTATTTTTAATTTTTTTCTTTTATTTTTTGCTTTGCAATTCTTCCGGTATTAAATTCAACCCCGTAACGAACATAACATCCCAGTTTTCATTGTTTGTTCGGATTATCCCACTAGCAGCACATTCGGAGACAACTATTTGGTGAGGAAAATGAGGTCATTAGGAGCAGTGACAGCTGAAAGCATTTACCCTACACAACTACTCAGCAATCAGCTTTCTCCATTTCACTCTGGCGGCGCGGCGGCCGGCGTAACCAATTCCACTCGTTTGTTAGGTGAAAGCAAAAGGACTTCTATGCGACATAGACAGAGAGAGACACACAGCCAAATCTGATGCACAGCACATATACAGGGGGTGGGGAGGGGACGCGACGCTCGACTACGGTACGGAAGCACAAGCTTAGAGGATAAAACTTGTGTGTGCGTCTGCAGAAAGGACTTTATGCGATGTTTTAATTATGACTTTGCCTCTAGATATCAAATGCACTGATTTTGTGTGTTTTTTCCCTACTTTTTTCGGTCCGTGATTCTTGTTGAAGGTTTCTTTTTTTAGTTTCGTTTTGTGTGTATAGGTCCCTCTGTTGAGGTTATACCGCTTGCGCTCTATTCATGGCGCGCAGAATGATTAAGATAGATGTGAATGGAATGGGGTTGCACTTGGGATGATGTGCCATAGAGCAAACGCAAGAAACAAAGGCTAAGTGCCCTTGAAAGTAGAGTCAAGGTTGTTATCTAAGCGATTCTAAGGAATCCCCTTAAACGGATTAATTATGCAAATTACTGCTGGCGAGTGCTCCTTTTTATTTGGTGCACATTGTCGGCCAAAAGAACTAGATGGCCGGAAATGAAGTTTGTTCGCGATGGGACGCATAAAATATAATTCAGCGACTTTAGGGGACAGTGAAATTTGTATTTAAAATGGCTGTCTTTAGTTAAGTTAAGTTATTCATGTTGGTGCTGCTGTAGGGAAGCTAGTTTGTATAGAATGGTGGGCTTGGAGGCTGACCTAAAGATGACCAAATATGTTGAAGGAATGAAAATTGTGTGGCGGCAACGACGACAGAAACCTGAACGCGAACGAAGGAGTTAAAACCTGAACCGAATGAGCGTGAACAGAAAGGTTCGGTTTCTGACACTCAGTGCTAACTATCGACAGTTTTATCCTGACCGCGATGGTGGACTGGCACTACAACAAAATAAATTAATAATTAGAAATAATATAGCAACATACAACATAGTGAATAATAAAGTTCTGTACTTAATCAATCGAGAGTAACGTGTTCTTCTATGGGTCATGGTGGTCAGGATCGTATATGACTAATTTGTTTCGACCTCAGGCCATACGGAAACAAACAAACAAACAAACAAACAAACAAACTATAAACATAAATTAGTGATAATAGTAAAAACAATAAACTTGGCATCACAGTGAAGTTGAAGTTGTACCTCTAGTCGTTGCTTCGTACAAAAATCGGGAAGCAGTGAAAGGGTTCTGTTTACCTCTGAAGGAATATTGGTTGGACGTGTGTTAGACAACAGAAAAATTATCTCTCCAATTAGGGAATTATATAGAAGCGATGCTAAATACGGAGGATACATTTTTTATACAACGACTGAAGGAAAAATAATCGTCAAAAATCGTATGCTCTAGACAAAAGCAAAGAAAACCATTCTGAGTGCTATCCGCAATGGTTTGGTCGTTTTCGTCTTGAAACTTATACGGTCGGACTTGATGTTAAATCCTTAAATAGAGAACAAGTACTGTTCACAAAAAGTCAAGTTATAATGTTCCCAAAATAGCCCAGCATATACCTTGGGAAGAATTCCAGTTGAGCATCCTGGACCAGTCAAGAAAGGATACAGTTGCCATTCATAAGAGCGCTTTAGGTCCTGTTTGGGGCCTTCAGGCAATCGTGATCTCGTGCCTAGCATTAGAGAAAGAATTTTATATCAAAACTATTGAACGCAAAATAGATCTGGAAGCATATGCATCACAGAGGTCCTTAGATCCACCTTTAATGGTGGTCCTTCTTCTTGTTGACATCTTTGGTGAATAAGTTGCAGGGAACCTTTTAAGCTGACATATGATTTTATGTCTAAGTGATAAATGGAATCAGTGTCCACCGATTTTAAAATGATTTCAAATACTTCTAAATGGCGAAAATTTTAAGCATCCTTGGAAGATGTTCTGTTTAGTTCAAAAATGTAAGCGAAGCTTCAGGGGAGAGACAACAATTTCCAAATGTTTAATACTGTGACCGACATCATTATAAGAGCTCCCGAGTCTAGAAAACTTCTCTAAACAGATGTGAATTTGTTGCCTAACCCACCTGCTGGCTCCAAATCTGCTGCACCAACTAAGCCAATATATTTGCCAGAGTCCTTTAAAGGTAATCCCATCAAAAAGCAATTAGATTAAAGATCATTACATCGACATACAAGCAACCCCCTAATGGGATACCCAGATCCACGCGCAAACATCTTTATTGACATACTTAATCCCAAGACATTACGAGGTCATTCATACCGTTCACCTGTCACCCTTCCTGTCAGTTTGATGTATTTATCTCATAACACAGATGGATTTTATGTGCCTCAATTTTAAAGCCTTCATCCGCAAACACAAACAATTCACTCAATTAAATAAAATCAATTACCTTGCAAAACGAACGAAACAACTAGGCTATTGACGAAGTCGTGTGTGAGTGTATATACAGTATACAGTATACATGCCTGTCCGAGCATCAAACAAGGAAGAAGGAAGTAAAAAAAAAAAACATCATGTGCGAGTAATAAATTTTATTTGAACCAACTTGTCCCTAAAGTATTTTTTTTTTTTTCATTTTTTACTCAATTCCGCTTTGTTAATTTAATTTGTTCCCAAACAAGCGTGTACAGATACACTTTTCCACGTCATTGGTTTAGGGATCAACTGGCACGGCACACTCTGTGGAACGAGGGAATGAGTAGCTTACGTATTCAGTCTTCGCTCGCTGCGGGTATACGAATACGGTTACAGTTTTTATTTTTAGAAAATACATTCGGATGGTCAGGTATTTTAGTTCATGGAGCGGTATCCATACAGACAGACACCATCTACAGTCTATACACATACAGAAAGAGACTGACCTCTGAAATGGGATCAGCTGTTCGAAATTGAATTGAATTCAAAAGGACATAGGTTTCCATTGGCTGTCAAGCAGGTTGGCAATTCATTTCGGAAAAGAGGTATTAGTTGAAGAATTTAAAATCATTTCTGTAGCTACCTGAAAAGTGGATAGATAAGTTGGTAGCAGGCAAGTGAGCTTGGATTGAGGTGGGTCATATGCTATGGCACCACGGAAAGCAATGGCTGATGCGGGAAATATGAGGAGATTTGTTAGGGGAGATCTTGTGCCATGATTTGCCAAAAAAAAACCCTCCGAAGGCTTAAAAAACGGCTCTTGACGGACTGGCATAGTTTTACAAATTGGAATAATTCTTTAGTTTTCGTAGGTCCTCTTATAGAGCAAGCACAGACATTTGTCATTCAGACTTTATTACGCATTTTAGCTGTCGAAATTTAATTTCGTATCAGCTGCAGGTCCTCGCGGTCATTTGAATGTTTGTAAAGTTCCATATATAAAGACGCAACTTGTAGATATTAAAATAGAATAGGAATACCGTATCCAGATGGCGCAGATGCCTGAATTTAAACACAAAGTACCATTGACGGCCTTAGGTATGACGAAAAATGTGACAACTTTAACTGCCATTGTCAATCTTTAGTCTGTCGAGATATTGCGTCTGAAATGTTTTTCTTTGTGTGGGAGGTTGGCGCAAGGAGATTAGTCCCCGAGATGAAGGCCCAATTTCCACTTTTGGGTATTTGGGACTTATGTCTCAGTTATGCCCCTGAGCCTGGGAGGTGCCACGCTCATTTGTCTAATTTTAACCAAACTTCACAGGAATTCTAACTTTTGGGTCAATATTGAGGAATGGCAGCGTGTTTGGGCTCAGTCGGTTTAGCGGTTTCGTCATTGGATTGATAAGTAAAAAAGTTGATATGGATAGCACAAAAACTCTCCCAATCAATCAGTTATGCATTATGCATTTTTTCACATCTATTTATTTTACCGCAACCAGACAATCGAGTTAATTCAATAAAGACTATCGAATACGCACTACGGTTCTCTAAATTTTCCAACTTTCTTGAAAAATGTCCCTTTTCTTAAAGAACAAAACAAGAGTCAACCAAATATTTTCTTTTTATCCCAAGCAAAACAAAAAAAAAATAGGTATTCAAATCCAAATCAAACCCACGAGTATATACAAAAATACCTTCCTTTAGGAAAGGACTTTTAATTTAGTGTACCTACATAATTTCCCCATTTTTATGCAACTTTTCAAATTTTTCATTCCGTAAAAACTTGACTAGAATTCTTACGAAGATTAAAAGAAAATTGTCACTTCTCAAGTGATGCGCTTACAAACGAACAGAAATACAGTTTTCGTAGATAGAACTTCTGCACAATTGTTTTTTTTATACATGTCGCTAGCTCCTATGATGGAAATTGTATTATTGAACCTTTTTTACTTGCAGCTTACAGGTCTAGTGCATTTCCGTTGACGACATATATTTGGCAGAAATTTTACAAAACTGACAGTCCAATATAAGAGTCCCATTTAACTAATACATCCACTAACTTAAATGTGACCACGTTTTTGAGCACTCTCTGTTTTTATTCTTCTTCTTTTTTTTATTTTTCCAAATGTGTCACCGTTTCACTGCAACTAAAAGCGTTCGCATGTGCACTTCAGCTTTTTAAAGCACAATTAACCTACCTTGGTAATTAATAATTTTGTATGAACTATAGTTGTGCACTATAAAATTTACGTAAAAGCCTTCGCAGTGTTTCCCCCAACAAAAGCCATGACAAAGTACCATACATTGCAAATTTATTTCCGCCCCATTTGAGTATCATTCAATTAGACCATTGTGATATATTTCTGTATCATTTGTTCTCAAAAGTACAATAGAAGTGTTCCTATACCCAAAACGGAAAAGGGTCAAAATGCATTACATTCAGGCGTGCGGACATACCAATTGAATAATATTTGGTGTTACCCCCATTAAATTTAATTGTTTACGAAACATCTGGTGCCGGATTGGGTCCTGGGGTCAAGGGATGATACTGGACCGACCGACAAGTTGGTAAGGCAGCTCTTTATAATGTGTTTTCTTAAATTTTGCCAAAAATCCTTGCCATGAAACTATGGCTCGTTTGCGAAAATATTATCAACAATGGCAGGCAGCACGAGGAACTCCAAAAAACTGAATCTTGTGCGGTGGCAGCAAAAGGGGTAAACTTGGACGACAAATGCGGATACTGTGAGAGGTTGTGTTTTTCCATCCTCGGGCTGGGACATATCGTCGTTGAAATATTTATTTTTATTATCAGTCCTATTAGGCATAAGACGTTTCACACAAGCTGTTGAAATGACATCATTTAAGAGTGTAAGCAGAGGCGGACTGGAGCAGTGTGCGGTATGCAGAGTAATTTCGAATCGAAATCAAACGGCCCGAACGGACGGGAACTCCTACGTAGCGTAAAGTGTTTTGTGGATACTTTGGGGCCGACTTAATGCTGACAAGCTATGCTTGGGGGGAGTGCCGTTGTCTGCCTCATGTAAGAGGTTCAAGTTATTTTCTTTAGACTGGAGAGGGGCATTGCCAGTTTAAACTAAAGTTGACAAATAAACGGTAGACGCAGAAGGTATAAGTTTCGTTACAACCGTTTGTTTGTGTGACACCAACAACTGTATTTACTCAATTCTTCCTCTTTTGTCTCCACAATTGTTTATATTCCATCAAAATAGTAGTGGCTGTTATAAAAAAATCGGGAAATTATATACCATGCCATCCACTTTCATATTCTAACAAGGAGTATGAAACAAAATAATACAGTGAAAGTCGCTTATAGCGATCTCTGTTTTAATGACCATACGGATATAACGACACAAAATCTGAGTCCCTTGATTTTGCACTATATATAATGACGATTCCGTATAAAGCGTCCGTTTTTTGCAAAAATTTTAAATATTCTTTAGGATATAGCCACGAAATATGAAACAAATCATCTAGTTGTCTGTACCGTTGGTGTAGTTTGTTTGTATAGCGTTCGTTTTTTGCAAGAATTTTAATTTTTCCTCCGGACAAAGTGACGAAACAAAAGCATCTAGTTGCTAGTTAAAAAAAAAAATTAACGACTTTTTCCTTTTAATTCTATACGAATAATTAAAGTATAAATACAACAAGCTTACTATCAACTAGTAAAGTATGTCTTTTTTTGATTTTTCTGACCTTCGGTTAAGGCGACAGTCGGCTATTGCGACCATTTAAGCCCGGTCCTTTCACCGCGTCGTTCACTGTAATTCTGCACACCCCTTTTAGTGTTATAAAACAAAAACACACGAGCGCACATTTTTCAGACAAACTGAATTCTGATGACGTGACGAAATAGTAATGCGATAATAAAATATGAACGAGTCGACCTGAACTGTACCCGGCATTCTCCTGTCATTAGCATATGCAACGTGTTGTGATTTTTTTATTTATTTATTGTTCTTCTTTTAATGGCATAATATTTTGACAACCACAGCCGGTCATCATCATCATCATCATCATCATCATCATAGATTGGCTTCGGCTGTGTTCGTGTTATGCGGCGTCATAAAAAAATAACATTAATGGGAAAAATTTGTCACAATTTTGGGGGGCGAAATTCAATTAGGAGAACTTTTTTTTTTTGAGTAGATTTATTTGCAAAATAGTCATTTAGTTATTTAAGCTAATAGATTTGAATAGGTGTACTACGAAAGTTTGATCTATAATGAACTACAACTTATCAAGCGTCTCGCAGGCAGAAGCTCTGACATACAACATATAAAGGGGCTTTTCCTAAATAAAACAATATACTGGAAAAATAGAAGTCATTTTTAGCTACTTTTTAGGAGCGCAGGATAAAGATTTGCCTGCAGTGGTAAGACGACTTATGCGTACTTTCCTGATCCATATAACACAGCAACCGTAAGAGATATTTCAATGAAAAAAATGTGACACATAGAGCCGGGTACGGTGCATCCGAAAGTAACATTTACTCATTTTACATTTTGACATGAGTCGACTTATGCTGTTTTTCATTGTTGCCACAAACGGACCATGGTCTCTATCTATCTAGATATCTTTTTTTCGACATTAAGGTTTTTGTCTAGAATAAATTGGAAAAAATAGCGCACGAAATTAACTTCACTACAAAATGTCGCGTTTGGAAGACAGGTTATTTGTGTTATCATATCTCGTGTCTAATTGAGCTGATAGTATTTCAGCTTCTATAAAATGTTATAAATGTTATAAAATGTTGAATCTGAGAAGTGGCAATGCGACTCAGCTTGTTTGCCTTATTTCCAGATATCTTTTAGACATGTAGCTCGGCAATTTTTGTACTGAATCACCTGATCTCTCCAATTGTTAGTCACCCTCTTGTGAACAATTGTTGAGTAACTACCAATGTGAAGAAACAAAATGTTTTTGCATTTTACCTCAAAGGCACAGACTATAGGTGAGCAAATTTGACGAACTGCGCCAGATAACAGATTATGATAAAAAACGATCCAGCATTCTTAAGAGGAAACTTTACAAAAGTTTTTGCGTAAACGATTTACTTCTACAACTTTGTATTTATAAGTCATTCAAGCGCTCGAAAACGTTTTTAAAATGTTCGCCCTAGAGAATCTGATCCCAGGCTTACAGAACCATTGCAAGCATCTTAACCCGGCAATATCCTTTTTTTAAACACGGGCAAATTTCGTAGGACGTATTTTCAGCTTAAACTAATACTTGGTGTCGTACACCTTGCAAATCAGTTCTTAATGATGACTCCTTCGGACTTATCTCTGTCGTTAATTGCAGTGCCATCATTGAATTCTTCAACTTCACAGGTTGGTTTCGATCTCCGCTACCATTACTTCAGGTCTTCTTAACTCTGGTTTCAAAATGGCGATTCAACACCTGTTTAAATGCCAGAAACATTCACTCCAGTCAAACAGCCGACTACTCAAAAATGCCTCGAAATTTGAACGTTCTTCCAGCAACTATTTGTATGAGATAGCATTTCTTCAATAAGCTATAGGGCAACGCTTTGTTAATATTTCCCCCATCGTTCTGTTTCAATTTATGTCTCCATTTATGCAACTTAGTCCTGGGGCTGTGTGCTTTCTTTGCCATCCACCGTTTGTCAATGTTCCCAAAACAAGTACTAGGTATACCCTAAATTAAACATGCGAAAAAATATAGTTTTTAATAAAGCACCATCCAACTAACTGTCATCAAAATTCAAACTTTTTTGTAAAATATTTATAAGTATCTTCTTCTTGTCTATTCATATATAAATTTCATAGAATCCGTGTTATATTGCATGTAGCAACAAACTCGCGTCGAAAGGAGGAGAAAAACCTTTCTTATGGTCAAAACTTGCTTTTATCCACAAAGAGTTCATTCATCCGATTTCCGGGGAAGGAGACTTCAAAAGTTTCATATTGCCATATTCAAGTCGTAAAATTAATGCAAATCTAGTGTAAAGTGGACAAAAGAAAGCACGGATAAAAGTTTAGAAATTCCCAGCATAAAATGAAATACTATCCGCACTGTATATATTTACAACTAGAGCAAAAGATCAAAAAGTACTGAAATTCACTTCAAGATGTTCTTCTTTGTAAAGGGGTTTTTCTCTTCCTTTTTGTTGTTGTTGGTTGCTTTCTCCTCCGGACATACCGAGGATATTACTATCCGGCTTAATATGATTTCTTCGTTCTTGCCACTATCGCATGTTCTGTATTAGTAGTTTTATATTGTTGCCATTTACTGTTGCTGTCATACAGGGTCCTTTATTCGTTTGTTGTGATTTCTTGTACGTCATGTGAATTTTTTTTTGGAAGATTATTTTTTGCATGGGGGCACACGTAAAGGATGAAGGAAATATAGCCTCGTTTGGTTTTATGGCGGTTTTTTTTTTTTTTGGAATCTCCACTCTGCCATTGTGCATGTCCGGTTTTATGGAGTCGGCGAAAGACTCGCTCTTCTTATGATTATTTAGGATTTTGAATTTTATTCAAGCTGGAAAGAATGCATGTGATACCACCATCTAAAATACTGAAGGATGGACAAGTTCATGTTAATTTGTGTCCGCATTAGATCGCAGATGGATCAGGACGAAATTTTTTTTTCTCTTCATTGCATCATCATATTGCAAGGATCAGCTCTTTGATTAAATATTTTGGAAAACTAGCACAAAGTATAAAAAAAGAAACAACTCGAATGGAGTGACAGACATGAAGAACCGTAGGAAGCAACAGAAGGATGAATGTATACAGGACTTAATAAAACAACGATGCGTAAACATCCTTATCCGGCGCTTAATACAGTAAACAGCAGCGGCAAATAAATCCGATGCTCATGCAACTGTCGTCCTTAGTCATCGACGAAGTTCCGGCATCACCACCATAATATTGCCGTAGTGGTGCTGCTCCTGTTTGTTGTTGCTGTTGGTGATGGTGGCAGTGGCAGCGGTGGTTGAGTTGAGATTGAGAGTTTCGTGCGGAAGTATGCCACACTGTTTCGCCATACTTTCGTCACTTATACTTTCCGCTTCGGTAGCAGATAAGATTCCCCTTTAGTGAATGCGAAACGTGACTTTTATGATTAATCTCTTGTGTGAGATTTCTGATTGTGATTGTGAGTTCATTTCTCTTCAGTTGCTTCCGTAGGATGTAACACTTGTCCGTCACAAAAATGGGATTTAGCTTTGTGACTTGTGAACGGGTGACAATGCTATTTTATTAGTTCTATAGTTCGGTAAGTGTAAAAGTTGTTTTAACAACGACTATAATTCGCCAAGTCATAATCTGGGTGGGGTCTTTCTATTGAAAGGGTAGCATAAGTTTGAACTAGAGGAGCACGATTTGTTAGTTGTTGAACGCAAAACTTTGATGCTTGCAAATTTTTGTATAAATGGGTTACTTTTGACGAAAAGATCAAAAGCGATTCCTATGAACTATTTACCACAGGGAAGGTGGATTTTCAGACGTGAATTCCCGCATATAGACCTGTCTCCTATCATCTGAAAAGATTTATTTCGCTTGATTTCTGTTGCAGCTCACTACTTATCGAGGTAAAACTTTACCTATTCAAACCATTTTAAAATGTCTCCTTGTCGGTGGTCAATATGGGACCTTGGAAGGTAAAATTGAACTCGCTTCGGAAATTTAACCCAATGCAGTCTGTTACATGACTCAGCTCCTTTCTGCACGAACTTTAAATGATTTCCCTATGCAGTGTGTCACATTTCTTGCAGCTGACAGGTTTTACTACGCAGCAGTCTGGCTTCCATTCAAGGTGGACAAGGTGCACACTGCGCAACAGATCTTCCTTAACTCTCGTAATATTTTCAAAAATCTCCCCTGACCATCCTCCACACCCTACTCCAACTGGATGATATAATCCACAATTATTTCAACATGTCACACCACATAATGTCCTCCATAACCGTAAGATCCATTAGCCTTGTTCACATGAAAGTGGATAAAATTGGATGCAAATGCCACTTCCTTTTGGCAGCAAATTTCCATTCGTTCACTACCGTTCACTACCGGAGGAGGGAGGACAAGCGTTTGTTCGCTTTTTTACTGCATCGCATTTAATTGACAATCATCGCCTGGCGAAATGACCTACCTGAAAACGTGTGGAATATAGGCACTATGGTTTTTTTGTTTTTTTTTTTTTTGTTTTTTGCTGTCCACTTGCCAAGAGGACATGGGCCATCAGCAGCAGCCAGAATATGATGCTGCACACAGCAATCTGAAGTCAACAACAAACTCTCTAATGGGTTGGTCAACAGCCAACAACGAGAACGATGAGGTTAATTGTGTTGATATCGGAAAGGTGTCTATCTGGAATATGCCTTATCCGAAAAGGTTATCTCAGAGTACTACGAGTAACTGGGTATATGCAGTGACAAAAAAAAGCGAAGTGTTTTCAATATGCTGTAAAGCGGATGATAGCTTTTGATATTTGGGATGCCCGGGGTCAAACAGTCATTAAATCGATTTGTGGTAGAACGTATGGTAAACGCAAATCTCTCAACTGACGTCTGACTTCATTTTCAGCATCACCCCCTGGATGCTGGCTACTCGATGCTGGATTCGGGAAGCTGGATGCTCAAATGAGCAATATAAATGCATTGAGATAATGGGAGAAACCGCTCTACGCGCCATCATCTGATGGAACTAGAACAAGATCCTTCTGCCATCATTATCACATCATGTCGAGATGTCATTGATATCACCATGTGAGCTGCGGAAGCAAGCCGTGTCCTCTGATTAAATACATCCCATCTAAGCAGGGCGGACGGAGTAATTCCGAAATCGTCGTCTTGTCGATTGTGGCAAAGAAGATTGATTACACTTTGATTGGAATAATCTATGTGTTTCACTGTCGGTAATTAATCAATTTATAAGCTAAACGCGTTTTGCGTACCTACTTCTGCGGTGATGCCAATGAAGTATTGCAACGTAGGTACATTGTGTACATCTAGGAAAATTCACTTCATCCATTTTGCGACAGATTTATCGCATTGACATATAGATCCGAATTTAGAAAGACTATCTTTTTCATGGACCATAAGACAGGAAGGTAAGACTGTCACCAAACGGTGTGTACATTTACAGCGTAGATATGTCTCAAATGCCGAATTTACATTTTCATGATTTATTTAGGGAGCGGTTCGTGAGTGAGATGCGGGATTATTTGGTACACTCAAATCGAATGGTATACATTCCACTTAATAATATTTAGAGAGCTGTCTCGCAGATTTTTAAATAAAAACTCACCTATATACACTGGCAGGAACTTATTTTATTCAAAAGATTGGCTAGACCCGCAACTTTGTTTGAGGTTACATACTATAGTCAAAGAGGACCCACAGTCACTAAGCGGAAACACCGAAATGAAAGAAACTATTGTGTTCCAATATTATGTGAGTGATTGGGTAAAAGGTCGAATTGCCCCATAGACCATGTGCGCATTTAACCTACTAATTATCGCTTATGACTTCAACATTCCGCTCCAACAGAGTAAACGCCAGAGAGTGCTTTCTATGTGAGCCCACACACCAACGATGTAGAAAGGCCGTTGCTGGTGTTTTTCCATTTAAGAAAATAAATTTATTTTTTATCACACTACATTTTGATCTGTAGCTCAGCTTTTGAAGGAAGTAAAGAGCCGACTGATAGCTTTAAATATTTAAGGAAATTTTGGCGTCTTTAGTTGTCCTCTCTTCTTGTAATTATTATTTGAGTAAAGGCAGATTAAAGTCAGAGAAGTCGAAAAAAAAAATTATTGGTCAAAAATCTCCAAAAATTAGGCGTGGCAACAAACGAGATAGCTTATAATTTTATTCAATATATTAGGAAACACTTGAGAAAAAGTTCATTGGAATCTCGTAGTATTTTTGTAAAAATTTCATAAAGCCCGAAAAATGCGCAAAAATAACAACAGTTTAATTTTTTTTTTCAATTGTAAAGGGTCATTTTTTAATGAAACTAGCTGAAGCCAATTTAATTATCAACTTGTAATTTGCCATTTCCAATATCCAATAAATGAATAGAGAATTCCACTGCTGTTTTATCGTTTTTTAATTGAACGCATCCACAAATAGGATGATTTTAAACATGCATTCAATTTATTAGCAGCTCTAGATCGTGGAATAACAGGCAATGTTTGGCGGAAATAACCTGCTAACAATATCAAGGCACCACCGAAGAGACTTTTTGTGAGCCATCGTGCATTCATCCCAAACGATTATCCTGCATTTCTGCAAAACTTTTCCCATGGATGAATCCTTAGATTAGGTATATGAAGGTGTTTCAGTAGCATGCATGTTCAATTGCAATTCGACGACCTTCCAATAAAGTCGCTGCAATTCCAGACGAAGCGAGTGCCAATCCAATTTGGGTTACTGATCATAAATGGTCGCTAGAAGTACTGAAATCGAAAATGTTTTTCCAGTTCCACCAGGTGCGTCTGAAAGAAAACATTCCACCCCTTTCATTACAAACAGCTTGCATAAACAGCAGTCATAATTAAATTCACGCCGCATTTCAGCGTTGAATAATCTTGCACTCATGCCGTTGAGCTGCATAATATCTACGCAATATTAGTGCGTGGAAAAAACCCAAAATGTACAGAAAGTCAGGTGCTTTTTTCAAGCTCGCACAACACACAAATACATTCTCCGATTTCAACCAAACTTCACAAAAACCATACATAGATCAATACCAAAGATGTGTGTAAGTAGGGTCAAAATCGGTAAATGCGTTAAAGCGTGAATCGGCGACAAACGAACACAATTTTAAGGCTCAATTTGTATATATAGATACAAAGCCCCATTTTAAGACCCAAACATTATTTTTGGTGCCCAATTTAATTTTTATTTAAAAAATAATGGGTTCATGGCTGCAGAAATGCTGAAAAATGCAATTTTCAGCGCTGATAGCTTTCACAACGAGGCTTACATTTTACATTAACTGAACAAAATAATTAAAATGGGGCATAATTGCGTTATGAAAATTCAAACCAATTTTGAGGTTTATTTCATTTCATTGGGGCCTAATTTCTATTCTAAAAATGTGGCATAATTTCATTATGAAGATGTATGCTAATTTCGGGCCCTTATTTCATCTTACTTTTGGATTTTATTAGCCGGTGTTTATTTTATTATTTTAAATTTATTTGTATTAAACTCTCGGCCACTTTTACCAAACTAGTCCTAACCTAACCTTCTGCTTTGGTACAGGAACAGTAATCAGTACTACTGTTATCAACTCATATTTATTAAAGAAATTGGATCTAAATATTCAGTTTCTCAAACTCTACCCTCCCTGTCCACGAATATGAGCCTCATACTGAACAATAAATTGCCCATGTTTAAATCTTTCCCACCTAGATAACAGTCAAGTTGTCAGAGCCGGCATCAGTTAATATTAGTTTGGTATACCTAGAATCCCTACCTAGAATCCCGAAAATGTATTTTAACAACTATGTCCCTGTTAAAACAACACAAACAACGAACGTACATCAACCACCAAGATATAAGGTAAAAGTCTAAGATCAATGATTTATAACCACAAGTGTTGTCATATTTTTTTGCATGGCCCGCACAAACAAATTGCCCTTCGGAATTTGCAAAGTTATCGTAAACAAAGAAGCTTTCTTCTTCAGAAATATATTTTGCCCCTGAAAAATTACTCCACATTCCCCCAGGAGTTGTTGTACTGAAAGGGTTTTTGTTCTGTGCTCCACCTTTTGTGCCCCAAGATTAAGGTCATTGATTTATGGTTTGATTTATCACAGATTGCTGTTGAGGGTTCATGTATATATTTTGCCCAGACCTGCGAGTTAACAACTTCTTCAAAGAATAATAAAACGCAGATATCTCAATCGTATGACATTAATATTCATATCTAAATCAAAATGTTCTCCCCCGCACAAATTGTCACTTGAATCCCACTTGAATCTCTCATTATTCACATGTGCCTATTGCATATTTGAAAAGGCAACTGCAGCTTTTAAATACGCGCCACTTTGTGTAGGTTAATTTAATGAAATTGAAGTTCGTTCTACCAATGGTAGAGTGTGCATAAATAAAAGGTAAGTGTGACGAAACCTTGTGGCATGTCGACATGGAAAAATGTTCAAACTTCACATGCTATCTAACTGAGGTTATCCATCGATACTAGCAGTTCGGAGAATCAATCGACATTCAACAGTGGGTTGAATTTTTTAAATTTTTCAGGGCTTCTTTGATTAAAATATTTACAAGTTGAATGGTTCATGAAACTGAGATGAAGACTTTTTTCAAACGCTGCAGCCATTATTTCTATGTGAGTGGATTATCATTTAATTCCATTGCGTGTTCTACAGAGGTAAACAAATAAAATAAGTTCGTCTGAGGTTCGTCTTAAAATGAGTCCTTGCGATTGAGGAAAAATCTGATTTTCAACTCACTTATCAGAAAAGGTAAATTAATTGTTCATGGCCGAAGCGAAGGCTGATGCCAAGAGAATGTCCATGGTTATCGGGAGAGGTTTGTTTGGTTGTCTGTCTGATTTAATATTAATTAATTTTTTGTATTGAAGGAGTTTAAATACATACGCGTGTTAAAGGGTCATTTTGAATTTTCAGGGGAACCGAGGATATAATTGACGTTAACTGATGTTTCTGTCTGGCTTATAAATATATTAACAATGTTCAGGACTGCTGCTTTGACCTGACATCTGGCAAGTTTCATGGGACATTTCGTTTAGTAGATTGGCTGCATATGTCACCCTCTGAAGAGGGAGCTTGTTTCAATTGTCACTAATAGTGAACTGTTCGGTACCCAAAATTAAACGACAGTATTGATATTACCTCAGATGTGAAGAAATTTCGTTTATTTAACTATTTGACGAAGACGATTCGTTGATATAATTATTTGACGTCTTTATGCTGTCGGGCAAATACAATTTCCGGTCAGCTAACATTTAAGAAGCTATATGTCTTCTACAGCTGAATATCTTTCGTTCCACGAACTATGGGACGAACGGAAAACGAAATAGATTTAGCGAACCAATTCTAAAATAGCGAGACATTATACGTTAAACATAATGGGCCGAGTTTTATTCCTAAAATATTCTGGTGCGTCTACAGCGTTTTAAATTTGAAATTGTATCGAATATGGTAAAAATGTTACGTATACGTCCCAGTAGTCGGAATATGCAAGTAAGTGTAATTGAACCAACCTTGTTGATAGAAATTTTCAGTAGCCATTTTTTCTTTTTATTTCATATTTAGATCAGTAATCTTAAGCTCTATTTACAACTTAAATCTTCAAGAAATAATTTATGTTCTAGAAGGTTCTGTTAGAAGGTATATACCTGTTGCAGTACCCACTGATGAAGACAGGACTTTATTTTTTGGAGCGGTTTTGAATCGTTTTTATTGTGACTTTCTTTTGCAGGATTTTTGATGAGTTCTTATAGCATTCTAGCTGCGACAAATGCAGATGGGTTCTTAGAAGCATTTTTCGATGCTTTTCGACACGTCGAAAGCTCCCACTTCAAGAAACGACTCTTACTATGGATATTTGGTACATCAAAACTGAATGAGTACGTTTAAACAGATATCTAAAATCCTAGTTCAACCGAAGGTATGTTTATTTACATTCAGCTCTTACTCTTGTGAAAAACCCAATCCTGCATAATCTTCCACAAAACTCTCAAAATGAAAACAACTATTTGCGCAACATTTAAAGTGCCCTACTCAATTAAGTTCATATGCTCAATTACCGATACCCCTCAGCTCAGTCTGGTTCACTGCACAACCCTTGTTTGCATTGAATCAAATTCAATACTCCCCCCACTGTCTGACCAACGCATCTGTCTGTCCAAATGCACCAATCATTGCAGAAAATAACAATTCCAATTACAAACAGCAACTCATCGCAAATCGCTGCACCAAACAAGCTCTACCAAACAAAAAGTGCAGAAAAAGAGACGAAACAAAACAAACAAACCGGACGAAAATCCTCAAACAAATAAAATTGTGAAATTGCGCTTGTAATTCACCCGCCAAGTGCTTAGTAGAACAAAGTCATAAAAAATAACAAAATGAAACCAATAAAAAGAACCCACCAGACCCTGAAAAGAATTCCGCCACATCCAGCAACCGCAACTTCAACCCTCGCAATGCTTTCAACCCAAAACCAGAAACTAATTTATCATCCTCAAAGAAAAAAAAAATATATATATATACAGAAAAGTCTCCCAGAAAACTGCAACTATTTCAAAACCAACAAAAGAGATACGACTACTATGAGTACGAGTGCGAATAGGAGGTACTGCCTTACGTCGTCGCTCCTCCGCCGCCACCTTTTCGAAAGACAAAAAAAAAAACGAAAAAAAAATATTGCGGCTTCCTCCTTCTCATCCTGCCACCTACCGAATATTAGCACAGAACAATGCTCATAGTGACCTAGAGTACCGCACGGCCAGTGCTTGTAATTCCCAGGATGAAGCGGCATATTTTCCAAAATAATAAATTTATTCTTTTCTTCATTTTATTTGCAGGCAGCACAAATGGAAAGATGCTCGCGGCAAATTTATGACTCCCCACCAAAAAGTATACACCTGACCCGAAGCAGACCAGCACAAGATAGGTGGATCAAAACTGGACTCTGTATTTGCTGTGGTGGAGGTGGTGGTGGATGGTGGTGGCATGGACTCAAGGTGAAACAAGAAAAATGTGGAGTACTCTCAACTTAATTACATTTGGCTTCAGCAAGATTTTTTTTCTTCTCATTTAATTTTTTTATTTTACTTCTCATCCGTTGCTTTATTTGATCTCATTTTTGTCTCATTTTTCATTTCGTGTTTGAATTTATGTTTATACTAAAAAAAATGTACCTGCATGAATATTCATTAATAATCAACACAAAAAAAAGAGAAGAAGGTGTCGACCAGAAAATTATCTCCCCGAAGGTGAAACAAATTAAGGACTAAAGGGGTTAGAAGGGATGAGCAATGCAGAGCAGCCGATTACCGCATTCCACATTTTAGTAAATTGGCTGTATGGAGGGGAGTGTATTTTTATTTTATTCTGAATGGTAGGGATGATCATCACGGCCAAGTTATTCATATTTGCAAACAGATAAAGTACCTTTAAGGTCGTTGGAAGTAGGTATTGAAAACTTTGGCGAGAAGAGGACATGTGACGATTGATTGACTAATTGGCGACGCGATGTTAAGCTTGAGTCGTGAAAAGGCAGCTTAGCACAAATTTCCTGCAAAAGCCTAAATGGAAGCTCACCGTGCGATTTGTAATCTCACAATTCCTAAACTAGAGGAAGTCTGACATTACAATCTGCCACTTAAAGGATTTCAGATCACCAACATCATTTCCAGCTATGCCAGAAAAATAATGTTTAATCATGTAAACGAGGCTATCGCTGATATAGTATAGGACAATATTGTTTACGCTGTGCCACTGTATCAAACAGAGCCAATGAGGGTGCTGTGGGATTCAGAATTTCTAATTTATAAAGAGCCAACTGACACGCCACACATTGGGACAAGTAATTTGTTGCACACGGCTATCTGTACACATTGAAACGGTCTTCCATTAAACCAATTACACAAATCAACTTTGCGCAATTTTCCCCCAACACGACGATGACTTTAATTGAATTTTTAACTGGCCAGACACGGGACATGATTTGCCCTCATTTCCACGATGAAAGTCAGCGCAGCTCTTCCCATTGCAAACATCAAAACAATTCGAAAAGCTGCAACAAATATTTGTGCACTTCTACTCGGTCCGATGGCAAATATAAATCCACCAGAACCATCACAACCACGTCACGTCATCATCATCATCGTCCAGTTGAGAAACGCACAAACCCTTATCGCTGTCTGTAGTGTATACCTATCCAACTGTGTTCATTGTAGGCACCCTGCAGCGAATGGCAAATATTTTGCTCACAAAATTTACGTTTCTCCGCTGAGGTAAAAATAACACAAAGTGTTTGCACTGTTTCATTGTTATTTCAATTAAAATGAAACTGCAACTGCTTCGACGACTATGCACCTACACACGAGCAGAAGGAACGAGGGAAGTACTGCAGTGGCAGTGCAAACGCTGGAGACAGTACGATGCGAAATGACGAGAATACGACAACACGGTTGACAGCAGCAAGGAGAACTTAATCTCACAGTCAGCATCAGTTAAACCGAGGATATCGCTCAAAACAACTCTATACGTACCTATGGAGGAAAATAGTGTTGAGCAAAATGAGAGCCAAATGGCAATAGATATAGTTTGCTATGTTATCCAGGAAGGATTTTCATTTCACATGTGGAAGGTGGACTACGATTTTTACCATATGAAGGCTGCATGATTGGAGGTGATCTTCTTTGTGTTTACCTACCATGGTGATGTTTCGGAGTGACGAGTTCCCGGATTAAGGTTAGTGACTACAATAAAAACAGTATCGTCGTAGTAGGTGTAAAGTAACTGACATTCATGCAGAGAGAAAATGTTCACCTTTTTATGAAACAGTAAGCCAACTCATACAAGGAGGTTGGAAATCATGTGGAGCAGATTATAGGACGCCCTATCCCTATTGTAGTACTGAACCTAAAACGAAGCGCACCCTTAGAGCGAGCGTACATTTTGAGAAATATTTCGAAGCGTAGAGAGGTTCTTGGAGAAGTTCAATCAAATTTAAAAAAAAATGCATACCCACCATGGGGTTTTATAGAAATCCCTTTAGCCTAAGGCTCTGGCAGCTAATGCTATAGTTCATTTATGTAACAATAAAGTAATGATATTAATACAAAAAAAAAAAAAACCATCATTGGATCCTGCGTTCAAATGATTTGCGATGCGCTTTTGGCTGAGGTGCGAAAAGCCGGGTGAAGTTTGCCCAAAGACAAACAAGCTTAAGAGTATACCACTTCTCGGCGTTTTATGCTGCCTGGTGTTATGCTTACAACAATAATTGGAAGTGTGGCCAGTATCGTCTTATTGAGTGTACCATAAGCAAGTTGGTTTAGGCATTGGCAACACGGGTGATTAATGATGAAGGATGACTTACTGGCTGTCTTCTGCCAGAGCTAAGGTTAAATAAAAAAAATAATCTTAGCTTTACAGTGCCGGAAAGAGGCAGTTGCCACCTACAGTTCTTTTTTTTCCTTCCAAAAATATGAAAGTTCCATACCTAACCATACAAAACATTGTGACCCCAAGATTGAAGAAAACCCAAAAAAGAAGCGTAACAAAGCAGCTGAAAAAGAGTCATAGCAATTGTTTTTTTTTTTCCAAGAGGCAGTAAGGGCACAATATTGCAAGAAACCATAGACGTATTTGAACTAAAAAAAAAAAAAACAATACTACATAAGCGAAGTGTCTAGTGTGTTGGACTACTAAGAGATTCTTTCCGCTGCGCCACCTGTCGCGAACATCTGACAAACACGCGAGAGTATAACTGTCATGAAAGATCTTCTTAATTAGCCGTTTGTACTCGGCATAAAATTGTAGATCCCTTTCTTTCGTCCCAAAAAATACAAACTCAATCAAAACGATTATCATCAGAAGAAGCCTAGGGTCCAACCAACTATTTTACTATTCCAAATAGTTGTCTGTCGTCAATTGCCAGTTCTATTGTTCTCATATTTCCACTGCACTTAAACAATTGGACCTTTTTGAGCATCTTTCGCATCGATCTTATTTGGAAGTCAGGTAGGTAGTCACAGGTCACATAACACAACAGACTCTACCAACAATTTCTAGATTCCTCCTCCACCTCTTCCAGTTTGACTGCTCAAATGAGGAAAAAAAGAACGTATCCAGTTACCAACAACTTCAATGGCACCTCCTAAGCCCATTCCTCATGTTAGTCATAACCTCATATAGTTCACAGCTCGGCTGGAATTCGTAACATGTTACAATTAGTATTATTGGCGGCATAACTACTCACGTTCCGTGCCTAATCTTTGCTTTCCGTGCATCCGGCTTGACACCAAAGCACGACATCGCGTTTAGCCCATTCGTGCGTGTGTGCTGTGCACGGGCGGCGACGGGACGAACGCATTACATCTATGTATCCTGCAGTCATAAGCAATTAGCAAAGCAACCGGAAAAGAATGCACTCGACTGCACTCGTGTGTCCTGCATCCTTCACATTTATGGTGAACACTTCACCTACTTATCAAGTAGTGGAGGCAAATTGTATCTGAAATGGCAGCCATATATTTGACAGGAAATACGGACGATTCTACGTAACCCAAGCGAAGAGAGCAAATCAAATTGAAATCCTTTAGAGCACTTTGCAACGACACCTGACACTTACTTGGTATCAAGGAGAGTAACCATATGATGTTGACACACAATACGGAAAATGTGATAAAGTCACGTTCGCGCAAGAATAGTGGGGTCTAGGAAAATAAATGATTTCTAGTCTGTTACTCTCTAGGTGTATCTCTGAAATGGAACTTTCTCGTTACTGATGTTTGTAAGTTTTCTTTTTCCCCAAAATTATGCAGGCAACCACGGATGGGGTTTGGCCAAGCATAGCAAGTGGGAATTTATAGTCAAACAAATTTGGTATTATTGTGTAAATTAGCATAGCGACTGTCATCACTCATCACGGTTAGGATAGACCTTTGTGTCCATTTAAATACCTAGGTCTAGGGGAAACAAATTTTCAAGCTATAACTTATCCATTTCGAACTTCTTTGATATGATGTATTGCATATATGAATCCTGCATTTATTTAAGGTTGGTTTCACGTCTTTTAGTCTTCAAGAAAGCAGCTATACAAAGAATGATTAGTTATTGAAGGCTGGGCAGTCTATTAGTTAGGAACAGGTAAATTCTGTCGCTACTATGAAGATGCAAACAATTTACTTTGGTGCTCTTTAATTATGACGCCACGTCACGAATGTAAAACGAACAGTTCCTGGCTGGTGCATCAAACAAAGTCTGTCCATATCATAATGCTGTCAAAGCCATAGGGAGGACTCATATCACATTTTAGGTCAAATTAACGACATTGTCATTGAATACTCCCACGAAGTCAAATATCTTATTGTTTCTTTTTATATAAGTGGCATAAGTGGAACTCCCACGTAAACAACATTACGGCTTTTCCGGCTCATTTCCTGACTCGAAAAGGATCAAAACTCTCTTAACAACCCTGAATACTACTATGCGTTATTCCTAAGTCGGCAAAGACGGGACAACCGAGAAGCTAAGCTCTTCAAAAGCAAGGCCAAGTGGATCAAAGGTTCATGAAGGCATATAATATCAATAAGTTAGCAGGTTACCTTCCCTGACCGGAATATATACAAAAACTGCTGCTTGAAATTGACTCCGGTTTTGTTGCCTTGAAAGATGTCTATGTCAATATATCGGAACAATTTTATCCGAAGCGGAGCTTTAAGCTGATATCGAAGCAGAGAGTATGACACGAATGCCTTCTAGCTCCAAACCTTGATATTGTTCAGCCATTTGTTTTCGAAATGATCGATGAGGTAGCTAGACTACCCTGTACTGTAAAGGTTTCAAATTTATATGTAGGGGACAGCTGATCTCTGGAACTACTAAACTGATTTCAAAAATTCTTTAACTCATAGAAAGCTACAATATTCCGGAGTGATATTAGCTATTTTTGGTATTTATTTTTATCACGCACAACATTGACTGCTTGGACGGAAAGTCATAATAGACAGTTATAGCTTTGAGGAGACTTCTGTACAGAGATATCTAACTGAACAAAATGGAGTCACGAGCGAATCTTATGATACCACACATTTTTAGGTTGGGGAACTTCACATCATATTGGCGAGTCAGAAGTAAGAAACAATAAAACGCTGAGAACCGGCTTTTCCTACCTTTCTGTGGCACAACGAACATGATGAACTCGGTTATGAGGTTTTTTGTATGTTCCTTACTAAGATTTGAAATTCAGTAGAATCGCCTTTTTGTGGCTGTTGTCCTAAAAAAAAAACTCAATTGTTAAATTTTTTTTTTTAAGTTCAAACTACTTTTGAAGAAAAATAAAAAAAGGGTCAAAACCGCCACAGCTAATTGAAAATAATGAATTTTACTCGCGCATTTTCCAAAACTAACCCCTTTTGCTCGGCATGTGTATCAACCAATTGCAAAATCAATAGAATGAGGAAATAACAAGCGAATGCGATTGCATTCGGCAACCGAGTGACAGGTTAACCTTGTTTTATTGGAACAGCATTAGGTCAACGCCTGTTTCATTTGTCGTCATATATGGTAGTGCGGAGATGTTCAACATCGACGTCTTTAATGGGTAATTGAACACACACGATGACGCTCAACGCTCTGCGTGTGTGCCTGGCTTGGCTTGCCTGACTGTCTGTCTGTTCGTCTATCTTCCACCTGAACTGAATTCGATTCTATGTGTCAGATCTGTGGAACATCTTCCTTTTGGTATATATACGAGTACGAAACCAATGAAACATTAACAGGCTGGAGGAGTCGTTGGCGAGCAAATTCATGTCCCTCACCTCTCGACTGACATGAAACCAATCGAATGGGAAAGGATGAGATCGACCCCGGTAACACTAACAGTCAGATATAACAGGAATTCAATCGCAATTTCGTTTGCGTTTGGTATCTAGCAAAAGGAGACAATGACGAGCGAATGGCAGCACTCCTGCAGGAATATGTTGCGCACGATTTCCAATCACAAGGTCAATTATTGGATTATCTGATTATCTTTGGTGCAGACCTGTCATGACTTTCGGCGACCGCTGGTGGTGCAGTCGCAGTATGCTGTTTAATTTATTTAAGAAGTGGGGCAAAGTATATTCGCTTTGTTGGAGGAAATATACACGGAAATGACGGAAAAAATATATCTCATATGAGAAATCCCTTTGTTTTTAGTACATAAATTTTTTTCAGTTTTTTTATAAAAAGTTTTTTACACTTTACGTGTAACAGGCGATAAACTGGATGTGAAAACGTGAACATTCAAACAAACAAATTTGTATGTAGAGATAAGCCATGTTCCAGTGCCCTGGGAAAGTTCAGTTTCCTTGCGAATCAAGGGGAAAAGTGTAAGAAACGCCTAACAAAACCATCTCGACTGGAAGGAAAATGGAGAGCTATACCAATAATAGCGAGATTGTACCTAATCCTTCAGAAAATGTAACAAAAATTGAAAGCCCCACTGCCACATAAGTACAGCTTCTCAGAGGCTACAATAACTTTCTTTGTATCCTGTTACATGTCAGCAAGTGCACCCCTCCTTCATTTAAAACTTCAACTGCTTCAGTACGTATAGCAAAGCAAACTGTATTGAAAACCTACACTAAAGGCTTATTGGCTATACCCAGGTACAATACTCCTTGGACCGCAAAATTAATTTCACTTACTTAAATTGCTACTACCGCTCTTCGAGGTAATCCCTTCCACCGGTAACGTCCTTTCTCTGGCATTAAAGTATTCAATCGACCGAACAATGGCGTCTAATGTGCTAAAATGTTGTACTTGAGTGCAAATTCTATAGAATTTATCACACAAGCACTTCCAAAGTAGAGCCAAGCACTAAGCCTCTTCAAAACTGTTCCACATAAACGCCCCAAGCCTTTATACGCATTGTACAAACTGCACATAGTAATACCAATACCAACAACAAAACAAATCAATAGGCACTCGTACTTTCCCAAGGGAAGACCATCCCAAATGTGAAAGCCGACCCTTCTTAACTGATTTCAGAGCCACTCAACAGGAGGGCAACCCCCGCACACTAATTTTACACTTCAATGACACTCTTGTATTGCATTTTAAACAGACCATAATCTTATTAATTATATTGTAATATACCGTAATTCAGGCGACTTTCAAACGGACGACGCCGACAACGACGACGACGCGACGCACGGGGGTAGTATGGCGCAGTATAAACAGCCAGTGAGAGTCCTCTGTTGACGTCAATTTTCCCATTCGTTGAACAAATAAAGTTAGGGAACATTAAACTTTTAACAAGGTAAATGTTCGTTCGGATCAAATGTTTTCTTATATTCCGCCGTGTTCGCGAAATTGGATTATGTGCTCTACGCGTCTCGCACTCCCATCATCAGCTAGGTATGGCATGTAACGTCATCGCTGGGTTTTGTGTAGGACATCCAGATGAGATTCTGATGGTGTTACTTTGACGCAAGATGGCTCGTAATGATTTCATTAAATCGTAAAATATTTTTATTGCCGATGCGATGTCTGCCGTCGAATGTTAAAATCTATTCTCTATCCATCCCCTGGGGTAGGAGTAATGAATTCGCTGGCAAATGACACCGACAAGCGAAGACTACCGTGCGAATTGGAATCGCCATAAAATATCGTTCAAGTTTAATTAAAATTTCTTGCTAATTTTAACTCACCATTAAGGGATGTTTATTTGATTTGGATGTAGGGGCGCTTGTCGCTGGCCAATGGATGTATTACGAAAATCTGCGTTTATCGTCTGCCTCTGCATTCTAATCGAAAAAGGTAATTAAGAGTTATTTGCATAAAAACGGCAGCCAAACTGGAAAGGGAATTATTTGAAAATTAGACTAGATAGCTATCGTGGATTTTCAATTGCTGTTCTTTTTTGCCGGGTAAGCGCTTTTATCTTGACTCCACTTGCCTTTATAATTTTGGGCATCTACTGTAGGTACATTAATCAATTAGCCTTTTCCGATTAAGTAGGATGAAATTGATTGCAGTAGGTAGATGGACACTTTCGAGGATATTTTAAAGATTTCGTTGACGTAACTTTAGCATACGTAGACTATTGGATTTTGTAGCGTACCTACACCTTGAAAATTGTATTTCCTCATTTCGACTTGCCATCATTTTTGTAGTTCAATTTATTTAATTATTTACTGAGTAAAAGTTATCCGACTGGAAACACCAAAAACAAACCGTTGCACAAGTATCTCTAAACGCAGCTCACTTAACAGAGGAAATGGCGACTACGGATAAACACACAGCGGGTACAAAACCACGGCAACCGAAATGGCCAATTTATTTTTATCTTTGGCGGTGGAAAAGTGGTGAACCGAAAGACAGTGAGCTTATAATTTAAAGTTTGCTTTTTCGCGGCATAAAATTATAAGTTTGTTAGTGCGCTCGGATAACATGAATAAAAATAAACTTAATAATATAAATATAAAGGCAGTCACAAATTAAGTATAACCCCCCCTCCTTTGAGGTGATATACATTTTTAGTGGCATAAATACGTCCTGCTAATACATTTTCGATCACAAAATATCAAAATTCATGTATCAAGTATTTTACAAGTATTTATGACAATTGCTCTTTAATTTTTTCTTGTGGTATCGACACATTTGCTTGAATTCAATGTAAAGTTGGTAGTTGTATGGAGACCCAAATATCATATTTTATTTTTCACCGACCCTTACATAATTCGTCATCAAAAAAAAAAAACAACAGAACTCCAGTCGATTTGTACGCACAAAGCGGAGGAGCTTCTGGATTCCAACTAAATACCTACAGCAAAGGGTTTTTTTCCATAAAAAAATAAAACAAAAACTGTAAGTGCAAAGCTCATTTTTACTTTTAATATTGTCTTCCGGGCTCAACTTAGCTAAACAGGTGAAGAAATTTCAATTTTTAAACCAACACAAATAAGAATACTTTTCTAAGATTATCGGATGTGTTACTTGTAAGGATTTCTGTTGTCGTGTATCTCATTTTAAAACCGTGTCGCACGCATGAAGCGTTCGCTTACTCAATACCAAGCTTTTATACTTTTTCCAAGAGCAACTCGTTTATGTCACTGACCTTGTCATAAATTGTAATGAATTTGTCGGCGCAGGGACATAAGTCCCCGGGACATAAATCCCAATTTTTACTTTTGGGACTTATAACCCAATTAAGTGAGACATGAGTCCCAAACTCGATTTGGGATTTAGTTCCGACACCATCGGGACACAAGTCCCAAACAAAAATGTTGGGCCTTATGTCCCACCCAACAATATGAAAATTAAACAAATAAATATAAGTAAAACACCTCGCACCAACCCCGTAATCCAACAATAAACCCAAGCAGGGGGGTTGCAGGGGGGCAGCATGCCCCCCCATACACATTTCATAATACAATGGTAGCAATTCGCGTGCCCCCAATTTGATGTATTCGATACCTAATGCAGATCCACAACATTTTGCTAAATATTATCTCTGGTAAAATTTGGGACTTATGTCCCATCTTCGACAAAACAATTTTGGAACTTATGTCCCAATAGGGTGGGTCATAAGTCCCAAATTCGATTCGGGACCTATGTCTCTCTTAAGTGGGTTATAAGTCCCAAAAGTAAAAATTGGGACTTATGTCCCGGGGCTGTCATTTTGACAGGATTTTAAATATAATCGAAGTCACTTTGGAAGATAGCATCTAGCGGTGTAACTGTATCAATTTTCAAGTTAAGGCTATAGTATGTCATTTTATCCATATGTGTCATTTTGGACGTACTTCCCCTACTTTTAATTGTATGAAACAATTCGAGTTACCTTTTCATTTCTAAAATGCCGCGAGCAGAACGCAATTGTGCCGAACCCTTGCCAAGGAAAATTGGAAGATCGATTTCCCAATTAATACCATCGATCATGCAAGTCATGTGCGGACGTACCACTGCCACAATTTATTTTGCAAAGTTTAGTACGACATTGTAGTTCTACCTCTAGTGGGGTAAAAATATAGGTAAGGTTAATTAAGAACAAACATACCTACACAGCGAGAACGAAATAAGGAAATATGTCGAAAAGGAGATGCAATGTATGAATAGCAGAGCCTGGGTGCAACAATATCGCAATGCTTCGTCTACGGTCAGTGGAATTTCTTTTCTGGAAATAGACAAAAGTCAGCCGCACAATATTCACTGCAATTGCAGGGAAGCTAACTTTTTTGTTCTGAAAATAAGAAGGCAGAAAATGTAGATTAAAAGTTAAGCAGGTTCTCTATGTACTCAAAGGAAGCAATTGTTACGGACTTTGGTAGCACATGGAAGTGTAAAGTGGTACTGCAGTCGGTTTTGAAATGCAATTGGCAAAATATTCAAACTAAAGATACGTTACCTACAGACGGCATTTTCGTGAAGTCTACCTCTTATAGAAGTCTTTAGCTGCTCGATGTGCCAATTTTTTGACATTACGCGCCATGGAAACATGTCTCGAGGAACAGTTTTATTTTTTTTTGTGGTATGCAGCCCTCTTGTTGAAGCCAAATGTGAGTCTCTTAAATTCCGTTGCATATCAGTTGGACAGAATGTTTTTTGCTGAACAATTCGATAGGAAAAAAAGTTAATGTCTCCACCAATGAAAGTTTCTCTGCTACTTGCAATATTACTTGCAATATTTCCACAGAATGTACTCTATCTTAGTTTGTGAAAACTGCCAACGGATTTAAGGAACACAAAAGCAGTTATGAATGGAAATGACATGTGTGCAGTGTTTTCCTATGGGTACCTTTTTGTGAGCTAACGTGTCATTTATCAATTAAAAAGGTTGCCACAGCGGAGACGATAGATTGCATAGTTGTGGACCTCAAATCAAATAAGTGCAATATTATATGACATCTGCGTCTTTGAAAATTTTGAGAGCTTGCTAACAACGTAAAGTACAGAAACTTATCCGCTGACGTGGTTCCTTCTCATATTGTGACGTACTTGCGCATAGAAAGAGAATATGGAAAGCAGCTCTGGCGGATTTGTTAAAACTGTAAAACGTCATGTTGTTCGATCTACATCGGAAGGTCCCATCTATCTTGTATTTGATAGGAAACTTCTTCATCTTGAGCAAATATAAATGATCCTGTAATTTTGTCGACGCAGTGGCTTAGTGTAGTATGTTCAACTACTAAGCGAGGAGTTCCATGTTCGGAAAAAACCCAAATTCCAACTTAAGGTTTCTTTCCACTGGGCCACCTCTCGCGAATGTCTGACAAACATCCAAGTATCCTATTTAACTGTCGTGACAGAGCTTCTCAAGCCGTTTGGACTTGGTATTAAATTGTAGAACCCTTCCATTAGTCCCAAACACAATAAAAAAAAAAACTCACACGAAACGAATGGTTGTGAGAAGCTAGGCCTTGGCCCATTTATATTTTTATAATTCTGCTTAAAAACCTATATGGTTCCTACAATCACATCACATCACGTGACATCACATCACACTATTATATAAAGAGATAATGTTTGTATGTAGGATGTAATCTCCGGAACTACCGAACCGATTTCAGAAATTCTTTCACTAAAAGAAAGCTACGGAATGGAGTATTGCGATTTTTTTCGTACGTTAATTCAAATTTAACATGTCGAAAATATATATGTATCGGGCAACACGCCAGAAAATTTTCGTCGAAATATTCAAGTAGGTGGAGACCGAAAGTTGCAACAGCTTTAACCAAAGCAGTTTTTTCTGCAAAAAAAAAAACAAGGACCGGGGAGTAAGCCCGACTTAAAGTGGAAACTTATTCTTTTTTAAGTTAAAAGAGGCCCATTATCTATATCTCTTGTTACCAGTATTGTTATGTCATTCGGATGAGTTTTCCTACGGTAGTGTGTTTCTTCCTTTTTATTCCTCCGCATACTGTTTAAATTCCCATAAATTTAAAACAAGAACAACAAGTAGTAGTGTTTTTGTTCAACGTTTTTCAACCAGTCCAAGAAGTTCTTTAAGCACCTGTGAAGATATTTTTTCCCCCTATTATGATCCAATTTGTTCACAATACTACTGAAAACAGTTTCAGCTAGAAAAATGTACATTTCCCACGACTTAGAACACTGGTTAGTACATTATACATATGAGGAGATGAACAATCTCAGGTTTGCCTTATTCAAGATTTAAGCCTTGGAATTGGATCCTCCAGTCAGCGGGGAATTGCGTGTCGACAAATTTCCCAGGAAAATTACTCACTATATAGTACAAGAGACGTAGTTTTAAATAAAATTAAAAAATAAAATAAAGAATTCAAGTTTTTCAAAATTTCTTGAAGAATAAAAAACAAACAAAATTAATTATAGATAGATCTAAGGCCGAAAGGCAATAATTTTAAGTATATTGTTTAGCTTAGAGCGCCCGCTAAGAGCCAGTAAGCTAGATTAAGATAAATGTTAGTTTTAAATTAGATTTAATCGTTTTTGTCTAGTATATAAGTTTAAATAATGATACAATAAAAATGAATTTAAAATGTAAATGTAAAAAATAGTACAAGAGACGGGTAGAATCGTTTTTTTTATTTGATATTTAAACCCATGCCGTCCACGTGAATTTTTTTTAAGGGGAAAACGTAAAATATTATATTTGACTGGCAGGCTACCGTTTTAGTAAAGAAATTTTCATACCTACATACATACAAAAAAAATACGAATCCCTTTTCCCGGTCACGTTCTTTGAATTTCCCAGTAAAAAAAGTATTCAAAACAAATAAACTTATTAACATATCACTCTCTCACGCGTAATTATGTCACGCTCGAAAAAAAAAGAGCACAAGCTATAACAACCTTTCCAGAGTATCCGCAACGCGAGTTAATTCAATTATCTGTAAGAAACATATTCGTGCTTCACGCTGAGAGTAACACATGTCAAGCCCCACCACCTTTAACTCATCAAAACTCCTTTGTGCGAGCATCGACAAGAAAACAAAACAGAGAAAAAAAAATCATCCCTACGACTCACAAGTCCTTGTTCCATTGGGAAACGCTTTTAAAATTTAATAATACCCAAACTGACATACTAATTTCCATTTTCCTGTGATCCGTGTGTTTGTATCTGCGCTGATGACGTTTGTGAGGTAGGATGCGGAACCCAAGCAGGGCACACAACATAACAAGATTCAATTAGAATAATTAACACGACTGTCTCTCTTACCCGTTGTATTTAAATGAATTATGAGACATCTACCGAGACTTGTGTACGGGCCCTTTGGGTTTGTTGAGGATGCATCTGGAATTTTGATAAGCTTTCTAGCATACAGCTCAGCAACACTGTAACAAGGACTATACCATGGTTGCGGGTGAAAATGTGATATCTATGCAGCGACGGTGCTGTTCACTTGGGTGTTGAAGGATACACTCCGTCAAGTTGAGTTCTAGGAACTCGGGTACCACTACCACGTACTCACTCGAGATATGGTATTCGCCGAAGTTAGACAACTTTGCATAACCACACCCACTGTTGCAAACGAAGAATTTATGCAAACATATGAGCAGCACGACTATAAATACTTTGTCTTCCCTTGAACTCAATTACGTTCAGTTTCCATTAAAATAAATATTCAAACCAGAGCAACACCAATATCAAAGACATCAAAAGAACCAGCTGCCATTTGTCATCGCCAATGCTGAAAGCTTAATTTTTCATATCACCTACCATACTCGTATCATCGATCTAATGAATCTTCTATCGCGAGTTAATTTACTGACACAGCTCGCAAAATACCCCGCTAATTAGAAACCAGTAAAATCACTTCCCAATCCATAAAGAACGCCTCCGCATTTTCTTAATTATAACGACAAAAAATTATTCACATGCAAAACAAAATTTGTGATTTTTATTAAAGTTTTAATATTCACGACCTCGACTTGTTTTGGGAGGCAAACATACCGATCCGGATTCCGGAGGTATGCTTTTCAAGACGCTTTCAGTACTCGCTGATGATTCCGCGGAATTGCCAATGACTGCGTGTCAAAGGGCCTAGCTACTGCCGAGCTTCTTTGAAGTCAACAAAAAAGAAGGACCACTTGTCGTTCATACTACGTACCTTTTCCGAGCATCGTCACAACCAGTTGTGTGTTTATTTTGATTTCTTCAATAGATTAATGAATTCCAGGAAAAAATCCTCGGGAAGCTGGAAAATGCTGAATAATTTACAAAAACCAGCAACCGATTACACGTGTCATATTTCGTGGCAAATTTTGACATGCTAACGTCCAAAAAAGCGGCAGGCGATGACTTGGTTAGGAGCCTGCACCATCTCATCTGTAAAATATGGTGGGAGGAAAGTATGCCCGATGAATGGTACCTCAGCATTGCTTGCCCCATCCTCAAAAAAGGAGACCCTCTGAACTGCGCCAACTACAGAGGTATCAGTCTTCTTAACATCGCCTACAAGATCTTATCTGCCGTGTTGTGTGAGCGCTTGAAGCCTTTCGTCAACAACCTGATTGGTCCCTATCAGTGTGGCTTCAGGCCAGGAAAGTCTACCGTCGACCAAACATTCATACTGCGCCAGAACTTGGAGAAAACCCAGGAAGTCCAAATCGATACCCACCACCTTTTCATCGATTTCAAGGCCGCCTACGACAGCATTTATAGAGACGAGCTATACAGAGGTATGTCTAGTTTTGGCATCCCTGCAAAACTCGTCCGTTTGTGCAGGATGACAATGGAGAATGCACGCTGCTCCATCAAGGTCGGTAAAGAACTCACCGGGACCTTCGAGGTCAAAAAAGGATTTAGACAAGGCGATGCGCTGTCATGTGACTTCTTTAACATCGTACTTGAAAGAATAGTGCAAAACTCAAACGCTAACACCAGAGGCACTATCATCCAAAAGTCCGTCCACCTACTCGCCTACGCCGACGACATCGACATAATCGGCAGAACGCAGCTTGATGTCACTGGCGCGTTCGTGAGTATTGAGACGGAAGTGGCAAAGGCGGGTTTGGCGGTCAATGAGGGCAAGACAAAGTATATGCTGTCGTCAAGAAAGGACACCCAACATCGACCTCTTGGACAGAATGTCACCATAGACAGATAACTTTGAGGTGGTAAAGGACTTTGTCTACCTAGGCTCCGCTATGAACTCAGAAAATGACACCAGCGCTGAGATTAAACGAAGAATTAATCTTGCCAATCGCTGTTTCTTTGGGTAGAAGTAAAGCCCTCTCTCGAACAACTAAAGTGACCCTTTATAAGACCTTAATCATCGCAGTCCTACTTTATGGTGCAGAAGCATGGACTCTATCAAAAGCGGATGAGGCTATTCTTGGTTGCTTCAAGCGGAAAATTCTTCGAGTAATTTGCGGAGATACAACGACGAACTGAACAGCGACATCGACCTAGCCAGAAGAGTGAAGGTCCAACAACTGCGCACGCAAGTGGAAGGGGACCTTAACCAACTTAGCGTGCGAAACTGGAGACAGCTGGCCAAAGATCGTGCTGGCTGGAGACGCTGGTTGGTTGAGGCCCAGGTCCACCCCGGACTGTAGCGCTACCTAAAGTAAGTAAGTAAGTAAGTAACGTCGGAAAAAATCATCCATTCGGTGGCCACTCGTGAGTCTTTCGTGAGAGTGCCCTGCGACTGGCCGCCTGAACCCAAACGTTTGACAGAAGATCACACTTAGTGACACATTTAGGCAAATGTTTACGTCAAAGTTTGACATGTAAATTAGCATGCGTAATCGTAGCCTTAAGCGGCCTCTACCCATTAATCGAGCAAAAGTGCAAAAAATTACATTTTGTTTCTCTGACTGATAAATTATTCCTGGAGCCAGAGTTGGGCACATCCGTTGAAAGTGAGTAGTTCTCTGAAGTTTGGACTTCGACGTAGCCGAGCACAGTTGTAACCGATGGGTTCAGGCTTTTGATCGGAAATCAATGGTAATCGATGGTCAATTCGAATCGGGTGCCAACTTTAAACAATCATCTTAAAAAAATATTAACCATTTGTCGATGGACCGAAATTCGAGTGCCCCAGAATCCGGAATCAACTTGTCAAGAGCTTGCAAAAAACGAGGCGTAAAAGCATGGAAACTAAAAACTGCAAGCATTCGTGAACAAGTACCTGTACTAAAAATTTCCAAAATGAGGCTCTGAAAATAAGAGACCCCACAGTTAGACGACGAAAATGAAAGTAGGTCAGATATATGCGTTACAAAAAGGCCACACGTCCATAGCTGCACTTACAATGCAGTGCAACCCGTCAACCCAAAATACGGGAACAGCGGGCAGACCGATTAATATCGTCAACGAGTTGAAAAAGGGGTTTTTGAAAATTTTGAAAGAACTCGGGTACCTATATTTACAAAAGCACAAAGCAATTGAATGCCACACAAGGGCAGACATGAAGACATGGTACCTACTACTACTCTCCGTTGGCAAGTTTAAATTCAATAAGAGTCCATCACAAATCCAACAAATCCACTTTGACTGCAATCTGATAATCCAAATAAAACGTTGTTAAACCCACCCCCTACTGCCTAATTGAGCAATAACTTTCGTCACATGTTTTTTTTTTTTGTAATTAACACACAAACTAAACGCTTTAGCTGTCCCTCTGACAGTCCTGTCAACACGATATGCACGGTTTGCATTTCACTCATTCCATTTCAACGCACATTATTCATAATTACCTAGCTTGTGTCTTACATGTGTAACTCACCAAGCGGGTCAACACAAGTCCGAGCACTGCATCACCACCACCACCATGAATATAGCATATCAACTTCTCTAATGGGTGCAGGAACTATTGTCCAGGTCCACCCCTCGACATAACAAAAGTTAAATCATCGCCATAAACCACTGTCAACTTTATTTGCATGCTGTCTGTGAAACTTCCTCCCGGTCGTATATTAAGCTTCGTATGTGACCAACCATATGTACATTGTACACACACACAACGCCTGTCCAATTACTAATCGTATACGGTGCGAGTGTAGACTGCTTTTTAGTAAGGCAAACTTGTTAATACATTTAAATGGAAAAATAATTGCCAATGTCACGCGATTGTTGGTCTAATACAGCGGCTGTGTTGAGGATCCTAAACTTTGTTATTATGGTAATGGCTTTAAGTGGAACAGTCAATTTAATTGCTGATCCCTTGAAATCGAATGGCGAGGTATTGAATTGATTTAGAAACAAAACTTTGACTTTTTCAACGCCCCCGTCAACAAAAATGTATTTACTTACCCATCAGACCGTGCACAGGATGTTAAATGTCCGCGCGAGTTAAGTGGACATTTCCCGATGTAAGAGAAAAAAAACAAATCTCTATTTGAGCAGAGCTTCCGCCTCTGAACTTTTATTTCGAACAAATGACCATGATAATAATTTGTACATGGATTTTATACAATTTAAATGTTGACGCTGCAATTGTTTGCAGCGTGAGAACGAATTTACTTGTGACTGAAGAATATGAAATATGAGTATATTTTATTACAGAAGGTAGCGGATGCGAACAGAAAATATGATATTATTCTAAGGTTGCTGATTAAAGGAATGTGAACAAAATATGATACTATTCTAAATGTGCTGGTATGGTGTTGCTGGGTTCTGATGAGTGTGTAACTTGTTGTTGGATTCTGGTGAATACATAACTCCTCCCCTCTTAGTGGAGCGACTGCCAGAGGATGTTTTTCCTCGAAGGAGCGTCTGGCATTTCCCTTGTGCTAATGTTGATTTCCGGTTTTTGGTCTTCAAGGGTTTGCTGGCTTCTGATTCTGGTTCTGATGATGGCTGCTATTATGATGATTATTACTGGGGTCAGTATGATCCAAATAGATATTATATGCGTTTTCGAATGTATGGTGAGTAGCTGGATGTTCTCGTTATTTTTTAGCTGGTCCATATGAAGTTTTGTTAGTGAGAGATGTTGGTTGATGATAGATGAATTTATTAAGCTGCGAGTTGGTGGGTGTATTACTACACTATCCCAGAAGATATCTGTTCTAGAATCATAAGTTATATTATTAATGAAGATGGTGCAATTTTGGAAATGTATTAGTGCGGTGCCATATATGTTATATCTGCTAATACCACAGTTTGTTTTGACGGTCATGTTGCGAACATCGGTAAGGAGGACATAATTCGGTTCTGGTTGCGATATCGGGTTTGGTTCGAAACCGGCTGTAAGGTTGCATATCGCAGGCTGGTTGTTGATAATGTTTCGTACACATTCAGGAAATTTGGTTCGTCTTTTCCTCTTGTTTTTACAGAGATATATGCCTTCTATGAGATCGCATACTTCCTCAAAATAAAGTTCGTCGGATTCATGTATAGCAAGGTAGGGGTATGTAGATATGGAAATAGTTTTATTGATGGGAAGAGGTATAAGATGGAAGAGGGAATATTTCTCTTGGGATGTAATAGGGATTTCAATGCTAAACACAATATTCGAATTATTATAATAAGCTTGTAATCGTAAAATTTCATATATTTGTTCGTCTGAAGAGAAATTAATGGATTGTTTTTGTAAGAGTTTCCTTATTTCGTCTAGTTCGGTTTTGCTTAATATCTGTTTTGAAATTATGTGTAACTGAGCAAGAGTAACTGCTTCGGCAATATTTACCAAATGGTTATAGAGTAAGTCTATATTGAAATTAATTCTGTGAATATATTGAAGGTGTTTTAGAGCTTCTTGATCTGTTTTAAGTGCATTATTAATGTTATCATTGTAAAGCTTCAAAAATGTTTCTATTGTACTTTGTTGTTCATTTATGTGACGAGTAATATTATCAAATCTCTCTATCATATTTTTATTGATGCTGATTTGCTGGTTTGCTTTGTTTTCTAAAATGTTTTGATTCAAGTTCAAATTGTTCAGTTCCTCATTAATGGCCATTGCGTCGTTTGTGTCCATATTTCCTGTTATAGCTTTTATAACGGTGCCTAGTCCGTTTATTATACCTCTCTTTTGTCTTTGTTTGGGTAAGAGCGTCTCAAGTTTGAGTTCAAGTTCTTTGAATTTGATTTTTGCTATACTTATTGTGTCAATATTTGTTTGCTCATCTCCCAAAGCTTCTACTGATTTACGAATTTTTTCAATACTTTCTACGTAGTTGTTTAAATTTACGATGTGGATGAATTTTTTATAAGTTTGTATTACCTTAGTGGGTCCTAGTCGAAGGGGTAATAATCCATAATTGTCAGTCAGGTTATGTATTTCCAGTTCTTGTCCTTGTATTGTTGTCATTATTGTCGTCAGTAACCTGAAATTTCCTTTTCTTTTTTATTCTAGCTTTATGAAGTTTTCTTGTATCGTTAGTTATAACTGTGAGCCTATTGTTAGTTTTGACTTTCTGTTTTTTGAATCGTGGGGTCATTTTGTTACGTCTACATTCCTTTCGGTAGATTACCTCTCCTTCTTTAAGATCATCAGGGTCCTGCCTATTTTTATTTCTTTTTTCTAAAATTTTGTCTCTTTTCTTATCTAGAAGATTTTTAATTGATTGGAAAAGTTCGGTCTGGAAAGCGTTTAATTTTTGTAGGTAGTCGTGTTGATTATTGTATGTCAAAGTTTTGTTGAATTCATATGTGCGTCCGTAGAAAAGTTCATATGGTGTATAATTTGTAGCGGAATGGATCGCGTTATTGTATGTAATAATAGTTTCATTGAGTATATCGTCATGGTCTTTCTCTTTGTATTTATCATGAATGATTCTATATACTTCTGTTAATGTCGAATGCATCCGTTCTACAGGAGCATTACTGGTTGTTTGTTGAAAGCATGTGACATGGAGATCGACATTGAACTGTTTGCAGAAGTCTTGGAAGATGTTTGACGTGAATTCTGACCCTTGGTCACAAACGATCTTCCGAGGTATGCCGTGTAGGCTTATAAAATGCTTGATTTGCTTAACTATGTTTAAGCTGTTCCGTGTTGCCAAAGTGTATGCGGCACCAAATTTTGAAAATTTATCGATAATAGTGAGAATACTTTTGCTATTAATGCTATATATGTCTATATGTATAATATCTAATGGTTTTATAGGTGTTTCTGTTGTTGCGAAAGCTATTTTGGGGGGTTGCCTATCGTATTTTTGAGTCTGGCAAGTAGTGCAGTTATTAATGGTTTGGGTTATTTTGCTCTTCATATAAGGGAAAAAATAGTCTCGCTGTAAGTGGTTGTGTGTTTCAGTAATGCCTCTATGGTTGGATTTTGAATGGTAGTCTTTGATGATTTGGTCTTGTTCGTCGCTTTCCGTTATGTCTGTCAAAAGTTTTGTACACCTTAGTAAGCGGAAGGTTTTGTTTCTAGCAAAATATTTTGAGTAAACCTGTTGTATTATTTTAAATGTTTCGTCGTCTGTCATTATTGCGATTAGTCTGTTTGGGGGAAGGTATTCTTTAAATATATTAATGATATGGTTTTCGGAAAATGATTGTCTGGTAATAGTACGTCTTTGTTTGTTCCTAAATACTAATTTTAGTACGTTTCGAGGGGGATCATTTGATTTTTGCAATATTATTTGCAGATTGAATTCGTTAAGTGATTTTTCCGAAATGGGGATTCCATCACCTAGGTCTTCTTCTGCAGAATGTATGGTAGCAGCTGTTGTATCATTAAGGTTTAATTCTGTTTGATCGGGTAATTTAATGCGACTAAGCGCATCGGCGTTAGAATTTTGAATTCCCTTTTTGTAGACGATTTCATAATCGTATTCCTCCAGTTTTAATCTCCAACGGACAAGTTTGGAGTGCGGCTCCTTCAAACTCATGAGCCACTGCAGGGGTTTGTGATCAGTGACGATCTTAAATTTATTACCGAATAGGTAGGGGCGAAAATAGTTCGTAGCCCAAACAATAGCGAGTAATTCTTTTTCTATTGTTGAATAATTTAGTTCCGATGTGTTTAACGTCCGGCTTGCGTAACAGATTGGTTTATCACTGCCAATGGGTCCCTGGGATAGGACGGCACCCAATGCGAAGTTGCTGGCATCTGTAGTTAGTACAAATGGCTTAGAAAAGTCGGGATACTGAAGAAGTGGGTCGTTGGATAAAATATCTTTACATAGCTCAAACGCTTGAATATAATCCTTATCAAGATTGATCTCTGCACCTTTTTTAAGACAACGAGTAAGGGGTTTTGTCAATTTTGCAAAATCGCGAATGAATTTGCGATAGTACCCTACCAGACCAAGGAAAGATTTAATCTCCTTTGTTGATTTTGGTATTGGGAATTCTTTAATAGCTCGAATCTTGTCGGGATTCGGTTTCACGCCGTTTCTGGTAATTATGTGTCCGAGGAATGCGGTTTCTTTGCGCAGAAATTCGGACTTACTTAGTTGGATTTTCAGATTTGCTTTCCTTAGTTTATCAAATATTTTGTGTAGACTCTCTATGTGTTCTTGCAGTGATGTTGAATAGACAACTATATCGTCTAAGTATACGAGACATGTTTTGCCGATATAATCTCTCAGGACATTGTCCATTACTCTTTGAAATGTGGAGGGGGCGTTTTTCAGCCCAAACGGCATTCTTACAAACTCGTAATGACCACTTTCGACCGTGAAGGCCGTTTTGGGAGTATCTTGCGTATCCATTTCGATTTGGTGAAAACCGCTGGCCAAATCTAAAGTCGTAAAGTAGTGACATTTGCCCAATTTGTCCAAAATTTCACTTATGTTAGGCAGTGGATACTTGTCACTTATTGTTTTGTCGTTGAGACGGCGGTAATCGATTACGATTCTCCATTTTTGTTTGCCTGTGGAGTCCGATTTTTTGGGTACTACCCAAACAGGGGAACTCCATGGAGAGAAACTGGGTCTGATTATGCCTTGGTTAAGCATATCTGAAATTTGGCTCTGTACCTCCTGTTTATGGACGTACGGATATCGGTAAGTTTTTGTATATATTGGTATCTCATCAGTAGTTTTAATTTTGTGTTTTATCGCATTTGAAAAAGTTAGACTTTGTCCTTCTTTGTAGAAGATATCACTATAGTTTCTGCAAAGTTTTAAGATGTTTTTCCTTTCTTCGACGTTTAAATGTTCTGATCGGATTTCTTTGGATATATCATTAATGCTTTGACTATAATAGTCTTCAGTTGGAATTTCTAAATTGTTAAGTTCTTTAGTTTCAAAATCTGTGAGTGACTGTACCTTAAGTGGGTGTTGTAGAAATAGAATTTGATTAGTTGGCGTATTGTTCTGCACTTCGATTTCAGCATGCCAATTGTTTGCACTATAAATGCCTTCGATTATGTCTATGGTTGAGTCAATTTTTGTTGCGGGAACAAGGATGTCGCCATTTTGGTTATCTACTGGTAATCTAACAATTTTTCTAGAGTGGGAAGGTATAGCGAATTTCCTTGACATGAAATTGGGTTTATATAAAAGTGGGATTTTTGCATTTGCCGTAACTAATGTTTGGTTGGGTAGATCTATACTAGCTTTAAGCGCACTTAGGGCATCTAGGCCTAACAGTCCATCAAAATATCCGTGGAACTTGTATATTAAAAATACTAACTCACCAGGTTGTTGAAATTCATGGAAATTGGGAAGTTTTACTTGTTTGTCTACACTATGTTTTCTTAGGATAGTTGTAATTATTGTTGGCGTAATTATATTAATATCGTCGGGGTGGACGTAATCTGGGTTTATGAATGACGATGAAGCTCCAGTGTCTATGAGAAATTTCAAAGGTTTGCCAAAGGGTGACGAAATATGTATATACGGAAGTGAATGACCATGTTTATTTACGTCTAAATATATTGCTGTTCCGAGGCTAGAAGCTGAAAATTTGGTACATCTTCGGGTTCAGGGTTATTGGAAAAAATTTCGTTTGGGTTGTCGTAAAACTGGTCTAATTGGGGATAGTAGTTTTGTTGGTGGGTTTGAGCATAAGTGGGTTCCTGTAGAAAGGAGTTGTCTCCGTTTTCTATAGGTTCCGTTCCGTCTATTTCAGGTATATCTGGTTCGTCGATATTATGCATTTCTCTACGGTATTGTCCGTTTTGTCGGAATGTGTTTTCCTGTTGTCCGGAAGGAGGTCTTCTTGTCAGAGTTTGAGCAGAGGTTGTATCCATCGGTTCAGGCTTAATGTAAGGTGGTCTCGACTGGAAATTGTTTGGGTGTTGTGTGGCTGTCCTTTGATAATCGACCTGTTGTTGGGGCCTACATTGTTGTAGTCTCTGGTTTTGTTGTTGCGGTCTATATGGTTGCTGAATAAATGGTGGTCTCTGGTAATAAGTTTGGTTTATGGGTCTATATTGCTGTTGGATGGGAAGTGAGCTCATATTTGATTGGTTTATACGTTGGTAGTGGAAAACTGGTTGTATGGGGCTGTAAGGAGGTTGTCTAAATGGTATGCTTTTAATCTGAGGTTTAGGGGTCATAGATGAATTTAACGGGGGTTTATGATCGTATCGAATGTACGACATATTTTGTTCTTTTATGCAGTTAGCGAATGCCTCTGCTAGAGATAGAGGTTTCATAGATCTTACTATGGAACCTAAAGGTTCTTTTAATCCCGTCAAGAAAATGTTTAAACACATTTCATTGTACAGTTCTGCCTTTGCCTTAACTACATTAGGATCCCTATTATGGATTTGAATATGGTTTCTCATTGTTGAGAAAATTTCAATCACTTCACTATAGAATTGTTCGGTGGTTTTGTTGCCTTGTCGAAGGTTATGCAAATCTTTGATCAGAGAAGTTTCATTACGTTTATCTGCGTAATGTAGTATGAGATTGGCTTTGATTTGGGACCATTCTAATGGTGTCCCATACATGTTAAGAACCTCGTTAGCAGGTCCTTCAATTTTATTACGAATAGCTCGTAATAAAAGTTTTCCATATGGATTGTTATTTATCGATGTTACCAAAAGCAAAATTTCTTCCACGTTTGTAATAAAATCGTAAAGGAGACGTGGATTGCCATCGTATCTTGGCAAATCTTTAATAGCATCTGGAATTCTCAGAGCGTTAAAAAGGTCATTTGGACCGAGATTGGTAGGAGGGTTTGAGATACCACTCGTCGCCATATTGTTTATTACAGATAAATGTGTTTCACCGTTAACTTCAATATCACTTCCTCTCTTAGGTAAATATGTTTCTCTATTAATATCAATATTATTTCCTTCGTTGCTCAATTCACTATTTATTTCACTTTCTCTTTGATATGGTTTGGATCTTAACCTATTCTTTATTGTGTTATGCATTGACTTTTAAAGGATTGTGTTAATTAAGTGGTTAGAAAATTTAATTTTTAAAAACTATCTTAACTATATCATGAATCAAACTTACAGTATTAAGAGTGTTGCCATATTCTCTGGCTTGGTTGGTTCAGTTTTCCTATTTCCGTTTTCCATCGGTTGAAGGTTCTAGGTTCTGGATCTCAAGAGTTAAAACTCAGCCAAACAGATTTACACCACCACTATCAGTATGCGGCTGATATTGAATTGTTTATTCGACCGTAAAAATGTCACATTACCAGTATACCGCTGGTTTTTATTTTAACGACACGCTAAACACTCACGATGCAAATATGTTTCGATCTGCGTTATCCTACCGACTGCGCCAGTTAAGTGGACATTTCCCGATGTAAGAGAAAAAAAACAAATCTCTATTTGAGCAGAGCTTCCGCCTCTGAACTTTTATTTCGAACAAATGACCATGATAATAATTTGTACATGGATTTTATACAATTTAAATGTTGACGCTGCAATTGTTTGCAGCGTGAGAACGAATTTACTTGTGACTGAAGAATATGAAATATGAGTATATTTTATTACAGAAGGTAGCGGATGCGAACAGAAAATATGATATTATTCTAAGGTTGCTGATTAAAGGAATGTGAACAAAATATGATACTATTCTAAATGTGCTGGTATGGTGTTGCTGGGTTCTGATGAGTGTGTAACTTGTTGTTGGATTCTGGTGAATACATAACTCGCGCTGTGTTGCCGAAAGTCTATATTCAAATGTTTTTCGATAAAAGTTTGTCTAGGTTGCACAGTGCACACATGCAGACGACTAATTGAATGCAAATATTTGCAATTGTTTTATAAACAAAACTGCAATTGAGGGTGGGGGAAACATAAGTCATGTAAGCCGCCATGGCCTCGGGCCACTGCAATTTCACACACAGCCAAGTGCGAATGTTTCCAGGATCGGATTGCCTGATTATTTACAATGCTGTATAAAATTGCTGACGACTATCTCCACTGAGGTTAATATTATTATTACAAATATTGCATTGTTGAAATATTTGCCCTTATCAAGACCGCCGCCTGGGGATTGTGTGGGTTCCACCATCAGAGAGGGTTGTGCGAAATTTCCGCGTCCCAGTCGTGTTTTCACTTTATCCCTGGGTGTACACAGACGTAGCGCACAGTTAATTAAGGTGTCCTTTGGGGCGGACGCGGAGTGTGCACAGTAGATTGGGAGGCAGACATGCGTCGGTTTTTAAATGTGTCCTGCATAATAATACAAATAATTATAATTGTCATTAAAATTCTGTTGATACTGGCGGAATGTTTTCATTTTGAAGTTTGGCTGCACATTGTTTGGGCATGACATTTTTTTCCGCTCTACGGTAAGTGCTGAAAAGTGCAATATTAAAGTGATTATAATATCGGAATTGGATTTTAATGTAATTTACAAACAAAAAAACGATGTATCCGGTGGGCGACAGTTAATTAATCACTTGACTGGAGCCGTGAGTAATGTTTTTGTTAATTTTTCTGTTTAATTTGTGTAACTCTGTTTATTTTTGAAATTTTTATTAATTTGCTAGCTTCCATGTCTGCTAAACATATTATACAGGGTCCGCCAAATAAATTTTTTTTTTTTGAAAATGCTATAAAAAAAAACTACTGAATATTTTCTACTTCAGTTTGCTTAAAAATTGGACCGATCGTGTAGGCTACTGCATGGCCAGCCGAGGCAGCCATTTGAATGAAATTATTTTCCAATATTAACCGGAAGGATTGTACTTTCAAATAAAAAAAGAAATTTGAGAAAATATTCAGTAGTTTTTTTTTTTATAGCATTTTCAAAAAAAAAAAAAGTTATTTGGCGGACCCTTTGTAAATGAAATTCATATCGTTGGCTTACATTTACGAGTGCAGTTTAGAAATCAAAAACTACGAATGGGGGCAGTATTTACTAAATTCCTAGACTAAATACTAAAATTTTAAATAAGTATGATATCCCAATGGGTTTTGTTGGATCCAGCCTTCGATAGAACTCGAAATATGCAAGAATGCAATTGAATAATGGAAAAGTTTTCCTGCGACACCTGGTGGATAAAAAAGGAATGTGTAGAGACGCATACAATTTTGACGCCTGTTTGTTTTGCAAAGGACAAAGGACGAAAATTAATTACTCATCTATTAAAAAGTTAACCAACTAATTGAAAACAAACTTAATTTGCAAGTCTAGTCTACTACTTGTCCGAAATTTGTACAGTGTGAGTCAATTCATCTGGTAAAACTCTGGCACAAAAGTCTGTTCAAAGTAGTTTTCAAAACAATGTAAACAAATGATAAATTTGCTTTTGTTTATATATTTTAGTTGCTTTTTATCTTATAAAAAGTGTACTTACAATGCTTTGATGAGGGAGGATCCAGCAAGCTACAAAGTATCTTAGGTTGTCACAATATCGCTCTGTGAAATAATTGACTATTTCAGAGATGTTAAAAGGTCTATCCGGGAAGGCGAAGAAATAGTGAAATCTGGCTGAACACATAAGATGGGCCTCTCCCAACCTCCATCCGTAGATGAAGTTACTGGGCTGGTGGTAGCTGCAAGCTGTATCATCATCAATTTCAATTTCATCAAAGCCACATTAAGTTAAAATGAAAAAATTAGACCAGCAACATCAGCGGTGGATACAGACTTGCTCCTGTAAAGCTGGAATTGGCAGAAAATACAAGCACATAGCTGCGTGCCTTGTTCAGATAAATATGTATAATAGTTTCTTCATTTAAGTAATATACATACATACAATTATAAATACACGAAATTCTTTAGAAAACCCCATCTTCGACAACTAATAACCACAGAATTGACGCAAAAGTGGGGAAAACTGAAAACCATCCCGTGTATTCGGTCGCAAAATGTATGTATCTCTCTGCAAATGGAAAAACATTTTCCCCATTCTAAACACAATAGCCCATTTTAATCAAAATAACTTTAGAGTTCACTTCTTGGTTTTTCATAGAAATACATACCAGCTGTCAAAATCTATAGCAACCTACCCATGCGATAATTTGCCGCCAGGGGTCAGCCTCCATTCGTCAACAGCCTGTACTGTGGTACGAACAATTAACCACATTTCTGTAAGTAAAATTTACATATCTGCCGATAACATAGAGTCAGAGCAGAGACATCAGTTAACATTTAAAAAACAATACATATTTGTTTGAAGGACTACCCACATCAAGATACAGTGGGTTGCCAAATTAATAGTAACAGACATGGATCTTAAGAAAATCAATTGTTTCCGTATCAAATTCATGAAAATATTTTATGTCCATTGGAAAATAGCTATCTATCTATATATACAAATGAATGTTTGTCTGTATGTCCTTTATAGAATCGCATTTGGTCGTGTGATGATCTTTAGCAAAGTTGTTGAGCCCACGAAGGTTTCTGAGTTGGTACGACCACTTTTCGACAGATGGCGTCACTGTCATTCCAATGAATTCCATACATTGCCGTGACAGTTCAGGCTGATTTTTATTGAAACGAAAACAGCGAACGAATGATGACGTTTCGAGTTGTGGGTGACATAAGAATTTATATAAATTGTGAAATTCATGTCCAGCTCACAGACAATATTATCGTTTTTCGAATAGTTTTTTGCATTTCATTGTGAGTTAAATTAATGTAGATAAATAATTCAATCGAATGGAATTTTCGTAGTTTTCGTGAGCTTTTATTCAGTCTCTACAGTGAGTGATATTCATTCCACGACCCATTCTGTTCCGAAAAAATGCCATAAATCATTAAAAAATGATTTTTTTCTTTTTTAGAAAAGCTTTAATTTCAACAAAATAAAGTGTATTACTTACGTTTCAATTAAAAGACGTTGAAAAAATATCCACAAGCAATTTTCAAAAAAAACGTCCGCCTTTGATTGCACTGCAAGAATAAAACCGGTTTTTCCCCGTACCTACAATTAGAACGAAAACGAGAGACGGGTTTTCAGATTCGAATAGCATTTCAAAAATGTCCCTTCGGACGTAGAATAATAATCAAACTGGAACACAATTTGTCCATTTTTGATTGATCCACAAACGATTTGAGGGTTGATCGGTGTTCACGGGTATAGATTATGTTAAGGGTGGTAGCTACTATAAAAGGCTATTAATCTTTATGTTACAGATTCGGGCTCGGTAGATTCTTCTTCCCCTATGCTTTCAGACACAAGTATCGAGCGACGCATCAAAGTCTGTTAGCCCAAGCGCTTTTCACTTATGTGTTTAACATGTTCTATGCATTTGAGACAGAGCATACTATGAGATATTTTACAGCGTATTCCGCAACCTTTCTCTAGATTATAAAGGCGGGTCCCGTTTTTGTGGCAACTAGTAACAGACCAGCTTTTATTTTCAACTTACGGGCCATTGTTTCCTTTCTAGATGACTCTATCGGGTGAGTTCGCTACAATAACCACTGTATTGTCATAAGCTAACCCATGAATATTCCCTTGAATGACCCCATCATGGTCATAGTGTTGTTCATGATACCCCGTAAGGTAGGCCCGAAAACCGTTCCTTGTGAAAACCTTGCCGAGAAGATCTACCAATGCCATATTATATAGCTATTGTTAGCAATACCCAGTATTGAGTTTCGTATTTGGACGGATTTTTGGACACAGTACTTAAATGGAGGAGCAGATTTATAGAACTATTGACTTTATCAGCTCTAAAAAGATGTGAAGATGGTCTAAAAACTCAAATCCAGTCGATGGCCAAACAAACAACTGCGCTCATGACAAGACGAGTTTCGAGTCTAAGCCCCCGGCTTAAAATGCCAGCAGGAACTGGAACCCTCTTTGAAAGACACAGCCATCTATGGTGCCAGACTTGATCTGGATGCAGCATGTAGGCGTTTGGTCAGGATGGAGGGCTATTACATTCTACATTTTTCGAGCTTTGAGTAGACTATTTTATTGAAGTCAAAAGTTAGGCCTTGTAAAAACAAATCTTGGTGATCGAAAAAAGAGTTTCAACGAGGCAGATATGGCTTATATAATTGGGCAAACAGGTGTGCGAAGCACTTTCGACCACTTGTCAGAGTGCTTATAATTATTCCTCCTCGCAAATATTTCTTATGCTGAAAGGACAGAGTGTCGTACCCACACACCAACATCCACCAACCCTATCTTCTTTCAAATTCAGCAGGTTACACACAACCGCTACGCGTTGTCTCATTCCTTCCGTCGAATTCAACAGAATACCAAAATCATTTGCAATTTTTTCGGTTCATTGATTTAAGGCGAATTCAAAGCGTCTTTCGAATAGTTGCCATTTCCCGAAGTAAACTGAAATTACCATCGCGCAGCGTTTGGCTCAATTGTACTTCACGAAGACCCCACCACAGAGCATAATAAATTCTTTGACGACAGATGTCTCCGGTTGTTGGTGGTGGATGGCCGCCATCATTATGTGCGTGAAATACAGAAAATTCTGCTGACTGATTTAGTACCTACAACACCGTCATAGTCCTCGGGGAGCATAGCATTATCTCAAAATCGTCTAGGTCGCTTCGCAGGCTTCGGATGCGTAGGTATAGAACGAGTCCATTTCATTACACTTCATTTCAGTGAAATTTCACAGGGAATTAGTTTCAAGGGTGATTTCGTATAGACAACAGGAACACAACGGCAGGCTGTTATTGTACCTCTTGGCAGCTTGGTATATACAGCAACGGCTTCACTCGCTAGTGGTAGGTAGAACCATTCGCATCTCAAATGGAGTTTTATTTTTTCTCCTAAACCCCCCCCCCCCCCCCTTTTTTCGATGGGGGCAAAATAAGACTGAGAGTCGTGGTGATGGGTTAACGCTTCTGCTAACCTAGGATACAATTCAAGTAATAAATTACGTTTACGCAGTTGATGGCGACCGAAATAACGAGACGGAGAGAGAGAGAGTGGAAAATGCTGTTGATACTAGAAGACGCAAGATATAAATTTATCGTAAGGATAGATTGTTTTTATTGCGACAGGACAAATAATCGTACTTCCGGACTTTTGATGAGGGTTTGCCAAATGCTTAATCCTTTGGCTTTGAATTGGAAATGTGTAGCAGAGTGTGAGTAAGCAAATGGGCTTAGCGGTCTTATTTTTTAATTGGTGAACCTTGAAGCGTTTGACAATCGAAATAAATTTCGTGGAAACTTTTAAGAGGTTTCTGAATTTGCAAAAAAAAAAAAAATAGGGGGCCCACATCAAGAAACCGTAAAACGGGTTCGTTATCTGTGAATCTAAACGTTTCCATAATCATTGACAAATTTGACATCGGTTGGGTGATAGTGTCAGTTATAAGAACCATGGCTTTGGGCTGGCTCTATAAGAGCTCTAAAATTAAATACGAATAAGCGTTTATGAGTTTTGAAAAAGGCTGCAGCGCTACCTATGACGTGATTTGTTCTTTTCCGGGCATTGTCCACCTAAGACCCTTCGTTCTGAAACCTATTACACTAACCACTGACCCATTTCGGACACTAGAATCACTTTTCTTTACCTCGCGGATGAACGTGTTGTAAATAGTTGACAGGATGACCAATTTGAATATTTCTTTAAAAATTATCCACCCAAAGTGACACACTGAGAAGATAGCCAATGGAGATTTATACGGTTTTCTATTTTATTTTCATACTCGTCACATTCCACATGTCAATTAATCCAGGCCGCAGTTGAAATATTTATGCGAACGTCCATTACCATTAGACGGACACTATTCATTAACTCTTCATTGATAATAATACGCTAGTTGGAGTAACACAAATTACATTAGTAATTCAAAACTATACAAGCGTAATCAATCGATGGAAGGTGAAATTATCCATAACACGCGAAGGAATCCAATGAGCGCCAATCTAATTAACAAAGATAGTCAAACTAATGTGTTCTTGGCTTAAGCCCGATTATTTGTTAATGATACATTTCGCTACCCATTTATCAGCGCAAATAAAACGGAATAACACAAAGCGTTATCCTGCACTAATGACATAGTTGCCAACTGAGTACCAGAAAAAAGAAAAAAGAACGGGATATCACACCCATTAATTGTTATCATTGCTAGACACACCACAGCACATTCAAAAGGACACACATTTAGATATTTTTACCCACACAGGGCAACTAATCAATTGCGGGTGATTAATGAGATTAACCTGTTTTATGCTGTCAGATTTTTTTTTTATTTTTTTTTTTTGTTTTTATGGCTGTGGCGAAATAAGTAATTGTTGTTCTTGTGATGAAATATTCGAATTTCCTCTTTAATAATTCACCGGTAAGCATTTAATTAATAAGTTTGTTCAACCGACGAATTTAAAACACGGAAACATACGTTCATTCAGGAGCGGAGTGGATCTTGTTGCCGCCCTAGCGCAGAGTCAATTTCGAGCGCCCACTCTTTATTATGTATGTTCTGATTATGATAGAATTAAAATGTCTATTTAATTTGTTGGTTAATCCTTCGAATAGGAAAAATACAAGATATCTGTTTAGCACACTCGTTTGAGTAGCGTTTCTTTTTTGGGACGAATAGAATTCACTAAAAAAGAAGCGCCTTCTCCGAAATTCAGAACTGAGAAGCATTTTCAGGGCACCAGTCTTACTTTCAGACATGGTTTTATTGACAGACATTTTCCATAGAGTATGAATAAAAAACTTTTGCGGTGGTTTGTTCTTTCAGATTCAGATGATTATAGCCACTCAGTGAGCAACTGTGCCTACATATCCCCAATGCAGAATTGTAGATCTATTGATTTTTGACCATTTTTGGGCTTTTTTAATGAAAACGGGGACAAGCCTAAGAATCTCTGTGAAACGTAAAATGTTTAAAAATAAAATTAAAACGTATTTTCATTACGGAAAAATCTCAAAGAAGGAATTGTTCATATTAAACATGAAAGAAAACATCCCATCGAACGTCTGCGTAAGACTATTTATGCATCTTAAAAATTATGTTGAAAAACATGTAACATTTTTTTTAGTATTCGTTTTAATCTTAATTATTTTGTCAGGTTGAAATCATTCACATGATTGAACTCATTAAAATTCTTCCTCAAGTTATCCCTGGGGCCATTGCTTCCATAGTTACATGGGGACGTTCTTTAATAAAACAAAATGGTTTTCGTACCGCACTCGGTCTAGTATTGATATTTATAGAACTGCGAATAAATAAAATATAAATAAATCCGTTTAATATCCACTTATACCTTCTCTCCCTTGCTGTTAGAACATATTCAGGAATTTATGGAGCAAAGAAACACTGTCGGTATGAAGGGAATTAAAAACTAAAAATTGCATTGGTATCTATGCTTCTGATATCCATCAATATATTTTATTCAGGGAAAACCGTATAAACATTTTGAGGACAAAGATAATCGCTTGAATGCAGTTTATATTTAATATTGATTTTATTCGCATTTAAATTCCTACAACATTTTAATATTTATCCAAGAAAAAATCGAAAAGTTCTTACCACTTCAGTAGCACGTCTAAAAAGTACGATATTTTTGGAACCTTAAAGGGTGAGCCAAAGGGAGTTTGGCCAGATTGTGCACTTTGTCCATGAGCGCCCAGCACAATTTTGGGGTGTACATCGTTTTGCAGCTATTCTGTTAATTTAGTTTGTTTTATTCCTTCATAAAACTAAAAAAATAAATATTTTCGAACAAACCCGCACTTTTAAAACTTGGCAGCACTCTTGCATTCAAGTGACATCGAACACCAATTTATTTTGCATTCCTTTAAATTTGACACAAGCCACAAAAGTCATTTGCAGAAGATAGAAATCCCATAAAATTCGAGGCGCCCATAAGTGAGATAGAAAAATACTAAAATTTTCAACAGCTTTTATGCAACTTTCTAGGCAACGATTTTGGGCTAAATTTTTTTAAGGTTTGGGCGGTAAAAGCAAATCTATCAAACCCTGGACAAAAGTTGAGGATTACTTCGATCAATCGTACCACCACATACAACACAAAGCTTTACGTATCATAGCAAAGGTCGGTTGCTATACCGAGATGACAAATGGCACTTCTGACAATATTTTGTTGCCATATCCTTTATGAGCCAGAGCAACATTTCCCTAAGCAGGTTGATAGTACACAAGAAAGAGCTATTGTAAGTTTACGGCTGTTGTTGAGCCGAAAAGGTGGCGCGTTTGATTGTGAGCAAATCATACATACAATTAAGCTTCGGAGTACGGTTTTCACACCCGAATCAACTTCAAGCACAGTTGTTGGTAAACACAATTGTGATGGATATCCAACTGTCAGAGTTGTGGATATATGTAGAACATTTTTGGTACACAAAATGTTCCTTAGTGTATTTAATTTATTATGCGTTCGTCTGAGGGAACTCTGAAGCTTTTAAGTGCGCAATGGGGTGGCCGTCTAGCTATCTACTGTCTGAGCCCCATAAAGGTGGAGTTTCATATAGCCAACACAATAGATCTCTTCTGGTCGCAGTGTACGGGGCCTAATTCTTCATATAGCCAACATAAAACTTATTATAGTATTTCTAAGCTTATATTCCTTGCAAAGGTTCGTAATCGCATAACCACTCCGCGGTTTATTTTGCGTCGAACTACCTACAACCTCTCTTCATAAGCATTCATTATCTTTCATGAGGATCTCCTGCAATTGCTTCCTGATTCTAAATTTTCCGGATCAAGCACAATTACAAATTTGTCTCAGTTCAAAATACGAAAGCATACGTGGACCACTAGTTAGTGTCAGTCCCCATACATGCCAAGGAGATAATCAAAAATACTTAAACGAAAAAATAACTCCAACTCGTCATTTCTGGCTTGTATGTTGAACTAGCCCTGGTTATTGTCAACGCCAAATGTTTTCTTACTGAAAAGCTGTCTGGATACACCTTTTTTGCGACTGTTACAACCAAACCCTTACCATCGTACGCGTCCACCAGAAATGTGTTTGGACTTTACTGAAATGTCGTATGGGAAACCACACCAAGTACTGCCATTTATGTACTTTATGTTCCAATAAAAGTAACATTTATTAAACACTAAAATGTGTCCGTATATCAATTTACCAATATTACAACAGTCACATTTTAGTAGACTGAATGTGTTTATGGACTGAAAACATTTTGTATTGTTGTCCTTCTTAACTTACCACAACTGCGATTGAAAATATACTATCCCCTGTCAGTATATTAGCTCCACCCATAGCACAACTCATATCGCATCACCTGCCCTCCGCAGTCCACTCAGGCTACTTTCCATTCGAAAGATAAACAAGAAGGTAAAGGAATTCCAAACTTAGAGATTTGCTCTGTAGCCCCCCTCCCCACGCACACAACACACACATTTATCATCTCACAAGTAAAACAAATTGTGGGGCAAGAATTTCTTGCCGCCACCTGTTAAGCTATTAAGTAACGAGCTATAAACTTTTCCAATAAGTCATGAAATCACCTACCAAAGTTTCGGTGTATCCATGTGTTATGTGAAGGGCTTTCACAAGCATACAGTACAGAGCTCAGTTTCCTGGTGTAACATTACGTGCAATCATCGACAGGAGTGTGGGCCATATTGTCATAGATCCATTGACATTTTGTGGATTCCGGAAGTCACTTTTATTTAATTATCGGTTACAAGCAAAATTCTGTAAACAGATGGTCTGAAACCATTTTCAATTATCATTTTCTCTCGATTATACAGTTTCTTGAGTCCTTGTCTGCTTTTGTGGCAAAGTGGTGGGTGGTAGCCTGGTCGCTTGGCCACCTAGTCGCATTTAAATTTAACGACTTTGGCAGATTACGTTTTGAACTCGGAACTCTCACTCTGACACTCAGATACAATCGAATTTGAGTTGGGATTTGCATTTTTTTTTAGTGGATTCTAATGGTCATGACTGTGTTACACATAGCAAGCGTGTTTGTAATTAACTGACATTAGGAAAGTTTCGGTATAAAATTTGTATCTGTATTGGAGAAAAGTTGTAAGATCAATTGAAAGCGAAAAAAATTATCTGACATTCGGTTAGATAAGAGAACATAAAGTTCAGTGATGAGACACTTTGTTGTTATGAGCCTATAAAAGTGGAATCAAATTGATACCAGGGCAGCGTGCTTGGGATGAAATTTATGCATGGGAAAATGGCGGCACGATTTGTTGGTAGGACAATTTGAAATTTGTAAAATGCGTGGCTTCTGCTTTAGGAGGATAAAGCTATTTCCTTGGGGAACTTGCAACTGAAACTCACAAACTTTTAGGTGCTTAGGTTTATGGAGGTCATTTAAATCTTACTCTAAAGCTTTTAGTTCAAATTCTTTGATTTATGTCTTAAGAGGGTATGGATATAGGATGTAATTACAATAGGCGGTATAAATTGGGGGCCAGTACCTATTTGACTGTGCTGCAGTGGAGCATAGAAAGCAATGGCTCAGCTTTCCCGCGCACCACACGAAGAAAAATCGCTTATTTAAGATCAACCAACTTTCGGTTAAAAACTACCAAGTGATACTGTTAATATAGCTCCTACAGAGTTAGTGGATTAAAAATAACCGAGTCAACTTGTTTAACGAAACTGGGTTAAATATAACCTTTTATCATTTTATTCCAATTTTTCTCGGTTGTAAATAACAAACTAACTCTGTTGAATTTATCTAGAAACTTGGTTCTTAACAACTGATAAAGTGGGTTTTTTTCAACAGTATGCATTTGACCTATTTATATCGGTAGTATTTAACAACGAATACTCGGTGTTTTTCAACAGAGACTTGGTTAATTTTATCCCATTTTTTTTCAACCGAGCAAAACCCGCCCTCTGTTAAATCCAATTTTCGAGCGTGCAAACCCGTCCAACTTGTGGACCGAAAACTCAATTGCATGTCACCTCTACGTTGTGCGTCCTACATTTGGTTAGAAGTAGACCGGGTCTAAGAACTAAGCCATGAGGGGCACCAGCGCGGAAGTTTCCTACATTACAGACACAGCACTGTAAGCGTGTTTTATGGTGAACGACAATTACACGTGGAATTATCAGTAATCTTACGGACTAGTAAAACCGTACGTGTATGACAAATAATAAGTCGCAAGGATAATCGCTGGAATCGCCTTCAATTCAAGTGTTTCTCACATATTTAATTGTTTGTGGCGTGCTCACGTGTGAGGAAAACATTCCACTTTGTGCATCATTTACCGTAAAGCACTTTAGTGAAATAGCGGAAGGTTGGCTGACACGTCAAAGCTTCAGATATTTTTTATTGGCCCTTGGCAATAAAACATTTTAGATACGACTCTTGGAAAAATATTAACTCTAAGTCAAAACTAGAAGAAATAAAGCATTTAATTTGGCTTTAGGTTAGGAAATAGTTAGATTGGAGTCTAAATAAATCTAAAATGGCATTTGTCAAATAAGACAAGTCACCAGCGTTTTGACTTTTTCGAATTTCCCCTTAGTTTATCGGTCAAATCATAACAAGTTTCGTTTATTTAGTTCACATCAACGACAGCTTGAATCACAATAGCTGCTAGCAGAAGTTGACTTTTGTTAAAGAGATCACTAGCAAAAGTGGACTTAAGAATCGGAATTTTTTTTTTCTTATTTCTCAGTGTCATTGTTTTTAATATAACTTTTTGAATAAAGAAATAGATTGCCTTTTTATCAATGGAATGTATTGTCTTGACCTAAGGGTTCTGTTCACTAGTATTTAAAAATCGTTATTTTATGAAACTTGAAATGAAAATCCCTCAAAAAGGAATAAATCCCTGAAAATGGCATCACCATTGGACCATCAGATCACCTGATAACATTGAGGTGTGAGAGCTTCCATCTGGCCCACGGCATTCTGTGCTCAAACATGCGTCTGCCCTTAATAAACTTAACCTTTTGGTCAAACAAGATGGAACAAGGGTCACACTTTAAATGTGTCGATGTCTGTTTTGAGGAAACATTTCTCAGAGCGCCTCATATCAATAAACGGCGATTTGGATTTCGAGTGGCCAGTCCGCTCTCCCGATTTGTTCACTTGCTTTGCAGATTTTTTGTTTTGTGTAATACCACGTTGATGTCGACCACAAGGGACCGTACAATACCTGAAGGCCAACATCCGAACGTAACCGAACGGACCTTACCTCTCTGTCTTTTCAGGGGCCTAACCAGTTCTCATGATTGGCACATTCGAAGGTACATTTTAAATAAATTTGTATTTTACAAAATCAACCACCTTACCTATTTAACTAAAACTGACCCAAAAATGCGTTCACCTTTTTTGAAACCGTTAGGCAAACCCTTCGTTCTAGATGCAGCAACAACTCACGTCTTTAAATTGTTAGTTCTGAAAGAAGAACATTTTCAACTTCCCACAGATGTTCCAAACCAACCCACTTTAGCATTTTTTGATACCATGCACCTCAAAGGACCTTGACTAGCTCTTAAAAATATAATGCACAATGTTACCATGTTCTAGTTGTGAAGTGCATTCCATATTTATGCATTTCATGGCAGACACATTTAGGTACATTTATCTAAATGCACTGCAATCTCTCATGTTTGTATTTGTATATGCAAGCGTACGCAATTTGCGGTTTATCCCCCCGGATAGGGGTGAATATTTTCAAATAAAAGATGTGCAAGCTCCCGTGAAACAATCTAGTTGGCAACTAGATGGTTTCAAAATATCCACCATTTCGAATAAACGTTTGCGGTGCAGTGTTCTTTTTTTCCGAGTATGGGCGACTGTATAGTTTCATAAGGGGGGTTAAGCGAGGTGGCGCTTGAATTGACTTAGGCGAGAGTGCTGTGGAGGTTCTATCAACTGCAACGTTTGTTTCTATTGATTTTTTTCGGCTGTCGAAAAATCTGACATAAGGACTTTAACTACCCACTAGATTTAATCTTGTTTAACTGCAACAAAGGTTGGTGTACTGAGGAAACTGTTAACCAATCCTTTAGAACGAATGTGAGCACACACGCAAGTAAATTGTGGCTGCAATTAGTAACTCCTTGAAGGAACAACAACCCACAATACAGAAAAAGTAGACATACAAGTATGTGCTGTGCCTAGGCTTAAGAAATAATCCTGCAAACAAAGCTCTTTGGAGCTCGTAAAAGGATTGTTCACTATTACTACCTACGCCATACATCGTCTAAAGTGCACTAGAAGCATATGGTTGCGCCTCCCAGCGACACGTTCACTATATATGTGTTCTCTACACACCGCCAACATTTATGATTATTGTTATTATCATTATTGTTGTGCAGTTGCGTTATTATCCTTGCCATGATTACTTCCTTGTGAATCGCGAAGAAAGGGAACTACGATACTTAACATCGTGATTCGTGATAGTGTGCTCTGTGCTGTCCTGTACGCTATGTGCTGTGTAGTGTTGTCTTCTTTCGCAAAGTGAAGTATGTGTATGCCGTACACTTTCATAGAATAGGTAATGCGCTATAGTATGACAGGATACTGCTATCTTTGAGAGTGTACGAGCCGTGCCAAATTTGTTCCTGAAAACGATGGAAATTATCGTTGCTGTTTCGCCTTTCTTCATGTAAATTTGTTTTTGCGCTTTTTTTACGGTGTCTTAGAGTGTAAGGTGTTTGGTGAATTTGGGTGGGGTTGTCGCTTGTAAATTGTGCATGGTTAGGTTGGCTTTTCCATCAAAGCTGTTGTTTTTGTGCGCCGAGATTTAATCGACGAGAATGTCTTCTGAAAAACTATTTGTAGTGATTCACATTCTTTCTTGGGTATTTGTATATGACATACATGCATTTGCTATGAAGCGTTATGACTAAGTGCCTGCGCCCGCACATGGAGGACTTCCAATCTCCAATGTGTCAGTGTTCCGGAAAACGCTTGCCATTGTTGAAGGAAATGTGGAAATGATTTATGGTGGCGTTGCTCATCTATTTGGTTAAATAACGAGCAGAAATGATGATTTTTGTAAGAGACTGTCCCTTTACATTAAATGGTCTCAACATTTTTGTCAGCCTTTGATGAAACAGTCACATAAAAAGTTTATCAGTTTCTGCTTATAGAAGTCAGCATAGCACATGCGGTGAATTTGAATTCATCCGATGTCCGGTCGGGGATACGGGTAAAAGAAATTGTTTTTGCAAATGACTTGGTCAGCAGCATGCACGCGACAGACTTGTAGCCATCTTTGTTGAAGCTAAACGTGAACAAACGTGAACAAACATGAAGTTACTCTCGTCACGTCTGTTTAATGTCCCTGCATGTAGTGGCGCTTCATTGGGAAATGCGACGATTTTGAAAACTAACGAGTCTTGTTCACGAAACAATTCTGAGCTTTCCTTAATAGGATTGCCCAGGCTTCATAACTTGTTAGGCATCTAGATAGGTCTGATATTAGCATGCCCAAACCTAGGACATTTGTCCGAGCCAAGAGATTTGAATACTTACCACTGACTGACACTGACCCTAACTAGTACTCCACGCACAACTTTAGATCCGGAACAAGAAGCAGCCATAGCTAGGGGCGGAATGAAGGGGCTTGTTGTGTCTACAAAATCATGATCCACCTCGCATTGGGACATCACAATCCGCAATCTACATCGAGAGCCAGCACCAAACTCAAGTGGATAGAATTGCCATCATTTCTGAACTAATTAGAGGCTGTCGCATGGCCCGATATTGCAATCAACTGCGCCCCGGAACCTGAAAGAATTAACCGGACCTTTAGAACTTCGTAGTACATAGAAAAGACACAACTTATTATTTGCTTGTATATATAGTAGGCGGTCTTGGCTCTTAAAGTCTCGCAGCATTATGCAACGACAGCTGTCATAAGTGCGGTGATTATTCGTCCTCTTTTTAAAAGGACTGTCCTATGATTTTTTTACTAAAAGAATACAATACGTTATCCTGTTTTTCTCCTCAAGACCATCCTTCTGCGAAAAGAAATATGCAAGGTTCTTTGTCAATTCTTACAAAGCTCGAGTTAGATGGTAGTCTTCATGCATTGATTTTCAAAGACCAAGTCAATTCCTTTTATGAAATCTTAAAATTTTGATTATACATAATAGTTTTCTTTAATCTTAGAAATCATTTCGTACTTTTTGTGATTGAAAAAATGGCCACCGCACTGATTTATGATATTCAGCCTAGTCCGCAGCTGTTCCGGTACTAAAAAGTCATGAACGAAAAATGTCGCTCTCCTTTTCGTCTTGGAGTACGGACCTGCTGCGAAATGAAAGCGCAAAAGTGGGTAATTGTAGTAGATTGCTTGGTATAAACACATTTTGCTGGAAGGGGGCATACATACCTACGCTGACCATCCGTCCTGTATTTAAAAGGACAGTCCTTTCGTCCTTACCCCTGTCCTATATTTGTTGACGGATTTTGTCCTTTACTTTTGAGATTGTCCTTTAAGACACTGACAACAAATTGTTTGCATTTAGGGCAATTTAAAATATTATGTATAACCCAATGTCCAGACGATTGCCAGATCTGACAATATTGTCTTCCCAAATGTCTGCCAATCTTCCGAACACACAATTAAATCATTGTCAGACCATTGCCAGATGTTTAAGACATGTAAGATGCGCTGTGTTAGATATCTGACAATTTTTCATTTACAGACAAATATTTTACCTATTTGAACGAAAAAGATGAAGTTTCGGTGTTTTTTTCTCAGCATTTTTCTGTAGATTGGTACAAAAGGAGTGAATTAATTAATTATTAAATAATTTCGATAAAGACGATTCACAACGAAAATGATCTAAGAAAGTTCAATACCCTTTCCTTTTTTAATGATAGGTACTTGAAAAAGGATCTCTAGAAGTATTTATGATCCTTTTTAATTACTTTTTGTCTTATCTTTATTTCGTTGCATAATTTTTCGTCAGGAAGTTCGATTCGATTCTTAGGCAATCGTTTGAAGTATTTTTTATTTCCTTTTTCACTCACAATCTGAAAGCTTGAAAGAAGGATTTGTGGTGAACCAAGGGCCAGTTGGTGAAGAGTTTTTGAGAAGTTTGTATCGTCCAGAAAAAAAGAAGTTTAAAGTGAATGTGTGGCAATTCATCCTCCTCGCAGCTCTCAAATAGGTACGCGCCCGAAACAATCGCAATTGAATCTATTTTTACCATTATTTCGTGTTTCTCAATCCAGACTTCACCACCGAATGAAAATAACAATTTTTAATTTTTCAGACAATCTCTGCCAACGGATGAACTGTCAATTTTCTACCTGGCAAATTATTGGCAGGCAAATTTCGTTTACAGGTCCGTTCTAGGCTTAAGAGACTACATTTAAATTTCAGTTGAATGTTCACCTGAAAAACCAAACCATTTCACAGTCAACAAATTGTTCCGAAAAGTTTTTAAATTGTTTCCTATAGCCACAGAATTTAATCTTTTTGAATCTACACAGAAAGTCCAAAGTGCTAAGTTTGAATTCATAGTGGGAGCTAAAAAAATACAGTAGGTATTATTATATTTATTATTATTATTATGTATTTCATTATTCTCATAGGTATAACAATTTACAAAACTTCAAAATAGTAATTGTCGCAGTATGAGAGTAATGAATGTGGTCTACAATTATACCTACATCAAAGGATATTGCCGGCCGGGTATAGTAGGTGAGGTTAGGTCGGGTAAGGTGAGTTTGTGGGTTAGCGATGTGTACCTACCCCGTGCGATTACTGACGCCATTCTATCCCTTACCCATTGTATTACTCCCTTTAACTGCTGTAATTACTTACATAATTCGCTGATAAAATTCATCATCTTGTCTGTTGGTATTCTGAAAAACTAACCCAAATCTACCTCCCAAGGAATTGAAACTCCAATAGAGCAAAATTTAAACCAAACTCTCCCACAAATCCCATTGAAATTCCCGAATCGTTTAAAGAAAACACATGAATAAATGGAATTCATGAAAAAATAATTTTCCACCAAAACTAGTATAGCTACCCCGTAAACATCCAGCAACTGACAAACGTCGCTCCCACATTGACCCAAATGAATGGCGCTCATCCTCTAAATGACTAACATATACCATGAGCATGACCAACCGAGCATACCTACTCCTACCTGCACATGACGAAACAAGACACAGGACAATAGCTGTGACAACAAAAACGAAAAACGAAAAACGAAATTTTCCAATATCCACCTCCGTATCGAAAAATCCTGCCTAGGATACACAAAAGTAGCCATAAGCTGAATGCCGATTAAGTGATGCACTCTCTCTTGCCTAGCGAATTTTCCCGGAAATCTCTGCAATCGACCGCACTGAAATTCGAGTCAATCCTAACGCTTCATCGATATTCAAGAATTTTTCACATCAGCATTCCATACACGAGCATGTGGTAGATGCGCAATTTAACTGTATCCCACTAAAGACTACCGTAATATAACGAATTTTTCAACTGACTGAAATAAGTCTAAAACAACCATAAGGACAACCTTCGAAAGTAGGACACTTTGGTGAGGTAGAAACCAATTGATTTCTAAACATTTTAAATAGTTTTATTGATTTTCCACTCATCATGAACGCGAAGCTTGTAGTAACAAACGCAAATCCCAACCTGTGTGCTACACTAGGTGCACCCTTTTACTAAGTAGTTAGTAATATGTATTTTCGCATTTGTGTATTTGAATCGTGATGAAAAGGAAGACCGTTCGAACTCGAATTGGAGACCTACCGCAATCCCCTCAACTACAAAAGCAGACACACATACGCGCAGCCTAGGTGAGTATGAGCGAGCGCAACACTTCGGTGAACTCTTGAGAGCCAGCCAGAGCTCCATTCCCAGAGCACAAGGAATTTGAGAGAATGAACAGTTTAACAGTTTAACTTGAAAACGAAAAAGATTGTTGCCAGAGGAATGTGTCTAAACACGAGAAGTTCATTTTACAATGTTAATACTTCTGTTGCCACAGCGTAACTGCACAGCCTCCCCTCTCGCTCGTTAACAGCCTGTGGAACTTGAGATTCCCCCACATAAATGATGGCTAGCTCCACAGTGGGGCGCGCTGTTATTGCCCCATGTTCTACTCTGAACTCTGTTCCTTCCATTCTGTTGGCATTGGCTCTGGCACTGTCATCTGGCAACATATTAAACTAAAAAAAAAAAACACTCATTCATTTCAGCATGAAAGATGTCTGTTATTTGAGGACGGTTAAGCGGTTTATTTAGGTATGGATGAGCATGTCTGGCACCAGGACTTTGTGCCACTGCCACACTTGGGCATGTTTTTGATCATTCCAGGGATACCTATTGAAAGTTTGATTGATTGATGGATATCTGAAGTTATTCGAGAAGAAGCGTGAAGTTTTCGACTTTTTTCTATTTGCTGTTTTAAAGTTTCTGTATTTTTTGTTCTTCTTTTTGTGTGTGAAATTCTCCTCTTCCTCTTTTGACTGCGAAAAAAAAGTTTTATTAATATTGAAGGAGTTTTGAAAAGTTTTTTTCCAATAGTAGATCAATCATTACGGTGTATCTGTTTCGGTGTGTCTGTTCCAGTTTTGATTTGTTATAAATTATTATTTTCTGGGGTATGTATTGTTTGTTGTTTTATTTATACCGACGAAGAGGGCGAAGAAAAGTTAATCGAACTCGTGTGGTTGTGGTGGGTGTGGGAAATATGTTGCTGCTGCAGCGCGTTCAAATAGAACCGGCAAGGAGATATGAATCGTCATAGAGCTAGGAAACAATATTCATATCTTTGTGTCTTCCATGAGGACAAAAATCAGGCTTTCTCGCAACGAATTAAATAGAGTTTGAGGGTGCAATTTTCACAAACCCCATAAGAATATGAACTTGACGAACATGTTCATCAATTGCTTAAACATTTTGTGTCTAAAAATGCGTTTCGCTCCGATATGGTGTCGGGTAGGCTCATCAGTAGACCATCAACACTTGTGTTCTATTCAGACTGTTTAAAACAAAACTGTCATTAAGTTTTTGATCTGTCATGAGTATGTACCTTTAGTAAAGTATGCAGTCATGTCGAACAAAAAAATATGGACGACCTTCTGAGTCGACTTTCTAACAAGCTGTATTTGCTGAAGAGTTGGAACCTGTGTAAGTTAGTCGTGTAAAATTTTACGATTTTTCATAGACAAAAATCTATCGTGCTAGGTTCGCAATGGGAAATTGTATTAATCAAAGAAAAACCAGCACTCGTTTGAATTTCTTTCAATATTATTTTTTTTTGTATTTTGGCAGATATGCGAATATGTTGTGTTTGTAAATGGTTCTTGATATATTTTTTTGCATACAATTACACGCAGAAAAATCGCTTGTTTAAAATCAACCACCTTTCAGTAGTATTTAACAACGAATACTCAGTGTTTTTCAACAGAGGCTTGGTTAATTTTAACCGAGCGAAAATCGCACTCTGCTAGAGCCAATTTCTGAGCGTGTCCTTAAATATCGTGGTAAGTTAAGTAGTCAGTATTCAGTAAGTTTCTTAGTAAGTGAGTACGTAAGCCGCCACGTCGCCAGTTGCCACTTTGGGTATTTTTATCTTTGACAATTCGTTTAGAAAACAGGTCTTTCCAAAAAAATTGGTTCTCTATGAAAAAGTTATAGTCTTTTGGTAAAAGCTTCTTAAATGGTTTTCTGAATTTAAGCACCAACATCTGTAAATTTTATAAATTTCATCAAAGCAACATGATATTTTCACCGGTTGAATTTATTTGCCGCACACTTTAGCATTCGGAAGACCGAGATCACATAAAGGTTCATTCGTGTACTTTCAGCATAGGAAAATGTAAAATGTCAAATCTCAAAAATCCAGAGAGAAATCTCTCAGATTCAAGAGAAGTACCTGCCTGACTGGTTTTCTTACAAAAAGCTTAGAACTGTCATTTTGACATTTTTGACAAGGTTCTCTTTAAATGCAGCACCTACAAAATAAGTTGGAGTTCATTTTTTTACAAACTAAATACCTATTAAACTTACCATTTTGAATGCGCTGATATGTTCTGGGAGAACATTTAATTACAACTTGTTCCTCCGACATCGTTGAAGACGAAAATAATGTCAAACTTTTGAGCTTTCACTAAGTTGTCAGTTTTCATTTTGCATTTTTCAGTATCTCGAAATTCGGCGAGTAGAAAATTACGAAAATATTAAGAGAAGGGAAATGGATTTCTTTCTCTTTTTTTTGGAAATTTTCTCAACACGTGGTTCACAGTTTTTTGTAAACGTTAAATTATTAAAATATTTTACGTTTGCAAAAAATTACCCGAACGAGCCTAATATGTTAGAGTGTCGCATTCAATTAATCTTAAGTCGTTCGGAAAACATGTTAAAAAAAAAATTAAATACAAAAAAAATGTCCAATCTGGGTGTTTTTCAGATTTATCTGGGGGGAAATATTTTTCCCGCCTGGCAAAGCTTACTATATGGGACACCTCTGACGCATTTAAGTAGTCTATTAAGGCTTGCACACTTCACCCAAGGTCTACAGTTCTTGACAGACTCAGTTTATCTGCTCACTGTCAACATGACGATTCACTCTCGGCTCTCGTTTTCGAGTAAAATAAGTCAATGCAATTAAGACAGCACTGGGACCATCAATTTGTATCTAAGTTCCAATTCCGTATAAATACACCTCATATATTCCAGAGTTATAAATCAATTCCTTTCATTTCCCCCAAACTCTAAGCCTTTAATTAGACAAACATTAGCATAGACCTTATAATCGATTGCGGCTACGACTCTAATGATTTAGTCAAGCTCAAGCCCTTTCCCTTGACATCGTGTTACATTATATTGTGGTATACCTCACCCAACCTAAGAGTACAATGGCCCCCAAGAGTAGCCACAAGCTGTTGTGCTTCCATCAATCTGAAATATTATTCCACAACAACAACTATAACAACTCCGTCGGCAATTCTGCCGACAGCCAACCGAGATTCGAGTTTTCCCAACAGGTACCAACTCGTAGTCATACTAGTGGTCCGGTTGTAGTTAGCTCAGCCTATCTACCCGTTCCGATGGCTAATATTAATTAGTCAGGTTTTAATATCATGTTAATTAAATCTGTCATATGAACCGAGAGCAAGAGCCAATGCAGTGGCATCGGTTTGGGGCGCGCACACAACACCATTTATCCGATCTAAGTCAAAAACACTTAAGTGGTGGAAATTTAATTAGATCGAATCAATTGGTTCGGATATTAAGTGCGTCTCGGTTTTGCGGTACATCGAATCAAATGGGTAGCAATCTCATTTGAATAAATCGATTGAATAATTTGCTCACTCCTGCTCGTTCATCATGACGGCCAAGACCGAAGATGTTGGTCTGCTTTCAGCCAGCCAGTAAAATTTTCTTTCGTCGTCAGAAATGGGTGAGGCCGTCGTCAACTCTTCTGCCACAACCAGCCGGGAGAAATGGAAACGCGCATCAATCGACTTCAGGCCGATATTAACAGCGGGGTTATAAATGTAAATTTTCGGTCGAAATAAGTTGAACGATTATGATTCGTCGCTATCGCTTGTGCGACATGAACTTTCATGTAAATTCGCCTAATGGCTTCATCTGTTTCAAATTTATTTAGCTTAACAGCGTGAGATATTTTGAAATACTATCGACCGCGTCAAGGTCAAGCAGGCAGCCAGCAGTTGTGTGATTTATGCGACATTTGGCACATAAATCATTCCATTATCAGATGGGCCTAGAGATCTTGAGCCAAATTCAAACAGCAGAACAACCCTTAAAGCGATGGGAAAATCATTAAGCTGATTGTAAAGAAAATCAATCTTTATATAGATGTTGGTCGGCAGGATGCAATGGTGCAGTAGACGTGTGGATAGAATGTAAACAGTAAACACTGTCGGAGGAGCAGATATACAGCGAGGCAGAGATTGGCGTTTGAGAAACGATTCTATTTCGGGAGCACATTCAGACAATACGAACAGTAAACAATGCGTTTATATAGAGAGATGGGGACTACGAGTTGGATTCTTTTGTTAGCTACGTTTATTGCCTTTGGTCTAATGTGGGGATATGTGTGTGTGTGTGTTTTTGGTTTGAGGGAGTTTATGCATTCTCCTCAGTTGTACAGCCTATTTGTCTTGCTTAGTACCTGGTGCACGAAATGATTGCGCAGATACACTTGTGCAGTCGGATGAGATGACCCGCTGTGAGAAGCAATTTACAGAAATCTAATAGTAGCTGGGAGGGATTTAAGGGAAGAAAAAGGAATATTTATGACGGCTTTATCTGGCTTTGGTATATGGCCATGTATCTCTAGCGGTAATCGCTTGAAGTGGGTTGCCTTTGAATGTAAATTGCATGGAGTGAAAACATCAGATTGGTCTAAAGTTGTAGGAGCTCTTTTTCATCTATTACGAGTTTCGGATTGCACGAGACTTAAAAGTGAAAGGAAGTGTCAGTTAAAAGAGAAAAAGTGGCAAGAAGTACGCTGGAGAAATTCGTTTGTTTTGTATGATCAAATGAATACTCACAAAAATGCACAGACATTTCCAATCTAAAATATACAAAAAAAGCAGTTTAAGTTGGCTACAAAAGATTTCACTGGAATTCGATTGCCATTCATAAAGTGTGTTTTATCGAAGTTTGCGCAGATTCTGTCATGTGATTGAATTCGAAATGTCATTCATGATTTATTTAAAATAGATTTTTTTTTTCCACAATTGGTAAATCTTAGACAACGCCGCCTACCGATAATGTATAGAACTTTACTATAAACCATCCATACACCATAAGACAATATCTATACCCACGAAGTTTTATTGAAATCCGTTGAGCGGCTCCCGAGTTTATTAAGGACACACAAGCGAAGTTTCTTATTTTCTTCTACAATTTTCAAACAATTCAATTCAATTTATTTATTTCAAATATACAAGTGCAATATTTTATCAATATCTCTATCAATAAACGTATAGGAGGAAGTAGATAAATGCTTGAGTATAAATTGAAACAAAATGTAAGAGTATTCTGTAGTTGGGAAAAAAATAAACTAATCGATTTATAATTTAACAATTGGAGCACTTTATAATTTCGATGCATATCTAAATATAGAATACATTAAAAGTTAGCCAAAGTGTTTAGTACATTAATACTATATCGTCACTCGCAATACGAGATTGACTTCATTTGAATTAAAGTTAAACAGACATTTTTTTAATTTATTATCAAATGTAAGGGAATTTCTAATACTCCGTATGGCCGGAGGTAGCTTGAATAACCTTGATGCCTTAGAACTTCCAAGTCGTGGTTAATATCTGCAACCATGTCTTACAGAGAATTACTGAAATACGTGCACACTATACACCGTCAGCAAAGCCGATTTGTGTACCCTTCAAATTTTAGTCAAAAATAGAATTGATGAAAATCAAAAATAAAGTTCGTCCAAGCACTGAGCCCTGTGGGACACCAGTGTTGCAAGCAAGGAAATTGCTATCAATTGCTTTTGTTTTTTTTTGATATGATGCAAACCAGTTAAACATAAGACCTCTGAAACCTGCGTTGTCAAGTTTAATCAGAATACATTTAAGGTCCCTAAGATGTCCGGTTTGTCGTGCTAGATGAAGTTGCTAAACTCAATTTTTTTAATAGGCTTACAACCAAATTTCTGATTACGAATCATATTAGTCCAAAAAATTTGACGTATGTGGCCAAATATTAATACGAAACGCAAACGCCTAAAACATTGAACATGAAATAAAAACCCCCCGGGAGCCATTCTTTGTACAGGGTTTCTCGGGACTATACTTTCTGGTACTACTAATACAGAAGGCTCTTAGGCTACAGCACTGTTGAAAAAAGGCTTACTTTTGTACTGATTTCTGTACTATTTGACTTTCCCAAGTGCGCAAGTACCACTTCTCAATTTTGAGTACTATTTTTACTATTTTTAATTTTGGAAATAAATCGAACATAAACATCAGGTTATTTCACTTTCGGTCGTATTATGCACTCCAAAAATTAAACCCAAGTCCATAATATTTAGTCATTAAACCCGAAAATAAACTAATTTGTTTAAGCATGTTTAAACGATTGAGTTTAAATTGCACTGCGGGGACCAGTTTAAGTATCTTAACTGGGGTTGAAATTCAATTTCATAATATTGACATTTCTTCGTTCAGGAAATATGTAAAAGTGAAATAGAATGTAAAAGAAGTTAAAAAAAATGCATTTTATTTGTAGAGTGGATGAAATTTTGATGGCTTCATCGCCAAAAGATGAATTTATTAAAGAGCTGATGGTGAATCAACGCCGGGCTAGGGCTTGAGTCAATGATTACGATGTCGTGGATTTTCGGACATATTTCCGACCAAAAAAATAATGCATATTGAGGGTAAATTCATAAATAATACAATAAAAGTGAAACTTTGCACACTGCAAAACAAATAAAATGCCAAATGGCAAAGAACACAAAATAAATCTTATTTTATGTAAAATTTAACTCACGTAAGCCTACGTTCTAAAATCGGAATAAACTCACAACGTTAATACATCCTTATCTAGCGGGCTTAATGCATGTTTTTGAGTGAATATTATTTATGGAAATTTAAATCATCGAGATTAAGAAATACGGATTAGGGTATAAAATTAACTTAAACCCAATTTAAGCTCGGAGTGAATAGTATGAAATACATGATTTTAAATAGGAATTATTCACTCCATAAAAATCGTACGCAGTCTTCGGAATACCTTACTCATATATAGCACCAGTGACAGTGCAATAAAAACTGAGAGTTTTCTCGACGTTGAACCAGCTTCTAACATTTTTCTGTAATCCGGCCTAAAGAATAGAGTTTACACAACTTTTACCAAGTCAGCATCAGAAAAGGGGATCACCTGTTGTAAAGTGTCCCACTTGAGTCGTACCAAGCAATTTTCAACCTTCTTTCTTTGTATGCAAGATGTTAATATGTTAAACCCTACAATCAATGTTGCAACTTTGTAACAATAGGTGGTATGAATAAAACGTAGCAATAGCTTTTCCTCAAAGGAAATGTCAAAATCGAAGCATTTGATACGTTTCGTATGAATAAAAACTAATTGCAGCTAACACTAACTTTTGACATGTTCGAAAAGCGGCGCCACTTACCTTTTACTCAGATCCGTATGAATAAAACGTAGCAATCGCTACGAAATTCCAAGTCTGCTATTTACCTGACACATTCCTTTTGCTAAATATTTTGCATGCACATTTCTAACATAATTGTATTGTTGCAAGCATTGGGAATTTTCGACATTTTTTTTATAAATAGTTATGAATAAAGCAGCAATTATTTCGACTATTTGGCTCATATATCGTTCCGATGAAAATGTTTAGAAAGAATCATTTCAAAGGTATATAGGAGATCCTGGCTTTTAGGTTGACAGTTCAAAAACCTTTCGGTAACTCATACACCCCTATTGCGAGTGTCAATTATAAATCAATTGACGACAAATTTGTCAACCAAAAACAATTTTTGGTGTTGTGTAACTCATTTGATAAAAATTATGGTTATTGTGAATAAATTGACTGTTGTGAATGCGGCATGATATTTGTCAGTTATCAAGAGCAAACTAATTGTATCTATTTGTTAAATTCTACCGAAAATGAGTTCCGTAGAATTATTTTTTGACGATGAAGACCAATCCTCTGCCTATTTTGGAAATTTTCAGGAGATACAGTGTGTGAGAACTTTGTAATTAATATTCATTGTTATGAGTAATCCTTTCGGTTTTGTAAGGAATTTTCGTTAATCGAAGCCAGCGTTTTCCTATTTATTGGGTGAAATAGACGAGAAGTTAAAACCAGCAATCAGAAGGACATCGATAACAAACATCATAAAGCTTGCAACAGCATTGCGGTTATGTGCTCATGGGTCATACCAAATAAGCGTTGGGAATGAACATTCCATAGACCTTTCGCAGTCAACTATTTAAAAGTTATTTTTAATGTAGGAAGCACACATATGTCCGAAATATCGGTCCATTCCTTAAATACTGCGATTAGAATAAAGAAAAGATGTATTCCTTATATTTCATTGCAATAGTCAATTGACTTATAATGTTGATGTCGCATTTCGCTCACTATAACATCACAATATGAATCGAACGTATGTGCGACAAAGCAACATGAGCTAATTGATTTGCCTGGGAATTCCCTTGTTAACCTTTTGATATTCTTTTGTGATTTGCTTGGTCTTTCGTCGAGGTTTCCTATACTGAACCTAGGGAATGACGTGCCGCGTCAGTCTCAATCCCTCAATGACAATCAGTCATTCGACGATAACTCTATTTTGTATCCTATAACGAACAACATCGTCGCACATTTTTAAGTAATTTCAAGATAATAATAAAAATTAATGATAATTATTAGTATTGTAATAAATTCATGCCTACAAAAATTCAGTGTCAATGTTTCAAGTTTTAATTTGGACTTACAGAGACAACGCAACAAAATTAACTGAGAGTCGCACCTCTCAGTATAAAAGATCAAAGAGCGCAACACACCCTTGCCTATCTGACAAATGGTAAATTTAAAAAGTATTCATTAGACTATCCGAATTAGTAGGAACAAATTAATATATACATACAATCTAAGTGACTCGAGACAATTATCCCTTCAAGTTCTCTACTATCCCGTTGCCCTTCGAGACATATTTAGATTAACCGTGGGACCTTTCATGTTTCCCAGTTTTGGCATGAACTAAAACTTGATTCATTGAGAGTCAGAGCTGACTTGACTTGGTTTGATCGACCCTGGAAAGCCAAATGGAATCACACGCAATCACCCATCCCATCTAACCAAACCCTACCACATTCCCAACGCGAAAATGTCAATATGAATCGCTATATCCACAAACTGCATACAGTTCTGTGGGATATCCAAAAACGTACATCAATCCGCGAAATATCCATAATGCTCGTAATAATGCTTAAAGTGAAAATTAGTCTTCCAACGAGGTGTTTCACCACTTCCGTGACACAACGCCTAAAAGTATGTGTATGACGTGCGGAGGTCTGCCACCATTCACCGTAATTGTCGAAAGTCACGTATTTTCCACTTAACTAATTTTGTATCTTTAACCAATTGCCTATTAACAATATCCGACTAATTAAAAATTAGCTAAAAAATTAAATTAGGGAAACAAATATGACGTAAGCGACTACGGTCAAGGTCTCACATGCCATAGTTGACACTTGGTATTTGATACTCCAAGCAGCTGTAATAACCAATTTAGAGGCAGGAATTTATAAATAGCTTTCCTTGCTGAATGAATTACTTTTCGTGAAATTTCCCTTACAATAGTTAGCGACGCTTGTTACTGCATACAATTCCCCGTTTTTATCGAAACACGTCCATGCACCTACTGCAACATTTTTGACGTCAAACTACTCGTAGGATAGAGTGACTCCACCATTACTGGCTGCACCAGTTCAATTAAGCCATCAGACCAGCCATTCACGCTACTCCTCCTCGATTTCGTATGACGTGCGAACAGATCCATAAAATTAGTCTTATTGAGTTAACACCTCATAGAGAATCGTCTGCGTCTCCCAGTGAACGCGTGCACAGAACATCCATTTAGCTGGAGATCCTTGAAACTCGTAACGAGTGTTCATTAAATCGACTTCGCGCGCCAACTCCATGAACACCAAACACAGGCTCCTTTGATCTTGATTCAGACTCACCAGTTACCAAGTGCAACCCACAACAGAATGTTTCCCGTTTCTCCAAAAAAGGACTGCTCGCTAACACACCACATCTTGATTGCGGCAAATTAATCAAAATGAACACAAAAGTCAAGTCGAGCAGGGGATCTGATTTCTCCATGGCTGCTTCACGAAATGAATAAATTAACACCTTAGGTGTGGAGTTTGTGCGAGTGCGTCCGTGTGTTCTTGACCACATCCAGCCAGGGTAGGCTGGTAATTAAACCACCTGAGTCAAGTATCATCAATTGGACCCCGATGAGCACACAATCACCATTTTACTTGGAACAGGCGTTAAACAACATACTCATCGTGTCCACTCCACGGATGCCAGCATCATCACCTCCGCATTTATAAGGAGTCCTCCTTTAATCATTCTCAATCAAAGTGAGCAAAATTAAAGGTCGGCGCGCCAGCATGTTAAGCCGCCCGCCGCTCCCTCCATTGCCCGACTGCGAAATGATGAGATGAGACATAACACTCGGTAAATGTTGCAAATTTACCTCGGGTAAATAGCAGCTTGGGACGCGACCAACATTTCAACGAGTAAGTCTTCGTGGAATTTCACGCGCCATCCGTGCACTAATTCCCTGGCCAGGCCAAGTGTTCCAGCACCGCACTCCAACTCAGATGGGTTACTCTAAATTATCTCACATGGAGATCATGTTAACACCTCTTGAGGGACTTTTTTTCGCTTACAAGCTGTTGCATGGATTTAATGTGGAAAAACCAACAACAAGTCTAAAAAAAAAGAACATGTCGGTGTCCATGGGACAACAACACCTTTCAGCCGGCAAAAGCCAACACTTGTCGACGACGAAGATGAATTTGCGCAGAAACTACTTATTCCAATTATAAGTTGGAGCTGGGGCGCATCCTGTTGTTCGAGGTGCGGACTGCTGCAGTGTCATGTAGTTGTTGTCGCCTGTGATAGCCGGCGGGTGAGTCTGTATGCTGAGGTGAAATTATGACGAATTATTCTCCTGACAAGTGCGAAAATTGTAAAGGCGGAAAAAGTTCCATGGGACGCGACATGCAGATACGGAGGTGTGACGTGCGGACAGGTGATATGGCAAGTGACAAAGGATGGTGTTAGCGGGCTGTCCAACTGGTTTTGTGCGTGTGTAGCTGATGGGGGAATTTGAAAGCTGTACGCAACATAATATTGAGCGTTGAATGCAGGCGTTTGACGCTTGACTGAGGGGCTGTGTGTCCTAATTTTTCTCAGGAAGGTGTGCAAGCAAAAATCAAAGAAGTTTTCTTCTCAAGAAATGGGGAAAACCAAAAAGTTGCAGTTTTGTTAAAAGCCCCGACCTTCAGGGTGCGGCACCGATCAAGATTGCCTTTCACTCCTCCTAAAGATGATGCTTAATCTGCCAACACACTGCCTAAGACAGTGAGCCGTTCTAACAACAAATTTTAGTCGTTACTTTAAATTTACGGCAGCTCACAATTGCGAATTTTGTATAGAAAATATAGCCACTGTCAACTAAATACTAAAAGAAAGAAAGAATGTTTATTGGTAATGTTGGTAGGGCCCAGTATGTATTATGAGAACCAGAAATGTGCACCAACAGTTCGTGCAAGATATAGAATCGATATCATTGTTGTGGTTCGCTAGTAAACTGTGACCCCATTGTTGGCCGTTTTTGTGACGTTGCTTGTCCTCCTTACTCCTAACTTAGAGCTTCATACCATTGACATTGACACCATTTGGAGACTTATAATCACGGTCACACAAAAAATGTCCACTATACATTTTACAACATATGGCAGTCAAATTTACAATTTGTACAAGTGTGTTTGTGTAAACAGTAAATTGGGTTCATGTTCCCAATTAATTGTAAGTTTTGTTGTTAAATATGAATATGAATTTGTCAATTTACGACCAAAAAGCTGTAGAATTGTAAAATGCACAACATACGCATTCAAAACTATTTACAACCATTTTCAGTTGAAACTACATTCAGTTGTGCTTGTGAATATGCTGGCTGCATTTAATGTAGCTGAGGATGCTGAAGCCAGCTAGAATTGTTAACAGGGACACAATCGAAAATAATCTCCTGATAGGGAACGCGGCTTCTGAAATATTCAAAAATATTACTTTTGGGCGTGGAAGTCTTACGCGGGTAATTTCACATTTTCTAAGAGTGTTTGCTATTTTGGCACGTTAAATGATATCTACAAGAAGTAATTTATTATTATTATTATATTATTTTAAATAATAATAATTTTTGACAAAAGTTTTTTACAAACCATAATTATAGAAATTTATGTCATTTATAGAATCTTTAATATGAATTGCTTGAATAAAAGAATTTAAATTTTTTGTGTTTTTATTTTTATTTTGAAGCATAGATTTGAAAAATCAAGTTGCGTATATGCGGCCAATGAAAATGAAAGCAATCGACGATAGTTATTCGATTTTGACCGCAAAGTATTGTAAATAATTTGCTTTCAAGTAATATTTGTAGTTTTAACACGCATTTTATGTGTAAAGTGCAATTAACTATCAGTGCTGTACATTCAACAATGAATGCTGTTACTATTAAGATCTACAACAAATATTCTAGCTTTCGTAATTCGGTTTTAGAATGTACAAGCCAGTGATCCCAGATAGAGGGGAAAAGCGCCAATTTATGCGCCTTTTGTATAAAAAAAAAAGGGTAAAACGAGGGACAAGCTTAAAAAAGGGAAATAAAATTAAAAATCTCTGTGAAATGTTAATTGTTTAAGAATTAAATTAAATTAACCGTCCCCATTAAACATGAAAGAAAACAGCATCGAGAGTCTACGTAAGAATTTTGTCTGTTTCTGAATGCATTCACTCATTTTGATATTATGTCTAATAGTAAAAGAAATTATTCTATGGTATGTATATTTGTATGTTTTATGATTATTTTAAGCATGTTAATTAAAGCGGTAACATTTCTTAATTTTGGAATATGAAAATAAGGGCAAATTTCACTTAAGGACATTTTTTTCCAATATATAGGGGAAAACTGATAAAAGAGTTTTTCTAATCTTTTATCAGGAAAAGCATCAGTTTTCTTATAGTCTGGAAACACTATGTAAAAACATGTCTCTGTTAAATTGACAGCATTAGATTTCGGTCGAATTAGCAGTGGTTTTCAATATTTTTCTATACCATTTTTTTTTTTTTTGGCTGATTAATCTACCGTAGCAGAAAAGCATTTATGCAAAGAAGACTCGATCATCACTGCGTAGATTCGGATTTTACCAACGACCGCGTCGTTAAGTGTGACTAAGCCCGTGTTTCAATTCTTCTTTTTGTGAAAGAAACTATTAATGATAGATAGACTTTCCTTGGTGCAAAATTCAAGGACTTGTCATAGGATTATGGGGTCCCCATCATGGCTGATGAATGTGAATCGCGAAAGTTGTTATAAATTGAGCAATTATTGTTTTTTAAAGAGCTTCCATCTACCTATTGAAGTTTTCTAAATGAGTGCGAGTTGCGATGCTTGAAAAAAAAACAAACATAATATGCATAGGCATACGGGCCATCTCAGTCTAATCTAGAAACCCATGAAACACCTCACAGGCGAAAAAGAAAACTGTAGACTTTCGCCCAAAATCATTACGATGTCGGTGAGCCATTTTAGCATAAATTGCAAATTCAATTATAAATGAGCTGGCTCTCAATGTGATACGTTGTGAGATAAGCTGTGGGTGTGATAAGGTAGGTGCAGGGAAATAGCTCCACATGGGACTCAAAACCACCCTGATTGGGAAATAAGTCCAGTTAACATAGGTTAACTTAGTTCCCACCTAGATTGGGAAATAACTCTCCACTATGCTACGAGCAGTAAACCCACTTCTTAAATATACAAGGGAGAATTAATTCCACTCTCGATTTTGAAATAAAAGTTCGAAATAATGCCAAAAAAAAAAACAAATATAAATAAAACTAAACAACAATTCATAAACAATGGAATATGTATGGGGGTATGCTGCCCCCCTGGAAACCTCCTGCTTGGTTTCACTTTTAAGGGGTTGGAGTAAATGCGAGGAAGAGTGCATGTTAAGTTGTTTGCATTCCTATTTTGCATACATTTAAAGAAACTTTGGTCTTACCCAATTTGCAAACAGTTACCCCAAGCAGGGGGGCAGCATGCGCCCTCCATACATGTTTGGCATATTGCGCAGATTTTCATTTTTATTCATAATCTTAAATATTGCATATAGTAGCAATACGTGCTGGGAATTTGCTTCACTTTTTTCTTTTGTCCGAGGGAAATAATTCCACTAAGTTTTGAGTGGAACTATTTATTTCTCACTTTGTGTGAGAACTAAGTCCACTTTTGTTAAGTGGACCTATTTCAAAACCAGGGTGGTTTTAATTCCCATGTGGATTTATTTCCGCGCACCGATAAGGTTGGTACGAACTTGTAATCAGTTTAGCACTTCGGTTGCATTGTCAGACTCACTAAGTAACCCCATCAAGGTTTTAATATATTTTCAAGACGTGCTGTTGAAGGGAGTTTTTTTTAAATTACACTTGAACTCGCGATGTTGGTACTGCCCCTTCACAATTACCTATTGTGACCTGCAATAAATTTAAGTTTAAGATTAAAATTACTTTTTATATTGAACAGTTCGAATAGGATGAATTTTCAACTCAGCGTTAAGATGCGAACCTTTTAAAATGCGAAGCTACAGTCATTTTTATCTCGACTGCTGTTGGGTGAACTTAATCTTAACATTTATGAACAAAACTGAAATTTCCGTAAAACTAAAAATGCAACCCACAAGATTTTCCCCGAAACAATTAAATTAATGCTCCCTCCCCGATAGCCGATTGATATTACTTTAATTGAGATATTTTCTGTAGACTCCCTCCTTGGCGCAAGACTTCACCAAATCACTTCGGAGGACCGCGATGACGTCTCCGCTTTGGCCGATAAAAGATGATATCTTTACTGCACCATACTCTCATACCGATTTGAATAATAATTAAAAAATCAATTTCCCATCTCGATTTGACTGGATTTAGCTTAGAAAACCAATTCATTGTGAATTGTTCAATCCGTCAATGGGGCTTGTTGTCCGGCATTGTGCAGCAGGGCTGCTGCAGGGAAGAAAAGAAAGTCTATTAATTTGAAATGTCACCACCTAATTTATCGAATACACCTTCCCATTGATTGGATTGTATGCGGCGCGGCGCTGATGGTTACTTGATTTCAATAATATTCCACTCGAAATGTTAATCAAGTTAAGGTTATCTAATGAACTCATTAAGAAGCCCACAAACAATGCGCCATATCGGCATCCCGTCGAAGCCTGTAACTCTGAATAATTAAATTCAAAACAATTAGTCACGAGACGCATAGCTACCAGCGTTTCCGAATGATTTGGCTTGCCTAAGCGACTGTAAGAAATGCCTACAATGTTAGCCACCAGATGCAAATGAGCGAAGATGTCGATGCACGGTCTCTTTTTAATATCCAACTGAGTTGATTGTTATCGGTGATAAAACAAAAGGTTGTCTAATTATTATTTTTTTTTCTGATCACAACACGCGTTTAATTGCCTTGAAGTCGGTCGGTCAGAAGTGGGTCTAAATGATACCTATAATAGTGATTATGATATGCGATACTTGCGATGGCTTAATGGTTAGTGTGCTGGACTGGTGGGTGATCGGTATCAGGCAGTGTTGCCAGTTTTTTTTTGGTCGACGGGCAGAAATTGTTTAGGGTTAAATACAGGGTTTTTTTTAAGATTACATTTTATTTGTATTCTGTTACGCATAATTTTCTTTTTGCTAACCTTAAAATGTGTGTGTTATTTGAAAATTCGGTTTAATAACTGATTGGTCCTCCGAAGCAATATTTGACAATGAAAGTTATTTGTGCTTATATTTGTGAACTATTTTTGTCTTTCAAAACAAGCTTGTGCCGATTTTACTTAGGAAAAAAATGCCTTACCAGCATCCGAACCGTAAACTCGCGTTTAATAATAGTTTGGGATCAAACTACAGTTTCTACTTTTATTTTGTAGGTGCCAACAATCAGATTAATCTGAACTTTTACTAAATACATCTGACTTTATCGCAAAATTATTACAGTACAACTCAAATACGTTACATTTTTTTCTGAGCTCTCAAATATTGTACTGAAATTGGCAGTGGCTTGAGTAGGTATCTTCTAATTATTTACGTATGAAAGAATGTTGAGCAGCGACGTAATTTTTGTAAATATTCATGTGGTAAACGAGGCTGCATTTTGTCGAAAAAGAAAAGTGTATAAAAGAAAAAATTTCCGTTGGAAAAATACGACGAAAAAGAATTCTTTGGGCACAACAGGCTCTAATAGTTTATTTGCTGTCCAATACTTAATAATTCCATTGCACAGACGGACCTTAAAATATCCATAAAATAAACATTGAACAAAAAAAATCTTTATATTTTGCGACACGACATTTCTACCATATTTCATTAATTTACCAATTCAACTTTTCTGCAGATCGAAAGTTACAATCTCGATAACATTAAAGTCAAAGATAATTTGAATATTGGTACACAATTTATTTTAATTTCGACTATTGCTCTGAGGTCGAGTCTAAATTTGGTTATTGGCAAGGCCGATAGTTTCTAATATGTAATAATTTCTTAAATATTTTTCCGGATTGCAGCACCAAACTCATCTACAAATTTTATAAGCAACAATTTCATCAAAGCTGCTAAGGGGTGTGTAAATTCTTACAAGGTGTTTTCAAAATGCAATATGGGTTGAAATTTTGCGTTGCATTTATTCGGCGCACGCATTTGCATTCAGCAAATCAAACTTACATGATGTTGGCATTTCTAGTACGAAATTCCTTCTTCTAAGTCGTACAAAAAGATTTAAAAAAAAATTATGAAAAAAATCAACTTGGGGGTTTTTTGAAAAAAAAAAAAAGTAGGCAAGTCTGGGGGTTTTTCAAATGTATCTGAGGCGGAAATATTTTCACCATCTGGCAACGCTGGTCTCAGGTTTGATCTACTGGACTCTGTATAAAGTTCATAAAATTTGTTGGTATTTTCCATTCGCCCCTGAAATGAAAACTACCTCAAACGAATGAGTGTGAGAAATTAGGTCTTGTGTGGGTCCCCGAAACGCGTTGCGCCAAATGCTCTTTAATTCCTTATACAGTCTGTGGTAATAATAAAATAACGAAGGCAATTTGAGGTTATATGTAGTTGTAGTCGCATTCAGCTCCACTGTTTACATTTAACAGGAACCATGTTGAAACCGATGAGTTACGATATCAATTTCAATTACATGCCATATCCTCCATTAAAATTCACCCTGCCTGCAGGTCCTCAGTTTAAAGTACAAACACAACCGACACCATTACCCTATTCGTTTCTAATTGACTCATTCTCATGCATTTATACAACTGCGAATGGGGTATGCAATTTGCAGTAAGCGCCTTTAAATGCCTACCTACCTCACTCGCATATCGTCAGCCACTCTCGCAATAACATCAACGATCCATATCTTTAAGATCACATCTACTTACAACCTGTTGTATTCGCCACATCCACCCAAATAGAGACATTTGTCGGAGGTGTCTCATAATTTTCGCCAGCGATTTCCATCTCTCTCCACTGCAGCAGCACATTTTCAGCACATAACCGCAACCATACTCTCTGAAGATGTTTATCGAAAGTATTTCAATCTTAATGCCACGCAAACACAGGGAACAGAAGATACTTGAGTGTGGTGGCGGCGGCGGCATCGGCAGCCAAGCCTGCAACTGATTAGCATACCTACGCAAAAAAGAAACACACTCACTCCGCCCAAGGTGAGCGGTAGATACTGTGAAGCGACGCGTACTTGGAGTTCCTTAAAAGTGTCCACAAAAAGTACATGAATTTCGAACGAAAGTCTATAGCTGGCACTTTCCTTATCGTTTTTTGTGCCAAATGGAACCCCGTATCCGAGATGCTAATTACTCGGTAGTTTTAAACGGCAGCGGTCGCCAACGATAAGTACTTCAAGTTGAAGGCGACGAGGGCCGAGGCAGCGGCACTGTCGAAGATCAAGAGTCCACCAAAGTTGAAGTGAATTAGTTAATCAAATAAAAACGTTGGCGGTACTTGAATGTCTCTTCTTGTGCACACGGACATTAAAAGAGCATTATCTGTGCGTTCGTTTTATAATTGCGCACGAGTTGGAGTCGGATGTCGGACTGGTCCAACATGAAGGTCTTGTAGTGCACGATGAAACTCCGCCGGAGGAAGTCTGCCGATACCATGTTAAAACGTTGAACGCAATCTTCAGGTTATACGATGTTTGTCAGCTACAGGTATCGTGTACCGGGGCAGTGTGTGGGCCAAAGTTCCATCTCGGAACAAAGTAGAGACTTGCACGCATTTTGAGATCGTAACATCGCGTGCGGATTTTAATTTTTCACAGAGGTGATGGGATCTATGTTAGTCATAGCAATTTCGAACACAACAGAACACTATCTCGTCATGTTGATATCTGGGTGGCCAATGTGTCAGAAGGTGTAATTATTTTGTTAAGATGTGGGATAATGACGGCAATTATGAGTCATTTGCATACACCACTTGATTTACGAAGTGCGCGGGCAAATGGCGGCCGGGACAATGTATGGCGAGTTGAATGGAATGGACTTGTTGCGCGCATTTTAGGAATGTTTGTCAATATTGTCAGTAATTAGAAGGACTTAAGGGTATGAGCTGACACTGATGTAAAGCAATCGATTTGAATTCGGGGGTTGGTTTATAAATTAGGCCAATTGGACTGCAAGGTCTCTCAGTTGATCCAGAAAACAAGCCGATTCATACTTTGTGAAGGATTCAATTCTTTTATTATTACCGTTGAAAAAAGTGTCCAACAAATTATTAGTAAAGTGTGTGGCAAATATATGCTTTGCGGCATATTGCGATCTGTGGACTCGACGTTTGTAAATGGTTGAAAATCAGTCCAACACAAGTTGCTCTGAAATTGCCCATTATCTCTAAATTATCATCACTTTTAAAGTGAAACTTATCATTGCGATGAAACACAAAAAACGAGACAGTAGCAGAAGCAGAGCTAGTGTTGCTCGGTAAAGATAGGCACCAATTTTGAAGTAATCTGGTGCCCATTAGATATCTGATCAACTGATTGCTCAACTTCTTGTATTTTTTGTGTTTCATCGCACCCAATACAACACAAGTTGTGAAATTTATGCGCCTTTAGGGAATTAAGCCTTTGGAATCTATCTTCCGTGCCTTTTGTACAGATGTCATTTGCAATTCACTGAGAAATACCACATGAAAGCTTTACCTATCGTGTTACCGATTGTGTATATATCCCGCCCAATGATTGATATTTCTTAAGGGGTATGAGGAACTGAGCAACCACATCGCAAGCACAGCTGACCAACTCGAGGAACTTGTTTGTTTGCAAAATCAGAAATTCTGCTCAGTAGGTTGATCAAAAATTGAATTACTTAGATCAACATACTGTTACTCAAGAATTGGGTAAGTTGATCAACTGGATTAGGGTCTAGTGTACGAGCTCAAAATGTTGTTTGTTGACTTGAAAATTTGAGTTGACTATTGGGCGAAAATGGTTTATGAGTTTCACTCTAAATGCACAACGGGCTTAGATACCATTCAATTTCTTATAGTGCATCGAAGTTATTTAGGTTAAAAATAGTTGAAGTGTTTTTGGAAAAAGCAAAACAATCGATTGAGGAGAAAACTATTGCCTGAGATCAACACAGAGAAATGAAACGTGAAAAGGATCAAGAAGATAGATTATATCTATAAGAAAGCGCATTTTTTAGGATGAAAACTCTTTACTTCGGATATTTTAGGAATAGTTTAAGGTATAATCCAGCTCGAAGGACCAAATGTGCGCCAACTATTTTCGCCAATACTCATTTACCTGATTTATCTTGTCGTACTGGTTGTTTTTAAATTAAAGGTGTTGGTTGTTTTGAATACTTCGGTGTAACCTTAGGTAAAATGCTTAGTTGGTTTTGAACAAACGTCGCATTTAACACTTTATCTTAACAATTAGTCAGTTGTCAAAGCTGTTGCTGTGGTAGAACTAATTGTGAGGCATCCTCATACACAACCTCAGCCAGGTGGAAATACGCAACTGGAGGCAGTTAGGTAGGAAGATCCGACTACACAATTGTCAAAGATTTTGGAAGTCTTTTCAAAGTCACTTTTTGAAAATCGAATGTCAAAGTTTGTATGCCCTTGTAAATATTTTAAGCCGATGCACTTTTCGCGAATTGGGTTACACTCGTTTTACTATTGACCTGCGATTTTACTCAACTAAAACACTGGTTGGAAATTCACAAACTGATCATCAAATTCCTTGGATCTTGAAGAGTTGATCTTTGAATCCTTTTGTGAGAAATAATTGTTTTCCCTGTGTCAGGAAGTGAACTGATGGGATTTTGAATGTCCACGCATTAAAAGCATTTACAACCAAGTTGTCTTAAACAAAGTCTGTCAGTCATACACATTTGCTACTCAAAATCTCACGCCAATTTGGCAAACACAAACAACTATTCAGTGCCTTTAAATACGAAATATTGACTAACCCATTTAGCAAGAACTTAATTAACGTGTACAAATCCCTCACCGCTTGTTCTTTCATCCAAATCATGTATTCAACAAGTCAATCAACCTTAGAGCAGCCAACCACGAATACCTGCCCAAATGTTATGCAAATCACAATAAGCTATCTATTGATCTTTCAATCTTCAACAATTAAGGCCAGCAGCAGTGGGCGGCTTAACTACTTCTGCAAGGGTTATCACTAAATAGCTTCCACTTTCATATGCATACACTCTTGACAGCCATTAGATTTATCCAGATGCGCAGTGATGGCTTTGAAATTTGCCGCTTTCCGCTTGATGATGCTCACTTGATTAAATAAGCTCAAGCGCCATTCGCGATAAGTGCAGTAGTGGCATTTGACCAAGTCGAGTGCATTCGAATGGGGCGAGTGGCGATGGTCCACATTTACGCCTTTGACATAAATTTAGGAAAGTCAAGCAGCTGCATAGAGATGAGATTTTCCGTGACACTGCCTGATGACGTGCGACGCTCTAATGTTAGGTGGAGAAGGTTTGCTTTCGAACCTATAGCGCTCGACTTGAGGGTCACCGACACAGTAGCTATGGGTAATTATTTCGAGTAAGCATATTTCAAAAGAGTCGAATTGAGCTGTCGGATTGTGATTTCAGCTACTACGCAGTACTCAAGTGTCTCTGTATACAAGGAAAATATTGATCTTTAACAAGTAGACGCCATTCTTACAAGTTGTTGAATAATTAAGCAGAGATATTGCTGAATATATCTAAGCGGTCTCGAGACCACGTTTGGGAGGAAAAATCATGTTGTGATGGATGCCAACCATTGACATCGGGCATACATTCATAAATGAAGATGATTGCCCACCAAATTTACTGCTTTAAGTCTTGAGTCGTGTCAAGTACCAACTCGTGAGATGGAAGCCCCATTCGAGTTGATTGCAGAGACAAACTTAACGGCTGACTATTAGATTAGGTGGCCGATTTCTGATTAAGTCGTCATGAGGACAAAGCAATTATGTATCCAACTCTAGGTTACCGTGGGTTGGTTATTCGCTCAATTGAAATGCAAAAACGGGCGACAAAAAATAGTAATTGTAGAGCATCTTATTTTGGCATAGCATTGAAACGCTCACTAAAACCTTATGGCTCTCAGACCTAGGCTTAGGATCCTTTATAGGCCTACTATACCAACTATTTAAATACTGTTTTTAACGGGCAACAACTAAGATTTCTGACCTGAGCCAAACAAGGTAAAATCATGCCTTAAGCTTTTTCCGAAAAGCCTTTTAATACGACTAGAAACTGTGTTAGTGTCCGTTGATCTGAGTGACGTTTAAATAAAACAACCGCACAAGCTAAAGTATGCTTATTAAGAGAAGGTCGAACGTACATTGACTGTGAGTGCTTTGGGATTGACTCGATTGGAATTGGAGTCTGTGAGAGCGATGTCTATATACATGAAGCTCTATGTTTGCATAGCACAGAAATCTCGTCGAAGATGGAGACCGAAAATTAATACTTACTACATTCGTGCCGAAATCATCGCTCTACCGCCCGAGATGGTCGGAAAAGTGATGCAAAACGCTCCAAAAAGGGCGCATTTACCTTGGGTCAATTAAGGCGACCCCTTGATTGAGATTGTATTCAAAAATTAGTCCAAATTATTAAAAATACCTCACACAATGTGAATTGAAGTTATTCAATATTCACATACTGGCATAAAAGACGGCCTACCAACTGCTGATGACAAATCCTCCTCCTATCAAATGGAAATACATGTCCTCCTTTCACACTAGGCTTACCTTGACTAAAAGGTGAATACACAAATCATTAACTGGGTAATTTTCGTCATCTGATAAGCCGCACAATGACCCAGCTTTTAAAGAAATTTACAATTGTTGCTTAATAGGCCGTTAAGTCCATATAAACATACCTACCTACGTTTACCCCAAAAGCTTGCGAACCTACTATCCGCAAAAAAGGGACAATAGAAAGCGAATTGCTTAACGTACCAACAATCATTTACTTAAATTTATTTCGCCGTTTTAGGACATTCAACCGAAAAACCGAAAATTGTTACCAAGCTTATAACCGAAAAAGGAAACCTCTCAACCCTTTTCCACTCAACGGTCAACCAAGTGTGCCGGAATCCACCCCTGCGAAACTCGCACACCCAATACAAAATGTCAACGACAATACATAATTGTAGCATTTCCCTAGCGATGATTTATGCTCACCACCAGAGGATTCTAACCTTACATCCACTTTAGCACTCGATTCTCGCCCTAAAAAAGGGTTCTTCCGAAGATCCACACGCGCCCGACAAAACAAAAACAAAATAAAATAGACCCAAACAAAGCGCCAGCGAATCAACACAATGTGGCCAGAGGACCGCCACCATAAAACCGAATCCAATAAATTTCAAAGTTAAAACAAATTCGATCATAAAGAACAAAAATAAAAAAAATTTAAAAAAAAAACAGAAAATATATCTGAAACCATTTTCATAAGCATAACAATAACAATTTTTGTATTGTGCGTCGAGTCATAAAGGATGTAAGCCCTTCGTCATTGTGCTGAATTTCAAACCAAAATCCATGAAGCACACAAAGGGTTATCCTCTGAGAAAGTGATATAGTTATGGCGAAGAAGGGACTCCCATTTCTCTGGTGGGTAACTATAGAGGACAACTTTACACAGTCGAATGTTTGGAAGTCCTAAAATTACATTATGGTGCGCGGAGGAACCTTTTAAAATTTACGATCTTTAAGGGTGTGGCGCAGTCAGGGGGGATGCGAATACGATGCCGAATATTAGGTTCTTCGAACGCGCAAACAGGTACGAAGTGCGTGGGCAATGAATTCAAATGCATTGCGCTATTGCCGATAAAAATCACTCGACTTACCAGTAGGTTTATGTTCCAAGTAACACATGCAGACGCAGAGTGACGTTTCGCGTCGAATACGGATTCCTTAAAACGAACTCAAACACCGGAATGAATTTTAAGCATTTTCAAACTCATTCAAACAATTAGGCGAGCATATTAATTATCACGTTGCGGACATTCCCTCGCCCACACAGTCAAAGCTCGGAATGTTGTAATAAAAGGAAGGGGAAGCACTAAACAAAACTGCGGGGAAGTGGGGTGTTCGTAACCTACACTCAAATGAGAGCAGATGTTGCACGTAAATGCAAGGTGACACATAAGTATCACATCGTAAAACTACCGTCATAAAAAGCAGAAACTTAAATGGAAAATATTGTCAGTTGTGGCGCGAAACGGAATATGTTTGATTAACGTTTTTCGGGGATTTTTTATTGCGGTGCCATGGGATGCGATGATTTCACATTATGGGGTGAAGCATGGCGGTGAATAGGTACGCCAGTTCTTGTGCATACCAAAATGGTAACGTTTTACTGTTCATCGGCCTAGTGGGAGAATATCGTCGGTGGTGTTCCAATCAATTGTGGCATTCCTCATTTGTTTCGGTTAAAAGGTTTGAAGAGGAAATTCCATTAAAAATGGAAGACAAACAAACTAAATATGTAGACACTGCGCACACATTCCCACACATGCGACTGATGCAAAGGAAGTGAATAGTTTTTCTACGAAGAAGGCGAGACCTTAAGGAGACTCTGAACTTTGAGTTTGAGCCGCTGAAAAGATGCGTGGGAGCTAATACCCTTTTCACACCGAGCCGTAAACCGGGTTTTCGCGAAAACACTCGAAAACAGAAGTTTTCCCATACATGTGCCAGTTTTCAAAATGAAAACTGGGTTGTTGAAACAAACACACCTTTTGCAATATTCAGCAAATTCAGCAGATCGAACAAATGTCACAACTCATTAATGCGATCGAAATTTGTAACCAAAAAAGTTTGCACCTAAGTTTACCGACTAGTGTCTCACAGCTGTTCGAAACGTCAAACGAAAACTAGTTGGTGTTCGTTGTGAATACATGGCTCGGTGTGAAAAGCGTATATAACCCGCAATCTTGGAACTTTAACTGGATTTAGTTATGAATAGAGTCATTGGCATTTTTACTAAATGACGCTGCAGTCCGTATAGGAGCTGGGCATCAATTAATCCACCTATCCAGGTAGATACTTGTTGGTTAACTGCATTCAGTTGTGTACTTGATGTATGAGCAAGTCTTCTGAGAGGAGGTCTTTCTATATAATGATAAAGTCTATTTCACTCCAACCTGAAATAACATTATTCAGAAATTTAAATCACACTATTATAAATAAAGAGGTAATGTTTGCTTGTAAGAGGTAATCTCCGGAACTACTGAACCGATTTAAAAATTTGTTTCAATAATAGAAAGCTACAGGATAGAATATTGCGAAAGGCTTCTTGCTTCTTGCTTCTTCTTCTTGCACTACGTGAATGAAACACTACGAAACAGCTGACGTGATAAAAGCTGTAGTACCTATCCAATCCATCCATTCATCCACTCTACATTATTTCTGTAGTTTCTGTAGTTTATATTTAAGTCTTGCGGTTCACACGCTCAACCAATCTTAACAAATGAAGTGTCAGTAAAAAAAGATTTTTTGGTTGCTTTTTTTGCATTTTTACTTCTTTTTAAAGCAATTGAAAAAGTGGGATCTGACGTTCTATCCGATAGGTGGCGCTGTTGTTGATCTCCGAAACACCTCAAATCAATTTCAATGCAATTTTGTGGATGGGTATTGTTGGTTCCAGTTTAAAAGATGAGATAGTTTTAGACCCGATATGTCCAAATGAAAGGTAAGGTCAAAACCGGGTAGGTACAGCTACATATAAAAGAGACTGACGTCCGTGTGTGCACTCATAACTCGAGAATGGATCGTTCGATTTTTACGATTTTGGGCTTGGTGGATTCGTATTGGGCCAAGGAAGGACATATGCCACTTTTTGTCTTGAAAATAATAGTTTAAGGGGAAGAGATTCGGGAAAGCACTTTCTGTGGAGAACCGCACTTTGAAAATATTAGACTGGATAGAAAAACTGATAGTGTCACTTCCAATACAACAAAACTTATTTCAATTGTTTTATTCCTAAATTCTTGTAAGTTCCGGGCACAATTTGAGATCGAAAGTCGGCTCGGTTATAATTTTGTTGATCAACCCCAATCCACCGAAACTTTTTAACGGATCGAGTTCGATTTGATTGTCGAGAATCTGAAATCAAATGTCATGGAACCGACGATTTTGATTGGAAAATTCAAGGCAAACATTATAATTCCTCGGATTCCACTTATTCATAATGATTTGCCATTGGTTTTTAAGTGTCTTCAATTTCCCATGCGTTTCGCTTTTACTATAACAAATAAATAGTCGCAAGAACAATCGCTGGATATTTATGGCATCAATTCTTGAATTGCCATGTTTCTCACATGGTCAATTGTATGTGGCGTGCTCACGTGTGAGCAAAACCTTCCGCCTTGTACGTCGTGTACCGTAAAGCACTTAAGTGACCGACACGTCAATCATTCCAGATGCTATACCCTAGTTATTTCTATGTATGCAATATAACTTTTGAATACAGAATTTAAATTGACCGAATGGCATAAAGTAGCATGTGAATTGCGCATCCTCGGAATTATTATTTGCATAACAATAACGAATTTTGGTGGAACGAAGCTAGTATATAATAATTTGGTAGGTGAACCAACTCTGTTTGTGCAGAAAGCTAGGTTTCACGTAACTTTTGTGTCAGAGGAGTGAAATTAAAAATTTTAACAAAATCCACCATCATGAATTTGCATATTATTCCATAGAAAGTTTGCATAATCTTCATGTACATAAGCTTCGCCTTTATATTTGCACTTTGTCTTTTTCCCGTGGGAAATCCGAATCCCACCTGTTTTTCAGATGAACTTGCCGACGGACAAAATACTCTTCCAGGGAGTTTATAATGAGCGAGAGCACTGCTAACAAAAATAAGACTGTGAACGACTTGTATAATCCATAGCCCCATATTCGCAAGTTTGTCCATAGTAAGTGGACACGATCTAGTTCCTCCTGTATACATTCGCATTATCTTAACTTAGATCTTTGCATATCTTCATCTTTCGCATTTGGTTTCGCGAATTTCACCTCATTCTTCCACACGAATTCGCCGCGAACGAAATAACATGAAATTTAAAACTGTTCATAGTTGATGTATAATTTAAACTTATGTCTTTATCATAAACTAAAAACAACATAAAAATTTGAATCTGAAATAATGTTGATATTGTGAATTATCTTAAAACTAATTTCCATGTAAAAACTATGAATGTATGCTAAATTTCCCTTTGAAATTTCCCTTTCTAAATACCAGACGGTTGCTCGGCCTCTTTACCTATTGGAATTGGACCACAGCCGAATAAAGATCTTTAAATCAGTCTCATTTAATCATATAATTTCTTTGAAGTTCCAAAAACTGTCTCTTATTTATTTCAGCAATTCACACAAAAATAGTGGGTAGCGTTTTGTGGGTTTTGTGTTTGCAGTTCTATTTTTCTGTCCGGTAAATGGTTTTTATGGACAAAAAATGTAAATTTTGTTGACAACCCAGTTTTAGGCATATTTCATTTGAACAGCTCGACCCAGCATTAAAACTTCAAGTCCAGTTTACCGCAAATGGGAAAATGAAAGATATGGCAGAAAATGTGAATTCATTTATTTCGATTTCCTTTTTGAAATGGATTTTGAAAATTGACCACGTTATTGTGGAAAATGCAAAACGGAAACTCATCCCCATTTTGGCAAACATTGCGGTGACAATGCAATCACATGAATATCAACAATGTTCATCTGAAGGCTTAAGAACTTTCCTTACTTCTAGGGCGAGACCACGTGAAGTGATAACTGCTTCCGTTCCACTTATCCCAGAAGATTCATACTCACCAGCTCACATTGTGAAATACGTTGAAACAATGCATAAATACGAGTACTTTGCAAAGGCAAACACGGATGTTGTAGTAATTTGGTTAGAAATAGTGTATAAACAAGAATAAATCGCCAACAACCCTACTCCACTATAAGTTAGTCAATCGCGAGTCGGAGAAGATGCAGACGCTGATGGATTTCGTCGGAGATGTGAAATTGCTCGGAAAGCGTTGGCCTCCCCCATTTCACTGACACTTTAATGGCAGATGTTTTCCCAGAAAACGCAACGAGAACGTTTTTATGACATTAACATTTTCAATCGTCAATTGCGTGTTTTCTTTTCTGGTGTGGGCTCGTGATTGTAATTTATATTAACTCTATAAATTCCAGATGGTAAAGAGACGCGTTGCGTTGCGAAGGAGTATGGGTTTCGAAACGCCATCCTGTTTTGGTTCGATATAATGAGAAATTTACCTGGTCTGTTTGTAGATATTAATTGCTCTGTGAATAGGTACCAAGTAGACAGATCCACATGAGTGGCGTCACCCAGTGCTTGAAATTATTTTAGATTTTTCTCCGTTCATCGTTGCATTTTGACACATCCAAAAAGAGAATCTACAAAACCTACATAATATATTCAACTGCAAATTGAAGTCCTTAACCCTATGCCTGACCGCGCTCTGACTAGTTTGTCCATTTAAAACGGAAAATTAAATGAAAATATTAAACCAGAAACAAGATCCCCTTCCGAAGATATCAGCTGCAGCAGTACAGCGACTATGGACATTTGCATTTTCTCATGAACTCAACACCGTAGGACGAAACAGATCAGCAGAATCTTGTCCGTAAGTGTCGTTCGTTCGGCCCAAAAGTCCGCTGCAAACAAATAAATTCACAGGAAAAACGATACTCGTTACAACGTATACCATCAGTACCGGACCGAGAGTGCACTTTGCAAATTCGCGTGTCACCTTCTCATGCACTCAATGCATCACATTTGCATTCGTCTCTGTTCATTGGGCATCGTTAATCAAACTGAAGGCCTCATAAATACTTGTTAGTTAAGAGTGTCACGCTGGGGTTTCTCCTTCGTTGCATTGCCATTGCACATCGATATTCATGGGGCTCGCGAATCGCGAATCGCGATCCCTTTCCGAGTTCGCATTCCCAATTCACTGATCGCCATTAAACTGACCGTATTATTGGCGGAATTTTAAATGGCTCATTCGGTGCATGATTGAGGACGTGATAAATCAATAATTAACAATATGCGACAGTGCTGGTCTGGTGAGTGGATGAACGCACACGCATAGATGTCGGGCAACAAAGTGAATTTATGTCAACTTTTGTTGGTCAATATTTTGATGTTTCGGCGTAACTTGATCGGCACAATGGGGGCTTAAGCCAGCTGGGTAGCTGCATAAGTTGAAAAGTGTGTCTGCATTTGTTTTGGATGATTTATTGGGCTTTCAATGCAGTTGGACAGGTATATATAGACAAGGAGACGAGTTTATTGAATTCAGGCCGACAATGACTTTGGCCAGTCGGTTATTTGAAAGGCATCGTGCAGTCCTTTTCGGCAAATTGAGTTGACGTTATGACAACTTGGTTGTAGCAATTGACAGTGTTCACAGATCAATCATGAATTGATCGCGTTTGATTTGTCGTTCTTGAGGAAAAAGAGTCGCTTCAAAAATAAGTGGAAAAACGCGTCAAAAAGGCGTGGAAATATGGTTGGGAAAAATACGTGAAAAACGTCTTCTAAGACGCATAAAAAAACGCGGTAAAAATGAATTAAAAAAAGTATAACAAAAATTGTCCTCACTAGGGTTTGCAGTGATCATATACATGACCTATTTGTGGTGGTGGTGAAGGTAGATGTTGTGGTGGACAGAAAAGAAAAAAAATTGACATAAATATTTAGCGAACAGTGACTATCAAGGATATCAGTGATTAGGACCATGCAAAAGACACTTAACCTCAAACAAACTTCTCTTCCTTCAACCGGTCAACTTCATTGAACCCTCTCACATCTAAATCTACCCTTAAGACCAAGGGTTACAGGTCAATCAGTCCATCCGGGCAGAGATATGAAAGGGGTGTACATATTTCTATGCTAGTACAGTCCTGGTTCAAGCTCGTCGGATTGGGGGGAGGGGATCTTGCTACTAGAGAATGGACGGTGTTACGTTATTTCAGGCCAAAACAGAAAAAATACTAAATAACGAAAAGATTGTATCGGAGGTGTTATCCGAATTGAATTTGAATTATATATTTGGATAAGGAAAAGTAACCTCAAAAAAGTATCGTACCGCGTGGAAGAACTCGTCAAAAAAAGCGTCAAAAAAGTCTTTGAAAAATGCTTCTTAAAAATCAAGGAAAAACGTTGGAAAAAAAACCCGAAAGAAAAAGCGCTTTCAAAAAGGTGAGAGAAAACGAGTCAAAGAGCATCAAAAAACGAGTCAAAAAATGCGTGAATAACGCTTGAAGAGAATAACATATTTCCGCCCACAGTTGCACTTACCTAAGTAAGAAATTTCATTTCCTACAATCAAAACAAAGAACAAGAGAATGAAGAAATTTGCTCCACTTTGCCACCAAACCAACAGCACAGAAAACACCTGCCCGCGGGAATACTCTCACCCATTTTTGGGCCAGCGAAAGTTTCATAACACACAACGGGTCGGGTCGGGTCGTGTCGTGTACTGAACGTATAAAATGCATGTAACCAAATCTCAGAAGCTTATCATGTTTCCCAAACTTGATCCCCTCCATATACGATTGGAGTTGACGTTAACATGCAACCTAAATCGTTTAGGTTACACAAGCCTGACACGCTCACAACATGCATTGCATATATGTATGGTACTCCTTTCTATTTGTCAAAGCTCGAATATACCTATGCATTCGTTGAAGCATTCGCCGAAGCTCACCGCGGCAACATTCAGATCAGATAAAACAATTTATCAGGCGTCACCACGTGACAATGGCAAGTTGCATCATTCGGATTCTGGTTTTACAGGTGCATCGGCATACCTTTTCCAATTTCGGCCAATCAATCATAGATCTCCATTCTTCAATTAATCATCTGCACCGCCTACACGCATCTGCCATCCCCGTCCAATACCCACAGGCGCCAATACGATAGATTCAACATACGAATATTTTCCTGTCAATATTAATAGGCGAAATTGGGGGGAAATTGATTTGCCTCGAGTCGATGGAAATTCAAATTCCAATTAATTAGAAAAATCAAATGAATAAATTACTTAGCAAATTCGTTGAAACTTGTTCGCTGACAAGATGCGCGTGGAAGATGCTGTCCAGCAGCCCACGCAAAACTTGCCATAAGCGAACGTGGATAACTATTTCACGCACAGTAACGGGTAGCCAGAGCCATAGTGATCGTGTTCGATGTATCTGGTCAGTAAAATATGATTTCCGCTTATGGTAGGGTGTGTTGATCAAATTGATGGTGTAAATTAAACCGTCAACAGCTTATGATGACAACAAATGAAGTCGTTTAATCGGATATACAAAACGCTTGCACACACAAGACACAACATCTGTGAGAGAGTGGGTCTTCTAACCATAATCACCTTAATAACGGACACTTTGAAGTGGGAAAGATATCATTTTCGATGAAGAATCTACTGGCTGGGTGACTGGAAAAGCGTGCATAATGGCGTGCGATTTGAACCCGAGTCTTGGTTTAGGATCGCAGCATCTTATAGTAGTGCATATGGTATTTGGAATAAATCCTGCTTTGCTCTTCTTGGCCACTTTTACAGTACTGCGACTCTCTAGCCTAAAGTTAACTTTAGAACTCAAGGCTTCCCTACATCGATGTCTAACTGAATTGTGAAGGAAAATGGATCTTTTCAAAAGTAGCCGGTTAAAAGGGAACCTTGTTCAACGTGGTCTTGCAACTACATACAACTCCATATGTACAATTCTCTGAGGTGAAATTTCCTCCTCATATTTAATCTGTAACTTTTTTCCATCCCCTACACAAAGCCATAAATTGTTTTCAAAATTACCGACTCCAATTTCGATTCTAATTGCCATGTCCGCCTCGAATCCACTTCACGCCTATGGATCCTTTTCCAGGATCGCAATAAAATTCCCAAATGGCCGCACTGATTTCCGAACAGCATTCCACATCCACACCCAATATGATAGACCTTGTTAAAATGCTCACTAATAGCCGGCACTCAAATGCCAATTGAAAACAATTTATTAACCACATTCGGCACCTCCTTTCGGGACGGCATACACTGCACTGCAACAGGCAGACCTTGTAAGGAAAAATTCACAGAAAATGCAACTAAAAAACAAAACAAAACAAATAATATTTCATAAGCCAAAAACGATTTGTAGTGACTACTGCATTAAATGGCATTCACTGCAGGATATAGCATGTCCCTGTGAATGGATCGGGAATTTTATTGTGGATTTGCAGACCACCTCGGCCTAGGCTTCGATCAGAATAAATTACCATCGAAGAACATGACTTGTTGCGCTGCCAATGGTGGCTGACATGAACGCAAACGCAGCTGCAGTGGCGCGGGGAGTGCATTTTGTGGGTTTGACTGCATGTAACAAACAACACTGTTTCGGATACTTGTGTATCGCTTGGGGGGAAATCTTGTATTATTAGTTGGCAGTGGTCAGCCAACCCCATGGTTTGTGGGGTTATGTTGCAATTGCATGTAAGCAGCTTGACTTGAACAGCATGAAGGCGTGGTTATGATGTATATCCAATTACCTACACGGTTTCTTTTTTGAATGCACTCCGAGAGGTTGTGATGCGAGTCCGATGGTTTGGTTGCTGCGAGTTTCATTGAGAACCGTGAATTTTTGGAATTTTTTCTGCTTTCTAACAGGGGAACATTTTTTTTGAAAGCAGCATCACTTCTCAAAGTGTTAGCGGAGATCACAATCTACAGCAACATCACGACAGCCTTGGGAGATGCTATGGACGCATTTGACAACCAAAAGTTTAAGGCATACTTTTAGGAGAGTTTGTAAAGATTTTTCACCTTTCAGATTGGGAACAAACTCAAATCAAGTGGGTCAAGGAATGGACTGTGGCTAATGGAATACCCTTACAATAATAAAACCGAATGCAAGTTGTTTGTCCACAAAAGAGATTTAAAGTTTTTGAAGCCACAATAAAATGTTAAGTTTGTCCGTGTGCATGTGGATTTGTTCACGTTAAAAGCTATTATCCAATTCGAATATATAAATCCATATCCGTATGTTAAGCATTAGGCTTAACATGCAATCACACTCCGCCGTACCTACTAATAATAAATTTAAGTCTCGACTTTAAATTTGCGGAATCTGACAATTGCGAAATTTGTACGCAAAATGAAGCCACTGTGAGCTACTTAAATTTAAAGTCGCAACTAAAAAAGTGGAATGGTAAAGTCCGCTGGGTATTTATTACGTTCTGATTCATGCTAACTTAACAGTTTACTGTATATGTGCCTCTTATCAGCGTTGCCGTTGCCAAATGGCCCCTTTTCGACCCTCAAGTCCTAGGCCGCCACTTTCAGAAAAATGGACAAAATGAAAAAGAATGCAAACATATGAATAGGAGTGTTTCCTAATGAATAAATTTGTTTTTTGGTTATAAGTAAATATTTTTCCTGCCCCGTTATCTTTTTTTTCCAATAAGTGTTTTATGTGGAAGATCTTTTTTCGACCCCTTTTTGAAATTTTTAAGCGGCAACGCTGCCTCTTATTCGGAAATGGTGGAAAAATCTTATTTTATTAATTGAGGGAATAGGAAATCAAGAGCATAGCTAGTAAAAGATTAAAAGAACTCACTCCATGGCTTTGCAAAAATTTCCGCTAAACACAAATGGCCTTAAAAAAAAAATAATCATTTTTAACCTTGATTTTGTGCAATTTTCTGTGGAAAATTTCACCATTTTGAGTTCGAATTATTTAGCCTGCAGACTAAAAATGATTATTACCATCACGGGAAGTATAACATGTAGCAATCCCAAGTAGAAATTTGTAACTGTTATACAAATTTACTTTAAATTACAGTCACCACACGGTATATTTGACTCAGTTCTGTGTCGATAAGCTCCATTCCAATAAGATGGTATCTATTTGACATTTTTGTTACCAGTACGTGTCTCAAAGATACAAATGTCCTTTACTGTAACATTTCAAAGCACACAAGAACTGTGAGGTAGCTATTTAATTGTACCACCTTAATGCTCCTCTTAAAGAGGCGTGTACGAAGAATAATATAACATGTTTCTGATTCTAATTGGGATCCATTATCAAAAAAATAGAAAACAAATAGTCCCTGGGAAAATAAAAGAATCTTGGAAGGAAATTTAATATTATAAATACTCAATATTTTTGCCACTACAACTGCCACAACTTATTTGTGGTAAAACTAATTTTCGTTTGAATATTTTGCACTCGGATACGAAGGGGATTATGTAAATCGTATAATATTACCTGCATTACCATCTTCATGAAATTTTGTTCGTTTAGGTACTTTAGTATCCCCATTAAAGAGGGAAGGTTATAAGCTTACGTTTTATATTGGTAACAGTATTTCTATTTCACACTCTCACACTTTCTGTCTCGTGCGAACCAACTTACAAACACATGAAAACCAATTTGACAGCTCACTAAAATTCGATCACATTTCGGTTACAAGTCATAGCCAAAATATCACTATGTGTGTTTCCCGAAATAGTATAGTTCTATGAGCTAAAACTTATTCCCCACTTTGGTCAACTATCCATCCTGCACTGCAAACAGTACGCACTTTGATACACTATACTCACTGTTACTGTTACGTAAACATGTCTGAAATGTTACCAACAATTCCTACTTGGGTTGGATACAGTGATCTCGTAAGACATGCAAGATATCTGTAAAAGTAAAGTTAAGGCTCTTGGAAATCTGTGCCTTGATTTTGTGCGGCTTTGTTTCCGCTATGTCGCTAGGGAACGTTCCGAATCGGATTTTAATGTGTGATTGAGCCGCGCTCTGTGACAAACGTGACCGTTGTGCGATAGTTTGGCACTTTTTTCCAGGAATTTACTGCTACTAATAGTTAAATATTGTGCGAAAATTATTAAATTGCAGAGTAGCTTTAGAAATGACACTTTTTTTTGTTCACCTCTCTTTCTTTTTTTTGCTACTTTTCAGAATTTTGCAAAAAGTCTCCCTGAGTGTTAGAGAAAGGTTATCAATTTAAGTTTTAGTTTTACAATACAATATAGATTGTAAAAAGATCATTCTAACACTCTTTTTCTTTTATAAATAAAACCTAAGCAACCAAATCACATGACAATTAGATATGCTTAAGATTGTTCTTCGGGTGAGCTAGACACTACTGCGAAACAGTAGATGCAATTCGTCTTAAAATGAAAACCGTTTAGCCTTGATTTTCATTTCATTTATAACATTAATGGGTTGTAAATTATATCACCTCATGTTTATGTCTACTTTTTAAGATCTCGTTCAATTTAGTTTAAAAAGTCCCAAAAAAATGGGTGGAGAAAGAAGAAAGTGTCTTTTTCTGACACTACTCTGCAAATTTAGGATTTTCTCAGAATATTTTACAAGCATTGGCCCGCTTTACACTATGATAAAGTTATGGGGTGCCGTGTTATATTCATAACATATTTATTTTGAAATCACAGTTTTTGAAAACCTTTTAAAGATATATTAACATGAGCGCGTATTGCAAATAGCGAACAAAACAATTTAATTGTTTTTATGAATTGAAAATTGATTGTTGTTCTCCCACCAAAACATTATATTTAATTAATCGAACATCGTATCTAAAAAAAAACCTGATTCTCAATTGATTTATATAGCAAAATTTAAAAATGCAGCAATTTTGCCGCGAATTGAAAATTCTTGCCGCGAACTGTCACACTTTATTCAAAATCCACATAAATCAGTCGCGATCCACAAACCCACGAATGAAAAATTTGTTCGAAGTAAACTTTGAACAATGAAACCGATTCGCGGGTATCTGCGACAAAAAAAGTTTTCATGTGAATGAAGTGTCAAAACCTACGAATAAATGTGTTTTTTTTTTTTTTTTCAACTAATAAAAAGGAACAAAGGAACAACAAATTGTATCAGGGTCATCTAAAATTGTCGCACAACGGTCGCGCTGTTGTCAGTTGTTCTCATTCGACACCCTTCTCGCTAGCTGAATAGGTTGCGTATGGGAAAGCTCGCCTGGAATTTCCAGGAACAAAGCTATATTAGAACAGGAAATATATCGGAAGTTGTCAGTTCGCGATATCACTCACAGTTTTATAGAATCCGTCTACACGTGAATCCTTTCCTCAACCGCCATCGGGGAAAAAACCGTACAAAATCAAGTACGAATACCAGCGGGTATTGAGAACGATAAGAAATATTTATCTCGCAGAATTAAGCTTTAGTAACGAAGCATTTGGTAAGTACTTGAATTGCAGGAACAAGAAACGCCTGTCTCAGTATTACACGTTTTTCTTTTTATATTTCGAAATGATTTAAGAAACGTGTACTAAGTTTTAAAATAATGTATTTTGAACCAAAAACGCACTTAGCAACTAAACATGTAAACATAAACTAAACCACTTATACATCATTACCAAAGGATGAGCAATTTTGCAAAATTCCCATACTTTAAAAGCAATCATCCCTCTCCCCATTATATTTGAAATGCAAAACGAGTAAAGGCATCACCTGTAACCTGTAAGCCATTCGCAAACAGCGTTTGTGTAACTTAATAGTAACATTCTTCAAGCATAACACTGCACCTTTGGTCAATCTCATACAGTATCTTAAACGCCACCCGCAATCCACACAAGTCCATTCAGAGTGCTGTCAACTGCTTATAAGCAATTCAGCCAACCGATGTAGCTCCAATTCTCAACTTGTCATATGCAAAAAGCTAGCTTGAAACAATAACCTCTTTTTCATTACCGCCATCCGGAGGGCGGTGCGAGTCAGCCATAAAACTGTACTTTGCCATCAAATGTGTGCTTGTTTGAGTCATGTTCCACTTCACAGAGACTGAGTGCGACAGGGAACAGCCTTATGGAATGCATAGCATCTCTCCGACTGCTGTACTGTTGGGGAAACTATACCATGAGATTAATTGTAATTAAACTGTTTTGCTGAGTTTTCTGTCAGAAGTTACACAACACAACGTATTACAAATGGCTGAACAGGCGAGTGCACTGAACGAGTTGTTCTTTCGGATTTTGGCAGCGTGCGTATATGTTATTGCTGTTCAGTGAGTGTTCAGGCTCACAGATCATAGGTAGCGTTGCCATTGGAAAAGATTTATGTATCAAATGGTACTTTTTGTTGTGTGGGAAGGATTGGAAATATGAGCATCATCACCTCGTAGGGTATCTTTTACGATACCACAGTCGAACTAGTGACAGGAACTTGATGTGAGTCACTTTCTGAGACAGTTAGACAAACTAGGTCTCAAGAAGATAAATGGTCCATGAGTATGTAGGTCACTACGGCATATATTGCAAATACCGGACTATGGAAATCACCTGCAACATTCTCTAGCCTAATTTTGAAAATGTCATGCGCCGGTTAGTATACTAAACTATACTTCACGAACGTCTTAAAATCAAGCGGGACAACATTATATTACCTACGTCTAATTATTAACCGAACACTTTGAGGAATCGACCGAGCGGCCATAACCGTCGATATGGAATGAATATATCTAGCTACTCTGTCCACAAACTACACTAAGTCGAGCTGCATATGCACTATGCAGGTCCTATTTCCACAGAATCAGCTCTTCCAAACGTCTGACAAATATCTGAGAGAATGATTGTCCTGTTCGCTATTACAAAGTAGGCCTCTTCCATTCGAAGGGTAGCTGCCCACAACTTCACAGGATGCTTTTGAAAACGGAAAAGATTTAGAGGGTGTAGAGTGGTGTTGTGTAACCTGTTCAAACTTATTGTTGAATTAATAGTGTGCAGCTAATACCACGTGGAACATTTTTGAAAAGTCTGCGCAACTAATATCGGTAAGGACATCAAACGGAGCGTCAGACATCATACTAGATATCACCCTCGCTCTGTTACTATGCAACGTTCGTTAAATCTCGATACTCTATACTTTCCGTGTAAACGGCAACTCTGTTCACATATACGCTGTGACAAAAGCAAAAGCCCTTACCGTCATATACCGTTGTTAAAGTTGGTCCATGTCCTTAAATATGTATGTAGAATGTATTCCAACCTTATTAACGAAACGGCAACGGAGTAGTTGAATACAAAAAATAAACTCGTGGGGTGCGTTAGTTGCTTGTTGTTTATGTCCCATAGATGTCGCATAAAGTGTAGACAATTTGCATGTGTACACATTCCCCTATGTTCAAGGAATCGGTGCAGTCTATCTCTTCAGGGACGACACCAGCCACGGTATAGATATAGTAGTATCATGCTGCCTGAAATATTGTCTAATATTAGTGCGACAACGAATTGCTGGCAATGTTAACTGATTGAAGGGTGTAATTTTGCATTCGCTGAGGATGTAATGAAATTCCAACAAAGTTGTAATGGCTGCTGTTATATATATTGGAAATATTCAAGTCGCTGACATTGTAGATAATATATGTATGTTTTTGACTGTAAATCAATTTAGCTTCCTTGGTATTATTTGAAGTGTGCGTACTTAGTCTGGCCACTCTTTTCAGATGCTTAGAAGGACTATAGTAGTACTCCATACACTACTTTTTGGTTCACACCGATTCAATTATTCAATGGCGTGAACCATTTTTAGTTGTTCTGAATATTGGGTCTCCCATCAGCTAGTAGCATTTTCATTTAAACTAAATATCATTTTGACACTGACAGCTCTTTTGCGTCCAAATCATTGACGCAATGATTTACGCAACAGGGTGTCCAGCAGTAGACTTGTGTTACGAGCAATCCAGATGAGCTCACCATTAGAGTTTAAACATTGATCTCTGATCATTCGCCCATTTTGTTGCTTACATTCATCGTAGGTATGTGCTCTTGAATTTACGAAAGGCTCACCAACCACCAACTTTGACAATGTAAAAAACGCTGTTGTTTAGTCGCAGAGTACGTGTTTGACGAAGTAAACGAAGAATGGAGGATAACCTCGTTGCTAGAGAATATTCAATTCAAATTCACCGTGCAAATTCTCTTCACAATTGTTTCACAAAAGTTCTAGCGCATACTAAAGTTATTTTCTCTTGTGGACTTTCACGAAAGCTTTGCCAACGATAATTATGCTGAACTCTGACAAACATATTACACAAAAAAAAAGTGACAGGCACTGGGCTCAACGGTGTGTCCAAGAAAATGGCGGGTAAAAGATTGAGCATAAATAGTTGGAGAGAGCTATCATGCAGCTTGTGTCCAGTGCTGTCGTTTTAGAAACGACGAAACCAATACATTTTTGCATAATTTTGGGCAATACACGTACAATTTTTTTTTTATTTCATTAACTCCTTAATAAACAATTTTTACATAAAAGTCTTTTATTTTTTTTTTAGTTGAGGAAAATATTTTTAATTATTTACAATCAATTACAATTTTTTTATTTTTTTTGTTTTGTTTTTATTGAACACATAATATTTAATATGGAACTACTCCATACAAATACTTTTTCCACAAGGGAAATCACCATTTATTGCCGCCTTAATTTTTATTTGAAGTTTGATAACATTTCTTTGGATGGACTCCAATCAATAGCGCTACTATGCATTATTAATTCTTTTCCATTAAAATTTCATTGACAGTGGATGTCAGTTCCTTTTTTATCAGAGTTCCTTTTTTATCTTTAATCAATGCTGAGAAAATATACGCTCTGCATTGCACTGCTATGCGGAAAACATAAAATGGAGCCTACAAATATCTTTAAGAGGGAAACCATGGGAGGCGTTTTAAAATTGAATGTGGAGCTCCACAAATCTTCAAAATTAAGTTCGTTTGAGAATAAGTTTTAATGCAAAAGAGTTCGCCATTCGTCATCGAGATCATCTATGAGTTTTTTATCAATTAAATTTGGGAACAATCGAAGGAGTGGAGAAAGGCTTGGTGATTTTTTTTTTGCTGATTTATTATTTGAACTGCTTCTTAAACTTTGTCTTGAAAATTTACCCGTATCCTTATTTGCGCACATAGTTCAATGTAGTAATCTGTACAATTATTTTTTACATTTTTTATAACTTCATCTGATAAGCTACCATTGCAAGTTAAAATGTTAACTTGTTCCCCTAAGTAAGTTTCCTTTAAATCTAAAAAGCAATTTTCATTGCAAAAATCGATTGTATCCAGTGAGGCGTCATCAATAAATTCGTTCTTAATGAAGTTCGACAAAATCGTTTTAAAATACATTTTCACCATTGAAAGCAAGACGCGAATACGGGGTTCTTCCGACTGATATTCAATAATAACTTTATTTGTTAATTTTAAAATGTATTGTAAGAAATAAAAGTTCAACTTTATTTCGTTTGTCAAATCTGCATAAAGGCTGTGAGCTAGGTCTGAATTCTGTTCGAACTGATAGGCGATGAAATAATGTTTCAAAGGGACCCACTATTTCTATGATTCGCGGCAACACATTTTCAAGCGATAACCCCCTAGTGGTAGATGTTTTTAAAATCTTATGAGTCTTAATGTTGAAATATTCTTCAAATTCGCCAAAGTCTGACTGTCGTTTAGAACTGTTGGCGAAAGAAAGGTAAATATTTCTCGCTAGTCTTTTGGCATTTTGTGGTAACTTTTTTGACGCTGCAATTGAACATAAATGTAATGTGAGTGACAAGTACGTCACGACCACAGGCAATAACCGAATAGCGGTAACCGAAATCAAACAAAAAACAAACCACTAACACTGACAAACACAGCCACAGCGACAGCAGTTGTTCTTGTTAGTTTGGTTGGATGGACTTTTTAGTGGGAAAAGTCAAGCAACATGATCTTACTTTTACGCAGGGCAAGCGAGCGAATGAGACTTGACATATAACACTATACAGTCGTTTTAAATTGTGTTTGCGCGACAAATGCAGCAATAGTGCTACACAACAATTACTACTAATAAGAAAAAATCTGGAAATGCAATTGAATGTGATGTGGATTGTGGTTGAGAACATAAAAAGTGATGCCATGTGAACTATTTTCTTCCATACATTTATGAAAACAACGACAAAAACCAAAACAAAAGGAAAAATGCACTCCAAATCATACAAATATTGCTTTTGCCGTACGTTCGATAGCACTGCTTGTGATATAAATATTACAAACCGCCAGCTGAGACAACATTATAAAAACAGCGTTGCCGTTTTGACTGCTCTGCTTTCCAGTCAGATCTGACTGGATTGATACGCATTTAGCTGGAAGACTTGTTTCATGTCATTTCTTATCAATCAGAAGAAGGCACCTAGATATTTAAAAGACGAACAAAATTAGCTTGAATTTGTTTTTTTTTTTTTTGCTCCGAGATTATATAATCAATATAATCATTCCATTTATACGTTTGCATTGATACAAGTTTGTTCTTCCCTTTGTTAACTTACAAATGCTGCTTCAACTTTGATATGGTACCTATACTTACCATATCAAAGTTGGTACAACTATTGCTTATACAAAAGTGATGAAGATTACGAGGAGACAATTTAAGCACCCAAAGAAATCACGACCTATGTAAAGTTTATTTTTGAGTTGAACTAATTCAATGAATTAACGACTCGGAGTATTCCTCGTTGATTTTCATTCGATTGCACTTCGAAAACATTTTCTCAACACACACACATGACGAACCTGCATGCTATAATGTCGTCCCACCATCATCGACCCCATGACATTCTAACTTTAAATCATGTACTTAAAAGCCACAAAGTAGTACCACACACGTACGCGCATACGTATACTTTATTAATAACTTCCAACGTCGAATCTCGAAAACCAATATTGCCCTCCTTTCGCACAGAGCAGGGAGAAAAACGGACTGCCTACATATACGTGCGGTGTGCCGAGCACCATGGCAACCTACGAATCGAGTGCAAAGTTCATGCAAACAACTTCCGTACGATCCGGAGAATTACATAAACTCAATTAAACTTCATCCTGCAATTATTGATGATTTATTATCGGCCACTTATTTATGAATGCAAATGCGCTTTTCACATGAAACATGGCGATTGCATGTGGGGCCCCTCTACGGGTAGGTATACCTCGTTCATTCTTGCTCCTCGATATCCACCACACTGACCCACCCCACCCTTAAAGTGCAGCTAAATTTTGAGTAAACGTTCGAAAATTATTGTTCTTCTTGTTTGCACACAACTCAGTGTTGATGGTGCGCGGGACAGTCGCGTAAGGTACACCAGTGAATATCCAAAACAAACAGGACGGCACAAATCAGGCAACACTTTCAGTTCAAATGTGCAGCAAGGGAAATTAATAACCCATAAAGATGGTCATCAGATAAAAGTGTAGTTTTGTGAAATTTGTTCGCCCCGAACAGCACCGACCTACACTGTGCTACGGCCTGTAAAATACACCAAATGAGGCGGAATACTTATCTCTGGCGTCAATTATGAGCAATATTTCTGGATTCGCTCATGGTATAATGTTTTGTGTTGGGCGGTCGTGCATGTGAATAGGATTCAATGGACAGAGGACGGAGTTTCGGGGCTCGTTTCGTATCACTTGGTACCATCCGGGAGGGGGCCTAATAAGTTTTCCACTTTCGCATGGTAGGGCAACGATGGCTGTGTTTGCACTGCGATTATATATTTATTGCCCTTCGAAAATGTGCTCGTAAATCAGGGAGGCCAACAATAAGCGAGTTGTTTACTACGACTTTACAATTTTCATAAATGTGCGAGCAAATTTATTTAGTGCATCTGATCTGTTGGTACTACGGAGCAAATGTTTTTAGATGAGGTAGATACTGGCGGTTTGACAAATAATTTTTAGGGTGCAGACGGTATCCCTTAAAAGTGTCTTCTTACTTTGACAGTATATATATAGTTGGCGCAACAGGTCTGTAGAGACCCAAGGCCTAGCTTCTCACAACCATTCGTTTTTGTGTGAGTTTCATTTTTGGAACGAATGGAAGGGATCTACAATTTTATGCCGATTCCAAACGGCTAATTGAGAAGCTCTTAAGACAGTTATACTCTCGGATGTTTGTCAGACGTTCGCGAGAGGCGGCGCAGTGGAAAAGACCCTGAGTTGGAATTTGGGTTTTTGCGGGATTCGAACCTGAGACCCCTCGCTTAGTAGTCCAACACACTAACCACTAAGCCACTGCGCCTACCTTACTTTGACAGTGCTGTCCCAAAAAACAGACTAGAATGACACGTAGATCTGCACTTGTTACGAGCTGCTTTTCAACTCCTCGGTAGGAACCTATACATCGCTTTTGCTTCATTGATAAGAATACTTTCATCTTGCACTTTTTGTTTAAGCGTAATGAGCACTTCTATGACATTAAGCTGAGCAGTATTTTCAGCTTGTGTCTAAAAATGACTGCAGAAAGTAAGAGATAGATTAAGCTAGGTGGCGTTCAGGCAACACGTCTAAGGCAGGAAAGTTATACTTCCTCATGTTTGTCAGACGATCGCAAAAGATGGGGTAGTGTGTTTGAAACTAGAACCGCTCGTTCACTAGCCCAGTCAACTAACCACTAAGCAAGGATGTTAAAAGACTAAGTGAGTACAAATTATTGGTTATGAAGACGTAAATGTAGAGTCAGAGAGCCCCCCAATTCGGTAAGGAATTTGCGGCCCTGAGCTGCTGTTGGTAGGCCGCCAACTAGCTACACAAAGACATGGTATTGAAAAACACACCCAAAACTGGGTCGTCGTTGAAACCGTATCTTTCATAGATAGCCCATACTGTGAAATTAAGTCGCACCTTACTGGCAGTCGTAGAGGTTTGAATCTTGCCATCATCTATGGCTATCAGCTTGTCCCGTAGGGCATCCTACCGGTCATAGCCCGAAAAGTCCTCGAAAATAATTATCTAATAGGAATGAAAGTGAACTAATGATCTTTCGATAAAGGAATCCTCTAAAGGAAAACATCTCTTCGATCACATGAAGAGACATTCAGCTTGTTCGAGAACCTTTTAGATAGCTGTTAGACTCGATGTTTAGTTGATAAAGAGAAGCTGGACTCGATACAGTAATTCGGTTGAGTAAAGCGTAAGTTTGAAAGGTAAACACTACCACTTTTAACTTTCTTTGATGCACTCGATGCAACACTTGAAAACGTTTGCAGATAATAATTGAAGTAAATCAAATCGAGAGGAATTGCTTGACAGTAACTGTACATCGCCACTTTGTCACCTTCTTTCCACACAAAGATATGTTTTTGGAACTGAACTAAACGGCAGTTGGCCTTGAGAAACGAATTGAATCGTTAAGTATGCCTCTGAAGTTTAAAAAGCGAGCGGGTAGAAAAAGAAGGCTTGGGTGATTGGTAAGTACCCGTGTTTGAAGACGCATAACCGCATTGATAAAAAATCTGTGTGTCATTGCTTAGTGTCATCTGTCAAACAACGACTTTCCAAATTTCACAAAAATTCATCGATTAATTTAGTAGCTGTTGAAAGTGATCAGATTCTTGTTTTTGGATGGGAAAACGTGTTGAAGTTGAGGAAAAGTTGGACACCTTTAATGGGGACCTTTCTTCTTCGATGACAACCATTCGACATTGGTTCACTGAATTCAAGAGTGTTCATACATCCGTCGTAGAAGAAGGTCGTCCAATTGAAGTGACTACGGATGAAATGGTGAACAAAATCCATGACATTGTATTGGCAGACCGGCGAGTGCAGATCAGGCAGATTGTTGAGATCATAGGCATTTCATTTGAACGTGTGCAGAATTACATCAACATTTGGGCATGACAAAGCTATCGGCAAGATGGCTGCCTCGTTTTTTAACGTCGACATCAAGCGGATGACCACTTTACATCAGAATTTGGAACTTTTTAAGCGCGCAATCCGAAGGAGTTTCTGCGCCGCTATTTGACTGTTGATGAGACTGGGATCCATCACTATACGCCTGAAGTGAATGAACAGTCAAAACAGTCAAAACGCACCAAAGCAGGCGAAAACAGTTCCATCGGCCGGAAAGGTCATGGCCACCGTTTTAAGGGATTCTCAGGGCATTTTCTACATCGATTATTTGCAAATTTTAAGAAAGATCAAAGGGAAAAATACTGCTGAATTGTTGGGAAAATTCAACACCACCACTTGGCAAAGAAAAAAGTTTTATTCCCACACGACACCGGTTTACTAGTGTCACGTCGCGGCGGCAAAATTGATGGAATTATAGGCTACGTATTACTGCCGCATCCACCGCATTCTCCAAATTTGTCTCCATGTGATTTCTTTTTGTTTCCATTATGCAAAAATGGTTTGGCGGAAAGAGATTCACAGCAAGCTGAGGCATATTTTGCCTATTTTTTTTTTTTTTTTTTTTTTTTTTTTTGAGTTTGAGGCACTGACAATAAGTAAGCCACTGCGCCTACTGACAGCGCATTTACGGCATAGATTAACTTGCCAGACGTGGCTTCTTAAAATGCACAGCCATGGCAATTGGAAAAATCGGCTGTTAAAAAAGGCAAATAATTGTCTTCGTTTACCGAAAAAGCTACACAGACCTGCAAACAAGGTGTTTTCATTTTTCACATCAATCGTAGGCTTCAAAAATTGAGAGTTTTGCAGATCCACTTGAAAAGTAGATAGATCTCACATTGAAAATGATAGTACTAATGTTGAACCAGTATTTTTAATGGTAAAATCCGTTTTATCTCACAGATGTTTACCTTTTACTTTAAACTTCCTTCTGCCCCAAAAGAAAAAACAACTGTCCCATATCTTTCCCGAGTCAGCATTCCATCAGCTCGCAAAGGCTACGCAGAGCCAGCAAATCACTTCATGTTGATTGGATAGAGGTCGATATTTTTTTATTTCTTAAAGTGGATAACTCATTAATCACCAGGAGTGCCGAGGTTAAAATTAAACCACCAAGGGAAAGAAGCGATCCATGTGTTTCAATTATGCCAATGGCACTATATTTTCAATGCTCACAGTTTCCGTTATCCAATAACCTCACTATACTTAAAAAACGTCAAAACGTTGACACATTAATTAACCCTAAGATATGTATGTCTATTTTCATGAAAAAAAAAAAAAAAACTATCAATCAACATGGAGAATCAGAATTTGCTGTTGATTAAAAATGGCAAACATTTTAGGAGCGTCCAGTGAAAGTGTGCCCGAAGTGTGTTGATGGGAAGGTAAACAGCCCAAGGATATGCAGAAGGAAATCGATTTTGGATAGCAAATATTTATTGTTTCGCTCTTAATGGACTTCCGCTGTGCCGGCTGGCCTGACTTACTTACTGGCGTCAGGACATCCGGCGGTAACTCCTGGTCCGATCCAATCGATTGTGAAATTATAAATTACACAGTTCAGCGAGGGTGTTTGTTATGTTCATTACTTCAAACAAACGCGAATAAAGTGAGTCCAGGGATACAAGTATATGGTATTACCAAGTACGTCACAGTTGGGTTCGATGCGTGTCAGAGTGTCGCCGTAAAAAGTGCCTCCGCTAACATGAATATTAAATCATTTAGCACGGAAGATGGGGCGGGGAGAATTTTATGACTTGTTCGCCCTAGTGCAAGACAATAAATATGCCCCAATAAACAATCGTAAAGTTTATAACCAATAACGATGATAAATGCCATAATGATACCAACTACGCTCGACAGATACGCGTAAATGCGACCGGGAGATTACGATTATTGCCGAAACGTGCGCTCTCTTCTGGCTGCAGATCTGATATTCAAATCCCGGATAACGTGACATATTCGACGGTTTGCTTTCTTTTTATTGCCGCTTAGTACACTTTTCTGTTGTGGTGACGGTGATTTGTGTAAGTATTTTATGTACTCGCGCAGTTAAGTTCAATGCTTTCAAATGAGGTTGGGGTTCGACCTCATGCATATGTAATGAGCGGCATATCCTTCATTTGATGGAAATTCAAATATCCTTGTTTATTCATAAATTTGTGATTATTTTGCCACACCAACCGATGCCACATGCAGCTGTCTAGACTTTATAATTAGTCCCTGTCCCGTGGGCCGCCAGACTTTCCGAAAATCTACATAATGCAGGAAACTCCGACATGCCTTCTCGTGGCAACGACTTAAGATTTACAAAACATCATGTCGTATTGTAGCCATACACAGAGTTGAGCTTCACTCCATCCGATCTGGTGAAATTCAGTTGCATATGTTCTCCGTTTGCGTTTGTAATTTGCCTTGGTTGATGTGGTAAGCTGAGTCGATTTTTCCCCACTCGAACGTGTATCCTGCCGGGGCTATCTTCCTGGCGCAGCAGAGCTCATATGCATTTGCCAGCTCTAGTACGAGAGTTGTCACATTAAAATATTCCAATTAAAACTGTCTGAAAAGGCAAAACAAGAAATGTCATTTCAACATCCTGCATCCTGCGTTGTGGCAGTTTTATTTTTCGTATTTCTCTTCTATATCCTCATTGTCTAAATGTATAGCTGCAGTGTGGTGTTAACCACCCACATACACATGCTGCGGAGCATATACGTATATGCATGCCAAGTCATGCACCAAGTGGTCGGATTCTTGGGAACGTGACTTTTTATCTTGTTGATGTGTCAACTTAATTTCGCTTCCGTCACGTTTTGTCTAGATTACAAGTGGCGGCAGTACTGCTGACTGGCTGTCGATGCGAAGGCGTCTTATTTTCTTCTCCCTAATATGTTGTTTGGGGAATTTGTTTTTTTGTTTCCTCACATGTTAGTGTCGGTTTGTTGGCGGCTCAAGGACATGAAATAGCTTCTGATGGGCGCCGCTTTTGTGAATTTTTATGAATATGCATTGACATTGAGATGAAAGCGATATTTTTTCACCCAGCCCTGCGGGACCTTCTTCTCTTGTGCGTCTATTGTCAGACACATAGGAGCTCAGCTCAGAGAGTTGTGAACCCAAGGTGCTCTGCTTAGTGTTAAAGAAGGAGCATTTTTTGATTTCCTAGAGGGAAAGCTCAGATAATAGTTTTGTGGTATCTACAGTTTAAGGTAGGCTATTGAACTAGTTAGCCGTACGCAATGACAGTAATCAGCGACATTCTTTTAAGCGGACAAATTAAAAAGAAAAGGCCTTTACCAGCTGGCGAAACAGTTCAATATTAACCTTGAACCCAATACCTGTCTTATCAGCGCCATATTACTATTCATCTTTGTCGATCTTTACATTCCACAAATTGTAAAGTTTGACATTTTGTATGTGGATTTGTGCACAATTCACGCTAAAACTACTCACCCAATCTGTAAGGATTTGTCAGATATGTCATAGGGCTTAACGTGGAGCAACATGTAGCTTATTTTGTTGCAATTGACAAACTAATTAAGAAGTTATATGAATTTAAAGAGGAGAGTTGTCGTTGTCGTTCGGCGAAGCTGCATACAATTTTTTGACATTGTATGCGATAGAAGCTTACTTTGCTTTCACCTGTACCTGATAAATTATATTCAAGGTTGGTCAGATTAATAAATTCGCTCAGAATACATAATCACAATTAATCAATTCGAAAGTTATCAGGTAGCGTTCAATATGGCCGTGCGCTGAACGCAACCGCCGTGAATCGGTTGTTAATGGCTGTCGCGCTACTTCGTCAAGTCTACTTTATTTCGTCACACGCGGTTTTTTTTTTCTACTTTTCTCTTTCATGTTTCATTCCGGCAGCAAACTAAGAAAAGAATTTTTGTATTGTGCTGGGTGGAAAGCCCCCGCAAATTCATTTCTTATTGTAAATTATTTTGTACTTTGAACATTTGGAATTGTAGACACGATAAAAAGTTAAGTACATATTGGTGTTAATTCCATTTCTCGTCATGGTAATTACAACACACTAGTGTTCCCAGACTTCGAAAACTGTTTTCCCCTTCTTTTATCGGCAAAAGCATTAAAAAAAATGCAGCTTTTTTTCCCCGATGTGAAATTTTCAAATCAGTTTTTATTAATAACCTTTGTTCACGCCAAATATTACTGAACGTACCTAAAAGTACCTTAAATTCTAGCATTTATTTTTCGTTCGAAAAATCAGAGGTCGCTTTGAAATCTATACTTGAGATCGGAAACCGCTCTTCCCATAATCTGTCTTCTTGATTTAGGCCTCGTTGAGTTAAGACCTGGTAGAGAGAGAATAAAATTGTGCTACCTATACAAAACGGAAAATCATCTTTTTGTCTTTCTTGGGCAATAAATCGGCAGCAACCAGCAGGGGACACTATTCATCCCAACGAACTTAAGAAAAGCTAATAACATAAAAATAAACATATTATGAAATAAATTGCGCTTCTATTAGACATAATAGGTGTGCTTTTTTTTTTTTTGAGCTTCGATCTCAGGAAAGCAAAGAACGTGGATTTTCAGCACGCAAAAAAGCACACCTTAAGCTAATATCAAAACGTCACTCGTTTTGACATTGTTTTGTCTGGTCTGTTTCTTTCATGTTAATATGAACAATTCGTTGTTTGAAATTTGTTCGTAATTAAAATATGTTTTAATTTTATTTAAAACCTAATCCTACCAAGGTGTGCCCGGAGGCACATTCCATTCTAAAAGCGCGATATTTCTCTATAGATACAATTTTAATCGAACTGTGTCGTTAGTATTCTAAGCAAATGCTTTTTTACACGCATAAAACAACTAAAATAAATTTTAATATGTTAACACAATTTTAGATATCGTGATAAACATACTTTACTGACACTCTACCCCTATGTAACCTTACAGTATGTGGTGTGCATTCGGATAAAACATTTAATTGCAGAAACTGCAAAGAAAAGAAATTAAATAAATGGGTACTTTAAATATTTTATGTATTGATGTATGTTCGATAATATTAAAATAGACAAAATGTATATAGCATTGGTATATAACATTTGGTTTAAATACATGTGTTTCATAATTTAATGTAGTTAGCTATTTAATCAGAAACAATGTGCCTGAGAGGCTCACCTTGGTATGGCATGTAACGTAAATGCCTTGGTAGGATTAGGGTTAGCCATTTTTCATTCAAAAAGCACCAAAATTGGTGCTTTGCCTCGCAATCTAGGATCACTGCCACACACCTAAGCCTTGAAGTTTATCGGTACCCAGTACCTGCATAACTCTCATGCAGAAATGTGTGCTGGCAAGATCGAACTAATAGATCAGAATGGAAGAAACTTCATTGGTGCTTATTGAAATGATTCGCGTACAAAGCCTCTAAATTCACATTTTAGCCACAAGAAAGGACTATCATATTCATACTACATCATGCTAATTATACTACTTATATGTTTACCTTGAAGTACCTAAGTCCATGGCATAATACCTACCCAAAATATTTATATTTTAGACAAACTTGAACGTAGTTCATCATATTATATTATGAGAACGAATGAATGCTTAATTTGAGATGATTTTTAAGAGTATCTCTGAGAAGTCTCATTGTATGTAACCGTGCAACCATATGAACAATGTGATTTTGAACTTAGATGTGGTGTAATGCTACCACTTCAGTTTCTTTTAAGAAAATAGTTCACAAAGGTCTGACAGGACCACCCCAAATCACAAATCCATTCTATCACTGAACCCTCTTCAACGAGCTCATCAGCTGAACTACAGACAAAGAGTGAAAAGGGCGGTTAAGAAACAAAAAGCACTATGGCTCGTTTGCTGATTCAGCTCATTGTCAATCAATTTCCATACAAATACGCATGTGATACTTTCTGTAACGAGTAAACTGCCTCAAAAGGGTGTATATTCAGCCCGTGTCGCTATGAGTCGTATCAGCAAACGGTCCTTTACCTTATAAACCTTTAAAAGTGGTCGTAAATTTCTACATCTGCAGTATGGTTTCTCATCGTCATCTCGATACTGTATTTACTAAATAGTTTTTCACATTCTTTCCCCTCAATTCAAGCCACATTGAGATATAACTTTTGAACATCTATAAATGCACTGAGCACTGCAGTTGCTTCCTCTTTTGGGTGTACGATGACAACATTCCCACTTGACAGTTAATTAATCTGTGATGCTGGTTAACTATTCCCCTTAAAAAATAGATCAACACGCTCTGATTGGCAATCACATACCTGCAATGTCTGCATTCGAAATTTATCGCAAATGTTTACGAATCCGACAAGCGATGTCAACGATGACAAATTAGAGAAAATCCTCGCATTAGTTAACTCTATCATTCTGCAACAAGTCCGCAAATGAACATGGTAATTAATTAATGAGTGTCATTATGGTTAACATGACGACGAAGCACGCCACCGTCTCTCCTTCCACCTGGAAAGGTTGTAAAAACTTACATCCACTCAGTTGACAACCTTATGCCGGGAATATGTGGAGCAGCACGCAATCCGGACTCGTTGTATCGCAAATTCAACGTCAATGGAATTCCAGCGAAAAGTTTAAGGTTGTTCCAACGGCTTTCGTTCTTAAGCACATTGTGATAGTTTCTGTTGTTCAAATTGTAATAGTTGCGAAATTTAAGCTAGGCATTCGGACTCATGGAAGCGACAGCACAAAACGTTCATGTGAAATTCTCTTAGCAACAAAAAAAAAGTGGACACAAAAGAAACCTGACCATAAGAGAAACAATTGTTCCGTGCAACAGACAAAAATGAAGATTCTTGTTTTCCGAGATTTATGCTCAGCTCGGAGTCCCACATGGCAGTCGCAGAATTTAAAACAATAATGGGAAGATTACGGATGAAATATTAGATACATACTTGTATTCATATTTTTTCCAAGAGGAACAATGGTGACTGTGGAATTGTGAAAAGAAAATAGGAAGTACAATGGTTGCCTTTGTAGTCCAACTAGACACGAAGGGGGACATATCAAGCAAAGCTCGTAATAGATCCGCAGTCGGATATGGAACGACCATTTAGCTGAGCATTAAACAGGCCAAATTTCACTGAATGAATCCGACGAAAATTGATGATAGCAATATCGGACCTCCAGTCCTCCAGGATGAGTTGATGTAAAACGTCCACCAACTTGTTTCTAGCATTTTAACGGAGGAAAGTGCACACTAAAATGAATTGCGCGAACACTAAAAACAACAGTCCCGTCTGCAATAATAATGGAACTCCTGAACAAAATTATCAACAATCAGAAAGACTCCCAGTGTAAGACCTGTAGCCCACCGTTGAAGAATTGATTTTATCTGGACAGGAACCCAAAAAGTCTAAAGCGGTACTCATTCACCATCTTTGAATGCATTTCAAAGCTAAATATGAGCTGCAACAAGTCATATCAAGTTTGGGTACCTCTGCCAAACCTGGTCGGTTGGTTGTGCAGAAAAGCGAAGTAAACCATTCTCTGCGCCACAAAGTTTGGACACAATTTCAGCGAAACATTTGATTCCAAAAAAGGATTCAGAATGTTTGGCAAACACTCGACGTTCTAAAAAAAGAAAACATAGGGACTCTAGACTACAGAACCATCTCCTCAAACTTTTAAAGAGATTGACGGTATAACGGGAAGAAAGTTTTTTGCCACGGATATTTAAAGGACTTACACATAATGGCGTTGAACTAGTTGATACTGAGACTAAGCTCAATACGTTTAAACATTTGTTTTTCCTTTCTTTATTTGGACAAATTACCTTATTTCGATAACAACTCAACTTTTGATGTAGGTACCCATCACAAAGTTTTTGTTGGATTGACCCCAACTACTCCACCTTTTACCAAACCGTATAGAGTTCAAGTTCATAGAGTCGACCTTAATAACAAGCGTTCATCAGGCATAAACGGGGTATCTAATATTTATGAAAATGCTGTCATACACTCGATTCAATATTGTCTTCATTCTTTAACCACTGTTTTAAAAATGGATATTTTCTTACAATTTGGAAACAAGCCACATCGGCTAAAGAAATTAGAGAGTTTCGTCCAATATAACTGCTTTAGAATATAGGAAAATTGTGTGAAAAAATATAAGTTTATCACATCAACATCATCTGCGAAGACACTGATGTGATTTCATAAACACAATTTGGATTTAAAAAAGAACACTCGACCGACCATGCAATACTCCATTTATCCAATAATATTATCCAAAACTTAGGGAATAAAAACGGTACAGTTGGGCTTGATATTGACCTTGAAAAAGCCTTTGATTCCCTGTGGCATAAAGGTGTGATTTTTAAACTGATCAAACTTAACTTTCCTACGTGGCTTATTAGATTATTTATTAGATGTAACTACCTATAAAGTCGTTTTTTTGTTTTGTCAGTAACTATTCATTGAATTTGCAAATCTGGTTGTTGCGATTGAAATACTTATGTGTACTTCCACAATCGGTTACTTTTTAATAAACATGCTAGACAAACTTTAACAAAAGCTTAAGCTGTTACTGCTACACCAAGATCCTTATTACAGTCAAAAGTATTATATTCAAACACGAAGATACTTATATATAAATCACTTATTAGACCCATATTGGCGTATGGATTCTGTGCGTGGTTCACTATTTCGCCCACAATGGGTTAAGAATTTTTACAATTTGAGCGAAAAATTCGTAGATTCTGTTGTGGAAAGTATAGGAGACCAGATAAGAAGTGGTAATGAGACATGCAAGGTAACACCTCTTATGACATAAATAAAATTAATCTTTCTAAAAGAAGACTCAAACGCATACAATTTCATCCAAATGCGTTTAGACGACAATATTACTACCTTTCACCATTTAACCTCCTTAATGAAAGATCTCTCCCTCATATCCAACAAGATGTTAGTAGACGTCTTTTATTACCTTTTTATATTTAAGTTTCCCGGTCTAATTTAAAAGATGCTACTCTATCCGCTTAGTAACAATCTTAAAAATAGCTCTTGCAAATTAAAGGGTTCGACTCTGTTTGTGATAGTATAAAGACTTATAAAGTATATTTTTTCTAGTCATAATTTTAAGTCCATATAAAAACTGATTTAAGTATGTGGGGAGCCAGCATACAGCGAAAACGTACCGTATTTATGTAGGTGTAGTTATTACAAAGCTTTGTGGCTTTTTTCTATAATATAGCTTGTTAGCCAGGCATAATATTTATAAGTCAGCTTCATTGGTATACCCCTTAAGTACAAAAACAAATGCATTGATTATTTAAGACTCAAATAAAGATATTGTAATTGTAAAATCGAGGCCTAGCTCCTCACATCCATTCGTTTTGTGTGAGTTTTTCACTTTTGTGACGAATGGAAGGGATGTACAATTTTAGGACGAGTCCAAAAGACTCTTACGTGACAGTTCTTATACTCTCGTATGTTTGTCAGACTTTCTCGAGAGGTGGCGCAGTTTAAAAAAAAAAAAATTAAGGTATAGAATTTGTTCTAACTGTCTTAAAAAATGTTGAATGTCATGGATATGACATAAAATTGTAGGTCCCTTGCAACCATTAAAAAAAAAAACACACAAACGGAATATTTGCGGTTATATAACATTGCATAGGTTTTTCCAAGATCCACTTTTTTCATACCCGACAGGTCATATAATCGATGATCGAAACTATACATTTTCAAGCCAGCAAAACAGTTTCCAGTATTATTGATGCTGTCTGAGTTTGGAATTCAAAGAGCTTTTATGTGACGAACTTAGATAAGTAGTCAAAAGAAATGCACACAAAGGCAGTAAGACAGAGCAAATTGTCTTTGGACAAACTTGCAAGCTGTACACCGAGCATTGGCGGTGAAAAACGTGGTCCGGTATCTTGGCATCTGGCTCGACCAGTTTCTGTATTTTGACAAACATATAGATGCTTGTCTTGCTGGAGCTAAGAGGGCCTACGCTCTGACAAGGAGACTGTTTCGCAGCAGTCAACTTGATTCCAGGCCCTTATAAGGCCTATCATCGCTTATGGCTGTCCCATATGGTTCAATATAGCGCCGTCCTATATGGAAAATATTCGGGTGTTTGAGAGACAATGTCTCAGGCCCTTTTTAGGGTTGTTTAGAACTCCTGAATCGCAGTACATAAAATACTATCCCAACAGGACCCTATACAATGGGGCTCGACTGAATAGGATTGACAATTTCCTTATTAAGGTTATTCGGAGGCACGTCGCAAGGGCGATGGCCAGCGATAATAACCTGATCTCAGGGGCTTACTACCCCAATTTAATGTACCACGAGAGTACGCTTCGGTCTGGCTTTATCCCGCCTGAGGCATTTCAGCCACAGCCACCGCGACGCGAGGGATAAGCGGCTCATCCACGACGGGTACGCCGCCAATGCTCAGGAGCTCCTCCGTTTTAGTACCGCAATTGCGGAACGGGACAGGGTCGATACGGTCAAGCAGTTCACTGAATTTTGGTGGCTTGAGGAACAGGTGAGGGTGGATACGCTCTCCCGGGCCGGTGCGCTACTTACGTAGCATCCTCCTTAGTTGTAAGCTAGATATTAAGTTTGTAGGTTTAGGTTTATAGTAGGGGGTCTTTGGGAGGGGCCGGGCTAGCCAACATGAATAGTGCTGCCGAGACTCGAACGAAGCTTATAGCCTAGCTCGAGTCTCGGTGGCACTGATGAACCCTTGTGGGCGGCTGTCAGGCGCCCATGGACGCGATCAGGATGGTGACCAATCGATAAGATTGCTCACTGCCCTGATTATAGGTAATTTAGGTTAAGTAGCTTAGGTAGTTTTAAGTAGTTTTAAACAAAACAATAATAAAGAATTCAAGTTTTCTAAAGTTTCTTGGAAATTAAAAAACAAAACAAATCATAGATATAGATAGATTTAAGGCCGAAAGGCAATAATTTTAAGGATATTGATAAGTTTAGAGCGCTCGCATAGACCCGGTAAGCTAGAATAAGAATATGTTAGTTTTAAATTAGATTTAATCGTTTTTGTCTAGGATGTAAGTTTAATGAAATAGCTCAATAAAAAATGAATTTAAAATGAAAATGCAAGCTATACACCTACAGCTTTAATACTGGAAGTTGCTGAAAATATTTCCAGTACGCAGACATCACATCGGTGTTGGATTTTCAATGTCTAAAAAGCCTTCCGTGGGATAAAGGGATGCAACACGAAATCGTGGGTATTTCAGGAATCCTACAACAAACATTCAAACTATAAATGTGTTCATGAAAAAGTGTCCATAAAAAATTGCTCATGTAAATTGTTTTATATGAAATTCATACAAAATTTCAATACTAAAGGTTAATTTAATATTATTTTTTTCCCGTGTAACACAAATTTTACTTTAAAAATTCGAGTTTTTCGCGAAAAAGTATCGAGGGATTTTTTAGGGAATTTAAATATGTATATGAAATGGAGAAAAAATGTAAAAAACAACTACGCACGACTACTGCATCAGTTTCTCCTTATTTTCCCTTAATATCAAACAAACCTGGTACTCAAAATAATTTTCACATTGTGCCAGTAATTCCCCGGCGTTAACATATTAACTTGGTGTAGGTACCTAAAATCTCCACTCGGCCATGCATTATTCACCAGTATTCAACCAGTTAATGTAGGTATGTCAGTTCCAATTACTATAAACGGTTTCAATTGATTTGAATGGAGAACACACGCTGATGTTGCCCAAACCACAAATCATTTGCATTCGAATTGAATGCGCTCCGCTTTTAATTACACACTGCCCCCACTGTATTACGAACTTCAAAGGCTGATTCTTTAACTTTCAGTTAGTGGCCAAAATCTATTGGCATTATTATAGGGGTTCAGCATTTTTTTTATAACCAGCCCAACTAGTGTACCTGCCAATTTCCTTCACCATTGTAAAATGGGCCGTAATTATCCTCAAACCAAAAATTGGTATTCAAATATAATTACGGACATGCACATTTGGGGTGATGTCGTGTGGTTCAATGTAACCAAAATATTGACTATAGCCTGCCACAGGGAAAAGAATTACCAAGCCCCCCAGGTGGCAGAACAAAAATGCCTGCAAGGACACCTTTATTGTTTAAATCGGCCTACTTCGACCCCACACCGTGGAACTTGGCTCGATAATTACCCTTTCATTGGATCACTCTTGAAGCACATGACAACATGTGCAAGTCTTTTGTGCCTTTTGTGTGTAGTACCACAGCCAGACAGAAGCTCGCAACTATTCTTCATAAGTGATGAACTGAGCGTGAAAAATCCGTTTAACAACGAACATCCAGCAAGGACAAAAAAGATTATATGAACTGCATGTGGTTTAAAAAAAAATACAGAAGAACAAAAACGGAACAAAGAAGCGGTCGGTTTAAGAGCAACCATACAGTGATCCTTCCACGAGGAAATGATTTATGAACATTTCTGGCCATTGTCAGAGGTTTTTGTTCGCTTGTCGGAAGAAAGCCGGAAATATTAACCGAATAAAAAAATGCCGTAATTATTCATTTGGAATTCGGTGGTTTTTCCGCGGAATAACATGATGTTGCAGCAGGGTTTTTGTTTGCTGTTGTCTTTGTTTTATCTCAGCTTAGAAAGGGGAGTTTTGGGTTGCATCATTATATGCCATTTTATTGCAAGCTAATTGATGGGTAAAATGTTGCACTTTGAAGATGGCTTACACCAAATAAGTAGATGGGGTCGACATTAATCACATGCGGGTGGTAACTAAAAATTCCTAAGGGACATAGAACAGAAGTATATCCCGCATCCGTTGTCAAGAAAGTGATTATAATTCTTGTGTGTTTATGATTTTCTTGGAGGAGAGAACATTTTCAGGATGTACCGAAAATCTGCATTTAAATCCAGTTAGGTGGAGCCACTTGGTTAACGCGTGTAATTTTTTAAATTGATACCTAAAGGCTCTTTTTTGGGCGAATGATTTGCGCTGATGCGAAAGAAACCCCTTGGATGGTCAATTTGTTGCTTTCGCGACGAAGAAGTGCTTTCAGTACTATTTGACTTACCTGAGTACGCAAATGACACTTCTCCATTTTGAGTACTATTTATACTAGTTATTTGACTTACGGCCATATTATTCACTACAAAAATTCAATTAAGTCTAAAATATTCAGTCATTAAGCCCGAACACAAACTCAGTCTTATAAACTCGACGGCATTTAATCCGATCAAATTTAAACTGCACTCCAGAGACCAGTTGAAGTATTTTAACTCGGGATAAAATTCAATTTCATAATTTTGACATTTCTTTGTTCGCAGGCGACAGGAAATAAGTGAAAGTGAAAAAGAATATAAAAAGAAGCGATAAGCTAAGGAAAAAACGTCGTCCTCATTTTCGACTACATTTCGTGGATTTTCGGAAATATTTCCGGCTTAAAAAAGAGACATTTTGGAAGCTAAATTCAAAGTTAATACAATAGAAATGAAACTCAGCACACAGCAAATCAAATCGATTTGTGTGACAAACAACAAAATACATGTCATTTTATGCGAAACGTAGGTATAAATCAAGCAAAAATCGGTTTAAACTCCGCGTTTAAATGTATCCGTATCCAGCGGGCTTAATGCATGTTTTTGAGTGATTATTTTAAATATAGAATTCATTTTTAGACCCGATGATTGGGTTTAAAAAATGCGGATGAAATGGTCGGGTGGAAGATGAACTTAAACCTAATTAACAATCGGAGTGAATAATATGTTCGTAATATGATGTTTTTTTTTTTTTAATGCAACATTTATGTAAGGCATGTTATTAAAAAAAAAACCGATGTACTATTTTGTACGTTTTAGTACTATTTCTTTTCAGTTTTAAGTATTTACAACTGAGGAAAGTCGATTTGCATTACGGGCGGTAGGATTTTCAATTGGAATTGTTTGTGAATTGCTCAATTGACGAGAATTGAAAAAAAAAATATTATATAATCATTTTGTTCGGAGCTTTTAAATTGTGTGTATCATTGTATTTTAGTTGAGACTTTTTTCTACAGACCCATCATCTTCTACTGGATTGATAACCTTTACTCGCGATACTGGGACCAATGTTTGTTTGCATTTTTTTTCTGTAGGTGCTTTTTATTAAATTTGACAACTTCCAGTAAGGTGTCTACGGTAGAATTGGTTCGACATGAAAAATGTTTTCCCAACAGGGCTTTGAAAATGACTCCGATGTACTTGCACTCTTAAACAGCTTGAATCGAAATACGCGTCTTGAATTCTCACCACCATTTGTAATACTTTGAAAGAATTGGCCAGAATGTTCAAGTTAGCAAAGTGATAAGATTTCCTGTAAAAACGTGCTCTTTTTCAAAGTAGCTATCCAACCTCCACGCGCCTCCGCGCCTCCATCTACTTCCAAGTCCTCTCTCTACAGACACCTACTCGAAGAAAAATATTACGCGCACTGTGTTCGAAACCATCGCACAGTCCCGATTTAATGGTGGATGTCAAAGGCGACTCCTCAAAAGCAAAAGATAATTTTTCTTATCAATTTAATGACGTTCTTGGTGATATGCTGCTTCCGAACGCAAAACTCCTCCGCCACATAATTCATTTCAACGACTGAGCACAGGCAAGGTTCTGGTGTTCCGCAAAGTCACGATCACGATTCGCATCAAAGTTCTCCTTTTTCAACATCAATTTGCTACTAAAAAAAAACAAAAACCGAAAAGTGAACGACAGGAGAAACGACTGCGATTAGATTTCCAAATAATTCAATTCTCATCCTATCTCGCCAGGCCAAACAGGGATAATGATAATAAGACAATTTTTACATGAGCACGTATTCTCCTCGTCCTCGTGTATCCTTCCATAGATGGATGCTTTGAGTTTCAGACCTGCTGTGGTGTTCTTGGTTTTTCTGCTATTCTCATTTGCCGCCTCCTTCTGTTCCACATAATATGGCAATGGCAATGGCAGTGCCATTGTGTTTAGCACTCTCGTACATTACATCGATTTATTCATTGCTAAAGAAGTAAACATCTCGTGCTCGTATCGAAGGCATTGGTTTGGTAGCCGAATTCCTGCCCGCTGACATCAAGTCCCTACTTCGTTGGGGCGTTTTCTTGTGCGCCAGGACTTTATGTGTGCGATGTGTTCTGTTTGCGGTGTGTTGCTCTAGGCTCTTGAAAAAGCAACAGCCATCCTTATTCCCATCGCCGAAGACAACAACAAAAAGGAGTTACTTCAATTTCATTTCTATTTCATGTCGGCAGTGTGTGTGTTAGCTTTTATTCACGTACCAACTCGCATTCGGATGAGGGAATAAAAATAATAAAAAACTCATTATCCTTGTTATCGGGCGAGATGCTGTATTCACGTGCATCACAGCCCACCGTGTATGTGCTTCCATTTGCCGTTATATGTGCGCTACCGAACGTAACCAAAGTGAGTGATGTCGAACGTCGAACGGGATGTGCGGGGGGGGGGGGACATCTCTCACAGACTAGGCACGTGATTGGGCTTTTGTCTGACATATACATAAAGTATCGAGATGAACAAATCGCATAATTAAGTTCATTGAACGGAATTTTGGCGAATTTTCTTGCAATTTCTTTTCGACGTCGTCGTCGTCGTTGTCGTGTTGTCGTTGTCGTCCTCGTAAATGTTTAAGGCTGCTGTACTCTCCTATATGTAGCACGTAAGCTCGTACTTGTTTGCCTCGAACTTCCCTTTTAAGTATGTGGTAGATGGAATATAATCTGGAGAATTGGATTGATTTCAGAGTGGGTGATTGAATTGTAATAGAAGTGTTCATGGAGCAGATGGAGAGTCTTTTTTTTTTGTATCTACTATCTACTTGATAAAGACACATATCCTCTGTTATGTGAACATCTCTCTTTTTGTTAATGAAATTGACTCAAAAGTGACACTAGATGGGAAGCGTGACAATGTGCCCTGTGACATAGCCCACGAAAGTGAATTGGGTAATTTTTAGCGTGAATTTCATGGGATTTATTTTTGTTAAGGCTTCTTTAAGCATGGTACCTGACGATTAGGTAACCAAAAGAACGATGAGGTGTTACATTTTGCAAGTCTCATTTGAATACGGATTTGCCATTGATTGTCGAAAAAGGAATCTATTTGCATTGTTGAAAAAATGTGTAGATAGGTATGTTTCCGTGGAAAAATGCTTTTGAAGCTTTTAGTGAAAGTTTTGCGAAAGGTTCATAAGAATAAATTCTCGGAAAAGAGTTGAAAGTTTTCGACACATTAAGTAGATAATACAGAGATTTGAAAGTATTAGGAGCCCATTAAAATTCTTATGAAGGTGGAAAGTAAAAATCTCTCAGTTCTCCCTTCGTTGAAAGATGGCCATCAATTTGCACAAGTTTTTATACGGCGGTCCATCTGGCTTCGCCTTTCTTGTAACTAGGCTCCATTCATTATTCACAGAGTGATCAGCTTATTCTGAACGAAGCGTATCCAGAGATCCAGCACACCTTCTGCTGTATTCCAACCTTGAGATCTTGGCGTCAGCTTTTACAGTCCTAGATAGAAATTCCCGGTGTTCATTCTCGAAGAGACTGTATAAACGAGGATAGATTGCGCCATAGGTGCGTCCTAGGAATTCTAAAAGTCGTTACTTTTTTTCTTTATTAAAATTTACCTCCCAATCCAGCAGATAAATTGAACAATTTTCATGCACTCTTGTCGACAGCGAATTCCAGAGAACATATCAGGCAAAACTTCAACAAGTTATATCCAAAATTTAACCTCCAATAAGAGCGTGTAAATATGCTATATCTTCCTACGTGAGATTTTAATTTATTCTGAAATGAATTACAGGCTATTATAGCATTTTTAAAATTACACACTTTTGCGATTCTTTAGACCACCAATAAGTTTTGATTTGCATCATTAGCTTAAGAATAAATCAAGCAGTTCTAATAAATTGTCTTCCGTATATTGAATTATTCTTGAAAGGGATTTTATTATGACACAAATGCACTCATAAGTCAATCGTGAAGTAGTATTAGAAAACAGTGGAAAGCGTACTATGAAAAGTACCAAAAATTGTGTGCGATCAAACAAAAGGGCATTATTGATTTACATATGATATTTGACAGATCGGCGGACATTTTGTGCATTGTGACGTATGGCCACAGTTTTTAATTTGAAGAGAAAGTTTTGATTTTAATGAAATCTAGATCTTGTTTGATTCTCTCTTGTATTTTTTTCTTCCGGCTTACTCAGGGCTTGGGGTTGGGAAGAACTAAGTTCCAGTGAGAACTGTGAGGGTTACCATATGCTGTGAAATCTTATGAAGAAATGAACCGAAAGACAAAGTCCTTAACAATGCATGATGATGTTTATTCTAACCAAATAATGAGCGTAGTACATAATTCTTAATATGGGACGACAGAGTACAATTTCTACCAACTAAACAATTTTTACATAATATATATTTGTATATTTCCTCATACAAGAATCTCTTTGGTTGGAAGAGATGCTTCCCTGCAACTAAACGATTGTGATCTAGTTTTAAGTAGTTACTAATTTAGTACGTAAGTTTTAAGTAAATAAGGGTATTTAGACTGATATTCACGTATTCTGCTGTGATTGTGAGTGGTTTTTATGTGTTTCGTTTTTGCATGTTCTGTAGCTTTGAAGTTATTTTTTTCAGCTTGATTGCTATGTTGCTTTGGATGGTTTTTTTCATGTATTTTGTGCTGTTTTGTTGCATGCCACGTTTAACTTAAATTTTGTATGTATCTTCGTGCAGGTTTTGAATGATGTTTTATGTATGTAGTATATGAGTCCTCAAAAATGTAGTATGTCTTGCTTACTCTTAGTTTTCTTCGAAGAAAACTAAAATGAATGTCAGCAGTAAAATGTTAACTGCCGTCTCTTACCTTAGAATATTATTCTCCTTACGTAAATGAGTTTAACTATGAATCCTTATTTGAAAAAAAAAAAAAAAAACATATTAACAGTAGAGTCACAAACGAAATGGCCATCCACCCACGCAGAGAAAGAAAACAACTAGAAGTTATCTCCGTTCGGTCGATAACTAAACTAACTAAAGAATTGTACTAGATGCTAAAATCTAAGTGGGTAGGCATGTGCGAGACAAATTTGTTAAGCCATAGATAGATTTGTACGATGATTCAGCATTTAATATTTTAGGTCTGTTCCCTTACTTTCTGGTTCAGTATTGGTAATACATCACATTTATATAACCAAAAAGAAAAGGAACACGTTGAACCACAAATTTGAAAAATGTGAATTTTTTCTAGGCGGAAATATTCAAATATCTGTAGAACAAAGAACAAATTTATGTTTAAGACCGACAAATTTGCATTTGAACGATTTGGCAACCATGTGTCAGCAATAATCAACTAGCCCAAAGAAATTTCTTGGGCTAATATTTGCTGGATTTTTTATGGAGGGAAAATGCTTTGTTCTCTCTTTTTGGCTCTCTTCTGTCCAACTAAAGCTGGCTAATGTGTTCGAATGCATTATCGTGTCTTGTTTTTTGTTTATAATAAGCCTCAAAAAGCAATTGAAAAATATCGGTGGGCCAGATTTGATTGCAATTTATGTATTCCTTTTTTTAGAGTAAAATTCTCGTTGTGAAAGAAACCATTGACCTTGTTTTTCACGAAAAAAAAAAATATTTACAAATGTATTAGGTTATAAGAAAGTTTTCGCATTAGGAAATGCGAAGGTTTATGGCGTTTTTCATTGAAGATTCGAGAGGATTGCCCCCAAATTCAGATATGCTCTTTTCAATGAAATTCGTTGGATCACTTTTGCAACAGTGGTAGACACCATATGTGAGATCTGGTTTTCTGTTACTACTTTTTTGCTTCTGAAATAAATATTAATGTTTTAATAAGCCAAATGAATTTATTTCAATTAAAGTTTACATTCGCATGCTTAAATTGCAAATTTTCGGATCACATAGCGCAAATTTTGTTTCGACAACACAAAACACATTGCAATCCGTCATTTTGCTAGTGTGTGTTGGTGAGTTCAGGGCAATTCTTTAAAAATATTCCGGACACTTCTGCCGTGTTAAGAATTGACAAGTAAGTGCCCTCTTTTCTTGAATGAAACGTAGAAAACATAGAAGAGCACTTCTAGATTTGATCTTTTGATAGAAACGGCAATAGTTGTTTATTGGTAACGTTTCAAAAATGCTGTACATTTTTACTAAAGCTGGCAGCCAACTAATTGTCGACATTAGTGCTGGATTATTTTTATGGCCGATTGTCCACAAGGTTGGATTGAACTGCATGTACCGCGCAATTCCGCAACAATTCATCACTTTGACAATTTTCATCAACCGTTTTGTTCTTGTGATTCACGACAAATTCAAACTTATTATACCTGTCCACTTAAATTATTCACTCGACAAACAGTCGTGGCAACTTATTTTCGCCCTCCTGACATTTAAGTGGAAGAGGTGTATATATGCGGGACGAGTTGGACCATTGAAAAAATAGATCACATTACGATATCCTGTTTGGAAAATCTTCACTCCTGGTTTAGCTCGTTTATCTTGGTCGTCACTCCTTTTGCGCACTGGAAGAGTAATTACCTTCTCAAAGATGCTTCCTTTTGTCCATTATCCTGTGGAAAATGCAGTCTATTGTGTGGGGCAGTCAGGCACACCAGCACACACACCTGAAACCGAAGTGTTAATGAAGTAGAGGAGCAAGTTTCACCCATTGTTGGAATGTGTCTGCGGCACATGCAGCAACCACACTTATTCTAAGGTATGAATTAGAATCAACGTGGTTTTTGGGGCGACGACGCGGCGTGAATCTTCTTCAAGGGCCGCCCTGCTACCTTGTGACTGTGATGTGTGCCAATGTTCCTAACCGACGCGACGACGTGAAAATAATGCCTTACTCTCTTAAGGATAACCCTCCTTTGTGCGCGCTTGAAATTAATTGGCAACTGTGAGTGGTAGTTCGCAGACAAAGCAAACAAGAACAGTAATGCTTGTCAGGTCCATATTTATACTTTGCAATGGATAAGCTTATCCTCTGCGTATTTGATTGTGATGAAGGGAACAATGTCGTGGAAATCGAATCGAATGCGCTGCACCGAATTAGATCTGCCTCCAAGGAGTTACTCCATTTTCTGGGTATTGGATAACGATGTCAAGACTGCCAAGCCGAGGGCAACGTACAGAAATCCACTTACACTTACAACAGAATTCTGTTCTATTTTGCTTGGGATACAATATACAAATATACAATACAAATATATACAATACCTCTCCATGCTAAAAAGTCCTCCTCCATGCAGCTGTTCGGTACATCATCAACCTCACAAACCCACCTGTCAGGCAGCATGATAGAAAAGCACGTTAGCTTGGTGCAAATTTAATTGCTTGTCTTCTTAAATGCAAAACTCTGACACCTGACTGATTCGCTGTATACGGGCTTAGGTCTCGACCTGCTACAGGAGTAACAAAAATTAAAACATCACACTGGGTGACTTTTTGAAGTGCAAATGCCTTCAAATCGACAACTTTATCCTTTTAAAGCCTCGCACCACACTTCTCCCGCTCGTCATGCTATGTATAATGCTGAATAGCAAAACTCTCACCCGGGTTATATTATTCCATAAATTAGAGTAAAAACTAATCCAACTTTGACATAAATATCTCTTTGACACGCACATCGTGAAATCCTGTCTGGCGGTAGATGCACCGAAATGATTGAGGCATGGGAGCGAATACAATTTGTAGTCTCATTGTAAGGAAGGGCTCCGATGGCAGACAGGATACAACATCGGTTAGGTTGTCATGTTGTATGATCCCGTAGACACATCAGCTTGTCTCTGGTAATAATTTGTTCGAGGGGAAATAGTGTAAAGCGCCCGACCAGACCCAATATATGGTGTGACAGTTCATGCGAAGCAGCAAATGTGTGTGCCCATCGATTGTGCTTGTCGGTATAATGTAACTTGTCCCGGTGTCCGTTATTTTTTGCTAACTTTCTTTTTCTCATTTTTGCGTTTCGACTGTGTTAATCCGTGTGACTTTCGATGAGTCGGGATAAAATTGTTGGAATGGATGTACGCAATTTGTTGTAAGTGATTCTGCTTTAGGAATGAGCGATTGGCGTCGGTCATTTTTAACAATAATGATAGAAATGACCGCATGATTCCATTTGTTTTTGTAGTCTTAATAAATAAAAAAAAATGGATGGGCAGGCACTGAGAAAGGACAAGTTCATGGGTTTATCAGAGACAATTGTTGCAAAGAAAGGAGAATTAAACGACAGGGCGGGATTTTGATTGGACAACTATTATTCGGTTTCTAGTTAGTTGCGTAACATGTTGATTCACTCTTGCGCTAGATTAAACATCGGACGTTGAGCAACGCGTTGAACGCCATTGGTATATGACAGCCTTAGCGTGTAGCACACCTTCAGTGTGTTGTAAAGGGTTTTCCAATAAGAGGTGTTATTCTGGTATTCAAAGAAAAGTGTCATTTTTGGAGATAAATGATCGCACGTTTATTTCATAATAAAGAGGAAGGTTTGCCGTTGATAATGAAAAACAACATCAGCCAAATGGCCACCACGAGCACGCATGCAGGACCATCCTTTTCATGAATTTTTCCATAACCAAATCGCAAAGTGGCTGCCCTATGTCCTCGATAGCCTCACGAATTTTATCTTTGAGGTCTTTGAGACGCTGGGCTGTTGGCGTAAACCTTATCTTTCACGTGGCCCCAAAGGAAGAAGTCGCAAGGTGTTAAATCACAAGATCTCGGTGGCCAATTGTGATCATCTCTTCGAGAAATAATACAGCCCGGAAACTTTTCCCGTAAAAGATCAATGCTTTCGTTGCTTGTGTGGCACGTAGTGCCGTCTTGTTGAAAGTAAACGTTGTCCAGGTCAATACCATTCAACTCCGACCATAAAAAATCATTAATCATCTCTCGATAGCGCAATCCCTTCATCGTAACTATTGATCCAACCTCATTTTCGAAAGAGTAAGGTCCAATGACCCCGCCGGACCATAAACCGCACCAAACAGTCACACGTTGAGGATGGAGATAACTCTTGAGTTTTCCGAGCCCCAGATGCGACAATTTTGCTTATTGACGTAGCCACCGAGGTGGAAATGCATTTCAAGGACCCAATCAGCAAAGTCACGACATTGTTGATGATCGGCCGGCTTGAGTTCTTGTGTAAACCAAGTTTTTATGCAAAATACGGTGTAATGACGTTTGTGGAATGCCAAATTCCAAAGAACGACGAGGAATGGACAAACCTGGGTTATCTTCAACACTTTGGGCTACAGCAGCAATATTCTCAGTTGTTCTTGAGCGACGTGCACGGGTTTTATTCTTAACATCAGTAACTTGTCGCAACAGCTCGAATTTTTCCACCAATTTCACGACGACCAAAAAATGCTTTAATTTTGCGAACTGTGACTGCAAGATTTTCACCATTTTTGTAGTGAATTTTAATAACTTGTCAAATGTCAAAGAATAAGAGGTACGAGAACAGTTTTAAAAGAATAGTCTACGCACACTAACCGTACACTTGTTGAGCAACGATCCCTAAGAATTGTTATCCCGTTGATTGGATTCATCATTGCTGCTGAAATATTTAAAAAAAAAAAAAAGGGGAATAAAAAGGGGCCCGAGCTAAACAAAGGGGGCTCCTCATAAAATTCAAATACAACAAAAAAAAACATAGCAGAAAAAACATATTTTTATATCCAAAAAAATAAACAAAAATATATAAAAAAATGTTGTAATTACGAAATACTTTCTGTCATATTTTTGCAATTTTCTCCGTTAATCAAAGAATAAATTCATACTTAAACTGAAAAAGGGGCCATTTCGATGATTTTTAAAAAATGGGGGCCACGTTCCTTGAGGCTCAAAAAGAGGCAAAACGAGAACTCTGGTTGGACTCAGTTTAGAGCCTCGGAAGTTTTAGTTGAATGCCCTGAATACGGAGTTAATGCGATACGCAGCTCCTACCAAAACAACATCTACTTGCCACATACACCCATTCAACCAGTTCGCCGCATTGGAATACAGCGTGATCGTGTAAGCTGAAACCACCGTAGATAACCCAGTCACCCTATAAAGAAGGAACCATAGTTGTAGGTTGTATTTCGAAAATAGTCTCACAATCGGAACAAAAATTGAAGGATTACCAAGAAAGCCAAGCACCCTGTGCGCATGGTCTACGAGACACCAGTTGATGTATGAACTGAGCCTCCTCAAACTAGAAACGTTTGAAATTATATTACAAAACTTTCTTGATTCTAATTGATTATATTGCAGAACAAAGGACAGTTCGTCTTCCCTTACCACCAAGCATCTTGTATTGATTTCGTCCAAGTTTTCAACTTACATCTCAAGGACACAGAACAAACTGATTCAATTAAATTCCAAAATCAAGCAAAAGCAAAACAAACCCTATCTAGGTACATCAAAGAAAAAAAAAACTAAACTCCAATTACCCATCGATGTAACAACAAACCTCATTAATAGATTCCGCTGTTGCCACCTTGAGAGAAACAATCTCACAAAGGCATCCAATCGCAACGCACAACACGAAATTTGTGTTAATTGATTTCGAACGTAATTAGTTGTTGGAGATTCCTTCGGAAACCTTTTGCAGTCCACAGAGTATTGCTATTATCATTTACGCCCGTTGAATTTTGATATGACCGTAAAATTATCCACCAAAAATGGATGGCAAACAAGGGCTGGGGGAGGTGGTAGGTGGTAGGTGGTTGTTGTCCTCTGCCCTTCCTTGCCCATCTATCGTTGGGGAAAATTATACATAAACGTCTGAGGCTGAGAGTTGCCTTTGAAATATAACACTGCCTTTAATTAATCACACAGACCGTTACGGTAGCGTTGCCAGACGAATTTTTGATGCTTCTGCGGGTATGACTAAATATGAAGTTTTAGCTTTTACTTTTATAGATAACGTTACATGGAACTTGGGAATGCATGTATAAAGGATAGAAGTCCGCAATCACCAGAGAATCTATGACAAATGTCAAAACAATCTGCTAATAACCACCTTATTGTTCTTAAGTCATGAGTTTTGTTGTATGAAATTCAACTTAACACCTTAGGTACGTCATGTTGGGGTCAATGTCATTTTTCAATTGAACAGCTACTTTTTTTTAACTTTAAAAATTCATTTTTTATTTACCTCTTTTTTTAAACTTACATACTAGACAAAAAAGATTAAATCTAATTTAAAATTAACATTTAACTTATTCTATCTTACTGGCTCCAAGCGAGCGCTCTAAACCTATCAATATCCTTAAAATTATTGCCTTTCGGCCTTAAATCTATCTATATCTATGATTTGGTTTTATTTTTCTTAAGTTTCAAGAAACTTTGAATTCTTTATTATTGCTTTTTTTACAACTAATTAAAGCTACTTAACCTAAATTACCTATAATCAGGGTGGTGAGCAATCTCATCGATTGGTCACCATCCTGATCGAAGTGACCAGCTACTCCGTTTCTATTATTCCGTCCAGCAAAACACAATTCAACAATTCCCTATTTAAATTCATCGAGTACATTATCCGTCTGGCAGCACCGCCCTGAACCAAATTCGATGGGGAGCAGCTGCGGATGTCCCATGCGCCATGCCCCTAAAGTGACTGAGCAAAGGTTCTGTTCTGTACTGTAATCAATTCAGTTTAAAAATATATTTCGGGTAATACAACAGGGACATTTAAAATCAGTTGCTATTTCTTCTTGCTACGCGAATGTATGCGAGTATTGGTGTGTGCTATGTAAACCTAATCTCAACAAGGGTTGTGGTGCGGATGATACGGGGCGACGAAAATACGCTCGAAATTTATGAACTTATTATGCATTCGCCTTTTGTTAATATTTATTACACTAGGGTTAGGCAGTTTGGCAGGGCAACATTGATCATAATTTCGGTGTGGGAATCTCTGGTCGGTCGCAGCTAATTGTGTTTGCTAAGCTGTGGAAAATTAATTACCAGGAGGTTGTGAAAATGTGTCACCAACTAAAGGCGAGATAAGAAGCAAGTGCATTATTAATTCTTAGAAATGGAAAGTATCAAAAGGTCACTGCGAAAGAATATGCCAACGCGTCACGAGATAAGACTGTGAAGTGGGAATAGGATGGCGTTTCGTTTTGCAGATGTCTGATAAAGGATTTTGTGGAAATTCACCTGCATGGGATCTACTTCTTGGAGTATGCCCATGCGGTAAGATACTGCGTGCACGATTTGATTAATTTTACGTGTGGTTAATTTTGCGCATATTCGTCAGCTCAGGCATTTCAAAGCGGTCTTACGGGAACTTTTAACAGTTGAGTTATTGTAGCCTGCATCACGCTGAAATAGGACGTTGTATCTTGTGCGGATTTAGTCTAAAAATATCTTTTCTCGTTGGTATTTTTTCACTTTTGTTTTCAAGGAATAACGTTAAAGGTACACGCTCAAAATTTGCTCTAACAGAGTGCGATTTTTGCTCGGCTAAAAAAAAATATGTTAAAATTAACCAAGTCTTTGTTGAAAAACACCGAATATTCGTTGTTAAATTCTACCAACATAAATAGGTAAAATGCACCTACTGTTAAGAATAACACACTTTATCAGTTGTTAGGAACAAAGTTTCTAGATAAATATCAGCCAGTTGGTTAAAATAGTTTGTTATTTACAACCGAGGATAATTGATAAAAGGTTATTTTTAACCGTGTTTCCTTTAGGAATCTGACTCGGCTATTTTGAATCCACTCACTTTTTAGGAGTTCTTAACCGAAAGTTGGTTGATTTTAAATAAGTGATTTTTCTGCGTGTATAATCTGAATCTTGATTGTACTTAACTTTTCAACTGCAAAAACGACTGCCAACGTCGAACAATTTTATATAGAACTTACAAACATTTGGTAAGCCTCCCTGAAACGTTTTAATTGGAAAAGCTAAATGTGCTTTTGGTATCGCTGGAGTTCAAGAGATCATCAATTTTTGCAAAAACCCCCAAAAATATGTGAACTATACGTTTTTAGATTGCTTTGCAACGAAAAACGATTCGAAAAAAACTACATAAAAATAATGCCACAAATTGTAAGAACGTCTAGGAAAGGTTGCAAAAAATTCCCAAAAATCGAGCCGAAAAAACTCCAACAAAAGCACCGAAGATCACCTCAAAAAAAACTAAACTAAAAAAAACGTCCCAAAAATCATTCTGATATTCAATCAAAAAACTCGAAAAACCTTGTGAAAAACTATTCAATAAAAGAACAAAGAGGAATGCCAAAAACGCCAAAGAATCCTACCTAAAAAAAGCTTCGATAAACCCCTTTTTTATTTAATATTTCTTCCATTGTTACATAAGGTTAGGAGTAACATGATAGGGTGTCATTCCATAGCCTGGTAACTTTTAAAGAGCATTCCTAAAGTCAAACCCTTTCAATGATCCGATGTTAAAGCCTAGCTTCTGCTTTAGAATTCCGCCATCCGGTCCCCCGTTCTTAAGTCGACTTCGATTCATTGTAAACACGATGCCTAAAGCGCCGTCTCAAACACGTTATAAATCTAAGGCTGCCCCCACCCTCACGACTACTTGAGACAAGTGTTGCACCTTATTCGCCCTCGGGCACATAACGAATTAGGAAACATGAAATAATATCTAAGGACCACCATGATGTGGTGATTTTCGTTTAATAGGCGCTTTCACTTAAATCTTGCTTGAGCACGCGTTAGTTTTTTTTTTTTTTTTTTCTACCAGCAACAGAACACAATTTTCCAACACCCTCCACTTAAAATGCACCATAAACACAAACAAAAGAGAATCCCCAACAAAAACAACACAGCATAAAAGAAAACTTTCCAAAAAAAAAAATGTATTTGAAGCGAAATAGAGAGAAAAAGAAACCTTCAAGATTTTATCACACAGGAGAGCAACGGAAAAAAACACAGAAAAAAAGACATCAAATGAAGTGAGTCCTTGTTCGGTACTCCATAGAACGTTGACTCTGTCGAAGGCGGCAGAGCTTGCTTATGAATATTGCATTAAAAGATCGGCTTAACAAAGTAAAATTATTCCATAATATGAGCGAGAACTTAATCTATTCGTAAATCATAAACCTAAAACGGAATATCCTCTTAGGTTAAACGCCTTAGCCGCGTCCAAAGTTGCCAGCACCTTTGGTTGGCCTTTGTGTTTAAAATTCCAGAGGAGGGGAATTTTTAAATTTACGTTGGTACCACGGATGAGTTGTGTCCATTTTTATGTAGTGTGGGGCAGAAAGTGAAGTGCTTTGCATTTATATTAAGCCCAGGACACGAATGAGCGGTACATGCAAATTAGATGAATGGCCATCTCCTTGCTTAATCACCTCCAACACTCGTCTTTAACGCTCACCAACGCCATCTTTTCTCACTTGTATTCTAAACTTATACCTATACCTACCTATGCATTAACACGGAACCACATAAAAGTTATTTAATAAGTTCCTTTGGATGAGGATCTCGGATCTCGGATGTCGGATGGAATGCTGACAAAGAAAAGCGGAAAACTGCGTGGTTTGTTCACTTAAGTAGCGCAGGGCGAGTTATGGTATTTTTTGCCTTTTAAATTTATCTCATCCATATACATTCGTTGGTACTCTTAAACAAGAATTCGTGCGCATACATTCGAAACAAAGAAACAAAAGAAACCACATTTCCTTTCATGTAATAACCATTTATCATTTTTTGTTCGCCCAACCCTGCAGCTAGAGGACAATAATTGTCCTTGCACAAAATCGATACGTTTCCTCATTTATGCTGGTCCACATATATACCACATGGGAAGTCAGAGTCGGAGAGCAATGGCGTAAAACAATGCACCCAAAAGGACGAACTTCCTCAGAGCTGTATTTCACACACAAAAGCACATCGGAATCGTAAATCTTCGTTCGATTCTTGAAACTCTTGGATAGGATCAAGGTTTTCTTTCTTTTTTTTAACCGACATTACTGTTTTACATGTTATAGCTAACGGTACACATATTGGTGCCGTGAACACTGTCTAAGAAGGGATCGATTGTCATATGTTTTTGGAAAGTTCTTGTGATACATTTAAGCTGCCTCTCATCTATTCTCACTCTATGGAGGACAGGTCTTACAATTTGGGCGATTAGATAATATGATTCCCTAAATTTTTCCTGATTCTTCACAATTTCTACTATTTGCTGATTTTTTTTTTTTACAATACTTACGATTTTTTTACAATACTTACGATTTGGAAAGAATTGAAAATTAAATACGATGCATAAAATATTCAACGATTCGCTACAAAATACTCTACATACCTAAAACCTAAGCGCAAAAACAAATTCCGATTAATAGTAGCAAAGTTACCTTTCGGGCAGCCTTTTTTGACACTTTTTAAAAATTGTCAGAGATGACGCCCGGACCAGGGGTCAAATCGCCAGTATATTGGTACTCACAGAAATAAGTTCATTTTACATGTGAAAAAAAAAAAACAAATTCCGTCATGTCATGCTCGTTCACAGAAGACGCGATTTGATCGGATTTGACTAACCCAGACATAAGACTTTTTTTGGCTATGATCAACGATTTTTTCCCGAATCTTGATCAAAAACTTGTGTTTCTGGTGTTGAAACTAAGAGCAGCGTCAGAATTTATACCAACATTAAAAACGTTTCATTTGATTCATAAACAGGCTGCTCTCTATTAAACTTAGAATAAGAACAGCGATTAAGCAATTATTTTGGAATTCAAATCGATGCAAATGCACGCAAAATGTAAAAGCGTTCTCGAACAGAGTGTATACTTCATTGATGTTTATTGAAAACCAAGAAAACTATTGTTTCAATATTGGCAGTAAATAAAACTTAAAAAATGACAACCTGAGTAAATACTGAAACGAACATACATAAAATTCAGTCACCAACACAATTGAGCACCTGCATGCGACCATGCTTCTCACTTAATACAAAAGGTATCCTAGATAGACTGCAATGCATTCCTAAGTACTTTTGTTCATCGATTTCCGTCCCGTTTAAGTAACAATCCGAAAGGTGTGGAAAAATATTTTCATCGCCATAAATCTTAATTCACGAATTCCATTGAACCGAAGACTGGCGCTGGGTGCACCAAACTGAAGCTGAAGCAGCTATCAAGAAGACATTTTGGCACTGTCACATAGACGCACTTAGTGGTTCTTCGATAAAATGGACAATCGATAGGGTTTGTGTTATATGGTGAAGCATACTATGACTTTGATATATCGCATCTTTAAAAGTGGTAGGGAAGGTAGTTGTGGTACACCTATACCTATAACATTTTCGACGGTGTGCTTAATGCTCTTAGGCAGATAAATGAGTTTCGTTGAACCAGATTTACTGGCACCAGTTTCCAATCCACTCGGAGTTTATATTTCTCTAGACTTACGAGTGTTGTGTTGTGGAAGCATAGATAATAAAGAATTATGCTACGACTTTTGACTTGAGACCACTTCCTCACTCATAAGACTTCTTCAATGAAAAATCATATTGTGTGGAACAGATTGACACAAATCAGCGTTAACAGTACACTTTTAGAGCTACTTGTTTTGAATGGCTTGTACCGTATTTTTTAGTGTTGAGTTGGTATTTTTGTGTAGGGTGGGTCAATCCGTGTGACATGCAAAAACATACAAAAAATGAATGCTGCCAACCACTACCAACCGTAGAGTCAAATTCCCCCACGGTTTACTGACTGCTTGGTTAATTATTATATATTTTTATAAGGCGATTCATTTTATTTGTTTTGTCAATACAGCTATCTAAATGAGATGTTTAATGTACTAGAAACGTGTAGGGATGAACATGGTTACGTATTTTCCGATTTTGAATATCACTAACTTCGATTTCATGAGTAAACCTTGCTTAAATAACTGAAGATAAATTGCCCAAAATGTTTTTATTTTCCCTCAAACAATCTACATTGTTGATTTTTCATGAAAATACTATCTCATTTTGAGGCGGCATCACCGCTGGCACCACCGTATATCTCAAACCTAAACAGATAGGCTCTTCGTAAATCTCGATCTTATACCACTGACTCTGAATTATCAAGGCAAACCGCTTAGAGAACGAGGAGAAAGGGCCTAAGAGTAAATACTAAAAAGACACACTTTTGACAGATATGTTCGAGCTCTAATAAAATGAACAATAGAAGCCCTTTTCAAACTGTCATCCCTCAACTTTCTACGTACTTGAAGTTGAAGGTTCGAAAGATGCTTCATTCATTCATTTTGACACGTACCTTATGTCTGCATCAACAAACAGTAAGAAGGACACTACAATATCAACCCTATTGATAGCCTAAAACTGATCGGGATGCTGATGAATTTTGACAGCGTCTTCCGCAACATTAGTCAACAAACGCTACTGATAAACAAAAAGTAGATTCAGCTCTAGAAGAGTTCTGAACACTGAACCATCTTCGTGCTACATTGCTACGGAAGAACTTATCGTCATTATTGAGGTGTGACAAGGCAGTCACCACTTTTCCACATCGCATTGCACCAATTTGCAGGAGAAAGTTTATAAGCGGATTTTAGTCCTGATTATTGAGCACACAAGTTGCTCCCCACGCTTTGACACACTGTGGCATTCTTTGTAAACTAATTGGGATTGCTACTATTTGACATGGCTCTATCAGTATTTAGTTGAAAAAGTTTTGTCTACATACCTACTCAATCGACCTCATGTTGCGCGTTAGGTTTTGAAACTACCACGCAATCCTCATCAATCAACAACGTGCTGCCTGTAATTACCACCACACAGCTACTATCATTTGGCAACGCAAGCATAGCATAAAAAAGCTCATTATTTCGGAGTCGGAATTTCGAAGCCAACACTCGACAACTGATATTTATTGTTCATACCATTAACCCCTACAGTGGTACTGTCAGTTGATATGTCAAAACAATCTACATAACCACTCTCTGTGAATTAATGGTTTGTAATATCCGTGAAATATCATTTCGTGAAGACTTAATTCACTCGCTGGGTGGAGGGAGCGAATTGATGGGTGATATTTCTGTCGTCAGCTATGTGCGAAGTTTCTTAACAACTTTAGAACGGCATTGGTATTAGTAGTGTGTGATATTTGTGTCAGGGATTACAGACTTCATTGTGTTAAGGCAAAAATGTGTACGGGAAGTGGCTGTGACATATTTCCCACAAAGCGTGACATGTGCGCCCTCTGTTACATCTGCAGCTCTGTCTTTTTAATCTTCTGTAAGAGTCATGGAGCAGCAAAGTTGTAAATTCTCTTGAAGAAATTATAGGCAGGATTTCAAAAAGAGCGATGGGGTTTCAAGAGAATTCTATGCGAAAGCGATGTGGGAATTTTCACTACCTGAAGATAAATCCTATTAAAAGTGTTTGTTGTAAAAATGGTGGTTAACAGTGCAATCCAACAACACATTGGGGGAACTCAATGTGTTGTTGGATTGCGGATTTTATATGTTAATATGGGAATGGGGCATGGAATTATCACCATCCCAGAAGGTGAAACTATACAGCAATGAAGACCTTGTCAACACGACTCGAATTGCTTAAACGGTAACTACTTCGGCCTGAGGAAGTTTTATCCCAAGTTCCGTTCGGTGAGCAGCAGTGTTTCTTGTATTCTACTACATATTTCTTTTTCGGTCTTGTTTAGTTATCTTGTTGGGTACCATTCGAAATGTTCTTGTATGTTTTTAGTTAATGTAGAAGAATGCCTTTTAAAAAATAAGCAGAATATATATATCTTCGCAAAAAACATTCGTTTGTGAGTTGTTGTTTTTTTTTGGACACTTACAATTTTATGCCGAGTTCGAATAGATAAGGCGCAAAACGCCTCAAGATGTAATAAGTGTTTTTCTTAGAATTGAACTTAAGACCGCACACTGATAAGTCCAGAACACTGAACACAGAACGCCCATAGGAGTTACTAGTGTGAATTTTAAATCTTTATAATCTTTACTTTAAATATTTTATAGGTCACAATAGCAAACTTGCTATAAAAATGAGCGCCATTGTGATTTCTCAAATTTTAATTGTTCCGTGGTGCTTTTCAAATTACTAGTTTCGCTTGTCGTCGAAATTCGAGCCTACCTTTTATAAGGATGTCATATTAAAAAATTTACCACCATTTTCGATAAATACATATTTTTGTAAAAGCGACATCTAGATATCGAAGGAATACGCCATTTTTACGTCAATATTAGAATTAAGAGCAAAAAATGTATGTCGACAAATGTTCGTTTCCATAGTAACATTATTGAAACCAACCGCCCTCAACACCTCACAGATTTAATTCATTTGTATTTACCTTTGTCACTATAAGCAAGTGAATGACAGCGCAACTCAGCACTGAATTCTTGCCAATTAACTGGGTCAGTTCAGGTAACAGCCCTAGAAGTCATGTCAAACACAGGTTTTCAGTACCAGGGCGAGTTCAGTGATATATCGAACACATTTGGGTTAAACCAGTGCGCACTAGTGCGTACTAGGGCCTACGTCAAACAAACCTTATGTAATGATTCTTCCTCAGTTGATCATGTCCCGTTTTCTGTGAATTTGTTTTCCAGACTCATCTAAAACAAATACATTTTAGTGTCAAGGTTTAGATTTACAAACTCACGAAGGCGAAATTTCCCGAAAAAAAAAATTAACTACTGTGACCTTTCAGAAATATTAAATGCTAAGATTTCTTAACAAGTCAGACACAAAACGCTCAGAAAAACCCCGCAGCTGTTTAAATTATCCAAAATAATAATAATACCTCAACCGCCTGGAACAGCAATCAATTCTGGTTAACCAATGAAATTTTGAAAAATATTTGCCTTTGCTTGTGCAGAAATACCTAGTCGGGAGACAATTCTGTATTTTGGAAGTCAAAATTGTTTTACCAATTGAGGAAGAAATACTTTGATTTCTTTCTTTCATTTGGTAAGTTTGTGTACTTTCAGCATAGAAAAATGAAAAATGTCAAATCTCAAAAATCGAGAGAGAAATCTCTCAATTTCAAGAGAAGTTCCTGACCGGTTTTCTTACAAAAAGTTTAAGAAATGTCATTTTGATATTTGACAAAGTTCTCTTTAAATGCAGCAACTACAAAATAAGTTGGAATTGAATTTTTTATAAGCCTTTCACCTATTAAACTTACCATTTTGAATGAGCTCATATGTTCTAAGACAACATTCAATTATAACTTCTTCCTCCGACATCGCTGAAGACGAAAATAAATAGAGTTTTAACTGTCAAACTTTTAAGCTGTCACTTAGTGTCAGTTTTCATTTTTCACTTTTCAGTAAGTCGAAATTCGGCGAGTAGAAAATTACGAAAAAATTTGTTTCTTCTATTTTTTTTTCAATTTTCTCAGTAAGTACCTATGTGGTCACGTTCGCACAGTTTGTAAGCAAATTTTAAATAACGTTACGTTTGCAAAAAAGGACCCGAACGAACCTATTAACAAGGTGTCTACATAAAATTGACAGATAGACAGAGGGATTATTTTTTTTTTCATGAGCAGAGCATTATTAATGAAGCAAGCAATACGCAATGCAATCTATAAATAAAAGTCAACTGAGTATAATTCTGCGACTGTTAATACCTTATCTAAATTAGGAGAAACGGACATACCTACCTCGTGTGCACTTCAATCAAAACGGAGATCATGAACGTAGGACCTTTTGCTGTAGAAGCTAAGAATCAATTGAAAATGTCTGAGTGGATTTATTTTCCAGCCGATTTTATATTGGAAATCTCAAATTAGTTCAAGGACTATGCAGGATTACGTCAGCCATAGACGGAACATAATTATCATTGTTGGGGCTCAATGGACGATTTTATTTTCTTTTTGGGCTGTATGAGTAGCTTTATGGATAGGTACTTGTATTTACATGGTCATGGTTCTGCCTTTCGACATCAATAAAAGCGAATAATTTATTTACAATTCTTGATTGTTTTTAAAAGGAGTAGCAAATAAAACCCTGGAAAGGAAATAACAATCGCTTTGGAAGCTTTCATCGAAGTGAAATCGAAGAGATTTCTCCATTTCGGGTTTGCACAGTGGTTTGCGCTGTCGATTTCAAAAAACATGGTTTCCATAAGCTGAACCATTGACATACTACTAGATGGACTGCTAGTGAAATGTCAGTTTCATACAAGCTCTGCACAAACATAAATACCGCTCTTGGTTCAAAACGAAAAGAAGGTGTAACCAAATTCCAACCATCATTGATTTTTCCATAGAATGATAGATACACCTATTGGGTGTTTTTAGATTTGCTAAGTCAAATAGTTTAAATTATAAATTGCTGCGGAATGTTGTCGCATCGAAAATATGGTAGCAACGCAAAACGCTGGAGTGACTGACATTTTTGTATCGGAACAATTCTCCGAACAGCTGTTCGGATGAATACCTCGCAGCAAAAATCCTCCGAATCGTATAAAATCGGAGAATTTTCCGTTCCGACGGATTCCTAGCTAGGTCCGAAACTAAATAGTTTAACTGTATGCAAATTCGCTTATATAATCGCAGACGTTTAACGTTTTGTGTCACGGCCAAAGCCGACAGTGTAAATACAAATTATTGAGTAATGTGTTTCTCCGGCTATTTAACATTTGTGTAAGTTCAGAAACGTCAAACATTTGCGCAGTGATGCTGATGCTGATGCGATGCACAGTTTATGCTGATGCGTTGCTGATTGAATATGATGTTTGGGTTTTTGAATGCATTTTTTACATAAAACATTTTAATTTCAAGATGGAACTTTTGCTAATAAAAGTTTTAGTCGATAACTACGCTCGAAAAGACGATAAATTAAATTTTAATATGTGTGAACCAGGAAGAAAGCGGTCGAAACACGAAATAATTAATTCAAAAAAATTTATAAATTTTTCTGTATGTGTCTGTTGATAAAAATGTTTATTTACTTGCTTTTCTTTCTCTTACGACATTTCCTACGTTTTTGCCGGCGAATCAACAGCGCATCAGGTATGGCTGTGATGCATTTTTTCCTTATTTTTTCCTATCAGTTTGATCAACTTTGCAATAATGAACATTTGCATTAATGAACACTTTGCACAGGATCATGATGCCAGTGATGCGTTACTGAATGTACCTACACTACTTTCATATTTCCACATCACTTCTAAGGCAACTGCTTCATTGCGCCTTACATTACCCACCTACTGTGCATCGTTGTGTGTTGCGACGGTTGCGACGAAGGCAAAGGGAAATAATCGAAACCAAAGTGTTCATGTTCAAGTTCTGAATTAAATTTAATGTCCGTTCGAATATTCGAGACACCAGTGCTAACAACGTTGCCCGATGTATATAATGCATGTCCATCGCTGGTTATATCAGGCAACATTAGGCGACTTGTTGGACGGAAATTATCTGTAGTTCCTAGTGGTTAAGCCGGAGGAAAGAATAGGCGAACAAAAAAAAGATGCAATCCAGCACAATCATCCAATTGATATTGTTTCGAGAAGTGGGCCCGCATTCGGTGTATATGGAATCGGGGAGGATGCCTTAATTAAATCCACCAACTCCTCGGAGCGAAGTGGCACATGATAGGGATTGTGAAATTGAAATTGTTTTGGGGTCGACAATAAATCACCGGTGTCGTTTGGCATCGTCCCCGTACCCGTAGTAGTAGCAGTCTTCATCGTCGTCGACGTAGTCGTAGTCGTTACCGGCTACCATTTTCGTATTTGCCGGTGAAGCCACTCTAGAGATAGATAGGAGGCCAGCGTCACTGTTCCGGAACCAGTGTGACTATGCTTTAGTGCACAGCGAAATGGTCGGTGGAATTCCACGTGCTTGCAGTAGAAGACCAGCACTAGAGGCCAACAAACAACAAAAAAAAAAAAAAAACAAAAAAAACGTGTTTTTCGGTAACAATGCAGGAAGGACGAAAAAAAAAAAGCCATTCGACACGACCAACCAACGAAAGCAGTCACAGCGAAAATAGATAATTAAGTTCTGCTTGTTGGACGCAAGTTGTTGTAGGACTTTTTTTCCTTTTAATCTGAAACGAAGGGCAAAAAAAATAGAATTTGTTTGCTGAAAGTGCCAAATTACTAAATTATGTGTGTAATCCATGGCTTTGTAGGGTTTTCAGGGTTTAAATTACTTTTAAATTAAATGATTTGCTGGGGGCATTACATCGAAAGAGGTCGTAAATGTGGTATACATAAACAGAGTGCCCCGGCTACCCTTGTCAATGCAAAGCTTACAGATTTTCTAGCCAAATCATGCTGAATTAATTGCGCAAATGTCTGAACTGACTTTACACGTTAATGGAGTGGCGCCCAACGTGCCATGTATGGAAGGTGCTATTGACTTAAATTCCATGTAATCTAGAAAATGGCGACTGGCGTGCGAAAACAAAAGTTGATGGTCATATACACATCGATCTGATTAAAGCTTCTATACTTACCTAGGAGCTGTCCTGTTTAAAACAAGACCACGTTCTATGACCATCCTCACTTTATGACTTCAGAAGACCTCAAGAGCATATAAGGGTTGAAAATCCTTGGAAAAGATTATTTTTAGAACTGCATTCCAAAATCAGACCGCGATAAACCGCCCTCATCTGCCAATACCAACATCAGTAAATGTAGCCAGCGTTCGTCTCATTGACGGTAAGTCCAACGATTTTCATACCAGTCAATTTGCCAATTTAATGCTACCTACCTAAATTATATGCATTTATAGGCCTCCCCTCAACCATATATGCAATCTGAGTATAAAAATAGATCTCTTAAAGTGCTTTCTAAAGGACTGAGACCTATACACATCAAAGCGTCCAAGTAAAATAACATTTTGCATGACCCAAATGCGTAATAATATCGAACAAATAAACGTTCAAAGTTTAGATTCCACTTTGTCTTCGACTCTCGTAAACACATCAAGTACCCATAACTTTCCATTTAACCTTCAATCCCTTTTTGTGTGCGCCACTCTTTGGGGATTTGTCCCCCGCTTCCGATAATGATGTTGCTGCTGCTACTGCCACTGTTGCTCAATACTATAAGGGTCCTGTGTGTGCACTTTACAACCTGAGCTATAAGCAACCCTTCGAGGAAATTCTTCGAAATAAACTCCTCTAACTCTTTTATAACATTAAAATTCTTCACAACACTTCGTAGCGGAATTATTGTAAATTTACGATTTAATAAACATGAGAGTAAAATCCTTTCTTGTCCTCGTTATACCAAAGGACTGTGTTGTAATCGGAAAATTGTGAAAAGTTTTCCTTTGCTTGTTTGTTTCTACCATGCTTACATGGGGATTGAGTGCGAAAGTGGGAATTGTTTGGGTTATGTAAGCCAGTAAGGTGAAGTTTGTGCGGTTATTTTTCTGTTTTTTTTTTTTTTTTTTGCGCAAGACGAGGAGTTTGTTATTTTTGAAGATTATTGTAAAAGCAATTTAGGCTGGCTCTGCTAAGTATACAAGCACTCCATTTGAACCACACTACCAAAACCAATCGAGTTCGGTTAGTATCGCCTCGCCTTCATTTTTTCGATGTCAATGTGGTAGAGTAAAATGTGTCGAAGATTAGTCAGTTCATCAAAAGAAGGACCGAGTTACGCTAAGGGCCAGGAAAATATGTGATGAAACTTCGGCACTGCTAAATGAATAATCGGCCATTTATTTTTGGACTTTTCTTCACGATTAAAGAAGACTCAAAAAAATGTTAAAATGACCCAAAAGTGAATGGGGATTTTCTCAAATTTTCTGCATCTAAACGTTAACTTATCTTTTCAATTAGCTTTTTTTTTAACTTCAGTATATTTGAGAAAAAAATTCGCTTGAACACTTTTTTAAAAAGATTGGTCGCAACAATTGTACAATTGTCGCCCTGTTAGGGGAAAGCATGAAAGGTTTGCACATGCAAACAATACCTAATTGTGTGTCGTTTCGTCTGTTGAAGCGGAATGAATATGGAAGTGTGCACAACATAGACTTTTCATTTTCCAATGAGAGTGTGAGGATGGGAAATAGGACGAAACATTCGATTTTTTGGGATGAAAAGTGTTTCGATCAAATGATTATTTCTTATCAAAAAGTCTTTCATACGAAAGTTTTGTATAAAACTACTTTGCCTTCAATAACTTCACCACCAGGAATTTTGACTTGAATAAACCCAGGTTATGTAGATGTCCCCCTAAATCCAAAAACGATTGTATTATAAAGAGATTACCAATATAGATTAAGTATCTGCGTTTAAGCAATTTAATACCCCTTAACTTGCGAAGTTTGAAAATCCGTTAACATTATCGCATCCCAGAGCTTCCGTTAATAAAAGCAGCATACCGAGAGACGAAGGACTTAAAATAAATTTCCAAACGTACACCACACATCCCGCTATTTGTCGAATAGAGTAAGATTGATTGCACATTAATTAAGATAATCGTTGCGTCAATATTTCGTATATCCTTTTCGAAAGGGAAGGGAAATCTTCTGTTAAAGTTATACAGACAAAAAACAAACAACACAAAACAAATGATAGCGTCATGCGAGATTAATCCTTCCGTCCCTTTGGCAACATTTTGCGTATTACATGACTTTGTATGTATAGTACACCCGAAAATCAATTTAATTTGTTTTTTTCGCATACACTGAATATACAGGCATCCCAAATTCAATCTTCCCATTAAATTGAAATGGTCGGAAAAAGGATTAAGATAAATATTTCACAACAAATATCCGCCGTTACGTAAGAACAATGTCTCACCCCGTCGCACACATGGCACGCTCTCGCTCCAGAAGTGTTTCGTATTACGATATTCAAATGGGGTGTTTTTTTTTTTTCTGTTTCGTTTTCTTTTAATGTTGCCACCCATTTGGAATTACATTTTGGGCGGTGGATTCAGAGGGCAATGTTTACATGTGTATTGCCATGTAATGCGGAAATTCGAACAAAGTGAACAACTTCTTAAACGAGCTTAGGAACAGCAGAAGGAGGAAAGTTACTTTCCAATGAAAACTTTTCACTTTCCTAATTCGTTAATACAAAGACGGTTTGTGTGGATGGAATATTGGTTGAATGGTATACGCATTAGGTGTATGACTTAGCTGAGATTTTGCTGTTATTCATTTAAGTGCCTTTGAGTCTCTATAGTCAATAAACCTAACGATTTAAGCACAGGTTCTTTTAAGGACGATAAAACTAATTAAGCTAATTAAGCATTAGTGTAAGAAAACTGTAACTTTTCTCTGTAAGGATGTATGTCATTGGAAATTATTGCGATTGAAAGATGGGTTATGTTTTGTCCTTAATTGCTTTCCTGAAGCGGATATCTATGCTTAAATCAACACTTTGATATCGAGCTCATAACATGAGAGCTGACGGTGTTTCAAATTTATTGCGTACTCCATGTCTGGAAAGAGACTAAAAAACTTCAACTCAGGGATGGAAAAGTCGATACAATTGTATTGAATTCGATAAAAATGAGTTTGCTAGAGTACACAAGTACAACTTGCTTTAATTCGATACAATTTATCTATCTGTATCTTTCAATTCTCTTGCAATTATTATTTGGCCGAAAATAGAAAATCAAATCAACTAGCGAACTATTTGTTTTAAGTTTCACATGGATTCTACCTTTCATAAGAAACTAATCCTGTTATGATTTTCAAGCTTAGGGCAATATTTTGAGTATGAAGCCCAAAAATCGTTGAAAATTTGGGTATTTTTCCAATTTACACATCTAACTTATTCACGTAGTGCATTTTATTTGACTTCTATCTTCTGCAATTGGCTTTTGTGGCTTGGGTCAGATCAAAAGGCCTGCAAAATAAATTGCTATGCTTGCTTTTCGATGTCACTTGACTGCAAGAGTGCTGCCAAGTTTTAAAAGTTTTGGTTTGTCCAAAGATATCTTCTTCTTTTTTAGTTTTGTGGAGGAATAACGCAAAAAACAAACAAAATTAACGCAAAATTTGTAAAATGTGTTGGGCGCTAATGGAAGACATTTCTATCGTTTTTTTCTTAAGTAGCCCAAATTACGACAAAGCGCCTAATCTGGCAACACTGAATGATAGTATTAAGCCTGACGAGCTCATAGACTTATATATAAACATTTTTTTGAAAATAAAATATTTTGAATGCTCTTTTTTGTACGAAAAATAGTTTTCAATACAATTGACTCCATTTCAGTACAATCTTACAAGAGTTTTTAGTACAAATCGAAAATGCCATTTTCCGTCCCTGCGTTCAACTCATCTTTTTGGATACGACACAAATTATGATAACAATTTGAGGTTAGTTCCATTTAATGTATTAGGATAACTTTAATGTTTTTATATTTACTTCCATGGATTCTGAGTTTTACGAATGGGTCTCAACTTGGGATGTCTCCTGTTAATCATGAGCCCTATATGTTTTACAACAGTGCATCCGGTCGCCGATTGAGGTAATAACAACCTTCGTATAGGTACATTAGTAAACATAACGCTAAACTATTTCATTGGTTTCTTCTTTCATTCTAGCCATCCTAACCCGGATCTCTCCTTATGAAAAAAGATGACTTTTCTTCCGAAGTAACCACCTCTGTAGCATGAACTCTTACAAAAGCGGAAAAGGATTTTAACAGCCTTATCGGAAAATAGAAGGGAAATACTATTAAAGCAGCTCCATCTAGACCGAGCGGGCATCAAGATGTGTACATGGAAGACCTGTCGCGAGTGTCATCCACAAGTAAAGAACACCCTAACCAACCAACCTCGACACTAACTATCTGTGTTTTCGAAGCCAGATATAACATTGATACATCAACATTCCGTGTAAATAAAAATTACATCCTAGTCTCTGCTCATACCCACCAGATGTCGTTCATCCACAGTATACAAGTTAACACAATTTACGTTTTCGGAATTCGCTGACAACATCCAAACTACATCCAAAGCAGAACCCATAACCGAAACACGAAACCTGCACGCGCAACGGACAACATCCAGCATAGACCAGGAACCCGAAACCTGCACCAGCAACATACGACAATAGCCGCATTCCAACACGTACGTGTAGGAATACCTGTGGGAACATGCTGCTTAGGTTAGCATAAAAAATAGTATTTAAGCTCTAGTTTTAAGAAGATTTGTATTCAGTTCTAAGATAGGCAGAATCGCTGCCAGTTTGAAAATAAAGTTTTTTTTAAATAAAGTTAATCTTAGTTTGTTTAATTGGCGCCCAACGTGGGGCCCAGCACGGAAAATCAGAACGTGAAATAGTTCGGGAACGTTTACTAAAGAGTCACACATAAGTCGACCTGAAGTAGCTCGCCGTAATTACGCACAAGCCGACCTAAAATAGCTCGCCGCGAAAAGTGACCGAAAAGTTAAAAGAAACATTCCGAATTATAGTGTGTGCCGTGATCTGGGCCGCCCCACAAACCAGGAGAACATCTTTGGAGATCTGTAGATCGAGAAAACTGCGAGGGAGTGTGAACGAGGTACCCGAGTAGCTGACGCAAAAAGGAAACTACCAAATTCGCCGGCGCAGGGATGTTCGCCGCAACAATAGCTCTGTAAGCGTATAAATTAAGGAAGTTAAAAATAAGTTAAGAAACAAATTAATATTAAACATTTAATTGAAGAAAGTAAATTTAGTGATTATATTGTTAAGGTAATAGAGTGATAGAATTAATTAATAGTTGTGATTTAGTGATTATATTTTTAAGGTGATAGTGTGATAGAATTAATTAACAGTTTCACAATGCCCTTGTTACGATCGGGGAATGATTCTGGCAACGCCACTGCGGGGGAGAGCGAGCAACCTGGTCCCTCTCGTCCCCTAGACAACTCATTTCAGTCCACAACATCGCTACACGCGCCAAATACACAGATCCAAACGACCCCAGAACTTCATAGCCTAATATCAGCTATCGTTAGTAGTGTTTTGCAAACAGAAGGTCGTGCTTTGATTCAAAATGTTATTAACCCGAACCTCGAACAGGGTCAAAATGAAGATCAGACCATCGATCCGGAACACAGAGAGGATCTATCAAGCATGGATAGAATTCCGGACATAGTTAGCTGTCTGAAAACCTTCTCTGGTGAAGCAGCTGAATTCGCTTCTTGGAAGAAAAGTGTTGAAAGGGTGCTCGGACTCTACCAACAGATAAAAGGCACTCCGAAATATTATGCCATCTTGAGTGTAATACGGAATAAAATTATCGGCAACGCTGATATCGCCCTGGAGGCATATAACACGCCACTGAATTGGGATTCTATCTCTAAATGCTTAGTTATGCACTACGCAGATAAGCGAGATACAAACACCCTAGAATACCAAATGGCATCCTTGGCCCAAGGGAGCCAAACGATTCACGAGTTTTACCAGTCGGTATACTCGCATCTCTCTCAAATTTTAAACAAAGTATCCTGTATGGATATAAGCTCCGATGCAAAAGGAGTACTTACTCAAACATACCGTTCAAAAGCCCTCGACACGTTCATAAGAGGACTTAGAGGCGACCTGCCAAGACTACTCGGCATGAAAGAGCCTACCGACCTACCCCATGCACTAAACTTGTGCATGAAACTTGAAAACCAAAATTTTAGATCCAACCACGTCCAAAGTCAGACGACAACAAGGAAACCTCAGTCCTTATACCCTGTCATTATACCACAAAAACAGCCCCAACTTTTTAATAAAAATTTTCCTACCCCTACACCAAGGCCAACATATCCGTTATATCCCTCATATTACCCACCTAGGCCAACACAACAACAGTATTCTTCGTTCCCAAACCAAGCTTACCAAAATCAGAATTTTAGTCAGGCACCAAGGCTAACACAGCCGCAATACAGCCAATATCCTAACCAAATCAGCCAACAGCAAAACAATCCAGCAAGATTCGCACAAACTCAACCACAGGGCTTAGAAGCGAATAAACAATTTATTCAAAGACCGTTAGTAAAAACAGAACCACATCCAAGCTTTCAAAATAGACGATTTAATAACCCAGATGTAAAGTCTTTCCAACGTAACTTCCATATTGAAACTACTCAAGAAGATACAGAAGATCAATATTACCAAAAAATGAGTGAAGAAGACAATTCACATGAACAAACCCTACAGGAATACATTAGTATTCCTAGCCAAACGTACGAACATGAGCAGGTGGTTGAACAAGAATCTTCCGATTTTTCTGACATTCATTTTTTAGGATAAACGACTCTTCGCTGCCGTACGTAGACTGCAAAGCGGAGAGTGGGCAAATTTTCAAAATATTAATAGATACCGGTTCCAATAGGAACTACATTCAACCCGCTCTTGTAAAGAATCCACTACCAAATTCCCAATGTTTCTTAGCTAACTCCATCGGCGGTAACGTCGAAATTACACAACACACCTTCATTAATCTTTTTGGCATAAGAGAAAAGAAAATAAAATTCTTCTTACTCCCCACTCTTAAATCCTTCCACGGAATACTCGGCAATGACAGCCTTAAAGAATTGTCAGCCGTGATTCATACAAAAGAAAGCTATATGCTTATCAACAATAAAAAAATTAACCTTAAGCAGCAAGTTTGTAATACAGTTAACAATGTAACCGTAAGGGACGACCACATGTCAGTAGATCAGAAAAGTAAACTAAGGACCTTAACTGAAAGCTTTCCCAACCTCTTTCTTGATCCCGACGAGAAACTAACGTTTATCACCACAGTTAGAGGTAGGATTAGAACAACTAACGAAGAACCAGTCTATTCAAGATCATACCCATACCCAATGAGTCTGAAAGGGGAAGTAGAAAAACAGATAGACCAACTTCTCTGTGATGGAATTATCAGGCCCTCTCGGTCCCCATATAACGCACCTGTATGGGTCGTGCCAAAGAAGGCTGACGCTTCAAATGAAAAGAAATATCGATTGGTAATCGATTATAGAAAGCTTAACGCTGAAACCATTCCAGATCGCTACCCGATCCCAGAAATAAATGGGGTACTGTCTGAGCTTGGACAGAATAAATATTTCTCGGTATTAGATCTTAAAAGTGGATTCCATCAAATCCCACTGCACGAGAACGACATAGAGAAGACAGCCTTCTCAGTCAATAACGGGAAATACGAATTCGTTCGACTCCCCTTTGGCCTAAAAAACGCGCCGTCCATATTCCAAAGAGCGTTGGACGACATTCTACGCGAGCACATAGGTCAGATATGCTTCGTTTACATCGACGACATAGTCGTGTTCAGCAAAGATGTAGATTCTCATTTTAAAAATTTATACAAGATTTTCGAAACTCTTCAGAACGCTAATTTGAAAGTACAGATGGATAAGTGCGAATTTTTGAAAAATAGCGTTGAGTTTCTAGGGTTTATCATTTCCGATAAGGGGATAAAAACGAACCCAACTAAGGTAGAGGCAATAGCCAAATTCCCCTACCCAAATACACTCAAGGATTTGCGATCCTTTTTAGGTCTGTCAGGGTTTTACCGCAGATTTATCAAGGACTACGCCAAACTGGCCAAACCTCTGACAGCCCTTTTAAGAGGGGAGGACGGCCGAGTTCCTAAACAAGCTTCAAGCAAAAAACTCGTCCATTTAAACGACGAAGCTATAGAGGCGTTCGACAAAATAAAAAGCTCACTTATATCCGAGGACGTAGTTCTTACCTACCCAGACGCTAATAAAGAATTCCATCTTACCACAGACGCGTCAGACTACGCTTTAGGCGCAGTGTTATCCCAAGATAACAAGCCTATAACATACATTTCACGTACACTTAGTAAAAGTGAAGAGCACTATGCCGCCAACGAGAAGGAAATGCTGGCTATAGTATGGGCTCTAAGCACACTCAGGAATTACTTGTATGGTCCTACGATTTTAAAAATCTTCACTGACCACCAACCCTTGACATACGCCCTTAGCAACAAAAATACCAACAACAAAATGAAACGTTGGAAGGCTATACTCGAAGAGTATAATTACGAGTTAAAATATAAGCCCGGTAAAGCCAACGTTGTTGCGGACGCCTTGTCAAGACCTCCACAAATCGACCAAATAAACTCCTTAACAACAACCGAACATAGTACCGAAAGCTCTGAACAAAATTTAGTCCAGATAGCTAATGAACCAATAAACGTATTCAAAAATCAAATTTTCCTCAGTTTAGGTGAGACACCGTCATATCAATTCGAAATCATATTTCCCACATACCACCGACATACAATAGTAGAAACCGTCTACTCTCAAGAAAAACTCATCAACATTCTAAAAAGACACCTCAACCCCTCAGTAATAAATGGAATAAAAACAGAAGAGTCAATCCTAGGAAAAATTCAGGAAATATTCCCTCTACATTTTCGCCAATATAGAGTCCGATATGCTAGGAATATGGTCTTAGACTTAACCGACGAAAATCGACAGGAAACAGAAATCTTAAAAGAGCACAATAGAGCTCACAGGAACAGCCGCGAAAATAAAATTCAACTGTTACAAAAATATTACTTCCCAAAGATGCAGGCAAAAATCAGAAAAGTCACAGATATGTGCAGAATCTGCAAGGAACACAAGTACGATAGGCATCCTAATAAACCTATCTTACAGCCAACCCCAATTCCCCAATACCCTGGTCAAATCTTACACTTGGACCTTTATTTCACTGACAAAAAAATTATCCTGACAGCAATAGATAAATTTTCAAAATATGCCTTGGCAAGAATTATCAAATCGAGAGCCTCAGAGGACATTAAACAACCTCTAAGGGAACTCGTGTTATCCTTTGGAGTTCCCGAATCCATTATAGTTGACAACGAAAAAGCCTTGAGCTCAAGTTCCATTTTATTCATGCTAGAAAACTTCTTCAATATAAAGATATTCAAAGCACCCCCGTATGTCAGTTCAGTAAACGGACAAGTTGAGCGTTTCCACTCAACCCTATCCGAATTGATGCGCTGCCTCAAAGCAGAGCAGACACATAGCACATTCTCAGAGCTACTGGACAAAGCCATTTTCGAATACAACAGATCTGTCCACTCCACCACAAACAAAAAACCCATAGACGCATTCTTTGCAAGAAATATGATCAATAACCCCGAACAACTCCAAGAAGAGAGACAGGACATTATTACAAGAATTAAAGACAAACAAACCGCTGACCTAGATTACCACAATAGGAAAAAACATGCTCTCAAAAATTATTCAGTAGGAGAAGTAATCTACGTTAAAACCAATAGGAGAATAGGCAATAAACTCTCCCCAAAATACAGGAAGGAGATCGTAAAGCAAAACAAAAATTCCACTGTAGAAACTAATACCGGAAAAATCATCCATAAGAGTCTGATTAAAACTTAACCTTTTCCTCCCAATAGGCTACTGTTGCCTTTGTGCGCAGCAAACGTACAAATTATGGACTATTCAAACGCACAATTATTAACAATAAAGACAGGAACAGCTCAAATACAAGACGGAACCTTTAAGATTATCCACGAAATAGATTTAGACATCTTCCAAAGATGCATAGACAACTTACAACAACTTGTAACTAGAAATATAAGCACACAAGAACCATTATACCCTTTCCTCATTCACGATCTTAACATAGTACAGAGTCATATTAACCGCATTAAGCCGATGGACAAAAAAAAGCGTTCCCTTGACTTCATTGGTAGTGCCTGGAAGTGGATAGCTGGCACTCCAGATCACAGCGATTTCGAGATAATATCAAACAAAATAAACAAATCACTAAAAAACAACAACAAACAACTTATAATTAATAGAGCAGTAATTGAAAAAGTTAATGAACTAACAAACGTTACCAACACAATAATAAAATTAGTTAAATCAAGGGAAAACCCTAGAGACAAGGAAATATTAGTTATAAAAAATCAAATAAATATCATAAAAGAGGAAGTATTGAATATTGATAATGCAATACAGTGGGCAAAAGCCAACGTTATTAACTCATTTATTTTGTCAAACCTAGAAATACATATCGTAGAAAAAATTTTAAAACAAGATAATGTGCCCTTTTTTAGTATAGAAGAATTGTTAGAATTTAGTGAAGTAAAGATAGCAACTAACAGAACAAACATAATATACATAATTAGCATTCCACTCACTAGTATGGAAAAATGTATTAGACTATTAATAAAACCAATAAAAACAGGCATTTTCTCTAACGAAATTAACTTTAAGTCAGTACTTAACTGTAAGAGTAATATATTTGGAATTAAAAACGACTGTAAAACCTTTAACAAATTGTCAATTTGCTTACAAAAAGATTTAGTAGATATAAGTAGTTCATCTTGCATACCGATGCTGCTGAAGAGCCAACCGTCAACATGTAAAAGAATCAACAATCAACACATACCGTCAATAGAAGAAATATCAAGCGGAATGTTGCTCCTCAACCAATACAATGGCACCATAAGTATCAATAACAAAGACGTAAATCTCACCGGTTCATTCGTAATACAGTATCATAATGTCACAATACAAGCTGAGGGAAAGAACTACACATCCAGAGAAGCACCAAAAGAAAAACCACTACCAGCATTACTACAGCCTTCGGATAATCAAACCAAGTTTGAGGAATTCCTATCACTCGAGATGATAAGAGAACTTCACGTCAACACAACAAATTTCATTAAATTGCTGGAATCAGGAAGTAATGTAAAACATATTAGCGGATACAGCCTGTCAATCATAATCATCATAGTCCTTATAGTATCAAGCTTAAAATACTGTCGGAAAATTAAGCAGCAATCACCAAAAGTAACCATTGTTAACAATCCCACAGATAAAGCTTCAGACACGCCAAAACCTAGAGACACAGCATCCGTAGTAATAGGGATAGAGGATATCCCACATCTCATACGATCAGTGCCGTCGAACGTGGACGTTCGAATTTAAGCATGGGGGAGTTAACACAATTTACGTTTTCGGAATTCGCTGACAACATCCAAACTACATCCAAAGCAGAACCCATAACCGAAACACGAAACCTGCACGCGCAACGGACAACATCCAGCATAGACCAGGAACCCGAAACCTGCACCAGCAACATACGACAATAGCCGCATTCCAACACGTACGTGTAGGAATACCTGTGGGAACATGCTGCTTAGGTTAGCATAAAAAATAGTATTTAAGCTCTAGTTTTAAGAAGATTTGTATTCAGTTCTAAGATAGGCAGAATCGCTGCCAGTTTGAAAATAAAGTTTTTTTTAAATAAAGTTAATCTTAGTTTGTTTAATTTACACAACAAAAGGGTTTCCAACCAGAAATGACTTTCAGCGTGCAATTGTATGCTTCAATTTAAGACTGCTCAGCTACAGGTGTTATTACAAGTTGATGTGATGAAATTCCAATAATCGGGCAGAGGTAAAAACAAAAATGTCGATGATGTCGATGCGCGCCATATGGCGTGAACTTTTAATTAACTAGAGACGACGTTTTACACAGGGACGTTACACATACAAAGGCACAGCTGCGCAACATATAAATAATTGCGATTAAATTGCAAACAAGGTTCCGTTTCGGATCCGGAGTACCTATATACCAATGCACTTGAAAGGGATTTCCTTATGCAGTGTGCGGAGAGTGTCCAGCTCAGTTATGATTGCGCTGCGATTAAATTGCGAGAGGCTTCGCCTCGTATATTTATTTTTAATTGGAAATTATTAATATAGGCGCTCCTTTTCTGGCGAAGAGTTTGTGCCCAGATCTCTCGAACGGGATGTGCGAACTGTGCGTTGCTGCGTGTGTTGCGTTCGATTAATTACACTGGCTCTTCCATTTCCGGTATTAATCCCGTTTTTCTTTTTCAGGCGAACTTATTTACGACTGTCGCTCTGCTGGAAGAGGGATTAAACCTATAAATTGCCTTACTGACAAGTTGTGAAATTAAAATTCATCGATTGCAGTCTTTGAGCAGAGCTTGCCTGCACCTATAACAGTGGCTTTGCCTTGTCAAGTGTGGCTGTGCTTCCTGTAATAAATAGCATATCTACAACCATACTGACAAATTGTATAATAATTCCACCTAAAATGTCCCAACTTGATCGCTTCTTTGCTACCAATTAGGATGGGCACTTCTAAAAACCGTTCATTGTGCGCTCTTGTTGGGCCAAAATGCTCTTCAGTCTCTGGAATTATTTAATCCCATGTTACATAAACCTTTCGTATAATCCTCTTAAAATTCAAAACTGTTAATTACTTCAGTTTTGGGTAAAATGGCAATCGATATTGTTCCCTTTTGTAAACTCATTCGGCACAGTCAACTTGTGCGTGCTGTATATTGTATTTGCAAAGTGATGGCAACTTATTGAAAGTGAACCATTGTACCATGAGAAAGATTAAAATCTCCTCTTGTACTCCAGGTCTGTTCTCAACTGACTGACGAAATTCCACCTGTCGAGGCATTGTGCAGACAATCTACCTATTTCTTTGCTGTGGTTGAACTATTTTGTGCTATGATAGTCATAACTTTATATAAATTTCGATGGAATCACGAAAATTCAACTCAGTACATGAAGCACAAAGTTGTGTGGAAGTACGGGCATTTTGAAAAGGACCTTTCAATTATAATTAAAGCATTAAATCCTTGGGATGTTATATAATGAAATTGAAATTTTTAATTATTATCAGCCGAAGAGCTGCGATTTCACACCGTTGGACTATTATTTGTGGGGTGCCGTAAAGGACAAGTGTTACGCCGACAAGCCAGAGACAATTGACGCTTTAAGGGACAATATTCGTGAAGCCATTGGTGAAATACAGCTGCACACAATCGATAATGTGCTTAAAATTGGACCGATCGTGTAGGCTACTGCATGGCCAGCCGAGGCAGCCATTTGAATGAAACTATTTTCCATTATTAACCGGAAGGATTGTACTTTCAAATAAAAAAAGGAATTTGAGAAAATATTCAGTAGTTTCTTTTTATAGCATTTTCAAAAAAAAAAAGTTATTTGGCGGACCCTGTATAATGAACTGCAGAGACTTTATTTTAGCGTTCTGTAGAGCTGGCAATACCGAAAAAAAACCATTTAGATGGACGCAAGATCAGAAAATTTTGTACGTGTTAATGAAGGGAACTTATCTTGTTGATTGTTACTCCTTATCCATTTCGAAAAGCCGAGCTCGAGAGAATCGGATAATAACAATATCTTCCTGCTATGCAATCACTTTAGATTCGTTTTCCAATTTTGTTAGCAGCCTCTTAGATGCTTTCACACAAAGCGGAAGCGGACATGGCTCGTAAATTGGAAATGCATTCTTTTCCACAAAAGGTTCTAAAAGCCGGATTTTTTTCAAGGCGCTTAGATTAGTGATTGTGATTGTGAAAGTGATTGTTGAGGCCATTTGTAAGCATCTCAATTAGACGCTTTTCTGGTGGCTTTAACTTTTTAATTCATTACCTTAAGCTTTTTTCAAGAGCTCCAAGTTGATTTAACTTGCAGTAACATAGGGAGTGAATGGGAGACCGCTCCAACTTAGAGACGTAGGTACTTGTAAACCACCAGTGGATATCTAAGCTTTATGGTAATAATCCAACTTCCGCTAAGCCATTTTATTACCATTTAAAATATTTGCCAATTTTATTATTAATACTTTTACAACAAAGTAATTTTTAGTTTTTTCGTCTTGCACTTCTTTGCGGTCCATTTAACTGATCCTTGGAGAAGGTGGATTTTGTAACAAGAAATTTGACTGTTGATTTCTTAATAAGATGCTCTTGTGCACTTGGCTTGCTGCTCTGCTCTGGACGGGGTATTCCAGTGTTCGGACGAGCTCCATGAGGCATTTGAAACCTCTTTGGATGCATCAGTCTATAAGTTCCACATGGGGACTTTGATCTAGATGGTGTGGGAGATACTGGAGGGGGGCGTGATTGTTGATGCATTCGTCGTGTTGGTGGTGCAATTTTAGATGTGGAAGTGGCCAAAGGTATTTCTCCAGTTCGACAAACATTTTTAACAAAAGTGCCCGGCAATTTGAGTTTTGTGGTGAAGGCTTTGGGTGAAGAGAGACAGTACTCTGGATTGATTTGTTGTTTAAATGGCGCATAGTTTGCCATTGACCTGAATGGCTCTCTGTAATCCCCAGCCCGTTGAGTTATCTGTGGCTGAGCCGCGCTTGGGTTTTGCTTGGGAAAGGGTATACGCGGTGGCCCTCTTTGAAGGCTTGCTTCCAAGCGTTGTCTTGGGGAAGGATGTGACGGGTGAGAAACGTCTTCAAATTTTCCCGTGTGCAACGGAATATGGTTGCGACTTCTATACGTAAAATCTTGAGAGTCAGGTACGAAAACCGGTTCGGATACATTATCTAGGTTTTCTTCGGGCAAGCGTTGTGATTGATGTTGTTTACTGATGTCAACTTGTTGAAAAGTTTTTGTGAGCACACCTCTGGAATCTTCCAAGGATGTAGGGAAGCTTGGTTGGCAAACGTCAGTCAACTGCTCAGAAAAATCTCCTTGAGGCAAATAACAACGAGCTGTACGGCGTCTTCTACTCTCTGATCTATTTCTAGAATCGCGGCGGCCTGTTTCTTCTGATCTTTTTCTTGACTCTTCGTAGGACGTAGGAAAGCTTGGTTGGCCAACGTCATTCAATCGCTCGGAGACGTCTACTTGAGGTAAACGACTTCGGTTCATCCTCTGCCTGTTGCATTCTGATCTATTTCGTGAATCTTGGAATGATTCAGGAAAATCCGCCTGATAAACGTCTTCTAGTTGTTCAGAGACATCAACCTGCGGTAGATCGCGGTGGCCTGTTTGTTCTAATCGTTGTCTGGATTCTTCGTAGGACGAAGGAAAGCTTGGTTGGCCAACGTCAGTCAATTGCTCAGAGACGTCTACTTGAGGTAAACGACTTCGGTTCATCCTCTGTCTGTTGCCTTCCGATCTATGTCGTGAATCTTGGAATGATTCAGGAAAATCCGGCTGATAAACGTCTTCTAGTTGTTCAGAGACATCAACCTGCGGTAGATCGCGGCGGCCTGTTTCTTCTGATCTTTTTCTTGACTCTTCGTAGGACGTAGGAAAGCTTGGTTGGCCAACGTCAGTCAATCGCTCAGAGACGTCTACTTGAGGTAAACGACTTCGGTTCGTCCTCTGCCTGTTGCATTCCGATCTATTTCGTGAATCTTGGAATGATTCAGGAAAATCCGGCTGATAAACGTCTTCTAGTTGTTCAGAGACATCAACCTGCGGTAGATCGCAGCGGCCTGTTTGTTCTGATCTTTTTCTAGACTCTTCGTAGGACGTAGGAAAGCTTGGTTGGCCAACGTCATTCAATCGCTCGGAGACGTCTACTTGAGGTAAACGACTTCGGTTCATCCTCCGTCTGTTGCCTTCCGATCTTTGTCGTGAATCTTGGAATGATTCAGGAAAATCCGGCTGATAAACGTCTTCTAGTTGTTCAGAGACATCAACCTGCAGTAGATCGCTGTGGCCTGTTTGTTCTGATCTTTTTCTGGACTCTTCGTAGGACGTAGGAAAGCTTGGTTGGCCAACGTCATTCAATCGCTCGGAGATGTCTACTTGAGGTAAACGACTTCGGTTCATCCTCTGCCTGTTGCATTCTGATCTATTTCGTGAATCTTGGAATGATTCAGGAAAATCCGCCTGATAAACGTCTTCTAGTTGTTCATAGACATCAACCTGCGGTAGATCGCGGTGGCCTGTTTGTTCTGATCGTTGTCTGGATTCTTCGTAGGACGAAGGAAAGCTTGGTTGGCCAACGTCAGTCAATCGCTCAGAGACGTCTACTTGAGGTAAACGACTTCGGTTCATCCTCTGCCTGTTGCATTCTGATCTATTTCGTGAATCTTGGAATGATTCAGGAAAATCCGGCTGATAAACGTCTTCTAGTTGTTCAGAGACATCAACCTGCGGTAGATCGCAGCGGCCTGTTTGTTCTGATCTTTTTCTAGACTCTTCGTAGGACGTAGGAAAGCTTGGTTGGTCAACGTCAGTCAATCGCTCAGAGACGTCTACTTGAGGTAAACGACTTCGGTTCATCCTCCGTCTGTTGCCTTCCGATCTTTGTCGTGAATCTTGGAATGATTCAGGAAAATCCGGCTGATAAACGTCTTCTAGTTGTTCAGAGACATCAACCTGCAGTAGATCGCTGTGGCCTGTTTGTTCTGATCTTTTTCTGGACTCTTCGTAGGACGTAGGAAAGCTTGGTTGGCCAACGTCATTCAATCGCTCGGAGACGTCTACTTGAGGTAAACGACTTCGGTTCATCCTCTGCCTGTTGCATTCTGATCTATTTCGTGAATCTTGGAATGATTCAGGAAAATCCGCCTGATAAACGTCTTCTAGTTGTTCATAGACATCAACCTGCGGTAGATCGCGGTGGCCTGTTTGTTCTGATCGTTGTCTGGATTCTTCGTAGGACGAAGGAAAGCTTGGTTGGCCAACGTCAGTCAATCGCTCAGAGACGTCTACTTGAGGTAAACGACTTCGGTTCATCCTCTGCCTGTTGCATTCTGATCTATTTCGTGAATCTTGGAATGATTCAGGAAAATCCGGCTGATAAACGTCTTCTAGTTGTTCAGAGACATCAACCTGCGGTAGATCGCGGCGGCCTGTTTGTTCTGATCTTTTTCTAGACTCTTCGTAGGACGCAGGAAAGCTTGGTTGGCCAACGTCAGTCAATCTCTCCGAGACGTCCACTTGAGGTAAACGAATTCGGTTCATCCTCTGCCTGTTGCATTCCGATCTATTTCGTGAATCTTGGAATGATTCAGGAAAATCCGGCTGATAAACGTCTTCTAGTTGTTCAGAGACATCAACCTGTGGTAGATCGCGGTGGCCTGTTTGTTCTGATCTTTTTCTGGACTCTTCGTAGGACGCAGGAAAGCTTGGTTGGCCAACGTCAGTCAATCTCTCCGAGACGTCTACTTGAGGTAAACGACTTCGGTTCATCCTCTGCCTGTTGCATTCCGATCTATTTCGTGAATCTTGGAATGATTCAGGAAAATCCGGCTGATAAACGTCTTCTAGTTGTTCAGAGACATCAACCTGCGGTAGATCGCGGTGGCCTGTTTGTTCTGATCGTTGTCTGGATTCTTCGTAGGACGAAAGAAAGCTTGGTTGGCCAACGTCAGTCAATCGCTCAGAGACGTCTACTTGAGGTAAACGACTTCGGTTCATCCTCCGCCTGTTGCATTCCGATCTATTTCGTGAATCTTGGAATGATTCAGGAAAATCCGGCTGATAAATGTCTTCTAGTTGTTCAGAGACATCAACCTGCTGTAGATCGCGGCGGCCTGTTTGTTCTGATCTCTTTCTGGATTCTTCGTAGGACGTAGGAAAGCTTGGTTGGCCAACGTCAGTCAATCTCTCCGAGACGTCCACTTGAGGTAAACGAATTCGGTTCATCCTCTGCCTGTTGCATTCCGATCTATTTCGTGAATCTTGGAATGATTCAGGAAAATCCGGCTGATAAACGTCTTCTAGTTGTTCAGAGACATCAACCTGTGGTAGATCGCGGTGGCCTGTTTGTTCTGATCTTTTTCTGGACTCTTCGTAGGACGCAGGAAAGCTTGGTTGGCCAACGTCAGTCAATCTCTCCGAGACGTCTACTTGAGGTAAACGACTTCGGTTCATCCTCTGCCTGTTGCATTCCGATCTATTTCGTGAATCTTGGAATGATTCAGGAAAATCCGGCTGATAAACGTCTTCTAGTTGTTCAGAGACATCAACCTGCGGTAGATCGCGGTGGCCTGTTTGTTCTGATCGTTGTCTGGATTCTTCGTAGGACGAAAGAAAGCTTGGTTGGCCAACGTCAGTCAATCGCTCAGAGACGTCTACTTGAGGTAAACGACTTCGGTTCATCCTCCGCCTGTTGCATTCCGATCTATTTCGTGAATCTTGGAATGATTCAGGAAAATCCGGCTGATAAATGTCTTCTAGTTGTTCAGAGACATCAACCTGCTGTAGATCGCGGCGGCCTGTTTGTTCTGATCTCTTTCTGGATTCTTCGTAGGACGTAGGAAAGCTTGGTTGGCCAACGTCAGTCAATCGCTCAGAGACGTCTACTTGAGGCCAATAAGTACGATCTGTTCTTTGTCTGCTACCCTCTGACATTCGCTTTGAATCATCGAATGATTGTGGAAAGTCTGGCTGATAAACATCTTCTAGTCGCTCGGAAACATCGACTTGAGGCAAATTACTTCGTTCTGCTCGTCGTCTACTGCTCTCTGATCTATGTCTAGAACCTTCAAAAGATTGAGGAAATTCTGGCTGATTAATATCTTCGAGCCTTTCAGAAGTATTAACTTGAGGTAAGTGTCTACGCTCCTGTCTGTTCGTGCTTCTTTCTAACCTGCCGCCGCAGTCGTCAAAAGATTCAAGAAAGCTTGGCTGACAAATATCAGTCAACTGCTCAGTGATATCAACTTGTGGTAAATGTCCACCTTGTCTACGTCGAGAATCTTTACTCATTCGGTGACCAAGATGTTGGTTGGCCCTTTCGAGTAAGACTTGCCGTCTCCTGGAACTGTTGTGTAGATCAGAATGTTCTGCCGACTGTCCGTAAACTGCTTGTGGAGCGCTTTCATTTCTTTGGTACGAATCTTCATCCACCTGAATTTTATGAGGTCTATGCGGACTTCGCCCAGGCCTATGCTGCGTCAAATCATACGCTGGTATAGGAGAAGCACCAGCCAAAGGTGATTCAAAAGCAGGTTCGCTGGTATTCATCAATAATTCTGGTTTTCGGTTTTGATTAAAGTTTACATCTTCTTGTTCCAGAAACTCTTCTGTTACCTTCCGTTCATTGCCACTGATCGTTGTGTTTGTTTCCAATTTCACCACACTGCGAGAAACTAAATTTACGTTTTCATTTTTAAATATGGTATTCGGATCAACGGTTTGCTCCGCTCCAAACATATCTTCATCGTACATCGCGTTGCTCGAAAGTATGCTTAACGAATGTACATCGTCTTCTAGGTGATACTCTTCATCTTCGTCACTGGGTTCGTGCAGCAAAACCCTGTCATAAAGGACATCCTTTGCCGGTTGATTCATTCTGTTACGAATATTCGCCAAACGTGCACGCATGTTGTCCTTTAATTTTTCTGCTTCAACGCTCGTTGCCTTCTTCTCAGAATCATTCGAGCGATCTGGCATGGACTCTTCGTGTGGTGTACGGTACTGGTCGTCTGAAATTAATTCAATTGCACACACAATTTATAGATATTTAAGCTCGTACTTACATTCGGAATTCTCGAATACCACACGTGGTGAACGGAAGTGTTCGTTTCGGTTGAGACCAAATTCTTCAGGGTAATATTGTCGATCTTGTGTTGTTCCGCCGAGCCTTTTTGGCGTTCCTAATGATTTTGGATATAATTTTAAATGCTGATGTATTTAATTCTTTTCTTACGCAGCCTCGAACTTATTTGTGTCCTGTCCTGTGTTTTATCTGCTACATCTTGCCTCTTCAAATAGTAATTCGACTGGTTGGTATCACACCGTTCAGCCGGAACACATTCTGCTGGCTGGCAGCGGGGAACATCTATCGATGCGTTATCAGACCTAGAGGAATTTTTGAACCAGTTAATCTTAAGCGTTGCAAGTCCCAGTCTACAAAATTTAACTCTTGATTTGAGCTTGATAAATTATATACTAATATTCTACGGCAGATTCTATAACTTGAATAAAACGTTGCATAGTATTTGTGCAACAAAAATGCGTAGGGCGTATACGTAACCTTTTTTTATTGTTTAGCAATTGCTCTCACATATTCAAGAGGCTTGAACAGGAATTACTTCATAGTATTTGTGCAACAAAAATGCGTAGGGCGTATACCTACGTTACCTTTTTTTATTGTTTAGCAATTGCTCTCACATATTCAAGAGGCTTGAACAGGAATTACTTACTACTGCTTTAAATTATAAATCACTTCATTAGCATACCCTTTATCATTTAGCACATCCCATTCACCATTTTGCCGCCATGCCTCAATCGAGTCGTTTGGAATCGCTCCTCCTTCCAGATTATCCCACCTCTCTATTGGCTCACTTGAGCATGCGTAATAACAGTGCTGACCAGTCGATGGATCACATTGATATGTCGCCAATTCTCGTCTATTCCCAGAAACAGCATGCGAGAACTTGGGGCGCCCACGCCTATCTACGTCTTTCTTATTAACCATGGTCACAAAATCATTCAACTGAATTTCATCCCAATTATAGTCAGTGAATTCCTTCTCTTCTGGTGTATCTTCAAATGGGCCAACCAACTGCTTTCTCTCCAACGAAAGCAGCAACAATTTCAACGCATGCAATAAAACCTTTTTTTCCTTCTCTTCTGTAGCCGGAACAGCTTCCAACTTTTGTATCCACTGACAAGCTGTGGTACGATCTATAATATTTAATATTTGGTGCTCTTTAAAATGTGCAACGAAATAATTGCTTAGAAACAACATACAGTTTTCTGGTAAAGTTAATGCTTGCCTTTTCGCTAAACACTGATAAAGGGATAACAATTTATCCAAATTCATTTATTAAAAGTTTTATCGAACGGATGATTTCATGAATAAGTTTCTGATGAAAAAAAAAAACAAACAAACTGACTGGAAATACTAGGGGATAGTTAAATTCAAAGGTGGTTTTTGTAGTTGTAGAAATTTGTTGTTGACGCTGTTAAATTGCCTCCAATTGGTTCTGTATCCTCATTTGCATTTGCTAACTTGTTTGTTTCTATCCTAGGATGATCATTTGTCTTAGTTACGGCTGATAAGGCCTCACCACTTGATAAGGTCAATAAATTGGCCTGTATTCTTATGAATATAAGAATTTTGTAAGTTTATATCTGTCTATTGCGAAGCTATGTCCCATTTATCACTGTTGTTCCTTCATTCACAACTTAACTCCATTTATTCACCTTCTGTCTCAATATTTGCAAATTATTAAATTTGTCTGCATCAACAGCGCATTCGAGTGTGTATATTGTTGCAAAAGCTTTTGGGAAAATGTGTCTTTGTGTGCTTGCGCGTTTTGTACAATTTCCTCAATTGTGAACTTAAAGAAGTGACATGACAGCGCAGCACATCGCTCAAATATTTTTCCTAAGGATCTCGCTGACATTGTTTTCGACTGATACGAAGCAGAGCTCTTCGTAGATATCATATAGACGTGGTTCTATATCTCATCTTTATAAATGCATCGTGATTCGTGAGTAAAAGCGGTAATTTAAATTTTAGGGTGATTTTGAGCTAGCTGACGCTTTCTTAACTAAAATCAAAGAACTGGTTTGTATTGAAATATTCTCTTTTTTTTTTGATTTTTATTAAAACTATCCACTCAGTAATCTGTTCTCTATATACTCGTATATGTCAACATTAGTTTTGTTTTTGTTTTTACTTTGTTTTGCATTTTAAAATATTTGCCCTAGCAAATGGTATCCTATAGAAAATCTGAAAATGGTTCACATTTCATTTCAATCAGTTATTATGCATTAAATCAAAAACAAAATTGAATTAAATTCTTTTGATACAATTGTTTACTTAATAATATGCGCACCGGTCTTTCAAAAAACGTTACCAGCAGCGGCGATTCATGCAGCAGCAACAACAGTAGATAGCAGTGGAAGTGTCCTTATTTTATGTTTTTGTTGTTGTAAAAAAAATTCCGGTTTCCTCTCTTAACAAAATCTTTGGGACTAGATGTCGTTGTTTTTCTAGTTGGTGTTGGTGGTGATATATAATTTTTATTTTTAACTTAAAGATCTAATTTTTCTCATTTATTTAACAATTTGTACACATCAGCGTGTAGAAGGGAGGGGGAAAAGTGTCAGGGTGAGGGGTGTACATGTAATGCTTGTGGTATCGTATAGGGGATACATTAGATTAGAGTGTCAATTGAGGTTATGAACTGCCAATCATTCGATTAATGTACAATTATAAGTGTGAAACGTTTTGCTGATTCCTTTTTTTACTTTGCTTGGAATTCACTGATCTTTGTTACTGTTTAAAAGCTGTATACTTTGCTGATTGCTTGATTGGTTTTATATTTTTGTTGTGATTTTATTATTATTTGATTGAATTAAAGTTTTAACATAAATAGAACTACGCTAGTAAACTCATTAAACTATTTGCATAAGCCATTGGCTTAACATCCGGATGTGGCTGTAAAGAGAATAGAGAGTTCGTATAAGTATCATTAAGTTTGCAATTCAAGTAATTATTTTATCGCCATTTGGGACACCCGAGAAATTGAGAGTGAAATCTTTAAACCAAGATTGTGAGATGAATGCAACGGGGCAAGTTAATTCAATTGAGTTATTTCAAACATTTTAAATATAGCGGCGCGAGAACGTATCTTAGGAGATACGAACATTGGCTTCTCGGAGGAAAACAAAATAAGGAATCAAGTGTGCTATCTTGATACCTTTACAGTGTTGTCAAAGCCGATCGATCAAAATACATCAGTCTATAAATTGCCGACCTGTTGGCTACGGATAGTAGAAACAACATCAAATTGCAATAATATTCCCAAATAAAGCAGCACAAGTTCTCAAAATCATTTCAAGACTTACCACAGACTCAAACGACTGGAAATTTGGTGTCAGATCGTTGCCCTTGATTGTGATAAAGGCCCCCATATTTCCCATTGTATCGCTGAAATTATAAAAAAAAAGCATTAAGAAAATATTTTAGCAGTACAATTGCATCTGTCTTACCAATAATTTGGAGCCGAAAACACGGTAATACACTTTCCGTCGTGGGTCTCCTCATAACCCATGTCTTTAACCTCATGACTCCTTACAACATAGTCCAAATTATTTCTCGTACAGAAATCCTCTGTAATGTCGGGACCAAATTGAATTCCTACACCTCTTTTCGATGGTCCACGACCTGCCCATGGTTGCGGATCAGACCATAAAAGTTCGCACATTATACCCTCCTCTGGTGGCTGGCAATTGCGTTCGATTTTACGAATATCATCCAGCGTCACACTATTGCTAGAGAAGAGTCCACCATGCATAACGAGAATTTTATTATTTATACAATGACACAATGGCAGCCAGTTGAAAACTTGGGTGAAAATGTCTGCCATTGTACTGGTATACTTGGCAGTAACTTCACCAGTAAATCCATACATTTGATTCATATTAATGCTTTCGTGGTTGCCTGTAAGGAAATTAGAGAAAATTACACATTTTAGAATGAGGGCTTTTTTTATTAGACCGGTTAGATATTAAGTCTACAATCGATAGATAAATTGGTTAACAAAATAATAGAGACTTTGCTTGCACCGAACAACTGGGTCTGGCCGGAAGACTTCTGTTACACTCATCGGAGTGTTGAACGGTGCAAGTGTAGTTTTTATATAAACAAGCATTCCTTTGTGAAGGCCACGCCACAATATGTTTACAGTGGAAAAAAATGGAAACGAAGTAACGATGCAAACTTTCAAATGCTCAGCCAAAATAGTAGATGCTAACAAATTGCCGCCTTTTCAATACAAAGTGTCCCAAAGCATTTGACTAATCAATATCCACGCACTTTGATCAATTCGATGATAAGATAAGAGCGTACTATGTTTTTTTTATCATTTACCATGACTCAAGTCAATATTTGTGAACATCACAAATCAACATAGGCATTAGCAATTTGTTTATGCAGACTCTAAATAGCAACAAAACTCATCTGTGCAATCGCAGTGGAACTTACCTCTTGACAAGAAGAAATGATCAGGATACAGTAATTTAAATCCAAACAATGTGAAAATACATTCCACAGAGAATGAGCCTCTATCCACGAAATCCCCATTGAACAAATAGGGATTGGTCGGCGACGGCAAACCATTGATACTGAAGATATTCATTAAATCATAAAACTGACCATGAATATCGCCACAAATTGTGAACTTTGATTCGTCCGGCACATGAATATCCACCAACGATGGTTGACTGCGCAGATAGACATCAATGTCACAGAGGATCTAAATTTTAAGGGAATTTCAAGTGTAAATCATTTACATTTACAATGATAAAACCGGACTAACCTTGTACGCAAACTTTCTATGAAGTTTCTTTTGTTTCTTGTAGTGGTCCATAAGTTCCTCCATGAATTTAAGCGTTACTTTACCATCCTCCAACGCTGGACCTTGATAGTTGTCCTCAATTGCTGTTTCATTAACAAACACCAATATAGAATATTGCAAAACAAAACAAATTGCACTTCTTACTTATGTTCTCCAAGTCACGGAACATCTCAGCGAGTGTCTTTTCTGGCTTGTCGACCGCAATAGCTCGTTCGAATGCCCTCATTTTGACAATTTTGCTACACTCCGTGAACTTCATTTTAGCTTCCTTATCATTTGGTCGACATTTGGATACCTAAGCGAGAGAACAGAACAATTAAGAGTGTTTAAAAGCGCCCACTCGACTCCGGTACTTACATATTCAAAATCTAATAAAGCTTGCTTAAATTTTCCTAATGACATCTGGGCGGCTGCTCGTCTGTAATAGCCCTTCAAGTACGCGGGGTCTGATTTGACCGCTGCAATGCCATCCTGCAGGGCAAACCCAAAACTCTCCTGCCGCAAATGCGCTAAGCTGCGATTTGCATAGTATATAGCGTTGTTGGGATTAGCTTCTATGGCTTTGGTGTACATTTCAATTGCTTTTGTGAATTCCTTAGCTGAAATTAAAAAGAAAAAGATGACTTGTTACATGACTTGCAAATAGAAACAATGAATTTCGCAATACATGGAATAGAGCAAAGCTAATCTTTGCATATATTTAGGAAAAGTCCACGAAAGTACCCATATCCACTTAACGAAGGAAGTTACAACATTTCTCATCTGCTATAAACGATATCGTTTTATAAGCGGTGTGTGTACATTTAATCTAGTGGATAACGCTGTGGCAAAATCAGAAAACAGGTTAGTAGGAATAGAGCTTGCAAGAAGATTATGTTATTTGGAAAAACACTTTTCTATTCAACTTTAAACCTATTAGGTCGGTTTATCTTTGTAGGCCTACATTATTTATTTACACTTCTTAGTTTTTTTTTTCCAAGTAGGTAGGTAGTCAAAATGAACAAAGTTAATTCAAAAATCTGGGACAAAGCATTTCAACAGTTTATTGCGCAAAGAAAAGTGCATGAGCGCAGCGTTTTTCCTGCTATCCGTGTTTCGAATTCAATCCGAGAATTCCAGATATTTGATGAGTTTAGTGTTTAGGATGGCTACTCCCCATTTAGGTAGAAACAATAGGCACGGTTCAAAAAGTCAATTCCAGGTAAATTTTGTGAGAAAATGAGCGAGTTCTACCTGTTTAGAATAGCTCATCTAGAACAAAGAAAACTGTAAGATGACCTTGACAGCGCTGATAACAAAAAGGCGTCTATGCCTAGTGATGCTAATAGATCCACACATAAATAATGTGAGCCGAACGGTCCTTAGTTTGGTATGTTTTTGTCATAGCAATGCAATGTGACAACAATCCGATTTAATTACATCACAGATGCAATTCCGTCGTCAATTTAATCCCGAGTGCATTTCCAGACTTATTCTATTCAAACGAGCCACCAATTTGATTTTCGTTCGACTTAGCTTAATATATAAGTAAAACATCTGCCGAAGCCACCCACATGCAAGGCAGAAGCAGGGATATCCTGAAACAAAACAACTCCACTACCCCACACTGACAAGTCTGCGGTTGACAGAAAAGTGCGTGGGAAAAACATCAATGGTTCGATAAATATTCGCAGGCTCATTGATACTCGCAAGAAATTTATTCTTGAGAAAAACAAGCATCTATTTGAAAATCATGTGAAACTCGGAAACGTTAAGAAAAAAAAACCAAATGCAACATAGCGAGATGATAGAGGTTATGTTGGCAAAGCATTATATGAGTGGTTTTTCTTTAACAAATTCTACATTAATTTGACACAGTATTTCACTTACATTTTAATAAATCATTTCCCTGGTTTTTGTAATTTTCCGCGGCAGCGATTTGGTCTTCGGTACTAAGTTTTTTCTCATCATTATTATTTTCCAGTGGCTGTTGTATGGTGGACGACATTTTTTTGCACAGCAAATGATATCTTCTTCACACTCGGTTATCGGTTATGTACCACGACAGGCGATATTGTGATTTGACAAATGAAAAACTCTGCGACTTATGTTGTGTATTTAAAATAGAAAATAAAACAAAACTGTGTCCACAGTAAGGAAATCTCTATGCAACAAAACCGAACGACAAACGAAACGAACTTTAAAATGGTTCGCGAAAGAGTTTGCGGCGGCGGCGGAAAGGTAGGTACAAGCAGAGTATATCCATCAATGAGTAGGGACACTCTCTCTACATATGTATTTGTTACCACCACATAGCAAAATGCAGAAAAAATCGTAGAATAAGTGGAAGCAGGTCGAAAGAATACTTTTTTCCTGTATACAACGACTGCTTGAGAAAAAAAGGGTACACAACACATTTTGTCTGTACCACTACATGCGGCTTGCTGCGTACGACAAACGATTGTGGTTTATACTCTGGTTTTTTCATAAAGCATTTTTAAAGGCGACCTGGAGTGAATGTCAGTATATTAGTATTCTCCCTCCACCATGCAGGTTGATCAGGGTAACCAGCTTTGCTTTCGTAGAATTGTTATAAAAAACAATTTTTTTAGTTTTTACCATTGGTTATTGATTAAATGGTCGTTGTTATGGACATGAAAAAGAAATGTTTTATTCTATATCACGAAATTCCACCCTTTTGTTTTGCTACGACTTCGTTAATTACCATATTTTACGATTTTAAGTTTTATTGCCAGCACTTTTTAGGTAGAATATTTCACAGCAGATGGTCACACTAATTACTTAGGTTGGTTGCAGAGGGGATTGTTTACATTTTTTTCGCACGTATTTTTAAAGGCGACCTGGAGTTGGATTGTTATCAGTCGTTCATTACCATCAATTGACGAAGTAAAGGGTGTCCAGTGTCAGTGCGTGTGGCAAACAATTAAAAATAGTGAAAATTGAAAGTTGAAGTGCAAGTTTGCATAGTTTAAGAACTCTAAATAAAATAATGGGAAAACATTATGTTAAATGTTTGGCGTGTGGGCGAGAGCAGAAAGAAAATGTTGGAGATAAATATTTCAAAATACCGGTTAAAAGTGAGAGGTAAGCAATATAAGTTATAGATCGGGCAAGAATGAATATAAATCTGTGTTGTATTTCTTATTTATTTTTTAGAAAAGCGAAGTGGTTGAATAGCATAAACAAACAACACTTAATACATGAAACAATTTCGGAGGATTCCAGGATCTGCGAAAGACATGTATGGAAAGTCAACGATGCGCTTAAAATGGCATTCTACTATTTCGCAGGTTATATTTTAAAAAAATACCGCCTAAACCACAAGTGTGAGTTAAAATTGAGTTCGCAACTTAACGTTTCCTCAATTTTTACAGATTTTAAAGAATATGAAGATGCGAAATTGACACGGCCCAATCAAGAATTTTTAGACTCGTTAGAGAATCTTGAACAAAAATTTATTTCTTGTTTTCCAAATATGTATTACCTAAATAATTTTGAGGGGAATATTTTTAACTTTTTGAAAAATGAATTTCATTACAATTGCTGTAAAAATCAAAATAAGGAATTTCTTATCAAATTTTACGTCCGAGTACGGGTTTACTTTATTCTAAAACAGTTCAATAAAAATAACAAAAAATGTAGGTACCAACAAACAAAAATATTTAAGTGTAGCACACATGTGAATATATATTAGATATAATATGTGCAATAAGAAATATTACAAATTGATTTTGCTTTTTTTTTTACGTCACACCCTGTACCACATTTTGAAACAGTTCGACTACTCTTCCATCCCTCTTTTACTAGAGCACTTTTAGTGCCGTCTATTTCTCGTGTACGTGTACTGCAAATTGTAAACTGATAAGAAACACGTGGAGAGTGTCCCTACTCATTGATGGATATACTCTGGGTACAAGGTACTCTGACACGGTGCGATTGTGGGCAAAAAATACACTTGCAGTCGGTGGTGATTACGCACGTGTGTGAAGTAAACATGTGACAGCCAACTTTGGTAGTGTTGGGCTAGTAGGAGCTAAGGTTCGAAAGTCATCCTTAGCCGATGGACTAGTTCAGACGACGAATTGCTTTGATTGCTGCTTGAGGGTGTGTATGCACTTCATATTTGCAAACGTCCTAATAAAGGACAATAAGAATAAAAATGACTGTCTTTATTGTTGGTATTTGTGTGTTTGGAGCAAAGTAGGGTAGGCGTCATATGTTTTTTATTCTCTGGATAACTTTTGTAATTATAATTCTCGGTGTAACTCTACAAAAAAATGCTAACGATTCCATAAAATATTAATAGCACACTAGTCACCAAGTAATGTATATAACCTCAGTCAAGTCTTTCAAATTAAAAAGCAATTAATTGTTTTCATTATTTTCGATATTTAATATTGCATATTTCCGTCTTCTCGAAAGAGGTACATTGGGCAGCTTTAATAGAACACCCCTATCTCAGAAATAGAAAGCAAAGCAAAATTAATTGCTATAATTTGGTATATATGGTAAATGTTTCTTCCCGCGTCCCGACTTTCAGTTTGATTCACCACTTTCTCAGTTCCTCCACGCTATAGTCAATGGCGTTGAACACAATTTACTAGTAAGATCACCAGAAAAGTGCCAGTATGATCTGCATCAACTCACCGGTTACCAAAATCATTTTTTTCAGAATCTCAAAAGTGATATCTTGCAAATCGGTAATGTTGCTGATGAATTCTCAAACTCAATATTTTAACCTATCTAATGTGTGCAACTGTATATATTCATTACATACCCAACTCTATCTGTCCCTGAATGTTTCGAATTCGAAAACAAACGTCACTTAATCGGAGTGAAAGGCAAGAGGAAAACAAAAATTCGTGTTTTTCTTGTAAAAATAAACCACTTGGCAAAATTCTCTTGAACAAAATGCATCACAAAGTACATTTTACCAATTATTGAAATTTTATTAAAGTTACAATATTAACAAAGTGCAGTACAAAGAGTAAACGAATCAATTACATAGTTTCATACATTTTCGTAAATTTATAAATTACCATTCAAACAAGAATTTGTTGTTCTGTAAACGATGTCCATGAACAACTTAACAGTAGACGGCGAGTTCCGCTATATTATCCAATGGTTCAATGAATGGAGTGAACTGCAACGTGACGACTTCATTCCAATCCTTCTTGATTACCTGACCCGTGAGACTTCCGGGGTGTATGTAAATGGAGTGGTTAGCGGCTTAGCAAATGCCGATGTTATGGATAAACCGATGAGTCTGTTCCAATGCAGAGTAAGTAGCTTACACATAAGAAAGATAATCAATTCTCTAGTGTGTGCATGAATAAAATTTAAAAAAAAAAAATCTTAAGCCTCCGGAGTTTGTATATATGTAAATATACATATGCATTTAGATATTATGCTTGGAGAGGAACTGTTGTGTTCTTACGAGGAATTATATGGTCGGGGCTGAAATACCAGTTTTGATAACTGTGGAGTATCAGTTATTAAATAGGCTACAAGTTACCATTACTTAGCTACAAACCTATTTAATGAAAGTACTTTCGCTTTTGTTGACATTCCAGGCATCTTTGTTATTTTGTTCATTAGTTGGATTATAATGTCTAAAATATCTATTTCAATTTCAGATCAAACTATTCAAAGAGTGGGCTCCCAAATGGCCGGAAGAAATGAAAAACAAACTCAAAGAGAAAATCATGGAAATGGACTCGAAAGTCGCCGAAAAGATCATCGAAGAGCTGAAGTCGATGGCCTGCGGTGGAGTCCCAACAAATGGAACTTCAGGGCCCGAAGAAACTGCTGAAGTAATCAATGAAAATGGAAATGGTAATGGCAACAACGACAACAGCGATGAAGAGTCACCTGCTGAACCAGAAGTTGCTGAATTTGTTTCTCTGCCAATTGTTTCAAATGAAGAAGTTCCTCCAGTTGCATAAATCGAAACTAACTTATTGTATTCCATTTTTAAGATTTTATCTCCCTTCTTTAAATTCGTTTTTATATAATGCCAGTGCCAAAACCAAGACAATATCATACATTCCCAGAGGCACACGAGCAAAAGAAACATTCCCTTGAATATTATACCATGAACTGCACACAAATGTTTTAAATGACATATTTCGAATGTAAACATAAATACATAAAGTATATTTTTTATATTTGCAACGCACAGGGAACGGGCACAATTAGTTCTTTATATTATATTCTCACAAACAAACCAATCTCATTGATGCAATACTTCGTACAGATATTATACATTGAATCGAAATTATTACAAAACAAAAAGACAAGACTTTAGTAGTTAGTTCAAAGAACAAAGTTTATAGATTTTATTTATACAATACATACCGGCTTGCATGAGTGCTTGCAGTAACCTTTTCTTATATAATGGAAATAACAAATTAAAGTTTCATTACTTAATAATATATTAAAGATCTTATTTTACAATTAAAATAGTTAAATGCTCTTTTTATTTAAACAATTAAGTCCACGACAAGAGTCGGTTATCGGTTAGGGCCATTGGAATTGGGGTCAGTGCGCAAAACAAATGCACGGTTACCATTCGTTCTAGATTTGTATGATTTTTTATATGGATATTTACGCATTTATTTTCTAATATTTTGCGACTGAATCTGTTTCAAACAGATGATTCCACTCATTTGCATAAGAACTGCAGTGAAAGCAGTTCTCCCAGAGAGCATTTTGAATTTCAGCTTTAGTTAGACATCCAGGATCAATTTCAAATGGAGTAGTCTTTGAAAACTCTACGTTTGCAGTGAATCCTTGAATTTTGTATGGAATATTCTTGTTGCTTATGTAAGTATTTGTACATGACTTCAGGACATGTTCATGCAGCAATCTGAATAGTTAAAACAACATTATTGGAAAAGAAATGTGCCAAAGAAACATACAAACATACTCCAGCTGTCGGGATTTATTTTTCTCAGACTCTAGTTGTTCAGTGCTATTAAGGGCTGCCATTTTCTCCTGCAACAATTTGATTTCTCCTCTGATCTGTTCCTAACAAACATGCAGATTACAGTTTCATTACCGTGTTATATATAAAAATAATACTTACTAGCTCTTCTTCACGATTTTTGTCCAACTGCTGGAGTTCCTCGACATCTTGTGCTTTTCTTTGTAGCACAAGATTAACCGAATTTAGTTGTCTTGTACTTGCGCTAATTAAATCCTTAACTGCTACTGGAAATGGAAATCAATTGAAGTTATCATTTTATAAAGAAAAGATTCTAGTTACAGTAATCAGTCCATAGCTTTGAGTACCCCTTAGCAGACTGTATTTCTTTCTTTGTAATAGAAACTGTTTTAACGAAAATCTTTTTGAATTCTTTGGAACAATTTGATTTGTTTGACATTTTTGCCTGTTAATTAGTTTTTCACATTCAATATATAGAGAAAATAAAAATAACCGCGAATATTTGAAGAAACGTCAAAAACAAATGGTATAAAAGGAAAAAAAACCAATCACGCAATTGAACTTGGCTATCTGCTCAATGAAAGCATTCAGTGTTTTTTGATAAAGAGTTTAAATAGGTACCTATGCTATAGGTAGTATCATTAATAATTTTTTTTTTTAATGCGCAAGCGCTTTCAAATATTAAAATTACACAAGAAAAATATTTAGTGCTGATACTGAGATGTTTATTTAGAATAATATGTTTATTTATATATTACGTTTCCTAATTCACATAAACAAGCCCTTTCAAATATTAAAATTACACAAGAAAAACACTTAGTGCTGACACTGAAATGTTTATTTAGAATAATATGTTAAGCTATATATAACGTTTCCAAATTCATATAAACTTCCCTCGTCGACAAGCACTTTTACATCGGATAAGGATCCATACTGTCTTCGAACATGCTCCAGTTTATCCCCGTGCCACTTCTTGAACATACCTTCCCGAATGGTATACACATTTAGGTCTCAAATTTTGACATACGTGTATTCGATTCGGCAAGCTGGTCAGCCAGAAGTGTGGGTTTTGCGAATTTTTATTCGGCTTTTTAACTTTAAAATTAAAAGCAACTGTTTTAATTTGACTTAACAAGCTCTCTACCCGAGTTTGCACGGTAGCTTAGTGACAAAAGCAACTAATATCAAACTGTGTCAACTACTTTTATATCCTTTCAGCCATTCTATCACTCCTTGTCTGCAATCCCTCATCCTCCAAGCGGAAAAAATGGGTGGCGATATAAAACTCTTGGATACAACCCAATTGATCAATGGCCTTGCTGTGTTACTCTCGTTTTATGTTGGCTACAAGTACGCCATCAAGAAACATATTACAGAAGTTGGTGATGAGAAACAAACCTCAAAAGATGAAGCAAGTACATCCGAGGGACTGGTAAGGAAGAATTCCATATTTTCCTAGTGATTCAGTTCAATACATACTTCCAATTTTTTATTTTTGTAGTCATTTTCAGATTACTCTAACAACTACAAAATGGTTCTGGTGGTCCGAAATGATCTGAAAATGGGCAAAGGTAAGGTGGCTGCACAATGTGGCCACGGAGCTGTGGGTGCATACCAAAAGGCTATACGTACAAAACCAAACCTTGTTCGTCTTTGGGAACAGACTGGTTGCGCAAAGATTGCACTGAAGGTATTAATCATTACGTTTCTTAATTCAGTACGTTTTTAATCAAACGAATTAATGTAGGTCGAAAGCGAAAAGGAAATGATGGCTATACGTAGAGCCGCCGAGGCTAATGGTTTAGTTAATTGTATCATTCGCGATGCTGGGAGGACGCAAATCGAACCAAACTCAAAAACTGTGTTGGCGATTGGGCCAGCTGCAGTCGGTGATATTGATAAAGTTACCGGCCACTTGAAGCTATTGTAAGGCGAAGCCATTATACCAAAACACTTAGGCGGAAACAGTCAGCCACATAATTTAAGTCATAACGATTTCAAATCAAATCTGTAGTAATAAGTTTTTCATTATATATGTATTTTAATTTTTTGTAAAACTGAGAAGTGAATAAACTTCAAAAACCCGAAAAATAAATGCACTGTGTCCGTAAGATGCATTACCAAATGACTTAACATTTACATCATTAATCTTTTTTTAAAAATAGTTTGCTTGGTAATACACCTACCTAATAGGCAATGAAATCAAATGCAGATTCGTTTCATTTCATTTATTTATTTATTCTGATATTTATTGTTGTATTTCAAAATAAAACAAATAAAATTTGAATTATTTGTGGTCCACTATTATGTAAGGGAATTTGTTTTTAATTTATTTCACGCATACTCTTTTGAAAGCAACAAAACTCGTCAAAAAACCTAAAAATAATACATACATATTTACACTGGTATTCACAGCTCACAGGGCAGTTCGGTAATCTCTATTCCATAGTTCATTGGGATCCGCTTTCGTGTTACATACGCAATTATTTTCTAAAGTGCGATGTGGGCGAAAAACGGTTTAATTCCTGATCGAAGTCACTGGAAAATGTGCGTTATGCGTACTGTGTAATGGAGCAGAAGCTGCTGGGAAAAAAGAATCTGTTCGCTGCCTAATCTGCCATTGCTTCAAAACGATCTAAGCGGCTCAAATAGGAAAAGGGGATTTCGGTGCTGTTCGAACATTGGTTTAATTTTGTCTCCAAAAGCTATTTATTTGATGGACCCTACTGGTTGTCTAACTGAAGTGGCAAAGCAACAAGAGCTTGTTCCATTTGAATACAGACCTTAGGTATGAGTTCTCTTTCTTCTTTGAACTATTTCGATACAACCTTGACACAAAATTTAACTTATGTTTCAATAATCTAATTTGCGGTTCACTATTTATTTGCTTTAAAATGTTGTGAGAAATATAAATCTAATTTAGCCGAAAGCCCTGGTAGCTAGTGCTATTACATATAAGCAGTTTAATTTATTATTCTGTCAATAAAGCTTTAATAATAATAATAATAAATCTGTAAGCTTACAGATATAATGTATTTACGTTATTTATCCCCTCTGTGATAAGTCGCATCGTCAGCAGGGAGTACCTAGACTCATTAGTTTCAGCATGTTACAGTAAATTAACACAACTCTTTAAATGGTTTTGAACGTATTTTTATTCATACTTTAACGGTATTATATATTTATAAATAAATTGTATCGTATAATATTTGTTTGTATGTATATAAATATTTTTGTTTTTTTTATAATAAGTAAATGTGCGGTAATACTTTTTACTTTTTAACTTCTCTTTATTTGTAATAATAAAATATCAAATCATTTTCTTTGTTAATTTATTTATTTATTAAACTATATTTAGATTAACAAAGCACTCATAGAAAATAGTTAATCCTATATCATAATTACGTAAAAAAATCGATACCAGATACATGTTCACATACATTAATTTGTTTCAAGCGAGAAGATAGACATTTTGTAAAGCCCATTCAAATAAAATCGAAAAAAAAAAGTATTTCATTAAATTTATTGAGTAACTCCAATTGGACATATTTCTGTTTGTAAATCAAACAATACATTATTTAATAAAAAGTAATATTCGCCTGTATGTGAATGAATCGTCGCATACATAAAGATACAAATCAATAAGGTTAAGTTATTACTTAGATATAATATATTTTACATGGTACAAAGTAACAAGGTAGGTATTATAAATTTAGAATAGCGTCACTTTTTTGCGAGTTCTAGAATCAAACTCTTTTCTGAGCTCACTAACCTCTTGATTAACATTTTGACACCAATCACCCTTAATACTTTACATGTGAATTTTATAGTTGAAAGAAAAGGCTTATATTTTGTTATAGGTTTTAATACTTTACTTAGTTCAATTAATTTAGCTAAAACAATTTCAACAATAATTCGCTTCATATTTCATTACTTCCTCTGGTAATTTGTTACATGCCATAGACTTTATCTGTTACATACAGTTAACTTGTAAGTTATTTAGATTAAGCTAGCTAGTATGTTTTGCTTTAGATACAAATGTATTCTTGAAGAAAAGAGCTATATTTGATTTATTTTATGTAGATACGATTTGATTCGAGATTTTTAGAAATTAGTAAAATGGTTTTAATTGTTTTTTTTTTTTTTTTTTGCTGTTTCTATTTACATTTTAGTAATAAAATTAGTATTGGTTGCATGGGTATAACTCCTTGGAAAATAAAACTTCTTGCAAATTTCTTGTATATTGTTTTGTAAATTGGATCTTACGAAACTTGTGGAAAACGATTATTGCTTTACAATATCAAGTAAATTAAATCTGTACAGTCTTTATAATCATCGATTATATATTATTGAGTATATTGTTTATAGTGTTAAATTCTTTTATTTTTATTTTTTGGAAAGTAGGATTGATATTTATTGGATCGAAATTTATTGCAATGGTTTATTTTTGTATATGAAGCATGTGAGTTTCGTATTGGTTAGCAGCTTAAATTACTTAAGTCAAATGAAATCACAGCGAAGCAAAGAATATAGAAATTTTTAATGCATAAAATCGTGATGAGACACCAAACACTGTATAATTGATCTCTGCTCACAGAAACATTGCATATTTTATTCGTTCTCTATGGGAAGATTTTTCATGAAGATACACAAAACTCTCATTTTAGTCTATTTTTTCCTCGCAGTACACATTTTGAAGTAGTTACAATTTCCTACTACTAGATCATATTGCCAAGACCGGATGGTCGATTCGGATTTAACGATCTACACAGCCATACGTCTAAAACATTGGAGCCGGTAAACTCCTTTTGTTGAACATCAAATTTAGCAAAGCAAAGTTGAATCCTTAAAACGAAATGACAACTACAAGATGTATGTATTTATCCCAAGAAAAAGTGACTTAAAAGCAGCGTTCTTGTTTGAAGATTTCTGGTGTTGTGTAGATGGAATGTGTAGTAAACTGCTGTCAGCGTTATTTACGTTCATCTAAAGTGAATGAAACGGTTTCATTACACATTCTTTTGCTTTACTTACTTTTCTTATTACTCCTAGGGAAAGGTAAGAAATACCTATTGACAGCCAAGTTTCATCTAGACTATCGGCTCAGTCAACATAACCTCAAAAGTACTGCTAGATTGCCGATTACTGGCCTCGTTTGATCAGTTCAGGGCTGTCGCTCACGGAAACGATTCTGATGAGCTAAGACTCAGCCCCTACCCTTTACTCCGGAAGTGAGAGAACCCACTATCAAAATGTTAGTCCGTTGTCCAAATATTGTTCACACATCAAAAAAGCATAAGAAAAATATAAAAAACAAATCAAAATACTTAAAAAATATACATATATTTAAAAATTAAAAAAATACAATGTTTACACACTAAAAATAAAACTTAATTTAAACGTAAAACATGAAATAAAAAAAAAAAAAAAATAAATACAAATTTATTCGAAAAGAGAATCTCACTTATGGGCTTTGAGTTGTATAACGGTTGGTTATACATATTATTTGTTTGTTTAATAATTTAGTTCTATATGAATTATATTACTTTTTTTTTAATTTTGCTCTCTTTTAATTTAGTTAATTTCCTTTCTCTATTTGCACAATCAGTCAAATTACACATTTGGAAAATAAGAAAAACCTAAAACAAAGACTATAAAATAACTACTCTTTCTGTACAATTTCGTAGAAGCTATATAAATCAACTAGTCGCAAATAGCGGGTAGTAGTTAATATTTGCAAGTGGAAATGCGCTACTTTGTCCTTCTCATTTAATATTTCTTTTGTCATCCCCACTTACTGAAAATGTTATATTAGCTAGGCTGTGGGGCTACAAGAGCCGCGTTTGGAGTTTTGATCATCGATGGTGGTCGGGAAGTACTCTTTCGGTGTTCGGCCACAACGAATGGGGTAGTGGCGGTTTTCAATGGAGCAGCATGTTCTGGTACTGGCGGTGGTGGGAGTTCGCCTTTGTTTGCAGATTCAGCCTTCGATTGAATGACTTGCGAGTATTCTCGTATGAGGTTGGCGATTTGGAAGGCCTAGAGGGAGGGGAATAATTTATAAAGGTTCCTTTTTATCCATAAGCAAAGTCGCATACCTGTGAAGTGGTAAGGATAACCTTTGATTGTTTTTTATCGGTTCCGGTAATGATCATCAAACAGTTCATATTCGGCGAGTAAGACAATATTGAAGGGTATTCATATGTACATAGTGTATTTCTGGAGCGGTGCTCTAGCAAATGAATGCCATTTTGGTCCACAGCCAGCCACAGCACTCTGGGCCAATTTGATGTAAAGGATTGCTAAGAAAAAACGTTCAAAAAACTGCCCAAACGTAAATTTTTCGGAAAAAAAACTTACCATAACATCAAATATAGTCGCCTTGTGAAGCGGCCAACTCTGTATGAGATTGAGGAAGGACTTCTTTGCTTCAGCTGGAAGCATGCCACGCAAACTTTGATGATGCATTGCAACAGCTTCGTGCGGAATATTTGGGACAAATCTCGGCGGCAGACAGTGATTAGCAATGATGCGATAATCACTCAAAATCTCACCGCAATCGCCCAACTCTAGCTGACCTTGTAGAGCGGTCAACATTATCGCTTCCATTTCGGTAATAGGGAATCGTTCGCTGCGCAAGCCATGCAGGACTTGGTGGTATAGCAATTCCTTTTCGACAGGATCATCCAAATTCATATAGTGATCGAAGAAAAGATGTTTCTTGAACAAGAAAATGTGATGCTGACGACGACATTGCGGCGTCGATGGACTGGACTGCTGAAAGAAGCATAAAGTTACGGACTACGGTAAGCAGATGACTTCGATTTACAAACCTGATTTTGTTGAGCTGCTTGTGCGGCAGCATTTCTGTATTTTTCCCACTTGGACATGACATCGGAGACTTTCTCCTCTAGTAGCAGACTCCTCTCTGAGCTACCTAGCACCTCATATATGGCATATCCCTGAGCATTCTCTTGAAGACCGATTTTCTTTTTAACAAGCTCCATGACTTCGTTGGATGTTGAGCTAGGATGGAATTCCACAGAATGATACTGACCGTCCATAAAATGAAATCGGGCATAGATAGGACGACGATTGATTGTACAAACGATTTCCTCACGACTTGGTGGCCATTGGCGACGTCTAGTTCCTTGTGTTTTGAAGAAGCACTAAAAGAGCGTTTTATTTGTCACTGTTCCAGAGCACTTTTTTTCGCACTTACCCTCTCAGCGAAGCGAGCATATTTCCCCTCTTCCGTAATAGAGTCACTTGCACACCGTTTTAAATGACCAATAAGATATTTTCGCAACACCTTCATCGGCGGCAGTATAACACTACATGCCAGCGACAGCAAAGCCCAGTGTCTCAGATTAACTCTAGAATTGGGATCTGGATGATCAGTTGTCTGTTTGATGAGCTGAAGATATAGCTCATTCAGCAAAGACTCCTTTCGCATGCACCGGTCCATTATCGATTGAATGAGGGTGATGTGTTCATCCTCTGCTCGCTGTACTGAGTCACCTATAAGAGAGAAAATAAAATGTAGTTCCAAACCTTAAATGAATATAGTTTGGCATACCACTTGTTCCCAGACCGGCATAAGTGAGGATGGCCTGAAAAATCTGCAACATTGCATTTTCCTCCGCATCGGCCAACTTACTCAGGCTCTGCGGCAATGGTTGTCTGCTGAACGCCCAAAATGCATGTGGAAAACCTTTATAAGTCTCTCCATGGTCTTGCAAAGCGTTGCCATGCTCTGCTCGTAATTTCTCCAATCGATGTTTGGAAAGCCGTCTTAATGTGTTCCTTAAGAAGCCGCCACTAGTATCCTGCGGTTTTCTCATTAACTCGGCGTCAATTAACTGTCGACGGCATATCACAACGTTCTGATACAAACGCACACGATCCTCGTTTGTAATGCCTTTGGATTTCTTTGGTGGAACCTCATTCTCTGTTATCCAGTTAGACAGTGGCGGATAGTACGAAACGATCAGTGATCCAATCTCATTCTTTTGTGACGTTTCGAAAACAAAGCAACGCTGCTGCTCTGCCGTGGGGCTAGTCGGCGTGGTGGCTGTCTGATGTTGTGTGGTGCGATTAAGTGTGATCGTGATGAAGCTATCACTTGGATCCAACATAATCGATTCAATATCATAATATCTAAAGTCGTATAGTACGAACTTGTCCTCCGATTGGATAAGCATGATACCCTCACAATTCACGCCAAGTATTAAATTGTTACCGTAACTCCAGTAGCCCCGATATGTCACCTGGAACATTGTGGTGCCATAAAGGGGATATTGCATGACACAGCTTAAGTACAAGACTTTGGCAGTAAGTTCGGTGCGCGCAGCACCGTATTGTCGGTGGGCTTGTGCGAGAATCGGTACCCAGAATTGTTCTTCACGGGTTTTCGAAATACGTTCTGGCAGGTAGTTATTCACGTCAGTGTAATATTCGGGTTTGGGTTGATTTGATGGATCACCCAAAGCTACTTGAGCCTGTAGACCGGCCAGCTGCAAGGCCACTTTCTCACTAACCGGGAAATCGTCGCACTACAAAGCAAGAAATTAATTATTCCGTGCCCTCTATTTTTGTTATTAACATTCAACTTACTTTTACAACACTATAAACAGCTTGAGCATAGAGCATGTTAACCTCGACCGGATCTTGTGATAGCTCACGAGTGGTCTTAAATAGGCGCTTCTTAAAAACAAAACGATTCTCTCCTGAACCTGATGTGGCAGCATTACGTCGCATAGTGGAACTGCCTGATGATGCCTTTGTTTGTTTTATTTCCCATGCAGCTATGATATCGTATAGATAGTCGTGTGACTTTACGTGCTCCTCTCCATCGGGTCGGGATTGGTAAATCGCCCAACCGTCTGTGTTGCAGAGGTTTAGTTTATCAGCAAGCTTTGCTACAGCATCACTTGCGCTATCCGTTGGATGAACATCGATAGCTTTAGTACGACCGTCCAAGAAAAAGAAACGGCATACGATGGTTCCTAGGCGTCGCATAGCCTGAATAAACAAAGAATTTAAAATTTATTCAAGTAAAATAATATTCAAAATTACCGCAACTTCAACGCTGGATGGTGGATGCAGTCGAGCTGAAACCTTTGTACATTTACAATTGTCAAAGCACCATTGTGCATATTGGCGTAGCTTTCCATCGAGGGTTTCCAAATTCTTCTTAAGAAAGCTCACAAAATATCTTCAAATAATAAAACAAGTGTAAATTTAAACTACACATCCACAGTTAACTTCATTCACTCACCTAAAAAGCAATTTACTAGGCTGGAACGCTACTATAGTCAAACAAAGCAGTAGCCAAACACGGTCAGTCCATTCAGAGTGCGGATTATTCGTTGATTGCCGCATGCACTGGACGAAAATCTCATCTCTCAGCTCCTCCCTTTCGATTCCCTGGCCAATGATGTATTGGATCACTTGCAATTCCCGTTCGGCATTCAGCTCACCACGTATATACTTACAGAGTTCCTGGAAGAGAGACAGTTCATTAAATTCTGGTAGAGATCTCTACTAGAAATTCCCAACTCACTCGAAATATATTGCAGGCTACCACGATATTCTCCGGATCATACATGTGTATATGCGAAGATGGAATCTTTTCGCCACGATGGTAGGTGACCATCTCATACTTCGGCACCAGATCCGATGTTTTCTTTCCCTTTCTCGTCAGAGTTGCCATAATTGTGCCCTCTGGCGTGCGTTCATGAATATTGAAATAGTTCTCAGCGAATTCAAGAATATCATAGTATAGATCATCACGCAATGGATCCTTAGCCTTCTCTGAGACATCAATTTGCTGCATTTCTTGAAGTTTCTTCTCGACGCGATGTTTGCGTCGCTGCTCACGTTCAGCAAATTGATGTCCACCACCGGTCGAAGAAGTCCTTGAACTTGGTCGACTGTGTTTCGGTGATGAGGGACTAATCGGTCCACTAGGCGTTCTCTGCAATGCAGGACTTTCAGAACGTGCCATATTCGTAACGGCAGGACTTTTTGGTCGCAGTTTATGTGGCGGGGGTTGGGGCGGCACCCCGTTGCCATTTATACCATTATGCTCAGTTTGAACTGCCGGCGGAGGTGGTGGAGGAGCTTCATTTACTTCGGGTAATAGAGGCAACTCTTTGGGTATAACCGCCTCGTAAATTGGTTCGGGATCTTTTGGTTTTGCTAATTTGATTGGGGTCAGAACGGGTTGTATCGGATGGGGATGTGCTGTTCCGTTGATGGCTGTCGGCGGTGGTGGTGGTGGCATTGTTGGCTCTGGCAGAGTAGGAACTCCTTTATTAGGAGGTGTTTTCGTTGGACGTTCTAAAGCCAATCCTTCAATTTCCTGCAAAAGCACACATTCCAGCTGAAAGGGAAGATTGTTTTTAAACCTTATTGTTTGAAGCAGACTTGCTAGTATTACCTCGACATCCAAATCATGAACAAGGCTATCCATCTTATCGCTGATTTCTTCAAGAAGCGGATTTGCCGAAGTATTAGGTGTCACTTCGCTGAGGAAAGCGAACAGATTATCCAAATCAACTGAATCGTTGCTCTGTTGATGAGTTTCGCCGACTGATGGTGTTGCGTGACCATTGGTCAAAGCTTCCTTGTTATTACCATCAAATGGCGGCAGTGGAAGCAGTGATGGTTGATTTAATTTCGAGTTAATCTGTTCAGCCATTGCGGAAAGAGCAATCATTTCTTCTTGGACCATTCTGTAAAATGCATTGAAGTAGGAAATTTGAATTGAGACTATTTCCACACCAAACTACTCAATTAGAGTGATAAAGTTGGAAAGGGATGAGAATTTGTTGGAGAATAAGAGCAAAAGGATTCACACCGTGCAAAACATAAAAAATCTTAAATATTAATATAACAACTGTATGAATACACTATCTAGAAAATAGTTAAACAACAAGAGGGGATGACGTATCTATATGTTGGGATGTAGCAGTTGGTGCGTAGATACTAATGACTAAGTATTAAAGGTGACTGAACAATTAGACATTCCAGGCAAGATAAATCTAAAAACCTATTAAATAAGCTTTTTCTCGTTTTCCAAATATTCTACCGATCGAAATCGTTTGATTTTATTATTTAATTTTCTGACTGGTTCAAATTTCCGATCCGCTCAGATATTTTGGGTACATTATTTTTGAATTTTTTGAATTGAAGAACAAACAACACAATAACCACAAAGCAGAATTGCGATAAAGGTGTAAATTCAAAGGTTTATTTTACGAGACGAAATATTAATTTGGCAAATCGTCCGACTTGTCGGATTGTTTGGAAAATCAAACTAGCTAACCACAAAACTTTTGTTCGATTCGGCTGCTCTTAAACACAAAATATTACGTTTTGCAACCGAGAAACGTGAACTTATAAAACGGGCTGAAAGATAAAAGTTTACAAATCAATACAAACAAAAATATTACTACAATTCAGAATAGGAACGCTTACAATTGAAAATAAAGTGCGCAAATCTATTGTTGAAAATACTTCTCATGTGCTATACTTGCATAATTGAAGGAAATCATTTGGAAACAATATTATAAGGTGCCAATACATTCCAAACACAAAATCTATTTTTTAAATTGCAATCAGCAAAACACTCTTCTTTCGTCACTGTTTTTGTTTACAGTAACACAACTTACCCTCCACCATCCTCGTCAGCGCTTCCAATACTGTGCATGCTTCAAAATTTTATTTAAAAATTAAATAAAAAACTTGTTACTTCAAAATAAACAAAATCATTAAAACAAAACAGAAAACGACGGAAATGCTTGTCGAAAAATCCCAAAATTATTGCGTTTTTTTATAAAAAAAAACAATAAGAATATGTGTAGCACATAATTAAAACTATATTAAAAACAAAAACTAAAACCAAAAAAGGAACGAAACGCTTACGCAAAGCGCTAAAGCATAATTCCATGGAAACGATAAATATAAAAACCGTATGAGCGCAGAAAATGTTAAAGCCACATATGCACTAATTAAACTGATATTTTATGACTTTCAATATACATAGTGTATGTAGTATTAAGCCAAATAATACAAAAATGTTTCTTTTTTAAATCATAAGACTCAAAACTAAACGCACTAAAAACGGTGAGTGTTTGAATTGAGATGACTTGTAAAATGGTACTTGAATTGGATTTGCTGAAAATAACAACTGATAATAACATACCTTTCACATTCTTCGATAGCCTTTCGGTCTTCTTCAGATGTCTTCTCCATTCGAACTTGCTCTTCACGTTTCTTACGCTCCGCTTCGATTCGTTCTCGTTTACGCATTTCTTCGTCCACACGACGCATCTCACGTAGTGCTGTAGCAACCTGAGAAATAAAGTTTAGTGTTGTAAAAGCTGAAAGATGAAGCTTTGTTCTGATTGGTAAACCTGTAAAGTCTTACAAGAAGGGACGGTCTATAGATATGAGCTCAATATTCAATCCCAATCTATGCTTAGATTTGTTCATAAGAGAGTTTTGGGGATACAAAATTGGAGCATACGGGTGTATCAGTGTAAACAGAAGCAGTGGTAGACACCTTGTTCCGATACAGCTGTCAAATCAGTTCTCAAATGTAAGCTCGTAGAAAACGTGAATTGTTCTCCCTTTGCCTATTTGTAAGACCCATTTTGCAATATTCCAAACAACGAACTCACCTCTCTTGCGAACACTCCCCGCAAATGACTCTGTATAACAATGGCGGCCCGCCTCTTCTGTAAAAATTCAATACGCAACTTCCATCCCCGATATGCGTGCTGCATTCTCAAGGCTGCATTTCGCATCTTTTGATATTTCTTAAGTGCAACATAACGCTTCCACGATCGCTGTATCACCAACGCGTTAGAATTGATAATTTGCATTCGCACATCCTCGAGCGGTTCATGGGCTCGACTTCTTAGGAAAACTTTGGTTTTACCAATTTGCCACTCCACCGATGGCACATTCAATTCCTTTATCACAGCTAATACTTGATCACATGCCGTTGGCAGACGTTGTTTCTGCTTTGTCAAACATCGGTATTTCGTAACGAATTCCTCGAATGTCAGATGTATGGGGAAACCTTCACGACGTATCCGAATTATATCTAACATACCTAAATATCTAAGTTGGTCTAAGACTAGTCCATCATTATAATCATTTGGTGATTTCTCCGAGTTCGGCTTAATGCATCGCACGTACCTGAAACAACCAAACAAAAGGACGAGATTAGAAAGACTTTACAACCAGTAAAGATATCTCCAACTACCTACCATGGTTTGGTGCTCTGCAAAACATCCACAAGCGATTGCAATTGCACTCTAAATGTATCGCTTACGGTTAATTTACCCTTAGAGGTACCTCTTTGTACGGTCGCCGAGGATATTTGATTTTGTGATTGTATCGATAGGAGGTCCTATACAGAAAAACCAATGAATTTCTCTTGAAAAACTAATCACGTACGTGTACATTTTAAACACCTACCTGATAGGAAGATAAGTCCTGTACGAAGACATTTTCACTGCGGCTCATAAAATCGAATAAAACATCCTGTTGCACGTCTCGATTCTTATCGACAAATCCTTTCACGGTATACAGCACACAGCCGGCATAGTGTTTTATACCGAATTCCGTTTCCCAGTGTCGTCGATCTGCGCCCTTTACGTAATTGGGATTTACCTCAAACTCACCATGTAAATTGGTTAGGTAGGCTAGATCGGATCCCTTTGGCATGTGGCACTGCTCGGTGAGCAGCTTGAGAATACATCGCGGTGGTTTCTCAATCAGTTCCAGGCAGAGTGTATTGTCGGTGAACTCGATGTGCGAATAAACGATACCTTCCTGTTTGTACTGTGAATGAGAAGATTATAATTAATAATGTATGAACAGAGAGTTATGTTGTGCGAACGTACAATTTCCTGCTCCAATGCGAACACATAGTGGTTGAAGAATTTATGTAGTTTTTCGTTGGTATAGTTGATGCAGAGTTGTTCGAATGAGTTGACAGCAAAGTTCTCGAATCCAAAAATATCCAAAACTCCAAGGAATCGCGTCGAGTCTTGCCCAGGGTTAATGCAGATGTTAATTTGGCTAATGAGCCATGCAAACGTTCGCGAGTACAGCGCCTTGGCCATGGCGTGACGATTTTCTCTAGCCTACAATAAAACAATGGAAATGAGGTTATAGAGAGGTGTATAACAGGTCATGAAATTAATATCACATCGTCCTTATATTGAAAACAGCAATTTTCTTTACCGATTGGATAATGCTTCTTTTTTTTGGAAGTTGTGTACATTTAAAATCTACCGCCTCTAATCGGATGGGATAGAAAGCTGCCAATTCTCAAGTATAGGACCGGTTTCTACTCCTAAATCATCTGTAAATCTGCTGCAGAAAGCTGCAAACACGTGAATTAAAATACTGGAACAAGATCCAAGGTCTAAGACAGGCCAACTGTGATGGCCCTTCAGCAACAATGCCAATAGGGGTGATATTAAACACTTAGAAGGTTATACTACGGGTCACCATGGTTTTAAAATTAGTCGACTCTTTAGAGTACCTTTTCGCCATGTCTTGAAGAGGGCAGATCTCAACCAGGCAAAAACTACGAGTCCCGAAGAAAGAATTCCTCATTTGTTATCTGTTTTCTCTACCACACTCATTCTCATACTCGTAAATTCATCAATAACATTTAATTTGCTACATTTAACTGGTAAGCTGATCATATGAATTTGTATTAGACCATTGCCTATTGAATTAGTATTACATAGAAAGGTCTGCAACGTTTTAATTACTCGAGATATGCAGTGCCAATACCCAAAATTGGATCCTCTTTCTTGCATGTTTGTAAACAGTAGAAGTATAATGTTCATGATAATAACACAAAAGTCTGAGCCTTCAAATACTTAAAACATGACAAACATTGTCTGAAACAAAATGAGCGAGACTGGGGATTTTTAAAGCTCATTGTCAATTTTCCCTTATCATACTGGCATCCTATGGTATTTACCCAACGACATATAACTATTTTACCAACAAGAGAATGTATATGCAAATTTAGCTTAGTCACAAACACGATAAGAACATAGTTTTCCTCGATTATGAATAACTTTCCATTACATTGCGCCCTAGATTTGTATTGTGCTTCTTAGATACTTGAATAAGTTCTCACTGCTTAAATGCAGAAGCAAACCTTTCAACGGGATTTTACTTTTTCCCTTTGCCAAATTAAAACAACTTCCATCGCATGAGGAACATGATACTTATTTATATTGGTCTCGCAAAACTCGAATATCTATTAATTCTATATCTATAACATGAATTTCACAAAACGCAACTCTATCAAATATGTTTACATGCATCTAATCATTTTATAATCAAAGCAAACATAATTTCGGTCTAACGCTGACAAATGGTTAACTCTTTTTAAAGCTGGCCATTTGCAATCAGTTTAATTTTCTGTTAACCGTAAAACAAAGAAGATACTGATGAATCCGCCCATATATTTATGTTTTTAATCCGATTCAAATGAAACAAATGAGCCTATCCTACCGTTGCGTGGCATATGGCATTTCACTCAAACTCCAATAAATTATTGAGTTCGATATGTTTCATTTCAAATGGGGGATTTTATTTTACTTTGTGTCACGCATGAAGATAGATATAAATAGATAGCTTTGGGAGATGTTAGTGAAAACCTTCTCTTTCAATTAGCAGTTAGATTATAAATCATTGGGGACAGTGTTTTAACTTCAGGGTTTCAAAAGTTTAGTAGATGGAAAGGGAAATAAACGGCTACACACCGTTGCAATTAAGTGACCTAAAAAACACCTTATTTATAAATATTTATAAGTAAAGATATTCAACCGAATAGTGATGAACTAGTTTTATTTCCTTATCCCCCTTATTGCTTTTGTAGGCTATGTCATAGATAAAATAATGATCTTGTGTATGCTTGTTAGAGAACGTTGTTACTCAATTGCCTTCTTAGCCCGTAGTTCAACACCTGAAAATTTTTTTTTATACATTCGTGACGTTCTGTCCAAGTAGCCGATGTTGAAATATATTTTACTTTGATTTCGTTCACCACTGTTTTCATTCTTGCCGCTTTTGCTATTAAATACAAATCAATCAAGCCAGTACTGTTCCCCAATGCGAACATTTTTCAAAATATTTGCAGCATGAACATTTCATAGCTAATGCCTAGTACGGACCTGTTCCGGAACGAAATTTTTCCGGGGGTCTCCAAATAGTCAGCGAAACGTCTGTGAAAAGGCAGCGGAAAATAATATGTGGAGAGTTCCATCAGTTGCTACTCAAGTAGCAGTGTTACCAGCACTGGCGATTTATCTCCGATTTGGATACTAAAACTTTTCGTTGGTTCCATAAGATTGTCATTTGGGTATAATCCTAATTTTGGGGTATTTAACTAAATATTTGGCGAGCTTTGGGCTCCTTAGGTATACTTCAATTGCGAACGTTCTCTTTTCGTACAACTAATTGTTAATGAGCCAACTCCACTTGCATACAGTTTTTGAACAGACTCTCACATCTCAGCAGCAAAATCATCTCACAAAATATGCATGAATATGAAAACATACTGTCAAAGTATGCAGGTGTGCGCTATGTATGCCCCAGCATTTTTTAACATTGGACAATGGAAAGTAGAAAAGTCTCCCAATTATGAGTTTGTGTTGTTTTTTTATGGGATTTTTCATTCCGAAACAGCTGCGGACTACGCTTAAGTCATAAATATCAAGAAGTCTTTTAAGTAACTTTGTTTTATAAGGAGCCATGCGCCGTTCTCCAATTCCGCCCATATTCTCGAAGTGCTTTGTTAAACAATACATATCAGTGATTCAAATTTTAAAACATTAACACCTATGATTGTCAATAATAAAAATTAGTCAGATTGTTTAAATGTACAAATAAACCCGACTCACCTCTTGAAACTTCAGTGGTATCTCTGTGATGTTACCCCTCACGTTGATTTGCCTCTTTAGACAGACCTGCTGCACATCCTCTGTCTTCAGACCCAATAACTCAGCTACCGTGGCAACAATTTCCTTATCACTAACAGCCAATTCACATCGCTCGCCATCGATGTCTTGAAAATCTAAATTTCCCAACCACAGAATGGCACTGAGCACCCTAATAATACCATCAATTGTCGGCTGTGGTATCTGCAGCACCGTGAACGCCATCCGCAGCGCCTCGAATTTTTTCGCTTCCGTCGGAATGTCCATCTGTACGTTACCAGAGGCATTTAAATACCTATAGAACGACGGTTCCTTCAGATGGAATGAATTGGCCATTTCCTTATTGTTTTGGCCCTCTGCCACCAGCTGATACAGTACATGGTAATTCCGCTCGCCAGGGCTTTGAAATGTTATGCGGGATTGTTCGAGAAGGTAATCCTGAATAATGCAACCTCGTATGCACCATTTGGAGTCGAAGCAGACTTGCATAAATTTACCAAACCTGGAACTGTTGTCATTGCGGATGGTTTTTGCGTTGCCTGGAAAATGAGAGTAACAATGAAAGAGATTTTTAATTGTGAACGAAGTGACGTGTTATGTCATTTGTTTTATGGTAGTGTAAAATTGGGTCAGACTAAGTTTCGCCATTCTTTTGTCACACGTATGTGTATAGAATTATTGTTTATGATGTGCGTCATACACTTACCAAACGCTTCCAGTATGGTGTTGGCTTCGAGAATTTGTTGTTGCACCCATGTGGAGACATCGCATGTCACTGTGCACAAGTACTGTAGAATGAATTTTGTCGTTTCCGTTTTGCCAGCACCTGATTCACCGGATATAACACACGACTGGAAACGAAAATGAAGTGTAATGAATTAATGAGAGTTTTCTTATTTGAATAATGTTTTTTATTTTATTATTGTTATTATTATTATTTAACACACAGAGAACTCTGTCGGCTTTTATTCGTCATAAATTTGGAGAGTGGGGTCGTTCTGTATATGGCGTCAATTTCGTCATCAACTGTACCTACATACAAGGAATATTGTGGGAACAAAAGAATAATTAAGTTTCATTTTCACGATGAAAGTAAACATTGTTGCTTTCAGTAGGGTGCAAGGAAAAGTGGCGCCATGGCTTAGAAAACTTGACCGGGGTGGCACAAGCACGACCGCAGTTTGCGATAGTCCGAAATGATTGTGGAAACACAAATATTTTAAACAAATATCTAGTTCAGAGGTGAAACATTCGAAAAAAAAATACGATAACATGCAGTTAGACGATAAGGTGCTTTCTAAAGAAATGTGTGTAAACTTTACTAAATGGTAAACATGGAAGCACCTTACCGTCTAAACTTATCTTAGAAACATGCTTAGCCATCCACGAACTCTCTAAGAAAAACCTAGTCATCCGCCATTGGATACCAGCCCACAGAGGATTTGAGGGAAACGAATCAGCAGACTCGCTGGCCAAAATCGGAGCTACCACTCCACTTATCGGACCTGAACCCTTCTGCGGAGTCAGCAAAAACCTTTTCAGGACCTATATCAAGAATCTATCTCGCATCGAGTCGAACGAGATTTGGAAAAATACAGTTACCTAAATTCTCCCCCAGAAAATCGCTCTTCCTAATTAATCTGGACAGAAATAATCTGAGGATCCTTACAGAAATAATCAGTGGCCATGGTCACGTGAAAAAACACCTCCACCGCATTGGCGTCTCACCGGATCCTATCTGCAGGCTCTGTCTTGAGAGTGATGAATCCTCTCTTCACATACTCACAGCTTGTCCGGCTCTATGTCGCCTTAGAAAAAACATCCTAAGGGAGTGAGATTGTCGATCCAGCAACTCTTGCTGACCTACACCCAGAGAACATTCTTGTCTTCCTGAATGCCTCTGCAGTGAAAAGATGGCTCTAGGAACCTATCTGGGAAGGCACAATAGGCTATTCTTACATCAACCTATTGTTGGTGTTGATGTTTAAGGACTAGAAGTTACCATTTCCGTGAAAAGTATTAAAACAAATAAATTAAGGACCCCGAACAAAGTCAACCAGAAGAAACTATACCGAAGGAAATGTCGTGACAGGGTCCTTGGGCTGCAGTCACCTGAAAGTAATGTCGTGCTTGCATGTTAAAATTCTATGTTGAATATCTGATGCAGTACCATTAGCGTAAACACGAAAATTGCCTTGATTTCCGTTAGGTAGGTCTACCTACCTGACAACTCTCTTCCTGCATAAACCCTGCATAAACTTCCAGAGGACCAGCTCCGTCGTTTCCATTAGGTTTGGCATGTCAAATGTTATTAGTATCAACACTTCTATATTTATCAAACAAATGAGCTGATGCGTTTCATCATGTCCATTAAAGCATAATTCCGGTCACTGATTTAATTGCATGCACCCATCCACGCTTCAATATTCATAACAAGCATTCGTGCGAATCACTGCAATTACCAACAGAACAACACCTAAAAGAGAGCATCCCCCATTATAGTCCTTAAATGGTAAACTGGGGTGTTTCAGAAAAGCATTTGCATGTGGCTATAGCAAAATTTCCAGCCAACCCTTGTCTGTATTACAATACAACTCCAGTATGCGTTTGATATAACTTCAGCTCAAAGGTTTCAAGTGCAAGGAGCGTATGAAAAAAAATGATGTCTGTCTGTCACCAACATGTGCGTGTTGCCTAATATTTACCTGATTTGTGTTTGTGTCCTTAATGTTCTTGTATGCGGCCTCGGCAAGGGCAAACACATGGGGCTCCAGTGTGCCCAACTTCTGGCCATGGTACTTGAAGACGTACTCCTGTAAAGAAAAAGACAAAAGAGCTTGCATAAATATTTATATACCAACACTGACTTCAAGTTGCAATTTCAATTCGACGGAACACAATTATTTTTCTTAATCGTGCGGCATATTATGTTGCGACATTTATGTACATAAATACGCACATGGCAGAGATGAATCCCGGATAAGAATGGAGAGTGGGTAGGTAGATGTTTCTGTTTTGTTATTACAAAACAAGGAGTGTATATAATACAGCTCTTCAGAGTGCATACATGTTTTTTACTTAACCTTTCGATAACCTTACACAAGGAGAAGGACTTTATGCCCTCAAACGTGCATTCTTTCGAAATCTTTACGATATTCTTTCATAACAAACAAAAAACCGCTTGTTTATTTATTTTTCTGTTGTTCATTATGCGGATGTAAAGTAGATCTACGGGAGTTGCATATTCGTTGATGGTGTTATTATAATGATTTTTGTTTTACCTTTTAATTTTGATAGTTTTCTTTTTTCAGCCGACTGAACACAGGGAGGCTTATTTAATCTTGTACCTACTTATGAGGTCGCATTTCATTTTCATTGTTTTATTAGCAAAATGCTCATATATGACGTCTAAGTAAACTTAAAATATGATTACGGATAGATGCTTCAAAAAGTATATGAGACTATTGAGAAGATTTGTTAAAATTGTATAAAAAAAGAGCCATTTCAAACAGAGTTCGAAAATATCTCTCAACCTGAAAAGGGTTTCAAATTGCTTAAGTTGTCAAGTTTGTCAAATGAAATCACTAAAAGCCGCTTTGGTCATAGAAAAGTTTTGTTTTTTTTTTTGGTTTTTCTGGCGATCGATAATTTGAAACAAAATTTAATATGCTCTCTTTGAGGCTATGCTAAAATGGATCTATGGCAATATCAGCACAATCTGCACTGGTTGACGTTATACCTAACTACTGGACAGATTTCGAAGAAACTACTGTTGAAGTGTTTCTTAAGACTTCGAAAAATTTGTAGTCTATGCCATTAATCGCCATCCTAATTTTTGGGGACGTCCTAGAACAAAATGCATTTTTTTTTTTCTATTTTTACAGCGGTTAAAAGCTGTACCCACTTTTTGTTTTGACAATTCTTAATCACGTCAAAACAAAAATTAAAACTTAAGGGAGACGTATTTTAAGCTTTATTTATCAACTTTTTGCTTCATTCAGAGGCAAATACCAACAGACCAAAATTTAAAATGCTTAAATAAAATTTATTTCCTCAAATCGACAATATACTCGTATCAGCAACAATAATTGTTCCTGAATTTGGTTCTGCTTTGGGGGTGGCTCGCAGATATGGTTGCTAGATAACTGGACGTGTGAAATATTCACCTCTGCTCTGAGTCTCTCTTATGTTGCAAGCTTATAGATTAGCAAGTTTTGTCACCGGTTATCCGGAAAATGAAGTGATCACCGTCCATAGCAAGAATAAGGGCATGGTGTGGGAGCATATTCGATCAAGCTTACAGAAGAAGAAGAAAACGGCAAATCTACAACGAAGAAAATTAGCAGCCGTTCTGGCAAAATCACTGATTGTGACTGTGGGCCATTTGTGAGAACTGCCTTCCAATAACATTTTTGTATTCATCTCGATTATTACAATCGTGCTGACAACTTGCGGAATACGTAACGATTCATCGAAAAAACATAACATACTCACAGCTACGTGCAATGGTAAAATTGATCAACAATGATAATTCTGGCATTAGGGTCAGATTCACTCGTCAAGGAAGGCACGTGCACGTTGGGAATTTATAAAAACGTACCCATTGTCAGCATTTATGTATGTGGGCTTGCACTCACCAATCGATTGCGAGTCGATGAATCAATCTACCAAACATTGAGAAGTACGTCATTCGAAAGAAGGATGCAGAATGCATTCCCCTTCCCAGTCATTAGTTATTGTTCAATTCAACGGAAGTTCATGAAAAACGAAACAAATTTAATGATGTACTTCTTGTTGTTGTTGCTCACTGGTTGTCCTCTATAGAATGGCAATACGATGGGAATGACACAAGTTGATGTTCAGCGCACATAACGCGCTCAAGTGTCACGTAGACGTAATGCAATAAGAAGTGCAAGTGTGACAAAAAGCCGCAAATGCGTTTTTTTGTTTTCGTTTTTTTTTTTGCCACAATTTGTTGCATACAATGCGGGAGGAGGAATTTATTGCTTGAGTGGCGTGCCGGTTTATTGAGGCGACGTCGTCGCGTAATTTGATGATGGGATTTTGTACATGAGCATAGATAAACATAGTGTGTTAACGATTACCGGAAAACCATATGGAGAGTTTAATCAATTGGACAGACACACACTTACGGGGTCTCTATAATCCGATAAGGCGAATCGGGGAGTAATATTACATTGGCTGCAGACTGCAGTGCAAAAGTTAGCAATGCTTGAATTGAAACTGATTCTATAGCAGTGGAGTTTCTATTGAAGCAAATTGGAGACTCTTCCTGTAAAGATAATGTGACACTTTTGCACTGTGTAGATACGAATGTTAACGAAGGGAGCGTCCAAGAGCCGTGATTTTTTGTTTGTATTTTTCATTTTATTGAGATGTACCTATTTCAACTTTTCCCTATGATATTAAAGAAATGCATTACAAAAAATTCATTCGTTAGAAACAATCAAAATGTGTTCGTTTTAGAGGTTAGTTTTTCGACTTCCAGTGGCCGCCAATTTGACACACCGCCCTGCTGCTCGAAAAACCAATCGAAATTTCAATCAATTAACCGGCACAGTTTTCATTCATTAAATACGAATGTTACTCACTCGTACCAGCCCCTACTACATTTATTTTGTACAATGGTGCGGTGGCCAAGATTAAGCCATTGAAGACAATAGCTGTGGGGTGTCTTTTATTGTACAACACACAACTTGTAATACGATTATCGGGGTTGATTACGAGATGATGGTTTTCCCGATGCGCCTGGCCGTATTAAATTAATTAACCTCTCCAACACCCTTCTTGCGTTGTGTAAATACATGTCTGATGGGAGGCAAATCATAAAATGAACCTTATTAAACTGGAGCAAAAAATGAATTTAAAAAATCCATGCGAGACTCTCGCGTGCATTATCAAGAGATCTGCATTCTTGATGGCGGTAGACGGTACTAGAGACCGCCAGTGAGATTTGAAGATGCTGATGCATCATTTGTATACTTCAAGCTGTCGACTTGTTGAACATGTATTCTGTTGAACCAAGTGTAGAATTTGATTGCCTACATGATGTGGTGGCTCGTCAATTAAAAAAAAAAATACGTTGACAACGGATTTTATTACGAAAATACTAAAGCAAATCTCACATCAATTGTTGACATAATACAACATCATGCATGATGGACGAGTAATTTGCTCCACAAATCTAGAGGAGACCCCTGATGTTGACTTTGAATTGGTATCGCTGACATTGACCATAATTGACACTGTTATGCGATATCGGAACAATGATATTGTCTTTCAAGATCGTGCGTTGATGTGCGGTTAACGTCACGCATTGCAGTAAACATAAAAACACATAAAGTTGCATTTAAGTACATCGCATCCACTTGGGCTAAGAGCATTTTTGAGATTGTCATTTTCATCATCTAATTTTATTTTTGATGAAAATAGATGACTCACCAGGAGTTTTCCTCTTCTGTCATCATCATTTCCATGGAATTCTTCATAACAAATTACCAGATACACACAGTTGGGTATATAAGGAACAACAAGGATGACTGCCATATATAGGAGATAAGCATACGCCATACATATTTACATTTTTAGCACAGCGCATTGCCGCCGGCCGGGTTGGTTACAAGCAGAGGACCAGGACAGCAAACCCAGTTAAGTTTACGGTAGTAGGAGAAGTTTTCCTTGTTTTTTTTTCATTAATAGGAAGCACGCTTTCTTGAATAGCACGCGTAGGTATGTGTGATGTGCCTGTATGTGTGCGGGGGCATATTTTAGAATTTACATTATATGGAAATGTTAAAGTGGGAGATACGAGTGTGTACATACAGATGGGCTAGCGCAGGGATACAGGATCGTTGAAATTAGGTCAATTAGTACGGGTGTTATGAAGGGGTGTGCTTTTTTTTTTTTTTTGTTTACCCGTAGGTAAAAACATATTCCACTTAATTTCAAAGGCTTCTGGCCGAACTGTAACGTGAGAAACTAAGTGCAGAAGAAGAAGAATGTGTGGACTATGGGCTCTGTTGTCCTTTGAAAACTTCATATATTGTATAGAGAAAGATGCGGCTGCTCATACACATCCACATCCACATCAGTACAGGTACATGGTGTAAGAGTATGATTTGTATGAAATAAAAGAAGCATAATTTATGTGAAATAGGTTTTCTTTCACAAAAAGAAAAGCCCTTGTGAGTTTATAGCATAAAACTAAAAGGTTTAGAAGAATTGGAGTAAAAGCATGCATACATGTTGGAGAAGAATTGGAATAAAACTGTGTCACGTACTTGACAAAAGTCTCGCCAAATTAGTCGTAAAAGTCTGGTAGTCCTAGATGATACTTGAATAAATTAATTAATCGCATAAGATTAACATAATGCTTGGTATGAATAATAGGAACAGCCAGTTAAGGATCTATGACTAAAAGTCAAAGCGGTGATTTAGAATTGAATAAGTGAATGGAAGGCTTGTAGGTATTTTGGATGAACCACTCTATACTTTTATAATAATTGAGTAAGTACGCATAGGTAGAGGAAGGGTATATTAAAGTATTTAAGTAGCACAAAAGAAGGTGATCAAACTTAGGAATAAACACTTCATGCGTTGAATTTCGAGGATCCTTCGAGGAAGAATCGGTACCGGACACTCACGGCTAAAAGTACGTAGACGCAATGAATACTTTGAACTCATGAATACTTTTAATCAATGTTTTTGTGCTTGCGAATATATATTTTTACTGAACAGTAACGATTTGTGTGTAGCGTGTGATAGTTTACGATTAAAAACTGTGTTGCGAAGGAAATTTAGTAGATCTCTATCTAATAACTAGTTAAATAGCCGGCATAGCTAAGGATCAAAATTAACAACCTTATCTTCCCGTATAAAACTAACAAATATTTCATACTTTTAGCAGTCACTGTAGAGCGAAAAAATTAAAAGTAAAAGCCTTTATAAAGAACTCTTAAGAGCTCAAAATATGTCTCGCGGAAGATCTAGATATGTTTCAAATATCAGCTTCCTTTCTAAGGTCCATTTTCGACCTGAGGACAAACTGGTTATTGTATTAGAGGGGTCGTTGGTGCCTCTGGTAATAACCACGGTTGCCACATTGGTCATCTCAGACCAAATTTTGAAATTTTTCTTTTTTCTTGGTCACATTGTCATATTTTATTCCATTTGGTAATTTTTTTACGAAATGAAAAAATAACTTCGACTCTCATTTTTATGCAACCTAAAATGCTTCTTTTGTCGTCTGATTGTTCTGTATTTACAAATATTTCCGACTTTTATTATTTTGGTCAATTTTAGCTACATTTTGTTATTTTTATATCCAACTTTGGGCACAAACTTTAAAATAATAGAAACTGAAAACCACGATTTGCAAGCTTTGAATTTGCATGATGTTTTCTGTCGCTTAATTTGGACACTTTTCCCAAATATTTTGCTTTACAATAAAAGCAAGCGAAAAAAGCTCCTATTTGTTACTTCGAGTGGCTTAAAAAGAATTTATGATGAGATTCAGAATTTATTACATTACTTTAGATAAGAAAAAATGCGCGGTTTACTCTATTACTGAGTGAGAAAATAAAAGCTTAATCTGCTAAATAAAATGCCTGTTTGTAGCGACTCATAAGCTACGGATTTAAAGTGAAGAACCCAAACATGTAATGTTTTTCAAAAACATACATAGGTAGATAAAGTTTATGATTTCAATTTGATTGTCTCAGCCCATCCTACCAAGCTAGGTTATGACATTCATATTATTGTTGGCTATATAAAGAAACCAGAGACAAAAGCCACCAAATCCGTCTTATTTATACCAAGGTACACGCGAGTCTGGAGGTTTTTAGTGATTTCATGTACAATTTTCAGCCAAACCGGTGTTTGATAACTAATAAGGAAGAAAACAAATAAAAGAACATTTTAATGTTCCATAAATAGAACCCTTCTGTTTAAATGGGGATGACTGGCAGGGATTTTGGTGTAGATTTTCCCCAACCCTATATATATACAGCTCTTTATGTTGGGTCTGGACATTTAAAAGACGGAATAAGTCAGCCGCTCCTGTTTTATTTTTTCGTTTATGGTTATGGGATTATTGATTGTAGGAATGTATCTTATCTTATCCCATTGGGATTGAACAAAATAATTAGGTCAAACTGGTCTGGTGTGCGGTCTTCCCTCGCCAGACAGAGCGTCTGAATAAATTATGCGTTTTCACTGAACGAAAACATTTTTATTTCATTAATTACTAATGGTTTCCATGATAAATGATAATAGACGTTTTATTTGGCAGCGCTTGTTTACGGAAGGCATTTACAGCAGAGATGTGCTATGTACATTTAGTTAGTGCGTAATATCAAGAATTGAGTTAGGTTCTTGATTGTTCGAGCGAGATATTTGGAGTAAGACTACAGCAAATATTTGATAGGAATGCTGAGGGCTAAGTTTCTAAGTCTTCGCATTTTCATATTTTCGGAAGAAATTTGCAAATATGTATTTAAAATTGAAACCATATTTTCAGTCTTGCGACAGAATATTAAAACCTGTTTACTGTTTACGGAATTTTGTCAGAGAAGGTACAGAAAAAAAAAGATTTTAATGATTTTAAGCTTTGTTTGGCATTGATTCGGTCACCATCAAAAAATGCGAACATGTTCGTCAGTTACAATTAGTGATTGACCTAAGCCATACAACAAATTTCTATTTACTGGCGGCCTGTGGCACTGTGGTCCAAAAAGGTAATTCTCGTGGTAAAAATACTAAATTCGATGTTTTTTTTTTTATTTCTTATAGAAGTATAAACGAAGCTTTAAAAACAGCAAACAAAAAAATTTTCTGGTGCCTAACTAGTTTGACTTATAGAGCTTTTCAATGTTGGTCAGAAAATAACCTTCCCTGTGTACAGTCGGGTAAAAAACAACTTCTTTATTTTCTTTTTTGCAATTATGACATATTAAACGAAAAATCTTAATTTTCTTGAATATAGTCTTGTTGTTTTATATATAGGCAATTTAAATTTGAATAAAAAAATAGTATTTTTAATTTTATTTGGTTTGAGAAGAGCTATAAACAAATTCTCGTGCGTTCCCGTCGAAAATTGACCACGATAGTAGACCCTAACTATTTGTTCAATCATATGCAAAATTGGAGCTGCAACAGTTTGCAATGTCCGGAGAAATTGTAATTTGCTTAAGGAAAAGTCGTATTTCGAGTGCTGAAATGTTGGCTTAGAAGCAATTTTCCTTATGGAAAAGATCTGAGAGCATGGAATTTTTGTTCTTATATCAAATAGTTTTGTTATTATTTTGATCGTTAGTAAAACCCACTTCCACGCCTCTTTTTATAAAAATGGCAATTGGTTTTTATAATCCGCCCACTATAAAGACTCTTTTTGAATAAATTCCTCCTAAACTAAAAGGGTTTTTGAGGTATGCTGTATCTGAGTTTCTTAGAATTACTTAAATTATTGTAAATCATTATTGTTATTATTCTTCTTCTTAAACATGGATTAATTAGCCAAAAGAAAGGGATTAATTGATTTATTGCCTGAACATTGCAACAAGGGTAAAGAAATATTTAATTGTGGATTAATATTTTACCATCCAATTTTCATCTGTTAGCCCACATCGGGAAGCTTAAATTTCACAGGTAAAACAATCCTTGTACAATGTACATGTACATATGCAGGTATATAAACCATAACACTGGATGTTGGTTTTCGAATGGCTTTACTACAAATTAAACATAATATGAATTTTATAAATATGTGTTTTGTATTCTTTTTGATTTTATTTTATATTTTTTTTTCTGTCGTTACTTTTTTCCTATACTGATTCATATAAAAGATATCACTCAAACAGTTTATAGGATATACTGATGGACCACATAATGAAAAAATACTGTTTAAATACTTCTTTAAAACATTAAAAATTTGTTCGTTAATTTGATGCATCCACTGTTGTAAAAAAAAAAATATTTTGGATCACCCTGTGAACAATTAAACAGCTGGGACCTTCTTTTACAAGATTCGTAAAATTTTACCTGTTTTTAAAGTTTATCTTTATTTCCTTTCCCTGTTAATTCCTTTTTCAAAGAAAATCTTACTTCATCCTAAGATTTAGTAACACTCTATGAATACATTTTCTTTAAAATCACTATTTTTATAGGCTTGGATATTTCCTTTAATCAAAAAAATTGTAGCGATATCTCCATGCATTCAAAAGTTATGAATTTTCCAACCAAAAAAGGAAATCTGGACCACAGTGCGGCGTAAGGGAGTAGCCTTTATCGTAGACTTCATTCCACGCAACTATTCTTTGTTAAAATATTCCTTTAGTTATTTTGACTATTAATTAAGCACACATTGCAACACCATTTAACTGATGAAGTATGGCGCCAACTTAGGTCGTATGCGATAAAACCTATATTTAGTAAGAGCAACCAACCGTGTTGCCGATTTTCTACTCAAAGACGCCACTGTCCCCATAGATCGCATAAAACTCGCGTTGAATTTTACTGGCCCACATCCCGCTCCATAAACTTATTGGAGTGTAAACCCAATTAAACATTTTAATAAGCACACTATTTACTAACACTTCAATTTGCATGTTGGTGAACTCATAAGGCGATCGGTGTGTATGCTTCGCTTAACATATCGAGTAATTATAATTTTAATTGCAAATAAATAACCAGTGCCAATTATAAGCGCTTAGACGCGTGCAATAACAGCTACCAATTAAGTGTTTTGTGAATCAAAAAAGGGCTGCACTTTGTTCTCTTTGGAACACAAAAAAAACAAAAAAAAAAAAAAACTCCAAGTAATTGTCCGCAATTAACTACGGACGCACTGTCGTATGTAATGTCATACCAATTCGGTAGCAACTTCATTAAAATTCACGTCAAGTTAATCACTACGCAAAGTGAGACAAAGATGAAGAAAAACCATCCCAAGCAATAAGGCCTTAATGGGAGGTATCCCGTCTATAGCAGTTGGGACGATACATTAAATAACTATTCACGGTTCATAACTTTTACCGTAGAACAGTTTTTGGTGTTGAATTAGTCATAAATAATTAATTTTGGTGAGGACTACTTTACGACTTTGGTAGAGTGCCGGTAGCGATGATATGCCTTCGATAAAGAAGTGCTTAAAAAAGGTGGAGTCGCTTCTATTGTTATATGGGTAAGGTATGGTTGGCTGAATGTCGAATGGGGAGCGTGTTTACCTTCTGAGTTGTTTGAATTTATGAATCAATGAATAAGTAATATTTCATCACACTGAGTTATAAATTTATGCTGTTCTTTTGGTCATTAATGAAAGAATAATGCTGTAAGGTGAATTTGAAGCGATTCCTGTATAGTCCGATCCGAATAAGGGAAAGTGAAGTCATAATCTTCAGCTTTGATATAGTCGTAGAGATGTACAAGCAGTTTGTGTTGTTATAGTCTTTTGGTTTTAACTGCAGCCTGAAATAACTTTATCTTTTGCACAGTCCGTAATTTAAAAACAAAATTCGTAAAGTGAAAGAAAATCTATTATAAAAACAACGGCGACGCTTGCAATAAAATACTTTATCATTTCTCAAAGCCAGAAACATGTTCTTTCAAATTAAATGCTATTAAAAGTTTTTGAAAAAAAAATTAAGGAAAAAAATGTGGAATGCTGATTTTTCCAAAATTGTGAACAAAGACACTAAAAAACAGATTGATTTATGACTTCTATAGCTTTTGTGAAATGCTTGTATTTAACACCTCTATAAAAAAACGTTATAAATGTTTGGCGCCAAAGTTATGGTACTCTCACCCAGAGGTGGAATTTATTCCACCGGAATATTAAAAAAAAAATATATATCAGAAGCAAACTTTTTTTTTTCAGTTTGACGGAAAATCTTTGTCCAAGTTGGTTGACGTTCCACCAGTTAGAACTTTCTAACAAACCGTAGATACGATGAAGTTAAATGTCATGGGTGACATATTAGATATATAAGAGGTCGCAAAAGTCGAATAGATCCACGAGGATATACCTAAGTTCGTCTACAACTGCCCGAGATCGTCACACTTGACGAATACAAAACTTCAATAACAAATCAGAGGACTGACATAAGAATAATTCTTAGTTCCTAAATAAAATTAATCCAGGATCTCAACGTTTTTCAAAGTTGTCATGTTTCCGTTATCCTGAAAACCTGAATGCATTTAACTGCGAACCTTAAATGAAAAACTCATCGAACCACGAGGATCGAGCGCGTGAAATATAACAGCTCTTCGGGACATAGGGACAAAAGTCCTGCTTGTCTCAATCTAACGAGACCATCCGACACCCTCTTGGTAATCAGGGTAGAAAATTCGTATTCCTTTCCTATAAAACTCATCATGAATAATTCTAATCTCAAACTGGCATGCAGCAGCTTACTCATATATATAATCTTTATGATCCACTACCGCTTCGCTTGTCTACATTTTTAAAAGTAAACTTCCTATGGCTGCTCACATTATATAGACATTATCGTGTGCAAAGGCAAACCCAGACGCATAGACCGTATATAAGCTTGCATGAGAGACCATAATGAATCTTTAGTCCACAGAAATTTCAATGCAGTATAAAAAAAAATTAAATAAATTTCACTATTGAATGGACTCAAACTCATTATCTAGTTCATTCTTATTCGTGTACTCACTTGACATTGACTGATCACTCTCATGTCTCATCGGTCTAACTGTTTCTATTGTAGATTCCCATACAAAGAAAATACGCACGGCCCAACTAAAGTAATTATGTACCTTGTGCGTCAAAACATGAAACCGCTCAAGCTAAATATGCACCTAATGGCAGTTTCACAGTTACTTACTGCTGATTGCCTCAGGCTAGTCACATCACATGTGGCCCGTGCTTTCATTTGTACACGCGTATAATCACAGACACCGAACAAACTCACACCTCACCTTTGGCGTGAGATAATATTGCTTAATCATAACACCCAAGAGCACACATAGCACAACCACAAGGGGTCAAGTTACTCTACTGCAGCAGTAAGCACGTGCACTGTGTATCGAGAATTCGAGACTTGAGGCAAGCGACCGACCAAAGGTGGAATGCACTATGCCAAGGTTTTTTGTATAATCCGTCATCTTTCCCCCCTCTTCGGTATGAGTCTTTTGTTTCTGCTTTTCCTTGCTTTTCCTGCTTGATAGAGGGCACAAACAAAGCAAACAGAAGCTCATCCAATTCAATCGGTTGGATAAATAAAATCCCTGCATAGGTCCCGGTTTAAAGAGCCACAACAGACGTAGTGGTATTATAGAACAAGCCGAGCCAGCTGCCGCAAAAAGGCCAGAAATTAATTTCATTTAACCCCCCTTACGAGTATATATCGTATTACACTACTGTACAAAACGGATGACGACGACACACTCTTCCGCGTCGTGATGGCGACGGTGACGGCGACAGCGACGGCGATGTGCATTTCAGGTGACAGATGTACTGAAGTGACGTCTCCTTTTTGCTCTTTTCGCTCCGCGATGAGCAAATGCAATTTCGCCATACATGTGTTGATGTTAATGTGTATCTGCCAATAAGGGGGGAGAATTGAGAAGGATTCCCCATTTCCAACAGCCATCTACAAGTACTCTGTGTCAACCTCTCTTTGGCTATCTATATCATCCATCTCGGAGTGGTGCACTTCAGAAAGACCACCTCGGAAGGGACTTTCTTACTATGTTTTATAAACAGAAGCATCACCAGGATGGGAGGAGGGGTAGCAGCACATCAACCTCAAGCCGGGGATTCCTTTGAAATTCAAAGAGGAAACAAAATCGGGACAAGTGTTCTTCCCTATTATACGAGTATATGAGAAGCGCGATATATGTATGTTGGCAAAAGATGATAAATAGTTCAAGAGGAATACTCGCAGCGTAGCCAAGGCACATGCTCAACAAGTGAATATTGCTGTTCATAGTGTAACGGCGTCTTGCTGTTCTTGCTAGTGTGACTGGTGCTGCGTAAAGGGAAATGATTACACTGGTGGGTGTTGTTATTTGCTTTTGGGGCGTAACTTGCTTAGGAGCACGCTTTGATTCGGAGTGAGTGACTTTTGGTTAATGGACAGACTCTGTGTCAGCTAAGCGCACAAAGAGTTTAAGCAACGGAAGAAAGAATCAGAATCACTTTTGAAAGAGCGCATCGTGGAGTGAAAGGAAACTAGGTCAGAGCGCGCCCCTAACGGATATATAGTTAAAAGGTAAACATGGGTTTTGGTTTGGGCGGAAAAATTTATGGAGGAAGTGCGTTAATCGCAAGAAAATTCTAATGGTTTAACTTTAACGAGAGTGTTTACAACTGGCAACTGAGCGTGGGTCGCGTACCTTTTATTTGTTCGAGTGGGTAAATCGTACCTCGTTATGCGTAGTTGAAAACTAACAGAAATACTTCACTGCTTTTGAACGTCGTCAACTCGAAGTTTGTGAGCAGTAAGTGGCTTAGTTATCTCGTATAAGGTGGTTTTGCCTTACCCGCGGGCAAAGATGACATGGACATTTATATAAACTGTCGCATTGGAGGTATATGGGAAGGAGAAAGATTGATTTCTGCCAGAAAAGAGGGCAGAGAGGCAAAACTGTAGCAACAACCTGTTAAAGTTTCCAATAAGGTACACACTTTGCATTTTTTTAATGGGTTCAGTGTTCAGAGATTTGAGATTTTATGCTGAACTTTTCAAAAGCGCAAATTATTGCAAACATACCTGCAAGAAAACAAATTGCTTAAAAAATAAAAACACTGGCATTGCCCAATTCTAAGAGGGCAATGATAAATCTAGCAACTGCCGGGGCTAATACCGGCTACTTATGACGCTACGAAAAAAAAACTTCCAAACAGTTCTTCAACACAACATTGGTGCGGCCTTATCGAGAAAATTCATAATAATTATCGAGGTAGGCCTTTCAATCTTCAATGTAAAATCGAAGCCTTCTATCAAAAAAAAAGATGAGTTAATCCTTTTCACACCGAGCCGAAAACAATAGAAAACATCATCGAAAACAGAACTTTTCCCATACACATTTCAGTTTTCAAAACGAGTCGTTAACAGTCGTTTTCCACGAAAACACCACGAAAACTACTTCCAATCATTAGGTTGTTGAAACAAACACACCTTTTGCAGTATTCAGCAAATTCAGCAGAACAGCCGACCAAACAAATGTCACAACTCACAACTTAAATTCATTTTCCACTATTATGATGGGCTGATTTTATTTTCAAATGCACTAAATTCATTTTGTTACTTAATTAAAGCGATCGAAATTCGTAACCAAAATAGTTTACCCCGAAGTTAAACGACTAGTGCCTCACAGCTGATTGAAACGTCAAGCGAGAACTAGTTGGTGTTCGGTGCGACGAGTTTTCGATGAAAACACGGGTTTCGGTTCGGTGTGAAAAGGGTATTGGAGGATAGTTCAGATTCTCAGAGCGAGTCCATAAGATTTAGTTTACTGATGACCACACATGCATTAGTGTTTCTTACGTATCTTTGAGTTTCCCAAGTGAACCTCCTCTTTCCCAAACACGAATAAACTGATAGCATTTTGTCAGGTGTCGTGTAGTAAAAGCAAGTCAAAACTCGCGACGATAGACTGGTATGCGTTCGATATCAAAATAAAATTAGGGCAGCAAGAAACTTTACGAAGTTGTGGAAACAATAGGCTTACATTTTCAGCTGAGGAAAATGATTTGAAACGGAGCATGCATGAAGATATATATTATATCTGTCGTTTTTGGTCGGATAAAAATATCAAAGCCATAAACATAAATCTTTCTGAAATTACCTAAAATATTCTATCCGCAGGGTTCTGAACATTTTTACAAAGCTCTTAATACTTTTGTTTGGCTTGTCTGCACACCTTAACGCCTGAACCGACCGTCGTGAAATTGGGCTCAAGGCTTGACTCTGCCAAGGAGACGGACATAAACTATTCATTTTACTGCGATCGAATGAGTAGCGTCCATGATAAAACTCAAAACTCTTCTCTGTATGCGCACGAATTCCATGCAAGCGAAAATATACAAAAAAAAATAAAAAATCCAAGTAAATTACCCGGAGGTGTACGATTAGGATAAGAATTATTAGACATTTATCAAACAAGAGATAATCCGTCAAAACACTCTTGCATAAGTCAGAGGACTGCTTTTACTACCTCTATAAAACAACATGAACATATCAACTAAGTCACTCAGATAGTGGCAACGTAGATATCACCGGTTCCAACTAAAACCTAAAACGAAACACATGTATAAAATGACCTTCTGTATCTCATTCCTGAAGGTCATCACCAATGAAATACCAAAGAAAAAGTGTACATACGCTTGGCGCCCTACATGAGCAAAGCTCATAAATTCCCCATTAGCTGCAGACCATCGACTCTTCGTTTCATTCATGCAGCCAAGTCTGTGCGGCTGAAAGCAATGGAAATGCATTGATAACCGCATGAGACTTATTTTTAGAACGCCTACAATCTCCTCATGCTTTGAATGTTTACCAAATGTATATAATACGACTCCATTTGAGTTCTTTTTGTGCCACGATGATAATAATTTACACAAAGTACTTTGGGAGCACACCACTCGTATCCCATCGAAAGCCCGATCAAAGGTTCCGCGCCGTTGAACACTCGCCAGTCGCCAACTGATTGTTGAAAGACGTGCCAGGCCAGTGGCTGCGAGCCAAAGCCATTGATAGATTATTAAGTATCTTGTAAGTCAAAATTAGTATTTTGAATAAAAAAAATGTTTTTTTGTAAGAGGGTATACGAAGACGAAATCAATTCGGGGGAATTTTATTTTTGATTGATGAGAAATTAAATAGACAAAAGTTGAGTGTACTTACCGTTGTGAAGAAGTCCAATTCTTTGTAGGGATTGACTGCAACTAGAATCGATCCCGTGTATGTCTGTAGTTCGTTGACGGTAATATCGAGAGTTAAGGAAAATTATTTGTTTTTTTGTAGTGCACCTATAATCGTATACATATAATGAACGAGAAGCAATTTAGGTCACTTAAATGGTGGGTGGGGGATGGGGGATATAAAAGAGCCCACATGCTGGAGCTGCTGATTGCTGATGCTATATGAAGGATGGTAAATGAAGGCAGATAATGAGAGATAAATGCTACCAGTTTACTTGATATCGGGGAACTTTGGTACGATTTTTAACCCAGAAACAATGTTTCGCACAACCCCGTCGAGATGCTGACGCCACCTAATTTGTTGATGCAATATTTCCCTTTTTTCTAGCGCAGGGTGGTGGGCATGGGAAATTACGTTAATGAGTTTCTTTAACGCTTTTAATTTAAATTTAAATTACACATGGGTGGAAATTTAAAAAAAAAAAACTCATTAGTTATGACTTATGGAAAAGAAAATTTAAGCAACTTTTTAATTGCCAAGTGAACTATAAACAAGCATTTGAAGGAATAAAACAAAGTTGAAGCCGTTTTTGGTTGCTCCAGGCGAAATATGAATGAAAACAAATGGCAGGTTCATATTTGTGGAAAATCTTTTTAAATAAATCGTTTTGATAAGTGAAAGTTTTGTTCAAATCACATGTAGAAGCTTTCATCTTGAGCTATATAACTTGTGTGAAAACACAAGTAAATTTGACTGAAGTCCAATATTTTCTAAGCTAAAACAGTTTCAAACCTATACAGAATTAAAAATAGTACCACCTGGAAACCACGCTTATTCAATGGCCTATTACTTAAAATACGACACCCTTAAGCAGTAATAAAAATGTAGGCGTTTTATGTTTATTACAGGTTGATGTGAGTATATACTCCTGCACAGATTTCGATAAAAATTGTTTGAAATGATTCGTAAGACTATTTCACAGTGGTGAACTGTCACGCCCATTTTTTTGATAAGTTTTTCAACCTTTTTTTTTTAGTTTTACTTCATTGCTTTGCAAAATTCCTTGAATACTTGAAGTTCAACACGCAGAAAAATCCCTTATTTAAAATCAACCAACTTTCGGATGAAAACTACCAAGTGATACTGTTAATATACATCCTACAAAGTTAGTGGATTAAAAGTAGCCGAGTCAACTTAACAACTGATAAAGTGTGTTATTTTTAACAGTATGCATTTTACTCGGTGTTTTTCCACAGAGACTTGGTTTATTTTAACCCATTTTTTTTATTAACCGAGCACTCTGTTAGAGCCGATTTTTGAGCGTGACTTTTTTCTTCTTCTAGAAGCTGAGCTTCAGACCAAAATTTTGTTGTTAACCTTTATTAAATTAAAACATATCAGCCACGATTCTTCTAGATCGTGGTTGTGCGTTTGGAGCAGTGCTGCCAGCGCTTTCGGAGCTGGATCTGTCGCTATTTTATTTCAATATGTTTGTATTGCACTTTGACCTAGCGTTGTCGAAAAATTCATCTGATACCTGGTTGTGGTGCACATTTTGTAGCTTTTTGCAAAAATGGAAGAATTTTTATAAAATGACGCTAAAATATCGTTCAATCGATGTATCTGATGTAGACTAAGAGTTGATTGAGAGTTGGAGCCTTTCAAATGTCCTAATATAATAAATAATTTATAGCTTCTTAAAATATGTCAGAATTTCAGTACTGGTGCCAAATTTGCCTCTTAGTTTTCAATGAATTTTTGTTTGCGCTTTTAAGCGCTTTTTGTTTAGGTTTTTTTCTCCCTGTGGTTAAAACGACCTGGCATCACTGGTTCGGAGTAGTCTGCATCGAATGAACTGTGTCGCTTTCTATGTTGGACCGGACAGAAAGTAAGAGAAATGCACTGTGGCAGTTCACAGTTTTTAATTTTACAAAGAAATTACTCAATCAGTGAGTTACTACTGTATACAGAAAGCCATTTCATGCAGTGATTGATTTTGAAATTGATAGCGGATTCGCAGACTAGAAATGCTGGACAATATCTACCGCTTTTTACCAAAAAAATACTCTTACTATTGACAATCGCAAAAGGTGGCGTTTACAACAAAACAAGACATTTAAACGCAATTCATATCCTTTTCCATTGGTTCAAACGAAACTTTTCCCCAGCTTCGACTTCGACTCAATGATTTTTCGGCACATTTCCCCGGTGTGGTCAGTATTTTTGTCAAGAATTATGGTTTTAAAATATTCCAAAAAATCCACAAAAATAAAACTAATCTTTATGGACAGTTCCCTTCGGATAATAGAACAACATTTTTCAGTTTATTGTATCATCAGCTTGACTGTGTAAATTTTAGCATTTGTGGCTACTGCCTGATGAATCTATGATTTTATTAAATCGAATTTCCAAAACAGGTCCTAAAACAAAAACAACCAACTTAATTGTATATTTTATTCACGGTAACCCTATTCGAATCGATACTTTTGCAAGCACTGCACGTTCTCCGGTGTAATTTAAACTAGGTTATACACTTTGATCAAATTTTGTTTGCAGTTGACATGATTCAAGGGTTATTACACTCACACACCGTTGTTTGTGGCGAAGCCTCAAAATGAAATTTGAGATATACGTCGTAAACGAATCCACCACACGCCCTCTTAGCTGCTTCCAAGGATGTTAGCCCTTTTTGCTAAAGGGCATTTTCCAAGACACTTTGGTATGCATGTATGTTCATGGAACACACATTCATTTTTGTTAATATAGCTTGGGACACAAATAATTCCACTCCCCTCGAGCAACCCTGCAAAGACATTTTTAAATACTAAAATGCATGTGTCCCTTAGTGTTTCTTGTGGATGGTTGGTTGGATTCTCTAATTTTAAATATCAAAGTCGCGGGAATACCAAAAATGTTCAACAATAATTATTACGTGAGCATTTTGGCTCTACTCAGTCAGAGGGAAGTTCAATGAATGCATAAAACTTCAATGTGCCCTGCTTGTGAAAGATATGCACGAATGTATACGTTGTCTGGCTGCCTCGACTATCAGTGATGAATGGTATTATTTTTAGATATGAAAATCGATTTCAATTAAAGCGTACTGCAGTCTTTTCAAAGTAGTTTAGCCGGAGTAAGAGGACATCCAGATAGTGGGATGCCATTTGGGGCTGGTTGAACCTTGTGTTTTGTGTGGAGTTCTTTACGTTGATCCCAATGAGTGTTGCTCCTTTTCTATTCATTGTACGTCTTGTTCTCATTTCGAAACTCAAAACGTACATAATCAGGTCAAACGCATTACCCATATTTTTATGTTTATTTATAAAAAACGCAATTACTCAATTTGAATACCAACAATATTTCAATACCAACTCGATAAGACTTCGCAGAACCGTTTTCAAGACCACTCGTGTTTGTGCAGCAATTTGGGGAGTTTTATCGACATCCACTTCCGGCCATAAGTTTACTTCATGCCTGCTGTTTATGTTTACTTAGTGATAACATAAAAGATGTATTATTTATTTAAATACGGTTTGTATTCAATTTCGGCAGTTGTTATTACGTGCGAGGGGCTTTTGAGGAAGCATTTTGCTATGACTTGGAATTTACATCAGCGTATCGATAGTGAACGTGGTGGCTGTACGGGAGGAAGGGTGGAAAACAATATGAAATATTAGTTTTATTATTCGCATTCGGAAAGAAACGACCAGTAAGCCCATAAAAGACATACACAAACTGAATGGATAGCTGTAATGCGTTTTGTTCTTTTACATTTTTTCTTTTTTACCTGTCCTTAAATTTAAGGAAGAAGCGTAAATTCATCACACAGTATTCGAACATGTCTTGTCCCCTCAAGATAAAGAGCTTGCTGGTAATGTGTGCAGTAATGTCATAAGTGAACGTTCAGGACGTCTGGAAGCTTAAGTGCTCAAAGCCTAGATGTATCGCTGTTTCCCAGATGGAACATTTTAAGTTGCCTGTGGTTTGCCGGAATAAGTGGTTTGTTCAACATGGAACTGTCAGATACATGCGCTGTAAGAGCTTTTATAATTGAGCCCAAAGATTTTTATGTTGTAGACAATCTTGCACAGCTTTAGGTCGATGAATGCTAGGTTTTTGACGTCGAATTGGCTGCGGATATATATGCCAATATCGCGCTATGATACTACATCTACCGACTACTCAGGCTAGAGCTTAACTAATAGCAGTGACTCAAAAATACTGCAAAGCTTTGAAATGCAGAGGAACAAGCTATGGTTAAGGGTCCTGGAATAAACATGTGCTGGCATAACTACTGGCTTAGTGTTGTAGTTGATTGTGTGGTTTAATAAATACCTTTGTGCTTCACGGAGGTGCTTCGCATGTCTTTTAAAAAAAAAGTCCATCCAATGCAATGCGATAAAATGTTGGCGTTTGCGTTTTCACCATAACTATAAACTATACCCTACAATCCTATCACTTCCACAAAAGTACAACCATTTAAAAGCGATTAACACCGCACATAGCTGCCACACTATCTGAAAACCACATTTGTACCATCAAAACATGAAACAATATTCCTCTGACCCAAATAGCCTACAAGTCACTGCACTCGTAAGTGTACAACACCCTTTAGATGTCCCAGTTCCTCAATTACAATTTCATTAAATTTGATGGTTGAACAAACCAAAAAAAAGACGGCAATTCGCCTGCAGGTATGCGGAACTCAATGCTCAATTTCAGTCGGAGACATAAATTTTAAAACAATAACCGCAAAGTACTTTCTTCTGGACAGTGTTGTGTGGGCTATACAAACAAAGCATTACAAAGCAACTTTTTCGGGTCAAAAGCGAAAACGAATGAAAGTTAATGAACCATAATTCAACTGCTTTTCGACATGTCAAAACTGGGCCATAGTTCTTTAGATGCTTGCACCGGTCCCAACATTTGGCGTCGGAAAAAACCCCTTTGGAGAGCACTTGCCTCTTGTAACCCGCTCCAAATTAATTATAATGATAATAGAGTTGGTCGACGACTGTATATGTGTGGAAGAATGAAAGTTTACAAATGTACAAAGATGCATGAATATGAATGAGGATTATAAGATTGTTTTGAAAAGGATGCATATATTTCATCTCTTTGGTATCGAACTTTAAGATTTTGATTTATGCCGTTTTCATCGATATCCGATATGGTCGTCATGTCCGTCACACCCTTGTCAGGCGTGGAGCCCAGTCGACCTGTGAAATAGAAAAGAGCAAACAAATACGGAAATATTAATAAAGGTTTTAAAATTAAGCTCATGTATGTAAAAGTGATGTAATAAAAAAATGTTTTTGAGTGGTTTTTATGCTAGATCTGCCGCATGTGGATGGGAATTCAAGCATAACGTGAAAGGCCTTTTATCATCGGCTTAATGTGGAAGTATCACCAATTGGAAGATGCTGCATTTGCTTATACAATATTTATATTTAAGCCATTGATTTGTGCTAATGGTATCTGTCTTATGACAAGGAAAATTCATTTTGTGTTTGTTGCTTATAAATATTCAGTTTGAGATTGTCTTTTGATTTGTAAGTAGCTTCAATTTGGATGCACCCACGCGGACTGTATGCATTCGGACATTGCTCGTGAACTTCTGGTGCTGGGTATTTATTTTCAAGTTTAAATAAAACTAAACCGCCTTCATTGTTACCAAAAAATAAAATACGGCCCAAAACAAAATAAAGTAAGGCTAGAGCCTAGGAGTTGATAGCCCCAGCTAAATGAAAGCAGAAAGGTTATAAAGGGTATTTAGCTGGTTTGGTTTTGGCAACACTGGTTTTGACAGCTGACGTGTGTTTAGTACCTTGTGTCACTGTCAAACAGCTTCAGTTTGGTTTGCAATTTAACCATGGATCGTCTTACAAATGAACAACGCTTGCAAATTATTGAATTTTACTATCAAAATTCGTGCTCGGTTCGAAATGTTCATCGCGCGCTGCTTCCATTTTATGATCGGCACTCTCGACCTTCTGAGCAGTCTATTCGGAAGATATTGACCAAATTTCGCACCAAATTTACTTTGTTGGACATTAAACCACCAACACGTTTACGTACTGTGCGTAGTGAAGAAAATATTGCGGCCGTATCAGCTAGTGTGACAGAAGACCGCGAAATGTCGATTCGGCGCCGTTCCCAGCAGTTAGGCCTTTGTTACAGCACTACGTGGAAAATTTTGCGGAAGGATTTGGGCGTAAAGCCTTTTAAGATACAGCTGGTGCAAGAACTAAAGCCAGCCGACCTACCACAACGCCGAATTTTTGGTGAATGGGCTCTTGGAAAGCTGGCCGAGGATCCGCTTTTTTATCGAAAAATTGTGTTCAGCGATGAGGCTCATTTTTGGTTGAATGGGTACGTAAATAAGCAAAATTGCCGCATTTGGAGTGAAGATCAGCCAGAAGCATTGCAACAGCTACCAATGCATCCCGAAAAAGCGGTTTATGGGCCGGCGGCATTATTGGGCCATATTTCTTCAAAGATGATGCGAATCGCAGCGTTACTGTCAATGGTGAACGCTACCGAGCGATGATAACAAACTTTTTTTTGCCCGAAATGGAAGTTCTTGACTTGCATGATATGTGGTTTCAACAAGACGGTGCCACATGCCACACAGCACGCGAAACAATGGCGCAATTGCGAGGCGAGTTTGGTGAACAGTTAATTCGCGTTTCGGGCCGGTCAATTGGCCGCCTAGATCGTGCGATTTGACACCATTAGATTATTTTTTGTGGGGGTATGCCAAGGCTAATGTGTATAGGGACAAGCCCGCTTCGATTGACGCACTGGAAGCCAACATCCATGCATTCATTCGTGAGATACCGGCCGATATGTGTGAAAGAGTATGCCAAAATTGGACTCAGCGGATGGGCTACCTGAGACGCAGCCGCGGTCAACATTTGCATGAAATTATCTTTAAACATTAAATTGCAAGGTTCAAACTATCGATTCAAATAAATATTTCATTCATTTTTTCGAATTTTTTGTGTTTTTTTTAAAAAAAAGTTCTAAGCCTCTTAAAAAATCACCCTTTACTTGAGCTCAAAAAGAAGATTGTATATTCTCAACTGGGTTACTAACAATACGATCATAAGATAGATAGATAAATTCTTAATTAAGACTTATGTTTACCATGAATAATTTAAAAGAAAAAGAAATGCTTTGGCTAAAAGCAGTCGGCCATGGATTGACTTTAATCTAAATTAACTAATGACTAGCGGACCCGGCGAACTTTGTCTCGCACCAATTTAACGCCTTCAGATAAAATCCAGAGTGATAAAAAAACACAGATAGTTCAAATTTGAATATGATTCGAATGGAATCTAAATCAGTAGAGTGCGATATGATAGACAATGTTTATCGATTTGTTTTCCGGCGCAAAAACAAACAACGAAAACGGTTTGCCAACACGAGAACAGGAAACGTACAGCTGACCATGCGAAAAACAAGGAAATTTGAGATTAACCCCACAGACTTCCAACGATTGGCCTTTCGATTTATTGACTGTCATCGCAAAATCCAATCGAACGGGGAACTGAATCCGCTTAAATTAGAATGGAAGATCAATTGGAATAATCGGAATGCGTATGGGATAGGCCCTTCCTCTCCTTTGAACTTTCCCTTGATGATCGTCGCTTGAATGACAATTTTCATCAGTTTCTTGACGGTCAATCGCGAACCGTTGCACAATTTCAGATTCAGATTCAGATTCCGCAACATGATTATGATCGATCTCCCACCTTCAGCTGGCACTGAGCAAGTTCAAAAATTCCATCTTCATCCTCGTCGGTCACGCTGTCAACGGATAATTCGAAGTTGTCGTGCGAACTCTGTGCAAAATGTCGTCAGCCGTCTCAAGGTTTGATCGTCAAATAGGTGGCATTAGTCAAGCAAATAACTATCCCTAAAAAACATCAAAGTCGTTTTTGACCAATCCTATTTAAAAGAAAATTAAAAAAAAAAAACTTACTGAATGAATGCCCACAGCCCAATTGGATAACCTCACTTTTTGCATGTAAACTTGTTTTCTGAAAAAATTATCAAATAAATATCGCATTGAATTTCAATTGATCGTAGTGCCTGTACCGTTTGCGAATGCGATGCCCGATATACGAATATCCAAAATCAGTGTAATAATACGCAAAGCTCGAATCAATTGCAGAAGAAAAATAGCACATTTGCTCCATAGAAAATGGCAATGCGAAAAGAACACGTGTCAACTTGCGCACAGCCTAAGTCAACGCATATAACGTCATCAATCGGGTTGTGGCCTTGATCGCAGCACAGCGCCATCTATTATTTATCTCGTTAACTTCTCCACCCAAAATGCACGCAAAACGTCTTCTATCACAATGAATTTCACGTTATCTGAAATTTTCCACGCTTCACAACGAATTTTCCATCAAATCATGCGATAAAATGCCAAATTTCGTCGAAAAAAATCTAATTTTTCGCGTTTTTCCGAGTTTTCCCACTAAGAATTTTCTATATTTCCATTCGAAAAGACATTCCGGAAAAATTGCACTCAAAATTCCATTCAAAAAAACAATTTTCGATTTTACCAATTTCCCGACTTTTGCGGAGGGTTTTCCCAAGAATTTCCCTAGTAAGAACAAACAGCAGCTGAAGTGTTAGATAGAAACTGTTGATAAAGTCTTAAAAACTTCGTAGACAAACCTAAAACTGATAATTTGTAAGGCATAACATTTCTATTGACCGTCTATCAAAGGCGGATTTAAGGTCGACAAAAGACTTCTGAAACCTTCGTAACTTGTATTCACCATCAATTGTAAGGATCTTACAAAAGCAATCACAGAAATCCATAATGTGACTAGAAGCTCACAAATCTTAATTGGTGTGCATCCAGATATTTGCTAGAAGCTAGAACCCACTCTTTCAACCGCACACGCAAATCAGTGTGTGCAGTAATTGTATTGATTGTATCTACTCACCAGTAACCAGTCAAGTAACAATTATTTCATGGGTTGCTTAATGATTCAGTCGCCACCAAGTTTGACACGTTAAACCGACAGAACGATATTGTCACAGTTGTTGTATACTATTAGATACTCATCAGTCATCAGCTTAAAGAGAAGTGATTCTTTGATTTTTATGTACACAGCAGACAAAGACATTTGTTACTACAGCACGAGTTACAGCCAACATTGCCTGAGTCACTCGATTGGACCTCCCTTTAACGGCAATTCAGTGTGAAATTCGAGGAATTTCCTCACCGGTTGGCAAGAAACCCAAACCGAAAAGAAACACCAAGTTAAAGAGTTGAATGGATACGAATGGGGTATGACGAAACCAAAGCATACCGTCAGCGGTTTAAGGGGACAACCTGAGAGAAATATAAAAAAAAGAAACACTCACACACAGTCGGACATTGTTTATTGTCGTTGTCGATATCCGCTTTCAAGGCGAAAGATTCCATAAAGCGTGGTTGCGGCCGGGTCAAAGTTTCAAGTAGATTATGTTCATTTACCCCTAGGGTCTGACGTACTCTATATCAAAACAAATGATCATCGTATCGAGGATACAAGGAGACTTGATGATGGGATTGCGATTTATCGGTTTGATCTGACAAATTGTGGTCAGCTACGAGTTAATTCCAGAGCGTCTTCTTATGTACTAATTGGAATTGCTGTGTTTGGATTCGCTAGATGCATCGCAGTTTTCACTCCTATCCCAATCGTAATTGAACTTGAACGAGGCGTTAATTGTATATCTGCCGATACCTACTTCCAACATACCCGTATCAACTATACGTAATACAAACAAGTTCCGCAAGCGAATACGATTGTGTTTGGTTTCTTGTAAGCAAGCAACTTGCCAACTTAATTGGAAATGATTTTGTATTCTATTTCTTGATTGTGTTCTCGGCTAGTCTCTAGAATTGCTTAGAGAACTTAATTATCTCGCAAGGAATGTGGAAACGTTTTACAACTCTTCACAGACATACGGTTTATTTAGCTAAGATCGCAGTAACTAGGTGAATCATGCCTTCATTAGTTTGTACATCATCGTCATCGTCATTCTGAATGGGGAAATGATCACTGTTGCAATGCCAAAGGTATTTGTCGGAGAGCGCGCTGAGGGTAGGTAGCAATGTGTTTGTGGTTTTGCGTAAGCGCATCTTGTGTCACCCCGTCCGGTCCGTGTCCACGAATTTGGTGGATGACAGAGGCAGGTGAACCATAGTAGCAGCTGCTTTTCGTTTTTACCCCATTCAAAAAGCAGGTGGTGATCGGAGAATATAGATACGCACAAAAAAAAGCGATCCCCAGTCTCACGGGGCCTCATTTTCGATTTGATGGGGCAAGGTGTTCCATAAGCTGGTTTCTTTTGTCTTTTCTTCTTTCATTCATGTCCGCATGAAGAGTTTGTATTCGAATGAAAGAATTATCTTGCGGTTCTATTAGGAATAAATATTGCGAATTTAAAAAAAAAAAAAAAAAAAAAAAAACAATAAACACTGCCGATGAAATGTTTCTTTTTGTTTATGCAAGACTTAATTGAGTCAGAAAGATTATTAACAACTATTTGTTTACAGGAATTCGTGCACGGTTACAGATTATGATTTCCGTTTGAAGTGTGGATTTATGAGCAGATATTTTGATTGTCGAATTGCATTTTTAAATTTATTAAACAAGCAACAACGAACTTAGTGTAGGGTCTTTCGATAGGGGTTATGGAGAGATATACATATTTTTTCTTGGTATATATTTTTTTATAACTTCCAGGGGGAAACATATTCAGTGAAGTTTTGCAGTTTCATCATGCAGGTCTTGGTGATATCCAATCGTTTCGAAATCGGTAAAATATCGGTAAGTGAATTAGAGCTTCAGTCGGTAAACAAAGCCATGGTGGATATTTCAACGATATCAAACAAAGTTAAATATTGTTCCAGCTTCAAAATAAATTAAAGACTTTATTGATATCAAAATGTTGTGCTGGTGTTATGAAGCTATTGGTAGGTAGGTACCTATAAGAAACCTTAGCCTTACCTGACATTTTTCTTCCGAAATTAGAAAACCTTTCCCTGCCTAATACTGAAGAAATGGAAAATAAAGTGTACGGCTGGTTACCGCAAAACCTTTCGGACATATACCTTGTATAGGTATGCTCGAAAACTGACGGTCTTTTTGTAAGTAGTTTGTTGCCTCCACAAACTTAGACAAAATCATAAAAGATGTGACAGTTTTTAAATGGGGAGCGATGACTTCACCTAGCCCCAACTGTAGAAATGTATTCCAAGCCCATTTGATTCAAAAATTCAGCCAGACAAACAAAGTACACACAATTGCAATATTAAAAACCAAACAAAATTACAAATTCAATTACTCTTGCAGTTTTATCAATTGTGCCTTGACATTGGTTACCATATTGCGCTAGTGCCAAGCGGAATTTCGCAACGCACCTTGACTTGAGTAATTTATAAGAATTTTTGCAACTTGATGACGCTGAACACTGAAAAGCTATAAAAAATGCTACTCTAAATACCTACCTATACATCTATCCTGGAGCTAGAAACGTTACAGACAAACTAGTTATACAACTTTTAAAAAAATACTGGATATCGATGAATTACACAGCAAAATTTACATTCATATAATTTTCGCTAATTGAACACGTTTGTCAAATACCCAATAGAAATCTTAATTACGAAAGTGGATATATACAACAAAATCGGCAAAAAGTTTCTCATTAGAAGGTAACTTCAACCAAAGCCCAAGCAATTCGCACAATGCACCTGGGAACGTCACAGACTTTTAAAATAGATTTTAAGAAGAACACAACTTCCGTCCTGATTGAGAACTTCATCTTGGGATTCGTCATTATTCAGTAGCAAATAAAGTACCTAGATCTACCTATAAATACATAATTTAGGTATATCTGTATTAATTGTAGTTAACTCTTAGGAACTGCTTACTCTTTGAACACAATTAATGACAGTTCATTCACATTGCCCTGATAGTTGCATATTTACGATATTCTATAGAGATTGCTTTAAATAATAAAAATAAAGTATTATCTGCTATTTCTTTTGCTCGTTAAAACTAACAAAAAAAACAAAAAAAAAAAACGTCCAATAAAAGTTAAAACAGTTCTGTCAAAAACGTCTAATCAAAATGTAGTAAACGAAAATGTTTAGTTTTTAAACCATGTGTTACTATTTCAACGGATCAATCCCTTGGGAGTGTTTGCTAAAGAATTTCAATTGATTAGACGTGTGACTTTAGACAAATCTCTGTTTAAAGATTGGAGTTTTTCTCACAAAACTTTGTATTTTGAATTATTTAGCGCATGACTCTAGGAGTGTATTGGTTATTCAAGAGAGGTGATAGTGAATGCAACAAAATGGAATGAAATGCACGAACGTGTTCTTTTTCTTTCTGTTCCATTTGTAATGGAAACATTTTTTAACACATTTTATAAGGAAAAATATATTTTTTTTAATATTTAAGGTCAACATTTAAGGATTTTAAAAATGTTACGTCAATAAGTATACAAAACTTTGCCGTAACTACTGTGTAAACATTTGTGATAACTTGTAGGAAGCCCTTAATACCAGTGTAAAAGAATAAGGGACCGGAGCGGAATGCAACTAACTGAATTTCGCCGGAAATTATCTGTTGAGCAAGACACAACTCAATTTATATTTCAGGTATAAATAACCGCTTGATAGATATTTCGCAGCGTTTATTATACAAAGATATTCGAACTATATTGTTTATTTATTTATTAACAATTTTATTTATAATAATTCAAATATATATCTATTACCTACCATTTCATTTATTTTGATAATTTTTGGTTTAATCTGGCAGTGCTGTCGCAGAACGAGCGAATGTGAAACACGACGAATAAATTCGATTAAATTCGATTTGCTCTCTCTGAATTTAGTTCTTATCAGCCCACTTTAATTATCCGTTTCCATCCAGGTTACCTCCAAATCCCAACGCAATCACACAAAATCATATCCTTTTTGTCCAAAATTGTTTTTATAACTGAAAATTACCATGAAAATGACATGTGGCGCTCGGCGGCGGTGGCAGAGTATGAGTAGGGTGGGACAAATAGGTAGATACAAACGAGCCAAGTAATGTTGTTGATGCATTTCAAAGGTACAGGTTCAAAGCACTGCAGTCGAGCATCAACATCTATACATACTTGACACAGTCTTGATTTATTATTGTTTTTGATTCGAATGGATATTCATGTGCGCATGTAGTATAACGGTTCCACACAATATTGAGAGAGTTCCACTGACCTGTCAGCTCTTTTGAACATGTTTCTATTTCAAAGGCAGAAACTGATTAAGTTGACAAATATAAAAATGTTCAGTCAAACATGGTTAACTAAAATGACAGAGATTGATTTTAACAAGTAAGAAAGCTAGCGAACGACAGATGGCATACAAAAGAATTTATGTAGGGACCTACCTCACGCATAGCACTTTTAGTATTTATGAAGGCAAAACTTCAGGAACAATTTTGTTGCTTCAAGTATACAGTGGTTTGAGTGTAAGACAGCTGAGCGAGGGGTCTCAGGTTCGATTTACAGAAAACACAAAATACGTCTAAAAAAATTGTATTTATCCACCTCTCCCACAAGTCTGACAAACATTCACAAACATGACAAACATCCGAACATCGGCCTTGAGAAGCCGAGATACTGTTAAAGCTGCCTTTTATTTGGCCCAAAAGCAAGAACTCATACAATACGAATGCTTGTGAGCTGGACATAGGACCTGTTGTGCCAAAAAGTTGTTTTGATACGTCAGTTCAAACAAATTTGACAGAAAAATGTTGGTCATACAAAACTAATTCATTGCGGCAACGCTGGCGGTCGATTATATAGAATAGATAGGTTGTCTAAAAAGAGTACAAGAAAGTAACCACCATCAATGTGTTTGTTACGCTTTGGCAATTCTTAAATTTACATCCATCCATTTCCACTCAACGCACATTCGCCTGGTGCTGGTCTCGGACTAGGCGGCGACCGACGCGACGATGACGATGAAAACGAAACCATGGAAGGCTGCAGCTACAACACAACATGGTTTGTTTATTATCCTTTTTAGGGCAAGCGACTTTTTTGCCATCAATTTTGTTTTCATCTCCTATTATGGTGCAAAATTGCACTCCTCCAAATGAAGTTATAAATAAAAGTGAGGACACGAGGGTTGGATGCAGAGATGAGTGTGTGGGATATTTTTAGTCCTTGTTGTTAATAAAACTGTCCACAGACTCTCAGCGGTTCCGAATTAAATTAACTTTTTTCTGTTTATTTTCATTTCAAGCACGCCAAGAGTTTATTAGTATTCGTAGGGGGATCTACTGCATGGTGAATAGATGAGTGTTGCATGCGTAAGGTAAATAAACTTTTAAACACTATAAATTAAAAGCCTATTATACCTATACATTGGTATAGCACTTGCAATTCATCTTTATCATTTCCAGTACTCAAGTTCGATGGCTTTGCTTTAAGAATTATGTGGATCTTTAGTGAAGAGTTTAAATCGATGTAATTGCCATAAGAAAGACAAAACCTATTTAATACAAGCTTTTATAAGGAATTGCTCACATCAGTGAACATTAGTGTCTGTTAACGCAACAATTATTGCACAGGACATTTTTATGTTTAGAATTTCAAAGCGAATTTTAGAAAATCATAATAGGTATATTGAGAAGAGTGAAAAAAGAAGTTCGTCTTAACTTGGATTTCGACGGTTGTCAATTGCTTGTATCAGAAAATGTAGGTACGATCGGTTCATTGGTTTGGTAGGTAGTACTGACAAATGCATGAGTAAAGTCTCTCTTCATTGGCCGGGATTTAATACGTGACAACTTGTCAAGTTGACCTTTAAGACATAGTATATTTTAAGTTTTGCATTTATTAACTTGATCAGTCTTGACAGTTATTTCCATCTTTGAATCTTTTTTTTTAGTGACAAGAACAACGCCGTCCAACGGGCTCAATCGTGCAATAGCGACCGTGCCACCGTTGTCCTCTACTACTCCGATTCTCCAAAGATAATTGCAACTTTTTTAGCGTGATTTTACCCGACTTTCAAACGTCATTTTCATTCCAAATATTTAGCCTGGCAGCTCTTTTTCTCATCTACAGGACATTGCGTACAAGACACCACCACACCACCATACTTTTCCATTTGAGAGAGCATATAAACTTGATGTCCTTTAAATCCTTCACACGCCGTCTATCACTGTATAGGTTAGGTGGGACAGGGAGAAGAAAATAAAGCAAACATAAAGAAGGGTGTGTTTTTCCAAAAAGTTATACAATTTTTTTTTTCCGTTTTTCTACCAAGAAAAGGACCAAGAAAATCTCGTACTTCGAATACACCATGCAAAATGTAGGTAACCAGATGTTCCTCTGTGCAACCCACATCGCTGATTTTAAAAGCAGAAACAAGAAAAAATTCCCGGAATTCCCATCCGACAGGAATTGTATATGTGCAAATCAACTGCATAGGTAGGTATATAGATAAGATATAATATAGAAACAGGAATAACGGACTTACCCTCGAGAAAATTTAGAACCATTTTTAGGCTGCAAAATTTGACTTGTCAATGCAGATTTTTTTTAATATCCTTTTATTGTGTTAACTGGGGTGGGGTATTAGGACCCCGCTGATAATTTTCCTTTTTTTAATCCGCCCGAATGCACGTAGTTACACAATGAACACAATTTTTCCCATTACTGGAAAGAGTGTTTTTTTTTCTTATTTTCTTAAACTTTTCCAACACCTTGAACTTATTTTTGCGAATTTTTTTGTATTTCTGAAGCACTGCTACTAATTTTTATTGTTACCTACATTTTTTTACCATACACAAACTCAGCTTAGAACTTCACCCCGAAATGCATTTCGCTTGGTACGGTTGAAATTCGCGTTTAATGCAATAGCAATGAAAGAACTTAATGATTTTTTTCTCATTCATAACTTTTGTAACAAAGAACTCGCGAACAATTATTTCCTTCGATAAGTTACTTCTTCTGCCGTCGGCGATGCTGATGATGGTGTTTCCAAGGGATAGGAAGAAAAAACAAAAGTAACAAAAACAACTTCAAAAAAAGAACTTATTATTACATGAGAAGATAGATGGTACAAAAACAACATACGTTACACGCGCCTTGTTTGAAACCGACCGAAATCAACTGTGTATCTGCGAGAACTGAAGCGAAACGATTCTTTGGATAGCATAGCAATAGCATAGAAGTTTTGCTTCACCATCACCGGCCTGAGTCTGAGAGATGGAACATGGAAGTTTCTATCATTTTAATATCAGCCACTGTGAGCAGAGCGAGCATGTAGATTTTTTTTGTTACAGAAGAGAAGAAACAGCAACACTAACACTGTTACAGAGGTGACTTTTGGTTAAAACAAGGGATCGGGGGCGGGGTGTATACCGCTGAAACAGAATGAAATGTGCTGCGTGAGAGAAAAAATGGGTTTGTTCCATCTTCCATTCCGTACTGTATTGTGTTTTATTGTATTCGAAAATCGAAACATATGGTCCGATTTCGAATGCAGTTGGTGAAAGCGGACTTAGGGGGATGTAAGCAAATATTAGAGAAAAAATTAAATTCTCAATTCACTATTAACGCCGGCCAATGGATCACATGAATTCGAGACCAGATTACTCATTGCAACCTTGTATCAGCTTTAAGTGGGCCGAAAACAAGGAAATGCATTGGCACATAAAATTATTTTATTCAAATTCCCACAAATTTCAAGAGCTATTCTAGTTCATAATTCATGTTAACTTTATTTTTAATGAAACAGGTCGCTTATTTAGGACTAAGTAGGTACTAGCCTATCCGGTAGACATTGTTCTGCCCTTCTTGTCCCTATCTCCAGCCTATTTTATATTCGTGCGATTCGAATATGTGTAGCCTTCGACAAGGCATTTCCATTCACTGGTTAAATTTCATATTAAAACATTCGAAAATTGCGTCCTGATTGATTTCTGAATATTTATAAATAAATAATTTATAAAAATAGATTCACCCGATGCTTTGCTTTTCGTTGCTGCGCAAAAAATTCACGACAACGTTAGCAAATTCCACCAGATTCGCAAAATTGCTCTGAAATCTGAAAAAAACATTGCTTTTTTTTTGCACCAAACGGACATAAAAAATACTCTGACACCAAAAAAAGTGTTCTGAGAGCACCCAATCGAATACCAAATTAATTTCTTTTCTTACTGTATCAGCCACAGTGCAGTGGAATATCTTCCCGATACTGTTCCTTCCTTGAACTGTCAACGACGTCGCGCGACACACCAATAAATGTCAAATTCATACGGCGACGGCCAGCCACCTACATACTACATTCGCACTTGCAGATGAATTTCTTCCACTGTGATTGTGTGAGACAGGTTCTTGTTCTTCCTTTTGAGTTGCATTTATTTCTATTTATTTCTCAATAAATTTTTGCAAAGGAAAACTCCTTAATTTTCACAATTAAATCTTTTTTAATTCCGTTGTTGCAACTTTTGTGTTTTGTGTGCGTGTACATATATATTGTAATCGCAAATCGATTGACGACTCAAGTTTCCTGTTCTATCGGTGGAGAGGAAATCTTTATAAAGACGACTGTGACGACAGCGACTAAACAAAAAATTTCACATCCAGACAGAAAATGGAGTTTTTGTTGTAAGTACATATACAAAAGATAAATAATAACAAAAAGTGTAAAAATGCGTGAATGAATGCATTTCTTTCGATAGACTTGGTTTGCTGCAGCTTGGGCAGCTAGACCTTTTTTCATCTTTTTTTCATTGAGAGGCCGCTGACCTCAATACATTTATGTCTACATTAACAAAATAAATTACTAAAATATGTAGCAGATGCGTTAAATTTTGATTGAATACTGATTTGGTTTATTTATTTGCAGTGGATCACGCTCCAGTAAAACATTCAAACCGAAAAAGAATATTCCCGAAGGAACCCATCAGTATGATCTTATGAAACATGCTGCGGCCACACTTGGTTCTGGGAATTTACGAAATGCGGTTGCTCTTCCCGATGGCGAGGATCTTAACGAATGGGTTGCTGTCAATAGTGAGTTTCTTTTGATACAATTACTCATTTATATATTTTAACAACATTATTTTCTATTCCTGTTCTTAATGTGGGTGTGCATTATTGTTATCAATCAAAATTGTTTGTATTGGCTTCCATCGCATTTCACTCAACGGCGCGTTGCATGTATTTGAAGTGTATGCTTAATCGACGCAGGAAATAATGAATGATAACTGACCACTCCATTACCTATTAACTAAGCGTTAAGTTTTAATTACAGTTTTTAACTGAGATTTCAATAGTACAAACGTCTGGAGATCTCCGTAAGAGTTTTGTAGTATCTGCACTTCGGTAGGGTCGTACTGGACCTGTTGCCTCAACAACTTAATAGTGCACAATGGAAACATCTTAATCCTTTCACCTCAAGTTAAATACTTTATTTTTGGCAACCATGAAAATGATTAAATTCTTTAAATAGCTCTAATGCTATTTATAGCTTTTTTATTAATCGAACCGGATATGTCTGCACACTCAACCATACTTCTGAAAATCCTTCATCGTCTTCGTTCCAATATGAAACAAATCAAATGAACCCCTTTTGTATGCAACGCACTTCTAAGTTCGATGGACATTCATTGTTCATCGCTTGGAAAATATCTCAAAGGCATCTGAAGTGCACAAACTCTCATTTCATTACTAAATGTCCTGATATTCAACCCTCTTAATGGTCATGTACCAACCATACAATTAATTAACATAGTCTCTCATTTTTTGTCGTTGCAGCCGTCGATTTCTTCAATCAAATAAACATGCTCTACGGGACCATAACTGAATTTTGTACAGAAGAGAGCTGTGGCAACATGTCGGCCGGACCTAAATACGAGTACCTATGGGCCGATGGCCAGGCTGTGAAAAAGCCCATCAAATGCAGTGCACCCAAATACATTGACTACCTAATGACATGGGTGCAAGACCAACTGGATGACGAAACTCTTTTCCCTTCTAAAATTGGTATACCCTTTCCGAAGAATTTCCTATCAATTGCCAAGACAATACTAAAACGACTCTTCCGAGTGTATGCCCACATTTATCACCAGCATTTCTCCGAAGTGGTAACACTGGGTGAGGAGGCTCACCTAAACACCTCCTTTAAGCATTTCATATTTTTTGTACAAGAATTTGATTTAATTGAACGTAAGGAGTTGGCTCCGTTGCAGGAGTTGATCAATAAGCTAACAGCAAAGGACGAACGGCAGATCTAAGCATAGCCGCACATACTAAACGTTTATATTGTATTTTGTATATTACATGTTTTTTTTTAAAACGAAAACAAAAAAAAAATTAGACGAAGAGAAGCAATTATTTTTGTAACACAAACAAGAAGCAAAAAAAAAAATAAATTGTTCGTCTTAACGAACAAAATTATAGTTTTTGAACGCATTAAGTAGTTTTTTTTTGCATTTTTGTTGGTTTTTGTTTTCCTTTTGTGTTTTACAACACAACGCAAAATGTGTACTTTAAGTAATTTTAAATTTATTTAACGCTTATTTAGTTCTTTACGTGTTAGCCTTAAGATTGATTTTTAAACTTTAATGACGACTATAAGAGAATGTTTCTTATTATATATTATTATTATTTCACATATGTGTAGCAATTAAACGAAAAACAAACTACTGACATGACAAATTGTAAATATATGGCTTTTTAATTAATTTGCTGGCTGTTTTGTATTGAAAGCGATTGGGCAAGAGTGTATTGGTACCGTTTCCATAACGTTGAACATTTTGATTATAGTAAGCCCGATTTTTTCGATTTACGTTAGTGATACAGTGAGTTAAGGACCAAGCTTACTGTAGTGGTAAGCTGAGCACTTTGGGTATCCCAAACTGTAGGGCTGCCAAAGTAAACCGTTCTCGTAATTTTCGGTAGTTTTACAGAGAAAATTATTTCCTACTCTTTCATATTTGATACGGAGACGAGAAAATGTCACAGGGTTTTCCTAAGTGTTCAATTAACGCTATCAGACACAGACACACACAATACCAGCCAAGCTACTTTAGTTGTTAGACTCTAGCACCAAAGATACCCCACATGGAAAGCTGGATAGTAAAGGAAAAGTTCAGTCAGATGCACATGTTACTTACCCTTTATCTTTTTTCACAACACAGCGTGACGATTAGGATTGCACTAAGCTCTGCTTGAAAGACAGATGTTTGTCTTCATAGTGAGTGAAATGTGCGACTCTATCGAATAGAACAGTATCAGCCCTTTTGCTGAAATCTCTTTTTATTAATACAAAATAATAATAATACTCTCGCACAGTTGGCTTTTAGGTACTTACACTTTAAACATGATTTCCATACATCCTTTGGACGTAATTAAATAAGTAACACAGCTTTTATATAGCAACTAACCTGAAATTTATTTATTTTTGTATGTAATTGAGCAAATATCATGTATATGTAAATTATGACATCCAAAAATTATTGGAAATGTAAAAAAAAAAATTCGAGCTTAAGAATATTAGAAATATGTTTTTTTTTTTCGAAAAAATTAAATTATTAAATACTTTTAGGACGTTCGATTTATTAAATATTAAGGAATGAGGGTGTTTGCCAATAGCGAATCACAATTTGAAAAATGTTAACCAAGACCATGATCTTCAAAGAATCCTTGTGGCGTTTCATCCTGAAATTAAGAAAGAGCACAAGAACGGAATGATTTCAAATAAACGCCAGAAGTAGGAATAATATCGTACGAACCGAAACAAGATACGTAGTTGTTAGTAAATTTTACCTTATTTCACTGTTACATACCTTGTTAAGGCTCCAAATCTACATTCTGAGTTTATTTTCAGCTCTTTTTTGTCTCAATAAACAATATAGAGTTAATTGAAGATTGTGAAAGCTGAAACTCACATTTGAGTGCACTACTACCGTGATTAAAGACATATATGTATATGGTAATACGAAATTAAGAACAAAAATAAAAACGTATTAAATGCAAACTCTGTACATATTTTTTTTATTAATAACATACATATTATGGAGCTACGATGGGAATATGATGAAATTAAAGCGTATGATTCGGATCCTGTCGCCAGTTGAACCTCTTTACATAGGTTTTAGAGCAGATTTACGTGGGTTGTATAATTAACCGAGGAAGAATATCCAACGGAATCTGTATAGCTAGCACTTCAGAGTTCAGACATTTTAATACTTTTCAATGGTAACCGCAAGGGAAATGTTTTTTAAAGCTACGTAATGTGTTTTATTAACATTTTTTATAAAATCACATTAGCTACTATAAAATGTAAGGTCCTTGCTGTCAATCTAGGCTCTTGTAAATGACCATGATTATTTTATAGCAATAGGGCATGCATTTAAAAAACGCCTAATGACCTAATGACTTCACATTCGACGGCGGTCAGAGAAGCTTCCACTTCCAAAAAAAAGAGCATATGAATTTTGTTGGCGTTAAATCTGCGGCTTTTTAATTTCAAGCGGAATCAAACGCGAAGATCTCTGTTACTTTAACTAATAATTCATGTAAGAATACATTAGGCCATGTATGCATAAGTGCATCCATGTAGAATAGCCCACGAACTGTCAAACATTATACCTTTTTGAAGATTTACCAGTCTGTATAAATTATTATAGGCAATTCTTTCGCCAGGTTGGAAAACTAAAAAAAAAAAAAAACGTTTGCAGTTGAATTCCTTACTAAGCTCCAGGATATGTCTTTAAAGAACATTAGGTTGTGCCCTGTTTACCGAACAGTCATTTTTGGTTCATAGTTTAAGGAATAATTAAAATGTCCACCTTAAGATACTACAATTATTTTATTTCATGAAACCATATATAATTTGCTTACACATAAAAGTTTTCTTTATTTAAATTTCACCACAAAATTGTTCATGGATTTTTTGTTTCGTTTACTCATATTTGCAATGGAAATATTTAAAAGAGGTATACAACAAAGTTCTACGTGATTTAATATTTAATATTTACTATTACAAAATTTTCCAAAAAGTTATTTCTGAATTCCTTTGTCGTATCTTATTTTGAAATGATTTATAAATATGCATGTATTTACAGATATTTTTTTGTTTAGCTTTAAGTTTTGCATGAACACATAAAAATTTTGAGTTTTCGAACTTTAACAATTCCTTCGATGCTTGTACTTTGTATTGTTTGAAAAAAATAGAAGTTATTTGAAAAGAAATAAAAAATTCATAAAGATAGATAAAGAAGTGATCAAGATAATTAGGAAAGCATTTTTTTTTTGTTTTAAGTTTAAACGGATTTTTGATTTCTTTACTTTTTTTAGAGAAGTCCAATATCTCTTAATGTGCCCTCAACCGCTTCATCCTAGAGTATATAAATAAAAAATAAGTTTTGTGTTTTTCTCTTCGTGAGTAAACAAAACAAACGAAAAAAAAACAGGCAAATTGAAGACGTGACTTAAATGAGTTATGGGTCTTTGCCACATTTGTTTTTGGTTCTTGGGTAAATGAAGAAAAATTACAATTTAAATGAATGTTATATACAAGTTCATACTTGGCACATCTTACTTGGATGGTTGCGATGTTGATTGCGATGACAATTAGAAGCACATTAAATTGGTAGGTATTATGGAATGGGTATATTCTTCCAATTTAAATTGAAATATTTTTTTCTTTTTCGCCGTTTCGGTGATGCTGCTGAGGAGGAGTGAACATGAACAATAATATTTTTGGACAGGCTACGAGACAAATACATATGTTTAATTTTTAAAGCATTTTTACGAAAAATTAAAAAAATATTAGTATTAACGGTTGGTAAGTACGAAAAGTTAGGACAGTTTAGCATATCTTAGGAGAAATAAAACAATAACATGAACAAGTAAGACATTGAAAGAATTTTTCTCATGTGGTGACAAACAATGCATCACCGCAACATACAAAACAGCAAATTTGATAATTTGAATAACAACATTATGAACATCGATTTTTTCAATATGAATATTTAACATTACTTTATTTATTGTGCGGCGCCAACACGTAACTATTTATTTTCCCCGAGTTTCTACGAAAATAACATAATAGCGTAAAAGTATTATTACGTGATTTGATTTTACAGAACACGTGTTCTTATTACAAAAAAAAGAAGATACATGCAAAGCCCACTTAGTTCTAGTCAAGGGTGGCATAGTTTAGTCTGGGGTGACGGGATACCCAAATCAATAATCACTAAGAATAATTTTTACATTGACCTTAGCGCTCTGCCTCATTTTGAATATTGTGTGTACTCACTGGCATTATGCTTAAGAGATATCTTATATATTATACATTTTGAAATTTTAGATCTTCACAAGTAACTGAATGGATATAATAACTACATGTTTGAGAGTATATGCCTACAACTTCTAACTAGTGAGTTTATTTCCGAAAAAGCGGTTAAATACATTTTTACAAGTGCTGTTAATTAACATTTCGCAGAAAATCAAACTGCAATGGCGGAACAATTTTCAGATCCAGCTGAACATTGGAAGAACTCAGTGGACTCATATTTGGACGAGAAGAATCAAAAAGAGTTCAGTTGTACATGGGGTCAAAACTAAGTATAGCTGTCAATGTGATGTTAATTCGGACAGAACGTCAACTTTGAGGAACACTTGTCTAGAGACACTTACGAAACTTGGACGTATAGAGGTAATAGACACTAACACTCCGGCCCGAGAGACTTTGACATAGGAACAACGCACACAAATGGAAGAAGACCTCAATCAACTTAAAGTGTGCAACTCTGCATTAAGGCTCAGGCCCACCCTGGAAGTAATTAGGCTAAATCATAAAACGCGCAAATAAATAATTGTAATACGGGTTGACTTATTCGGTTGGTCGGGATAATTTGACAGGTCATCTGATTAAACTATTGGCAGGCTATTGAATGTCCTAATCACTTGACACTCCTTGCAAGTGTCCCTTTCGAATTGGTTAACAGTTTACCAAAATACTACACTTAAGCTACCCACTAGATTGATGTATGCACCTTGCTGGATTTTCAATTGTTTATACCAATTAAGATCGTAAGAAATTCTCTGGATTGCTAACTAAGTGCACAACTTTTGATACTAACAATATTATTTTGTTAAATGCTATAAAGAATGTAAATAATGTTATGTTTATAAGGTATTTTTGTTTTGCCATTTGTTTGTCAGTATGCCACTGAACATATTACTTGCTTATTTGTACTTGAGTACATTTATATCCATATATATAATATATCACTTGCAAGTGCATTTTGTGGTGGATGTAATTGTGCATTCTGTATTTATTTTGAAATCAACTATTCAATAAGGTTTGGACCAAAAATGACTGCGGTTTTGGTTGAAATTATCGCAAATAATCAATTAAAAGAGTTTGCATTTTATGCGCTTTTCTTTTAGTTTGTTTAGATACACAGAGGTACATGTAAAAGTATGTTATGTACCGCAACAAAGATAACGAAAACTAACTAAAAACACCGACATAAACAAAGCTTGTTATATAAGTTAAGTGAAATTATCTGTGAATGCAGAAAATATATATTTTAAAGAAAACTAATGTTAGTAAATAAGTGTTTGTGTTGAAATTAATAAAACAAACAATGACTTGACGTATTTTTTTGTTGTTGTTCGTTTGATAACACATTTTTTGTTAAAATTTTATTCAATGACAGTAAAACACATTTAAATTTGAAAAGAGTATAGAAAGTAACATACACATACATATTTTGTTGCTAAGGTGTAATATTATTTTTATTATTATTATTTTTTGTTATAAAAACACTGAGCCCTATGTAAATAAAGAAATTCACATGAATTTGACTTATCTCTTATATTGATATAGTTATTGAAATAAAAAGAGGCTAGTTAATACATTTACAAACATACTGTGTTAGTTCTATAACTATAAAAAATAGGAGTGAATTTTAAATTTAAAGATCAGACAGAATGACTGATTTTGGCATTCCTTGTGCTAGTATGATGTTTTAATGATCAACTGGAACGTGAGTTTAGTAAGTACACTTAAGACTATTAGTTTGCTACCCACAAAGAGAAGAAGTCAACCATATTGTACGCATTTAAAAAAAAAAAAGTATAGCTACAATGATTTTTTACCAGGACTCCATTTATGTTCGCGGCTACTTAGCAGTATTTTTGCTTACAATGAATTCAATGCTGTAGGTATCAAATATAGTATATCTTTAGGAATGTTTTTAAGGACTTTGCTAATACCTACTGCGCAATTCACTCGTCCAGTCGGTTAAATTGTACAATAATTAAAGAATAGATTTACAACGGAACACTTATTTAATTTTGAAGATTACTGCGTGCGACAGGAGATGTTTTAAAAAGCACTGCACAGAAACTAGTCGCATATATATTTTTTAATTGCTTTACAAATTCTGCAATATTTTTGATGTGCGAAGAAGGAAACATGATCCAGCTGACAGCGTTTGTTAATTTGCCATTTAAGCTAAAAATTGTATTCTCCATCCTCATATGGGGTGTCGTTCTGCCAACCTGTTGAACGGATTGCAGAAACCGTAAACCACCAATCGGTGGTTGAGGAATTTTAAATGTCAATACTTTTTTTTTTAATTTTAAATACAGTGCTTTTTAAATTCACCGAAAAAAAAAACGTTATCTGCTCTCTTGTAGCGCCACAGTTTAAAATATAAATAATTTCTGACCGAAGGAGAAAGATGACACGTTTTAATAGTTGATTTAAAGAATGCAACTATCATAACTCGCACCTTACTTCAAAATTATTTTCAATGCAACTTCGAGTTAAAAAATTAACCACAAATAGAATAATAACAAATAAAAATAAACACTTTACAACGCCAATTGATTGATTGATCAAATGAGTTTTATTTTCGATTCAATGCCTTGCTCTTCTAGGGGAATATCTAATCAATTGAGATACTCATTGAAGTCCTTGTATATTTGGGATTGGATTTTTATTTTTTTGTTGTTGTTTATTATTTCATATCGAAAGCGTAAAGTAAAAAATAAGAAAACAAATTCTTTGAATACATTTAGGAAGGTGTGTTCTGTTTACGTACGTAAAGAGGATCATTTTAACTACAAAAATAGTGAATACTCTACCAAAATGCAAATAAAAGGGTGATATAAAAACAAAACATTTAGTGCGCATGCAAGTGCAAATATTCTCATGCAAAACTTAATTAGAATTAAAACTATGTCATAAATCCAATTTGTCAATTTAATGTATAAGTATAGTGTATAATTTGTCAATACAATAACAATGTAATTGATATGTTCTCGGACGGCTTGGTTCTTGTATTTATTTACGATTTAGGTGCAAAAAAAAACTCCGAAAGGAATGACTGCGACTATTTAGCAAATTAGTTTGGCTAAGTGATGTTTATGAAGCATATGCAGCGGATCAATATAGTGTAGGGTAAAGAAAATGTAACGCTTCCGAATAATATCTCGAAGTAGAAGCGGAAGTTAAAAAAAATATATATTTGTCTTACAAGAACAAATAGATAGTCTCTGACACAACACAGTGGGATAAAGAAGTATCTCCTTCTTTTCTGTAAAAAAAATTTCCAAGGTTTCCGTTTATTAAGAAACCTATTAAACAGACTGAATTGTCTATACCCCAAAGATTTTGTTTTTGTGGTGAGAATTTGCAACTAAAAAAAATAGAATACCTACCAAAAGCGGAAGAAAACGCTTGGTATTTGTTAGGGGCTATCCTACATCAATATAAAACCCAATGACCTTATTCGCATGATGCAAGCCAACCTGCAAATCAAGCTTATCGAGTCTAGCTGTAAATAACACATGGAAAATTGAACTACCAAATTAGCTACCAGATGTGGACTACACAAAACCACTTCAAACAAAACCACTGCACAAACTAAACTACAAAATATGATCACATTCACCTCAAGACTTAAATCCTTTGGATTGAAAATACAGTATAAACTTGAAGTCACATAAATAGAAAAATAATAATAAAATTCGTTATCGTCTTTTGTTTTAAACTATATAAGACTTTCACCATTCAATGTACTTTTTCTCAATAAACAGTCACTTTCAGAACGAATGGCAAGAAAGTTAAATACTAAATAAATATATTCATGTTCTTTTATGTATAACCTTTCCTTATTGTTGCTTAATAAACAAAGTAAATTAAAATAAAAGACAAAAATCAAGTCTACTGACATTTTACAAGAATAGAACATTTCACATGCATTATTGCTGAGTTTTTGTTGGGTTATAATAAGATTAAGTTGGTTTTTAATATTAATTGAAGTAAGATATCCGATGGATATTTTATGATTATTTGGATGTAAAGCTTAAAGCATTCCAAAGAGAGACATATTATCATTCTTGTATAGTTGTAATGGATGCAAACAAATTGAACAGAAACAACAAAAATAAAATAAAACAAAATTATACAGCATTCAAAACAAAAATACCAACAAAATAACTTTTAGTTTCAGTTATTTCATTATTTATTTTTTTACAACTCATACGCTTCTGGTGTACTGACCTCTTGGAGTAGATCCTGGGATGCGATTGCTTTGAGGACATTTTTCTTTGATGTCTCTTGCATCTCGCCACCGATTAATAATTCATCAAGGATAAAGTAGGCTTTCTCAAAATTGAAAATAATGTCCAGTTCACAGACCTGAAACAGTAAAATAAGAAATTACTTAAGATTTACAGGTTGATAGAGATGGATGGATGGTTGGTTGGAGGTTTGTAAGTTAGACTACGTTAGGGACGAATAACAACTTCTCGACTGTCGGACTAGTTGTTTCTTACAGATCGGTTTGTGTAGGACTTAAGAGTTGAAATCGAAGTAAACTAGATCCAATAGAAAATAGATGCAGTTAATTTCGAACAGAAAATGGGTTAAAAATACGATGACCTAAAAATTAATAAAAACCGACATTCCGAATACAAGTTCTCAAAGATTTGTCAAAAGGCACTCCTCTTTCCAAACAATAAAATAGTATGTAAATGTACTTACACTTCCAAAATATTTATCCAACAGTTCGACATAACGATGAATGATTTCTAGGGTCAGCAATTCATTGTCGTTCTGCTCAATCGCACAACAGAAATACAAACTTGCATATCTAAAATGCGCAATAGTTAGATTTAACCAAAATCGAATAAAACCACCTGCAAGCTGCACCTTTTGTAAACGATTTTACAATCTTTCCACTCCAGAAATGAGCACATCTTTGGCTTTCTCGCCAAAATTGTGGTTACCAGTTCCCTTGTGATCTTCTTCTTTACTTTATCTGGATAAGCTCCATACCATTTTTGTAATCGTAATTTGCCTTGTCGGCTGAATAGAAGCATAAATAGCATCTAAAAGTATATTTTTTAGAACACAAAAAACATGAGTATAAGGAATATTATGATTGGAAGCAGGTGGCACGTTAATCGTGGGGAACTATTAACTCAAGAAAAATGTCGGTTGTTCTACCCAAATTTAGTTTTTTCCGTTTTCAAAGTTATACTGACCATTTTAAAACTAAGTTAATCTTATTAAATACTGAAAAACTCTTTCTTAAATTGAATAAAAAATATACTGAACAGTTTGAGACTAGACCACAATTTTTTCTTACATTTCTGACAAGACGAATTAGAATTTGTGATGACATCGAGGAGTGCGTTCAATGCTCGAATCAGAGAGTTTTCTAGCCGTAAGCTGATGTGGAATGTATTATTCAATTGTACTCGCATGCAGTCACACTGATTGGGGGATCTTTCCTTTTTTGCGGGATTTTCTCATTTAAAATAAGCTAAAAGGATCAAACGGATTTTTCAAACCTCATAGCACAAAAAAAAGGGATTTTACGTTTTGGACAATTTTTGTTCCTAATTTGCTACTTTCATAAAGAATGAAAAAGGGATCAAATTAAATATTTTGTTAGCATTGGAATGTATTATCAAATAATTCATAAGGTTTTATTATTTAATGTTGATTATTACTTTCATTCCCCTGCTCTCACGTGGTATTCGCTCTCAGAGCACTTTTTTTGCTCTCAGAGCAATTTTTATGTTCGTTTTGAACAAAAACAAAAAGCTATCTTTTTCAGATTTCAGAGCACTTTTGCGAATCTAGATATTTTCTCAGATTAACTTCAGATTTACCAAACAAGTGCGTTTGAGTTTGTTTACGTTTATTTATGTATAATTATTTAGAAATCAATCGGGACGGAAATGTCCAATGGTTTAGTATAAAATTTAACCAGTGAATAAAAATCGCTCAGAAAAGTATGTACATGTAGAACATAAATAAAAACACAGACCTGGTAGCACTATTTTTGAAGTTTTATTAAAATATCTGACAATTTTCATTGACGTTGACCACTAACGACGCTTATCCACAGAAAGAAAAAATATATCACTCACTTCCAAAATCACGAATAGATAAATAAATAGGATTTATGTTCATAAAATAAAACAAACAAATTCGAGCACAAAACACAGCAATAAATTAGTGCCATTTAACAAATTTATAATGCCACTTACAGGTGCAGTAATCGATTTGGATAGAGGTAACATTTTCTTAAAAATTTCAGTCAGGAATGTAAAACTATTAAAGTTTTGCTTTTATTCCAGCTCGAACTAGCGGTGATGGAATGGAACAAGACGATATTGGCAAGAACGAGCATAAACCTACGTTCTCTAAATCTCAGCTCCGCCGCAAAGACAGTACAATCCAAGAGACAATTCATCAAAAGAAGCCACCACCACCCCCAAACACACTACCGATTCCGGGATTGCATACACTTTACCGACCCTCCGAAACATCAAGAAGTCTTCCAGCAGTCAGACCCAGGGGTGAACTTCGTTTGTTGACACCAAGACTGGTTGATGTACGTAGTGAAATTCCAGAGCATAAAAAAACCAAGCCGCCGCGATTTGTACCATTCGAACCGTACACGGGTGCTGTCAATCCAATTTTTCCCAACAAAGATAAATCAAAGAAGATTCTCAAGAAAGATCGCAACAATTTGGATATAGGTGTGTTAGTCGACCACATGTCAACTATGCGAACTCAAGAATTGCATGAACCGTCTAGTGAGCACGAAAAGGAACCCGAGAAGCAATTGGTAGAGAGTTTACAGGTCAGCAAACTCACGGCTGAGCTGGCAAATATCAAAGAAGAGCGAGATTATTTGCAAAGCCAACTAAAGTTTCAAGTGCAAGTGAATTCGGAGCTGAAGAACCTTTTGGTGGCCTCGGTCGGTGAAGATTTGCAAACGAGAGTGAACGTTCTCACTGAAGATAAGCTGCAGCTGGCCAGAGCTTTGCTGGACACAGCTAACAATTTAACGACACATACGGTAAGTGAATAAGATCAATTGTCCGTCTGTAGGACAAGCGTCAACACTGCATGTGTTCGCGTTTCAAAGCTTTTATCTTACAATCATTTTGTGACAAACAATTTTAATTTACATTACTGATAAGCAGGCAGCGACAAAACTAAACTTTATGATGTTTAACTTCGCATTGTTCTCTTAATTGAAATAACAACTGAAACAAGTTTCGTTATCATTTTAATCTAAAAAGACATGCTCATTGTTTACTGCAGCACCTACTTGCCTACTCTTTACTGATATATTTTAAATTTATGGTGCAACATTGACATCATCTATATGAATTGATCTACTACTTAGTTACTTAGCTAGTTGAAAGGCATCGATGATTATTTGCGATATTCCGCACTTGAGAACTCTGATAACAAACTTAATTTAATTTCAGGAGCAAATAGAGTACCTCGCAAGCCAATGCGAAGTCTGGCGGAGCAAATTCCTCGCTAGTAGCGTAATGGTGGAGGAACTCGCACGCTGGAAGGCCGATCTTACACAGAAAAACGAAACGCTCACAGAATCAACCAAACGATTGCTACACCTCTCCACAGAGACTCGTAAAGTCCAACTCGAGATGTTGAAAAATCTAAAATTCATGGCTAAAATCAAATATTTAAACCTACCATCGGCGGACGTAATCAGCATAGGATCGGAGTGTCTCAATATTATGCAACAAATGGTGCTACATTCTGGCGTGGGCATACCAGACAATCTATACTTGAGGAGCGACAACCAGCTAACCGAAGCAGAGCAGTACGCCATACAGGTATGTTGTTGATTGTTCACGGTAACCCTCACTTATCTCGTGTATGTTCTTTCTGCAGGCTCTAGATTTTATAAGTCAGCCGCTTATTGCAACGGACGATGCAATGAAAGCACTCTTTGGGCAGACTCATCGGTCGTTCATACCAGTCACTGAAGCAGCTGCTGTCGATCAAATAGTAAATTAACTTTAAGGGTCATGGGGGATTCGTAATTATTTTGTATTTAGTCCAAAATGCAATAAAACAGTCTTTCTTAATCTGAAACCATTAAACCTTCTTCTCAGTGGAATACAGATCGGTTCTTCTTTGTGCAAAGATGGGAATCTGTTGGCGCACCTGCTGTACCAGCGAGAAATCAACGTCAGCTATGACTGTTTCTTCGCCTTCCTTGGCACTGGCCAGTATTTTTGCCCAAGGATCCACAACCATTGAGTGACCGTAGGCAACGTAGTTAGCCGTTTCATCTCGTGATGGCGAAATGGTAGCAACGTACAATTGGTTGTCGTTGGCCCTGGATCGTTGAAGTAGTTCCCAGTGTAGCGGTCCAGTGGTCATATTAAATGCACCCGGGTATACTAGCATTTCACAGCCTGGAAAAGAAAAGTTAACACGTATTTTTGTACAGGATTTGGCAATAGTGACCTTCATTTCTGTACACCTTCGCCAGTTCCTCGAATCGAATGTCATAACAGATTGCAATGCCAATTTTGTGGCCATCAACCTCGGTAATGGTAAACTGATTGCCAGCCGAGAGTGTATCAGACTCTTTGAAGCGAATACCGCCGGGAATATCAATGTCAAACAGATGAACCTGCAAGTACATTTCCAGTAGTTACCGCACAGCCAATCGTTGCCAACAAACCTTCCTGTGTTTACCAATGAGATTGCCATTCGGATCCCACACTGTGCATGTGTTGTAGATCGCGTCATTGTCTCCTTTCTCCGGAATCGTACCACCGATTATGTAAATTCCATGCTGTTTGGCACTTTCCGACAATAGCTTACTTGTGTATCCATCGGGAATGGTTTCAGAATACTCACGAAAAAAACCCGTTCCATATGGGCAGTTGAAGCACTCGGACAAAGCTACAACTCGTGGCTTGGATTCCGCTACGACTTGGCTGATCCTTGTGATGGCATTTTGCACATTTTGAACTTTGTCCTTTGAAACTTTTAGTTGAAGCAGAGCAAAGCGAAGGACTACAAAATAAGGTTGTTTTTTGTAATTTTTTTGGAATAAGTGAATTCCTTACTGTTGGAAATTTTACTCATTTCTGGTTGAATTTGGATAAGGTTGACACGCACTTGGGAACTATTTAAAAAACCAAACAATTTATGGAGGTTTTAAGCAAATTTTGTGTGCGGTTTCGATAATATTTGACAGTTTTCGCAACTGATAAAGTGATAACAGCTGTTAAAGAAATGACAGGTTTGTGGTTGATGTACATGTTTAATAAACACCATTTGTTAATAAGCCGAACAAGAGATGGCGCATGGAATGTTACGTTTCAGGTTGTTTAAATGGGCCCGATTCACCATAAGAATCATTTGTGAATTTTTAAAAATTTAGGTATGCTTTTTGTGTTCTTTTATATTTGTCCCTAAGCCACCAGAAATAAAAAAAAATAAAAAATTGTTTCAGTCAAAGTAAAGTACCTACTTAAATTAATGTCACTTCCTCGGAATCAGTCTGAAATTCTGCAAGTGTTTGACTTATACAGTTTTCGATTGGACTTCTTCAGATTCGCTCTCAGATTTCAGATTCTAGTCGAACATAAGAACCTGATAAAAACGTCACTTTATCTTTTTTGTGTTGAATATTATGTAGCCTTGGATACTTTTCTACGCGTTTCACAGTTTAATTTTTTATTAAAACATTCGACATTTTTGTCCCGATTGATTTCTTAATACCTATTTATAAATAAATATTATACAGAAATAGAATCCACCGATGCAATGCTTTTCTTTGCAATAGAAAAACTTGCCTAGATCGTAAACAAACTCCACCAGTTGTAAAATTCAAATGCTCTAGTATATATTTAGATCTGAAACAAATTTGATAAAAAAATCGAGAAGTGCTCTGAAATCGGAAAAAGATTGCCTTTTTGCGTACCAAACGACCATAAAAAGTGACCTGGAGCAAAAAAGTGCTCTGAGAGTGCCCAATCGAATACCACATAAGTTTTAGTTAGTTATCTCAAGGTAAGATTAGACTGTATGCCAATTTCTGACAGATCTCCTGTCAAAATCTGGTCACACAATGTAATGGGCATATCTCATATGCTCTAAGGACCTGAATGTCACATATGACCAGGCTGATTTTGGCAGATAATAATGCCCAAATAGCATATAGTGTAATCGGCCTTAATGCCCATATGCACTTTATTGAAATTTTGTTATTCGATTGATGGCATTTTTTGATGGAACAGGAATTATTTTGTTGTCATCGGTGTTTGAGTTCGTGGAATTGTGATTTATTTTCATTGTTTCTGCTTATAACTCTGATTTTTTTTATGTAGTGGTGGATAAAATCTGTCATCGATTTTCTAACATTTGAAAATGTTTAAGTACTTAAATATGGCTATTCGCCTAATTAATTTCCTCGGTAAAGACCCATATTATCGGCACGATAGTTGCAAATTCTGTTAAAATCAATTTTAAATAACTATCCACTAATTTTAGGTACCAGAAAATCGAATGATATCATGAAACTGCTTTAACCTTTGTTTTTGGTCACCAATAACAAAAGTAAACACATATTATTTTCCCCAAAAAATGGTAGATGTGTACAATTCTACCTTCATCATCTGATCCTGCAAAGTGTTGTGCCGCGTAGACTACACCATAGGTTTGTTTAACGAGCCTAGCACTAGTGCCCACTAGTGCGCACTGAGAAGGGTCAGCTGATTACCACACCTGTTAAAAACCCTGCAAAACCCCGAAAACTCGGATACTATATCGAACGCAAAATATGTTGCCCTGAAGTCTGCCAGTTTTTGAAATTGAAAAATATTTATCATTTGGTGAACGAAGTGTTATCTTCACTTAATATTTTGTTTATTGTTAAAAATGAATGAACTCAATTCGTTTGAATACCAAATTTATTTGTTTTTACCTTTATCACGATAAACAAGTGAATGACAGCAAGCGAAATGACAGCGCAACTCAGCACTGAGTTCTTGCCCCGACAAATTAACTGGGGTCAGTACAGGGCACAACTAGGGCGCCCTAGAAGTCATGTCAAACACAGGTTTTCAGTAGCAGGGCGAGTTCAATGCTATATCGAACACGTCAGGGTTAAACCAGTGGGGCCCATGTCAAACAAACCTCATATAAACTACGCAACCCATGACGCGTCGTCTTTTACGTGTTGTTAGGTAAATCACAAATAAGGGACATTTTTGAAAATGAAGACGATTGAAATTTAAAATTTAGATTTTTATTTAAAACATAAACTATTCAAAATCCTTTTCACCTACAGCTGCTGTTTTCCACGTTTTTTGACACCGATAAAGATAATCCAATTGATGACATTGACGACACAATTAACGACATTTACGAAAATTAAAAACAACGCGTCGTGGAAAAACACTGATCCTACATAACCGAATCGGCTCACCACGAATACACGAGATTTGATAATCAGTAAATTGCGTCAGTGAAGGCCTTAGAAAGGAGTATCTATGGGGGCCTTGAGACCACAAACAGTAGCAGATAACACTATCACAACAAGTTCTTTTCGGTTGACTCAATTACATTTAAAAAAATAGAATAATGATGCGAGGGACAGAGATTAACCAGGATAATGAAAAAACTGGATGGTGCACCACACAAGTCACCACCAAGTGTGACGTTGATTTGATGCCTAAGTTGTTGTAACAAAATTATATGTCTTACTTGCTTGCACTCCTCAAATATCTACATTTCCTTTTTAAAATGGTTATTTATTTCCTATTTTGAGCAAAAGCTTCGACAACTATTTTATTCGCTTTACTGCTTAAGTAGCTAATAACAACATACATACTGTCACATTTAGCTTTCTTACCTAATTTCTTTATTGATAAAATTTAACAAAGGATTTCAGTTACCTATGTAGACTGCATGTCGATAGGAGCCCGAACAATATTTAAGTAGCTGTACCTAATAGCTACACGTTGCATTCTAGTATATATAAATATGTACACCTAAGTTTGTTCGATGATCCAATTGATCTGTCAAAATGAACCTACGTGAAGTAAGCCCGCACTTTTTCTAGAATGTGCAGTTCGATAGACATTCGTTTGTATTGAAATTTTGTTCGTTTGTAGTTCAACCGTTAGAAAGTTATAACCATTAGAAAAAAATTTCAGCCTGCACTTTTGGCTTTTTGAAATAAATACTAGCCAGTTGCATTTGAAATCGTTTGTTGTTTTAAGTATAAAAATAAAAATGAATTTCAAATGTAAAAATGTAGTTTTTTCTCAGAAATGTCTAATTTCGGAGATAAATATAAGGGCATTTATGTTTGCACACAGAATTCCGAACTTACAATAGAGAGAAATTATTTTAAATCACCAGTGCATAGAGCATATCCAAACTTAAGTAACTGCATTTAAAATTGCAGAATTCATTCCTTCAGTGTTACTCAATAAAATGCAATTCAAATCCCTTTAGAGTTGCATCCATATATGGGCTTCCGGTAAACACATTTTCGCAAAGCATTCATCCGTGCCCATCGATATGGGTCACTATTTGTCAGTTAGCAACAACAACCAATCAATAAAGCCCGAATTTATCCAACAAATTGTTCTACTCCTTCGAACAACATTAAAAATTGACCACTTTTAAACAATTTATAACAACAAAAATTTCAATTGCAATTTCTGCTGAAAATCCTACTTTACTTTGTTTTGCTGAGATCGAATCCCAAAAAACACGAATAATGTAGTTTTTGAATTTGAAGAGTTATTTTATTTCAGCGTCCTAAAAAGAACTTTTTTCTGCTTTTTTTACTGCTATCAATACAGCAAAGTCAACTCTGCCTAACATACTTAAATAGAGAAGAGATTTCTATCAAATTTGTCCATAGCTAAATTTTACGGAGTTTTTTTTTCAGACTTCGCAAATCATCTTCTTACTTACGGCGGAGCTACAAATTTAACAAGAATATCCCAATAATAACTCTCAACCACATTCGTTAAAAAAAAATCGAATAGGTACCTACGTCATTTATTATTACGTCTTACGAATTACAAAGGCAATGTTAGTTTTTACAGCTTCACGACATCATTCAGTTCTTGTATATAGTACAGGGAAGGGTTTATCATTTGGCGGCTGTAGCCAGTTATCCTCGGAATATTTTGCATTCTCAGTCTCAATTACGTGGAAGGTGTACGCGTGACGACTCTTCTCTGATCTGTTGAGATCGCTTTTGTGCACAACTTGTCCGTGAATGATAATGCAGGTTCCTGGTAGAAAACAACAAAAAAAAATGTCTATATCACCCGCAAGCTTTTATAGCTCCTTATAGTCCTACCTTTACTAACTGGTATTGGAGTGAAGTTCGAAGTTGGATATATCGGTGCTGACCTATCGTAGATCAGAAGCTCGCTCGACGTCTTATCAGGGTTTCGCATAAAACGCCTGTGAAGGCCACTCTTGTGAGATCCTTTGATGAACTGCAAACAACCATTTTGTATTGTTGTGTCCTCCAATGCAATCCAGAAGCCAATTGCTGTACTTGGTTCCGTATGCAAGTACCAAGAGTCTTGATGAGGGATAACTGGAAGGATGGACTTGATTTTATTCAAAGTTCCGAATGAGTGCAACGCTTTGGTTTACCTTCTCCCCCTATACAGGGATGTTTATAAATGTACATGCTTTGGCAGACTGCAGGCCGTCTATAGTTCAACTGCCAGCAAATTTCCTTGACGCGATTGCTGAAGGTGATTTTTTTAAAAATCGGATTCTCAACGTGTAGTGCATGACCGACCTGAAATGGAAAGAAATCAATTTGAAAACTTTTTCTTCTCTTAGAACCCGCACTTGAAGCGTGACTTTTATATTACTTCAACCATAAAGAGAAGTGAATTAAAAAAAAAAAATGCTGGCAGGTGAATAGAGTTCAATTTACACGAAATCTACTCACTTTATTCAACGCGCACAAAGGATCAACCAACAGTTCGCCCTTCTCGCCAATGGCACCTTCTTCGAAGAAATAATGAACCTTGTCACCAGAATCGACGAAATATTGATCTTTAGCTTGCTGACTCTCACTATTGATGGTGCTGAAGATTTTCCTATTCACTTGTGGCGCCTCCATACACAATGCCCGGCCGGCCTTGTACAATTCCTCAGTTTCCTCTGGCGTGAGAAATTCCTCCATAACAATGAAGCCATTTTCAATTAGCTGTAAGATTAAATATAATTTGTGTTCGATTAATTTGTCGCATTTTGCTCAATGCTGATAAACGAATGTCAGACAGGCTGGTTACTGACACCGACACTAATCTCAAGTTTACATAATACAATAACAAAATAAGTTCAAATTATGGTGAATGAAGCAGTAAGTACACACTTCCTTAGTTTCGCGTTAAATCTGAGGTCGCTCGATTAGACGGGTGTCGATAAGACTTGAAGTAACTAGAGCAAGTGTAAGTGATTGCTTAATATTAAAGTACCAAAGTCCACAGTATTTCTGTGAGCCCTCAGTCTAGCAAAGCGGCTTTCAATAATTTGAGATATTTAATAGAAAATATACGAGTGTAACCTATCATTTTGGCGTGTTTGCCGGTACACAAATCTAATGGTTATTGTCAGGCGGCACTCAATTTAAATATTAACGCCAAGAATGCTGATCACGAAGCATTTACGGGAACGCTTCATTTGAAGGAAAATTTAGCTGTCAGCAAAATAAACTTGGGAAGAAAGAACAATTTACCTAATGTGCCAAGACTATGCAAGAACTTCTCTCTCAAAATGGCAGTCCTTGACGTGAGCCGTTACCATTTGTTTATTATTCTTTCGGTGTTTTTGTCATGGCAATTTTATTTGCCAAGCGCCACTGAATATAGCTTACTAGATTTTTGAAAGAGCTGTCTTGTCTTTTCCGTATTTAGAGTTCCATTACTACTGTCAAAATACCCCACTTGGTTATTGGTAAAACTTTCGCTTAATGCTAAAAAAACTGTTTCCGGAATAGGCTTTCGCAGAAGACAGCTGAGCGCGGTGCCTCCTTTGTACCTTATTTAATGAAAAATGATTGACGTGTGCGATGCAATTTAATGTCGATATTCTGGCCCCGGCAGGTGTTAGGACTGCTTTTGATATAGTTCACTGGATACTTAGACATCGTAACTGAGCTATATCCAGGATAGTCGGGACAGGACACTAGTTTGGAATAAGGAAGGAACTAACAATTTGACGCCGAGTCCGAACGGCTGAAATATTTCTCAGGACAGTTATACAAACGCGTATATTTGTCAGAATATCCCGAGTGCTGCGCAATCCTCCAAACCCTCGCGTAGTGACCCAAGACACTGGCCATGGCCACTGCTCTGTTTTTAGCACCACAAAAAATTTCAATATTTCTTTCTTATTATAAGGGGTTAGGGCGTGGACAAACTGTCACACGACAGCTCATCTTCAGATTTAGAAATAGTATAGAAACATGTTGCTTGTCACTTTTTGTACTGCTCCTCCATCCGTTATAATATGTCAAAGTAAAATTATTGTTGTCGTAAACTTCCGATTTTAACATAGGTAACTAAATTATAAGCAAAATAAAAATTTCCCCGACGGATTTCAACTCGCAGGTGGGCTCGACATCATAATAGACATGCAAAATGACAAACAAATTATAGAAAATTAAAAATAGATAAACAAATTATTTGTCAGAACTTCTAATAGCTGTATTACGTATACTATACCGCTCATAACGTCAAAGTCCCAATTTTAAATGGCTCTCGGGAAATTCTCACATTCCCCACAGGTAGGTGTACAAAAAAAGTTCTTTGTTTGGCTGATGCATGCCACGTTGCACCACTCGACACAAAACATCGCGTTGTAAAAATAGGAAGTGTGACTAAAATGAATGCACCTGCACACACACGAGTGATGTTTTAATTAAAATTCGAAAAGCAATGGACTCAAAGGAAATGAAATTCTTTTCACCTTCTGTTTGGTTTTTGTGCGCTCAAGTGATTGTCGAATTGAGACTCACTTTTTTTTCGATTTAGAAACTCGAAAAGGTGGCACTAGCTTTCAGAATAATATACTTTTTGACGATTCTGTCGCCCGGTGTCGGTATCAAAATGACACACTTCCTTTTAATAGATTAATAGTAAGCCAATTGAAATGAACAGTCGGCTTGAAACTGATCAGTTTTGAGATTCATTTAAATGTTTGTCAAATTTCTAAATTTAGAAACTCACCCACGGATTGCGACTGTAAATTTGTTTTGGAATTTTTTTCACAAAATTGCTTTCAAAAGGAGATTTGCTTTTCACAACGGCAGTGCTGCGGTATATGGATTTTTAAAATTTGTACTCGAACTAGCTAAGGAGTTTTGATTATTTTTACCCAACACAAAGAAGGTGTAGTAGGAAAAGAAAGTTTAAATCATCTCTTGGAGGAGTATGATGACTACTCATACAGTTAAAACAAGCAACTTGACCATCAAGAATTTATTAAAATTGGACTAAGGAGAGATATAAAATTACACCTTTCGTGTAGGGTAAAAATAAATTCACATAGCCTGACGCTTCTTATATCAATTGCATTTCAACTGACAAAGCTTAAAAAAAAATATAAAAAAGTCTTCAAGGAAAGCAAAAACTCTACTTCGTCGCCAAGAAAGTTGGTAGCTGTTAAGTAAAAAGTGTTCACGAATACAATCTAAAAGCGCTCCCCACCATACTCCTAACCCGAAGGCTGAGATACAAGCGGAAATAATCACTCAATTCATTTCTTCACATTTGATCTGTTTTGAATTTATTGTGGCTAAACCTATTAAGAAGAAAATTTAATGGTAGCGCAAAATATTATGGAAGTACGCCTCAAAAATGTTGGGCGTTTTTGTATTGACCTATAAATTTGTGAATATAATGTCATGTTAAATGAAGAAAACAATAGAGGAAGGATTTGAAGGATAAACTTGACGAAGCCATTTCTTCTCCCACTAAATCGAATCTTGTTTTAAACAGATCTGTGAAAAACGTGCACTCAATTTGTATTCAATTTCAAAAGGAAGTAGAGCGATCATGTTTGCTGAAAGTACGGTGACCAGCGTTCCCTCCCTTGTTATTAGGCAAAGTTCTCATTGCGGTGGAAAATGGTACTCAAATGGGTCTGAAGGTAGTACGCTATAATGTACCTGAAACGGCTTTATGGTAGTTTTCAATTAGAATCGGAAATTTGTTTATACAAAATTTACATATTCAAATATTTGTTTTAAATGAACACACATTTTTCATTCATTGAAAAAAATATCACAAAGAAAAGCTTATTTTAATTCAACATAAATAATTATGTTTTAAGCATTATATATAAAAAATAAATGTAAAAGAAAAAGTTGTATATTCTACAGTAATTTCATTATTTACCTAACATTAAAAAATTTAATAAAAATATTTTTTTATAAATGTTCAGTCTGACACTGTTGTTCAGAAAAGCAATAGAGAAAAAAAGGTGTATCCTGTGCGAGAATTTGACTTGGACCGTGTACCTTGTAGTTTAGGTCTGTTGTTACAATTTTGGAGAAATAAGAAATGAGTTATTGATATTTATTTTATAATTTATTAAAAGTAGTAGGTACGAGGTGGTAGTACCGTACTCAGTTAGCAAAAATGTACTCAAAACCTGCAAAACACTACAACTGTAGCACGGGAGGGAACGCAGACGGTGACAGGATGTTTAAAGTTTAAAGCCTCTTAAGTTTTCCTTTTTATTTAGGTACTAAGAAACATTTGTGTAGCTGTGATGTAAACATCGGAAAAAGTAGTCGTTGCAACGAACAAACTTCCTTTTCAGAGTCTAAGGAATATTAAAAAGGAAATTCCATTGTAGTCTAGTCTATCTAGTACTAATTGATTTACGTCAAACGGAGCACAGTCAAAAAAAACCCTACAGACAAACCTTTGGTTTTTGGAATTTTAACAACAAAAATTGTAGGTTTTGGATTTTTCATCAAAGATATGCCAAGATATGCATTATGATTTTTCTTTAATACGAATTTGATCTTAGGATCGCGTCGGTATGGTAGTGTCTTAAATACACAACAAAGAGCCTAGTATGAGATTTTTTAAAAGCCACTGCTTTGAAAATAGATTCTACACCATAAATAAAATAAAGTACTTCAAGAAATCATAATGTCCTTAGAAATATATAAACAAACTACTTTTTAAGTAAACATGTGAAACTATTTCGATTAAATAGTCACGAACTTCCATAAGTCTCTAAAAAATTGCCCTTTTGCAACTAAGTATACCGCAATTGACCATACAGTTAATACAAAAACAAACCATCTGCATCCTCTTATATATATTAAATTAAACATATCAACATAAACGCAATCCGAATGATCATTCTAGAAAAAAGAACTACAAACCTCATCCAATATAGTGTTATACATCTTGAATACAGTCCGTTCAGTAAATCCTTTCACAAAGAACAACAACTTCAAATGACCCACTTCCTTCTCTTATACTATACTTTTTGAAAAGAATTCTCAATTCACACACAGTTCACAAAACACCAACGAAACACAAAAAAAAAAAAAACTTCCAGAACAACACCAACGTTCTATCTCGGTTCGAGAGCGTGTTTAACAGTTTCACGATCGATTGCAAACTGAGTTTCGTTTTTGAAAAGTTCTGTACCAATAGACACTTTTCATAGTACATCACACGCCAAATTGTTTCCGTAGCGATTCCACATATGTTTCCACAGCGCCACGCCAACACGGGTAGGTACTTTTATATCTGGCAGACAAGATAGAAAATCACTGGTAAGCAGAGTCAGAGTACGTAAGGCGAATGCGAACGCGTCGAGGGTGGGGATGAATGAAAATGTTACAGTGAATGAAAAACGTATCTAAAAATGATAAGAATTACTCATCACAGGAGAAGGTACGTACTCACCACTGCTCAAATTAGAAACCAAAATGAAGAGCATGCAAGATGAAGCTGATGAGGATGACTGATACGTGATGAATGTCATCGATGGATACGTAGGGGTGTACCAACCAGACCCCCACACAAAGAAGAAATATTAATTTTTTTAAACACAGCACTTGCACATTTTCTCTGTGGTGTTCTGATTTTATCTGAGAATTGAAATTACCGTCCTAGGTGATGGCGAACAGCAGGAATACCCTGATAGTGCAGTATTTTATTTAAAGTGCGACATTCGCGCATAACGACCTTGTATGTGCTCAGCGAATGTGCAGTGCGCGCATATTAAATGTAGATCTAGACTTTGGCACGTACGCGTAATGAGAACTTCTGTAGGTACGGCAAAGTGTAATCAATTTATGCAAACCTGCTCGTAATTTGATTTATTCATAACATCAGTAGGTTTTGTTATATGAATGTCCTCATTGAAGATTGTTTATTTGATTAACTGTGGAAGCGTTGACACTCGCAATTGGAAATGGTTGTTTAAGGCAAACGATCGAGAGCCTATTGCGTGGACAATCTTGTGCGCTTAAGTTCGAACGAATTTTTCATTCGTGAGGTTTGTGGATCGCGATTGTTTTAGGAGGAAAGTGAATAAAGGTGACAGTTCGCGGCAAGAATTTTCAATTCGCGGGAAAATATAGCTGTAGTTGTATATTTTGCTATTTTAATCAATTAAGACTTTTTTTTTTATTGTAGATTCAAGATTTCTAATTCATTTATACAATTAAATTGAATTGTTCGCAATTCGCATATTCGCAATTCGCGCTCATGAGAAAATACCTTTAAAGCTCCTTTTTCTAAAGCTAGATCTATTTATCTATGGTTAAAATGATTAAACCAAGCAGAACCTATTACGATCGACAGAATACTATATGATCGCCTTCCAATGTATAAGCATTAAGTAGGACCAACCGAACAAAGTTGGTCGAATTATTTTATCTTCCTAAATGGACCTAGTTGTCACATCTTCAGAACTTTTAACTCAAAATTTTGTTTTAAGCAATTTAGCAAAATTGAGCAATTTGCTATTCGTCAAGTGGAATTCACCAACTCTATTGTGATTTTAGGCTGGTAATTGTTACAGCACAAATTTTAAAGCGTCTTTCCGGTAGGGGGATGAACGTTGATTAGAATTTATTCCCCCAATTCAGTTAAATTTTTGTTGAACTCTTCTCAATGGAATCGGACGATGACACGATGAAAACTATTCAGTATAGGTAGACACAATCATGCAAGTGTAACGCCGCACAGATACAGTATACGCTACGCACCCAAGTGTCACAGTTCAAAGAACAATTCGAATTGCTTCTGCGGCATGCATTCAACATCAGCACTGACTAATTTTCTTTTTCATCGCAGTGTCCACATGTGGGTGACATTCAGATCTGCAGTTCATGTGTTTATTTTCCCTTATTTTGTCCCGAAATAACCTATTATCTCCCAGATCTGCGTTGGATTAGTGTGTGCACCTACCTACTATGCACAATCGGCATGAGACGAAACACATGTTCATGTTTAGGTTTCCCTCTCATGTTGGGCGATGGAATTTTGTTATATGTTTTGTTTTTAAATTTTGTTGCTGTGAAATTTTTCTTCTTTTTAATGTGTCTATTTTGAATTGATAACAAATTGTGTACATTTTTTGGATTTATAGAGAATACTGCGAATTTATTACGATAATAATAATTTGTACAAGAGATAACTTTGTTTTGATGGATTTTTTTTAGTTCCTCTTAGGGTGTAAGTATTGGTTCGTTAAAATATTTGACAATTTTTTTTTTCACTTAACTCTATCGTTCAATGATCTATTAGTAAAGCCTAGTACGGACCTGTTCCGGAACGAGAAATCCTATACAAAATTGAGACAACGAAATCATGAACGAAAAATGTTGCTCTCCTTTTCGTTTTGTAGTACGCAGCTGCTGCGAAATGATGGCGCAAAAGTGTACAATTGTAGCAGATTGCTTGGTACAATTCTCCACTCTCTTTTCGGACACACTTATTGTCCGGGGCAAAATTTGTACTGCAGTGTTGCCAGTTTATATAAGATGTATGTAACCCAATTGAAAGTTGTTGGAGCCAAATATATTTACCCAAACTCAAATATCAAAAATTCGCATTTTTTTTTTGTAATTCATATGCACACTTATTGTGATTCAATTGTTTTTAAGAACGACAATATTAAAATAATAAAAAAAAAACACCACAAACTCGTAATTGAGAGACTTTTCCAGTTTCCATTTTCCAATGTTCACAAAATAAAACTTTCTGGATGGGGGCATACATACTTGGACAGTGTGTTTTCATATTCATGCATATATTGTGGCTGAAATGTGAGAGTCTGTTCAAAAACTGTATGAAAATGGAGTTGACTCTTTTACAATTAACTGTATAGAACTTCAATTATACGAAAAGAGTACGTTCGCCATTGTGATTTTTTTTTTATAAATAGCTAACGAGTCTAAAACTTGTCAAATCTTAAAAAGTAAATAGCCCAAAATTAGGATAGTTCCCAAATGTCAATTATAAGAAGCCAGCGAAAAGTTCGAGTATACAAATCGGAGATAAAAAGCCAGTGATGGCAACACTGCTACTTGTGTAGCAACTAATGGAACTCTCCACAAATTATTTTCCGCTGCCTTTTCGCAGACGTTTCGCTGTCCATTTGGAGACCACCGGAAAATTTCGTTCCAGAACAGGTCCGTACTAGTCTTAAAGAAGTAAGAGGCGCAAAAAAAATCACGCGGTTCTGTCAAAAACCAAAGTTCCTCAAATGAAGAAATGAAATACGGGAGTGCTCTACGTTTTTCTTTTTGTACAAAATCGTATCCCAATGGTTTTCTTACGGTTGCTGTTATTTTTTTGATTGAATCTGTAGCGAGTAAGACCCTTCGTGATCAAAATCCTTAAGAGGATTTGCTCGGGCTGTATTTTATTTTTATTTAAAGCCCAACATAACTAAATATTTCGAGAACTTCAAAAATTTTAATTTTATGGAAACATTTCTTTAAAAATCTTTAAAAAAAAATTTCGCGCTTCTAAAAAGATTTAAAAAACCCTCCTAGAAGGTTGGAGGAGCCCAATTTTTAGCGCCCACCATCCCGCAGCTAGTGGAAAAGACCCTGAAAGTTCCTTTGAGTATAATATGAAAACCTAACTTTTTAGTACATCTTGCAGCTGATCAACAACTGCGAGCAATTCTATAAGACCCAGTCGCTCACTTCAATAAGCTTCAAATAATCTTCATGATGAAATCTTTTGTTAGAAAATAATCAGCGAAATTATTAAGAACCTGCTGCTTTCATCAAAGGAATGACGAAATCTTTAGCATAAATTAGGTGGTTCTTTTGTTAAGTCAAAGCACATAATTTAACAGACAAGTGTTATCTGTCAACTTCCTACTTAGAAGGCATTGCCCATCAACCGACTTATGCTTTTGCAATTGTGCAAATTGTATTTCATTTGCACATCTATTGATTGTAGTTTGTAGGTGTTTGCTAAATATCAACCTGTCACGTATTCAGTGTGAGAATTGATCATTTCCCCTTTTAGTTTTGCATACCTAAAAGGTCAGTTGTTGAGTTGAGGAATGACGGTTAAGTAAAAGTGCTTTCAGGAGTTTTTTTTTATTGTTCTTTAACTTTTTAACGAGAGCCTTTGTTTGATTATGAAAAATACCTACGCCCGTTTTATCGAATAAACAAGTTTACATATGTACACTCATTTGGTTGGTTAGCAAACAAATAATAATAGTCGGCGCAACAGGTCCGTAGGGACCCAAGGCCTAGCTTCTCACAACCATTCGTTTTGTGTGAGTTTTATTTTTGGAACGAATGGAAGGGATCTACAATTTTATGCCGATTCCAAACGGCTAATTGAGAAGCTCTAAAGACAGATTATACTCTCGGATGTTTGTCAGACGTTCGTGAGAGGTGGCGCAGTGGAAAAAACCCTAAGTTGGAATTTGGGTTTTTGCGGGATTCGACCACTCGCTTAGTAGTCCAACACACTTTAACTTTTTAACTTTTAAATTCATTTTTATTGTTATCATTATTTATACTTAAATACTAGACAAAAACGATTAAATCTAATTTAAAACTAACATTTATCTTAATCTAGCTTACTGGCTCTTAGCGAGCGCTCTAAACTAAACGATATACTTAAAATTATTGCCTTTCGGCCTTAGATCTATCTATATTTAATTTTGTTTGTTTTTTATTTTTCAAGAAACTTTGAAAACTTGAATTCTTTATTTTTTAATTTTATTTAAAATACTTAAAACTACCTAAGCTACTTAATCTAAATTACCTATAATCAGGGTGGTGAGCAATCTCATCGATTGGTCCCCATCCTGATCGCGTCCATGGGTGCCTGACAGCCGCCCTCAAGGGTTCATCAGTGCCACCGAGACTCGAGCGAGGCTATACGCGTCGTTCGAGTCTCGGCAGCACTATTCCTGTTGGCTAGCCCGGCCCCTCCCAAAGACCCCCTACTCTAAAGTAGTCCAACACACTAACCACTAAGCCACTGCAAACGTCAGGAAATATAGAAACAAATTAATGTACATAACTGCTGGCTGCAAACCAGGCTGATAACTCTCAGTGGTTATTTGATAGAAATATTTGGGTTAGCAAAGGCATCAATGCCCAAGGTGAGCTTTGATTGATTACATGCGTTGCTCCAAACGAAAAATAATAGAAAAAAAAGTGACTTACAAAAGCGTACAGTGTGAGTCAAAACAAAATAAGTAGTATCGTGCTATTCGCCGTGGGTGGCCGACGCTGACATTACGATCTCTTACAGAGAACTTTAAATTATTATAACTTCTGAGAGATTGCGATTGCTATTAAATAAAATCTAATTGTTGCTCCATGAAGTCATTTGTTAAATTTGACTTTGGCTTCGGTGAATATTTTTTTTTTTTGCAAATATGCAAATTGTAACGTTGGCTGGTCCTATGGCCAACGTACCTGTTTGTAGACTCTCTCGCTTGGCGATAACGCCCGTAGCTCGGACCCTTCGGCAATAGTTTGCACGCTAAGGGTGAGAGTTCCAAACTTAAAGACTATTACCCAAATCGCTTGCAGCTCGTAAGCTAAATAAAACAATGTGGTTTGTTGTCTGTAGTGTTGGACCTCGAAGAAGAAGTGTCCGTTTATTTAAAATGTTTCTCTTTTATACTTTACAAATTGTTATCGAAAACCCACTTCGAATATCGATATTCCCATATTATGCCTTATCAGCATTAACTCGTAGCGAGGGTAAACGACCAAACACTTCAAGTGTTTTGGGTTGATCTGCGTATGATGCTTAGTTGACATATTTATTGTCATACACAAACGTACCCTGGTCGTGCCCTCGATTCAGCATAAATATACATATTTTATATACCCATTGGCTTCATGTGCCGAGTGTGCCATCAGAGTAATATGACTCTTCTATTTGTTCAGTACGTGATTCATATCACTCTGAAGCAACGCCACATAATGCAATGGGTTTGGGTTATGGGTATCAAGTATCGAAGTGAGTTTAAAGATTATTAATTGCTTTGGTGCAATTAATTAAGTGGCCGCTGGTGCGATCCCTTCACACCACCCTTCCTGGGGAAAAAGGAGAAATCATGATATAACTTGATTTCTTCTTTTACGCGTCACTTGTACATTAAGGGATTATGCTTTTGCTTTTAGTTTTACATTTATTTTAATTTTTAACAGCTTTTACTTTACTCTAATTTAATTATACAGTTATTCTAAATTTTAAAATTTTTAACAGTTATTTTAATTATACAGTTATTTTGATTATAACTATACAGTTATTTTAATAAGTTTTCAGTTATTTTAATTTTTTAGGTATTTTAATCTTACAGTTATTTCAATTACTAGCAGTTATTTTAATTTTTATAGTTATTTTAATCTTACAGATATTTTAATCTTATCTACAGTTATTTCAATTACTAGCAGTTATTTTAATTTTTATAGTTATTTTAATCTTACAGATATTTTAATCTTACAGTTATTTCAATTACTAGCAGTTATTTTAATTTCTAGCAGGCCTGTCTTATTCTATACATATGCATATGTGTATATTTACGGGACTTACACTGTTTCCCGAATATTAATTCAAACGGTGTAAAACCTGTCTCGGAGTGTACAGAGGTATTATAACAGAATACGTAATATGGCAACCAGGTGTTCCAGTCGCTATGGTTTTCTGAAACGTAACTTCTAAGATAGGCTCCTAAAACCTTATGTGAGTTTTCGAGCGCTCCGATGCTTTCATGATGGTAGGCTGTAGACTGTAGTTGCTCTATTTTCAATAACTTACAGATATCCTTAAATACCTGATTTAAAAATTCGGTTCCCTGATCAGACGCTATTGTACGCGGTACTCCATATCTAAGAATAAAACCTACTACTAGTGCGTTTGCTACTGTGTTTGCTTCTTTATTAGGAATTGGTATAGCTTCAACGAATTTTGTTAATTCGTCTTGTATTGTGAGGATGTATTTCGATCCGTCTTCAGATTCTTCTAGAGGTCCTACGAGATCTAAAAATATTTTGTCAAAACCTGCGTCGGCTGTCGATGTTATAGTCATGGGTTGCGTTTTCGGTTGTATGTACTTATTTCGTTGACAAATAGGGCAATGCTTTACAAATGTGGCCACATCGTTTTGCATTCCTGTCCAAAAGTACTTTTTCTTTATGTTCTGGACCATGCGGTTTATTCCTGCATGTCCGCTGGTTGGAAGTACGTGATAGTCATTTAGTATCAATTTCTTCTTATAAGGATCGGTTATCTCAATATTTTTATCTATAATGTGCACTTTAATGTTACTTTCTTTAAACATTTCTCCTAAATTCTTTTTTAATTCATTACTGCTGCATTGTTGGCGGCCGCCTGCGAGCTTTTTTAATTCATTTTTAGTAATATATATTCTTTTAATTGATGTGGGTCCGCAGAGTTTTTGCACATCCCTCGACAGGGTTTTGCCAAACCATGTCGATTGGGTGGTAGTGCTGTCCTTGGGCCTTATTAGGAGTAAACAATTTCCATTTGGAATATATGCCAAAACTTTGTTTGGTCCGATAATTATGTCTCCGATATCCTTGAAATTGGCTAAGTCTTCCGCAAAATTATCAACAATTTTTAGTTCTATAAGTTTAAGTCCAGTTTCGGGTAACTTTAATAATTCTGTTATTAGCATTTCGTCGCTTTTTTCCATATTGTCCTCTTGACTTTCGTTATTCATTGTTACTGGTTTATTCATATTAATTTTTGCTTGGTTTCTTGTTACAACACAGATATATAAGCTTTTTAATTCTTCGGAGCTTAATTTTATCCGACTCAGTGCATCTGCGGTACAATTATCTTTACCGGGAGAATATTCTATATGAAAATTGTATTCCTCCAGTAATAGTCTAAATTTTGTTAGTCTACTACTGGGCTCTTTTAGAGAGAACAAGTACACTAGAGGTCTGTGGTCTGTCACAATTTTAAATCTTCTTCCGAATAGATAAGGTCGATAGTGTTTAACTGCCCACACTATCGCAAGTAATTCTTTCTCGATTGTGCTATAGTTTTTTTCTGCGTTATTGAGAGTTTTGCTTGCGTAGGCAATTGGTTTATCGTCGAAATTGGATAGCACAGCTCCTAAAGCGAAACCTGAAGCGTCTGTACGTAGAATAAATTCCTCGTTAAAATTCGGGAATTGTAAAACTTTAGGGCTAGTGAGAATTTCCTTTAATAGATTGAACGATTCTTCGCAATCTTTATTGAAATTGAATTCAACGTTTTTCTTTAAAAGTCGATTTAGTGGTATAGAAATGGTAGCAAAATTTTGAATGAATTTACGATAATAGTTTGCGAAAGCCACGAACCTTCGAACTTCATCAGCGTTGGTTGGTGTGGGATAATTTTTCATTACATTAGATTTAGTGGGATCAGGTAGAATGCCATTTTTGGATATAACATGTCCAAGGTACAATACCTCCTTTCGTAAGAAAGAGCATTTTCCGGGGTGTATTTTAAGGTTTACCTCCCTGAGACGTTGAAAAACTTGGATCAAGTTTTTATTATGGTCTAATAAACTCCTACCGAAAATTATAAGATCGTCAAGATAGACAAAACATCGTGAATATGTTAGTCCAGACATCGCTATGGACATCATTCTTGAGAATTTACTGGGTGAGATTTTTAATCCCATTGGTAGTCGTTTTAACTGGTAGTGACCATTCTCAGTTGAAAATGCTGTAATTGGTCTACTATTGGCATCTAGTTCCATCTGGTAGTATCCCTGGCTTAAATCTATGCATGAAAAATAGACTGCTCCACCTACCATATCATAAATGTCTGTTATGTTTGGAAGTGGAAATTTGTCATCTTCGATTCGTTCATTCACGTGACGGTAATCGATCACCATTCGGAATTTTTGCAGACCTGTAACAGGGTCTTTCTTCTTGGGTACAATGAGTATTGGGGAATTCCAAGGAGAAATAGATGGTTCTATTATATCGTCTGCTAGCATTTTTCGTACCTCTTCTTGTACGTCTTGTTTTTGAGTGTGAGGCAAACGATACGGTTTAGTGTATTTTGGAGATGATCCATCTTTAAGCGTGATATCTGCCGTTCCGATATGCGTATAGGTGAGTCTGTCGCCATCTACGTGAAAAATGTCCTGGAATTTGGTACATATCGCTTCAATTTCTGATTTCTCTTCGTTGTTCAATGTATCAAAATTAATTTCGCTTAATATTTTCCTGACTCGGTTTTTTGCTGTTTTATCCGTTTGGTTGTAACGTAGAATGTAATGCTCTGAGGCGGGTTGGGATATTGGTTCAACCCATTTGAAAGTCACTGAAGTCTCTCGTGCGTTTAGAATTTTAATGGGTATTTTCCCGTTTATGGCAGTAGATAAAGAACCTGCCATGAAAACGTTTTCGCATAATTCTTGTGGATAAAATATTCGGCTTCCTGTGTGTTGGGTGTCCAACCAGTAAGTTGCTTCGCACCTGGGGGCTAGTGAAATCGAATTTACGCGGTGTTCTGAATGCAAGGGTAGCGTAACTGTTTGTTGATTTTTCTTGATTGTTAATGCGAACGCTTCTAAATCGATCATAGCACCGAATTCTGTAAGAAAATTCGCGCCTATTATGCCTTCGACTGGAATTGGGAAGGTATCTGATACTACATGAAATTCGTACGGTATAATAAGATGTCCTGAATGGATCTCAATATTGCATGTTCCTATTGTTTGTAAACCTCCGGCTATGCCTAAAATTTTGGTGCTATTGTTTTTGAATATTGGGATGTGTTTATTTAGTGAACTACATTTTATTACACAAATTGAGGCTCCTGTATCTATGAGAAATCGTAAATTTTGATTATCTTTCAGTTTTAACTGTATCAAGATGCCGTTTGAGATTCCAGCAGTGCAAACAGCATTTGGCATTGGTGGATCTATTGATTCCCCCCCGATGGGCCGGCTTCCCCTTCGGTGGGTTGTTCGTTTCCCACTGCTAATACCCTTTGAGTGTTTCTGTTATTATTTCGGTTGTAGTTTCTGTTGTTTGATCTATTATCAACGCGGTTGTTTGGGTTATAATTAGCGTTTCCCTGTCGGTTGTTGGGGTGATTATTATTTGGTGTGTTTTGATGCATCTGCCCCTGTCTGTTATTAACATACCTATTCCTATCATTATTCCTATTTTGGTAATTTGGATTATAATGGGTTTGGTTGTTTGGATATACATTTCTTTGTGTGTTTGTTGTGTTAGTTTGTGGTGGGTTATTGTTATTATATCTGAAATTTTGTCTGCGGGGGTTTCGATTCCTATTCTGTATATACCTGACTGTGTCGGTGCTAGGGGTGGAACACTGATCCAACTCCAAAAGATGTTGTATAGCGTCCTGAAGTTTTGTATGTCGGGCGCTATCTAAAATAATCTTGAGTCGATCATTCACTCCCCTTTTTAGGAAAGCTAAACCTCGTCTGTCGTTGGCTGTAGTGAGTATATCTCTGGTCTGTTCACCATGGCAAGATATTTCCAGCTCAGTCATTCTTGCTATAAGGGTTTCTATTTCGGTTACGAATTCTCGTATGGGTCGATTTCCTTGGTGTGTTCTACTTAGTTTAGTTTGTATGGTCTCGATAGTTTCTTTCGGACCACACTTTTCTAATAGAGCTTTCTTTAGTGAAATAAAATTTTCCGGTTTTTGGTTTCCTAACTCTGTGAGGGCTTTTCCTTGGATCTTGCACTGTAACAAAAACTTCACTAACAAGGCTTTCGAGGTTGGGTCAAGGGTGTCGTGGTAAAATTCTACATTGTTTATGAAATCCCTAATGTCTTCTGCTCTTTTGCCATCCTCGTCGCACCTAAGGGTTGGCAATTTTTGAGCTAGACTAAAACTGAACGATTCGGTCATTGTGACGGTTTGTGGTGTTATGTTAGTATCTTTTTTCTCGATAGTTACTAGTTCGATATTGGGTTCTATTATTAGACTATTCCTAACTATTCGTTCGGATTCTTGCTTGATATTTTCTGCCGTAGCTATTAGGCTTTTCAGATTGGCTCTCTCTATCTCAGTAATGGATTCCTGATCAACGACTTCTAGGTGTTCCTTGAAAGTAGTCCAAAACCCTTCAATCTGCGCTAGTTTGTTATGGATGCTTTCTTCCGTTCTCGTCCTATAAGGCGATTTCTTTAGGCTAGCCAGGCATTGCTTGAGGGCGTCTAAAGCTTCAAGAAGTTGAGCGAATTTCATTTGGCGGTGTAACTAAAAGGAAATGAGCGTCAGAAAGTAGATCCCGTCCTCATTAGACCAAAAATATTGGAGGCGTTTTGTATAATGATTTTAGTTTTTTAAAACCGCTGGTGCGATCCCTTCACAAAATAGACACACAATTTTACTATATGAAGATGTACATCAGTTTTATTCAAATTAATAATGTTCAAGTTAAGAAATTAGATCCTGAGGAGCGTTAGTTGTGCTAACCATACCTCCTCGTGCAACACCAACTAGCAGTCAATCGCACTCATCAGCTCTTTTCACTTTGTAATCAAGGCCACGCGTTAAAAGCTTCTTTAAAAGTACCATTAAAACGTACTTATTCTGTAGTGTGCACTATGCGAACATAAATCCACTTCTCTCTCATTAGAAATACTAATGTGCCAACATAAATCGACAGACGCAGTAGGTATATGCATTGAGAAGAAAATTGTGCGCTGTTCACAACTTGACGGCTAACGCTAATGACACTGCACGCAACGGACAATGGCACCTTCAATCCGGAGGAAGTTCACGTCAGTCTACCGACGACAGCTGAATTCTCTGTTTTGCTCTAACAGTAACTAAACGCGGTTAGTATGCTGTCATCGTGCCCAGAGATACTCCGCTTAAGACCGGAGGTGTTTCACCCATATACGCTGGCCACCATTTGGATAAAAGTAAAACCGTTTGCCAAGCACATCGCTGGCTCTTTTTTATTGTAACAATCTGCCAAGGCTGACGCTTAATGCATTGATGCGGTGCGACAATTCGCGTCCAATTCATATATCTTTTGAGGTCTTTGATTTCGATTGAGCGTTTCATGTGCGATTTCCCTTCGAATTGCAATCCAATGGTGTCTTTTGTTGAGTTGGTTATTTTGTATCTCCTCTCTCTTTTTTTGCATGTAATTAGAAAACGGAAAAGCATTTAGTTGGGTTTTTGTTTTTCGTGGTCTCGCTTGTAGATATGCAGTGTGTGGCGCAGTTAAATGCTTTCATAATAACAATTGTGGTGTGGCTTTTGTAAAAGTACCGCCATGGTTGACAATTGATACGCGGCTTGAAGTTTAATGCTGTTTTTATGTAAAGGCTTATTTTTGTTTTTGCTCCTAAGTGAATAATTAATCATTACAGAGCAACAGCCGTCAAATGAGTGGCGCAGCGGTGCTATAATGTTTATTAAAAGAAAGTTAAGTTAAGACAAATCGTAAATGGGAGTGTTGCTGGTGAAAATAAATCTACCGCACAAGTTGACATTGTTCGGTTATATCTATTGCGTCAGGTATACAGGGATGAGCAGAGTTTATTTATGAATGGCTAATAATGATTAGTAATCTACTACTTTTCAATAGACACAAGTTAAATACGAAAGCAAGTTTTTCTGCATTTCATTTGACATTTCTCAATTTCAGACTAACTCAATTTGAACCATGGAAAGATACACAATCGAGCAACGCGTTAAAGTTATTCAGGCTTATTATCAAAATGGGCGTTCAAATCAAAATGCATATCGTGCACTTCGCACTTCGTGATTTTTTCGGTCAATTCAATCGGCACATTTTCACCTCAGTGGAATCGTCAATAAGCAGAATTGCCGCATTTGGGCGAATGATAATCCAAGAGTGATTGTCGAAAAACCAAATAATTTGTCTTTTATTCAAAATCAACATCGGCCCTTAAAACTTAACCACCCTTTATAAGAAATAGAAGGAGTAAGACGTTTCAAGTTGTTGGCTCTGAGGAGAGCACTGAATAGGGTTCGAGCACGTCGTTAGTAAAACGCCGAGGGAACTGAACCTTTAATACCATAACAGCTTCCGAATGATAGCTTGCTTTCATTGATTTGATTACAGTTGCGGTCCAAAAATGTTCGTTCGCATCTAGACTGCTGATGCTGGGGCAAATGTACATTCTAAAGGGTGATTTTTTAGCTGGTTTGGTTTTGGCAACACTGGTTTTGACAGCTGACGTGTGTTTAGTACCTTGTGTCACTGTCAAACAGCTTCAGTTTGGTTTGCAATTTAACCATGGATCGTCTAACAAATCAACAACGCTTGCAAATTATTGAATTTTACTATCAAAATTCGTGCTCGGTTCGAAATGTTCATCGCGCGCTGCTTCCATTTTATGATCGGCATTTTCGACCTTCTGAGCAGTCTATTCGGAAGATTGTGACCAAATTTCGCACCAAATTTACTTTGTTGGACATTAAACCACCAACACGTTTACGTACTGTGCGTAGTGAAGAAAATATTGCGGCCGTATCAGCTAGTGTGACAGAAGACCGCGAAATGTCGATTCGGCGCCGTTCCCAGCAGTTAGGCCTTTGTTACAGCACTACGTGGAAAATTTTGCGGAAGGATTTGGGCGTAAAGCCTTTTAAGATACAGCTGGTGCAAGAACTAAAGCCAGCCGACCTACCACAACGCCGAATTTTTGGTGAATGGGCTCTTGGAAAGCTGGCCGAGGATCCGCTTTTTTATCGAAAAATTGTGTTCAGCGATGAGGCTCATTTTTGGTTGAATGGGTACGTAAATAAGCAAAATTGACGCATTTGGAGTGAAGATCAGCCAGAAGCATTGCAACAGCTACCAATGCATCCCGAAAAAGCCACTGTTTAGTGCGGTTTATGGGCCGGCGGCATTATTGGGCCATATTTCTTCAAAGATGATGCGAATCGCAGCGTTACTGTCAATGGTGAACGCTACCGAGCGATGATAACAAACTTTTTTTTGCCCGAAATGGAAGTTCTTGACTTGCATGATATGTGGTTTCAACAAGACGGTGCCACATGCCACACAGCACGCGAAACAATGGCGCAATTGCGAGGCGAGTTTGGTGAACAGTTAATTTCACGTTTCGGGCCGGTCAATTGGCCGCCTAGATCGTGCGATTTGACACCATTAGATTATTTTTTGTGGGGGTATGCCAAGGCTAATGTGTATAGGGACAAGCCCGCTTCGATTGACGCACTGGAAGCCAACATCCATGCATTCATTCGTGAGATACCGGCCGATATGTGTGAAAGAGTATGCCAAAATTGGACTCAGCGGATGGGCTACCTGAGACGCAGCCGCGGTCAACATTTGCATGAAATTATCTTTAAACATTAAATTGCAAGGTTCAAACTATCGATTCAAATAAATATTTCATTAATTTTTTCGATTTTTTTGTGTTTTTTTTTTAAAAAAAGTTCTAAGCCTCTTAAAAAATCACCCGTTACAAGGCTACTTTCGTGCCTTCAAAATTGAGTTCAGTTATGGGTTGGGTTGGGTTGCAATAAGCTCATTGATGCAGGAGATAGGGATTTTCTCAGTCTCCCGGGTCAATAATGATGCGAATGTAAAAATTGTTAGAGTCAACTTTTTGTACGAGTGTCAAATAGGTATAGGTCCACTTTAAGTCTTCGTTCTTGAAAATGCGTGTTTTGTGTAAATTTATTATAATGTGCGATTATGAAAAGAAACGCAGACCAGTGGTTCTTGATCAATAGCTTTTCACCATAAAACCAGTGAGAAGCTGATTTTTGAGACGATTTAAATAAACAACCCAGCAGACGTCCACAAGCTCTCTAGAAGATGACTGAATACCTTTTAGAGATGAATTACTTTGTGACAAGTGAAAACCTTATGGTGGTGCTGAGTCTAACCTTGGTTTTCTGTGCATCTATATGATGAGTTTGGAAAGCCAACATTTCATCCAATATTTTTTTTAAAAAAACTTATTAAAGAAAAGGCGAACGTATTGCAGTTCAAAATCGCAAAGCTTTTAGATAGCTTTTAATGTTCTTGCCAGATTGTTCAAACAATGCAACAGCTTTAGAGTCACTATTGCAAAAGAGCTACTCAGTCTCATTTGTAGAAACAAAAACTGAAGAACTGAAATAAATCATGGAAATAACGCGTCCGGGGTCGCAGATGAAAGGGCGGTTTCTGTCTTTCATCCTTTTTCGACTTTGCTTCCAGTGGTTGTCCAGCGACAAGGTCGTCTCCCATCTCCGATGCCTGGGTCTTTGAAACGGAAGTTCGTTCATCATTTTTGGCCTAGAACTCGGTATGTATTTTCTCCTCCATTTTTCCTTTTTCGTACTCAGGACCCAACATCTGATCTAGCCCGTGCAGATTTACTTAACTCCCAGCAATTGGCGCCATAGAGTAGAACTGCCAGGATAAAGTTTCTGCATAGCGAACGCATATCATCATTCGAGTCGGGAGTTTCTAACGTAGGAAGTGAAGTTATGAAATCGCTAACTGGCCCCCATTATATCTGTAGATTTAACCACGACTACTTCCCGATAGTGAAATATTGGTCGATTTTCATTATGCATGTCTGGTTGCAGCTAAAACATATATCGTCCACTAGGAATCCCTCTCCTTGATGGCTTATTGGATATCTCTTAGACAGCCATAAAACTCAAAAACACAGAATAGCAAAGTCAATAGCTTTGATAAAAGTTTGGTCCTTATGGACACCACCTGTGTAAAATCGTCCCCAGCCTGACCAATCCAAAAAAAAAAACAAACCCAGCAAAGCTCCACTCATCGCTCGTGAATGGGTCCCAGAGATATTTAAAATTCTTCACCTGTTTGCAATGGGTCTCCGCACTTTGCTGAACTTTCTTCACAAACGCATGTGGAATTATTTTCTTTTTAACCAAAAACCTAAGAAAAAAACCTTAAAACAAATAGCAAAAAAAAACATTTCCCATTGCAAATGTTTTTCCGCACCTCTTTTCTTTATAACAATCCACAGTCTCTCTCGAAGATATAACATTTCTTGCCCGCTTAAAGGAATTGCATACCTACACATCAAACATCAACCTAAAGAAAAGACGAACGAAGAAAAAAACAAAAAAAAAACGGAAGGCGATAAACAAAACAAATAAATAATTTTATCTGGTGAAAGTGAAAATGATCAAAGATCGACTTAGATACTCAAGCCAGCAGTGAGATAACCTGAATCTCGAATTAGATACGAAAAACAAAAAAACAAAAGAAACACCGCGCCGCTGGCATCTGCCACAAGTGACGTGCGATTCTCAATTTGGTTAATTATGCAATTGACAGAGCCTCAGATGCTAAAAACAAATCCGAGACATGTTATCCTCCCTGCGGCTTTGCGGGTTTGTTTCTCTGTGAAGAGGTAACTTGTTTCTTTTTTTTTTGTTTCTTCTCCCCGGCTTAGGTATGTTAGACAATTGTATACTCTTTGAGGGAAAGCAATTATTATTATTATTTGCGCTGTTTCATTTGTAGGTAGATAATAATTCAATTCACTGCCAAAAAACCGTGAGTGTAATTGCTGCCCCCAGGGTATGATTTGGCTGACAAGAGTGCGGCGGGTAACGCGGTGTTTTTTTAGTTTTTATTTGATTGCTATTTTTCTCAATTCGATTTGGGCTTAACCCATGTTCGTTATCGCAAGTAGTAGGTGCAGTGTAGGTGACAAGAAACGAAACGTGTTTTTCCCGATTGTAATTTTTTTTCGGAATAAAATATTAAAAGGAAAATAATTGTTTCAGACATAATTGCATCGAGGCAAAGAAGAGTCACATTGGTTTATAAGAGGTATTCTCCACCAAATTTTAAACAAGGAATTTTTCTACACATACCCATATTTTCAAATTTAATAGGAGGTCCGTAAACTCTATTACGTTCATAAATTGTATTACAATTAAAAAAAAAAAACAATTCTCTCTGCACTGAACCCGCAAATGGCTTTTCGGTATTTTTCGATAGTAATTTTCAACTCAACTACATTTTTTATCTAAGTAAACATTTTTTTTTAAATGCTGTAGAACTGCACAAGCAACATTTTGCTGTAAAGCTAACTTCGTAAGGTATCTTCAAAGGAATTTTGTTTGCTTTTAGTAGTTTTTTGCCTCGTCCAATTCATCGGAATGGAGTGATTTCTATTGTTTGGATTGTTTTAAGACCCCTCCTGGTGTTCCGCATGATGATTTCTTTCTATCGCCCGACTCTTTTTGTATTGTATGTAGATGTTGTTTTTCATAATTTGCAGCGTGCATCATCTTTCGCTGGAATAAATTTGAATCCCGACATTGAAGAAGGTTGGTTTCACGAAAGTAAACAAATCGATGTCTCTCACGAGTTTAAATATTTATGAGGGATGCTAGCACCAAACTTGAAATTTGTTAAGAAGACCACAAATAATTCAACGGAAGCTTTTGACTTCGAATAAGATGTGACCAACATTTTATTTTAATTAAAATAATGATGTCATTTTTGAGTGTAGCTCTTTTATTTCGACAAAAAATTGTGTTCGGGCTAAAGTACACACGATTTTGATATATCCCCCTTTTTGAAAGACTTAAGTTATTCAAATCAGATCTATGTCTTGTGTCTAGAAATCAAATCAGACTTTATAGGAAAGGACAATGAGAAAAAAGTGAACTTTAGTTCCAGCGTTGCCACAAAGAAAAAAATATTGAGGTTCTTTCTGAGAGCCACCTACCACAATTTATAAGCGAAGCAATAGCGGAAAAGCAATATCTTGATATACAGGGTCCGCCAAATAACTTTTTTTTTTGAAAATGCTATAAAAAAAACTACTGAATATTTTCTCAAATTTCAAATTTTTTATTTGAAAGTACAATCCTCCCTGAAAATGGAAAATAATTTCATTCAAATGGCTGCCTCGGCTGGCCATGCAGTAGCCTACACGATCGGTCCAATTTTTAAGCACATTATCGATTGTGTGCAGCTGTATTTCACCAATGGCTTCACGAATATTGTCCTTTAAAGCGTCAATTGTCTCTGGCTTGTCGGCGTAGCACTTATCTTTTACGGCACCCCACAAATAATAGTCCAACGGTGTCAAATCGCAGCTCCGAGGTGCCCAAACGACATCAGCTCTGCGGCTGATAATGCGATCTTTAAAAACAGGGCGCAAAACATCGAGTGTAGCCGTCCAAAAGTTGCCAATATCCTCCTCTTCAATTTTTGTGAACAAAAATTCGTTTAACATGGCCCGATAACGATCGCCATTGACTGTAACGGCCACTCCTTGCTCATTTTCGAAGAAAAATGGCCCAATTATGCCTCTGGACTAAATTCCGCACCAAAAAGTGACTCGTTTTGGGTATATCGGCTTTTTAAATGCCCCAAATGCGACAATTTTGCTTGTTTACATACCCGCAAAGATGAAAATGAGCTTCATCTGAAAAGATGACTTTTTTTGGCAAAATCGGCATCTTCATTTACAAAGTCGCAATATTTCCCTGCGTTTTTCAAGCGTATACACAACCATATTCGTTCAGCGGAAGGATAAAACTAATTATCTGTCAAATCAGACATGAGCTAAGTGTTACCATTCGCGAAATAAGCACTAGTTGAAAAAAAAAGTTAGAAAAATAGAGCTTTTAAAAATAGTTGTACTCATGAATAATATTTTAACACTTCACTATGACAATTTAGGGCGAAAAATGTGTGTCGAAAAATGCTTGTTGCCATAGTTACATCATTGAAAACAACCGTCGTAATACCTCCCAGTAAAATAAATATGCCCTGCATTAAAAATATATACACAATTGCCTACTTTTAGGGGTAGGTAAATTGCATTTCTTCCGAAATGGGTTTTAATCTAAGTTGATATAAATATTTGAATACTATGGCAATATGGTGGCGCCAAATTGAATGTCACCAAAACATTTTGTATGGGGAATTATTAACTTAATTTTACCTGTCTTAATGGCGACATATGCGCACATCTAGGACAGAGTACCTTTCAAATGATATAAGTTTCATTCTCCTCATTTCACAATAAATGCTTCAAAATTATACGGAAACTTCGGATGTTCACGTACATATCAATATAATGATAAGGACCCTAGTTGTAGCCATACGTTAATCGCGTAAAAATGTTCTTTTGCTTTTTTGACCACTGAGACCTAATGGTTGAACACAATCTTGGTCTTAAAATGTTGCTTGTAAATTCTAAAGTAAGTTTATAAAAAAAAAAAAATATATATATATAAATGATCTATAAATTTCTTTTATGGCAAAATAGTTCATTAATTTTTTCGCACGAAAAGCTTTTTCCTATCAAATTCTCTTTTAATTCCACAAAAAAAGAAGCAAATCATTCCACTGAAATATTTAATCTTTTTACTGTTCCATCTGTCAGGATTTTTTTTCTGATGGAGTCCAATCAGTGGTTGTTGATTTGTTGTAATTGTTTCGTACGGAACATTTTTTTCTGACAGAATTTTTGCTATGACCGCCTAAACGTAAATAAAAATCATTTTCACACTGTTGCAACTTTTCCGGTTGCGTTTTACGTATATGGTTATAACTGAGGCCGAAGGTATCACACTTGTTCGGTATACACATTGTAAAAAAAGAGAAATAAAATAAAAATATTTATGTTTAAATAACATAACTATGTAGGTAATATAAATCACCAAAAATGTAAGTATTTCCAAGACTTACGCACAAACAACTTCCAGACAAACAGTACAAGAAATGACATACAGAAGTGACAGGTAAGCACAAGTCAAAAAATACGATGTCGAATTAATATGACGGGAACAAACGAAAATGAAACGTCAGTCAGAAGGAATGAATCCAGTGTGGCTTTCACTTACGGAGGAAACATTTAAAGTTCTGTGAAAGAGGGAGGATATTACATTCTTGGATGTAGAAGTTCGAAATGGAGATTATCTGAGATTTTCAATAATATTTCATTAAGAGTTTCTTCCATATTCAATTGCATATATTTAGACCATTTTATTGAATGTCTCCTTAAAATTTCATAAAGAATTCACCGTGTTGACACGGTTTAATTTTTCCCTCACTAAGCGTGCAGTGATAAAATAAAGAAACTATTTTAAGAAACTGGTTTCAATAGATCTTGAATTCCATTAAAAGCAAAAGCTTTTATCCCACTTTAAAAAAAATTCTTTTGACGGATATTTAGGCAGTTTTCATAGACATTTTTTTTTTTACATTTTAAGTTCATTTTTATTAATTTCTTCTTTAACTTACATACTAGACAAAAACGATTAAATCTAATTTAAAACTAACATTTATCTTAATCTAGCTTACTGGCTCTTAGCGAGCGCTCTAAACTAAACAATATACTTAAAATTATTGCCTTTCGGCCTTAGATCTATCTATATTTAATTTTGTTTGTTTTTTATTCTTCAAGAAACTTTGAAAAACTTGAATTCTTTATTTTTTTTAATTTTATTTAAAACTACTTAAAACTACCTAAGCTACTTAACCTAAATTACCTATAATCAGGGTGGTGAGCAATCTCATCGATTGGTCACCATCCTGATCGCGTCCATGGGTGCCTGACAGCCTGACAGGGTTCATCAGTGCCACCGAGACCCGAGCGAGGCCGTAAGCGTCGTTCGAGTCTCGGCAGCACTATTCCTGTTGGCTAGCCCGGCCCCTCCCAAAGACCCCCTACTATAGACTTTTCATAGACTTGTTTGCATATGTGGATAGATGCTATTCGATTTAAATAGCTTTTTGTGTGGATATTGACTTTACTTGCACCCCGGTTACACAAGCTAATGCTTTCGATTCCTGAATGTAAGCTCTAATGCTATGAACCATTAAGGCCGCAAATAAATAGTTTTCGATATTTGCTCTGTTTTTGTTTGAAAGCTTCAATTTCAATGTGAAAAGTGAAGGCTGAGAAGTAATTCCTGTTTTATTTTTTAAACATACGCACTTAATACATGCGTACATATTTAATGAGTTTCTTCATAATCTAAACTAGTTTCACTCAAGGAATAATATTTCGCCAGCCATTTCCTCCATCTCTACAGCTACATTTGAAAGTACTGTCATAATTTGTAAGCCATTAACATATAGCAACAAAAATATAGTTCGTGTCCAAAAACACCAGCCATCCTCAACAACAAGGAATGATCAACCAACCGTCCACAGCTATACATATATGCGGTGAGTGGTGTAAGTAAGACAGTTTACCTTCAAGGTGCCATAATAAAATACCAATATACTTGGTACTCGGTCGGAAATGTTAATCTAATGTTCAAGTCTACCTACATTATAATGCCAATATCATGAGAACTCTCAGCTGAAAGCTTCCCCCGAGTACCTCCTCGCGCCACATTAATCTTTGTAAAAACAACGATGAAGGAAAACAAATCAGAATGTTGTATCTCTCTGTGTATCTATCTGCACTGCACACAACATCTCAACTCTGTTCCACCTAGCTAATGGTTCCCCCAAATGCGATTTATCTTCTTTAGCTTTTCATATTTATAATAGTTGGTCAACCAAACCAGCTACTGGTCGATGAGATGGAAAGAAACATGGAAGCCACGCGCACTGCTGTTGCAGTTAGTAGCTTCTGTCTGTGGTACTCTATGATCAGAGCCATCTATCCATTTCAGCGTTTTTTATGATCCCACCACAATCCACCTAACCAGTAACCCACTGAGAAGACCAGTCCTACAACACCGCTTAAATTTGTATTTTATCAAGTTTCGTTCGTTCGCCGTGCGTCGCGTCGGTCGCCGTCCGTCAAACAGCCGCCGTGGATGTTGTTTGCCATTCATTCGCGCACCATACCAGCAAACGGCAAACGACAAACGGCGGCGCACCACCAACATCACCGAGTTATTTCTTCTTTATCGATGTTGAGTCTGGGATAAACTCGAAAACTGAAAACTGAGATACCTGTTGGAGTCACTAGATCTTCTGTTCAGTGTGGTTTAGGTATCAGAACTGTTTGGATGGATTTTTCCCTCCATGGTTGTATAAAATTAAAAATACTTGTGCTAGCCGTTCATTTTGTGTTCCATATTTAAAAATTTTACCATAAAGTGAAGTGCTCTAGATACGGGTTGAAAAAAGGATATCGGCCATCCCACCAAAAGTGCGATAAATATTTCTCTTTTGAATTTAACATCAGTCCCTCTCAGTGCGAAACTCGACAAAAAATATGACTAAATTCAAGGAATTCGTGTGCCTCCTAATTGGACTATTTAGCATTGCATGTAAGTAACTCTATCCTTGTGTCAAATGTTTGGAGTAGAAAAAATAAACTCAAAAGTATAAATTAATTAACAAGTTGCTATAGCTGCTGGCTATACATGAGCATCTTTTGCGCACGGACAAATTACTTAACGGGCTACTTGGGCACAGTGTGTTATAAAATTATAAGTTAACAAATAATAAATATACTGTTTAACTAATAGACAACAACAATCGACGGGCGACACAGAAATAACACAAAGAAACTCGCTAAACTGGTGTCTTATGCATTTAAGTTGGTCATTTCCAGCCAAAGGCGAAATTTTAAGATACGAGTAGTAATTTGCGATTTTGTTCGACGTTGTTTTTTGATTGCTCTAACGACGACTTGCTATGCAAATGAAAGATGTGGTCGACGGCATATATCGGTGCTCCTGCCTACAGATTTAAATGGAGCGACCTATTAAAGTGTGTGGAGAATATGTGGGGGAAAAGTGAGTTATCCAAGCAGCTCCGATTAGCTAACTTAGGAGTATGAGGAGCTACTTGTATATGGTTTTCTACTTCAGCTTAAATTAACCATCTATTGGGGTTAGAAGCCTGTCTAACGCCTAAAGTTGATAGATATGATAATTTTTCTACAGTTGTTATGTCTGCGCCACTGGGCCTATTTGAAATTTGTAACCACCTAAGCTTCTATTGAATCTGAATTGGTAATCCTTGGTAGATAAGCCGCGTTTTCTCATAACTGTGGCAGACATTTGCGACTTGAGCCAGACCCACGTTGATGTGGTTTCCCTTGCACTTATTAGTAAAATTCTCTGTTTTTCCCACTTATTGAGAAAAAATCCTTGAACCGGTTGACATAAATGATAATATGCGGATCACTGCCAAGACCCATCTAAACACAATACTCAAAAATCGCAGGCCTTATGCTGCACATATTTGTGATGAGGATACTTCTGGTCTTTCCGAAATAACCAACAGTAATGTCAAGAATATGTTGGCATTGAGTAAAAAAGCTCAATTCATCCACAACGGATGCTTCACTTGATTTGGGGAACTAGGTACTGAAACTGACAAACAATTTAGATGACCGGGAACTTGAAAAAATTCTGTGTATCAGAAAATTTGTTCTGATTTCTATATTTCTGAAAACATGTGTCGGACACATAGATTTAAATAAAAGATTTATTTTACACTTTAAGTAGACCAGAGCAATCTTTTTAGTATTCACAAATGTAGCCCACTAAAAGCAGATTTCTAGAAACATATTTTGAAAACTAGCTCACAATTAATAACTAGTTTTATTTAACTTGTCAACAACCTGTTAACAAAGAACTTTCATTTTGGAAGCCAAATTTTATTCGCACTTACGAATGCTTTGATAAAATCAGAAAATCAACAGTTTTAAGTTCATTGTTGAAATAAAAAAAAAGCCTAGCAATCAAAAAATTGGCAAATAACAATTTAATTTCGAAAATCAGTGCTGCCAGGGGCAGATTCCGTGTAACAATAATCGTTAGCTTTAATTACATTTGTGGAAAATGAATTGGATATGGATTAAGCTCTCAAACTCGATGGTAATTGTCTTAAAAGTAACGTAACAATTGCCCAGTTAACAAAAAATAACAGCCTGAGGATTTATCCCTGCATATCATTTATTGTCTGGAGGATGTTGTTCATATTTCTTGGAATAAATATCTCACAAAGTTTAAGCCGCCTATGAAATAAACTCCCAAATTTTAATGCAGCTTTTTTATTTGCTTTACCATTTATCGCATTTTAAAAGCTGTTGCAACGCTGGGTAACTTAGTGACTTCTATAACTCGTGTTACAAAATTATGTGTGAAAAATCATCGTCCTAAAAAAGAGGCAATAAAATAGAGACGCAATTTTCGTGATTGTCTGACTTTGACACTTAATTTCCTTCGGTTGGATTTGTGTTGTTGTTGCTGCAGCGAAACAGGCTTTGACAAATAAAAAATCGTTTAATTACGCTATAGAAGTTGGAGCACCGTTTAGGATTCTATGTGTGGTCCAAAAAACACAATATTTGGTGTTCAGGTTATCTTCTACGAATTTAAAATTAGCGTCACAATCGATGCAAACTACTCAGGTAAACATTTAAAGAAATTACAGTTACTATTTTTGGCAAGAGTTTGCATAACTCTGTAATGACAGTTAAATTAAGAATGTTTTCATTGGAATTTCTTGGGATTTCTAACAAACTATAAACAAAATTGTGGATTTTTCTATTTTTCAAATTTAATGATTTACAATCAAAATTAATAACTAATCGAAAGCAGAGAAAATAAAGTAGATTTTGCTGCAGCTGAACTCTTGTGATCGAATAATATTACAAGATCCAAAAAAAGTTGAAATCTTTAAAAAAAAATTAAGAGTTTAATATCCCATTAGAAGAAAAATAATCGCAAACACATCAGTTTTGATACTGTTTACGAAATTGAATTATCTAAGAAGGATTTGGCTGCTTTAAATATAAAGAACTCGAATCGAGGCTTAGGATGCACAAGCGGACCTTTCACTGACTCTGGATCGGAAAAGAATCTTATCAGGCGCCGGCAAAAGTATTAGAATATATATTTTATTGCGAATAGTTTAGTAAAAGACTATTCGAGTATTCCTAGTCGAATTAGCAGTTGGGTACACGATTTTACTCGTTTTTTACTGCCTTCGACGTTCTACTTGTACAATGTTTCAGTGATTATTTAGTGGCGCTTTGAAATAAAGACAAAACTAATTAGGCGCCTCATTGCTATCTGATTCAGAAAAATAGAACTTATTACGTTGTCTAGCCGATCATATCATTGAAGAGGTTCTGAAGCAATAAAATAACTTTATATTTTATTTCCCTGTTAACTTAGACAGAATATTATATTCCCATGTTGGTACACAGGCAAGATTGTATCTTGGCATCTTTTACTTTTTATATGTTGCCATTTTAAGTTCTATTGATGTTGAATGGGCGCCAGCTATTTTTATTATTTTATTTTATTATTTTTTTAATCACATCGAATCGGCTTCGTCTGTGACCTGAGTAGGCGATAAAGTGAACAGAAAAGTGGTTTTGATTTTTTTTTTGCGGATACTCAAAGACTATTACCACTTTTGATGGATTTACAATTTTCTCTTTTCCTTTTATAAATTAAAGAACCTCCACAAATATCAAAAACAAAACGAACTTTCCTGACATTTATGATCGAATGCTTCAGCAAATATATTCCACTTAGTTATACAGAAATTTGGCGGTGCTTCCTGCACTAATTTGATGGCAACAAAAATAACATCAGGAACTTGGTGAACAATTTCAAAGGGAAAACTGTTCTAAAACGGTCCCTTTTCAGCACAAATTTAAATCGGTTGTCTGTTTTGTATGTGCATTTGCTAACGCATCCGGCTTACACTGCTCACCCAGTGCGTATAAATATGGTACATATATAACATAGGGCTTAATGGAGCAACAAGTAGATAATATTTGATTGCAGAAACTCATTCAGAAGACGTAACGTCTTTTAAAAGGGGGCAGATCGCATTGCCAACAATTGACTTTAACTGACAGCATCAGTAGTATCGAACAATAAAACAGATTCAGAAAGTTCGATCGTCTAATACTATACAAAGTGTACTGAATATTTCAAAAAACCGAAAACAGCTACAGTTATAATTGTGAGACTTAGTTATTCAGGACCCTGAACATTATGATCTACAACAACTGTACTAACCTTGCCATAAATCACTGAGTTATAACCTCACTTTCCAAGGGGGCACTAAGCAATAATAATTAGTTTTGTAACTTTAAATGCCGTATTTACTACCGACAAGAAGTCTTAACGTATTGAGTATTCCGGTTTGCGGAAATCAATTATTCGCATAGAATATGGGTTGGGAAAAACCCCTTTCGCTTGCTATTACAATCTGTTCTCACGTTTGCAATATGTAAATCAAATCATGAAGTCACTACCGAAACCAACTATACACTTTCTTATCTCTGTGCAATCTTGTCTGGGAGTTTCTTACCAAGGCTGTTCGAATCCCATCGAGCAAGAAACCGTGTTAAAACCCATCTTCCACTTGCAGCTATATAAGAGATTAATAATGGTTCACTTTAAGATAAATTCATCTGTCCAATTTGTTACCACCGATTGCGGAGCTCATAGGAAACTTTTCTGTTTACAACCTCAATTGTGCAACACAATCCAAAGCCATTGGCCAACCCCATACCGTGTACACAATAAAACTAATAAATTAATAATAAAATCCTCCTACGTGTAGATTGGTAGATATCAATCGTGGATTTATCCGAGAGAGGAGAAAACCCGCTTTCTGGGTAAAATACTAAAAATACGACATTAATTAGTCGAAAAATAGACACAACAAATCCCACGACTTGTAGCATTAATTATGCACCAGTTTCACCGGCATGTTACACAATTCTTGAACTTCGCACAACTCGTTTGGTTCGACTGTACGAGTATTATATGGATATGCATTTAAGTCAAGAAATGACATTTTGAACAGCAATTGCTATATAGCCAGTTGTGTTTGGTCACATTGCTGCGATGTCTTTGCATAACTCTGCGCGAAACTGAGTCGATCATACGCCCCAGTGGCCAGCAGTTATTATTAGTTGCAATTTGGGGGCAATCATCATTCTGTCGGTATTCAGCGCACAGGTCTGTGTCGTTATAGTTCAGGTTCCGAAAGTAGGTAATATTTATTAAGAGAAGCATCACGATTCACGACAAACATGCATACGGTGTTTTGTTGTTTTTTTGTCTTTTTTTCTTCGTGGTGAATATCTGTGGTTTGTAGGTAGTTAGATACATAGATGGATGGATGGATAAATACCCGTACATAAATCCATTGAAAGGAAGGTGGCGCAGTAGTAGTTGTTGCTCGTTGGAATATAATCTGCAAATCGTAATCTGGTTTATCGTGCTGCCAGAATTACTCGACTATAAAATAAAACTCTTACAAGGTAAAGGTGATCGTTGGCTGTTTTTTTTTTTTCGTTGTTATTAATTTATTACTGTTTCTTACTTGTTGATGGCAAGTTGATGAGTTTTATATTTAGCGCAATAGTGAATGCCAGTTTTGGCACTTATTGCCACGAAATTGTACAAGTTTATGTAACTTAAGGTGTTGTGTGAGAGTCCCGCAACTCTGTTTAGGCAAAAACCTGCCTAACGTACTTAATGTGATCGCACCATCAGGTATCAAGAATAAGTTGGACTCAAGATAGGCAATTTTATGGTGCTTCAATGTTTTGAATTGTGTTTGGATGCCAGTTCACATGTTATTAGGATACCTCTTGACCACTTGACGAGACTGTATAAGGAATGGAGAAACCTTATAAAAATGTTGGGATGCCACTTCCAAATATGGCTCCATAGCTCGCTTAAAAGGAGACAAAGGATACTTTGTGCCGTGTTCATGAGACTGGCGCCTCTATAACTGCTGGCTCAATTTACAGAGTCTCCTTACTTGAGTAATGAATAGAATTCGTAAGCTTTTCGCTAACCAAATCTTGTGAAACGTGTTTAGGCTACAGCATGTCCATATCGGCTGCCAGTTGTCCGCCTGGTTCAGCTGCTACAACTATCTTTTGAATATAATATCAGTATAGTATCACCCAACTTTCTCTTGATGTTTGCCAAATATTCACTCATATTTGAAGCCCACTAACGAATGATTCGTGCATTTTTGTTGAATCAATTCTCCTAAAAGCGTAGGGAATGTTACGTATACGACACAGTCGGCCACTTTGTTTTCCGCGAGTCCAAACTAAATCTCGCCATTCGTATGTGGAAATATGCAATCCACATCGCTTATGATTATGAGTTTTCTACTAATTTGGAGTATTACCAAAGATTCCAGCGATTCATAAGTCCTTTATTATAGACAATCCACAAAAAAAAAAAAAAAAATTAAAACCAACGACTTTTAGGAGTGGTTACTGCTTTTGCTTGGTAAAAATAAAGAATAAAAATAAAATTGACATAAACAATTTGTTTTGAACACAAACCAGTTCTACCGAAGCAGAATGAAAACGAAATAAACACAAACTGCGCTTTAGTTCCCATTTATGAGCTCACTATTATAAATTGTGCTGGTAAAATAAACTAGGAAAGAAAAATTGTTTCCATTTTATTCTTTACTATTAATAAAACTACAATTGGACGTGGTCAATGCCGTTCTCAATTCGCCTTGATCATTTCATACACGCCTTTTACTGAGCTACATAGTTGTATGCGTCGGTATATTAGTGGTTTTCATAAATTATATCATTTCTAGGGTCATCCCCAATTTACAAATTGGACACCATGAAGGTGAATGTAATAACAATAACTCATATTTTCGGAAATGAAAGCAGTGGCTTAGAGCAATTGCCAAACCTATATATGGGAATAATGTGGAATGAAAAAAAAAAAAATTAACATTTCGAATGCAAATCTGCTGGTGGGCTGTGTTGACGGGTGTCTAGGCCGTGAAGCCGTGAAACAAGCGCCGAAAACGGCTTCGTATTCAGGCACTTTTTAAATTTGACACTGATTTAAGATTGTTCTATCAAATTATGGTAAAGCTGAAGGTATTTCGTATTTGCCGGCATTTGAGTCAGTCGGGAAATGTAATTCAAGAACTGCATACGGGTAAAACTAACTAGCTCCCATGATCAGTTTATTTTTAGTTAATTTAATTGTTTTGTATGACAATAATGATATAAAGCGGCTATTTGTTGACATCGTATATGACGAACAAAATTAAAAAAAAAAAAAACATTTGTTCAGTGTAGACCCCACCTATAGGTAGGAGACAGAAAGTTGTACAGCCTCAAATCTGTTACTTGTTAGGGCCGACTAATTGTGCAGCGCGATATATACAAATAAAGTAGTTGGCACTGACAAATAATACAGCTGGTTCATAAAGGTCACAGCCGTATAATGTGCAAGGTATAAGTTATTTGTTTGTGAGTTTTCTTTTTTGGGTTCATTCGCTAATGGATCCCCGATTTTTTGCCGTTGTATGAGGCAAACAAGTTAAGAAGCTTTCGAAAGTTAAACATAGCAAATAAACGAAATGCAATGAGATGTTTTACATAGCCAAAATGTCAGCCCAGAGGATGCCCAAAAGATGCCTTCAATATTTGTTCGTTTGTGCGAACAACAATGGCGGAAACTTCTTACAAAGAGCAGACAAAAAGAAGTCTGCAAATCAGAGAGCAGAGTCGTTCCATCAATCATACAACCATCAGATATATTTTGGATCTAAGAAATCGATTGAAGCACGCTCATGAGACCTGATTTTTGGGCCATTTCAAATTCAGCATCATGATTACATTTAAAATGTTTATAAGAGGCAGTTGAGTAATTAAGCAAAGCTGACAATTATAAACAACATTTATGTTGCACTGCGAGAACTCGCCAAGCGCCCTTGAAAATCCGATACGAACTACGATCTTAACTCAATACGTCTGACCCACTTGGCCAGCTGCATTGCACAGTCCTATACTAATACTATGATACCTTTGAGCAGGAGGGATTTCCCTGTTCAATGAAGCTGTACCTACTTTCTACTTTACAGGATAACACAATACAGGTTGAAATACTTTAATTTGTCCATTTAACATGTTTTTCAAACCATTATCCATAGTCATAGTTTTCTAATGAGATGTGAGACCTGAAAGGTTGAATTAAATTCGCTAGATTAAGCTTAGGATGTTACCCAACGTCTACCTCCACGGACATTTGAACACCTAAAGGCTGACTGCTCTTGTAACTATGCTCAAAAATACGACTGCTTCTATCCCAAGGCTAAGATCGCGTTCCAAAAAGCATACAAAAAAACAGACTCAACTTAGACTTGAATACCGGTTGCATATGCTATGATAGTTTGGATTGTCAGAAGCACGAGCTCCTTTTTTTAACTCAAATATCAATGTTTCCATTCTCTTCATCGAGATACTCCTTTTCGTACTTTTAAGGTTACTTTTTCCAGTTTTTGGACGAGAAAATAGCTATCTTTGTTTTTGGTATAATCCATGCTAACCATTCACGAGGAATAGACCGAAATCAGAAGATTCCAAACTCTTAAAATATGTAGGCACTTTCAAAACAGTACATTAACTATAGTCTGACATTCGCAGTTCCTTTAGCTTAGTCAAGTAAAATCGATTGGAAACCTATCTCAAGCAACGGATTAAAGGTATATTCTTCGGTGTTTCAAGCTTAGAGCAGTCTAAATTTGTCAATACCTTGCCTAAATTACTACAAGCACTTTTTAACACAAAAAATGAGGGACATTCCGACACCCGAGGCGGTAATCCCTGGACTAAGGCTAAGACCTTTTTTCACAGACACATCCATCCATATAAAAATTCAAATACAAGACAAAGACAAGCCGACTCATTCAGTGGGACTAACTTTCTCCTTTTACGTCGTATTCCCACGGGGTCAAGACCACATTATAAGTCAAGCTTAGCCTATTTAATTTCAATTGATTGGTAGGCATTTAAATTGTAAGCCAACATTAATCTTCTTTTAAAGCTAACACACATGCACAGAAATACACAAGTAAATTAATATTCTCAAACGATTCGTCATGGCCAGTTAAACGATCTATTATGTGACTCAAAATTAATCGAATATATTTACGATAAACTGGTATCGCCTTGACGTCGACTGATTTTGTAAAAAGTCTACCACAATCATAAAAAGAGAAGTTCAAATAACTAAATAAACATTTCGTAAGATGCTTTAATTGAACGATGGTCACACTTTTGCATATATTGATGACTAATTTTGTTTTACATGTTTTTTTTTTTTTTTATGAATACATGTTCGAAAGTGGACAGATAATGGTGAAAAATTTACATGAAATCGAAGTGTTTATTAGTTTGCTAGAATCAGAATGATTTAGCTATTGTGTAAACAAATGAAAAACTACGCAACCGAGAGCGATACAAACGGTCATTGCCGCCTGACCAGACATAGGGTATCACATGTTCATTCATGAGCCCATTTGCTGCTGGCAATTTTTCAAATACCAAGCCCTGATAGATTACAACTCCAATTGATGATTTCAAGCTCTAGAGATGATTGTATGTATACTGATTATAAAATACGAGTGTATATAACTATGCGATGGGGAAATCGTGTCATTTGCAAATGAATGCATCTCCGCATATCAGTCAGCTTAATAAATATTAATGAGTAGCTAATTCAACCTTGAACGTCTTGTTCGTTTTACATTTCCATTAGTTTGCGCTCTTAATTTATATACATACATATATATGTTTTTTGTTTAAACAACACCTTCGTCTTCATCAAAAGTACGACTCAAACCGCGAGAAAACTTTATTAATTAGCAAAAAATGATTAATTACCCACTCGTGGTGAGATTTACAACCATAGTTGTCCAAATTGATTGAACCACGAATAGCGTTCACTAAAATTCATCAATAACATGTTATTTTACTCAGAAAATAAAACAAAGAAAATGAAAAAAAAAAAAAAAAAATATATAGGTAAGCAACAGATTTCTGAGAATAAAGTCAAATATGTATGAAATCATTTGGCGGAATAGAAGCCAATACCCGATGAGCTCTAAAGTTGAAGTAGGTACCAATAAAAACAAAACAACGAAAAATCCCAAATGCAATTAGCTACTACGAAGGTAGGTATGTAAAATATTTGCATATTTCGCCGCTGTATTTGTTTTTTTTTTGTTTTGCGGTTTTCTGGGCTACAAATGTTAATTGAACGTCTTCTGCGGGAATAATTACCAGCCCCTTGCTGTGCAGACAGAATGAAAATGTCAAGGTTGGTATTTCATAATGTTTCATCAGTTCAGTGCTGCATTTTTTGTGAGTCATTAGTGGGCGAGTGATGTGAATTTATGTTTCGTTAATTGATCTTTATCGAAGAATGGGTGAATGCGCATTGTCAGGATTGTATAAGCCTAAGTTTGCCCTTGACACACCACAAGTAGAATAATCGTATGCAGTGCGGTTTGCGTGAGGGCAATGCTCCCAAACTTTGATATCACATTTTTCACACAATGGCAGCAATACTATCGACGTTGGTTTCTGATGTTTTCTTGACGGACAGAGGGCGTGCGATACTTCTATATTTGGTGTGCCACACTCAAACTGGTGTTTGGTTTTATTTGGTAATATTTGTCATACTTTGGGCACATTCTACAGCTAAGTGGCCTTTAGTTGACTTAATTTATCCGAGCATGGTTAGTTAATATTTCATACGTCAGCAACATATATGGAATGTCAACTTATTACTCAGTCATGTAATAATTGAATGGATTTGTCGATTACCGCTCCATAAATGTCAGCTGACAAAACTGTTCACGTGGTCAGTCTAGGTCAATAGAAACTGGGGCCGTTCAGTTCAGTAAGTCTGACATTTGTCTGACTAGCTATATCTCTGTTTTGATTGTCTGAAATCGGTTATAGGAACTGTTTCAGTTGACGTTTATGGAACCGACTCAGTCAAGAAATTCCCGACTGAGTTGACAGTTTGCATATGTGGATGACGTAGCAAAAGTGATATTCCCAATATAGTTTTTCCGTTCAGGTTACATCTTATCCAGACCATTCTATAGTCGACTTAAGAGGACTAGATTCTTGAATTTGCCCCCTGAAACACATATAAAGTAAGCCACCTGGCTGCTGATCATACCTTATAACACACACAACAGTAGATAATCATTTCATTGAGTATTTCTTGGACAGCCACAGAAAAAAATTAAGCAACCATTCATTTTTAATCGACCATTAATCATTAGTATTGATTAAATTAGATATATAGTTTCAACCAAAGTGTTTGTTTGCTAAAAAAAAAAATTATGGGTAGTTTCTCATCAATTTAATCAAATTTAACTGTCAATCTGAATGACGTTGATTTTGTGCACTCACGAGCCTACTTTTGAACCTTTTCAAGCAAGCAAATCTTGAGATACTCACGATGGTAACGGGAATTGGGCTGGAGCTGTTTGTTAAGTGTCAAGAAAGATTTTTTCGAAAATACTGACTTCGTTTTTTACAACGACTTTTGTAGATAGGACTTTTTGAGTGTAATGTTCCCTTGAAACTCAATATGCCGACGAAAAGATTTAAAAAAAAAGGTATAGCCCATCTCCTTGGAGTGAGCGTTGTAAAATCTGTTCAACCTTACAGCATTATCCATTAAACAAAGTAGCTCCCACCTTAAAGCTGTGGTGGGGTCCCTTGTTGCCAAATAAAAGAAAGAAGTCACTTGATACAACAAATTTGGATTACCTTGAGTGTGGAAAACTAATTCCATCTTAAAAAGGCACCATCACCAACAATTAAAGCGATCTCTTTGATGGTTTTGTTTGTAGTTCACAATTAATCTGCTAACTCACTTTCAGTTATTACTCTCAGAGCCTGGGCTGAAGAAATCCTTGAGAATAACCAAAAGCTAAAGCAGAAAAAAAAAAATTCCAACAATCACTTACGGTCGCAATTAAATTAGCAAAATGGCGCGAATCGCAAACAAGCCGACGAAAGTGAATCTCATTAAAAGAAAAAAAAAAATAAACGAGTGTCATTCACACAAAGCGCACACCATGTCCATTAGAAGATAAATAAACTCAACTAATTCCCCTCGTTAGCATATGTAATGTACGCTAAGTCTGTCGTTTCCTTTCCAATCATTGATCATCACCACGAGACGCAGACGATCGGACTTGCGCGAATGAACCGAGTTCAAGCAAACGAACACGTGAAAGCACCTGTGTACAGTGTTTTTAATGCGTTATGTGAATTATTTAAATTTATGTTATTAATTGGCATGACATGCAGCGAAAACAGATGCTATAGTGTCAATTCATCTTAACATAAGTGTTGCGCATACGCATGATGCGCGAGAGAATATTTAAAGAAGTAAATTACCCACACGAAAGTCGGTAGGTATATATTATATTTAAATTAACATCAAGTTAATTAAAATGGAATTAAGGCCGAAATGGAAATCGAGAAGACCACTACCAGCTTTTCTTTGAATGCAGATGGCAGGGTGATGCTAAGGCTGCTGTTACGTGATGCAATTGATAGCGGAAGTCTCAGATTAAATTTGAATTAGGTAAAGACGGATGGGCCAAATTTGAATTTCTCATTCAATTTGGCCCTATGCTTATGTGGATTGTCTCTATGAATGTGTTGATGGAAAGTTGCATATGCGCGCCTAGGGGCAGCCAAACAACTTCTTACATTTCGATGGGGGTACATGGAATCAGATTTTTTCTCTAGGCTAAATACCACTTTGAAGCTAATGCCAAAACTGAAATTAACTAATACTGAGCAAACGAGTGCAAAAATCTGTAAGAGGTGCTTTTATTTTAGTAGTACTATCCAAGTCCGTCTCGGACTCTAGGACAATCAGAGTCCAAGTACAGTTAATAGACCTCTTCAGATGATTACAAAAATAAACAATTTACACTTCTCGACCTCAAACTAACTGAAGTTATTTTTTTTCTAATTTCAGCAATCTCCAGCGTACAAGCATCATTCCCATATTTTGGCACAAAAATCGGTGCGCTGAAGCGTCTGCACCACGGTGTGTCCGGTGACGTCTATGCAGTGGACTCACGAACAATTTTCCTCAAGAACTTTAACTACGATGGCGAAGCTCCAGGTATGTGTACTGCATTGTGTCTACAAAACATCAATATAGCCTCTTGTCATTAAAAGCTGCCTACTTCTACGTTGGAAATACCAAAAAGCCAAGCAACGAAGGTGCCAACCGCCTGAGAGACGAACGCGGTGGCAACTCCGCCCTAACTCGGCGCTATCGCAACAAGGACATCACATTGTCACTCCCGGAGGGTAAGACCCTTCGTGACATCAAATGGTTCTCAGTGTGGTGCGATGAATTCGCAGTCAACTTCGGAGATGTATCGATTCCACAAAATCTGGACTTTCCAAGGCCACAGAAGATCGCCTCACTGCAAGGTGTCCATGGAGTACAATCCGACAGCATTGTCATCGTCGATGCTCAGACTCTCCTAATACCAAACTTCAGCTATGATGGCGGAGCTCCAGGTTGGTAGAGTTGAATTTTCATTTCACCCACTCCATCACTCACCCCTTTCCTATTCATTCAATGTTCAGATGCGAAATTCTGGGTTGGTCGTGGCGCAAAGCCCTCCCCACAGGGCCTGCGTATCCCCGATGAAAATGGCAAGGAGAACCCCCTACGTCGCTACGACCAAAAGACTATCGTTCTAACCCTGCCCGCTGATCTGACCATTTTTGATGTGGGTCACTTTGGTGTTTGGTGCGAGGCATTCACAGTCGACTTCGGCCACGTACGGATCCCGGATGGACTCAACGTACCACCGTCGCTCAAAATGCTCGGTATTAGCCCTCAGGTAAAGAAGCCATCCGCTTCGGAAATCAATTCAATAATCAATAATTCGTAGAGTAGAATGCACTTAAAAGTCCTTCAAAGTATCTAATATACACGCATTTTTTTTTTTCTCAATTTCTTTTCAATATTTATTATTTATATCAATTATTTAACTTAAAAGTCTAGTGTTTAAGGAATTCATTAACGGATAGTATTTGTTTCCGAAAAAGCCGATATTTGGTGCTAAAATTTAAACTTCATCTACAAAATTTTACCTTTAAAGACTGTAAAAGTTTTGGTTGCGTAAATTTTAAATAAAAAAAAAATGGAAAGCTCATTCTACCAACAAATGTGATTAAGAAAAAATTTAATCAAACATAATTATTTATATCTAAATTATATGCTTAAAAATTATTATTTGTAATCGGTATTTAACGGAGGTTCATTGGATGGAAATAAATTATTAATATTTAATAATACAAAATGAAAAATTGTTTTTATTTGATTTTTTTTTATCTTTCGTTGAAGTAAATCAAGTGACAGCTGTAATCCTGAAAATGTTTTTTTCTCGTTGCTACTTCTTTTTTTTCCCCTTTTGGCTAACAATAATATTTTCCGCAATTCATTGCTACACAATTAATTAATTTGTTTTTTTTTTTTTTACTCAAAATAATTTTTCATTTTGTATTACTTCTTTTGGCCTGCACAATGTCTACTGATATAAATAAATGTATATTAATCACACTTTGTCGTAAAATAGGCGTGACAGTATTTTTTACACACTCATAGTTTCTGCTTAATTATTTAAATTAAAAAAAAGTATTTAATTTGGTTATGGTGCAAAATTCAATCTAATCAATTTGCTTAGGTATTCATTTCTTTTTAAATCGTATGGACGGGTCATATTTGCTTTTATGAAATTGGAGATATATGTCTAATCCTGGGCGCTGTTTCATTTTGAATATTCAAATAGTATAGCCGAATAGTGCTGAGTGGCTGGACGACTGGAAAACTTGTCTTAGCTCTTAATTTTGACTTTACTTCGGGGTACCTTTGATAAGTTAATCGAGGGTACGGATTGGAAATATTCAACAGCCCTATAACCTGAAGATGCCTTCCATTCAATGCGATTTAAAGTAAGCAGCAGAAAACTATTCGAAAGAGAGATCTGTAACTACCTTTTCTTCGGAAAAAAAAAATACTTTATTTGGCTGGGAGTCTGGAAGGAAAAATCATCGAAAGACATGCCAGGAAGAAAGTCTTCTCTAAAAATTGGCAACTAATACCTGAGTCAAACAATTTTTGTTAGCTCTTTAGGACTAACTGGCATTCATTTTTACAGAATACACTCCAAACGCTGGAAAAATTGGAAATTCTAAGGAATTTATAGTCACTGATGCTTGTTAGAGGTTCGCAAGAAATGGAGGTAGTGAACAAATTATTACATCTGGAACTTATTTTTTAGTAGTCCAACAGATTAGGCCCTTAGTCACCGATTCACTGGACGGCTGAAGTTATATGTAGGAGATGGTAAAACTTATACTATGTATAAAGGCCCTTTAGTTCTGGTAAATCCAAATCCTTCCAGCCAGTTTGATCTTTAACTAGCTGTCACTCTTTAGTTACATTAACAAATGGGTCTTCTTAAACCAAACCAGTAAGTTTAAGCAGCTATATCAAGGTTTTTAGGACATCCAAATACTTCAGAGTAACGACAAGGTGTAAGAAATTATTAAAAAAAACTCACAAACATGCACTTCATGTGAACCAGAAAAACTTAAAAACACTTACTATACGTACAAACTTAATACCTTTTCAACTGAGCCTCCAAAGGGAGCTATCTTAAGGTACTGACAGCGAGATATGTCTTACGAAAAACGTTGTTTAATTTCCTGCAAATTCATTGTCCATCTTTTGGTCGTTTGGCTCGCTATATTCGCAGAGGAAGGTTTTTTCAATTCCTCAATCCGTCGATAATGTCAGACTACAAAACAAACAAAAAAAAAACTATAACAGTTAAACGAAGGCTTCTCCGTCTTTTCGTTGCAAAAAGAAACTAACATAACCTATTGGTTGTGCGCAGCTTGGTTTCGAGTCCTTTGCGGACCTTTTGCCTCAACTAATTATCAAGCGAGTGACATACAAAATTGACTCAAGTTAATAGTAGGTTGGCCGGTAGTCGTTGATAAACTTATTCATCCAAAGCGCAGGTTAAATTCAGAGTCATGTTCATTGCCATCAGCGCATCATACCATTCGAACTTATACACATGAAGAACATCCTTTCAATTCATGGCTGCTACATGATTCACATAAAACCCTTCAAAATGAGCCCATTACCATTTTGCCAATCCGGATTCTTTCGAAGCGAAAAGTAAACGACCCTGCGCTACGATTATTGATTTCCGAACGGCTGATCCGAGCAACACATTCCAACTTAAGCAAATTGGGTTTGACTTGAATTATGTATTTTTCTATTTTCTGTGTTCTTTTTTTTTGGTTTTTCCTTCAATAGCGTTCCGATTTACTTTTACAGTCGAAATTGAACTGCGAAGTGCTGTATGACGATCTGGCGTTCGAAGTACGTTGGGCAGTTGCCGGTGAAAGCATCGTCGTACAACTTGTAGCAAAACTGGGTAAGTGGATAATCATATATATATATATGTAGCTTGTCAAACGCTTTGCAGGATCAATTCAATGGCAAATCGTGTAAATCAGCCAGCGAGCTGCACATTGCGCAATCAGCAAAGAAATCGCCAAGCGTTACACCATCATTTGAAAGGTTATTGCGCTGCCGCAACAGCTTGTGCGAAACAGCATAAAAGTGAAATGTTGGTCAGAGTGAGAAAGAGGGGAGGGAAAAAAAAATACAAAAAAAAAAAACGGAAAAGAAAGAAACATAAAGTCATGAATGATATAACAGGTCACATACCAAGTCACCTCGCATATCACATCCATTCAAAGGTAACAACAATATGCCTCTTAGCCGCACTGCGCGTTGGCAACCGTCATCTGATTGTGGTTTGTACAACTTTCGCATGGCCAGTGGCAATGGTGTTAGCCTCAAGTAGGTATTCTGCGATAATAGTGGCCGGGAAAGGGAACCACAACCAGTACCCAGCAAGCAGGCACTCAAACTCAATACCTAACTGAATGAACGAGAAGTGCGTCCATGATGTCCAGGTCCACCGGTGAACACCGGTTTGCCCGATGCTGTAATTCGGACCGGGATTCACTGTAATTGTTATTATTGCATAATGATTGCGCAGATGAACATGTGCGTGATGGCGTGCGTGCTACAGTTATCCGCGAGAGATTATTACTCAGGATGTACCGCAATGCAGCATGCAACAAGGTTGATGTTGATGTTTCTTGTACAGTGGCGGTCGTAAGTCAGCGGACAGCTCTTGAGGGACGAACAAAGTATTAGAATCTGGTTGAATATTTGCTTTGTTTACAGAAATATTTTTTTTTTTAGGTTTATATTTTTTTAATATAACATGCGGTATGGAGGTTATGTACGGCTACTCTTAGATTGTTTTGTGATGTACACAGGCAGTGTTCCCAGATGAACAATTAAAATCGTGTTTTTCCGAAATAAAAAATCTTTTTTTTTTTCAAGATTTTTTCAAACAAACACAATTTTGAAGTGCTTTAAATAAAATTTATCATAGTAGATAAACTATATACTAACATAAATATCCATTAAAAAAAAGAATGCTTTTTGGAATTTGGAGCATATTTATTTATGATTTAGAATTTCATGGCTTAAACCTATCAAGAAAATAGAAATGGGCTTCATTAAAGTGGAACAAATCCTTTTAAATCAACTGTGGATCAAAATGTCAACTGTTTCAGTACTCAAACGGTTACGAATTTTTGTTTTATTTAAAATTACAACAGAAAATATCGTTGCAACATTTGCAGAGGAATGGAATGGAAAAAAAAGGGAAAAAAAGTTCTTAAGCAAATGATGAAAGTTTTGTCAAAATGTTTTTATTTTCATACGACTATTTTTCATAAATATTTTAGACAAATGTACACTTCCTACAAAAAAAAAATCTATCCACACAAAACGAATAATTTCAAATTCAACGGATAAAATTCTATTAACGCTGACAGCAACCACTTGCCGACAGCGGTAGTGGCATATGCAAGGTGTGAGTGAGGCGGAAATTTTGAAGTTACGTGACATTTGTCAATTCGATTTTCTACGTGTACCTTACAATAATCTAAGCATTTGCGACCCCATGGTAATATAGTTTGTAGACAAGAAACGGAAAATCGGCCGGAGTTGGGGGTCTCAGTGTTCTCTCTGCTGATGGCGTGTATTGCGTGTGAATTGGTATAGGAGCGGGATGCACGGGTTTGTAAAAAAAAACGGATAAAACAGTGAGAACCACATTAAATTTCGCGATATTTGTGTCTCCGATCATATGCTCTGATAGACTCTAGCAGCAGACACGAAAAGTCTTCTTTTTGACTCTGCGGACGCTTCTCTATTAAATGTTTGTACAAACGTACAGATGGTAATGTCCATGAACTCGTTTTAAATGAAATGTTGGTCAAGAATTGTTGATGTTAAAAAAGGGAATGTTCCATACGAGAACTTCATATACCTACAACTTTTTGAGAATTTCTGAACTATCGGAAAAGTTCTACTACACTCAGCCGACAAACATTGAATAGTTTAAATCAATCTGTAGCTGACTCGCACACTAAAAGACGTATATTGCTACTGCGGAGGGTAGACAACAATTTGTAGTACTTTATAATAAATAACAAAATAATAACAAACAATAACTTTTTTTCTACTTTTATTTTGGGTTTATTCAAGCCGATGGAGAATATATGTCCTTTGGAATTTCCCCAAACAAGGACAAACCAGAAATGATCGGCGCTGATGTCGCCGTCGCATGGGTGGACAAGGACACCGGCAAAGGCTATGCCCAGGACTATTATCTGGACGACAAGTCGCAGTGTTCCGGTAAACGTGGTAGCTGTCCAGATGTCAATATTGAGGTACGTTCAAACAGAACAGCCAGATTCAATCCCCATAAAACTGTTCCCTTTAGAACGACACAAATTCCATTCGGCTGCTTAACGCCGCCATGGTCAACGGCTATTCCATTGTCACATACCAACGATCCCTGGGCGCGGCCGACCGCTTGGACTTGCCAATCATTATGAATACGTCTCAGGCTATTGTTTGGGCTATCGGGCCACTAAATCCGCGCAACGAAGTCTCCTATCATTCGCAGTTTACGAAAAACATCCACTTGGTGAATTTTAGTCGCCAACCAACATGGAACTGCCCAATGCCGGAGGGTGAGAAGCCCGACGCAGAGGAAGAAGAAGAAGCAACTGAGGACGTAGAAGAGTTCTACGACAATCGAACTCAAAAGCCAACGCCACAGGCATTGCACAGACCAACAAGGAGGCAAGAAGCCGCCCCAACTGCCGCACGTAGACCGGTGCCAACGCCAAAGCCAGCAAACACCAACGGAGCATGGGATATTCCGGCGATTCAGTGCTATGAGCCAGAGGATGGTGTCTTCTATGCACAAATGGGTCCGACTGGAGGAAAGCATGGATATCCGGCAATTACCGGTTGGTTGAGGTTTCGAATTGCATTCAAACAAACTATCCTCGGCTTATTTTATTGCATGTGTATTTGGTTCTGTGCGTGTGCGCTTTTGTTTTTTCTCCCCTCTTTGCAGGACATGTCGGCTGGGGTATATCGTGGTATATAAATGGATTGCTAATACCGGAGATTCATCTGGTGCGAGGAAAGACGTACACATTTGTTGTCGAGGGTGGCAACAACCCAGATATTCCCGCTAAGTACCATCCGTTCTACATCACAGATGATCCGATTGGTGGCTATGAATACAAGACGGACGAGGAGAAGAGTGTGAGTATGACTTTTTCACCGTGGAAGGTGGAAGTTGTGGTTTAGTATGGTTATGGTGGTCTGGCCGCGGGATTTGTATATCCAGAGAACTCATTTTTGGTCGCAGAATGTCAACCACCGTATTTTACACGCCTAGCTTCCCACTTTCGATGTTTTTTCTGCAGATTTTATGAAACTTCCTCTCTCGCACAGGGTGTTCGTATCTTCGCTGGCGTCCACAGATCACGTGCTGGCAAGGTCACACCCACCGGCGTTGGTCGCATCTGCAATTGGACACCCGACATCGATGGTCCACCGGCCGATGACTTCCAATCGTTTGGAGCCTATCAGCGCACCCTCACTCTCGAATGTGATGACGGTGAGCCGGGTGTGATCACTTGGACGCCAGATCGAAACACACCAGACACCGTCTACTATCACTGCTTCACCCATCGCCACCTAGGATGGAGGATACACGTGCACGATAGCTGTGACGAAGACGCTGCAGCATCCGAACTCGATGAGGTCATCGCCCAGCCGGAGGAGGACTACGCCGCCGAATCATCGATTCGACACGAAACTAAGGTCAGCCCCAACGATAATTTTTTATTGAAGCATCAAACTGATTTGATTAAGAATCACAATATGAACGGAACACCGCCAAAATTGAGTTTTGAAATTACGAAGTCATCGGAAATAACCAAACTGATTTCAGATGGAATCCGCGCTGCTGAGGCTCTCGAGGAGAGCTTAAAAAATCGCAAGGTGCCACCGCCATCGTCATCATTGTCATCGTCGTCATTGCAATTGCTGCCGCCCAGATTTCCGCAGATCTCGACATCAGCGCCGGAAATCCTAAGTGGAGAAACCGTAAAAAACCTCAGCACCATAGTTAGCTTACAAGCACCCCTACCACAGGACACAATAACGCCGCAAAGCGGGGGACCACCAACTTATCTGCGACCACCGCAGACCAACAGTCCGTACAGGCCGATGAAGCGGCGCCCATATCCAATGAAGAAGGAGCGCTTGCCTGGTAAGAGACCCCATCCACCGTCGTTGCTGGCATCTATGATGCCGGCGCCAAGGCCAGTTGCCATTCCGCAGCCCTCCATGATCATCAATCACTATCGCAAGCCGGTGCAGACAATCATGAAGCCATTTCCCAAAGACAAGTTGTTCCCCGCCAAACCCATTGCGTCGGTTCTGCTGTTGGGGCAGCCGACGGAGTTGGACTACAAGCGTCAGACGGAACCTTTGCTCAAGGGAACAAAGCCCAAGCCGAACAGTGTCATTCCGGTGCCATATGCCGATGTGCCTCCACAGGAGACTGTTCAGAACTTCGTCTTCGCTTATAATGGCATTTCGGGTAAGAATGAAAAGAAACCCCCTTTCAATGAAAAGGTCAACACCGACATAGCCATGCAGTACAAGATACCGTATGACGTAAAAGAAGTCATCGAAGACGTCGACCTCGCTTCGCTGAAGCCAGCCATCAACCTGGGATTCAAACCGGACACTGTTGTGGTTGAGGGTGGCTTCAAACCGATTGTCCGTAGAAAAACCGCCGAAGATAGTGGCGGCGAGGAGGGGAAACAAATCTCTAGGCGCCGCGACGATCCGGGTTCTGAGATCGACGAGGTCATGGAAACCGATACCCTCTTTCTCAGTCAGGACACGTCGCTAAACAAAAACTTCGAACCGATGTTCATTCCATCGCCGCCGGACAGCACCAACCACACTCTCGCCTACAAGCACGGCAATGCCGCCAAGCTCACTGCGGACTTAAGCGACATGGAGATCATGGAGATCGAAGATGGCGACGATAAAGTTGCCCTCGCCGCTGAACGCGTTGACACCTACTATCTTCCGCCGGAAAACAAACCGCAGACCAGCCAGAGGCCGCTACCTACCGGTGCTGTAGTCACCTACGACGGCAAGGCAGTACTAGACACCTCACTGGTAAGTCCACCCAAACTAGAGGCTAGAGACACCTTGCGCAACACGCACGGTCTCTCAAAAACCGAGGCGCTCATTCGAAACACCCCGCAATTCGGGCCATTCCGTGGCGAGATGCCACCTCCCATATCGGACTTTATCTTGGCTGAAAATGGAAAGGCCAACTCTTTGTCGAAGCCCATCACAAAGTATTCGAATCCTGTCACCCCAGCCGGAAGTACAACCCCCAGGCTGTCGTCATCGTCCATTTCGACAAGGCTCAGCCTGCTGAAAGCATCTGCAGCGTGATAAGTGTGAGACTTTTTTCTACTCGAACAGAATTTATTTAATTTTTAAAAACAACAAGTATTTAGTGAAATTTTTATTTTATGCTTTTCTTACCTTCGTATAGTTTTAGTTTATAATTTTATCTCACACTCATTTATAAAATAGTCAAATTTTGGATGGCGCGGCATCTGCACACGGTATACATTGTGTCCCCTGTGGTAAACATTTCTCTGCATTAACATTTTTGTAAAATTAGTTTTTATTCAACCGCATCCACTAGGGGTGTGGTTTTACAATATTTTTTTAATGGTTTCACACGCAGCGAGACTATAAGGATATATAAACAAAATCGTGTACTCTTAAGTCGTTATTTTGTTTGATAAATATATATTCAATTAGCGTACTTATTATATATTTTTTATAATTTGTTAGCAACTCTGTATGACTCTTAATGTGAATAAAAACAAAATATATTATGAGAAAATAAAATTAGTGGACCTTTTTTCTTTCGAGAGATAAGTTAAGTTAATCAAAGAACACTTTCATTCGTTTAAGAACACTACAGGCTGGAAGTTGAGAATGAAAACAAAATGGTGGACTGCGGGAGAAATTGAGGGGACTTGTAGCCATCCTGGTCAGCGGCAACTACATATTATACCTACTGAACTGAGATGTCAAAGATTCATTTTTGATTTGAAAGCCTTTGTCTATCCATATACCAGCTAAAATGTATCCCCTTTGAAATTATTAGGGGAGTTGTGAGCTAGGGTAGGCCGCAGAGGCAGCTTCGATGCTGGTGAGGAGGGCGCGGCATGCTTGCAGTGGCTCGGCTCAGCTCGTCGGACGGGGTAGTTCTTGCCCCCTCACCATACACCACCTACTCAACACACATTTTGTTTCGTGCCAAAGTAAAACAAATGAAAAAAGGGAAGAAAGCTGCGTTAGTTCGACTGCGGACAGATCAAATTGGACAAGAAAGTAAGAGGAGAAATTAGAAGGAGAGAAAATAAAGCGCTCAAGTACCTCTGCTAAAGCTAATGAAAGAGAACGGGAAGTGCAAAAACCACCCCGTCCGACGAGCTGAGCTGAGCAACCGCAAGCGTGCCGTGCCCTCCTCACTTGCATCAAAGATGCCCCCGTGGCCTACCCTAGCTCAGCTCACAACAGGAGTCTTACAGCAATTGCAATATAGCAACAGCGGCTTCATTAAACCTATTGCCAAAACTTTCAGAAATGTCAAAAATTCAAAAATTGAGTATGCGAAAGCAATTACAAAGGCAGAGCAACGTTAACACGTTTACGGGGCATTCCCATCTGTCTGATCATCTTAAAACTCCTACCGAATTCGATTAAATATCCTTTGTTTAGATTGCATGAGTTGACATTCAATCTTATGTTTAATTACGCAACTCACCCTCCAAAAAGGGTACCCAAGAAACATTATTTTTAAAACTATAAAACACACGGTTACAAATTTCAGCCTTCATTCCAACGAAGTATGTAATAGACGTGTTTTATAACTATAAAGTTAGAACTTTTTAGGTGAAATAAGCTCACACTTTGAGCTTGAAAGCTTCTTTCCTATAAACGAAGAGGTCTTAGTATCGACTAATAATGAGTGTGGTCCTGACCTCCGCTATTATGGTGAATATTGTTGAGCCAATATCCTCACAACTTTTGAATAGATTTAGTTGTAAATTTTTCTCTAATCGTCATTAGAGAGCGAAAAGAAAATTTTTGTTGCAAATTGGCTATCGGATTGGGATGCTTATCCAGGCAATGGGTAACAAATCAGGCAAATTCGCGCATATTGACGAACATAACTCGTTAACAATAGAAATGCGCTGATATTTTGTAGCCATAGTCGCTCATAAGGCACAACCAGCAATGGCCGCCTAAAATCAGGCAGCATTGACCTTCTAAAAATATAATTTAACGAAGGAATGCTATTATTTCTCATGCATATTTTCAGGCGAGTATGTTGGCAGTGGCAATAATTGTTCAATTGAGCGAAAAAGGCTGATGATGAATAATTTTTGCGGTTCAAAATTCTCGTCAGAAAGAATAATAAACACAGTTAACGCAGAAAAACAATTCATTTTAAATGTTATTATGTAACGCATAATATTAATTTAAAGAAATGTTCCAAACCAGAAGATAGCCCAAAAACTTATCCAATTTCCCACAATTATGTAAAGAGTATGGCACTTAATTTCACCGAAATCCTACGACAAAACAAACTCGAGAAAGATTTTAACTAAACAATTCGTTTAGTTTATTCAACAGTCGCAGCAACATTGAGACGCATTCAACAAACAAGCGAATAAAGAAATTCTTTCAAACCTTATTCAAATTCGAAACGCCATTGCAATTCGTTAATATTCATTGAATTCGCAGTTACCTGTGACTAAATAAAATATATCATGTGAATGGAATTTTAAAACTCGCAAATGTCGATTCCTTCGCATAGTTGGTCACTCTCATATCGCTTTGAACTACAGATTTTTTTTCCATACAGCATGCAATAAGTTTTCGAAATGCATAAACAGCACCAGGACATGCCGGATTTTCTTAAGGCTTTCGTGGATTGCCTTTTTAAATAGTCTATAAATAAGTTCGAGTTTTCTGAATTTGGCAACTGAACTGGAAACCTCCTGAGCAGCACAATGATTTCACAAAATATATGACTGTAGTCTATATGGCTAGACAGATTTGTATCAATCTGTGTTTCTGACTACCCTACGTTAACACCCCCAAGCGAGATAGAAATTTTGAATGTAATTACCGGTTCTTTCGCATATATCGATTATGCCATAGAAGAGCAAGATATAGACTCTTACCTAGATGGAGCCATTTTGAAGCTCAAAAGGCCTTCGAAAATAATACCAAAAGCATGACAAACATTTCATAAATTGTGAGAAAAAGTCGTTAGGGGAAGAGTTATCGAGTGAATTTCCATACAACAGGAGAGAGCTGGAAATTATCGAGGATATCCTACTGTATTAAAGAAGAATACATTTGTTGCACTCTCAGTGTTTGGGTCGGGATCATAGCACATTTGTGCATAATCGGCTTAGAAATACCAAACAACAATAGACTATTACTACCACCACAGAGATAAACTCTCTAACCTTGAAGCTGGCTATAATTGCATTTTACGGCTTGCATATATATTTTTTGCCTCCAAATATGACCTCAAACTTCCTTATCACTCGCTGTTTTGATTGGTAAAATACTTACAGTGATAGTGCGGTAATTACTCACTCTCCTAAATGCAATAACCGCATACTGTCGATAAGGTTGACATGGATTTAAAAATACACCAATTTGAGCACGAAATCAAAACAAAAATAAAACAAAATCAACACGAAATCCCTGGTGATAAGTTACAATGAAAGGAAAACTAATCTTCGTATAAATACAATCCGTTGGCGACTATTCACCAGTCATCGATCGCAGTCCCTCAAGGAACATCAATCGTCATCCGCAAGTTTGTAATAAGGAGAAGTCGCACAGCTATGAAGATTGCCTTGCTTCAACTGATGGTAGGCGTGGATCCCACTGCCAATGTAAACCGTGCAGTCGAGGCTGTGAAACAGGCGAAAGTGAAAAACCCTGACCTCCGAGTGGCCATTCTACCCGAGTGTTTCAACGGCCCCTATGGCACGGAGTACTTCGAACAGTACGCCGAAAAAGTACCCCAAGGCCCAACGAGCCAGGTTCTTTCGAAATTGGCAAAGAATCTCGCAATCTACGTAATCGGAGGCAGCATCATCGAACGTTCTGACGGTGACATGCTGTACAATACGTGCACGATTTGGTCTCCGGATGGCAAGCTGATTGGAAAACACAGAAAGGTGATGTAGCGTATTTCTAATTTCGTGGAAAATCCTTAACCGTAACTCATGTGAATCCTTAGATACACTTGTTTGACATCAATCTGAATTCGGAGGTGGGTGGTGTAATGTATTTCAAGGAGTCATCGGCCCTCACACCGGGCAGCCAGTTTACCGTGGTCCAGATTGAAAATCGAAAATTCGGCATCGGGATTTGCCACGACATGCGATTCGATGAATTGGCACGAATCTACCGGAATGAAGGTATGTGTGTGTATTATGCGCGTCAGTTTAGCGCTTTGCCATGGTGTTTTGGTGCTTACCGGTTGATGGGGTATTTCAGGATGCGATATGATTGTGTATCCATCGTCGTTCTGTACCGCACAAGGCCCAATGCACTGGGAATTGCTGCAACGGTCTCGCGCTAACGATAATCAGCTCTTTGTTGCTACGGTTTCATCGGCCAGAGATACGAGCACGGATTATGTATCGTATGGACACTCGATGGTGGTCGATCCTTGGGGTAGGGTTTTGCATGAGGCTGGCGAACACCAAGAGGTAATCTTCGCCGATATTGGTAAGTCGTTGAATGGATTTTGGATGAGTGGATTTGTTTATATATTTTGATTGTTTTCCCTTGTAGACTTTACGACTGTGGATGATGTTAGGAAGCAGATACCAATACAAGAGCAAAGGCGCACCGACTTGTATGACACCATCAAGAAGAAGCTGTGAATTTAGTCGGACATTTGTGTAATTTTTTTTGGTTTAACTTTTACCTGAGATATACCGAAATAAAAACGCAATTTCGAAAAATACCCAAAGAATCAGAAGTCTATTTGCAATGTCACCGAAATTTACCTTATATTGTTCTTAACTCTTTTTAAAAATGATCTACACGAGCAACGCTACCCAGTAAACGTCCGTTCTTCAACGTTTACCCACTGTGACAATTTCGTCGGCTTCTTGAGGGCTGCTCTTGGCATCAAAACACATAACGTGGGTGAGTTATTGCGAGTATGGCTTCTTCGATGTAGCATCTACTGCAACCGAAGCTATTCGAGATACATAGAGAGATTGAAACGCCTTTGTTGGTACTCGTTGCTGGATGTTGACCGAATGTATCGAAGGAAATAGCTACTCCTTTGAAGCTGGCAAATGATCCTTCGCCACTACACCCGTTGAAATAGTAACGCGCACTGCATCCTTTCACAAGTGTCAATGATACAGTGTTCATGTCAGCGGCAGTAAATCTGGCAACATTAAATACAAGAGTCACATGTCAAACGCCGCACAAGCCTTGATAGGTACGAGTAAAATAAGTTTTGGCCGAAATGAAGCACCCACCGCGCCTGCTGTACAAGTTTGTGCAAAAAGTTCGTGAGACTGGTGTGTGGACAGCACTCATGGTGCAATGCATCCACAGAGAGTGACAGTTGGGTGCGGATTGTGGAGTGGTGGCATCATTGGACCATTTTTCTTCGAAAATGATTCTGGGAACAACGTTTCGGTCAACGGTGGGCTTTACAGAGCCATGTCAACCGACTTTTTTTTGCTGAAAATGAAGACATGGATTTGTGTGACCTCTGGTTCATGCAGGATGGAGCTCCATGCCACACAGCCCATGCCACAATCGATCTTTTGCGCACCAAATTCCCAAATCGTGTTATGAGCGGTGTTGGCGATTTCAATTGACCGCCTCGGAGCTGCGGTATGACCCCTTTGGACTCTTTTTTTGCGGGGAACCGTGAAGGACCGATATCATCCAAGCAATCCGTAGGCTACCAAATTTCAAGCTTTTAATCAATTCTGACATTACAATGATAGAGGAACCCAAAAAAGTGGTTCGCAAAATTCTGCCCGTGTGTCCTGAGGCCTACAGACTAAACGGCTGCACGGATTTCATTCAAACTTACTGGTCCGGGCGGTTTTTGTTCTTTGCAAGGTAATCTCAATATTAATTGTCATACCATTTTGATTTGTTCGAAGTTGGATTTCAATCAAAATTGATATTTGAGCTTAAGTAGGTGAGGTAAAAATGACTGCATACTCAGTTTTTTGCTAGAAAATCGAAAAACGGTACTTTTCAAATTTGGACACATCTCGAAAACGGTTCCCACGATTCTAACAAAAATTCATTTCTAAGGTGGGTAATATGGTCATTTTTAACTTAATAACGAACTCAGTTTTTGTCTTTATTACCGTGCAATACATTTTTGAAAACAGATATTTTTTAAAAATTTCGTTTTCGAGTAAATTTGATTGACCACTTGTTCATCGACTTCAAATCCGCATATGCGGCGATGGCCGAATTCGGGATCCCGGCAAAACTGATCCAGCTATGCAGCGTGACGCTGGAAAACACGCGCTGCAGCGTGCAATTTGGAAGTAGTTCCTCCGAACTATTCTAAACATGCAGCGGATTTCGGCAAGGAGACGCACTGTCATGTGACTTCTTTTATCTCGTGTTAGAGTAGATAGTGCGCAGGGCAGGTCTCAACACGGAATGCACTATTTTCAACAGATCCGTCCAGCTATTGGGGTATGCAGACGATATTGACATCATCGGTCGCTCCCAGCGTGCCGTGATAGAGGCTTTAACGGCGATTGAAGAACAGGTGAAATTTGTTGGCCTTGTAGTAAATGAGGACAAAACTAAGTTCATGCTATCAACAAACAAGCAAGCATCTGTCCACCGCTTAGGACAGAACGACACTATTAAGAGCAACAATTTCGAGGCAGTTAAGGAGTTTATCTACCTCGGAGTGAAAATGAAGTCCCCAAATGACATCATTCAGGTGAAGAATTACCCTAGGAAACCGCTGGTGCTTCGGTTTGGCAAAACAATTGGGTTCAAAACTCCTAGCTCGAAAGACAAAATGTATCCTTTACAGAACCCTTATCCTGCCAGTTCTGCTTTATGGCGCTGAGTGCGAGACGATAAGCAGGAAGGGAGAGCTGATACTGGGCTCCTTCGAAAGAAAAATTCTTCCGCGGATTTTGGGTCCTTTAGTAGTCCAAAAGGCCAAAATACTTCGACTACATTGGCTCGGTCTCATCGAGCCAATGGGCAATAAGACTCCAGCTAAGAAAGTCTTGGAATCCCAGCCGCCAGGTTCGAGACGACAAGGAAAACCAAACCTCCGTTTCAAAGATCAACCACCCGCGGATGCCAGAGCGCTTGGTCTGGATAACCGGAAGCAGCGTGCCCGAGATCGCAGAGGATGGAAGGCTACAGTATCCCAGGCAGAGACCCTTCACGGGTCGGGAGCCCGTTAAGTAAGCTAAGTACATATTTCCGAGAGAGCTTCACCTTTTGCAAACTCACATTGTTATTTGACATCTTATGCTGCCGTATCAGATGAATAACCGAAAGGTGGGTTTTATTTAGCACTATTCGAATATTTCATGAAACGTTTCTTTTATCGGTTCATCGGTTCTCAGATTTGTACCTACGTAATAAAATAAGAAAACAATCAACCAAACTTTAGATGAACGAGGAAGTTTCGTTCGACCCAGTCGTTCACTTTATTTTTATTTGGCTTACTAATTTGAATACCTATAAGTGTAAACCTATCCAATATCCATCCGGATCCACATGTCGATAGATTGAAAGTTCTGGCTCACGTTTTCATCATTATTTTGGTCGCGTTTCAAACCATCTATAGCGTGAGACAACTCTCCAGATATATCAATGCTTCATCATTCCGAAACAAACGCGCCAGCTCTATGCAATTAAGTCCATTCACATCGACAGCTCTCAGATTTGACCCCTGCTGGTGCAGCAACTTGACAACGGACAGCTCCGAATGCATCCCAACTGTACTCGTACAAAAATCAAAGCCCAAGTTTGGCACACAAATACAAATTAACATACGTTTCGTCGGTCAGTCGGGAAAATCGATTTTTCGCCACTCCAACCAATCACCTACCTGCTCTCAATAGCAGAGTCCATCCTGACAAGTCCATCGCTTCCATATCGGCTCCATTCTCGAGTGCAAATCTCAACATGTCATATTGGTTAGCATCTACGGCACAATGGCACGGTGTCATGTCATTGTTATCCTTGACATTTATATCGGCCTTCTTGTTAAGCAGCATCCGTGCTACTGGCAGGTGTCCATAAAAGAATGCCAGCTACGAGAAAGAGGGAGAGAGAGAAGCGTAAAAATATCCAAGTCAGAGGCATCTCGATTTTATTGCAATTTGAAACTTACATGCAACGGCGTGCGACCGTTTAGAGGATTCCCCGTGTGCACAGTCGCCCCGGCAGTCAGGACGATGTCAATGATGCATATCTCACCCATTGTGATGGCATTGGCCAGGGGTAGGTATCCATTCTGAGCGGGATAATCAATCAGGCTGGGACGACGTCGAAGGATCCTCTTGATCAGAAATTGTTGACCCTTCTTAATGGCGCGCTGCAGGCACATAGTCGATGGTGGCGCCGACTTAGTCATCCCCTGAAACAGCGATGTGGCGGCATAAATATTACAAGGTGAGATTGAATTGCTCGACACACAGTGGACGAACGGACAGATGGTCATAAAAACAAATCACGTTGGCCTCTCACCACAATATCCTCGGAAGCAGCAATGGTAATAAATTGCCTCCACTGGGTGTCGCACTTGCGGTTTTCTTCAACGTTGTCCTCGTCATTTTTGTTTTCGTTCCCATCGTCCGGGGTGAGTTTCAATGCTTTTATGCGAAATCGATATGCGAAATTATCATCCAGCTGCTCAATTGTTGTCCCACACTCACTGGTCCTGCGAGGAACAGCATAAAGTATAAAAAAAATACCGCAAGGATAATCATAATTTACTTCTACGATTTGGTAGGTGTATACTTATTTTTAAGAGTTGTGCGTTTTTTTATTTGTGCAAATATTTGGAAAGTTGGAGGAACAATTTATCGGCTACAAACCAGGCAACACGATGCCAGCCAAACTTTTTATTATGCTTTTCAATTTCGTAGACATCTGCACTTGTGACACCGTCCCACAGGAGTGTGACCGTCGATACGGTTTGGTCGGCAACTTGTGCGTCGAAAATTGACACTTCACCCGGGTCTTTGATATTTTCCATTATTGAAAAGAAACAAACTCCAGAGAGACGACTGACGCAAACACAGATAAACTCGTCAGGAGCAGGCGGACGGGACGCTGTGTGCGCTTGTGTTTTATCAATACGAGCAGAGGACTACTAGCTGCTGTCGGCTGTCGTCCTCGTAGCAACGACACAAGAAAATTGTTTATTATTGTTGATTTTCTTTGACTCAAATGTGGAGGAAATTGCTTGCAGTTGAATATCGCATAAAAGGATATAATATAAAAAAGAAGCCCTAAGTGGAATTGTTGGGTTAATAAATAAAGTTATTGGTCCTAACCGATTTCGGTTCACAGACCACAAAACACATTCAATCTATAAACGGAGAAGTGCCAGGATTGGAATTGATTGTTATTGGTTGGTGGGGTATTTTCTAATTTTACTGACATTATTGTCTTTTAAGGATGAATTGAATTTGAAGAGAACTAAAATTAAATGGGATATTCAAGCACTTGCCTACAGTGTTATTGTTAAGCTCGCTGATGAGATAGCGTCAATATCTGGAAGGTCTGTCAATTTGCATTGGAATGCATCGAGTATGCGTCTGTTTTCTAATGTTGGGCTAGTTACACGATGAGTAAACTCTACTTTCATCGGCGTTTTGGCGGCAATAGTTGTCTAAATACTGGATTGGGACATTCACTGGATTTCTTGTTTTTATAGGCAACGTTTGACAGCGGAATCTGTAACAGAAGAAACGCCACGCATACGTCTTGTCTGGTGGTTTTGTGACGTACAAGCAAAACGGTCAAACTTTGAAACGAGCATCCTCATCTTATACTTCCTTCACTTTGGTAGCAACAACACGAACGTAGGTATATGCTGAAGCAGTAAGTAGCAGTTCTTCAAATGTATTTCTCCTCATTTTCCCTCGGGGATCCTCCCAACTGAATTCAATTAATTTCGAATTTGTGCATCCAGCATCACCAAAATCGACTGCTCAATAGAAGCATGAACCAATAGTAGCTATGAACAAAACCGCAGACAATTATTCAACCGATCCAATCGTACATCGTTTGTTCTCGTTAGCATTATCGTGTCCGTTTCTGGTTCACCCATAAATTCGCTGCTTATCTCTGTTCCCCTACGGACAATGTCACAAGAAATCTGTGAAAAATTACCCAAAATCTTGGTCACAAAGTCATTACTACTCCCAGCGGGCGGGAGAAGATTTCATGGCTGTCACAAGGAATCTACGATTAAGTCAAAAACACCCACCGAGAGGATCCAATCAATCCGGACGACAGACCCTACTCTGCAGGATAATTGATGAGAACGATTTCGGTTTAAGTAAATTTATTTCAATTAAAACTGCGAATATTACTTAAAATGTGGTTTCAGCCACACTCGGCGCCCTTTATCGTCCGATAGCCACACGAATATTGTGTGTAATAGTCCTGATTCCTTTTAATCGGCAGGAAAAATACATTTTCTGCCAACTGTTTGCCAAAGTCACAGAAATTTTGTGCATACAACGTGAAGAACAAACGCCTGTTGTGCAGTTTCTTTTGCTGAAGAATCTCATTCTCTTGGTCGTAGATTTCTTTCGTGATTGGTGTCATTGTTATCCAGTCGCGATAGTCTGTCCATGCATGGTCAAAGCTCTTGATGTAGATGACTGAAAGAAGACGGGCCTCGTCGAGGGCGTTTATCGCAGCTGGCAATCGCAGACAGTCGGCAATATCTGCATATTTCTTTTGATCCATTCGGCTGGAGCTGTTGTAGAACATCATCCAGAGGTGTACGCTTAGTGTTGAGTAGTAGTACGACATTGGCTTGTTGCGGCTTTGATACATGTACATGGTCCAGTCGAGGATTGTTCGCGGAATGCCGCTCACGTAGGTGAGGTTGCCTTTTCGCATTGCTTCGAGCGATTTGTGATTGTGCTCATAGTTGTCTGGGTACATTGTTACAGTTTGGTACTCCTTGTTCAAATCGACAACCTGTAAGGAGAACAATTCGAATTAGTCGGTTGATTATGGTTGATGATGTAAGAGGAGTGTGGCTTTAAGTTAGGTTGTAATACGTTTCAGAAGCGCATTAATAACGTTGAAAAAACTTGTCAAAACGCATAAGAAATAGCTTCAAAAAGGGTTGCAGAAGGCTTTAAGTGAGGCGCTAAGAAATACATAAATCACATTTAAAAAGCAATTCGAAATCGCGTCAAAAACGCAGGAAAAACTTCAAAACACCGTTTGAAACTCATCGTCGAAGACTATTTAACACTTAAGGAAGTCCCAGTAATAATAACATTAGAAAACGTCTCAAAAACGCAGTGCATCCAGTGTTCATTCTAACAAAACTATGATGATGACATCAATCGGCTGTAGATTTAAAATCACTTTTAGCCCCCCCACCAGTGAATAAGAAAAAACATGAAACAGAAGTACTTGTTCATCAGCTGTGAAAATAGTTTTAAAAATTGCTGTACATCCGAGACAGATAACATAAGGAATCAAAATAAACGCTTGTAACATTTCTGCGTCGACTTCTTCATTTGATGTGAACTAAGGAATTATCTCCCAGTGATTAAGGGCTCGAACTCTATCACCCCGAATTATGTATGCCGAACTACTAGTTGGGTCGTTCTTTCTAGTCTACGAGCAACAACAAAATAGGCGATAAGAAAACTGATAAGAACTGATGACGATTCAACAACAAATTACCAATATATTTAGAAACACACATAAGAAACCCTACATCATGACCTACCTGGAAATACATCTGCGGGTATTTGAACTTATCCCTCAGTGCTTCGAATTTGTATCTCAGCGAGTGTGTGGCAAAATGTTCGGTCCTCTTTATCCGCTCAATAAATCTGTCGAGCAACTCCAACAAATTTGCGTGGTCATGCCTGTCCAAATGTTTAGCGGCAACAATATAACCAAACACAGGACGGAAATAATCGAAAGTCTCCCGATAGCAATCATCGATGGACTTGACCACATTGCACGACAGAAAGTAATCCATTAGTTTGCGTTTGGCTTCGAACTTTTCGTTATCGTTTTGCAGATCAATCAGCAGATTTATTAGGTCACTCTCGCTGGGCAAGTGGCCCAGAATCGTGAAGATTGGGCGATTGCGACCGCACACATAATCGTAGTACTCCTCGCAAGGAAGTGTGTCGTTGTTTATCGAATGCTCTAGTCGAATAGCAAGGTTTTCCAGTTCACGAATGCGCAAATCGGACAGATGACGATAATAGGCAACTTCACCGACAACGACCCCTTTAATGGCAGCCAAAAATAAGAGCAACAGTCCGACCGTTATCAACATGTTTCACCAACTGGCATCACTTCACAAGTAATTTCAATATTTGTGCTCAGCTTAGAAATCTTTGGCGAGAGTGAGTTATTTCATATTTGTTCTGAAAGTTTGTGTAGTTTTGGGGAGAGGGCGGCAGATTGCCACAGTATTCGGAATAGGGAGCACATTTCAACTGCGGCGACGATGTGAAGTTGGGATTGGTTTTTTAAAGCGCAAGGAAATGCATGCACACAAATGTTGTCTTTCAAAATTAGGTTTCCATAGAATCAGTCCATTGAATATTCGGAAGGAGGTCTATAATTTGACAGAGATAAGCATTTTATCAGTTGGCTTAAAATAATAATATCAAAGAATTAGTAAAAGCATTAACCCAAAATTGGAACATTGAATCGATCAGTGGGTAAGTTAAGTCTGATGAGCTACTAATAACGGGGTCTCAATTTCCACCTCCCAGAAAACATGAAATACTTCTAAAAGTTTTTCAAGTTAGTTTGAGAAAAATTGAGACGGATTAGAAAAACTCGGAAAAACGCCGCCTCATTTAAAGAATATGTATTTCCTGTCGTTGCCAAATAATCTTTACTTATAGAGTTTTCAAAAGGCTACTAGGTCACCTATATTCAAAATAAAAACATTGACAATATTTTTTATCAGAATTGTTAACCAATTCTATCAAAGTATAGGCAGTTTCGTAAGCTATGCCACCCCTATGGCAGCTTACCATAAGTGAGAAGATGAGTAAAAAACAAACAGTTTCGTACACATTCATCGCTTTTTGAACATTGTAAGTTGGTATGAATTTACTTCTCTTTCTTGAAGAATAAAAAAAAAAAACACATTCAATATAGACAGATTTATGGCCGAAAGGCGATAATTTTAAGGATATTGTAAAGTTTGGAGCGCTCGCTGAGAGCCAGTAAGCTAGAAAAAGATAAATGTAAGTTTTAAATTAGATTTAATCCTTTTTGTCTGGAATATAAGTTTGATTAAATAAATCAATAAATAACTTAACTTAAAATGTACTGACATCTCTACTCTACACGGAAAAAAAAAATATATATATTTTTTAAATATCTATAGAATCCCAGCTAATTATTTCTTATTTTTAACATTCTTATTTCATGCGTCAAGAACGAGAACAGATCACAAAAATTAGAAAGTTTTTATTGATATAAGAAAACAAAATTTAATTAAGGTGTTTTTTGCCTCAAGAACTGTTTTCTTCCAATAAGATTTTTTTTTTTTCTTGAATTGTGCATAAGTTTTCTTGACCAAAGAAACTTATATAATATGAAATCAGAAACAATTTTCTTAAATAAATAACTTATATCTGAGATCAAGAGTAATTATTTGATAGAGAACCTGACCTTGAGAACTTTCCCTTTGTTCCAATAATTTTTTTCTTAAATCGTGCATTATTCTAACTAATTTATGCGAACCAAAATTTTCTTCAAATATTAATATTATGTTCGTTTTCTATTATCAAGTTTTTCCTTATTTTGTTTTTCATAGAAATAATTTCCTTCAGTCAATAAAGAATTTAGAATTACATAAATGGGAATAATTTCTGAAGGACTTACTGCTTTTTAAGGTTCCATACCCAAAGTGAAAAAAGGAACCTTATTAGTTTCGCTTTTGTCCGTCTGTCCGAGCCCACTGGACCAATTTTGTACCTATGTCTATCTCAGAAACGTAGAAGGCTGAAATTAACACACAACATCCGGTATAACCTCTAGTTAAACGACAAATAGCAATGGTAGTGATACATCGACTCGTATAAGAGTAATTATTGTAATTTGGTGAAAAGAATACTTTCATTTGCACAAAAAGCTGTTTATTTCTTGATTTTTTGTAAAACATACTCTTAGCTATGTTTCTGCCGAAGACTGTTTTGCGGAAAAGTTAATATTTTAAAAGATATTTACAAGAAACTGTAAATCACAATATAAAGTTAACCATTTTTCAATCAAAACACCACTCTACTCATTCTCATTTACACACCGATACCAGGGATTGGAAAATTCGTATAAGATGAGGATGCTCGTTTTAAAGTTTGACCGTTTTGCTTGTACGTCACAAAACCACCAGATAAAACGTATGCGTGGCATTTCTTCTGTTACAGATTCCGCCACAGGTGCTATGTGTTGATTCTTACTCTTTTGACAACTCATTATATAAGACCCCATACATTTCATTGTGGAAAAGCTGTCAAACGCTGCCTATAAAAACAAGAAATCCACTGAATGTCCCAATCCAATGAATGTCAAATGAGTTTGCTCGAGTATAAAAGTACAATTTGCCTTAATTCGATAAAGTTTGTCTATTTGCATCTTTCATTTTGCTTTTTTAAATAGAAAATCAAATCAATTAACGAACTACTGTTTTAAGTTTTACACACGGCGTTGGCACTGGATTCTACTGCTCGCGAGGCCTACAGCCTAAACGGTTGCCCGGATTTTGTTCAAACTTCAGATTTGAAGGCCGTGGGCTTACAGTTCGGATCGGTTTTTTTTTTTTGAAAGGTAACCTCTATATTAATGGTACTTCCCGTACAAAATGTTCGTACCAGTTTGATTTCTTCGAAAACTGCTCAAACGATTTCAACCAAAATTGATATTTGATCTTAAGTATGTGAGGTTAACGAGACTGCATACTCAGTTTTTGGCTGAAAAATCGAATAACCGTAGGTACTCTTCACATTTGGACATACATATCTCGAAAACGGTCCATACGATTGTAACTAAAATTTATTCGAAGGTAAAATCGTCATTTTTCAGTTTTTCTCTATATTTTTGTATAATAGATTTTTGAAAAAAGTTATTTATTTTAAAAAAAATATTTTAGTTTAGGTAGGTACCTACCTGAAAATGGCAATAACGATTTTGACCTAAATTCATTCATAGAGTAAAATTAGTGTTTTAAAAATGATTGTGTCCTTAATTTTCAATTTGAATCACCGAAACCCCGTTTTGAAACCAAGTGATTCCTACTCGTAAATCTCAAACAATATTTAACACACCATTTTCAGCTATTAGCTCAGCAATAGTATTTTTCAAGCTAAGTATTGAAAAATTTTGTACTATTTTGTCTGCTTAACTCTTTAACCAGAACTTGTGAAAATTGTCTGTTAACGAGAGCTAAAACATAAAAAACTCACATTGTTATTTGATATGTACCTACTGCATTTTTTTGTAGGTGTGTACAGTTTTGCTACAGTACAGTTTATTTATGTTAACGTTTTGTTAATGTTTAAGTATGGCTTTGTAAATAAAATATTTTGTATTGAATTTTTTATACGAAAAAATTGTTTTCAATACAATTAGACCTGACAATATTGGAAGATCTGGCAATCGTCTGAACATAGCTTAAGGAAGTACGGAACCTTCGGTGCGCAAGTGACACTCGCACTTGGCCGGTTTTTTTTGTAATCATTTTGATTTACGATATCTTATAGACATCCAATATGAAATCCTACTTGCAATTATCTTCTTGATACTAGACGATTTGTACTAGTTGAAAGTTATGTTCAAAATTCTCAGTACCAAATATTTACTAATTCTTGATTTCAGAATAAACTTCTCAACTTTACTATATAAAATTCGTTTCTTACATAAATCAAATCAAGAAATATTTATTCGTTTAAGTAACGTGATATTGTTTTATCAAAAAGAATTATTTCTTGATTCAAGTATTACACTTTAAATACAATTGTCCACAAGCGTTTTTGGGACTCCAACTATTATTTAAAAATTGTCAAGACAATGAAAAACAGATTAGCAGATGTTCAGGCTTAGAAAAGCGGTTTCAACGAAAAGAACCCTCGTCAGTCTACATTTGCTCTTTTATCAATTCACACAAATTAAGTACTTCGGATTATTGTTTAGAATAAACCCATCTTCATATTTTTAGGAATTAATATTATGAATAAAAAACAAGTACATATTTCAAGTATTTAAAAATAAAAAATTCATATAATTAATGTGAAGCATTAACAACAATTAAATTAAACTCGATTAAGGAAGAATTTGTTAATTTTTTAAATTTTCTCGATTCAAGAAACGAAATTTCTTTGTGTTGTAAATAATTTTGCTTCTGGCTATCGCTTATACCCCATTGAACTAAATTCTGGTGCTTTTTATTTACCAATCACTGGGCTCTATAAATTGTGCTGTAACTCCTTTCAGGCGAAATTCGGTCAAGAGAGAGGACCATTTGTTTTTGGGCTCTCAACGAGCACACCGAAGACCGAATCCAGTCGATAATTTTGTTGTTGCTCTTGACAGTCTTTCTGTACAAAAAACACGTAAGTACACAATCAAGATGGCAAAGTTTTAACTTTTTGCCGGTGAGTTGAAAACTTTCAACATTTACAATAAATTTTCGTCGAACATTAGCTCTGTTCACTCCTTTGCGTCCGTCGGACTCTTTTGCTTATTGTACATACCCGCACCAACAGAGAGACTCAACAGAGGGACTGGCATAGTTCAAGACCGAAATGCACATTTTACCTCGTGAATTTATGAACTCTTCTCGGGCTACGGGAAAAATAGAAGTAACTCCCGAACAAAACTATAGCAGAACGATTCGAATCTATTGCAAGGGTTAATGTTGGGTTCTTATCTGGCAGTGTGGTTGTGGCACCGCAATTTCTGCCACCACTTCCTTCGGCATCATGATTCGCATATAGCAGTTCGTTAAAACAAGGAAGGAATTAACGATAGCCCAGGAACTCGTACAATGGCAAAATATGTATCCATGGGTGTCTAGTGTATACTTGTATGTACTTATGTATGTATCCGAGTGAATATCAAATTTCCAGAATCCGCTCTCTCATAAATTTGTGCAATTTATTGTGGAGCAACTTATGAGGTATGGGGGCGCCTTAGAATATCCTTTCATCCGTCCGTAGGTTTGATGTTTTTTTTTTCTTTTTCTATTTTTCTTTTTGTGTTAATCCGTCACTGTGTGGGGGCGAATACGTTTCTGCATCCACTCCCAAGTCGGTAATTTTATGAAGTTATGGCCGCATGTATAGTGCGGACGGGACTGCATTTTGTCTTTACTTCACCAGGAGACGGCAGCTGGTCGAAAATGAAATGAAGCAGCACAATCGGCTGAAGTGGGAGAACAATAGAGTGGTGCAGATTGATAAATTTAGCTGGGTGGCAATCTGTTTGTCGGTGGTTAAGAAACTATATTAAACTTGAAATTGGTTTTTGTGATGGAGATTTAGTTACCGCCTGCGGGGGCAAGAGAGCGGTTTTAGTGTTTCCTTGTGGTAGACCACTTATATGTAATTTTCCAATCCATCTCAGCGTTTTCAGGCGATGTCAAGGTCGTAAAAAATCCACGACAACTGTTTGACTGAGCGATTCTACATCTACATTTATCAGATACAGCCTAACTTTGCTAAGCAAACTAAATTGTGAATAACGCAAACGCTGTCGCATCCCAAACTTATTCCTTTCTCGGTTCACATCAATCATACAGCCTGTAAGCATAGAGAAGAGTCCCCCACATAACCCAAATCGTTGTTCTTCTACCACTTTTAATCTGAAAAAAAGTTCAGCCTTTGAATGGCAAATAACCTGGCTAAAGGCGAACTTTTCTTTGCACGAAAACTAACAAAGAATATTCCAAAACCCATCGGAGATAGTGACAAACGACAAACGACAAACGCCTACAAATTTGCAAAATCAAAAAAATATTCTATGTCACTCCACACAGTGGTAGTGTGAAAAAAACGCCGATCCCGATATAGCATGCCCGCGCAAAGATAAACAACTCTGAGGTAAAGAATCATTATGGGATATCGTTCAAGCGATAACACCGCAGTGATAACTTTCCATAGCCTTCAAGTGCACACACCGACACCGAACAGCAAACGCTGGAAATGAAAAAAATAAAAAAAATAAATAGTGTTCATAGGATGGAAGGATTTTTCCCTTATGCCGATGACACCGGCGGGCTGCAACTGCAACCTGCAACAACACCGCACCGAAAGAGCTTACCAAAGGACAATCGAAAAGGAAACAACCACGATGCAGGAGAGGGAAGCAAAAAGCCGTCCCATCCATCCGGAATGAATCGTGTGAAGCCATGCATAACGTGTCGATGTTGTTTTGGGATATCCTTTTTAACTACGAGGGCATTTACTACATTTAGCACATTTTAACAACATTGGCATTTGCACATCCAAATGAAGTTGCAGAAAAGCTTTTTGTTTTTTTTTTTTGGAAAAAAATAGGCGCAGATACTCGGTCCAATTTCAGTGGTAACACATTTCCAGTTTAAGGGAAAATAATTGATGCAGTTGGGAGCCTGGTCCTTGAGTTCATTATTTCGCGTTACAAACTTCATGTTAAAATTGAGCATACCCTATGGGATGGGGTAAACAAAACTTTCTTCCCAAATAGAGCTCTGTTCCGCATGGCAGAAAGGACAATAATCATTTATCTTTATGGATTTAGAGCTTCTGAAGTTATTTTCTGTTTGAATTACTAAAGTTTTGACGAATAGGAAGAATTAAATGCTCGCACACCAACAGCACACAAAAATAAAGCAAATAAATACTAACAAAGTAATAAAAATGACAAATATAGTCTATCTTTTTAAATAAACAGAAGACCGTTGTCAGCTTTGTGCTCCGATGGAGGTTTATAAATATGATTGGATGGCATGAAAAGGTCTACCGCCGTGGGTAGTTTATTTTTTATTCAATTGGTCCAACGCTTTGAGTGTCAGGATTGTTGGATTGCGAACATGCCCTACTCGCGTCAAGTGTCAAAATAATGTAAAAACATAAAAGTAGGACCTAAGCTGATTGGGTTTTTAATTTGGGAATAATTAAAATGACCCATAATGTTTAATCAGAAGGGCCGCACTGAGCAGCTTTCTCTAGACAGTTATACTCTAAGGTTGGTCAGATATTCGCGCCAAGTGGCACAGTTTTAAGGACGTAAATTCATTTATTTATAGGGATCGAACCTAAAACCCGCGCATGGTATCGCAGCAGAGCAAATATCACTGAGCTTACACCCTCGATAGTGACGACAAGTCTTCTTCTTGTAAACGACACTAGAATAGTCTTTATCTGGTTTATAGGGAGAAACTCATTGATGGACTATTCCGAAACAGTAAATCATGGTAAGAATATGGGAATGTTGTATTTACCGTTGAGAAATACAGACAATTCAGCCATTGTCAATGGCTGTGTATTATTATGTAGATTGGCTAGAAGGTAAGTCATCGACAAGTGACCATAAACGAGGAAAGACTTCACCCTGTTTGGTGCAGATTTTAATAGCCGTAACTGACCACCGACACTCTGCCTGAAGAGTAAGTATATATTTGACTTTTCAGCATGAATCTGATCGATTTGTTTTCCGAATCTTTGAAACGCCTTCGGTGAAAGCACCCTCGCGATACATACGAAAGCGCATCGGTCTATTTCCTTGAATAGTCATGAGTATTCCATTGTTCTACGCAACCATGAAAATAACCTTCTGTATAGGAAAGCCATTTTTATACCCATGCCAACATGGGTGCAGATATGTGTAGACATTTCATAAACTTGCATAATTCCTCTCCGTTAGAGTGTACAATCTACTGCGACCCGTGTAAGTTTTAAGCTTATTTTGATGAGGGTTAATTCCATTGGAATATTTGTTGCGGCGAAATATCTTAGCGATGACGCATGACACATCCAAGGACTGCTTACAAGCCGAATGCAAAAAACATGTGTCCCGTCTCCTGGGAGCCTTCTCAGTTCTTCAAAACATCACCTCAAGTGCCATCGTTTAAAAGGAGGAATAATTTGTACTTGAAGCTGTGCGTATTCAAGCTTGACGCGGATATGTCAGTGTCATTCTTCATTACGTCGGTAGACTGTTGTGTGGCTGTCATGTTGGATGTACCCATATAAAATGTCAGCTTTGCACAAAACCTAAAATTTTAAGTGAGCTGTGGGGTGTCTGGACTATGACGTTTATAACGTGGCTTTTCCCTCTCACCTTACCTTGTGCTGCTTAGTGGAAGTATATTGAAAAATATTCTTGTTGGAAGTGGAACTGGTTTGGTCGGTAAATTGTTGCTGCTATCGAGGGGTTCTTTTGAGAAGCGAGTTGCAGGTTTCAATACAGGATGAGGAGCAAGTGCTAAACAGTGAGGCTTTTAGTTCATAGTTAAAGAATTATCATGAGTTTGCAATACAAAAAAATATATTCATTGAAATGCCATCTTCCAGATTTTCTGGTTTTTGATTACAGATTTCTAATAAGGTTCCCTAATACTATACAAAAAACCAAAACAACCTTCGGATCTGCACATATTCACTGAAAATAGGAACCAAATTTTTATACATGCAATATTGTCTGTTCTGAAGGATTCGCGCAAAGTTTTTGCCTTGCTTCGACTCTTCGTACTGAGTAAATAAAAGGGTAAAGTGTTGTAAGAGTAATATTTAGAAAAAAGTGTCGTCTATTTGGAAAACTTGGAAGTTCAACATGAACATTATAAAAACAGAAACCCTATGACTTAAGGTAGCATATAATTTTGAAAAAATTAAAATTATGTGAATGAGTAGTTATATAACTTGCTTTTCTAAATAAAAATGATTATAAAAAAAAGTAGGTAGAGGAAGGCACCGATTATGGAAAACCTAACGAAAAACTCGCGCTTTTCTTCGAAAAATCATCTTCAGCGATGAGGCTCATTTCTGGCTGAATGGCTTCGTCAATAAACGAAATATGCGGTATTGGTCAGGTAGCAATCCACACGTACTACATGAGTCATCATTGCATCCCGAAAAAATTATGGTTTGGTGTGGTTTATGGGCCAGCGGCGTCATTGGGCCGTACTTCTTCCGTGATGATCAAGACCGGCACGTTACTGTGAATGGGAATCGCTACCGTTCAATGATAACCGAATATTTTTGGCCCCAATTGGATGATATGGACTTGGAGGACATGTGGTTCCAACAGAACGGCGCCACAAGCCACACAGCGAATGTCACAATCAATTTATTGGAAACCAAGTTTGGAGAACGTGTTATCTCACGAAATGGTCCAGTCGATTGGCCGCCTCGGTCGTGCGATTTGACGCCGTTAGAATATTTCCTGTGGGGCTACGTCAATTCTATGGTCTATGCCAACAAGCCAGCGACGATTGATGAACTTCGTACCAATATCGAACGTGAAATTGCAGCAGTATCGGCCGATTTATGCTTGAAAACCGTCGAAAATTGTGTTCAGCGTCTGGACTTCTGCAAGCGTGCCCGTGGCGGCCATGCAAAAGAAATCGACTTCCATACATAATGAAATCGAACGTACTTTCACAGGAATAAAGAATTTCATTGATATCCAAAACCGTTTTTGTTTTATCTAAGTCCTTCTGAATTTATTTCCATTTAGTTCTAAATTCTTTATTGACTGAAGGAAATGATTTCTTCGAAGAAATATTGGTTGGCCTAAATTAGTCTGAATAATAAATTCACCTCATTCCGTATTCAAATTTGGTCGAGAATAATTATTCTTGATTTCAGAAATAAGTTGTTTTTGATTTCAAATGTAAGTATTTTTTGTCGAAGGTTGTTACTATCCGATGGAAAACTCAGACACAACTACTGGTCCACTGTACTGCCAAACAGACACCTTACATTATTGTATACACTTAGTTCCGCTGTATCGTCGTCCTCACTACAAGCAGGACAGATGTTGGAGACGCTCAAGCGCAATACATTCAAGTGTTTGGCAAAAGCTTGGTGGCCCGAAAGAACGCCCGCCAGCAGTCTGCAGTCGATTCTCCTGAGAGACAGAAGGAAAGACGCGGACGTTTTACAAATGTCCGAATGCAGTCGTTTGGTTTGCTACACCCAGCACATTCACGCCACCGATACTCATATTCACGAGAAACTTAAGAATCAATGGATGATAAAACCGCAGATGCAGGCAGACCCAACGCAGGTTCAGGTCCTGAGGAATCTTCTTTTGAACCCAGCTCATCAGCGATCTCATTGACCTGGATACCAGTTTGACCTGGGACACAAACAAGGCTTAGCCTTCCGACCAAGTTCAGAGAGAGCTTGAGTTCGAGCACTTAGACGAGGTGAGAGGGTTAAGCAGCGCTTTAAATGCAGCGTGGCTATCACTGCAAACGAATATGCTTCTAGCGCTCCACCTGTTTGTCACAATATAGCGGATAGAGAAACCCTGTTTGGTTCTGGAGCCGTACGAATACACGATGGCGTTATTTCCGTGGCTCAGAGCTGCCTGAGGAAAGTTGACTTAGCAGTTTTGTCGCAGTAGGATTTCTGGTGTCATTGCGTCAGACGACGTAACCATAAGACAGGGGTCAAAGGATAATTCTCGCACAAGTTCTTCAAAATTTCAATGCGTGCGGTACCAAAAGCCACCTCTCTTTAACCTGGAGATGGCTTTCAGCGTACACCCGATGATAAAAATATCAAGAGGGGGGAGGTTCATTATAGCATCTAGAGCAGAGCCCGGAGTGCTAGGGAAGGCCCCTGTGCATCCAAGACAGACTGTCCTTTGAAGTTTGACAAAAGAGGCCGTAACACGTTTCCGCGAAAGCCTGTTCCACCATTCAACCGATGCATATGAGAGTAGTTGTCTTACATAGAGGTATAATGAAACAAACTGTTTCTTGAGTCAAGAAAACCTATGAACAATTTAAAATTAAATTTATTGAAATAAAACAATTCTTGAGATATTTATTTTCGAAAATCAAGAAAATCTTTCATATTTCAGTATTTTTTTCTCGTTCTTAACTAATCAACTGAAAATGTTAAGACCATCTAAGAAATAATTGGTTCGGACAGTGACTTGTTTTAAGAAACTTCTGCTTCCAGTTTAGAAAATATTGTCTCCCTTGAACGTAATGAAAATAATCGAGAAAGTTAAAAATATGTTAATAGCTTAAACTAAAACTCTTCGTTAGCGTAAGGATTTCTGACAAAACCTTCCCGAGAAGTGCGGCTGTCCGAAAAATGTAATTACATGTTTTTTGGGGGTCTAAAAATGGATGCGGTGCGGCAAACTAACCACTAAAAGGTTACCTCTATGATGTTAGCCAAATATCTGGGTATATCAGGCCCCTTGGCTTGTTTTCACTTTTTCACGACTGTGCCTCAATTTTTTGGCTGCCCCAGTTCTTTATGGTTCTGATCAGTAAAGGTCCAAGTCTTCAAAACTTCGCCAAAAGAACCTTAAAAGTTTATGAAACACGCATAGATCTTTGTTCCACCAGAAACTTCGTTTTCTATATCGTGTCGGTTTGCATGTAAGCCAAGACTTTCCAATATCATTTTAAAGGCCTTAACAACATCATCCGCCTTCTGAGTTTAGAACTTTCTTCAGCGCGTTCCACCACTCTTCCTCCGATCTCATACCTAGTGCAAGGTGACAATACTTATTTGATTCGAAGTGCCAAATCTCTATTAAGCATTGAGCATTCCATTCATTCTACTTGGCAACGTTTAGCCATGACTTTCAAATGCAAATACGCCTGCATGGTAATCCTGAGCAAACTGACAACGTATAATCTCCTCTCACTGGAACAAAACTGGCATGTAACACTTAACTTTCACACACTGTCGCACACTAATATGTTGTAGAAATAGCAAACACATCCAGCTGAAACCTAATACAAACGTCCATTTAGAAAGGACTGCAACTATCCGTCCAATTAAGCCCTTAAAAGCCGAAATGGGTAAAACTTAATTTCATTAATAACATCTGTCTGTGCGCTATATGGCACTTAGCCACAAGGACCAAATGTTATTGCATTCCTTTTGTTCTTCCCTACGAATAAATAGCCCACCCGCACATTACATAACCAGAAAAACCACTCCAAAGTATTTCCAACATCATCTCGAGCTCGTGCTTTTGTTCGAAAGAAATTCTTTATTTTGCTGCGGGGCCAGGCATTACAAGAAAGTAAAAATGTTCGTAATATTCCAGAACCCAACCTGACTTTGAAAATACCCCCAAAATTTATGTGTGGGAAAAAGGGGTTTCGCCTACATTCGGTCTGTCCTTTTGCAAGTGCGGCATTTCCTACCCTTTTTCGTATGGAATTTCTCATCTGCATAAGAATTTCATCGTCGGATGTTGGCTCCGTGGGGAGGTTGGCGAGAGATTCCTTTAATCGTTTTGTCTTTTCGGTCGTCTTTATTTTTGGACGACGGAACCATGTGCACCAGATGGCACTTTGTACAGCGTGTGTACTGTGTACAATGTACATACGTCATCGGAATCCATCTCCTATCCTCGTCGTGGTGGAATATGAAAGGAATTTTTAACCCATTCTGCACGGATAAGAGATTCTATGAATAATATGTTTACCTTGGTGTGTAGTGGCTGGGTGTACTCTGCTCCATATTCTATGAGAGAATACGGGGGTGCGAATAGCTTAGATTCATGAGCTATAGCTGAGTGTGGAGAAAATGGCGTAGTACATCTAGAAGACCTGGTGTGGTATTCGTGGCATTTTGCTAACTTTTCAATAAGCGACTGCTGACAGCGACTTACAAGTATTTTAATGAAAAGCCAGAGACATTTTTTGATTATGGCAAATATTTGTGGGAATTAAACTTCTATTCTGTGCCAGTGCGAGGATGAGCAGGGCGAAAGGAGTTTCGAATAGAATTTTCGGCATTGCCCGTACGGGAGGAATTCATGAGAATTTTTAGCGGATTTCGTTGAAAACCTTTGGCATAAAGTGCTGGCTGTGGATATTCTTCCCTGGTAGTAGGTTGTACGTTCTATTATTGGGAATGTAAGCATTTCTCGGTTTTGCAAAGAGATATGATTTATAGCTTAAATGAATCAGAGATAAAGTACGCACAGCCATTTTTTTGGTCCTAAATCCAATAAGCCGAAATATCCGAAATGGAAATAGACCTTTAATGCTCAGCTTCCTTAAGTGATAAAGCAATTTTACGGTGTTTAAAAGATCTAAGCGTACAGAGGGCCAGACGGTATCAATTTATTTCATTTATTACGTGTGATTTTCCAATCGGAATGCGTAATAAAGATAACCATAAAAAGAAAGATACATATTGTGCTTAGTAACTTTCCATCAGCAGCTAAATGGGCCTCATGGAGTGGCGAGCTCTGGGCCATTTCAACATAGCTCGTCAAAGTTATTTTTCTAAATTCAAATGCGAAAAGTTACCACCCATGTACTTCGGTACATATAACCACATATATGTACACACATGACGCATATTTCATGTAGACTTAAGACTAGACCTAAGGGAATACTTTTATTTCTGCTTTCTTCAAACCACTGCCATTGTAGAATTCAATTCGCAATCAGATGCTATCTTCGGGAATTTATTACACCATTAAAACTTTTCTCTCCTCATGAGCCCAAACAGAGCCACTCGCAGCCGCTCAACACTTTTTCAAAGCAAAGTTCACACATTATGCTGCTACATTTATCAAAATCGATTTTGCGCCACCCGTGGAACCAGTGGAAATGCTTTCAACGAAAAATAAATTCCAACTTGATGGCATTTATTGCTAATCAATTCAAATGAGTTCTGTTGTTCGCAATGCACGGTAGCCGGAGGTTTTCGGCCCGAGTGAGTGTACCTACTCATTTCAATATCCGTAATTAGATGAAGGGGAAATTTAAAGGTGGATTCTAAATGGAATTACTTCCGCCATTTGCCATTCATGGATTTGGCCATCAATTTCCTATTTTTTTTTTTGGTTAAATTGGCTGCCAGTATTCGTATCGAATTTAACGTCTCCAATATCTTAGGTGTCCTTGCTTATCAGAAAAATGAATGTCGCAGAAAAGAAAAAAAAAGAAAATAAATAAAAGAAACGATCTATCGCCTGTTAAAAAGTGCGATGACACAAATCTGGATGTGATGTCTGTTTAAAAGACGACGACAAATGAAATCTTAGATTGAAAAGGACCAAAAAGGAAATAGATTGCCAGATGTCTGATTGCTGGAAAAACTCGACTCTAACTGCAGCAATTGGAAATCGGAGTGGCAGTAGAATTTATTCAGCTTTAGGGCTTTGAGTTCATAATAAGGATGCTTGGCTCTTTCTCAGACAGATAAATAGTTTTTGGTTCTCCATCTCCGATTCGCCGCCATCGGTACGGTATACGGTTTGCAGTAAGTGTGGGACAGAGTCCAAGTGTTTAAACAGTTCTCTCGGAGACGAGTTCAGTCCAACGTGACCGTTCTACGACAATCACAGGGTAGATTCCACTCGGAAGAGGACTTCGAAGACATTCCACTTGAAAATTGCATGAAAAATTCAACGGCAAACGGAAATTGAATTATTTACAGACTCAAAGAAAATGAAAAACAACCAGAGTCCACAAAGGAAAACTCAAAATAATAATCAAAAAGGTATTCGCTGTGGTTTCTGCCTCAGTTCTATCACTGGGACTGTGCCGTGTCGTGACGTGTTCTGCCTTCTTCGTTCATGCTTTTGACATTCGACGGAATACAGGTTTCCCTACGACTACGATTGCAATTCCCGTGCATTCAAAGGAATCCCCACATCGATGTGCAAAAGTCATTAACTGTCTATCGAAAAGAAAACTTTGTGTCACGATGTGAAGCACAGTCGTGTGCTGTCCCATCAAAGAGATATAGTACATGCGCTTGTTATACATAACTTTGAACACAAGTTTCGAAAAGTTTTTGGGGTCCCAAAAAGTCATTAGTGTGTGCATTTTAAGGGTTTCTGGGGGAATAATTAGATTTTTGGGATAAACGAGGGGCCCGAGGTGTTGCAGGAAGTTATTTGTACTCGAAGCCACTGAACTCCAAAGTCATGATACATTGTGATTTTCGAATGGACCTCATGGGAGGTATTTGTAAACAAACTTTGTATCTACTCGTTGTGGGACGGTGGGGGTTTTCCAAGAAAAGGGAGATTTTTTTTTTAAATTCTTTTCAAAGTGTTTTATTTTACGAACGTATTACATTTTTTTTGTCCTTTTGTGGAACAGGAATATCCCATTTCCCGATGTGTTACTGATATATAGTACATATATGGATTTCTTGTCAGGTCCACAATTTTGTATGAAAGCCTCCTCTTTGACACTCAAATCATAAAACTCAATTTACAGAGCATTAACCTATATATAGGATCGTAGCAAGACATGCCGGGCTCTTGGGCACACAAGAATTTGGGGCCCTATTGGAAAGAACAAAAAGAGAATGCCAAGCCATTTGTTTGCTATAATCTTGTGTATATCTTGAGTATCCAACAAACGTTTTCCAATAACTCTGAGAAGCAATGCGAGCACGGGTCCTCTAGACAGTAATAAATTGAATTATTGCTACGAATAAATTAGCTGTAGCTACATTTATGTAATAGAATAACCAAATTTTGTCAGGGGGTTCAGAAGCCAAAATAACTTTTGACAGGATATTAAGGGTCTCAAATACATTTTTTCAGTAAATTCAGCGGCGAAAATAAATTATGTAAGGACATTTAGCAGGAAAATACAAATTTTCACGGGCTTCAGTAAGAAAATAAAGGACATTTTTCGTCGCAGGCCATAGCCGTTTTTTTGTTTTCAATTTTAAATATGTGCAGGCGTAAATATAACTTTCTTAAATTCAGTTTTTAACTTTAAATTCAAAAATTTTATTTAAAATAAGTAGTAAAACCATAATTTTCTATTAAACTTCATTTATGGTCTTCAAGTACTTGTGCAAGCATATTTAGAGCAAAAAGAAACTAAAATTCTAAAGAAATCGGAGCGTCTAGGTTTAAAAATAATTTTACAATTTCGACTTTAGTTGTAGGTGCTTTTGAGGTATTTTTAAAGTGTAAAACCTGCTTACAGCTTAGTAAAAAAATAATTAAAAGAATAGATCTGATTGCTGATTGATATTTTTATTTGCAAATGTTGACGGTAATTAATTAATATAGACCGATAGAAAAGTTAAAGCAGTGGCGAAATGCCGAACTACATAATTATTTCCTATCTGGCAATGCCACATTTTCTATTGAACTCGGCGTCGGTAATGTCTCATTACTGGAGCCAATAAGTCGCTATCAAGGCTCATTTACTCTCTATTTTTTTTTCTCAAGTTATACTTACCAAAATAGATAAACAATTGAAGTGCTTCGCCCATTGAGGGGCCCTGGGCACGGGCGCCCCTTGTGCCCCTATGGTGAGAACGGTACTTCATATACATATTCTTAGAATCCAACACTTCCAGTTAACTTTTGTTTTGGTAATGAAACATTTCCTTACACATTTACAATTAAATTCGCCACAGGGCGGCGTCATTTCTCCCCTACTCTGGTTATTAGTTATAACCAAAATTTTTATAAAAATTGACAGGGAACGAGTGAAAGTTGTTGTGTATGCGGATGCCGCGGCGATACTAGTGTCAGGGAAGTTTCCCTCCGTTAAAAGCGAAAAGGTAAACACCTAGGCTGCAAGCTGCGGCCTCGGCGTCAACGCGAGCAATACTGAACTAATGCTGTGCACTACCAAAACCGAAATACCCGATTTTACCCTCCCCCGTCTAAACGGTCAACCACTCGCCACTCCAGCGCTAACTGGAAACAAAACATCGAACACACGGTAAGAAAGGCGTGTGTTGCCTTCTACGCCTGCAACAAACCTTTGGAAAGAAGTGGGGACTTCAACCAAAGATGACCTTGTGGATGTACACGGCCGAAGTGCGTCCAATTCTCACCTATGGTTCACTCGTATGGTGGCCTGCGTTGAGTAATGGCTTCAACTTTACAAAATTAAAAAGACTTCAAGAAACAATGTGCAATGAGGTCGGCCCCAACGGATGCCCTTACTGTGCTCCTCCATCTTTTACCTCTTGATCTGCACACCACAGACACCGCACTATGCAGCGCTATAAGACTCAGGAAGTCTGGGTGCTGGAGTGCAAAGACGTATGGCCACAGCAACATTCTGGACTTGTTACCAAACGACATGGTCACGTTTCCAACCGATTACATCACACTACAACCTAATTTCAAAAAAGGTTTCCAGGCAAGTTTCCCTTCCAGAGCTCAGTGGAAGAGGAACGAAGTAGTGCAGGGTTTCAACACGGTCATATACGCTGACGGATCTAAGATGAACTGTGGTGTGGGGGCTGGGGTCTACTCCGAATCACCGAAGATATCAGTATCATATCGCTTGCCGGATTTTGCTAGCGTCTTCCAGGCGGAATTACTGGCTATCCGATAAGCTTGCACGCAATTAGGGCGTGATACAACGCACAAACAAAACATTGCTATCCTTATTATATAGACAAGCCGAAATCAACGCCATCAATTCGCCTACCATGTCCTCTAAGCTGGTGCATGAGCCCCGGAACGAGCTTGACCGTCTGGGCAAAAGTTTCAGTGTCACACTTCTCTGGGTACCAGGGCATAGCGACATACTAGGTAATGAGCGTGCAGATGAGCTGGCCAGGAGGGGGTCAGCTCTACATATCTCACTCAAGGGACAAATTCATTCACATTTCGTGCAGAAAGACAATCTCCAATGAAGGGGGTTGACCAACTGCGCCAAATCAAGGAAGATATGGCCTATATTCGATCAAAATAGAACAAGGAACCTACTAAACAGAACCCGCTCAGATATCGCCAGAGTCACGACATTGACCAATTAGAGACCATGCGGCCAAAGTTCGGAAGTCCCTAGTGGGAACAAGAGCCGGATTGCGCACACTGAACCAACCTTTTTCGACAACCTTAGAGAAATTTCGGGTAAAGGGACATAATCCGTTTACTAAACTCCACAGGTTGAATAAAGGTACCGAATGCATCACACCCTTAACAATCATCACAAACTAGGTCAGACGAGTCGTGGTAACAAAAAAGCACATCATAGTGCTACTTGGGTTCAAAGCTGGACTGCTACTTCTACCTACTTAACTATTTGGAGAACATTTTTATTGGCCAGGAATACAGCCACATAGTTGTACCTATCATGTCCTTTTGGTTTTTCTCGTAAAACTTAAGAATTAACACGTCAATTAAACATCAAAGTATCGGAATAGTTGTATTTATTTTGCGACCGCAAATAGTTTCAATTTGGGCAGACATTTTTTTTGCGAATGAAATAAACAGTTTTCATGTTAATATCCTTGCTCCTTCGTAATTTATTAAACGTGAGTTGTGGGAAAGAAATGAAAACAATTTCTTTTAACTAAGATTTGCAGTAGTTAGTCTTTTTAACAATTGATCGATCTTAGAATTTATATTGAATGACTTTTTGATGGTTTCGGTTGTCGGTGACTTAACTAGAAGGTGTTAAGTTCCTCCATGCAAGTGAATTGCGTTGCGCAGATTTTAAAGAAAAATTCTTGGACACATACTATCAACAGTCAATGTTTCGGTGATACTAGAGTTCGCCCAGTGGTAGACATTCTTAAAATTTATTGGCCTGGCACAACAAATCGGAAAACTAATTACAGACAGCTTCAAAATACTTCAACGTAAATTCAAATTTAAATTTCAATCCCAGTTTCAATTTCATTTTCAACTTTATTTTTAAAAAGACTCACCAAAAGCAATTCATAAATCGTCGAAATTTTATATATTTTTATATATTTTATATCGGCCTTCAAGAAATATAGTTTCTTCTCCATTAGTTAGATCAGAGCAGAGTAATTTGCGAAACGCAACTTTGTGGTTTTTAAACCTATCAAAATTATGCGCATGACCTATCTCAACAACTTTGCGCATGCGTATTGGAAGACCATTGTGAAGCCACCTTACCAGTCAGTACAAAAGCAAACTATAGTCCTACAATCAACCATTATTATCTTGACTATTCTAACTTTTCTCAGGCAAATTTGTAATAGGCTTTCAATATGTTCCAAAAGTCTAAAAATGGCTTACAAACATGATTGCAACGCGTCGCAGACAGCAAGACCATCAGTTGACAATTTCATGTGATGACTTTCGTATGAATTGACGATTGAAATTCTACCCTCAGCTGAACTATTTGTTTGTATAGTAATATAGTAATATTGTAATTTATAACTTATTAATAAAGTATATTTTTTTTTGTTACTATTAAATTCCACCCCAATTTGGCTGTCTTTTATTAATTCCTACCCATTGCCATACAGAATGTAACCTCTCATCCGTTTATCTGCTCAACAAAAACTCACAATCATCCCACGCTAACTACCCTCCCTAACTAAGCACTTAATTTCCAAATTAAACTTAATGGAATATTTCTGAAGTGCAACACTTTCTTATCTCAAGCTAATATAACCACCGACAAAAAAAAAAAAAAAAAAAAAAAAGAACAAAGAAAAGTTCAAATTGAAACTTTCTAATGGCGGCGTTGTTAAGTGAACTCCTTTTCACGAATATTACCATTAACATGAACCGTTGGCATCAATCTCCCTCAAATCGAATGGCAGGCAAATGAAAGTAAATAAAACCTCCAAACTCAGACAGAAAAAGTTAAGAAAAGTGCAAACTAAGAAGTTCCCAAAAAAAGTACTTTACTCCAGGTGTTCACTTACCAGAAACCACTAAAAAGTTATTTTCGCTTTCCAGTTGGATTCAATATTCGTAAGGCAAGTGCTCTCTGGCATAGTGCTGCTGCCGTATAGTTTATCCATTTAAACACTACTGCAGCCACGCCCCATGGGAATCAAATTAAAACCATTCTCCGAAGTTTCTCTGGGGTGTTGTGACTATTTTACTTTCTTCTTTTTCTTTTTTTTTTTTATCAATTTTCGACAAAGAAAAGTTGTCAATAGAAAATGAACTTTCCCTCGTTCGATTGCAATCGCGATAGAAGTGAATAGTTGGGGCTAAGAGCTCGTCCTTGTTCGTTAGAAACTATATACACCGCAAGTATTTTTGAAATCGCCAAAGTTCGATTGTCGTAGCCGCCGCTGTAGGGTTGAAGTTCCACAAAAATGAACAGAGAATGGATTGGGTTTCAGGGATCAGGGAAAAAAAGTTTGACGATCAAATACGATTTGGCGGTTTGAGTGGCGCCCAATGTTGGATTGTTCGGAAATTGCTATGCAAATTTTTGCTACTACAATGGAATGCGAAAAATGTGCGTTAGTGGTTGGTGGCCAGAAATCTTCTACTTGAAGCGTGTAAAGTGGTAGTAGGGCTGAAGTAGTTTTCAAACTTCTCTTCACAAAAGGGTTAAGCTATCAGGAACTCCAATCTAGTGCCGTGTTGTACGGAACATAAACCGTTGGCAGCTGATGACGGTCGATGGAATAGCTGGCTCATATCCAACGACGTACCATAATAATCAAGTGCTAAGCGATTTTTCGCCAATACCATCGCCATATTTACATGATAACTCCATTAAACGCATCCGAGGCCATAACATACTCGTACATGCTCTCATCTTATACATTGTGACAAACGTGTAACGACGTTTTTCACACCTCCCCAGGGCCTATCGACACCCATGTAAGCGCCGTCTATTTCACAGCCCCTAACCATTTTCGATGACATTATTTTTAATGTGAATTACCTTGCGGTAGATCTGCAATTTTGCCGTTGACGAAGAAAAGTTGTTATCGAAAATTCGGTGTGCCCCACGACTTCTACACATGCGAACAACAATACCCTCACATCGAAAATCGTCCTGAAGAAAAGACACAGAAATGAAAGGAAACTTAATATGACTTACGGGAGAAAAAAATCACATTAGGATGTGAAGCGAAATTTTCATTCTTTTGACGACATACGGCTGGCTGTGTATGGAGATACTATCAGGGGGGTGGATATTATGTACTATGGAGTATGTGGCGGTGGATGACAGGAAATCATTCCCAGTCATCCGCTTGTCATTACCGGCGTTAATATCTCAATTGTAACCTTTTGTTGCGGTGCAAGGATATCGTGAATTGCTGCTGGTGCTGCCTTGGAGGGGGCGTTGGCTGTACACAAGTGCGAACGGCTTACGGGATGTCTTGGGGATAAGATAAGAAAACGCAGGAATCCCTTTATTTAGCTAATTGTAATGGAAAGATAAGCACGCGATTTGAGATTGTGGCATCACCATAATTTGATCAATCAGCCAGAATTGCATTGATTTCAGGGTGTGATTTCCTTGGTTGGTGTCACTGCCACCCAAAGGCGATATAGCCCCCATAACCATCAGTGATATTGCGTGGGTGTTGATGTAGAGGTAATTGTTTATTTTAAATGGTTTTCCAAGCCCAAGTACTGGCAAGCAAATGACTTGTGACAGTTGTTACGTGTCACTGTAATGATGATTTCAGTTGTTAAATCTGAGATAGAAAAAGGAACAATACTCTCGATTGAAATAAATCAAATACCATCAGTGACTTGCAAAACGTGTGTCAATGTGTTTCCTAAAACTGTAGAGAAAGCCCTCATAAAAATTCTTAAAGTAGGCCAATAACAAAACATTTTATGAACAAAAACTCCGTTCAATAAATTATTACATCGAGGATTGATAGAGAGGCTATGCTGTTGAGCAAATTTACGTACGACCAATTTCAAAACATCGCGAAAACCCATGATCGCAAGGGAGGAGATTCATTCGTAATTGACCGAAGCCCGTATGGGACTCCTTGGCCTTAATATGGCATAGGGGAAGGTGTTGTCAATTTGAGTTTAGTTTTTTTTTTTTATAAAGACATAAGACATTAAAACATAAATTTTATGTGGCACCCTTAAACGGTCTAAGGTACAAGATGTGATTGCTCCTTGGGGTGCTGTGAAAATGCACCGCAGGAAATAAGACCCAAACAAAAAAAATACAAATTAAATAGGGCCTCAAATTTATGCTTGCAATGCGATAATAACAAAAAGATTATGTAACTTCGGTGTCACATAATTTTTTACGAAATAAGGCCTCAACTTTTAAGAATGAGATCAGACCCAAGAAATATTTCTTACTCAAAAGATGAACATGTTACATTTATTAATAAGAACGTGAATAAAATCTGTATTTTATTTGGAAACAGCAACAGAAAAAAAAATTTAAAATAATCGTTTGTTTTGTTATATTTAAAATAGTTCCTAAATTTAATTAAAGTAGTCAATTTCTGTTTAGTTAATTTTTCTGAAGTATTGGTGGCCGCCCTCCTCGTCTAACCCTCTGCGACTGACGTGATAGTGTGACAGAGAATACAAAATCGAAAAGATGTTAATTCTTTCGTTCTCAGTACCTTTCTGTCGTATCTCGTATGATAAATTGCGCATTAGTGTGACGCGATCAGTCTTGGCGTATTCATATACATTCTTGTGTGCAGGAGGGTGTCAACTAGTCAACCACGTCAGTGTTAAGCTATGTGATATGTGTTCATAGTGATGTAAAATTATGTTGTTAAATTCAATTTGATGTTTGTTTCTTAGATGGCTCCCTCAAATAACAACCAAGGGTATTATAGATCAAAAAGAAGGTCGAATTGTTTGGCCAACTGCCTAATATTTGATGATCCCAATACCAGAAAGCCACGTCTGAAGATCGACTTGCCCCAATATCAGATATGCTCAATAAGCTTATTTAAAACAGCCAGTCTCAATGTTTAAAGGTGGTCGTTGCAAATTTATTATTTACATGCCCCAGAAACCAGGCATCAATTACAGTTATTGGTAGATTCTCCCACTTACTATACGTACAATTCCTACATCTACCATGGCAATAATCAGAAGAGGAACTTTCATTTCGAATACGAAGAGTATTAGTCTTAGATCACGTGAAAGGCCGCGTATAGAGTGAAAAATTGTCAAGACAACTGTGGATGATGTTTAGTAGAATTTTGTGTAAAGATCTTCCCCCTCCACCACCAAGAGCTCAATCCATTCCACCAAGTGGAAGAAAACTGTGCTCTAAATGAAGAACAAAAATAAGGAAGAGTAACCAGATATTTTGGCTTTGATTGTTCGAAGCCAATTTGTATTCAATGCTCTAAGCCACTCTGTGAAGACTGCCACAATGAATTGATCTGTTTTTTTTAGTCTGACTTTGTTAACTTTAATAAATGAATAAGTATTTATGTTTTTTGTTTTTTGTTTTTTTGTCTTTTTCTATATGTGTTTGTTTTGAAAACTTATTTATGTCATAATGTCAATAAATGCTGTTTACCCTCATTTGCCTTTTTCTATTATATATATTTGTAATTTAAAATAATAAGGCACACTATTAACTTTAAAATATAATTCTTTTTCAAACTGACGTAGTTGGACCGGACCAAGGTTCACTCACTATGATAGGTCCGAGGTACACTAACAGCACTAAGGCTAAAAATATTAAATTTGAATTTATAACACATTTGTACGACAATGTGTTCCCACCAAAAGAACATAAACTCACTTACCATAGAAATAGGAAAAAAAAAAAAAAACCTAATCTACTGAATATCTGCACAAAAACATGAAAAAAAATCACTTTTTGCATTCAAAATTCTCAATTTTAGGTACAGCTTGACATCGGCAACAAAAAAAAAGCACTGATAAAGCAAACAAAGAAAAACAATCATTTCATGCGAGGGATTTTTTTTTGCTGAGAAGTGGCAGCCGGACCAAGGTGTTTCAGATACGGAAAGTGTACTTTAGAAAAAAGTGCTTTTCTTTTTCGAATCGTAGACCCTGCCTGCGCCTGTGTGATCCATGACTATCAGCATTTCTGAGGCTTCAAAGTTCGCAACGCATCGAAATATAACCACTGATATCACCTGCATATTTTTTTGAGCTGCGTTGAAGCTGAAAAGATTGTTTCCCTTGTTAGCTATCTCATAAATTAAATTGTTAAATATTCTTGAGCAGGTACATAAATCTGTAATTATATATCCACAGCCAGACCTGTCCACAATCTATAGCCAAAACGCTTCCTGAAACTCTTGCGGATAATTCTGTTAATACTTGACTCTGGCCAACGGAAGTAAAAATACTTCCAACATATACCACACTCAGGCAACACAAATTCGCTCAGAGTTTTCGCACACGATTGAATTTGATTTCCCTCTCATCACTATACATAGTAAGTCCACACTTCACCGACAAGCAGCTAAGATAAATCTAATAAAGTCATTGCACCATGAAATCTTCTTAGAATAATCATTGATATCCCATAGAACCAGCTTTCGTGCCAGTCAAAACCCCCTTAGTCACAGTAAACGCTTCCCGACCTAAGCACCCTCAAATTGGTTCTGTATACCCAGCTAAGCTGCAGCAACTCCTGCATCAACGAACGAATGGCAAAATATTTATATCCCACCCAGATGCGCACATTCAAGTGTGTGCATCCAGCAGAGGAATGTATCTAATGCCTTTCATGGAAATTCTCCGCCCTCGCATCGACTTAGCTACGGCTCCATTCGGCAGACGAGCAGTTCTCCTTTGGGACGAATCAGCACCACGCGTATGTGACTTAATCCGCCAGCGAATATGCGCCACGAGCAGAGCTCCCAAAATCGAACGGACTGGAGCGAGAATATCACACAAATATAAAATTGCAATATGGAAACCCAAAGACTGTGCTAAACACCATTCATTCTTATCCAGAGCAGAGCTTCGACCCCACTTGGGCAAACACTCGGGCGAATTGGGAGTTCCACTGAATTTCTTAATCAGAGATTAGGACTCCCTGCACGGAGCCAAAGTAATTTCTTTAAAAGAAATGCAGCGCCAAGGAAACGTTCAAATTTAGCAGAAAGCTTTTTCCCCGCCTAGCAAGTGATAATCGAAATGTATTCGCTGCGAACGATGCGATGATGCTGTGGCGTGGGTTCGGATGTGTGCGCACTGATTTATCGCTTAATCGGTGACACCTCTTGGCTGTTGTGGCATAGCATGTAGAGTATTCGGTATTCCCAGTTCATGCGAATTCTCAATGTGGAAATAATTTCGGTCATTAGTTGATGTAACGGTTTGGGTTGCACTTGATGGCACGGCGCTGGCACATGACAGCCGATTAAACGAAATGAGGAAAGTTTTAAGAAATTGCTGCTGCTAGGAATGTAGAGAGCTACAAGTATGTTATGTAGGAAAGTAGGTGACATGAAAGAGAGTCTGAAATGTCGTTTAAGTCGATAGTGGAAACAAATTGGAAAAGTGTCATATCTGTAAATTGCCTCTGGCGAGCACGACATCATGTTGCCACCTCACTCACATAGTAGTGAATTACTTGCCGCGTTCCCTGAAAATTCTCGAAAAAAATTACAACAACAACATATTTCTCAAATTATTTCTATTGACATTTTACATTTTATCATACAGGGTCCACCAAATAATTTTTTTTTTTGAAAATGCTATAAAAAAAAAACTACTGAATATTTTCTCAAATTTCTTTTTATATTTGAAAGTACAATCCTTCCGGTTAATAACGGAAAATAATTTCATTCAAATGGCTGCCTCGGCTGGCCATGCAGTAGCCTACACGATCGGTCCAATTTTTAAGCACATTATCGATTGTGTGCAGCTGTGTTTCACAAATGGCTTCACGAATATTGTCCTTTAAAGCGTCAATTGTCTCTGGCTTGTCGGCGTACTACTTATCTTTTACACACCCCACAAATAATAGTCCAACGGTGTCAAATCGCAGCTCCGAGGTGGCCAAACGACATCAGCTCTGCGGCTGATAATGCGATCTTCAAAAACACGGCGCAAAGCATCGAGTGTAGCTTCGGCTGTGTGGCACGTAGCGCCGTCCTGTTGAAACCAAATGTTGCCAATATCCTCCTCTTCAATTTTCGTGAACAAAAATTCGTTCGACATGGCCCGATAACGATCGCCATTGACTGTAACGGCCACTCCTTGCTCGTTTTCGAAGAAAAATGGCTTCACGCACACTTTCTGCCACAGCAGCAATTTTCTCGGGTCTACGCACTGTTTTTGGCTTTTCACGTTTTGGTTTATCGATGAGGATGCCAGTTTCTTTCACTTTTTTCACAAGATAACGAACATACGGAGCTGACGGTGCTTCTCTTCTTCCAAATTCCGTAAGCAATTTTCGCACACATTCTGCAACATTACCATGATTTTCAAAGTAATGTCGCAATATTTCCCAGCGTTGTTCAAGCGTATACACAACCATATTCGTTCAGCGGAAGGATAAAGCTAATTATCTGTCGAATCAGACATGAGCTAAGTGTTACCATTCGCGAAATAAGCACTGGTTGGAAAAAAAAGTTTGATGGCGGATCCTTTATTTTGTATAAGAATTTAACGACTAACGCCCTCGACCATGATATACATCCTTCAAACGAGTTTGGCAGCTCTAGTTTTAGTACACCAGAAGATATTCTCATCTTTCCCGACTGTAAGGCGTTTGTCCGGAATAAATTTAAATTGGCTATGGTTTCCACAAAGATATAATTATATATATATTATTTCTATTCGCTCTCTAGAATCGGTGATCCAAGCTAATATTCAAGCAGATACACTCAGGGAACTATTTTCATAGTAAAAATCGGTAACGCTATTTTAAATAGTTAAAAATAGTTATTTATTTTATTGCCAGTTGATGTTTTTTTTCAAAGCTTACTATTCGATAGTCAAAACCATTTATTCATTAGTAACATCAACCATTCAATAGTCAATGTTATTAATTAATAAGAATAGTTATTTGATTGGCAATTTATTTTTCTCAGAATCATCTTTTTGATAATCTATTTAACTATTTAGGCAGTAGCACATAACATTGTGCATAGTTGAATTTTGACCTTATCGAATAGTCGTTTAAGACTATTCATATCGTCATCTTCGATGGAAATGCTTACCTTAAAATTTGTTTACTTACTCCCTGAAAATTCTCCAAAAAATCAACAACAACAAAAACATATTTCTCCATTAATTTCTATTGACGTTTTACATTTTATTATATTTTGTATAAGAATTTAAGAACAAAAAAATTGCAATCAATATACAAACAATTAGAAATATTTATGTCTTTTTAATTTTCTGTAAGAAATTTATTTTGTCTGATATTCTCTCTACATAGTCAATCAAATTGGTTGTCTCCCTTGCGGCATTAGGAATTCTCAAAATTGTTTGTTTGAGAAAAATACTATCTAAAATTAGGTTATATAAGTGATTCCTTGTGGAATAGCTTAAGGAGTTGTTTAGGCTATAGGTTTCTTGAATTTGTTTCCCATTGATTTTATCTTAGATTTTGTGAAGTTTCTATGGTACGTATTATAGTTTGTTAAATTTATCTTGTTTAATACAAAACAAATGATTTACTTACATAATAGAGGTTTTTTTTTTTTTAGTTTACCTGAACTGTTATACAAAAATGTCGTGTTTCTTTTTTAACTGAGACACATCAGAGCTCAGTGCCTTGATTTTGTGCGGTTTTCTTCCGCAATATCGGTTGCGGAAAAGGTTCACGTATGGTCGGATCCAATAAATGTGTGAGTGATATCGAGAACTGACAACATCCAATATCTCCCGTTCTTATGAAGCCTTGTTCGTCGAAATTCCAGGTAAGCTTTCCTTTACGCATCGTATATAGGTAGCGGGAAGGATGTCGGATAATAACAACTGACCGTGACCGTTGTGCGACAATTTGGTACTTTTTTCATCGACTCTGCTACAGTTTGTTACTTTTGTCATTTTTTTAGTTGGAAAAGGCACTTCACAAATTTTCCAAAAGCAGTTATTTCCAAATAAATATTTTTAAAATGTAAAGCGGTAGCCTATCACGACACTATTATAGTGTAATACGAGTCAATACTTGTTTAATATTGTGAGGTAATTCTAAGTTTGCAAATTTGTTGTAAAATTTGCGAAGTGCCTTTTCAAACTAAAAAAAGGTAAAAAGTAGCAACAAATTCTGTCAGGGTCCTCGAAAAAAGTGTCAAATTATCGCGCGACGGTCACGTTGGGCACAAAGCGCGGCTCACTCCCACATACAAATCCGATTTGGAACGTTCCCTAGCGACAAAATCAAGGCACAGATTTGTGGTTCTTTTTCATTCAGAAGAACTACTTATGCTTCCCTCCACCGTAGTAGCACTAGCTACCGAAAGCACTATAAATCCCTGGATTTTAATTTGCATTAAGAGTAAAACAGATGTAAAATAAATTAAGTTGACAGAGTTACCGTAGATTTTTTTCCATAACAATTTTTCTCGCAATTGTTGACGTTTTTTCCTTATAGCAAAAATGTTAGCTATATATCTGACATTTATATTAAAATCTATGATAAAAACTTACCAACAAAATTTTGATAGAGAATTTCAAGATCCCAATTGTGTTAAATAGAATACAACTTGTCGTCCTCGATTGACTCATATTTATCAGTTGTCTGGAGAATATTTTCAGTCCTTCACTGTTGACAAATTGAAGTTGTACTTTTTCTCCACTGGCGTCGAGCACTTCTAGATGGAAAGTTTCACCGATATAATTAGAATTGTTTTCGCTGTTCATTTTATTTTATTTTTTTGGTTAAATTTTTTACCACTTATTTCTGCAAACAGCTTTTCCAGCGGACACTCAGCACGGAATGAGCGACATGCAACAAAGAGATCGGGACGCGCAAGCGGAACTACTATAACGCAGTCATTTGGAACTATGTTGTTAATACACATATAGTCATTTTCAACTCTATGGTAGTGTTGGGTATATCATAATGCATTAAATTAAATAAACAAATACTACCTACTATTTCATAGTAGGAAGTTATTATTGAATATCTGACTATTGATTGTTAATTTTTATTTTGAAGAAACTGTTTTATTATTATGCTGTGCGGGTGCTTTAGGGTAGACCCTGGGTTTGGCGCTGGTAGGTAGAGTTTTTATCGTGAAGTAAAAAAAGAGTGATTGAGATTTCGATTTTCTTTATTTTCGGAGCTCGATGTTTTACCTCATGGAGGGTTAAATATAAAAGAGACAGAATTTTGCTTAGTACACAAAAACAAAAAGTTGACGTTTAAGACGACAACGTAAGTAGCGACATCTTACATTAAATGTCAAAACTACCTTGAAGTTATCGAATAAGTTACGAGTAAGGACTATGTGCTTTTCACGTGAACAATCAAAATATTTGCAGTTAACTATTTTGTATAGTCACTTAATAAAATGATTGATTTTTTGCTATTGTGTAACTATTTTCAATTTATTTTTGTTCAAAAATTGTCATTCGACGAATTTCATCGGAATTCATAGAATGCCTTTGGCAATAGTTACAGAAGTAACAATTTTTTTCTCTGAGTGTAGGGTTACATGGAATCCCTTTCTAGTAATTGCCCAGCTTTGGTTTGCCCTGGCCATTTGGAATTGAAGTGAGGCAAGCACGGATCAGATATTTATTGCAATAAAAATATATATAAATAATGATTTTGAAGAAACATGCCCGCAGCACTCAAATTGTATCCTTGGAGACGTGTTTTTTTTTCTATCCAACTCCAAACGAATAATCCGTCCGTCAATCCTCATTCAAGACCTCCATAAATCCCATCAAATGCGTTATCCCTTCCGGGAAATAAAAGCTCATAGTGCTCACAAGCTCACATCCTTTTATCCTTCCCAACTATGTTCAACCCATGACACTAATGTCACATATAATCACCTCAAAAACACGGTCTACTGTCGACTGCTGACTGTCCCCTGTTGCCTAAGTCGGTATCCCGGATAAACCTTCGATTTATTATCACACATAATGGCAACGTGATTATAATACACGTCAGCGTCACCATGCAAAATTTACTTTGAACAGGTTATCTGGGTGGCTTGCCCTTGAAAAAGTGTCATACCACATGTACCACCGAAAGAGAGAGAACACATGTGAGGACATTACATTTTCCGACGAACTCTTCTACACAATTTAAAATTGGCCTTCCACACAATTTAGCTGCCTCGGTGTTCTACTATTTCGTTCAGCATTATCCGCCATCGAGCATTCCGAACGGGACGAGGGACAACACTTGGCGGGGTGAGCACGAGCATGGCACAGAGCTGAACACATCATGGCCGTGTTCGATAATCGCGCTGTCGAAACCAGCCGAATGAAAAATTACTGTCAAAGGTACGGGACTTGCTGGCAAATAAACTGAAAGCCAGGACACTGAAACTCATTGCCTGGAATTGTCTTGATTAATGCTTTCGAGGTTTTCTGCGTTACTCGATATCGGGAGGATTTTCCTTTCGTTTTTTTTGCACTTTTTTTTTTTATCACAATCCAGGGATATTAATGAGATTTGTAACGTATTGCTCGACCTATTCCGATTATTTTACGAAATGGAATCATTTTGTGTGGTAAAGTTCGTGTACGCGATTCTATAGGAAGGACAGAAACGGTAGCGTTTTTTTGTTCGTGCCCGGCGAATGCCATATCTCAGATGCAATCACTTGTAAAATGTTATTACAAGTGCGGATTGTGGTAATGGGAAATTCGCTGATTTCAGAGGAGTAGGGGCATTGGGGTGTTCTTGGAGCGCGCTGTAAATCATGGAGGAGGTCACTGATGTTGGAATTCGCAGAACAGGGTAATGGAAATTGCTTTCAATGTTACAGCAATTGGGTAATGGGATGTTAAGGAAATTCATTGATTTTCAAAAGATCAAAGGCAGCCTTTCGACAGGCAACTCAAATGAGTTGAAATGTGAAACATATACAGCTTTTTTTTGCATATTTGGCACTTTTTTTGAGAGCCTGCTACAATTTTTTGCTTTTTTGGCCCTTTGTTTACATAGTTGAAGAAAGCGCTCCAAATATTTTTCAAATGCTGTTATTTCCAAATAAAAACCTTTTACCCTGTTGCGCAAATTTGACTAATAGTCGATGTTTCAGTCCGGAGGTCACACTACCATGTGCCGATAAGTGTCCCCATAGTACCTAGGATGCAATCTTACGTGGTTTGATAGTTGCAGCAAATCAGCAATGACAATCTCTTTTAAATTGTAACTTGGGGGTGAATCTCATTAATGTTTGATTCGATGTGGGTTCTACATTTCACTATTTCCATTTCTTTTGGACCCTCTATAAATGGTCTTCAAGGAGATGCTTTAAAAACAATTCTATTCCCTGAACATCGGTGACTAGGTTTAAGTCTGAAACCCAGCAGTCAGTTGCTTGATTTTCTTCGTGAATTGGGCTGAGCAACAACTTGAAAATGATTTGGAGTTTCATCGAAAAATCATCTTCAGCGATGAGGCTCATTTCTGGCTGTATGGCTTCGTCAATAAACGAAATATGCGGTATTGGTCAGGCAGCAATCCACACGTACTCCATGAGTCATCATTGCATCCCGAAAAAATTACGGTTTGGTGTGGTTTATGGGCCGGCGGCGTCATTGGGCCGTACTTCTTCCCTGATGATCAAGACCGGCACGTTACTGTGAATGGGAATCGCTACCGTTCAATGATAACCGAATATTTTTGGCCCCGATTGGATGATATGGAGGAGATGTGGTTCCAACAGGACGGCGCCACAAGCCACACAGCGAATGTCACAATCAATTTATTGGAAACCAAGTTTGGAGAACGTGTTATCTCACGAAATGGTCCAGTCACTTGGCGGCCTCGGTCGTGCGATTTGACGCCGTTAGACTATTTCCTGTGGGGCTACGTCAATTCTATGGTCTAACAAGCCAGCGGCGATTGATGAACTTCGTACGAATATCGAACGTGAAATTGCAGCAGTATCGGCCGATTTATGCTTGAAAATTGGGTTCAGCGTGTGGAATTCTGCAAGCGTGCCCGTGGTGACTATGGAAAAGAAATCGACTTCCATACATAATGAAATCGAACGTACTTTCACAGGAATAAAGAATTTCATTGATGTCCAAAACCGTTTTTGTTTTATTTAAAAATTTGCAGCGCTCTTATTGAAAAACCCTTTATAAAGAAGTTGGAAAGCGACAGCGAACGGAATGACCACTTTGATTCTAACTTGTCATGAAGTCACTATTGGCCAGACCAATCTCAATTGTTAAAATTCGTAGTTACGTGCGGTGGCTAGATTGGCAGCCTCCGACTGTCAATTAGTTATACTTGAAAGTTTTAATCTTTTTAAATCTTTTTTACTGTCAGTGTTTTTTTTTTTTTTTAAATTAACTTTTTTATTGGTTTATTTACTTCTCATAATTGTAAATTAAAATTAAGTAATTACCACCTTGTTTATTGTATACCTTATAACTAAGTGCTATAAAAGATTTGAAAAATTTACAAGATTTTCTGTAACTTTCCTTAAAGGAACTGAATTCAATTTGAACTCGGAATGGCGATACAAAGAACTCATTTCCTATTTTTCTTTCTATCTTTCTTTATATTTTTTCTTATTTCAACAAAGATGGCCGTCAGAGCGGCGAATTAAAATTTTATACGAAGTATTTTAGTTTAGTCCGTAATATATGAATAGCCTCACACATAATTTATGTTTAAATTAACTGTTTTTTGTACCTTTTTGATCTGTACATAATGTAATTGTATATTGGGCTGAAAGGCAGGACTGAGTTCTTTAGACTAAGAAAAGTTTCAAATAGTTTCGAAAAGCTAACGGAATTTTTGAGGTTTTTTCGTTTTGATTCACTAAAATGCATTTTTGTTTTTGTAACATTAGAATAGAATCACCTTGATTTTTTTTTTTTAGTAAAAATGAAAACGATCTATTATTTATTTTTATCTATTTACTATAGCTAACACAATTATTTAAGTACTTTGTACAGCCTCCCTTATTTTGAATTAATCCCCATTGTTGGTGTACTGCTTCCCACCTTCATACACCTTTCGTGTCAACCAACCACGCATTTTGGATGATGTTCAAATCTGGGGAGTAGGGTGGCCAGGACAGCTGTTCTATATTTTGGTCTTGCAACCAAGTCTTAATTATTCCAGCTGTGTGAATTGGTGCATTGTGCTGCTGGAAAATGATCGACAGTGGTCCGAAAATAACCTGAAACTGAGGTAGAGCCGTACCTTACAATTTGCCGTTTTTTTCGGCTTGAAAGTACAGCAGAAGTACGGCCTTTTTTAATTTTTTCCTTAAAATAATGGATTTCTTAAATAACTGTTAATTACTTTTGGACTTCGATAAAGATTTTTAGCTATAGCGCGATTAGAGAGATTTTGCTCATGGTAAGCCTCACTTTTAGCAATTTTCGTTGCATTTAAAGAATTTTTTCTACCCATTTAAACTATTAAACAGATCAAAAACAAAAAAAATTAACCGTTTATCACTCCCGATAGCTTTTCGATGATTACGTTGCTAAACTCTCGCTTACAATGAGTAAACAAGTTGGTTGGGGTTGTTCTTATGTTACAAAAAAAAATTCACATTAAAAATAATGCATACAAATATAGCTCAAAAAGTCCCGCTTACTTAAAAAAAAAGTGAAAACTGTATTAATATAACTAATGATGATGCCTTCCATCATCATAGCTACATTCTGCAAAAATAAAAAAAGGAAACTTTACAAATTAGCAGCCCAGAACAACTGTCAATTAAACTGTCGTCACCGCATCCAAGTCGCAATCAAACAACAATCGGAAATTCCGAAACATTAAGTACTGGGTATAGTAACTCCAAAAACATTTCTCGTCATTATGACACATGGACTCTGCCACTAACCTGAACCGCAACGTCTACATGACCGAGTAAAAGCTGGCCACAAAAAAACTCACTTTCGTCATAGTTTTGAACAATTCCTTTTAATAATTTGTTCAGCCAAAGACCGCGCCAAACTGCTCATAGTGCTGGTGGGTCCATGTCGAAACCGCACTCGGAAAGGTCTCCGAAAAACGACCAAGTTAACATTGGGCATTTTGAATTTGAAATGGTATCCATGCCGCATATACCCTCGGCAGTTCTTTCCCCTTTTTCAGCACTTCCACAAGCACAAACATATATAATAACGACTGTAAACATATTTGAAATTCTACACACTGTGCAATAGACAAGCGCAAAAGTAAAGTTTTGTCCCCGGAAAAAAACAAAAAAAAAATCCTAGACTACACGAAAAAACGTCAAAATATAACTTTTCCCCATATTGACAAAGAGGGGGCCCAGCTGGGAGCAGGGGCACCACCACCTACTTCTACACAAAGAATAAAGTTTTGCAATATCGCATAATGCCTTAATGTGGCATACCCTATCTGCTCAGACTGTATAGGAAGCAGCGGTACTCCCTGATAGGAGTCCTCTCGTTTGAGAGCACACAGCTGCTGTCAACATTGGTGAGTGTATGCGGAGCAAGACCTCCTTCGTATTATAATGATTTTATGTTCAACAATCTATATGGCATACCGGATGAAGGGGGACATAAAATACATATTTAAAGACATAAATACACCCAGTAGTGCTATTGTCGAAAGAATCTCTATTTGCATACTTTTTTCTGTGCAAATTATCAAGTGGGATGAAGTGTGGGGGTTGGCGTATTCAAATGGCTACAAGAGATACGTCTATTGGGGTTGCAGTTCCTTTTCTCTTACTATGCTTTGTCAATTTGTTCTTATGGTTGGAATTACACCGTAGGCAGTTGGCAGAGCTGGTCTTTTTGTCTGTAGGACAAGAGAAGACTTCTTGGGATGAATACGCGATTGCTTCCTTAAAATAACAACTAGCCCACTTCTGTGAGTTCGATAGCGCTGCCTGATACCCGCGATTAGTTTGGCGGAGCAATGGAAGACGTTTGAAAATCCTGTTGCTCAAAACACTCTCATAAGCCCGTCCATGGAAGACGTTTGAAAATCCTGTTGCTCAAAACACTCACATAAGCCCGTCCAATCTGGTCCCGCCGGCTGTATGTAAGTCTTTAGAGGCTAAAGTCAACTGCACCCAATTTGAAGCCTTTTTTCCTTCTATGGCAAGCATCTCGTTTAAGGTGGACCGAACAAACTGCAAAAATACAGCTTCACTAAGCTAGACGGTAAATCAGTTTATGCCGCACCAATGATTTGTTGCATGAAATGCAATCAAAAAATATTTAAATGTTCGCTCTATTAAGCCAAACTTAGTTCCTGTTGTTTTCTGTCCTTCCTCCTTACATCTTGCTGTGGTATAGTTCGGCGTCATACCATAAACTTGGGTCCTACACTTCGTCCTATCTGGAGCGAAGACAACTTTTGCCCAAGTGGAGATTTTAAAAACAGTTTTCCAATGTGAAACTTTTCAAATCTGCATATTTATGAGGGGCATAGCGTATAGGTGACTCTTTCGCTCTTGAATGTCAAGAGTATACAAAATTTGGTCGGCCCTGCACCCCATCCTTCTGTGCGCTGTTGAGATAGAAAAATAAGTTCTTTGCCTCACAATATTTATTCATCGTCATGCTTCTCCGGTCCTAAGTGCTAGTGGTAGTCGTAAATTAATTAACTAATAGTGTCTTACTCTCACCAGGAAATGTCAAATGCAATAAACTACAATGCGATAGCCATGTCAATGCGTGTTCCTGATCGTGTTTGTGGTAGTTGCGGGGCAAATGGCACAAGCTAGGTCTTAATGTAATGACGCCCTGACGGGATGTCAGCGAGTGGAAAACGGACTATTGAATTATTTTGGCACTCATAAGTAGACCGGACAACACAGTTCACACATACCTGCTTTGGTCAAAGTTTTGCGGCGAAAAATTTGCCCTCTTGTCGGAGGAATTGTTTCTGTTTTTTTCTAAAGGAAAGAAAGTTTAAATTCGACTACGAACTTTAGGTCTACAGGCTAGACTTGGTGGTTCAGTTTGAAATTTCAAAAAATAATAGTTGTCCTTTCGCACGGTCGTATACGGTTCTGTGAATTTTTATTTATTTATTTTTTATTTATTATGCCCACGCCCTCACTCCCATTCTAAGCCGCGCGGGAGACGGACCTTTTATTTATTAATTGTTTTATTTTGAGAGTGCTTGAGTGTGTGACTCATTATTTGGCTTGAGAAACAATTTATTTATATTATTTATTTATTTATTTATTTGCTTATAATTATATTTTACTGTCTGATTTTATGAATTTGAATAATTGCTTTTTAAAATCGTTAACATTTGGTAGCGTTTTGATTGCATTGGGAAGGTTGTTGAACATATATAGTATTTGAAGGAACCATTTTTGCAGACTGTTAAACAGCGGTGAACAGCAAATGGCGCTCAATCAGACAGACATTACGCCAGCCAAAATAATGACAGGCAAGCTAAGATCGAATAAAGTTGCAGCAGCTGTTGGTCGTTAAGCTTTGGATGCGATGATTTGATAGGGAGGGGGAGCAATCTGCTACCGAGTACAGCCTGAATTTCTAAAGAGCTTACAAAACAACCTTGGAGCAATGAATCCGAGTTTTTAACACTTAGGTTTGATTCCAGCTTTTTATAGTTCGAAACTTATCTTTTGTTCATAGAAACAGACTATAAACACCTGTGACCTACACCTGGAATTATTTCCAAAGCCCTGTTCTTCATCGAGTATAATGCACGCAACAAAGTGGATAGTTTTTCTCCATTTCACAACAATTAGCTACCAGTAAGCCCGAACGTTTATTGCCCATCCAACTTTCCGGCCATAAAGCAAATTACTATTCCTTTTGCTATTGTCTCAGAAAGCCGCTACAGCTTTGGTCCTTTACAATCAGCATCACCGACTGACAGTTGGAAAGGGCTTAAAGTATATGCTCGCTGAAATGGGATCCAAGTGTACACTTTAAGACCACCCATGGACGTGAACACGTTTCTCATAACTTTTCCGCTCCAAGTTGCTCCATATTGTATTGGTCGACGGCGTCATCTCTCCGCATCCTCATGAGTCGGCAGCCGCCACCTAAAACCCTTTTTTTTCCCCAGTTCCAATGATCGGTGTACTCGCCATCGTTTATTTGCCGATGGGTGGGCTCATGTGGCTCCTTAAAAGCATTCTTCGGTTGATTCCTTAGTTGATGGCGTGTGTGCTGTCCTGGATGTGTGGCACAATAATAATGTCCCCACATGAAGTCGCAGACTAATAACCGTGTATCGTGGTATTATACCAACGGAATGTGAATGCGTATCGTCTTCTTAGGAATTCGCTTTTCTGATACTCTCCTCTCTGTGGAGGGCCGGCCGGCGAGAGAAGAAACTCTCAAGGAACATGTCCCTTGTGGTGATTGTCGTATGGTGCGGTTTTTTTATTTCTTGGCTTTTATTGTTTCGTTGGCTTTGCCTTCAATTGTGCGGTATTATGTTTGGAATGTCCCCCCAAGAAGAAATGAATAATCCACGCCCTAACTGTCAGATTATGTCGAAAAATTGTACAACTCACTAAGTAATAGCATCTGCCAGGACATAACTACGCTGATCTGGTGTCAGCAATGCGGCACCAATGTCCCCCTTTTGATAGAGGGTGCTTGCGATACACAGAAAATCTTTTCGGATCCTATTATTCTGTTCGTCTTCGGTTTTTTGGGGAGGAAGCGAGGATTTGTATTTGAGGTTCAGTGGGATTGCAAGGAGTGATTATGGGATTCTTGGACCTTTAATTTAAGTGCTTTTACGTGTGCGTTCACGTGTATTAAATATTAATATCAGATATTTCTGTTGTGGATTTTATATGTGTGCCATGCCACAGTGGGATGACAACAGCACATGCCTTCCATGGCTGAGATGGAAATGATTTAGGGCGAGTGGACGTTGGTAAATGTTCTTTTCTTGTTATCTGTCGTCTTTAGTTTGCAGGATGTTGGAGGATAAATGGCGGTTGGGCGTGTTACGGATCTGATTGAAATCGACCTTTTGCTTGGGGGAGTGACGCTCGGTAATTAGTTCCATGATTGAGCCCATAAATTATTTTATGAGATCGATTTATTCGGACCAGCCCGAGCTATGGAAGTCATTATTTGATGAGATTTTCTTGCTGATTTTGATCTTGTATAGCTGTAAGCGAATGAGGGTAATAGGCTTCGACATAAGTGGAATAATTATACTTCGACTTGAATATGAAACATTTTGTGTACTTAAGGGTGTTGAGAAGATTAAGAAAATCAAAAGCTGGTCACTTCATCTGGCGAAATTGTGGGAAGTCTCTGTTCTAAATGAATGGGGCTTTTGCTCAGGTCAACGATTTAAAAGGGATACAGATTATGCTAGGTACTTAGCAATTCGACAGATTTGCATGGTAAAAAGAAAAACAGAGCTACCTCAACATTTACCCGAAGTTTCGAATGAAGGTCTTCCATGTGATGATAATTTGCTGAGCTCCAGGCCAGTAGGGAAAACACAGAGCTGTTTAGTGTTTGCGAGCATATATGCTCTGTTAAACGTTTGAAATAATAATAATTAGTTGGTGCAACAGGTCCGAGGGACCCAAGGCCTAGCTTCTCACAACCATTCGTTTTGTGTGAGTTTCATTTTTGGAACGAATGGAAGGGATCTTTGCCGATTCCAAACGGCTAATTGAGACGCTCTAAAGACAGTTATACTCTCGGATGTTTGTCAGACGTTCGCGAGAGGTGGCGCAGTGGAAAAAACGCTGAGTTGGAATTTGGGTTTTTGCGGGATTCGAACCTGGGATCCCTCGCGTAGTAATGGGGTACTATTTGCAAAGTCTCCACGACATGTAGTTTACACTCCCCCTTAAGCTAGACTACTCCAAAAATAACTCATTACAGCGTTTTTTCTTCGTTTCTTAATGGCCTGGACGAACTCTCGTGGAATACCTACCTACTGATCAGAAACCAATCTTTTTGCGGCGCTTTTGTTTATTATTTCGTACACAAAGCATTTTGTTTATAAACGCGATGTAGACTCTGAGTTGTAGTAGCCGCAAGTTCGTATTTTCAGTTCAGAGTATTCAATTGTTTGTTTAAGAAGGTAAAACTAGACATGCTCCGTTTTATTTAAGCTCAATTTACACATGCAAACAGTGCAGATGTGGATGCCAATATTTGACACAATGGGCCTTACTAATAATCATTTTTAACCTTCACACTAAATATTTTATAGGTCACAATATGCAATTTTGTGCTGAGAATTTCGCCATTGTGAGTTCCAAAAATGTATCCTGGACACTAAAAATGATTATTAGTATCGCGGAATGATTCCAAAACAATTTCCAAACTAATACAACACATGCTTACAAAATAACATTTTTTATACAGATTTGTTTACAATGCAAGAGCCTGACAAAAACTACACACGAACACGCAGTAAAAGGGCAAACAAACAAAGAAATTAAAAATTAATAGGCCACATCTTGCTGTGTTCACGCAGCTGAATACAGTTCTAATAATAATTTAAATGAATCAAGGGTAGCTGTGTATTGCGACAGCTACCCTGACATCAGTTTTATTCCCACATGATCCGATCAGTGATCATCAGATGAGGTTGCCGGTAGTTTGTTGTGTATATTTTGCAGAAAGTGGAAACAAAATTACAATTTTATAATAATTTCACTACTTTTGTAATTAACAATTGAAGTTGGAAGAGGTGAGTTGATTAAATAAAACAATACGATTGAAAAGCCGATGACTTTTGCTTTATCACATCAAAAAAAAAAAACTTTGCAGCGTCAACTAATATTGCGTCGCCGGGGCAGGGGAAAACAAAATTTAGTTTCGATCAACCGTCTTGTTTATTGTGTGTATGTAGATTGTAGATGTACCTACGTAAAATGCAACTAGAAATGATTATATGAATGAAATTAGAACGTGAAGGGCCAAGTATTTATGCTGCAAATTTATGTTTGAAATATTGAATTAATTCAGTGACCCATTGATCTAGCAAGTTGGAGAATAGAAAATATTGATCTGAAATTCTTAATGAAACTAATAGTGGATAAATGCAATAACGAGGTGAATTTTTTTGGTTAAATTTTCGCATTTATAGTTAGAGGGCTTACGGTTACAACCTTTATGGCGTACAAATTTAGAGAATTACGATATTTGCAATTTTACCATTTCCAATGATTTAATATGGCGGAAAACGATTTTTCTTTTCCAAAATTGAATTTTTCTCAAAATCATTAGGTAGGTATACATTAATGAAAAATATTTTTTAATGTTTTTTTATAATCCCTAACCTCATAACAAACTCAATTTTATCCCTGGTGCACTATCGTATAATGGACTTTCGCTTATATAGCTATTTATTTGGTAAAAAAATGTTTTCATAAAAATGGGTATAATTACTTAGAGTAAAATTCAACCCAAATAATAAAAAAATCCGTCCAAATTCGTTTAAAAACTGTTCATATCTCGAAAACCCCATTTTGGATTTTGGGGAAAAGTCAAAGGGTTGGCAGTATTTAGACTGTTAACAATGCGTACTTCTACAAAAACCTCTCTAACAGTATTTAGTCAAACACATAGTTGTGAAAATGGAAATATTCTAAGGAAACTTCTCTTTATTTATAGAAAAAAAAATTATTTCAAGAAAAAAATAATAATTTTGTGTGAGAAACATTTTTAAGATATTTACAAATTGCTACGAAATTAGCTCAGAAAATCTACTAAAATCTACAAATTTAATAAATGTTAATGTGCAATAAAACTAAATAAATAATTGGCGCAATAGGCCTAGCTTCTCCCAACCATTCATTTTGTGTGAGTTCTTAATTTTTGGAACGAATGGAAGGGATCTACAATTTTATGCCGAGTCCAAAAGGCCAATTGAGAAGCTCTTTCAAGACAGTAATGCTCTCGGATGTTTGTCAGACGTTCACGAGAGTACTTATGTAAATGTCTCTATATAACGAACACCTCATCTCAAAACATCAACGAAACCCGCTCAAAGTAAAAACATCCCCGAAAAGATCAAAAATCTTACTAAAAATTCTTTAAGCTTTAATACAGAATTCTGTAGTCCTATATACTTTCTTCTATCCATCATATGTCTCCAATACATCGTCAACCAGCTCTGATATTATTTTGGATAATTGGGTGTCTCAAAATTCACACCAAATTTGATTTTACCAACATTCTTTAAGCATTGGCATCAAAAAAAATTTTTGGGCAAAATTATCCTTGACATTGGAGGTTATTTTATAACCCTGATAACTGAATGTGGTATTCTAAATCCGTACAAATATGAACTTCAACCACAAGTCACTGTTTTGGCCTGGAGGCGTCATTGAATAATATTTTTTCGAACATGAAAAATGTCGACAAAAGAAAATTCATATCTGCCCGGAAATCCGTGGAACTTTTTGTCCGAATGTTTTTTTTTGCTTAAAATAAAAAAAAAATTAAAAGAGTGCTTTCAGTTTAGTTCAAAACTTGCGTGCATTTTTCGGACATCCTATACCAAACTGTTAAAAAGGCATAATGTCGTATACGGATGGTTCCAAAATGGACTCAGGGGTCGGAGCAGGCATTTTCGGACCAAACCAAACTGTCTCAATACCAATTGGAAAAAGCTGAAGCGTATTTCAAGCCGAGCTCCATGCCAATGAAGAATGCGCAAGCCTCATCTACAACTCAGGGAACATCCCTATATTCACGGATAGTAAAGCAGCTATAAATGTTCTTATTAGAAGGAATTTCTTCTTCAGGGAAATAATATGCCCAGAAGAAGTAAGTACATTCCCTGCTGAAAGCATAAATCAGCTACACAAGGCAAGTATCTATAAACTCAAATAGCCTAAACAAATTTTGCTGATCCTATCGCACAAAAGATCTACTTAGGTCGACGTGGCGAGTCAGAATTCAGTTCAAAATGAAATGAATCAATCTGTAATGAAATAGTTCTTTGAAATAAAGTTAAATGAGGACTAAAGCTTGCCGAGAACAACTTCAATCGATAATGTACTAAAAAACATGTGTTTTTTCACGCACGCACAACACACACATAGTTTTTCCGATTTCCATCAAACTGCACAAAAACCATATATAGACCAATACCAAAGATGTGTGCAAGTTTGGTTAAAATCGGTAGATGCGTTAAGGCGTGAATCGGCGACAAACAAACACAAATTCAAGGCTCAATTTTTATATATAGAGATTATGGTTATTTACGGTTAAGCGTAAATTTACGATCGATAAACAAAATCACTGCAACAAACCATTAGGTTTTCAAAATAAATACATATGTACATTTCGTCTTCATGAAGTAAATTTGTTTTGATTAAGCTAGATTTTGGATTGTAGCTCGTCTTCTAGATTTAGGTTAAACTTTTAAACGAAGCCCATTTGAGTGTTACTTATTTTTTTAATTATTTAAGTAATAGTAAGTCGAAGGTAACGAAGTAAGAGCAAAATCAATGTATTTTGGTAGAAATCTTCAAAAAGTGAGCATAGCAATGAGCGACAAAACCTTAGGCTTTCTCGGAGCCTTATCAAGCCTGTTCAGCAGTATTCACGTCGACCTGTAAGTGATATAAGACTCCCTACTCCTTTATTATATGCCTAGATTAAAGGGACCTAGTTACTTGTGGCTGACAGTCAAGCAGCTTGACAAGCTTAAGCGTCCAACACTGTATGGACTATAAGACAGTCATGCTGTCAAGATGCTTTTCATGGGTTAAGAAAACTTGTTTTTAACAGAGAGACTCGTACAGCAGCCGATCTATTGAGCTCTGCTACTAAGGACTTATTGGCTTTTATGAGGGAGGTCACCCATCTCTTGGATTTACCTTTCCCCATTGATACAATCGGTCTTTCAGGTCGCAGCAGTGTCAGTAAACAGGGCAAATTTCTTGTGGATATTCCGCAAATATTGGGAAACAGAAATTTAGACAACAGCTCCAACCATATAGCCCTCCAAATAACTAAAATGCTGGATTAACTTCCTAAAAAGTCTCTTAAATAATCCCAATACATTTTTATACATAACTAGCTGACCCAGCGAACTTCGTTCCGCCCAAATTCATTAATGTACCTAATAAAAATAATAATTCTGAGCATGCAGAATGCACGTGCTGCTTTATGAAATAAATGAAGTACATAATTATAGCAATATCGATGGGTTTGCTCACACGTGAGCACGCCATATACAATTGAACATGTGAGAAACATGGGAATTGAATTGATGCCACAAATATCCAGCGATTGTCCTTCCGACTATTTGTCATAGTGAAAGCGAGGCACACGGAAAATTTAAGACGCTCAAATACGAATGGCAAATCGTTCTGAATAAGGGGATTCCGCTGAATGAAAATGTTGGCATTTGAATTTTTCCCTCAAAATCGTTTGCTGCATGACATTCGATTTGAGATTCTTCACAATCAAATCAAATGCGTTCCGTTGCAAACTTTCGGAGCATTTAGGTTGCGCAACAAAATTATAACTGAGCAGACTTTCAATTTCATCCTATCTTTTAAATACAGCAATACGAATAAAACAAAGAAACTATCATGAAAATTGGCCTAGTGGATATCGAGTTATAATTATATTATATCTATGTAGATATGTGGAATAGATAATGTAAAGGGTTTTTCAATAAGAGCGCTACAAACGTTTTTTTAAATAAAACAAAAACGGTTTTGGATATCAATGAAATTCTTTATTCCTGCGAAAGTACGTTCGATGCCATTATGTATGGAACTCGATTTCTTTTGCATGGCCACCACGGGCACGCTTGCAGAAGTCCAGACGTTGAACCCAATTTTCGACGGTTTTCAAGCATAAATCGGCCGATACTGCTGCAATTTCACGTAGTTCATCAATCGTCGCTGGCTTGTTGGCATAGACCATATGACTTGACGTAGCCCCACAGGAAAAAGTCTAACGGCGTCAATCGCACGGTTCCTTTTGGAACCACATGTCTTCCAAGTCCATATCATCCAATTGGGTTATCATTGAACGGTAGCGATTCCCATTCACAGGAACGTGCCGGTCTTGATCATCACGGATGAAGTCCGGCCCAATGACGCCGCCGGCCCATAAACCACACCAAACCCTAGTTTTATCGGGATGCAATGATGACTCATGGAGGACGTGTGGATTTCTGCCTGACCATTGCTGCATATTTTGTTTATTGACGAAGCCATTCAGCCAGAAATGATGACGACCATAAATTGGACGTAGCGCTCTTAACGTATCGCACGCAGTTTTCACAAATCACTAACTTACCTTTGAAATAGCCAAAATACAGAAAGCAAACGAACGAAAAGGGTGCATTTGAAATTTTGAATACAACTGGAAAAACAGAACAAAACACTTAACGATCTAACAAAACAATAATAATAATAGTAAATTTAAAAATTTTATTTAAAATTAATTTGACTTTCTTTCAAATGTTGTTTTATTTTTCTTTCTTGATTTACAAAAGGGTACAACTTCTTTATCAGTACACATTAGTTAATTCATTGCCCCCCCCCCCCCCCCCCTCCTCCGTCACCACACAGCCCAAATTATCAAATCACAAAGAACATATACTGTGCTATCAAATGGAATGACCGCCTACAGCGCCACCTGTTGAGAATTTTTCAATTTTTCTTTTTTCCTAAACCTTCGCGGAGTAATTACGAACAAATCCACAGAAGGAAGTATCCAATTTGGTCCAGTCGTTTTCGAGTTTTAAGCATCCGAACAAACCAAGATCCATTTTTATATATATAGATAATTATATTTAAACGCTCGCGTCTCGTTCAAGAAATTAATCTCGTTCCCATTCTTCGCCCTCTTATCGGTTGGCTGCACATCATACACTCACGGCTTTTATATGCCCTTTCCGTAGACATTGATTAATGAGTTTCTTATGACTGCAATTTCTTTTTCTCCTCACTTGCAATCAATAATGCCTTTCATGCTTTAACCAAGGATGACAGCGGCAAAATGTCCCACATTGTTTCACTTCATTCCCCTGCTGGTGTCGTTAACGGCAGTTGGTGTCCCCAACTTGCTACAGCAATTTTCCTGTCGATGCGTGTGCCGCCCCCACATCCTATATGGCACTGCGGGCCATTTTTTCAATAATGACAAGGAAACTATTTTTAATATTGATTTTGAATTATTAATTTATCCCACAAGGGCTTGAAGAGGATGTGCCTGTGTCTGACGCCCACGCGAATGATGAGGGAAGTCATTCAAATTTTATCATCTCGTGAATTAATGCATTGAAACGACTCTGACTACGTGCGGGTAGGCCCCAGTGACATTGAAGCGTCGCACAGTCGTTCTTATTGGTATTAACACACAGTCTGAGCGGAGTCCCATTTTCACCTTTTGGGTGATTTTCTGATTTGACTCTGTGATAGGGCGTGTACGCGTAAGCATCCTTTTAGCTATAGCTGCGCTTTGCCTTGAATACCAATTAGATTCGAGACAAAAGTCCCCGGTAATGTTCGGCTTAAATTGAATAGAAAATTAGAGTGCGCTTCTGTTCGACATCGACGCTAGCTATATATAGATGGGGTCTGGGGGGAGATACTGCAAAGTTGATTGCCAGGAATACGTGGCGTGGCAGCTTTCTTGACATCAGTTATCTGTATCCCGCGCTCTGGTGTCCTTTTGCCAAACACAATCGAATTCACGGATGTAAATTAAAGGCGAATTGGATTAAATTCAATGAGTTATCTCTGATAGATTGGTTGGGGAAGATACAATTTCTGATGTTACGATGGGAAACATTTCCTTTCAGTTAGTATACAAAGTTGGGCTATGAAATGATGTTGTTGTATTGTAAGGAAAACTTATTTGTTCTATAGCGGTGCACTCGAAATCATCTTTCTCCAGGCTAATATACGCACTGGTAGCAAATTTCCCTGAATGAACTCAACCAGAAACAATCATTACTCAGGGTAATTCACTATTCACCTGCGAAACGAAAACTGTGGAAAAACATTTCATGTACACCCGCGCTTGTGGAAAGGACTTCCAATTAGGAAATAGATCCATTCAAGAGAAGATGCAAGGAAGTTGTCAACTGGAAAGTTTTTTTTTTTTTTTGTGTAATCTCTGTACTCTACTCTGACAAAAGATATCCGAGGATTTTCGAGTACTACTCTGGCAAAAGTGTGGAAAAAATAAAATAAATAGTAAAGGGAAATCTTTTAAGACTCTGTCGAATATTGGTTGAAACCAATCGAAACCAACGAAGATTTATGTGAGGAATTTTTGTAAGGGTCCATCTAGAGGTGGATTGCGATGTTACTAGAAAAGTGGATTGTCTTGCATATAGATTCTAGACTACGTAAGACCAGCTCTTGAGGTTGTTAGTCTTATTCCCATTTTTAACTCATCAGCGTGATGTAGAAGAAGACCTGTCAGCGGAAACAATAATTAATGGTATCTGAACTTCTGGGTTAATTCTATTGCAGGAACTCATTTCAATACCAAACGAAGTTAGGGCCATTTTATTTACTATCGTTCAACGATAACTCCGAGGTTAGCCAACTTCGGGGTTGATTCGAAAGAGAGAGTTGAGCTGCAAGTTGAAAATTGCTTTTATTCACTGAAATTCAAAAGTTGGCGCACTTGCTGTTTCAGAAATATCGCTGGGATGTTTGTGACAGATGACACCAAATATGTCAGTTCAACTTTGGATTTGATATTCGGCCGTCAATTTCGTCATAGACAAAGCATACTTTATGATTTTCGTTTTAGGGAGTAGATATTACGTATAAAATTGAAATTTATTGAAGGGAATTTCGCTCTTGCGAAAAAGTCACTGGCTGTTTGCAGAAGTTTCCGCGAGATTGCCAATTGCTCTGGACGCGCATTTCAACAAACAATTTACGCCAATTGAATTGATCCAATTACAAAGCAGCGGAGCAACGATTAATAACTGGGTTATTGGTCAGAATTCACTAGACCTTTGTTATCTTATGAAGAAGAAAACGACGAAACTCAATAAATATAGGCATGCAATAAAATCCAACTCTTTCACGGTACACAACCGCGTCCATCACAGAATCCATCATATTCAGAATTTTGCTACGAACGGGAAATGTTTGCTCCGAATTTCGAAATTCTATGACAGCTCTTTCGGAGTTCGTAGCAAGATTCCGAGTACGACGGATTCTGTGATAATTTGAACGATATCTCGTTTTTTGTTTTAAAAATAAATATTTGATTATTTTCGCCACTTGATTTGAAGTTCGCACAGTCAAAATCAGAAAAAAAAAAAAAAAAAAACGATCTGACATTTGACGTAAAAATCCCAAGTTTACTCTACAACTTCTACTATTTCGGGGAGTTGAGAGAACCCAAAGTTGATTAACTTTCGGTTTTCTCAACTTCGGTGTATCCAAAGTTGAGCGGGTCAACTTTGAGTGAATAAAAGTAAATTCTCAAGTTGAAAATAAAAGTCCCGAAGTGGTTTTCAACTTCGAGTGAATAAAACGGGCCTTAGCTCTAACAAGATGTAGATACCTTTCCGTTTCACAATTCAATTGAACTTGTCGCCCGTCTTAAAGTTTCGCATATTCCCCCACCTCTATGAATGACACAAGCAAGTAATTTTCTCCTGAAATTCATGTACCGTGTAGTTTAGAGAAAAATCTAAGCTGAAATAAAGCCCGAGGGGGTTTTCTTAGGAAATAAGACCCGTGGGCCTTGGTTCAGTGGGGGCTCTTTAGCTGCACCCACAAACATGTCGTACTTGCAGTTTTTGTTGAAGAGTATGGATAGGGAGGAAGCCACGGAAGCTGGAGTTGTTAAACGTATTTTAAGACCGCAGCTGTCCTGCAAGTATCCCCACTTCCGCTTGAGCAGACGTAGAAGATACTCCTTTTGATCTCCTTCTTAATGGAACTGTGATGCGATGGGGCTCTGGAAAAGGGCAAAGTAAAAGCAGGGGCATAATAGACCGCAAGATCCCAGTACACTCGACCCTCCATATTATTATTACCTATTCTTTTGTTCAGGAGGTACCAACTATACACAGTCTTGGGCATAGTGGTTCAGTGATTAGCCTCCACAAAGAAGCTCCAAGTCTTTTCCTGTGAACGAATTCAATGTGGCTGTCTATATGCTCCTATGAACTCTTTGTACAGTGGGTATGGGTTGCGGGACCATTCATTGATGAAACGCAAAGTGCGGTTCTATAAGTCTGGCTCCAAATAACGCTCAATTTTGACAGTCTTGTCAATACCTGAGGTTTGATTCATAGCTGGGTGCACCCAGATATATCGCAAATAATAACTTCCGAAATTTTGAAATTTAACATCCGACAACGAGTACCGGGGTATTTCAAACTGTCCATCGAATTTGGTCGTTGAAAAATGTAAAGTTCTACCTACCTATTTGGTTCTCCTACCCAATGAACCCGACCATTTGGCTCAAGAAATAACTTCACTTGACTTCTGCCTATAAATCAAATCTAGTCGCCCGACAAACTCTTAGTTTGATTTATTACTGCCCTAGGGTATGGTATGGAAAAAGCGTTTCTGGCGAATGGTGCAATCTAAATGCGGTACATGGACCTACCCTCTCTAAGCCAATGATAAATGTACTGTCTTCAAGTGGAATAAAAGCCAACTTCGACCGGACAAGATCGATCAATAAAACTCGCTTTAATATCTGTCCTTGAATCCGTTGACATGGCTGGTGTTCGTCGTTGTTGCATACACTACACCGTGTATGTGTGTTTGCTTTTCTATCAAGTCTTTCCCTGTATACATATACAGTAATTTTTCTCAAGTCTAGGCTAACAATATTACTGGACGGTATTATCCAAGAATAAATTGCTTGGTAATCGTTTTACAAAACACAAGAGCTTACCCTGGAATCCCAGACACCTAAACCAGCTACCAGTTTGCTGGCAATCGGTTTTATTGCATCGTCGTCCTCATCTAATCCATAGAGATGGACGAGCAAATGCTGTGGGTGGTATACTGCCCCCCCCCCCGAGTGTATAATCAGTTTTACTTCGAACAATATTTAGAGTATATTGGATGGCTACATAGTCTGGTTCATCTGTGGGATTAAATAATTAATACCAGGACAAACTTTCAGCCTTTTGATATTCATCTGGAATCTAATTAGATATACTTTTTCATTTAGTCAACTTTTGTAATAACTCCTGGAGAGGATATTTATTATGAGCTCACTGGAAGTGTGAGATTGCCATTGCCGCCATCAGGTGAATTTGAGTCGATGTTTAAAAGGCTGTGGCAGGATCATAAGAAGTTAGTTTTTAGTGGCAATCCTTGTTTTGTTTTTAAATCACATATTGGTGCCACTTTCATCCTTCAATGTGCTTTAGAAAACTTTATGTTTAAGTAAGGGACTGCATGTATAGGTTTGGAAATAAATACAAAAGGACTTATTTGAATTTGAATGCAGAATTACACACTTTGTTATTAATTATACATTTAGGTGTTTAACTTTTTTTTTATTGCTTAGGTTAACATAAATTGACTTTAACTCACTCTTGGTCCAATCTTCTGTAATTTCCTACACTTTTTTCCGATAGCAATTACAGCAGTATCGTCTGCAAATGCAGCAACAGGAGTCGCGTCATTTTGTGATCGCTCATTTCTGTATAAAAGGAACAAGACGGGTCCTATCACACTGCCTTGCGGAACTCCAACTTGTATGTATTTCATTTTACATATTTCATTCACATGTTATTCACTTTCTTTGTTAGTTCTTAATAGACGCAGCCTAAAAATGGCTCTAGAATTTTTGAGTAATGTTTCCGAAGGTATTTTTGCAGCTTTTCGACTAATTCATTTTCGTTGTACCACACTTTATCAAGAGTCTGTGTTACATCAAAAAAGATCGTATTTGTTTCTCTTCCAGTGCTTTTTTTACTTTATCAGTTATTCGGTGGACCTGATCTACAGATGAAAACCTGTTTTTTGGTATCAATACCTTTTCTTCTACAATACGAATGGAGGAGTTTCAGAACCACAAATTAAAAACCACTTACCTTTATCATAATTATTTACTTCCCGCAACGGAATATTCATATTACGCATCGCGTCCCCCGTGATTGTCTGTTACTGTTAGCCAGGGAAGTTCTCGTTCTTCTTTCGTACATCTGGGGCCTTACTCTGGATTTCGTTCCGAAAGGGAAAATTTCCGAAAACGAATATTTTATACTTTCTATTTCTAAAGTGGAATGAAATCTACTACTTACGGAATGACAATTCCGAAAGTGGAATTTTCGTACCTGGTAACTCGTTTCCGAATGTCAAAAGCATTCTAAAACGTAAAATTTGTTTCTACAACAAATGTGATGACGGAACTGACCATGAATGTCTTAAAATGTAAGTTTTTTTTTAGACAAACTTAGTTTTAATAACAATTTAAGTCAATAAATTAAATTGCAGTGAGTCTTCGAGCAGAAATATTCACGCGAAACAGAAACAATTCGAGATGTTGGTGGAGCTCACATTTAAAAACCCCGGACGCCAAGCAAACATCGAAATTTTCGAATTTCGAATCAACGCATCTATTCGAAATGCTGAATACCAGGTATGCTTGAAAGCAATAAGGGAAGGACCATAAACATTTTTTGTAGATCCTTTTACAAGCGTCAGAAAAGGAAGAATACAAAAAATAACTGAAAGGATAAAGTATTCTAGATCCTTTTACAAGCATCATAAACATAAAAAAATCCTGAAAGTATACAAAAAGGAAAATAAACCATTCTAGATCCTTTTTCGGTCACATAAGCAAATAGATAAGACAAAAGGTGAATAGTGAAAACATAAACATTTTTAGATCCCTTCAGAACGATCTGTTTGTTTGGAGTTACGTTACTTATTATATAGCATAGACAACTCCTAGATTTCATCGACAAATGCATTATTCTAAATAATTTGGTTCTATCCGCCTTGTTTGTTATTTGTTTTGATTTCTTGATTTGACAGATCCTATGAGAAATAAATCGTGACTCGAAAAAAAAAACAATCCGTAAAAGGGAAAAGTATTATGTACTATTTTTTTCCGTTTCGGATGTTTTACAGAGTACAAAATCAAAAGCGGAACGTAAAGCACTTTCGAATAGGATTGATGCCAAAATTCCCCATTTTGAGGAAAATTTTTGAAAAGTTTTCCCATTCCGCATCCGTTTTTTTATCCACTTTTTCCCCATTTCGATTCATTGAAGAGAAGTAAAAATGTACCTTAAGAAGAATTTTTAATATAATAAAAATTGGTTTTCTTTTATTAGGAGATATCTTTTTTTTTAGGAAGATAATACAAAATTCATGTGAATTTAAAACATAAATAATTGATTACTATTCGTCGTCTTTAAAGTATTTACTCATTTTGGATTTGCAGGTAAAACAAAAACAAGTCTTTACTCTTTAATAACAAGCGATTATAATAATAAATGAATGTAGAAATACAGACTCAGTTATTAAAATCTAATATTACTTGTACATTTATTCAAAATGAATTACAAAAACAATTTAGTTAATCCATAAAACACAGCGTCATAATATGACTGAACTTCAGCTGATATTGAATTTGCAAAATGTTGCGGTTATGTGGTATTCGATTGGGCTTCTTCAAATTTCAGATTTCGTCGCGTCCTAATCGAACACAAAAAGGCCACTTGCTCTTTTTTGTGTTGATATTCGTGCGACTTGAATATGTGTAGTCTTCGACACTTTTCTAAGCGCTTTCCATTCACTGGTTAGATTTTATGTTAAAACATTCGAAATTTCCGTCCCGATTGATTTTTAAATATTTGTACATAAATAATTTACAAAAAATAGATTCACCCGATGCAAAGCCTTTCTTTGCTGTAGGAAAAATTTCCGAAAATGTAAACGAACTCCAGCAGTTGTCAAACTCAATGCAAATCTGAGACTTTATCTATATTCGCAGAAGTGCTCTGGAATCTGAAAAAGTTTGCTTTTTTTGAACTAAACGAACATAAAAATTGCTATGAGAGCAAAAAAGTGATCTGAGAGCGCCCAATCGAATTCCACATTAGTGAACTGAATGTGAAAATTACAATGCGCTTAGAATTAGATCACTGAGATTATATAAACGCGGTGATATTGTCATGTTCGGGATTTATTTGTTAGTTAACTACACGAATTTTATTTTTCAAATATTTCGCTGCTAATGTAGAAGGTAAGGATGCCACAAATATTCGGCTGCAATTCTGTATTCTACCCATTTGGCCACAAACACATATTGGTGCTCAAAAAAATATATATCAAATTCATAAAATTTATTGTTTTAATACTTAAAATCTATTAACGGGAGTGGGGAATGAAAACAACTTTTTTAGCATTTTTGTGCGGCATAAATAATGCCACCTTCCGAAAACGGTCACAGCTTGTCACGGCCGACTATTTGTATTGGCAAAATCACTATTTGTCGCATTTCCATTATTGGGGTAAGGTATGAATTGTACACATATAGAAACATGAAGTTAAAATACTTTGCTTGCTTATTTTGTTTGCACGTTTATGTAGTACAAATTAAGACAAGGGCAGTACGGACGGCTGATGGGTAGTACAAAACTACTATTGTGGTACAAACGACCGCATTGGTCGTTAACTTCACCCGTTCTGTTTGAGTCTGTGTACGATAATGCTTTTACTTTTGTCATCGCGTCTGTCTGGCTCCGTGCCCACCTTGATATTTTTTTGTTTTAAGATTAAACCCCCTCCATTTGCACACTTCCAAGTTCAAAGTTATTGTGGTTCTCTTCACCTTGTAATGGCTCATCTTAAGCGAGGTTTTTCTTTAGCGTGTAATTCCATGCACGATAAAATTTAAAAAAATTCGATCACTTTTATAGCCAGGAAGATGTGGCTGTAGCACTCTTCAATTTGTTTGATTGCAAGCTCCGAATATTGTTTCTTTTTCTCCGGATAAGCTGATCGTCTACCCTTTTGCTAAAGGTTAAAGAAATAAATTTATGAATAATTTTAAAAGCCATGCCAATGCTATCTATGACTCTGCATTGCCCACAAAATTTAACCTACCTATTGTAAAAGTTCATCGTTCGAATTTCAAAGGAATCTTGCGGCATTACCTAAGTTCATAGCCCGTTACAGACTTACCGCGCAATAATCGCGTCACACACGTGCTGAATTTAACATCCCTTTTCAGGTCAGCACACATATAACATTACCAACAAAGCATAAAGCTAAATTCCCAACACGTTACCTCTGTCCTCAGCTGAAGGACGTTTCTTAAAAAAAATCATTACATTTGCTCGATCTTTAAGCGCACCAACCGCACTCCAATCTACATCTTACTAAGGACTGACGGGAAAAAATAAATGAAAAGCCATTTGGCGCAAACTGAATTCCTATGCAAATTGAATGGCGCCACTAATCTCAAATTTAGTAGCAGAGCACTACGCAAGGACGATTCGAATAAAATCACAGACATTCCGTCGCTGGCGCATAAGAAAAATATTGTAGTAATCTTCGCTGTCGTGGGAGAAATTCGGCTCCATTACTTTTCAACTGGAATGCCCAAACCCACCCACAGCCGGCAGTAATTCCGTGTTCGAAATTTCGAATTTAAATCTCCCTTCTTTGACGACCTAACTGCCTGTATAGTGGTTACTTGTTTATCTGTCAGATATGAAGCTTTTACTGTCCTGACGTGAGGGTGGTTTTTGTGGATTGTGTGTAGAGCTTTCGCATCAATCATATACCTTGGCAACTGAAAACACTACCATGCCCTAAAATTACAGGATTTTGAAACAATGCCGATTCAAAATGAAAAAAAGGACTTTCACAAAAAAAAATAGAAGAAGAAATAACCCATGGAATGGGAACAAAGTTGTAGGCCTACACCGATGTACGTAACAAAAACATACAGAGAGAAATGATGTGGAATCCGAACGCGCCCATGCTGTACGCTGCAGGTACGTATAGGACACCACCACATGAATAGACCCAACATGCACACCACCTAGCCTGGTAAGGGCGGTACACGACCAGGGGGTGTTTGGGGCTAACACCCAACTCTACATACGTACAAGGGGAGTTTAGAGTGTTCGATATCGTTTTTCGCACGTGAAAATTTCTTCATCCGCAGTTTTTGCCTAAAACCCGCTGATAAACAAATCGTCCTTTCGACTAATTAGCACTCAGTCCGTGGATCAGAGTCCCAGCTAATCGGTTGTGTTGAAATCACTGAAATTGGTGGTCGAGTTTGTCGCCGGTGAGCAAATTCGTTTTGCAAAAAGTTGAAGAAAAGTTTCCGTCTTGCAATTTTCGCAACTAGCTCTTTAACCTGTTGTATATGAGGTCGTCGTCGTCGTTGCCATTGTTGTTGTTGCGCTGCTGGCACCTTCCCCATATTTTTGTCGTTGTCGTCGTCGTCGTCGGTCTCGGCTAGGTTAAATGAATTTATTCGCGTTCACAAAAGAAACTTATTGTTTGTAAATTAACACGAATATCCTAGTTCGAAAATCGGTTGTGATTCATAGTCTATCTAAAACATCGATCCATACGTGTTTTTCGTTCTTAAAATCGAACCAACAACAAACTGAGCTTAACTTCGATATTTCCTTTTTGATTTGAGTCAGGGTAGTGTCCTTTTAACGATTGATTCCATCATCGGTTCCATTGTAGTGGATGTAAGAAAACGATTGATAGTGCTTTTAATTATTGCTGGGAAGTAATATTATTCCGAAGCTTCCGCCCACCGTTCTCGTACCTTCGTCTCGCGCAGTTTGTCAACGAATTTGTCTCTCATCGATACTCGCTGTGGAAAGCTTCGCTTTCCCATCTCAGATCTCAGTGTTGTGTGCGAGGACAACTTTCGTTAGTATAGTTTCATCTGGTTGTGTGTATGGAAAGCATTTCTAAAACAAAAGCGAGGCAGTATTTGTGAATCTGTACGGGTGTGTTGGATAGGATAAGCAATTTCCTTTCCTCCTTCATTACCACCACAGTCATCTCTGTAGTAGCCTTTGGAGAAAAGCCCCCAACACACTCGCAAAATCGAAAGTAGTGTTGTGCCATCATAAGAATGGTGGTTAATAAAGACGCAATTACTTCCCCGTTTTGATTTCCATCCCAAAGAGGATAAATAAATAGAGAATCCATGCATATATACAACATTACTTCATCCCGCATCTGAGTTTATTTAAATTTAAACTCAAAGAAGAATCTCCTGTAAGATTGCTGCAGGTAAGTGCATTAAAATGTAATTTTTCAAGTAACCATTTCTCCCCGCATGCCCTATGCAAGTTTGTGACTGATGCATGTGTGTGTGCGTCCAGTACACTATGTAGTTCATTTGCGGATGTCATAAATCACTAAGAGAAGAAAACAAGAAAAACACATGAAAACAAAAGAAAAAAACAAAAAAACAAAAAAAAACTTTTAAAAATGTAGTAAATCGTATATCCTGTATGCTGTGCTCCTGCGGATGACATTTACATAACACACAATGGTGGCAGTGTAAACAATTTTTTATTTTTATTTTTTACGGGATACCTACGGGTGAGTGGATAGGGATTTCAATTGCATTGCCGAGCAGTTTCCTTTTTTTTTTGACTTGCTGCTATAGATTTTTATCGAGAGGATCAAACAACATCTTCTATTCAGTTAAGTTAAGTGAAAATATTTTCGTAGACCCTTGAATGTGTGAGCGGCTAAGGGAAGCTGTAATTCGAGCACGTGTTCTCAATTAGGAACGAAAGGTTAAATGTGGATAAAATTGGGGTTTCTACACAGTCTCTCATTTGGTCTGTAAGTTGATTCAATTTCAGATACACTGGCGTAGGTACCGGTGTCGTCCATCGATTACTGATTAGAGAATAGAGGACAGGAGAAGAGAATGTTGATTAGTTAGACATAAGAATGAGAGAATTTGTGTGAGGAAGGTCCGCCGGATATCGATTTGCGTTCAATCAGTGGAGGCCGATTTAAGTGGCGACCGGTGAAGTTGAATGACTGTTATTGTTGTTAATGGTCAATAACAGTCATAAGTTTATTATAGCTCTTCGTTGAGTTCCCTATAGAAACTACTCTAATGATTAGTTGTGAGCAGGGTTGCCAGAATTAAGTTTGCTTAAACGCCTAACCCTTAACAAATTTAGCCCAAAATCGTTGCCCTGAAAGAAGCCCGAAAATGGTTGAAAATTTAGATGTTTTCCCACTTAACCGCTTTTGTGGCTTGTGTCAAATCAAAAGGCCTACGAAATAAATTGCTGGGCGTGCAAGTTGAATGACTGTTCGACGTCACTTGACTGCAAGAGTGCTGTCAAGTTTTAAAAGTGCGGGTTATCCGAAAATATTTCTATTTTTAATTTATTGAAGGAATCCGTAATATGGTGTTTTATTTCTAAAAGGAAATGAGTGTACCAATAATCAGTTCGAAATGTAATGAAAATCTTACTGCAGTTTGCCTCTGCACCTCTGGACCGCTCAGATTAGTATTCTAAGACAAAGTAAATGACAGCGGCTAAAGCAGGAAATTCCAGAAGAACAAACTGAAGTTATTAATTTGATTTTTCTGCGATATCATGTGATAAAAAAGAAAGGAGTTTCCCGATAATTAGTTTTGAAAATAATTTAAATTTATGCAGCCTGCTAGTTTCCATTTTCACAATTCCAAGAATTTCTGCACATTTATATTTTATGTTAAAAGAAAACAGAAATACTCACCTTTCTGCAGGGAAACTTGTGAAACAAATTATAAACGAACTGTGGAACATTTCATAAACATTTTTTTGTTAAGTAACTGTTTATGAAACATTTACTTAAATATTTACGAAATATTTCGCTGGTCTGGGCATACATTTATGGAATGAAAAAGCAAAATATCTAAGGACGGGAAATTTATTCGAGGTGAACAAAATGCTTTGGATTTTTTGTGTTATGAAGGGTATTGAATATTCTAGTCTGGCAACGTGACTCTGTGGCTTGACTATTGTTTACAGGCCCACCAACATTAAAGAATGAAACAAGCCACCTAGTGGGAAATAGTACAATCAATTTTCAGATCATGATTCGTGATCTCGATGTTGTAAGTGCATGTAGATCGATGATCTATATGGATCATGACTGATAGTAAAAAAGGGCTAATAGTATTTAGTGCCCAGGCTAGATTTTACGAACTCACAACGACGCAATTTTCCATACAAAACTACCCATTGTGACTCACAATATATTTAGTATCAAGGCCCACAGAGTATCCATCAGCAGTGCTGTAGTAGACACTATTTCATTTCGCAACTGATGGTCGGTTGACGTTTCACACATCATACATGACGTGGGAGTTTAGTCGCTGATCATCACTCACCATCGAACGTGCTCGAATAAAATTGTAGAAAATAAAACGTATAATTTTTCATTTCGTCTATGCATAGAAGGTATTACTGTCCTTACACAGTGTGATGGCATTTTCCTGATTGTTACACCCACAATCCTACTTACATAAATTTTAAACTTTCTCAATTCAAGACTCCATCATTGACTCATCTGAAGCTTAGATTATTGTTCTACTCGATAGAGTCTCATCGATTACTCAGATACGCAGCTACTTTGTCGTAAAAGTCAAGCAAATGTGAACAATCATTATTTGTTGGGACATTAATTCTGTCGTAATAAAATTATTCCCCTGTTTTCTGTATCCTTTTTTAATGTTCGTTTCTTCATATATCCAGCTTGTTTGTCATATCTTATTTTCCGCTCATTAACTTTAGTTACATAATTTTTTGATTACCAGCCGGTAGATGTGTTTTTCTTTCTGAACTATTCGACTTTATGTCCCATCAAAGGAATAACCTCAGTATTCAAGAGACGAGTACCTATATATTCAATTTTATTTCTGTTGTAAGGATTTTATTTTTGGGTAAAATGCTACACAGTGAATCTTTTAAATTTATAGAATCTCTACTTATAAGAGAAAAACGAAGTAAAGAGAAAGTATACCGCGTTTCGATCCTTTACGAATTTACCTGGGAGTTGAAGTAGAGCTCGTCATTGTCGGTTGTGGTCAAAAAATTGTGAATTTTACTGGTAAGTAATTAGAAATCGTTCTTCTTATTTTTGTTCCACTCAAAAAAGTAATGTGCTTAGTGAGATTTGTGGGATACAGTTTAAAATGCTGATTATTATTATTAATTAAAATTAGTGTGTCAGTCAAGCTTGTGAAATGTTTAATTTTATAAAAATATTTTTCTCCAAAAAGTCACTATGTCCAACAGTGAACCAGCTCATAGTCGTACACGGTGAACATGTTAGCACTTCCAGGACTCAGAATTCCGTATTTTCTTCGTTACTATTATTTTTCGTTATTTCTGATATTACTGAAGTCCTTGAAAAAGAAGTTTTAATTATTTTATTAATTGTTTCATTCAAGATATTTTGCAACGCTTAGTTGATGATTTTATGACATAAATAATCCAGTTAATTCCACGTTGTTCGCAGGAATTGGGCATCTCTCAGTCCACATTGTGCCGAGTTTTTCGTAAAGATCTTGGCTAACATCTATTAGAATTTTTAAGGCGCTTGTTTATGCTAATAACAGTCAAGGAGCTCGGAAAAAATATCGAACGGGTAGCTACCACTGTTCCGGACGATATGTATAAGGGATTGTTGGAAAATTCGTCGTACTCTGTGCTTTATTTAATTATAAAATTTCGAGTATAACCCTTTTGGATTCTACACTACGAAAGGCTTCGATATCGATGTAAATGAGTTTAGCTCAAATCTCTTGTAGTCTTGCAATTCAAGCAATTTCCTGAAAGGTCTGCAGCTGCGTCATTTGTATTAATAGATTTTCAAGACGCATTGCGGAAAAGAACTCAAATAGCAGAAACGAGTCTTAAATCATACAACAGATTTAGAATATAGAAAAGGGTATAGAAACATAATGTTCTTTACAAATAAACATTTTTAGTTTCGACTTAAAATTTTAGTAGCTCACAGTGGCCATATTTTCCATAAAAATTTCGCAATTGTAAGCTTGTTAATTTAAAGTAGAGACTAAAATTTGTTTAAATACGGCGCAATGTGTTCAGCAAAAATGTTGAAATCTAGACATAATTCGTTTCTGTTATTTCAGTAATAGAATAACTGAAAAACTCAATTCTGTCCAACTGTCTATTTGTTCGTCCGCCAATTTGTTCTAAAAGTGGGTGGCTAAACTATTCGTACTGTATCGATTTGCTTACAACTTTGTAGTTTGGGGGTTTTTTTTTTGTATTTTTCATTCATAAACTGTACCACCCTTATAAAGCTTTTACGAAACTTCACTTAAATTGGATATAATACATACTTTCAATGAAAATGGCTTTCCGTAAAACTAGAATTCGTGTAGGTTATAAATTCAACCAGTTCGGGTTTTCAACCGTATTTTTGGTTTTGGGGCCACAAAATTTGTTTTGTCGCTTTCTACCAGATTTACTGGTCAAATTGTGTCAAAATATTTGATGTGAGATCCGCTTTGTTTCTAGTTTGTTGCGTTTTCACAGTCACTCTTATTATGGCTATAGCCGTCATATTTTGAGTTTTGTGGCCAACGTAATCATTTTTCTAGCTTACACTTTTCAGTACGATACGATATTATGTGGCAACACTTATTGCGTTTGAGTTCTGTTCGAATGTGGTACCTTTTTGAAATGGGAAATCCCCTATGCCCAACGTAAATTTAAATCTGACATTTGAATCACTCTATTGGCCGTCATACTCTTCATTTGAACTAGGTACTGCATTTTCGAAATAAGTGTGCTTTTATAAATGCGTATTTGAAATTGATTTAAAAATTAATATGTAGAATTTAGGAAATAGATATGTATTCTATTTTGTTATTTTATATGCAAAATCATGGAGGAACAATAAAAAGAAAGAGCAGTTTCAAAACAACTTGAAGAAGTCGATAGTGACTGCTGACTGCCTATCATAAACTAAGCACTAAGTAGACTGACGGCATGAGCCAAAAAAGAGGGATTTCCTACAAGTTAAATTTGACCTTGAATGTAGCCCAGTTTGAATTCATGTGTTCAAGTGAATCAAAGGGGACGCACGCATACTTGAAAAAAAACCTGCCTACAATACGGTTTAAACCGGATGTCAGGCAGCCTGAGGTGGATTCTCACACTCGATAGAGTGTGGGGCTGTGTTGTAAATAATACATAAAGGGTGATTTTTTAGCTGGTTTGGTTTTGACAACACTGGTTTTGACAGCTGACGTGTGTTTAGTACCTTGTGTCACTGTCAAACAGCTTCAGTTTGGTTTGCAATTTAACCATGGATCGTCTTACAAATGAACAACGCTTGCAAATTATTGAATTTTACTATCAAAATTCGTGCTCGGTTCGAAATGTTCATCGCTGCTTTTTTATCGAAAAATTGTGTTCAGCGATGAGGCTCATTTTTGGTTGAATGGGTACGTAAATAAGCAAAATTGCCGCATTTGGAGTGAAGATCAGCCAGAAGCATTGCAACAGCTACCAATGCATCCCGAAAAAGCCACTGTTTGGTGCGGTTTATGGGCCGGCGGCATTATTGGGCCATATTTCTTCAAAGATGATGCGAATCGCAGCGTTACTGTCAATGGTGAACGCTACCGAGCGATGATAACAAACTTTTTTTTGCCCGAAATGGAATTTCTTGACTTGCATGATATGTGGTTTCAACAAGACGGTGCCACATGCCACACAGCACGCGAAACAATGGCGCAATTGCGAGGCGAGTTTGGTGAACAGTTAATTTCACGTTTCGGGCCGGTCAATTGGCCGCCTAGATCGTGCGATTTGACACCATTAGATTATTTTTTGTGGGGGTATGCCAAGGCTAATGTGTATAGGGACAAGCCCGCTTCGATTGACGCACTGGAAGCCAACATCCATGCATTCATTCGTGAGATACCGGCCGATATGTGTGAAAGAGTATGCCAAAATTGGACTCAGCGGATGGGCTACCTGAGACGCAGCCGCGGTCAACATTTGCATGAAATTATCTTTAAACATTAAATTGCAAGGTTCAAACTATCGATTCAAATAAATATTTCATTCATTTTTTCGAATTTTTTGTGTTTTTTTTTTTTAAAAAGTTCTAAACCTCTTAAAAAATCACCCTTTAGTTTTTCTGAGTTCCAGGTTGAATTATTCTTATTCGCTACATTTTTGTGGAAATAGTTGTTCGATTTTCCTATTTCTTGGTATCCAGTGAAACTAATTATGTAATCGAAGTGCAATTAATGTTCACAGTGTACGATATAAAGAAAAATAATGTTCTTTTAAGTCATTCCACAATGAATTTTGGACACTAGGTATCTATCATTTTTATGATACCGATATCAAAAAATTGTTCGCATGTTCGCCATAGAATTTCCTTTAAGTTTCGCAACCTATTTCACTTTTTACATTCCCATTTTTTTCGATATTCGCAGGCTGTTTCTCTTTCGACTGTTTTTTTTTTTAAATTTATTGATTTATTTAACAACTAACAACAGCATAAAACAAAACTGACAAACTGTTCTGTCATTTCAAAAAGTATAAGAAAAATTAAAAAAAAAAAAAATCAGTTTCCCAGAATAAATTGTGGGAAGAAACAATAATAAATGTGTAGTCATCATTTTGCATCATCTTTGGAGAACAACTTTTCTGTTGGGTTTTTTTTTGGCAAAAATAAAAAAAAATCAACTAAATGTTTGATAACTAATGAGTTTTTTTTTTGTTTTCCACTATTAAAAGGAATCTTCATGATAATGTTATGACTACAAAATCATATTTCAAATCTTAATATTCGTCATCGATTCTTCTCTTCAAATTCTCTGCTGTTTTTTTGTGGACATTTCCGGCGAAATGATTTTTCGCAAAAACAACAAATGAAAACAGACACCACAATTGTGGGAACAAAAATATCTTATTTTACTTCGACGAATGAATTTTTCACAGTTTCTAACCATTTGTAGGGTACATGTTTGCGTGGTGAAATAAAACAACGAATTTAAACTCTCAGAACGCATCCATTAGCTGATAATCACGGCCAGTGCTCTTAGCGCTCTCTATTTATTTTTCCAACGAAGCGTGGTAATTTTTTCCTTTACACCGCAATCAAATCGCCTCGACTTTTTGATGAAAAAATCTTACTTTTTAAAGAAAAATTCGAATTCTACGGAAAGAAAATCGCATTAGTATGAAAATCGCAGTTTGTTAACAATATAATGATTATTTTTTGGTACTAGAAATATTTGCTAAAGGCAAATCTCCTCTTTGTGGACATTTAGTGCCTTGATATTCGTAATGAAATGTAGTTTGAATGTTTTTTTTTGTCAGATTATTGATATTCCCACAGTTTTTGGGGTTTTTTCCTTTAACGCGCGGAAAGTTTTTTGGAAATCGAAATTGCCACAAAAAGGTAGAGATACCATCATGTAGGAACACTGCTGAGTGTCAGTAGTTTAATACACCTACCGCCATTTAGAATTTTTTTTTTTTTTGCTGCTTCACACGTATTCACGCTCATGTTGAACAAATTTGCGTGGGAAATCGGGGAGACGTAGGAAAGCTTTCAACTTAGTTTATGCTGCCTATATTCGTAAATGCTGTTTATTATTACAGTCGGTTAACATTTCAATTTCAGACATTTATTTTGCTTGCTAGAATTCAAATGTCATTTCTACCATGATTATAACCAAACGAGTATTTCTGACTAATGCGGGAGGTACTTATTTAAAAGTGAGCGGGAACGTGTTAAGAACAAAAATTAATAAATGAAAAATAAAGTAGCTAACTACCAGTGATGTTATGTGATCAGGATCACTTATAGCTGTCAGAAGGTACTTTCGAGCTGAAAATATGTTTTCCGAAATATTTAAAAAATACCAGTTTCCAAATGATGATGATCCAATTTATTTTTCACCCACAGAGGATTCTTTATTTGAATCAATACTGTGTTCTGTGGGTTCTTTTACAAAAATGAGTTTCAATAAATAATTGGGATATTAATATTCGAAAATGTTAATTTCTTTCCCACATTTATAGGAATGATTGGAAATTGTTTTGTGTGTGAAACAAGCCAAATAAAAATAACAAAATCACTGGCCTCTGGTGGTTTTTGTACAAAATTGATTTCCCCGTAAATGTGATAACGAAATATTGTAAGGTTTTTAAAACGTCGCTGTCCTGGAAGATTTTTTTTTTTTTTCGATATTTGTCCGTGTTCAATACGTTAAGAATGGACTTTCAAATTCGATGGTAAATAGGAAGGTATTCCAACTTCTTCCTTTGAATTTATTGAGTCTTGCGCCTTCAGGTATCAATTCATGGTATTTTTGATTATGCATATATTAAATCTGAGCGGAGTTCTGGTTTTTTTTTTGTGAGAGTTTATTAAAATACCAAGGAAAACAAAATCGTAAATTCTCCCTTTTGAATTGGCGTAAATATTTCAGTGGAAAGCTACAATGATTTAAATTCAAATTCTGTATAATTTTTTTTTGTAGGACCACCGCAAGTCATAAAGTACATACATTAAACGCCCATGTTGGCAGTTCTACAGTTGTGTATTTGTGTTTTAAACTGTTTCTGGAGTCCGTTGGATTTCTAGAAACTGTGTGAAAACAAATTTCTGTCAAAATGCATTTTAAATTATTAAAATATGTTTGGTTCACCACTTATTCCTATTGGATAAATCGTTGGTTAAGAGTTTCTGATAATATGTAACGGTTGCCACGTGTTTGGCAATATTTTCCTGAAATTTTTGTGGTAGACCTTGAACAAGTTCCAAAATAATGGCAGTGGGATAAGAAATTTTATAGTTTGCTAGCTTTATAATCTTCTATCAGTCAATTCTCGGAATTTATCCGCGAAATATGTAAAACTAAATCCACGATTGACTTTTGAGCTTAGTTTAGGGCTAAAGGTGGATTTTGGCAAAGACAATCCTATTATTCTGTTGTGAGAACCTTAGAATTCCCTTCCTCCTTCTGGCTTAAAATTCGGCGCCGTAAAGAGAGAACTGAACTACTAAGCGAGGGGTCGCAGGTTCGATACCCGACAAAGAATACAAATGCCATCTTAGGGCTGTTTTCCACCGCGCTACCTCACGCGAACGTCTGACCAACATCCGAGATTATAACTGCCATGAAACAGCCACTCCTCGGCTTCTATAATTTTTAAATAGCGTAAAAGATCTGCCATCCGATTTAACTAAAAATTAGAACCTCAAGCAAAACGAAAATAGCCCACATTTTCCAATTTTAAATCTACCGACTACCAGCGCTAAATTTGCCAGGCACACCCTAATAATCCGGCATCTCATTAACTAATCTTAAATTCAGATTAGACAAATCTATCCAATTCTGTCATCTTAAACAAATCCAGTGACGCAGATGGAACGATTGATTAATGGTTTAAATGCTGCTGCAGTCATTACCTTGATTTATGACGCTTTTATGTCTCAATTTATCTGGCAAGCTTGTAACCAATTAATTTCCTCAATTTGCAGATAGTACTACTCTTATTAAGTAAGCACCCATTCATGTGGAATTCAGTCGCCTATCGCATCTCTCACTTTAACCGAATCTCCCAGAACATCCTTAACAATGCCATTTGAATGAATTACCGACTTACATCGTCCAATTTGAACGAATTTCCTCATTCAAATGTCCACACCTCCCGACTCAGACGGTCTTCCTTCCAACTGACCGAGGCAAATTGAAAATGATGGACTTCCGTCCTCCAATCCGTTCTAATAATGTGTGCTTATCTATGGGAAAATTGGAAATGGAAGATATCCTTTTAATTTGGCATTTACGGGGATCGGGAGTGTCGAAATGAAATTATGTAAAATCTGTCAGTGGATGGGTAGCTTTGTGTTCGATGTCCACTATCGGGCATCAAAAGAGAAAGCTCATGCTTCCACTGTAAACACAAACGATACGCAATCTGCGCTCCCAACACATGCGCTGCGCACCATGTGTCCAAAATGTGTCCACATAAAAAGTTCTCCTTTCGCGTACATAGTCGCAGGGGTGGGATTCATCCGACATAGGGGCGATTAGACACACAGAGGAGCACAAAATAGGAGAAAAAAGCTCACTCTCCTCTGTATGTCGCTCTTTCTCTTTCTCTGTCACAGGCTTGAACCAACACAACACAATCAGGTGTACCAACAAATAAACCCTAAAGACAAAAAAATCACTGAGAAAGAAAAAACAAATGAAAACATCAACCCTCTAAAGCGTATAGCCGTCCAACTGAACCGCCGGAGTGTATAGGGGTTGTATGATTTTTCCAATGTGATTAGTATAGGAGCAGTAGTGCCCTGTAAAAGAGTGAAAAACCAGTGATCCTTCAATTTTTCTTCGGTTGGTAGTGCGCTTAGCTGTGCTGCTACTGCTACTACTGTTATTTTTCTTTCCTCTACATACATCTATACTATTCAATATAAAAAGAAAAAAAAAAAAAGAAAACTTTCTTCACATACAAGACTACAGATATTAACTTGGTTAGTTCATTTTTCCTTTCTTACGTTTTTCGATTTGCTTACATTTTACGTTCGTTGTTGCTGTTGTTGTTATTATTGTTGTTGCTGCCCATGTTGTAGTTGTTGTTCTTGTGTTGATTGTCTGTGTGTTATTTTTTTTTTTTTATTGCTGCGTCCACACAAAACTCAGAAAATGAAAGTAAATCGCAAACGAAACCCAGCACCGACAGACCCATCACAGTGATTCCTCATTAAAAACGTAAACAGATTACTCTGTTCACTCAACGGCAAACGAAGACTCAATAATAGTACAAATCTCCCTCACACACAGCAGGAAGTTAATTCCTCAACATCATAGTTAGTATATTGCATATATTTTTTTCCCCGCGTATGTATTACAGTTTTCAGTTTTCTAAATCTTGTTTTTTTTTTATGGAACACCTTGTTCATATATAACACTTGTTTTTTATTTTAATTTATATACGAGTACTGTTGCGTATAGTGGTGAGTGCATTAGATGTAGTAAATTTTGTTGTATAAGTGCGTGGTCGTGCGGTGGAAATCCTCAGAACCAACATCCACGTACGATGCACTCGCAGATGGATTAAAAGCGTGTGAAGCTACCACAAATCCTTTAAATACAAAAAAAAAAAATAAAAAATAAAAATCCCCTTATCCGAAAGAAATCTTTACATAAGATTAACTTATTAATTTGTCGACTTGCTCTTGTTTGCCTCCCTCGGACAACTGCCCCCCAACTAGCTTCTGTCTTTTGTTGTCGTTCGTGTCAACGGCACACTAATATACGTAATAGTTTCCTGTTTCTTTTCTTGTGCTCCCTCGTTGTTTTCTATTACATTAGGGGTAGTTGATTTCTTTTTCGATGTTGATAATTTTATTTTGCTACACAACAGAAATTGATTTTTTTGTTCTATTTTGTTTGTTATTTCAAAATATATATCGCAGTGGAAAACAGAAACAATTAACTCGGTTTAGGGCCAACAAAAAGAATAGAAGCAACCGAACTATTTATTATAGTGAACGAGAAACAACTTTAAGGTTAAAAGAAAATTCTGTCAGAAATTTTAAAGACCTACGGACATTGTTCGATAAAGGTATGTCTCTGTAGATTTTTGGATTTTTAATAATAAATGAGGGCGAACTGCAATGAATTTCGTTTTGTGTAAGAAATTGGCACACGGCCACTTGGGCGTATACGTACTTGTTTTGCTTTTGTTCCATCTAGACGTGATTTATCGACAAGTGTTGGCAACTTTCCAATTTTTCCTTCGAGGAGGGTTGGAACTATGGTTTTTATGTGCGGTTTTATTGCATAGTTATATTTATTGCTGAGCTTAGGAGACATAATGTAGTACTTTGTAGTTGTGCTTATGCTTAATTGATTTATAGCGATGAATGATGGTGGGGAATGGTTGGTAATATGCCCACCTACATAGGTAGTTACCATCATTTGGAGGCACGGGATGGGTCTTTTCTTTGTTACCTTGGCTATTGTGATGATTTGCTGAAGTTAAGTATTGTTCCAGATCATGTGTTGGCCATTAGTGCGGCTGTAATTGAAAAAGTTTGCACAAATGACCAACCTTATGTTTTTAAGCTGATTGGCTGTAGCCAATGTCTGTACCTAAAATTGTGCAAACGAATAGGAACTAAATTTTCTTTTGAGACAAATTGAGCAAAAATTAATCAGATGCATGGCGTCGCAGCTGAGTTTCTGAGTTCGGTCTTTATAGATTTGCATGATGGCCTATTAGAATTTGATTTTGGTACGCGTTTTGTTCACTTCCTTTACTTCCGTGGTGATCCCTCTACGTTTTTGTATTTGATCGCACAAACTTTAGCTTGCAATTGTGGCACATTTCTGTACTTATTACACAATGATTTTGAATTTAGAGGAGATTGCGTTGATCTTAGATGCTGCCTATTTGTCATCATTCCAAGTAAGCACTTTAATAAAAAAGGGCGATCTTCATGAAAGCGTTGTCCTTTTTTCAACTGCATACGATAAGCGACAATTTTGTTTCGATGCGGTGAAGACTTGCGAACAGCACTGTGTGTCGCCGAGCTCTTGTGCCCAAAAATTGTATCAGTCCATATAGTTGTATGCTTTGTTACCATCTTAGGATACTCATGGTTCGTAAGAGTCTCTTTTCTGCAACGGACTTCTAATAGTATACTTGAGCCATATTTTTCAGGTCTTGTGACCATTGTGAGATCCACACTATTTCTATTTTTTACAGTCAAACGTTGCTGTGAGACCCAATATTATTTATGACCCAAAGATTGCTTTAATTCTTCAAAAAGAATAACCACTCGGTGTGGACAACATTGAAGGGCACCCTGAAATACGAAAAAAAAAAAAAAATGCTCGTTCTTCTCCAACAGAGAAAACAACATACAGGGTTTGTTTGTGGGTACACACTGCAGTACGACTGAAGGGATTTGTTTAGGAGACTGATGACACTATATTAAGCGCAGTTTAAAGTGTCTTCTTTCTTTTTAATTTCTTGTTAATTGTGCAAACTACATTTGATCAAATCTTAAAGATATTTTGGTTTATGCACTCCACCGAGTCGTCCAGCACACCGTTTAATATTTCAGCTATCAGGTCGCCTATAGCACGACAGCCTTGTTGGACTTGAGCTTCTATATTAATATCCCAACTGTCAGACAAAAAGCGCATGTTTAGGTACCATTTTAAAAAAGTCTGGCACACGTGCGTCGCTTAAACGTCATTGACCTACGTATTTGCGATGAAATTATTCTACTCTGTATAGTAAAAATAAACATTGATTGGTTATAAAAATCTCAGTGTTATCTTGTTTTCAGCATAGAATATTCACTAAAGCTGCGACCATTATCTGCAAAACTTTCATTTATAGCATCAGCTATATACTCCTCCATCAACTCATTTATTTTTTGTTTCGGCGCCTAACGCTTCTTGTTCAAATAAATCCTGTTCTACGCGTAGTATCACAAGTTTGCACAGTACATTTTTTGTTCAGAATTGAATTTCCTATAATTAAGTATTTAGTAAGTATTCAATTCCCTCAATCATTTCGGTAGAAAATTGCTATGAGGTACATCAGGCGCACATGATTTTTTAGAAGCGGCATACAATCTTCTCTTGCGTCCGGCAGGATGGTGGGCCCAAGATTTTTGTCTGGCAGTTGAAAATAATTACTCGGGGGGATCTTAATTAATGATTAGAAAAAATTGCTTTGTCATGACTTCACCGACCCCTATTTTTATGCAAGTTTAAGACCGTCTGGCGCCCTTTGGAACCCAACCAAAAAGTCTGGCAGTGATACATTATGATATGTATATATTCATAAAGTCAATTACCCATATACAAAAGAAAAAGTCGCATTTTGTACCCCTTTAGGGCACCGCCCACCCCATACTCACTACTAGAAAAACGCCAGACGTTAATTTTTGCGATCAATAAAATAAATTTAACAAAACATAAATTAGCTTTCCCAAAATGACGTTGATTAAAGTTCATCAGCTCTCCGGACTAATACGTCATATTTGGACTAACTTATCTTCCTTGCTGTCTTTGGTTATCCCGATCATTCTGTTTGAAATCCCATCTCTTGTCCCGAAAACGAGGTCTCTCCGATTTTGTAAAGTTAAACTTCGGAAGCATTTCCTTGAAATTAGCTGAGCCCATTTATATATTGCAGAGGAGGAAGATTGAAATTGTCAAGCTGGGCCACATCGAGTGACACGCAAATAAATGTTATCCACCAACTCACAAGGACCAACTTTTCCACATTAATTCTTAGAGAGTAAACAAATCGAAAATGTATTCGACACCCTCATCAAAATCGAAAATCCTTCAAAGTATCATTTTGCTTCGAAGACATCTACTGCTGCTTGAAAAAATTCCAAAGAACTACGTTTTCATTGCGCATTATTCACTTCACATCAAAGCCCATACGTAGCCTTGTATCCAATATCCACGCTCTTTCCTACAATTCAAGATGGAATTTACGAAAAAAAAAAAAAAAAAAAAAAAATTGATTTTCCACCCACTTGGTCGTATACGTAACATTTCGTCGTTTCATTTATTTTTGCTGATTTCACTCTAAATGTTGGCAATTTTCCAATTTCCAACAATGCATCAACCCCCACACATAGGCGAATAATTTGCAGACAGTGCTACCACTTTAAAATTGTTGTTCGCCTCTATAGCACACCATAACAGAAACAATTTCCGTGCACTATCCTGCACGGACTCTGCTGTAGAACCAAAAAAGGAAAAACAACATAGAAAATGAGCGAAATTCGGGCTGTCATCCTCGCAAATTGATAATCTAAATGCAATTTCTTTTTTTGAGATAATTTATGTTGCAATAAATTTCGTCGCATCCTCCCCTCAGGACATTTGGATTTTTTCGCTGTCCACCTCACTGGGCACTGACCGACATTTCTGATGTGAGCATCCTTCTCGTGCAAATAGTAGTCCAATGGGGGCGGCGGCGGTTAACCCCGTTATAATGTCTCTGTACCACAGTCGTTGCAAAGTTGTAAATTTGGTTTGGTTCACGTGTCGTAAGTTTTCGCATTTAGCATTTTATTGTGAATTTATATGTGCGTAGGACTGGTGGGGTGACGATACTCGTGTTTGTCTATCTATGACAAGGGAATTATATCGGCCCTTAAGGTTGAGTTTTTTGTTCATCCTGCTCAGTGTTCGTACGTATTTGTCGCTTTTTTGTAAGCTCGCATTATTCCCTATGCGTCTGGTTGGTTATGGTGCGTGCGTGCTAGCATTGGTGGTTCTGATTACAATTTATTATGTCCTAGTTTCAATTGAATACATGGCTGCGGGGCAATGTTACACATGTTGTATGTTCCGCTAAATTATCATATCATCAGTTGTAAATCTGGCGCCAACTTGTGCCATGTTGTGCAATTGTGATTTGTTTATCCGCAGTTAGTAATGTATTTCGAGTCGCGATGGGCTCATTATGTTGCCTAGGCTGATCGTACTCGCACCCTGTTTGACCTTACCGAGTAATGCATTGTGGGTAGTGGTTCTGAAATGGATTTAGTGCCCATGAATTAAAAAAGGTTTAACACCCTCCGAGGGAATAATAGACATCCACAATATTTAAGTGATAAATCTAACGTGCTTTGCGTGGGCTTAAATTGGAAGCTGAATCATAGTTTGCTACATATGGGTGGTTGATTTTGATTTAAATGTAACTACGAAATTATTATTTATGGTTTGAGATATGTTGAGAATTGTTTTAGTTACTGTTTTGATTACAAACAACAAGCAGCGCTTTGGGAGTTTTGAAGTTGCCTTTGGAAAATTTGCATAAAACCCAATGGCCTACATTTCGTTTGATCGAGTATTGCTTGCTTCCTTATTCCTTAAATTTAAAGACCATAATCATGTAAATTTTGAACTTGAGAGCAGCTTTATAGCGCAGTATATACACAAACAAGAAAGTCTACCTCTGATTAAAAAGTTGGTTGGCTTATTTTGCTAGCATTTTGGCGGAGATCGATCTCCGAAAAATCAGAAATAGTATTTGAAAAACTCTTACGAAGTTCTCACAATCAACTGAGGTACAACGTCACGAGAAAGCTTCTTAATTTAAGCCTGTTGGTGAAAGATTTTAGATCCCTTTTCGAAAAATTAAAACTCCCACGAAAAGATTGGTTGAGAAAAGTAGACTACGGGACCTGTTGCGCCAACTAAAGGGTCCGCCAAATAACTTTTTTTTTTTGAAAATGATATAAAAAAAAGTACTGAATATTTTCTCAAATTTCTTATTTTATTTGAAAGTACAATCCTTCCGGTTGATAATGGAAAATAATTTCATTCAAATGGCTGCCTCGGCTGGCCATGCAGTAGCCTACACGATCGGTCCAATTTTTAAGCACATTATCGATTGTGTGCAGCTGTATTTCACCAATGGCTTCACGAATCTTGGCGGGTATGTAAACAAGCAAAATTGTCGCATTTGGGGCACATAAAACCCGCACGGTACATTGAAAAGCCGATATACCCAAAACGAGTCACTGTTTGGTGCGGAATTTGGTCCAGAGGCATAATTGGGCCATTTTTCTTCGAAAATGAGCAAGAAGTGGCCATTACAGTCAATGGCGATCGTTATCGGGCCATGTTGAACGAATTTTTGTTCACAAAAATTGAAGAGGAGGATATTGGCAACATTTGGTTTCAACAGGACGGCGCTACGTGCCACACAGCCGAAGCTTCACTCGATGTTTTGCGCCCTGTTTTTGAAGATCGCTTTATCAGCCGCAGAGCTGATGTCGTTTGGCTACCTCGGAGCTGCGATTTGACACTGTTGGACTATTATTTGTGGGGTGCCGTAAAAGATAAGTATTACGCCGACAAGCCAGAGACAATTGACGCTTTAAAGGACAATATTCGTGAAGCCATGCTTAAAAATTGGACCGATCGTGTAGGCTACTGCATGGCCAGCCGAGGCAGCCATTAGAATGAAATTATTCAGTAGTTTTTTTTTATAGCATTTTCAAAAAAAAATGAAGGCAAATGATTAAACTATCCTTTTTAGTTAACTCGGTCCTTCGCCAGCTACCTCCAGTTACGCAACTAAATGTTGGCGAAGTCATGTTCAACTGCTTTGAATCTCTGTGTTGATATTAAAGACTCTGCAGCTAATATACTTCGTCTTTGTAAAGAATTTGACTCCCGAAGCCGTCAACGATATTCACCTGGTTTTGAAAAGGTCCATGCATCAGGTCTGTAAAACGGGTCTGGGATTATTTAGGTTATATGAAGACTCTCCGCAGTTGTTGCGTTGCCTTTGTCAAAAGCTTCGTTTTATTTCTGATACCATACAATTTATTGAGCTGCACATTTTTGTAAAGATAGGTTCTCAACCTCATGAAAAATCGTACAGGACCCATGATAGTACCTTCTGCTCTGGAACCAGATTTAAGACAGCGCTGGAATGATGTCTTATCTTCTGATTTAAATCCTCTACGTGTTTGGATTGAAATGGTAAAACGTCTTTAATTTTTCAATTGAATATCTGACCTTAAAGCCGATAAAAAGGCGCAGGACTTTGACTGTTGTTGATCTTTTCTAGGATACATCTCAATGTGTAAATGTGGTCTAAGGAGCCCTGTTTCATGTGAATTAGTGTTTTGCAGAACGGTTTAAGATTGTGCTAAAGAAATTTGCTCAGGTATCTACCTTTTTACAGGAAGTCACCTTTTTACAGGACCCTTTCCGAAACGCAGCTTACAATTCAATCACTTTTCACGATAATTTCTCTCTCTAACTTGTGCTACTTATTTTTAGTCGAATTTCCAAACGTCTACCAACCAACTTTTTTGCTAAATCCTTGACTGACTATCCCTAAGACTTATATATACTCATATCAGTGCGAGCCATCAAATGTTCCCTTTTTGTTTTGGAAATTCGTCTCTGTAATTGAAAAGTTTATCTATTTCATAAATTTGAAAGGACATCATCAAAAATAAAGGACACTCCTACCCACAGCCTGTCGCTCATGTTTAAGATAACAAATTAAAGCAATTTCCTCCCTGCCTTGGTTTCGTAAAAAAAGCCCACTAAAACGAAATACCAACTCAACCCCTCTCTTCAGCGTTTATCATTTTTTGACAAATTCCTTAAAAGGCGCATGATGTCCATTGAAACGAATGAAATTTGACCTTCAGTTTCTGGGTAAAAACATTAAAATTATAAACGCATCCTTTTCGAGGACATTAAGTCATGTTGACAAAACTTTAATGGGTACACACATCTACATGTTTGCTTAGGCGATACTGGGGTTTGTGCGAATTTTTTGTTTGCCTTTTACAGTTGAGCCAATGTAAACTCGACGGATGTTATACACAAACGAGATTACCAGATAAAAAGCACACCAAAGGGAAAGGAGAAGAACCGTCAAAATGTTCTATATAACTTTGACTTGGCAGATGGTCCTTTTTGGTTAGCATATAACCATAGCCCGGTCTTTATGACAAAGAAGTAGCAGAAACGAATTTAATATACAATAGTTGGCTGGACGTTTTTGTTTTGCATTGTGGTGGGGGTTGGGAGTGTCCATGGTTATGGTGTATACGAGTAATTGGGAATTATTCCCAAATTGGTCATTAGTCCTCATTTTGATTAGGGGAAAATGATGTTCGTCTGAGATTCTTAAAAGTAAATTGGTATTAGTGCATGCTCTTGGGTTCGCAGTGTTCGAACGATGGCTCTTTGTTGAACTTTTCGGAACAAGTCTTTTTAATGAGCTATAATCAAGTGCACGAAAATGATGAAGAAATGTTTGTTTTTCCTCATTTGCTAATCAGAAGGGGATTATCGATCGCGGAAGTACTACTCGTAACTTCTTCTGACGGAATTTGGTCAAATAGGTACTTATGACATCTAATTGAAGGTTCTGTAATTATTCTCCATTAGAAACTGGAAGTGTTGTTAGGAGGGAAGTTGGGAAATTAGTTTTCGACTGCAAGTTACAAGCCATAAGTACCTATTCTTGGAAATCTTTCTTGTTCATCCGAACTTTAAACTGTTCGACTGGAGCTAAAATGGTGGAATCGCACCAACTGCTGTAAATGTAAATTATTTCATCGAGAAAATTCTTCGTGAACTCATATTCACTGTGGTGAATTTTTATATTTTATATAAATATGTGCTGAACATTTATAAAGAGTTTGGTATGTCGAATGTCCAAATGCTTTTGCAGTTCAGCACTTGCCTCGATCCACTGTAGGTTTTATGAAAACTGATAACAAACAATTGACTTATTTTATCGTCATTATTTTCGCCTTCATAGACAGAGAGGGAGTCCATCGAAAACGAGTCCATACCAATTTCCAATTTGCCAATTTCAGGATGCAGCGTTTGACGCTTTTTAAACTCTGAGAAATTATAAAAAAAAAGAAAACATAGTTCGATCTTGTTTGTGGTTGCTGAATGTTCCTTCATCGGATAATTTAGGAATCAAAGACTAGAAGGAGACACGTAACTTTATTGACCAGGCTTCAAAAAACAGAGCAACAACTAAATCTATACAGAAATATCAAAGTATTGTAGTAACTAGACGTAAACGTGGAGTCGCTCTAACTGACTCAATTCTTATCAAAATATTTAGTACATTTTTGGGAATCTCAATTGCAATTCATCATACACAAAATTCACTTAAAATTGCCGGGCTAGGGACCAAAGGCGCGTCGATAGTGAACAGTATTACGTCACACGAAAAATGTGTGTTTGAGCTTGTTTTTGTTCAATCCGTTGGACTTTTTCTTGGGAAAACTAAACTTTGCAGTCGCAATTATGAAAGGTACTATTTATATTGTTGCTGAAATGAAAAGTTAAGATTTTAGTTTCGCATAGAAAACCAACGCGTTGTTATAAGCTTTTACTTTATCTTTTTTTACTTTATTTATTGACTTATCTCATCTTATTTGTTACTAGCTGACCCGTGCTCGCCTTGCTTCGCCAGAGTTGCACTACTCAAATTTTTGGGAAATTTTCGGATAGAAACGGAACCATTAATATCGGTTCAGCTTATTAGTTTAAAAGTGAAGTGTAGTCAGAAACAAAGGAAACAATTACTTACTCTTATAGGGATTTATTAATTATGTAGGTATGTAGTATTTTTATATGAAAATCTGTAAAAGAATCACTATAGCGCATTTTAAATCACAATTGAGTGTGACTCAATATTCCAGTTCAATTAAAGAAAGAGAGCGGTGTAAGTATACAAAAAGAAAGAAAAATCACCCATCACAAAAGGTACAGAGAGAGGAGCAGATTTTGCCGCACACACACACAAAATTTCTTCCACTGAACGTTGGGAAAATCCAACGATCTAGCTTCAATCGAACATTTCACTTTTTGGAATTGAATAAAATTTATAGTTTAATGCTTATTGTTCAACTTCAGGATAACGTACAAAGATTATTTATATCTTAAAATCCGTTTACACAATTGAACTTTATATAAAAAAAATCCTATTTCATTTGGTCGAGTCATTCCAAAGCAAGGGCATTCGAGTATTACAACTTTTCTTAGATATCAGCTTAGAACTCCGCTTCCGGACAGCGGATAATGGTTAACCATATCCTATAAGCTAATCTCGACAGTTTTGAATGCAACTGGGAAAACTGGAATCAATTTCGTGCAGTACTTCTTTAATCTATTCCGAACAAACACTTTACAGCCGGAAAAAATGTTCAGTTTTACTATATTAAGGATTGTACAAATTACTGATATTACTGACATAAACCACATAATGAATTATTTTTATTAAATGTTTAATTGAAAAATAAAAAACAAGTCTTTTTGCAAAAAGTTGTCCTTAAAAAATGATGGTCAATATAGCCATAACGTTCAAAATAAGAAACCGGTCAAATAATGTCACCAAGGCTTTGTTAACATCTAAGCATTTGAACTCACAATTCTTTGGTGTACAAACGTTGAGCGCCCTCTGCTGAGCTAATATGATGGTTGTTGGGTATATTTGTTAATTATTTGTGAGCATTTGGTAAGCGTCAAACTTTGAATGATGAACGCAAGCAAGAATATTTGAACACATCAAACAACAAAAAAAGAAACATATTTGTTGGTTAAATTTTGTTTTTTGAAATCTAGGTTTGGAGTTCCCTGCACAAACATTTTGCTTTTTCGAAAAATCTGTCCCAAAATTAAAAAAATTATTTAACCTCATAAATATACATCTAAGTTTTGGAAAATAAACCACAAGTTCTTCCCGCTGCTATCCCAAGTTCAAAAAAGACAAACTTAAAACTCAGAATTCTGCGATTAGAGTTTTCAAAAGTGCTTCAAGAACTCCCTCAGCGCTCCCTCACAACAAGTTCTTCTATGACTTTCCTTGGACATTTTGTTGTTAGAAAAGAATCCTTTTAAAAGCTTATATTGGGCTTAAATTTAATATTAAGAATCGGTCTCTAATTCGACATATATTTCAGGAGATTTTGTGTCCACGCAATAGCCCCTTAAAGGGGGCCAAAAATAAAAGCAGGTACTCTACAACAAAAATTATGAATTGTGTAGCTATGCCTTATAAAAAGGCTGCATGTCTTTCCGTTTGGGGGCCATTTTTATAATTTTTAGGCTCGGTTGATATGAAATGTTTCACTTTGTTATAGCAAATATCTCCAATGGTAAATTCCAAAAAAATATGAATTACGTCCGCCATGATTTACAAAACGGAAATCAATTTTTCATAATAAAAGCCCATAAAAAAATAAACCTCATTCCGTTTTGTCATTAATGATGTCGCTAATAATAGGCTCGCCGACAAATCATATTTATCTGCAAATAACACGAGGCAGAGAAAATCATTTTATGAGGGAAAACTCGAACATTAACTTACAAAGGACATATTATATCCCGGCCTCACTTTATTTTCCTTCCCTCTCTCGCTCTCTGTATTCGTGTGCTAATGGATGACGTCCAATTCATAAATCTCCAAAACAGCACAGAAAATACAATAAATACCACTATATTTCGTCCTTTATCCAATGAAGTCTCTAATGTGCTGGCTTCACGGCGAAGCTACCTAATTTATGTTATTAAGTCTAATGTGTCAGTTCATGTCCTCTATACTCATACTCCAGCAGAATAATTAGTTTATTTGTTTCTTCGTATGGTTGGCGACCTTTAATGGCCGAGACCTAAAATATTCGTATTTCCCAAAATCAATTCGGCAATTACCACTCTTGAGGCACGCTACTTTCGACTCGCAGATTATCGTTTCCGCCCATCCCGATTTATGTGTTTACTCACTTGTGGCACGAATATTAAAAATCCTGAATTTATTTTCGTATACACAAAACCGTAAATAAAAACTGTAGGTACCACCCAAAAGAGCTCGGAATAGATATTGGATTAACGACATATAATAGATGAAATGGCTTGATTTGGGATCCACAGCCATGCATACATATGTAAATAGCACGCCACGATAGTGATTCATTCAAAGGCGTTATCCCTAAAACTTTACGATAGTGGAAGCTATTGTGGAAAGGATACACTACACACATATCTACCGTGGAAAAGATTACATAATACCATGAGAACATATATCTGGTGGCAATGGTAAATCCTCATAGAAAATGAGAATATCCTTCCGTCGACTCCATCTTCTGCGCCCTAAATACTGTATTTTTTTTCCTCCTTTTATCTGAATGTTGGCATGGTGCCAACTAGCCCCAAAACCAACACACAATGAAAATATAGAACACAGAGGAAAGAATGAAAAAAAGAAGAAGAAGGAAACTCAAAACTGGTGCCAAGGGGACGATGATACTCTATGCAATGAAGGATGCTTGTCCGTATGAACGACAAAAAAAAAAAAAACTATATCCGACTATCGATCGATGGTTGGCGCGGAGAATCGTCTCCACTGGCGAAGAGAGACAACAAATTGAACACGACGCCGAAATTGGCATTAGCCTGTACTACACCCCACACTGTCGTAATGTAAATTCGCTCCCATCGGCCCTACAAAGAAGCTGAGCGGCGCTACCAGTACCAGCTTCCACCGCTGCCGCCGTCGAGTTCAAGTGCGATGAAATAGATACTTTTCAATATACGCTGGCCTAGTGAAACCCACATCGGCACCAGTGAAAAAAGGTCTATTAAAAGGACTGTTTTCGGAATCATGCATCTATCTGTGTGTAGTAGCCTTTGTGTGTATGGAAATTTGCAAATTTGCAACCCCTTCGTTACTGAACTAGAACTTTGGTTTTTTTTTCGTCCGCCAACCTCGGTGTGCAAGTTATGAGATAAGTTCCGTTACATAGGATGTGGAATCGATTTTTGGCACATTGGGGAGCCGGTCACCGCGCCGTGCAGTTTTAGTTGGCACCGTGTCAACGGGCAAAGGGTTATTGACACTGGGGAAGAAAAAGCACAGAAATTGAGATTTAATGTGGAATCGCATTGGATCGCATTTTTAGTGAATAATTAAAGAGAAATGGTAATTCGTTGGTGCGGCTGAGCGAATTGCAAATGAGGGTAGCTATTAGAAAGTTTTTTGCGCTCCCATTTGAAGAGTAAATATTCAATTTCCCCACCAAAATACCGTGGTCTATTTAAATTGTAAATTATTATTTGAAGCCTTTTCCATTGGTCCAAATTTTATACCTACCTAGAACGAGGTTTTGTTCATCATAACCGTAGCTTCAGCGGATCACTTACACCCTTACTAGACCTCCAAAACTGTAGCATAGAAAGTTGGACAGATGGGTGTTTTGACTTGATGCGTTTCAGTTTTTATGGTCTTATATTGGTTACGTGCGCAATTATTCCAGTTGAATTTTATGAAGTTCAAGTCGAAAATCTAGTCAAGAAAAAGTGCTAAAAAGTACAATCTATTTTGTTTCATTCGGGGTTGGATCAAAACCGAACATATGTAGTCGACTTTAGACAACTAGTTCATTTATATTTGCGCTGCACTTTCCCTGGTTATTGAACTAGATTTTTTTTTTGTGTGTTGCAGTATAAAACAAAATGGAAGTGCTTTCGACAACGAATATATTTTTGTATCCTTTGTTGTTTTTCCCTTTTTCCGCGATATTCTTTTACTCTCGAAACTCCAATGAAAAGGGAGAAATCCCATGGTAACTATAACTGTTTTCAAATAGAAATGGAAAGCCTTATCACTGGTCTTCTAACGAAAGTCGTGTGCACCGAGTCAAGTATATTTCAAGTGAGTAGAAGTGAGAAGAGCAGACTCCACCAATATCTCAAAATCTAAATAGTTTCGTTAATAATATAGATAGATGGAGTTAAGGCTTCTTTTTTTTTTTTTTTGTATTTGCGTTGAAAGAGTAAGGACAGAAATATCCGTCTGTTTCGACTTTGTTGTATGTCTATAGCGCGCATGAAGTGGCTTGATTTGCCCCGTGGATACACCTAGAAGTTCGCCTTTTTGTTCTTCCGCGTAGGCTTTGGAGAATCGCCGGTAACTCTTAAACTGCATTTGGCGCCATGTTATTTGTTTCACACAAAATATGATCCATTAGATTTCCTCAGCGAAAGAAAATGTGGAAGAACTACAAATATGAAAGAAGAATAAACTGTGTTGCTCAAATTTTTAAAGCAATTTTTTTTTTTGGTATTTTAGACTCTAAGTCCCGTTTGCTAATACTACTCATAGCCATTTAAATTCTACTTAAATATCTTATGAACCACTTTTTCTATGTCATAAACTGTCACATAAGATTTAAACTGGACCTTAAATCGCTATGAGTAGTATCAGCAAACGGTCCTGAGTGGCTTAGTTGTAAGCTTGCTTGACTAGTTTGACTAGTTCTAAGGTTCGATCGCCGGAAAGAAACCTAAATCAGATCATTAGTTAAGTTTTACTTTTTCCCACTGCACCACCCTTCGCGAACGTCAGAGAAAAATCAGAGAGTATAACTGTCATGAAAGAGCTCCTCAATCAGCCGTTTGGACTCGGCATACAATTGAAGATCCCTGCCATTCGTCCCAGAAATGAAAAACGCACACAAAACGAATATGGTTGTGCGAAGCTAGGTCTAGGGTCCTTACGGAACTGTGAGGCATTTTTTTTGAATACATTTGCTTGGAAAAAAAAACTTTTAATCGAAACATACGCAGGCTTCATTAAGAAACACAAAAGTACCACGCCGAAAGGATTGGACTCACCTTAAATGTTATTTTGTGTTTTCTTTTGACAGCAGTAACAACGTTAGACTACATCCTGTGCAGCAGGTGTTGAGAATTTGGGCAATTGATGTGAAATTACATTGATCTGTTTAACAGAGAACAATAGCAATTACCTGTAAACAAAAACTTTGGATGGAATCAAAACCCTTTCGAAGGAAATCATATTTTGCAGGAAACCTTTATTACTCCAACAACAATTCTTTAGAACATATGTGAAAGGCAGACGATACCTGATCTTCATACCTTCGCAGTTTATAAATAAATTCACGCTTCCATTGTCACCCCTGTCTCCGATGCCGAAATCGCTCTAAAAGCATTTTACAACCTACCTGAAAGTTTTTCGAAAATTTTTCGTCAAAAGCATCAAATCAGATTACAGTTCCTTTGTAATTATAACCCTCCTAAATGATTTCATACTTGTTTAAAGTACCATCTCAATAATTCCCTGCTTCGGCGAAACAAAGCACCACCTCTTCTGTCTCTCTCTCTCTCTCTCACGCTGTCCTGTTGACATAAGGTATCAGCTCAGTGACAAATTCTTCTCGTGTTTTTTCAATCAAATACTTATGAAAGGTATAGTTAACAATCCCATCCAGATTATTATCATTAATTACACGCCGCTTCAACGTACACCATCAGGCGACGCTTTTGTGTTACGAATTTAAAAAAAAAATCTATACAGAGCTGGCCAAAAAATATTGTCTTAATAAATAATATCGTATGGTTGACGTGACTCTTTACGAGCGCCAAGGCACGAGTAAAAAAAATACGTATTTTGATGAAAAGACATAATTCTGTGTCGTTAAAAAAGCAGAAAAATGTGCGAACACACCCTAGCGTTGCGTTCGAAAACGGGGGCCATTATAAAGAATTGGTCATTAAGGTTTGGCAAATGTTTTCCTATTACAAGCAATTTGTCGTGGCTTTATCTCCGACAAGCAGGTTGAAGTGTATTAAAAATGATTATGAAATCCTTTTTTAAACAGACACAAAGGAACAACGAACAACATGAGGCATAACAAGGCGTCGTTTTTTTTTCAGGGGCATGAGATTGCTAGAGAGATTGAGTTGTGGCACAAATGAATTTCTTAACACACACGGATGAAGCTATTTAATATGGCATTCAGATGTGGGTGCGATAGGATCTAAGTAAGGCTGTCAAAAATGTTCCGAACTTGAGCTAAAATGGTGAGAGATCTTATTGCAATCCATATTTCAGTATCGAGCAGTACTCAAAAGGTTTCCATTTAGCAAATTCGTATCGATTTTCTATGAAATTGTGCTGGAGTTTTCATCTATATCTACCATGCAAGCTAAATAATTCTTTGGCATAGTTTAGAAAATCGTTCAATACCCCTTGGCCTCTTCAAACGCGTTTTTTGGCAGCTGTTGTATTGCATATTGTCGCTCAAGTCTACAATTTGCTGGAAAGTTCCTTGCACTCAATCAAGCAGAATCTTCTTCGTTTTTCGTTTAAGATTTTCAAAATTTATTTGAACTGAACGTGCTCACCTTGTCAGGCTCTTTGGAATATACAAAGAAAGTGTAATATATTCGTACAGTGTATCAAGAAAAAACCTCAACGTCTACACCGTTTTTTGACCCCCCTCAAACTATGACCAATAATTTACTTTCCCAACCGCATTTTAATAAAGGGCAACTACTGAAAATAAATTCAAATTTTCCCACAGCAAAGACGTGGCTCTCGGAACAACGATATCCACTTCAGACTCAAACTACCAAAGGAACACTATACTCTTCACATTCGGTCTGAGCGGACTACAATTATCTTCCCAACGAACTAACCATCGACAAAGCACCGAACCGAAAACATAAGGAGAAAGCATTTTCAAAGGCAAATCCAGTTGTTTGTCCACAAAAAGCCAGAGACTTTACGTCAGTCAATATAGCCAGTAGCCGAAGACCGCAATGTGTGCATAGATAAAGTCGGAAAATCAAGCCACAAATTTAATATCCGTCCATTGATTATTTTGAGTTCAAAAAAAGGAGCTCCGTTCAAAGCAATTCACTTCACATACACTCACAAATTGAGAGTGCGACTTGGCCAACGTGGAAAAGGCGAAAGGCATTTTGTGAAAATTCATTTGAATAAAATGAATAATTGATTTTAATTCAAAGTCTCCCCCAACAACTACCCAATCTGATGTCGGTTACCTCGACAAGACTGGGTATTATGAAAGTGTATTTACCTTTGAATTAAATGGCATTAAGTCGGCCACTTAGATGCGTGTCTCCCTCAAATACGCCCTTTTGTCCAATTACCGGTTATTATACCCGGAATTGTGAAACGGAATGTATATACGTTTTCCGTGCTCAAGCTCTTGAGTGTTTTCTCGCCAAGGGGCGAGGGACAGTTGAATTTTTGAGATGCTTATGAAATGTTAAAGCGATCTGGGATCGCAGTGAGAGGGGTGAGCATCAGCTGTAGCGATGTCGTATGTCTCAATATTTTATGCTGCTAGTTGGAAATGAAGGTGGTTTAGTTTTTTTTTTAATGAAAGTAATATTTTTCTGATTACTATGGAAAATGGGGATATTGGTGTTGAGAATTTAAGGATAATAGGGACATTTAAAGACGATGTATTAAATGAAATTATTTATGAAATTCTGCCCAAAGACGGTATAATTGGAAGTTTCTCCCTTATTGGAGGGGCTTTTCGACTGTGGCAATTAATTTTAAGTGAGGGGAAAACCAAACCACAAGCGCTGATGTTTCAAATAAATATCTATGCTTTGAATTATTTTGGAGTACCTACCTCTAAACGACCAATAAATTCACAGGCAATCCAGCTGAATTGCATTTTGAAAACGTTTTGAGGGAGTAGGACCACGTTTGCAGTCAGAAACGCAACTGAAAAATGTGAAACCTTACAGAAATAAGTTTTTCTTACAGAGAATCGTTTTTAGCGATCTGAAAAAATGTTTTAGAAAATCAGAAAAACAGTTTTGAAAGTAAATCGACTGCAAAATCTTATATAAATGAAATGAAATAAATGAAACCTTGGTGTAGTTGTGACTGACAACTTTATTTAAACAATTTTGAAACAAATACAATTTTAAAAAAATTTAATCGATTTCGTAGTAATAGAAAGATATTGTATTTGTACAAAATTTCGAACTCGCGATGTTAATCATTTCGGGCATAACGAAGATTGAGGAACTTAAAAAAGTGGGTCATGAAATTCTGTCTGTCTATCTGTCTATGTGCCCGTAGGCTCCTGAGGCCTACTGACTAAACGGCTGCCCTGATTTGGTGAACACTGCGGATTTGGAGTTTCTGGGCCCAGTTCGGGGCCGTCTTTTTTTTTTGCTCTACAACCTAATGTACTTCCCATATAAAAAATGTTCATACCAGTTTGGTTCATAAGATATTCATAAATTGATGTTTAAGCTTAAGTAGATGAAGTTATCATGACTGCATGCTCAGTTTTTTCCCTAAAGCATCGAATAATGATACTTTTGACACTTTTACATATCTCGAAAACGGTCCATTGATTGTAACCAAAATTCATTTCTAAGGTAATGTGGTAATTTGTAACATAATAGAAAACACAGTTTTTCTCTACATTATCGAACAATTGATTTTTGAAATAAATCGTCGTTTTTAGAAAATATGGTTTTCCTTAGTTTATTTGAAAACGGTGCTAACGATTTTGCCCAAAATGCATACTTAGAGAAAAATTTATGTTTTCAAAATTACTGCGTCCTTTTACTATTCGAATGGGAGAAAACGCTGGTTTTAAAATCTGCTCACATCTCGAAAACTTCACTTTCACAATTCACAAAAAATTCGAGCAAATCCGTTTTTTGATAATTTCTTAAAAATGACTTCCCAAATCCCAATTTTTATTAAACTATAGATTTAATGAAAAGATAATTTCTATATTTGAGTTCCCTCAAATGATAAAAGTTAACAGAACGCAGCTTTTCTGATATAAAGACAGAATAAACCATTAAAAAAAGAGCTCAAAGCAGTAAAAGAGCAAAACGGGTTTTTCTTCGGTCGTGTTTCACATATTTGTGCGATTTCTTGAACTTTTTTTTAAAAAAATCGTTGGTATGTTTCACCTCAAACAAAATTGTTTCTTCCAGTAAAAGCAGGGAGCAGTGATTCCACCCACTTCGTCATTATCTCATGTGAACATCCCGAGGCACTTTATTGATTTAAAAACCCACAAAAAGCAATTTCTTGTTCGTCACGTGTAACATCATGTTTTAGCATTTCGACTTGTCAATATATGTCACTACCTTAATATTTAAGTAGTCTTCTTTGAATTTTTTTATATCGTGCCTAATCAAAGTCGTAATATGAAAGTATAGATTCACTAAATCCGATATCCGCTTTCTGATGCTGCTCGAATCATGCCAAAGACAGCTTCGAGTTAGTTAAAAATGGATTTCCTGTGTCGTTCCCACTCGATGCTGTTGGCGATATCAGTTTGTTTTTATAGAATCCATTGTTGAATTTGTGTGTATTTACTTTATCTGGATTGAGTGCTGTCGATGGCAACAAAGTCATAATACTTGCAATTACTGATTATAAGAATTCTCCAATAAAGGACACAATCGCCCCGAAGGCGATTTGAGATGATTTTCACTTATAGCTAGATGATATTGTTAAGAAAGATAATGTCAATCACCCGTGGAGAGTCGTTTCATCACTCACCGCTGGAGGGCGTTTGAGAAGCCAAATCAAGTAGATGGAGAAGATGCGTGGGCGGATCCATTGGAATTAATTCTATCTCATCAGATCCATGCCACATCTCGTTTGATGTATTAATCATAAATTCAACAACATTAAATGAACCTATCACGTGCTCTAATTAAATTGCGATCGTGATGTTTGATTAAATTAATTGCTCGGACGCGACACACAGTCACACGCCAAGTGCAGTACTCCATCAAAACAAAGGCAATCATGGCAGAATTTTGCAAATTAATTGGTTTAAGTGAGTTAAGCGCAATCGATGCAGACAACTCATGCAGTGTGGGTGACAATGATTAATCATTCCCAAGAACAATGCTCCTACTAGTGAGTTGAAGTTGGATAAACACCCACCCCCAACTCGATATAATCAATTAATTAGCGATAGTGATCAGATGCAAGTGCACCAAACGGGCACCAGTAGAAAATGTAACGCCCGAGTGAGACGGATTTTCTGAGCTGCAGCTACATAACTTATGTTGAAATTCGCCGACAAATTACAGCACTGGGAAGACGCTGTTCATTACATTGATTCGCTTATGCATTATTGACAACAAAGGATACGCTGTCTGGGGCATGCTTGCTGTTCAGTTCCTCTGCCTTCTGCTGATTTATCCGTAATGAAAATTTGAAAAATACATGCAACTGCAAATTGCAAATAATTTCATTTGCAGTTCCTTAAACGACTCGGCGCAGTATTGTTGTGGAGTTCCATTTTTAGGTCGGTGCTTTTTGAATATTGCACGAACGGCATTCATTTAATTTTTTCCTCCTGCTCTACTTTCTACTTTGTAGATATTTGAATGGAAGAACCTCATCTTCTCTGTTGTGCTTGAAAGCAATGAAAGTTTCACTGTTTAGGATTGAGAGGAATAGAGTTCGCTGTACATGCACCACAAGGCGAAACCAAGGAACATAAATATGTGGTGGATGTAGCTCAGAGTATGAAGTGAAAATATTCAAATGAGATGGCATTTCGTTGACCCATTTTATGGTTGCGCAGCATGCAATCGAAACTGTGGTGGACAATTTGAGTCACTTCTCGAATTAATTTTTCCTATGGATAGGTCGTAGAACGAGGTATTTTCTAGTGATGTTGAGTAGGAAATGTACACGTTTTTGCGGTGCACAAATTTTGATTTAATAGATGCGATTGTGGAGTGAAGATTTAAAGCTGGAAAGAACAATCTTAGTATCAATAGCGATCATTCTTTAGTTCAACCTCTTCAGATAGCATTTGACAGTTTTGGGTTAAACCGGATTGTTTTTAAAATCTACTCAAGAAACTCTTGTGCAGCTGAAATTTAAATAAAGCACACTACCTGCATGCCAGATTCAGAGACCTAGATACTTGCACTTACGTACTAAATCCTACACACTTTATTTATTCTATCCATACACTAGGCTAAGAGCTTGATGTTCCTTCGAAGAGAACTGCCTTAAAAGCTTGTTGTTGATTATTATAGCCTTTGATTCCTTGCGACCACCGAAGTTGTCCTTATTGCTGACATTTTTTCTGTCATACTATTTTTATCCCCACTGCAACTCAAGCAGAAGGACGGGCTTAGTTGTTCAAAAGCTTCAAGTCAGAAGCAGAAGACAAAAAACTGCTCCATAAGCTAAGTAAGCTCTTTAATTTTTGGGTCTACGTGTATGCTAAAAGACTCCTTCCATTTCCTATCACAACAAGCTTCACTGTCTTCCTTCCATCTAAATATTTTTGCTGAAAACGTAGTTTTGTAGCCATATTTCCGTTGGTAGCTTTCTCGCCAATGAACATAAACAGCACAGTTGGGTCAAGGCATCTCACTAGAACTACAACGACCAAAATGCACTGTACACTCTAAGTGATTTGACCCAAAAAACTTACGAAGGACGTAATGACGGACCAGGGACCACCGTTGACACAATTATTCTCTTCTGCTTCCTGGTCTGTCAGTTTTTGCCATTATTAGAGATAAGTCAGCACACAGTTGGGTCAATTTTAGGTCACCGATTTGCACTTCTACGAGTATAATCAGGAATGTTTTTGGATTCAGGCTAAAATATTGATATCCTCACTGTTTAAGCTTAGTACTCTGCTCGAGCTAAATTTTCGCTCCGCTACAAAATTCTCTCTAAAATTTAGCTGAGCTAAGTGGAACGCTGCTCGAGCTAAAAAATCAAACTTTTGTTTAAGAATGTTCATCGTGTATCTGTCAAAATTTAGCGTGCCCATTCGATAGAGCGGCACATTTTCTCAAGCTAAATTTTAACTATTGTTTTGTTGCGGAGAACGGTAGAAGTAAACAAGGATGGGTTTTTTTAATCAATTCCTCGACGAGGAGTACCTAGGAAATGGTTTAAATAAGATAGAGTTGAATTTTTGAAGTAAGTTATTTCAAAGAACAGCTGTTTTTTGTCACATTTATCTACAGCGCTCTCTATGTCAAAGTTTAGCTAGGACTTTAGCTGATTGATGTTAGGAGAGAAAAGTTGGAGGCTAGATAAAATTTAGTTTAGCTAGAGCAGCGTACTAAGCTTTAAGTCACAACTCGTCTAACCACACCCACCAACTATCAAAATGACTCTCTTTACCTTCCAACCGACTTCCAGTGAATCGAGAAGTATAAATTGCTGGCTGTTGCGCAGGTTGGTGTGTTTTGCGCGAGTTGAGTCGCCATTACAAAAACGATATAAGGGTCGAGTATCACGTTAGTATTTCTTGATAATCAAGGACCGCCTGCACCATAGTTTAAAGAACGGAGTTCTCGGTTTTCTTCGTCCAGCTGAAATGAATCTCTCAGCCTGACAAAGGAATCTATGTCCAAAACTAATCATGGTGGCTACTATTGCGTCTTGTATTTGGGCAACCAAATTTATGAACTTAACTTGCAAAGAGAACGAACTTTTGGGTGGCAATGGCCGTAGCTTTATTGAAATATAATTGTAATAGTTTTGTGCTACTCAGTCATGGACTTTTAGATTCTTAAAGCCTGGCAGTCGAAGCCATAAACTTTACCTCAAAGCCCTTCTAACTTTTGACAATTCAGAAGAAAGTGAATGAACACATTCAGGTGACGATAATCTAATTCAGGGGACTTTTCTTTGGGTCGGTGCCTACACTACTCCCTCTCGCAGAATATTTTCACGTAGGTATATTATAATCCTGCGTACTTAAATCTAAGCTCTCAGTTTATGTGCGACAAGGGACTCTCATTTTTATTTCCTTGAGGTTTATATTCTTCGCGCCCAGGAAACACAAAAGTAAAACTCTATTCTGGTCGCCACTGACACTAAAGTCTTTTAAAGCAATTTGTAATTCACCCACCCCTGCATGTATATTTTTTGTGGACGAAAATAAATTATTGGAGTATAAAGCTTGCGGAAATTATTCCCCACTAAAAAAGCCGCACAAAAACTGATCCCACAGAATTACTTTCGCTACTCTTTTTTTTTGTAATTTAAAAATAAAAAAAGGAATTTTACGACAAGCATTCGCAGGCATTCTTCTCGAACGTCTCGTTCGCAATCAAAGCAAGGCGAAGGAGATTCAAGTTGCGTAACATCCTGCAGCATAAATTCATCAGGAAGATGTTCAATTTAACCGTACAATTGCTTCATACGCGTGCCTTATTCATGTGTGTACTCGAGAATGCCTGCCGATACGAAGGTGTTGTTGTACAAATTTTGTCATTCATTCCTTACATCCGTGTGACATTATTCTTACCGAGTACGTATTTTATTTTCCTTCCATATTGCTGATTTTTATTACACTAAGGGAGTTTTTCTTCAATATCCTTTTCGTACCGTATATTTTTTTTTTGAATGGAATTTGTAAGGTACTTGTATACAGCCGGAGGACAAGTTGTCCTTTCAGTACCTGGGGACATGTCGTGTTTCAGGTATTTTAATTGATTAAAGAGTGTCTGGAGGGTGATTTTGCATTATACATTCGAGCTGAAAAGTAACAAGGGTACACTTTAACACAAGTTTGAAGAAGCGGTCAGATTAATTTGATACGTTGCTGCAGGTACCAACGTGTTGTAAACAGATTCAAATTCTCCACAAAGGAGATTCCACTCCACACCACACAGCGCAGTATCCTACTCATTAATAGCCGCACTTAAGATTGAAACTCCACTTTTAATAATCACTTGCACTTAAGCTCAGTTATAGCATTTGGCACTTAAAATAACTACTTGTTAATCTGGGTGCAATACAAAACCATCTGACACTAAACGTTGGCTCTTTACTTTCAGATTTCGAAGCTGTTAACCTCTTTCAAGGACTCTGAACAAAAAGCGTAAGTGAAAATATTCTTCTGCTATCATTTTCATCGGAATTGTGTTCGATATTTTTTATGCCAGACATATAAAAGGTGTTCATTTCGGAATTTATCGCTTTTCATTGGGGCGTAACATTTTATTTCGTTTTCAAGTTTAAATTTTATACTCATATTTCAATGACAATTTAATTTCTCCAGAACTTCGCCGATAAGAAGAATTGAGAAATTTATTTATTGTTTTCGGGAATATGATGAGGATGACATTAAACTTTTGTATACTGATGTGGAACTCGAGCAGGAGATTTGAGAAGCTTTTAAGAACCGATTACATGTTTTTGTACATAGCAGAAAGCAGGCATGTGGGTGTTACATGAAAGATGTTTTTAAAGAGCTTGTGAGGGTGCGTAGGTTGAGAGCTCTACTCTATTTTCGCTGGGCCACCTCTTGCAAACATAAGAAATACGCCATTCTAACGAAAAAGCAGACACATCAGTCAAGTGTATCGATACCTGGCATCGAATATTTACTTCCCATTATAAACCTATTTAGCATTGCAATTAATCAGTTTATTGCACAGTGACTTCTGGATGCACATTCACTTCTGGATGATTGAAGAATTTGTGCAGTTCGTATATTAGAAGGCACTGATAACCATTTTGTGGCCTTTCTTTCGCTTTTGTACTGCCAGTTTGTATTCTTTTAAGGTCTGTTTCTTACTATTTCAACAACGAAATATATGGCTTGATGGTCAATTATTTGTATGATGAATCCATTCAATAGTTATTTAATTTCCGTTAGTATTGAGCTTGTTTTTTGTTATTGAAATAAAGAATTAAATTTTATTAAATCAAATTAAATAAAAAAACTAATTTTTCAGTATTTCCAGACTTTGTAGCCTGTTCTCTCTTTTTTTCTCAGTGAAATTTGCATTAATTTCCATATGAAAAAATCTAAAAATGGAATCCGTTTTTGTTAACGAGCTTAAAAATAAACAAATTGTTACATTGGAGCTGGGAATCGAAAAGATGAAACACTATTCTGTTGAACTTTTCTAATAAATTCATCTTTATCGATTATTCTAATAATACACTTACTAAGCACCAAAACAATATTACTTAAGAAAAAAATTCTTAAACGATTCAAACCAATCACTTAATTCACTGTATTTCTTTACGCATATTTATCTTCACTTATTTGTCTTCACAATCGGTTTAGCCAATCACTGCTAAAAATCAACTGTCTCCCTGTTCACCGGCGGATGGGCAACATTATTGCGGCCCGGGAAATAATATTTGTCGGCCTTTTCTTAATTTCCGGATTTGGCTAAGATATACATTTACAAGGGTGTAACGCATTTTTTCTTTAAAATTAAATATAGCATAGGTTTATAACAGATTTTTGAATCAGATCACATTTAATATCCAAAAAAGTATTCTTTTAGTTAAAAAAGCCGAACTCCCAGTCAAGTACATATGTATATAGAAACATAGAACAAAATAAAAGTAAATCAATGTTTAAAGTCTTTTTATTTCAAGTGTAGAGAGCTTACAACTTCATACAAATTCTTTAAACTCACAAATTTAATAAGAAATTATTATATAAAAACTTTACTCTTTTAACAATCTATTTAAGAACTTGCTTTGCTGCATGAGCATATCTATAATGTTATCCAGAGTCAATCTCTATATATAAAAACTGAGCCTTAAAATTGTGTTCGTTTGTCGCCGATTCACGTGCAGAATTTGCCTTACTGTGCGTGCCTATTGTACTTTTGAATACCAGAATAACATCTAATTGCACGGTCAAGACAAGATGTATATTTCTTATTATTAACACCGAAACCACCATCTCTTTCAAAATCATCATTGTCTTCGTGATCAGTTTCATCTGTATCTATAACGGTAACATTACTCTGAAATTGTTGATTACTCTCCGCATTTGCTGTTGCCGAAACATTAAATTTATTCCAATTTTTCGCGAAACTAACCAATTCTTCTTGCTGATTTTCTTTTGTAATAATTGGACAACTATTTTCTAGCAGTATACACAATTTTTTAAAGCTATACGATGGTACTCCTTGCTTAACTTCATCAAAATTTGTTGTAGACTTTATAAATTTCTCCATTATTCTTAAATCTACATTCTATAGAATTTATAATTTTCCCTAAAATTCTATTATGGGTTTCAACTTGTTAGTTTGCTTGGCCATCTTTTATGTGACCATCTTCCGCCAATTCCCCAGCCATTTGCATTCGTTTTCTAATTCTCTGTTCGGGAAAGGAAATTTGTATGTCGATGTCGATTTTGATGAACGTTTGCGTAGATGTTTCAATATCACTCAAATCGCTTTAATTGTTATGCACAATTCATAACCATTTCGTAGCATCTTAGTAAGTCTAATCCGCTAGTTTGCAAACATTTCGAGACAGGACCAATAATTCAAAATAATTTAGTAAAAATTTCAGCCGTTAGTAGCGTTTCAAAATCTATAAATTGTGTAAACATAGTAGAGACCTTCAAACGGGCATGTTTCCAGACAATTTTGTATCGTGTAATACTTATAATAATCGATATAAGGAGCATTGGCGTGAGTTTTGTAACTTCCAAATACTTTTTTCAAAGCTGCTTCTTTTGCCCACCAACGAGTTTCTCCAATTACTTGTGATTTCTTTTTTTTCGCCTCTAGGGATGTGCTTTTCCAAATATTTGTTCTTTGGTAGGATTCTCTGAAGAAAATTGTTTTTTTTTTTTTTAACGGTGTCGGACACACTAGATTCAGGACATGGCTGTAACACCACACATGTAATTGTCTAGGGGTATTTCCAGACTTCTATTAAGAGTCCCTTGCATATTTGCTGCACCATCAGTGGCAATCAAATTTTTAGTGGAATATTTAAAGATGAAAATTCTTGTTGAATGAGGTTAAACATACCTTTCCCGGGAGAGTCTGAAGTAAATTTCGTTTTTCATATCCCACTTCTTCCCATATGGATAAAACATCTGTATATTTATTGTCTGTGCTAAAAGTTTGAGAGTTATTTATGGGCAGTCGGAAGAAGAAATATAAAATCACTATTTTTGCTGATTGTAAATACACTCGATACCCGATACACAGTGAATGCTCGCTTCAAAGTGGGTCCAAATCAATATTATCTTCCAAGCTGCAACCAAGAACTGGAAACACAAATCATTTCAATATAATCATAGGCAAATTATATAACAAAAATCCTACAAAAAATTGTTAAGAAAATTAAAAATTCATTCCGGTTCTTTATTTTTGTTAAGTACATGCCTATGAAGATAGGTTGGTAGATCACTTGGGCGTACTTTCAGCCACCGGCTCTGCGGGCCTCTGAGCAGCCGGCCCACCCGGAAATTTCCCGGTTCATCTTATGGCCCATCCGCCCCTGTCCCTGTTCTCAAACCTGCCTTTTATATCCGCTCGGCCATTTCACGAGAACTTTCTAGCTAATTCTGATCGCTTCTATATTTAGCTCACTTAACTCTCCACTTCCCATCTATCGGGAAGTTTCTAGTTTATTCCGGCTGGTTTTAGATTCAGCTTAGTGGAGATTACAATTATTTGATAGATTCGAATCCCCAATTGGAAGTGGAACCTCTTTGGCTGCTTGCTTTCATATTTAGTACGAACCTTTCGTTCTAGGTAAACTTTGAAATTTGTTTGTAATGAAAATGAGTTTATGAATCTCACTTTTAACCAATTAAAGTTTCGCCAAGATTTTCGATTTCTTCCCCTTTTCAACCCCTTTATTTCCCCTTTTTCGTTACAAAAGCGTCAAAATTGGCCAAAATTGGCGCTTTTCCACTCAATCTGCGATCACTGGGTCTGTTTTTTTTTTATTTATGATGAAAAGGAACGTCGCAGGCAGTCTCTTTATTTTGCAGTCGCAACAGGACCGCTTTTAAGCATGCATGATTCCAATTTAGATATCCGAACATATGTATGAACCACGGGCCAACTCAGACATTCGTATTTGTCCATAAAACGAGACATAGAGTGCGGTAAAAAGAGTGAACCCATTCAATACACTTATGTAGTCAGAATCAAAGGGCTGTAGCAAACTCTAACTGCCTGCTCTTGAATTTATTTCCATTTTTCCCCCCGATACTCAATGAAAATGCTAACAACCTTAAGATACTTTGCTCATCCAACTCTGATGAACAACTTCTCCATTTGTCTCTGTTAAAATTCAATTATCTTCCCAGCACTGTTTTTCTTCCAACCTTCATAACCGCAATCGTATACGGTATACCCCTTTACCACCCACTTCCGTCCTCCACCTAAACACAGGAATAGGTAGTCTGCGAACATTTATTCTCAGATTTCATAATTTATAGTCCCAGGGACAGTACACCTACACCGCCTCGCTCGGTGGGGGACGGGTCTATAAACTATACACTTTGCACCTTGTAGCCTATATATGTACAAATGTACCGCCCGGATGCTGCCAAAGCCGAGGAGGAAAAGTTCACTCAACTCAGCAGCGAGGATATAGTATGACAACCCAGACGGTGCTAATTAGTATCTCAGCCATAACAGGCACCGGCGACTCCACTGCCATCGCTCCACTCTACAGGCTTATTTAGTTAAAGCACGTTCTTACATAAATGTATCTAGGTATGTACCAAAAACCCTACAAAAAAAAAAAAAAAATGGATGAGCTTGGGTTTCTTGTTTCGTTCACTCCCTTAGGCTCACCTATTTGAAACGGTAAAGCTGGCAAAGTTCACCTGGCAAACGTACAATTTAAATGCTCCACTTGGATATATTTTCTAGCCCTTTAGGTACGAGTAACAATGTATCCAAAAATTAATTACACCAACAACCAGGCGAACGTTTAGCATATTTGCATTATGCAAATCTGTTGTTAATACATATTTAATGTTTCACCAAGTTTTGTATGCTAATTTAAGAGCAAAATTTCGTATTTAACTTGGCAAGCCAACACGATCTGGTGCACCCGCACTCATGCTACGATGGACTTTGTGCGAGTATTACATTTTTAATTAAGACACTTTCCACGTAGAGAAATGAGATTTTTTTTTTTAAAAAAACCTCTCATTTAAAATCAACAAAATGCCAGTGAAATATAAAAATAAAAAAACCCGCGCTTTGTTGTGAATAATTGAACTGTATAATGCGAAGTTGGGGTGCGAGGATTTCTTGGTGAACATTTTACCTTTCGGACAATGACAGTGGATTGATTTTTAAAGATTAACTTATGTTGCTGGTGATGGCTGGAGCTTCCTGATGAGCGGATGAATGTGCTTACTTTCAACTACAGATTATTGTACAGTGGCATTGTGGAAGTGTGGATCCAGTGATGGTGAATGAAATTTTGGAATATTTTGTCAAAACCTTATGTTGTCTTTATACAACCTTAAAATTAAATAAAATAGGTTTAAACAAATGTTTGTAGCCTTCAGTATACGTTTTTTTCAAGCAATTAAACTTGATTTCGGATATATGGGATGTTTCGAATTAGGCGTTGTCTGGACGTCCATTTTTCGATCACTTAATTTGAGCAGCTCGCACCCTATGTCCGCAATAGCCGCGAAAAATTGCGTTGAATATGATATAGGTAGTAGCTTTACATATCCGCACGGAAAAAATGTATATGAGAGACGTTCAAACCCTCATCTAATGTCTCCCGCAATAAATTTGTGGGCATATAGCAGGTTGCGACATCTTATTTAAATCACATTAACGCCATTCAACTGAGGAATACAAAGCGGCCGCTGCTCTTAACCGATCTCAACCTGCTCAACAAGCATAACAAACAGTGGCTTTTAGTGTATGTAACGAGCTCTCAACGACGACTTCGAGGATCTTGGTCTTCGTTGAATAAAATTCTGTGTTGGAAATGAGGAGCTACCGCAATCTTATACCTTCGGACATCTCGCTCTGAACGCAAGACCCACATAATAGTTACGCATCTTCAATTCTTGCAGAATGTGGATAAGTATTGCAAAGTGCTTTCCATATGGCTTTCAACTTGCAGATGTACTCGTAAATCCATCGTTTCGATCCCTGGTCGAATTGAAAACTCTAAAGACTGCTTCCTTATGCATAAGATTCGTTCTTTGACTCTATAGTTTAAGGTCCATTTGTTCTGCCAAACGAAGGTAGGAGCGGCTTTTGTGCTTGATGCGACCTGCGCCTTAAACCATATATCGAGCCCGCTCGAAGTTTGCCTAACTTACCATAGTTCAGGTCTTCCTCTTACCAACCTCAGGGTTTAAATTGAAGACATTTCTAGCCGGAGCATAAGTTTCATTAGTTCCACAAATTGTACCTATCTTTTTGACCACGTCCATTCAGTATCAAAATACAACTCGTTGAGTTTTGTATTACGAGTAAGTCTCCTTCTGCCACGAATAGAATGACACCAACTCAACTCCACTCTACTTAGACGCGTGTTCTAATACCAACTTCGAAGCAACTTCACAAGAATTAAAATAGCCGTTCAGTAAAGTAGACAGGCCTTGCTCCATTTGGAATGACGTGCAGAGTGATAGTGATGCCAAGACTTTGTTGAGTGTTATTTTTCTGGACTCATGCTGATCGGAAAATAGGTCGTCCGTTCTGTTGTGAAAGATTATGGTTTGAATATTCTGTCTAGAGTTTTGTAGATGTATCAAGTGCACATAAGGCCTATCCATATATCCTTTTTCATCGTTGTTAGCAGAAGTTGTTTTTTTTTTTTTGGTCAGCGTAACCCCTTCACGTAGGCAGCTGGCATTCAGTCAGGTCCCGGGTCCTTTTTATTTTTATAGAGCTTGGGATTCAGATGTTAAGTGGTACACTAGGGTTTATCAAGAATCCTGTTTCTACGAAGCTTGTGTACCCATCTGACCCATATTTTTGAGTTCTCTCTTTGAAACTTCGAAATTAAATAAAACACATTTTGTCATACCCTAGTGAATTGTTAATACGGCAAACGGCAATAGTATGCTTACCGAGTTTTCTACCACATCTTTTCAATATATGCATATAACATCATCAAATAATGAGGAGTCAGCAAACTACATTTAGCTGTTTTGAAATTTCTCATTCTTCTAAATGTAGCCTTGCATGACACACATACTGTGATGCAATCGCAATGCCATAAACTTTTTCATGGCGACATAACTTGTCGGTCGTTCTTTTTCCCCGTCCGCAACGATATAAAACTTTTCCATTCAACTTTTGCAGCTGTTTAATGATGCGCTACTAAAACTTCAGATTTAAATAAAAAATCAAAAAGTCGGCGACAAATTAAGAGAAACACTACACAAGTAGATAGTGCAATGAGAGGACAAAACAAATCACAGGCGGATACAATTAAAACTAAATACAGAACGACGAAATTGGAACGACACGATGGCGACGACAAGCACTTGAAGTTGGCGGCGTTGATGTCGTTAAAATGGCTTCATTTGCCACCGCACTCTCTGTTCTCGACGCACTGCTATGCTGAGGCTAGAAATTGACGAGGACGCGAAATAGACGTACAGGTTCAGAGGAAGTAAGTTCGCGCGGATGGAATTTCACCCACCTTAATGGTGGATGAGATAAATCTGTCACGTATACAGGCTCTCGTTACCTATATACCTATACACAGACGGTCGTGGGTGTGGGCGAGCAGGGAGAGAGTGAACTAATTGCTGCACATTAGTTCGCAATCCACCGGAACAATAATAATTATTGTTTCTCCTCTGCGCGCATTGTTTCGCGTTGTCATTGTTTCGCGCTGTCATTGTTTCGCGTTGTCATTGTTTTATTGTGCGATATCATTTCTATTCCATTCAGCTGTTATGCTGAATATAAAATCCTTGATGGTAAAATCTACTAATATCTTCTTTCTTAACTCTCGTTGAAGGTCAAGAATAAGGGGGTTTTTAAGGACATAGGATGTTTTTTTTTTTGTATGTCCTACACACATGTTTATTCTTATCACATTGAAGCCCAGAGGCTGGCATTCACTGTGCACCAAGATAGTTAACACAATCACAGTGTGCTAGTTTTATGAACTTATTCTCAGGGTTAATTCTCATATTTTTTATGAGATGAGGAAATAAAAATGCCACACACATCTATGCCGGAGGTATGTAACATCGGGTACAAAAGTGACGTTACAAGGGGATGCTGAGTTTTTTTTTTTTACCGTGATACTTTATTCATAACTTTCAGGGGAAAGGACCTTTTTCGTTGTTCTGCGCTCTTGTCATTTCCTTGCCTATTTCTGACACTGACACTGTCAACCCTTATATAAATTCTTGATCAAGCGGTAGTGGAGCGAGAATACGTAACAAATCAGTTGTCAATTGTGAGGGTACCTGCTCACTACTGGTACCCACCTATACCTAATGGTGTTTCACGGTGAGAGTTTAAAGCTGTCTAAGAAAATCGAACCCAATTTTCTATGTTTGATGCTGTCATCGTCCGATCTATCCTTTTCGCGTTCATTATTCATAAAGAACAGGACTCCGAGGTGATTAAAGAAAAGTAGACCAAGCCTGAACTGCTGCAGTCGATACTGAGAGAAGGAGATAGAGCAAACGCCGCTAATGGTTGTGTTTCGGAATATTGATTGGTTGGGAGGAAATTTTGCTGTCTAGCTGCTGATTAGGGTTTTTGCCAAAGACGTTATGCAAACTACCCACCTAGGGAATGACCTTCGATGGGAAATTGACTGTTCATTATGAATACTGACGATGTCATTAATCCTATCCAGTAAACTAATAGCCTATTCACACCGCACCGAAAACCGTGTTTTCGTCGAAAACTGGTCGATGCATTCACACCGAACACTAACTAGTTTTTGTTTGAGACACTTGGTTGGTTGGTTGGTTTAAGTTGCTTAAATTCTCTGTTACCTGGTGAGGGAAAGACACAAGTAACACATTGAGCGCCGTTTTGATACCACCAAGTAAGTAAGTCGTGAAACTTCTGTGTAAACTGTTTTGGTTATAAAATTTCGATCGAGCATTAAAAAATAATTTCAGCCCATCACTTAAGTGTAAAAATGATTTAAAGTTGTGACGTTTGTTCGGTCAAAATAATAATAATAAAAATAATTTCAGCCCATCACTTCAGTGTAAAAATGATTTAAAGTTGTGACGTTTGTTCGGTCAGCTGTTCTGCTGAATTTGCTGAATATCGCAAGTGTTTGTTTCTACAACCCAGCGATTGGAAGTCATTTTCGTGGAAAACGACTTTAAACGACTCGTTTTGAAAACTGAAATATTTATGGGAAAACTTCTGTTTTCGATAAAGTTTTCGATTGTTTTCGACTCGGTGTGAACAGGGTATAAGGATCTTGTAATGGGGTATAAAATTACAAGGCCTCTTTTTGAAATTTGTGACTGGCAGTACTTTTAATATATGTGTCACTTTTTCCAAGTATTTCGAAAAAAACACGAACTCCGAATAAGAAGGACCCGGTTGGTACTTTACCTTCAGCTACAATGTTAAACCTTTTACAACAAAGACTTACGGCTAAGACCTAAGTAAACTGCTAGAACGTGGTAATTGAGCTCAGTTGACAGAAAGTGCTTGCCCAAAAGAATGCGTGATTCCGAGGGGTCCTACGTCGGGTGGTTCCTGTGTCGGTATGGACCGAATGTCAAGTCGCAATCGTGGTTTGATATAGTGTTCTTAAGAACTGATTGGAAACATTATGCGGTAAGTCAAGGTATGGTTACTTTTCCGCGAAGATAAGAGATCATGAGAGGGCAGTCCTCACAGTCGGGAAATCATGACAGCTCGTAATCAAAAAGGGGTGTGAGCATTTTTAAGCGAGAGGTAGCTCAAAAGATTGTGAGTGTCCATCTTGTCACATAGTAAGGGAGACCGATAGATCTCGATAAAATCTGCCGCCATTTACCGAATATCAAAGACAAAGATCTTCTTATCTTGCCCCGCAACTATTTGCTTAAAACCAACTATTTCCTGTAACAGACAACCAATCCTATTTTGTTGACAACTTATTCGTTTGTGTCCACATTTGTCCTTCTCTCACTAACATTCGTAGTCAAATTTATTCGCTGTCTCTTTTTCGCCACCATAACGAATCATCTTACAAAAAGCCTTCAGAAACTGCTAATAGCCCTTCATGTGTCAGAATTCTTGCTGGCGCATGCATCTTGAACTGGATTTAAGTGCTGCTTCTACCCCCATCTGCATGTGCCACATTCACATAGGGTACATAGTAGCCGGGGGGCACTTGTTAGGTTGCATATCAGTCCTAGCCATGTACATTATTTGCATTATACGTGAAACTTTATATCAGATGCACTAATTTGTGACGCTACAAAGGCGACACAAGAAACACACGCCATATATACATATAGATACGAGTAACTACACATGCAGCTATTGCAACAATGACTATATTTGGCCCACTGAAACCTTTTCGTATACACTGACACTTTGATTGAGTTATTCACTTTCGAATAACTTGCCGAGGGGTTGACGCTTGTCGAACAGCGGGCCCAGGGCGTGCTGAAGCTGAAGCCTCTTTGAGCAGTGACGATGAAAACGCGACGCACGGTGGGTTGCATCAATGTCGCACTCGGATGGAAGCGAAGAAGAGTGTCCCATTCAATGGAATAATTTATGTTTAATTATTTCACTTGATGGCAATTGGGTTAGGAAGCCACTGACACATTACCACAGACATATTGCCTCTGACGTGAGTATTGCATTCGGCTGGAAACGCATTCATCACAGGGTGGTGGCTGCGAGAAATTAATTTCACATCTCAAAGTGGCACAGAGCACTTATGACAATTTATGGCATATGGACGTGAACGATAGTAATCGTTATATTCTACTTTATGCGCTTGGTGCCGAGTAATTTTGCGAAATTGATGTGGCGCTACATGTTACTGGAGACGGTTGGCATGGGTGGTGTAATGCCCGATTGTAATTAGTGCATTTCTCACATCCACTGTGGGTTCAAGTTGCTTGATAGCCTTCAATTGAAAGTGGATTGCAGAGAAGGCACTGTCGGATCTTTGACGGGGTGTTATTCGAACATTTTGATTGTTGAAATTGAAATCGTTCTTCTAAAATGTGAGTTACTATTCTTAAGGGTATATAAACTGGCATATCTTTGGAAAACGACTGACGCAGATCTGATTTCGGTTCAAATATCCAAAATAAACTCTTAATCCCCCTCAATCGCGCCAAAATATTCGCTTTTAAATCCACGGTTGCCACATTGGTCAGCTGTGACCAAATTTTTGTTATTTTTGTTTTCTTTGTCACATTGACATTTAGTATTCCATTTGGTCATTTTCTTACGAAGCGAAAAAAGAAACTCTTGTCGTTGGACTTCAATTATTTTGTTAATTTTTATTTCCAATTTTGGACACAAACTTTATTTTCAAGTGGATAAAATTCACCCTTTTTTTTGTCACACCGAGAATGGCGGAGTTTCAAAACCAAAATAAATGCGGTTTTTGCATGCACTTCTTTGGCACGAACTGACGGGAATTTATGGCACGTCGCACGACTATATTGCGGGTGAAATAGTGAAAAGTTGTGATAATGATTTTAGAACTAATTTGAAATCACTCAGAAAAACAATTTATGCCTTCTGTAACATAGTGAATTGTCATATTCTAACTAGATCTATTATTACTGCACTTTTCAATTAAATCAACAGACGAGATCAGCCACGCAGTAGAAATTTGCGAAGGATTGGGGACGATTGGAGTGCATTAAACCCTTACAGATGGTTACTTGCATAGAGCAAAGCCACCAGCTACGAATGCGTTCCTCTCTATTTGTCACCAGCTGTTATCTATTGCCAGATTGATATTAATTAAATATCCAGCATTTATGTTGTTAGTGTATAGGCTTGATCCATTATGAGAATATCTATTACGTGTTACAAACTGGATTTGCCCGAATCCAATTATAATTCATTCAATAGTTCTCTTGAAAGGGTTAAATTCCCATCGTAAAAAAAACACATTCGAGTTCCATACAAATTGTTATTCAATGGAAGGCTCGTTCACATAGATAGATATATTGATTTGAAAGTGTTCATCAGAGTGTTCATTCATTCCCTGAATATAAGTGCGTATTTCATAGTCCTTTACACAGGTATACCATCCTGACATTTATTTTGAACTTTCTCGATTACGTACTTAGGGAAAGATATTGTATTCGTGCAAAATTTCGAACTTGAGATGTTAAACAAATCTGACATAACGATAATAGACGAATTCAAAGAAGTGGGTCTCGCAGTTCTGTCTGTCTGTCCGCCCGTATGGTCCTGAGGCCAACAGACTAAACGCATGTCTGATTTGGTTTACACTGCGGATTTGGAGTTTGTGGGCCTAGAGTTCTTGGCCGTTTTTTTTTTTTGCACAGTAACCTCAATCTTCTTCCCATATAAAATTTTCAAACCAGTTGGATTCGTTCGCTATTGATAATTTATTATTTCAGCTTAGAGGAGGTTATCATGACTGCGTACCCAGTTTTCCCCTAAAGAATTGAATAATGATACTTTGCAACAAAAATTCATTTTTAAGGTAATGTGGTTATTTATAACACAATAGCAAGCTCAGTTTTTCTCAATTACAATTTGAATAACCAGAAACGATAATTTTAGAAACTGCTCATATCTCGAAAACCCCATTTTCGATTTGGATACACTTTCAAAACCAAGTAATGCTTACATTTCGAACAATATCGTATACTCAGTTTTCTGCAAGATTAAGCAATAATATTTCTCAAACTAAACATTGCAAAAATGTGTTACCGTTTTGTCTGCATTATTTTACAAAAATCGTTCCAACGATTTCGATCAAAATTCATATTAAAGGTAATATTAGTATTCTAAATAAGATCCCGTGCTTAGTTTATCTCTGAAAATTCAAATTAATCTGTTTTTTAATTATTTCTCAAAAATGACTACCCATATCCCTTTCCACGTTATATTTTTGTAATAATCTCAATGCCCCATTTCCAATAAAAGTGCAACAACAGCTATGCAAATTTAGAACTGAATTGAATCGAAATATTAATTACTTCTTTTTTTTGTTCATCTATATTGAATATGCACCTTAAAATAACTCCAACCACTTGGAACTTCAGAAAATAACACTTCATTTGCACCCGCACACACGTCCATCGGCATAATCAATTTATAACTCCTAGTGAAATTCAAAAACAAATCTCTGGAATTGTACATATCTATGTTAATGTATGTAAAGATAACGGTCTATCACGAACAATTCCAACCATCGACAGCTAAAAACAGCGTCACTAATCTATTCCAGTAAGAAAAAGAAAAAAACAGATCAGAAACTCCTGCTGCGATTGTCCTTGTACTTATTTTGTTAAAGTGTAAAAGCTTATAAATACTGCATAGGCGCTTATAGCTTGTCTGTTACTCAGAGCTTGAACTTAAAAAACAAAGCTCACATTGCTGTTTGACATGTACTGCCGTATCGGATGAATTCACCACATTTGGATTTTATTCAACACTGTTCTAAAATTGTATAAACCGTTTCCTTTATGTATCAACGCTTTTCAGATTTTTACCTAACTTCCTAATAAAATAAGAAAACAACCAACAAAACTTTTAAGAAAGTTTCCTTCGACTTATTGTGCTGAAGTTGATTAAGGCTAAGATTTTGCATAAATGTTTCATTGAAAAGGTTGGGATCTGCGTAAGTGACAGAGAACTGTGGTTCGGGACATTTAAAAATTTAAGATTTGTGTATTTAAATTCTTAGGCTTTGGTATATTGGGCTCAGTGCGTTGTCCAATAATTTCGCAATAGTTTTTGTCTTTCCATTTCTTCATTTTTATTATTTTTGCAAATTTAAGAACGAAAACCATAAAATGTATGTTTGTTTGATGGCTTTTCTAAAGCTCTATAGCTTCCAACTTTTTATCGCATGTTATATTTGTTCTAAAGGGAATTCATCTACTGAAATTTATCTTTCATTTAGTAGAAATATGAGTTTTTTTTTTTAAATAACGCCTTCATTGGTACGACAAGAAAAGGGTATGATATTTTGAGGTTATCTGGGTTGTTTTGGTTATGAGACAAACTGGTAGATTGCAAGTTCGTCGTGAACTCAAAACGATAATACAGTATTAATCCTCAGGTTTTGCCCATTTCCCCTCGATTGATCGCATTTTTTATTCGCGACAACCTGTGCGTCTGTCCCACAGGAAGGTCTATTTTTGCCCTTCCTGATGTACTTGGTCTTCGAAGACCTCCTTCGTAAGTAAGTAAGTAAGTTAGCAACGTGGGCTGCAACATACCGAAATCAGTAGTTGACAGTATAATTTATATGTAGCCATATGTAAAATGCCCCCGACTGGTGCCCGAAAAAAAAAGAAGTCTCCCTCCATCCTGTGGTCAGTTGACAAGTTAGGTCATTTTTAAAGTTTCACTCAAGAAATTCTCCAAGTTCATCCATCGTAGCGAATCAGTTGTGTTTCATACTCGTACCTAAAACTCCCACTGAAGGGACACCATTTTAAGGAAAGTAATAGATATATATCCCCCTCTCAGCGCAGGAAAGGACCGACATCACAATATCAACGGTAAGGGTGCTCTAACAGCAAACAGATGTCCTCGGTATAATGAAGTGGGCACTCATTTTGTGATGCCGTTTTTGAGATGTACGACTTGATTCCTCTTGAAAATCCTCCACTTTGTTTTTTTTTTTTTTTTTTGTCCCCTTTTTTCGGGATAACATCCATTTATCCACTCCCGCCCATTGTTCGATTGACATGCAACCAAGCACCGATGGAGTTGAGTGCTGTGTGGAGTTTTCTGTTAAATTGCTTTTCATTAGAGTTCAAAAGGTTTATTGTAAATGTGCTGCCATCGTCGTCGGAGGATAATGGGTTCGCTGACAGTGTGTTGTATTTTAAAACACACTCGTGACAACCCAGCCCCATGTTCCCGATGTCCCCCTCAACTGATCTGTGTGAAGATGAATACGTGCTATTGACATGAGATGTGCTGCCAAAATATGTATGACACACGAGACAAAAGTGGCATTAGGGAAGGTGTTACTAAAGTGATGAAGCCGGCTGAAGTGATTTCATTATAAATGGCGAAAAAGAAAAGTAAACCCTAAAGAGGGACGACAGAAAACAAACCAGATGATGACAGTTAACCGATGATGATTGCAAATCTTAAAGGAAATGGTTGGGGGCTTATATGCCAACTGATCCATTAGGGCCAGCTCATATTGAGTTGGAAATTATGTCAGATCTAGTTATGCGTGATAACTGATAACAGGAGTAACAGGGCTGTCAATTTGGGTTGCAGGGAACTGTCAGCAAAATTCCCACGTATTGACTTCCCCGAGAGGTCGAAATTGTAATTTATTCAAATTTATTTCCCTGCTTACAGTATGACACTTGCCGTTGTACATACTGTTGCTGACGTTTAATTAAAAGTTGAAAAATATTCCTCATCCACTTCGACTAAATGAGAGCCAATGGATTTATGTGGTTTAATTATGACAGAGTGCATTGGGTAGCAGGCACTTATAGCCATTCAGGGGACTTGATGAATATTAATGAAGTATTTGCTCATGAGATAAATTATGATAGTGATGGTATAAGCGAAAAAAAAAAAAAATAACACTTCAGGGAAAATTGCAATTATGGTATTATAATTCAGCAGCTATTATGGGGTATTGACAAGTGGCAGCACATGGAGCAATAATCGAAACCGCATAGCGGAAGTATTTAACTAAATTGTGATTTAGTAAGTCAGCGATGATGGCTGTTATGGAAAATCAAATGCAGACGTCGCTGTTCATTTTTTCAGCGGTACCATTAATTTATAAATTTCTGTCAGTAGGGCATGTAGCATGATATGAGCCAAAATGCGTTTGTCGGTTTCGAATTTGGACGTTGATTTCACTGTTGTGATCTGCGTTGCTTGGGGAAAATCGTAAACGGATACAGCAGTTGCCTCCCGTAAGTAAATTTTGACTTTAAACAAACGTAGCTTTTGTTATTTGAACACGATTTTAATGTTTCAACATTTGTTTATTGCTTAAGGAATTTTGTTTCTTACAAAAAAAAAATCGTTTTTCGAGTTAAGGTGTTTCAGTTTAGAATTAAATGCTTTACAAAAAATACCCCTCAAAAAATACAGTAGCTGCCAGCCCTGTACAGTGGGTCCCACTCTTCGGAACTTCAGTTGTAAGCAACAAAAAAACTTTTAAATAATATTCATCGGTTTATTATTGTGCATTTAATGCTTCTCTTTTAACAAAAGTGCGAAAGTTTAGTAAGAAAATATTTAAAACAAATTCAAAAAATAATATAAAATTCCATTAATTTAAAAAAATAAATATACTTTTAGTTAGTATTCAGTTTTAAGCTTAACAAATTTGTCCGATGTTTGAAATTTTAGTTCAAAAACAATCTAAGCGAAAGAGCTAGTTGAAGCCGATCCTCATCGTAAATTGTTGTTGTAACTAAACAAGTTATACATAAATGTTAAATAAACATCTTATTTAATATACAAGCAGATCATTTTAGTACTTAAGCATGAATTGATAATATTTATAAAGCTATTGCCATTTGATATAGCGAACGTTTTTCTGCATATTTTGAGGATTTCAGGAAAAATCGTTGCCAACAAAATTGGAAGTCTTTACTTAAATTCTCAAGATAAATAAATAGAGCCTAGCTTCTCACAACAATTCGTTTTGAGTGAGTTTTTCATTTCTGAAACAAATGGAAGGGATCTACAATCTTATGCCGAGTTCAAACGGCGAAATTTGAAGCTCTTTCAAGAAAGTAATGCTCTCGGATGTTTGTCAGACGTTCACGAGAGGTGACACATTGGAAAAAAAACCTAGATTGTACACTAAAAGAGACACTAATAGGTGTTTGCACTTTAATTTATAAGTATCGACTGAAGAGATGTTTGGAGAAAAACAATCTCTACTAATAATAGTAGTACTGAGCCAAAATTTCTGCTCAAAAACGGTTTTAACGAACTAATCCCCGATGATGTAAGTCATCTCTGTTGCTGAAGCTGAGTAGTGCTCAAATCAAATATTAAGTCTAGCAACAAATTATTGAGCCTTTCATAAGACTCTTTATTAATTTAAAATATGACACAGATTCGAATTTATATAAGCGATACGGAAATTCGTCAAAAAATCCTTCTACTCAAAAGGGGACCTCAAGGAATTTTTCATTCACAGCGACAAAACACATATTCATCGTCAACAGTCCTCGTTAAAAATTCCGCCTGATATTGAGCAGATAACATTTTCGGCACATTTGTGCCTCTTCTGACAGCTGCCAACAGGCTTTGTTTGGATTTAAATATTTTGACACGATCTATTTACGATTTCTGAAAATTTACAAACAGAATTGTGCTCGAAAACCTCAATATTGGGCACGTTCGGATACTTGTGTATGTAGTTTAGGCAGAAGGTCAACTAGACCCGTGTTGATTTGGCTTACGACCGCGATAAACTTGATTTGTCATAGTCAATTGAAAGATAAGTCACGTCATAAATCTTGACAAAGCGAAAGAGAGAAAAATTCTGTCAGACTTACTCAACTAGAAAACGTCCTTTTACTCACCTTAGAAACCAGTCTTCTGAAGGTAAATAGTTTTATGAAATGGAAATTCCAATCTCCTTGCACTTTTTTTTAAGCGTAACTGGAGCTAGCCGAACAATTCTAATTGAGTTGATGGAATAAAGTTTTATGTCTACAACTGAATTATTTGCATTTGCAAGCAAATTTTGACAAGTTGAACCCAAATTTACAGTTTTGAAAGTTTGCCCAAAAAAAAAAACTTCCAGTCTAAATATGCATTAACACATTTTTCCACTTCGAGTTGTCAACTAGATTATAAGGAGCAGACACTATCGAGATATTTCCATAATTCGGAGAAGGCTCTGCAGCACAATTTGTTCTTCCGGAACCCGTGTTAAAAAAATTGCAACTTGACTACCTAGCCTACAACGCTGCCTATGATCCGACTGTTTCTGCTGCGGGTGAGAAAATAAGAAAAATGAAAATAGACGAACCGTTCTTGAAGTCAACCATTATTAAACATAAAGAATGAAAGAGAGAGAGAGAGAGACCCTTTCCCTCGACGATAATATGTAGACTCGTGGCCCGTGCATATTTATGTTTGGCCCAAAGTACTTGAATGATTCCATAAGGTACACTTGTTATATCACTGTTTGTACATTTGATCTCCTTATGAGCTCATCCACTGAATCATTCCCCCCGACAATAACGTTTGCCAACCAAAAGAAGCAAAATATAAATATCGAACACGATTGATGCTCCATCAACCCTAAATATACAATCACCCAGCTACCACCATAAATTTACTGGTTACCAAGGAATTTCATGCCCCAGAAACAGATCTAGCTCTACGAAGTCTCGGGCTTGTCGTCAGTCTTTTTTCAGTCATCTCCCCCAGTCACTGATGAATTCAATTGCAAGTGAACAGTATTAAATTGAATTTCTTTGAACGACGCAAAAAAGGAAGGAATATCCCTAAAAGGAGCAGAGAATTAGTCCAAAAGGAACCAACCAGATGCGTGCCAGTGAGTGTGTGTTCTTTTCAGCGTCTCTCCTTATTGCGTAACTAATTGAATTTAAGCTTTATTTAAAAAAAAAGAAAAAAAAAAAAGAAGAAGAGGATGCTTGGCGCCATTTAAGGTTGTAGTTATCATCATCCCCCTCACTTTGATCCGCAATTCAATTTTTGTTTTCATTACGCAACCAAACTTGATTTTCATGTAGACACTTCTCTGTTCGTACCGCATCGCTGTACTCTTTTAATCACTTTAAATCGTAGATATATTTGGGCCAATGTTAAGACGAATTCGTATTCCCTCTCCGCCGCTTCGCCGTAATTAGACCGAAAGAATATTAAGAGCCTTTTCTCTTGCCGCTGTTCTTTGATGTTATTTATTAAGTCCTTCGAAAAAGGATTCGCAATCGATATGAAGGACGTTCGCGGGAATCTGCCTTTCGGCGAAATTAGTCCGTTATAAATATTTGCAGTTGAATGCGTTAGAATTTTGCTTACTTTACTGTTAGGGTAGCGCACGACTTTTATGATTTTGCATAGTAACTTCAATTATTTGAGCAAAACTGCAACAGCAACGATGTACGATGCATTAAATGGAGCGTCCTTTGAGTGTGCTATTTCACTTTGTAATGATACTGTGGCGCAGGGATTTGTTTTGTCCTCTAGTGTGTGTGTGTAAACTGTAAATCTAAGTCCCAAAGGACTGTTTTGACATAAGTTTGCTCTAGACTTCAGTGATGTGTTCCTCCTTAGAGAGGACATCGATACACCACATTAAATATTGTTCAACAATATGGTTGTATGCAGGTAGGAAATAGTTCAAGGGGTCTCATTATGAACGTCCCTTTCGTGAAGGATGCTGCTTTGTTTGAGGTTGGCTAAAGTAGTAAAGGCAATCCGCTTGATGGTGATAACCGGCAGAAAGCAAGAAAGTTGCTGAAACTGGAATGCAAACGTTCACTGGCATGGTACAGGTAGGTGGGTGTTTAGGTACCTCCTTGAATTTGGATCGATGACTATGAGTGGTGAAGTGAGAAAAGAAAATTTGAAAAGTACCCCGATAAACGCTAGATTTGTAAATATTCTTTTAAAAGATTATAAGTCAGAGCTGGCCAGGTGCAGATAATGGATCAGTCTATTGTAACATATTTATATAGCTGAAGTTTATGACCTGCTCCTGACGAATTTTCTTCACACTCTCTAGAAGGACACCGCACGTTGAGAACAACCTTTCACATGACTATTTGTGACTGTTTTCCAGTTTTTCTATTTTCAATTGACTCTAAAACGCCCTTTTGACGCCGCAATTAAATATAACTAGTTGAAGGTGAAGCTTAAACAATGTTCCACCGGAGCGTGGAATAGTTAAGTATACAGCCGTCATTCAAGTCGTCCAGATGGCGTACAACTTTGGATCGTCATCACTTAGTTTTGTAGGGTGACGCAGTAAAAAAAGGAAACAAATAAGCTCAATTTGTTTTGGGGTTAAGCTTAGACCTCTCCCCCAATAGGCCAGTGTGCTGACTGCACCCAAAGAAGTAGAGAGTATGCCTGCAACACAAAAAAAAAAAGCTTTGGCAACCAAATGCCGTACCCTTTAAAAAGACCTTTAGAAAAAGGTGCTAGATTTAAGGAAGTTTGGGTAAACAGCCTTTTAAGAGATTTGTTTAAGCTCAAATGCAAAGCTGTTAGAGTCTCTTCATACATTTTAACTATCTAGGTATATACATCCTGAACACCTTCTTTGGGACACCCTACTGTAGGATAATAGAAAGCTGAACGTAAAGCTAAGGACAGCATTCTCTGAATGAATTGCCGACAAAATTTTAGAAAAATTTAAGGCATAGAAATAGGTATAAAATATCTAGCACATAGTAAAATTATTGGAAGGACACAACATATCCATTGTAATCGATGTCCGTGTAAAAAATTTGCAAACAAATCAATTTGTGTGCACGACTGAATCTCATGAAACTTGCTCTATTGCCGGGAGTTGGACTTTTACTTTGTCTATTTTCCTAAGCAGTCTTTTGAGTCCGCCGCCCTCGATTACTACGCATGAAATTTCCAAATATCATCCCCAATTGTTGTGCTTGGACGTTTAACAATCGTTTACCTAGTAAACACACATTTCATCTCGCAATCAAAATACAAACAAAAGATTTTTAAAGTGCCGCTGCATGTGGTCCTCAGTTTAACAATGCTCATTCATTCAGTATTCCAGTTTCAAATCCATCCAATTGAAAAGTTTGGCATTCCTCAAGCTCAAGTAGTTAAATATTTCTTCCCGACCCACATTTCTCTTCAACACCTTTCACTCGATTTCACAATGTTTCACATTTAAGCACCCTCGACCCATTTTCGGTTACCTTTTAAAATGTATATATATCCGTCTCCATTGCCCCCATAACAGGCCATCCGGAAATTTAAATTTGTTTTCGACAACTAGACTGTTCCTGTATTCCGACACAGCCCTCTCGATATGGAGATGGAAAATTACTACACTCAAGCACACACACACTGCGACCTACGTCCAATCCGTGCTAATAAAACCGAAAATTAAATTAAATGGCTATCGGTAGAGTTTGCCACCCGAATCGGGTGGAGTAGGTGAACTTCCAGTCGCGTACCCATATTATTTGTTTTTCTTTTTCGAACTTATTGGGACCATTATTTTATGGCGAAACTTTTCGGTCGTCATGGTGCAAAAAAAAAGTTTGGATATGCTCAATAAAAAAAACTTCTGACGTTTGACGTTCGGAAATTGAAAAGTACGAACCTTGTTCAATTATAAAATTTGTTTTCGCAGAATCCAACTTTGACAATAAAAAAAGTCACTCGCTTCGGTAAATAATTCAAATTGTCGTCAACTGTTACCACACACAGTGGTAGCGCTATGTGTTACGCAATTTTCGTATTAGCATGTTTTGCATACAGGATCCGCTCGGCATGGCAATCATTCATATTTGATTCGGTTTCGAGAGCAACTGACATAAAAAAAGACACCAGTCACGTCCCAATAGATGTCAAACGTCGTAGACTGAATAAAGTTGAAAATGAAAAAAATTCAGACTGCGAGTTTCGTCCCAATAAACCATTAATCAAAAATGTTCAGAGAAAAATGTAGCGCACGCAACAAAACAAAGGTCAGACCTCATTCGAAAAATCGCAAATAAATTGGATTGGGGCGACTTCTTGGTCACGTTGACTGACGACCAATACCGACTTGTGTAACGATCGATTAACGTATATCGTCTGTAAAATTAAATTCAGGGCACGCATAGCGAATACAGAACAGAAAACACTACCGAGCAGGAGTTGAACTTCTCCTCCATAAAAACTACCTATGTGTGGATGGCCGAGGTAGCATAAATTTGTTTACATCCTGCGTGCATGACAGAGTTCGTACATATGAATGTTACGAGACTGCCTCATAATCACGGATATGGAGCAGAAAGTTTATGAATTCTAGAAAATTGCTAAGATAAGCTTCAAGCACACAAGAACGGCATGCACGGAAAACTACTGGCACACAAAGTGCCTTCGAATTGCCATAGAGAGGTACACTTACATGCGGCCTTCGTCGTACGGTCGGCAGTAAAGGTAAGTCGTGCGTTAAAGGAATCTGAATTGCAATTGCTTTGGTGGAACTAAGTGGGGTTGTGTGGTAGTTTGCGAATAAGCATTGCAGCATTAATGTTGAAATTACACATGCCTTCACACACACAAACAATTTGAAGGCCTAGTGTTGTCCGTAGGTCCTTTGCAAACAAAGTGGAAACTGGAAAATGAGGCAAAACTGTCTAAAATGTTTGCTAAATGTCTGGCAGCAAGGGAATGACAGGGCCAAGGGTAACGTAACGAAGCTTGGCTCATTTGTTTTGTAATTATAAAATGCCATACAGATGAATGGAGCCTCAAAGGACGAGAGGATAGTTTGAAGCTGTAATTATATTTAAGGCGAGTTGATAAATGCTTCTGGCTGTAGATAAGGAATAAGCGCAATTGGTTGTTTTTAAAGACTGGCCCCACAAGAAATAGGAATGCACTGCCCGAGGATTTTAGAAAGTCAAATAGCATGCTGTAGCAGTTTTTGACTTATCATGTGGTGGGAGTGTGCTCCGTAGTTTTGCTTTCAGAAATCAAGAAGTATAGCTTAGGGGAACCTCTGAACCAGCGTTGTTCCGAAGCAATTTTAGAGTTGAGCCATTTTTCAATGCAATCGACACAAGTTTCAGCAACATTAGTTAAATGAAAAGGAGGAGGCGAGTTTTTTGTAATTTCTAACAAAAAAATAAGTGCAAGTTATCTGTGTGTGAATCTTTTAACCAACTATTTTTTATTTTTTTTTAAGAAGGCGATGCTTAAGTTTTGAAACAGATGTGAGCCATTTCCCTTTGGCTCGGAGCATTGAACCAAAGCTAATATACTTGAGCCAAAATACCTAATTGGTTACTTCAGCACAAGGCTGCGTCTGGCTATCACGCGAGAGTATAACTGGTGTTGACAGGGGTTCAAATATCGGCTGTTAGAATTCGTCATTAAATCTAAAACTTGTTGCTCAATATTACTAAACAATGGCAACACTTACAATTACGTACTTTAGCATTTTTGAAAGCCAGGAATCTGTTCTTCTACATTATTTTTAAGTCAAGTTACACTCTCCCCGATTTGCCCTTAAATTAGGTGTGGAAGTACATTATCTAATAAGTACCACTTGAGTTTTTAATAAGCACATTCTTACCGCCACAAAGATAAGTCACTGTTATCAATGTTGACAGCAGTTTATTAGAGTTAAATTTGTCGCCATAAAGAAACACCTTGTATTATTCATCTGTGCACTTCTTGACTAGAATAACTTAGGACTCACCATTAAAATTCGTACTTTTAAAATTCTTATAACAAAAAATTGTTTTCTTTTTGCAGGCTCTCGAGTTCAGACAAATAAAACGTAAGTTTAGCTTTTCATTTAATTATATTTATGTTTTCTCTTACTTCGCTCTCGAAGAAGCATTTAGGTCAATTTTCAGTACACTGGGGATACCTATGAGGCGGAGGAGAGCGGAATGGGTACCTTGTTAATTAATCATGAAAACTCTCGCGATAAACCTTAAAATTTTGGTACTGATGGTGTTTCCAAAATCATTAATTCTTAAACTAAAAGTAGTCTCCTCAAAGGAGTCTTCTCAAGACGGGCAATTGCGGTGAAATATACCATTTATATCTGCGGTTTTCGAATCGTGCGTGTAGAATCTAGGCCATTTATCAAAGAGGTGTGTTCTCATTGGTTTTTGTTCCGTAGTTCACTGTATTCGATTGCACTGTCGAGTGCATGTTTCCACTGAGTTGATAGCATATTTCCTGCTGATAATTTCGACACGGTTAAAAATCGTTTCAGTGCGGTCTTAATATGACTTGCCTCAGGTTTGATCACCGAAAATACAGAAATTAATCATTTTTTTCCACTGGGCCACCTCTCACCGTCGTCTGGAAAACATGAAAGAGCTCCTAAGTTCAGCCGTTCGGACTGGAAATAAAATTGTAGCTCCCTTCTATTCGTTCCAAAATTCGTATTAAGAAGCTGGACCTAGGGTACTTATGTGAAGATGTTACACCAACCATCAAGAACGGCAATAACAAGAAAAGACACTACTAAGGGTGCTTCCACACCGGATGGAACAAACAAACAAAACTGTTTTTCTTGCTTTGTGTTGCCTTATTCAGTGTGAGCGCTCGTATTTAAGTGTGTGGTAACGCCAGAAGAGCAGGTCGACACTAGACGACGGTATTTAAATTTCAGAAAAACAATTTTGTTAGTCTAAGGCGTTCTGTTCCACCCGGTGTGGGCTTAGCCTAGAAAAAAGTCAAATATCTGGTTAAAGCTTGGCGACAAGTACGGCAACTTTGTGAGCAAAATCTGGAGATTTATAAAGCCCGTATTAAACAACATTCTTCTCTCATTTTCTCCTCATTTTATCACATTAAATCTCTTTTAGTCCATTTTAAAGAGGTAACAATTGTTTGCTAAGCGACCATAAATTTTCAAACGAATTTATTTTCGAATAATCTTCAAATGTCAAAAAAATCTGCCAAAATCAAATCTAATTTGAATACGTTTACAATGAATTTTTTTATACGATTATGTCTAGGCCTAGATTAAAAAGGTTGGTGTGCACTCACACTCACTTCTGTCGGGAATTTTCATTGTAATTTTTTGTACTGCTTTTGTTTCATTTAAAAAGTATGAAAAATGCCAAAAAAAAACCACTTAAGTAGGGGTTCAAGTTGATTGTATATCTTCTCTCCTTTTCTTCTATATTTTTGATTCCTTTCTTTAGTTTGGGCAGTCCCCAGTGTTTGTAACTCGTGCGAAATTTACTTTTTCGTGGAAAGGGGAAAATTACGAAAGGGAAAAATTGCGAAAGGGAAAAATTGGAAACAACTTCAAAACATTTTATTGAAAAAGTATCAGTTTCTTTGTGGTGATTTTAAAACCGATTTTTCCGATATGTCCACCAACTGAAAGGTGAATTTTTGTGGGTGCATCTCAGCAGAAAAAAATAACAAAGCAGGGAATATTGCGGGTAACGTAGAGGCAAACAAGAGAATATCTTGTGATTATTTAAAAAAAAAAATTCAGTCGAAAATAGGTACCTAAGAAAACTCTTAATCTTTTTATGGGTTAAAATGTTCGCCTCTTGCCTAGTAAAGCCTTTTCCTATTTCATGCCTATTTCATCACAGAAGAACTCATAATTAAAAGGCGGTACAGTAGGGTAGCACAAACACTAATTACTATTCAATTGCTGAAACTAGTCTTGATTCATGCCCATTGGTCTATGTTTAAGTCATAGACTATGCGCACTATGTGAGAAATGCCTCACCAGATTGGCCTATTAAATGTGGTGCCTTTGAAAGGACAACAATTTGTGAAAGTCCTCAGCAGATTCCACCTCTCTTAATGACAGGGTGCAATTAATGTATGAACACCCTTTCATCCATTCCAATAAAAAAGTGCCTGCTGTGTGAAAGGAAGTAATATAATTCACATTTCCTATTGCTGGGCTTTCATTCCAGCCCCATTCCATAGCCAACCTCATCATTTCCTCATTCGAGTTGTCCACATTCGTATGTGCTGTGTGTTCATTAACAATATAATCTAATTTCCTTTAGTTCAGTTCGAATTAATGCCATTACTAACTTCAGAGTGGACAGAGGGTCTAAGCTTCCAAAGAAGGTAGCGAAGCGCCCACCTAACCCGAACAGAAGTTTCAGGGACTCGATAATACCAAGGAAAGCACCTCCTAACCATTTAATTAATTCCAATTACCCGGTCCAGTCGGATTGAGGGGCTAACAAGAAAGAAAGACGCAGGCAAACAATGTGAAATGCCACTAACTCACGCAATTAAAGCAGAACACCAAGTTGGCCGTCACACATCCCGAGAGAACTTACTTTGTGTTCCTTCTTATATAGTTGAAATGCCCTCCTTTCTGGTTTTGAGATAAACAAACATGAAAGGAACACAAAATAATACAGTAATTAACCGAAGCGTTCACTCGAGGGGTGTAAAAACAAAAAAAAAAAAAAACAATTTTCCAAGACTCAACAGAGTCCACATAACAAATTGCCGGTGCGGTGTGTAGGTTCTTTGTAAAAGTATTTGTATGTTGATGATGATTTTGCATGTTATATGAGGTTGACGAACAATAAAACAAAAGCCCCAAATGAAGTAGGCTGCCAGGAAAAACAAATAAATAAATAAAATCGGCGAGGGTGACGAGATCTCCAATGGAGCTGTTCAGTGTTCATAGACAGAGTTCGTGTTTTTTTTTGTTTTTCGTCGAATGCGAATTAATTTGTTTTGCGGTTTGCTTTTTGCTTGCATTATGCCACCAGGTTAATGTGGTAATTTATTTGTTTGATTAATTCCTTCGAAAAATGGTACCAAATTCGGATTGTGCTCACTTAAATGGAAGGTATTGGTGGAAGATGGCTTCATTCCGATATTTATGTTTGAGGGAGGTTCTTAGTTAAAGCCGAGGTCGAATAATCTTGTCTTTTTAAGTCTTTAAAATTTAATAGCATAAGCACTTTTGACCTCAGTTATTTTAGTTCTATAATAGGTTTGAAAAGTCTTCAGAAAACCCAACCGAATCAGAAGAGAATTTTAAGCAAAGTGTATACCTACGCATCCCAAGATATTGCTTTAAATAATTGAAGGTCTATCTGAGTCGGTGATAATGAATCAATGAAAAGGCGGTAATGAAAGAAGGCCTTACAAAAGAGAAGAATCATCTCACTCTATTTTAAAGTCTATTTTGACAGTTCCAAATTCCGAAATTTGATATCAATTCTGGATAGAGTACAGTGAAATATTTTTGTGGTGTTTCATAAGACGACTTCATACCACGCCTACTTTTTGAAAGCGTTTTTGATCAAACTGCATTGTTGTTTTTTTGACCTCTCTAAGCATGAACCAATTAATTCTTGATCATTAAAATAATAGTATTTGGGGCAGCCGGTACTCCTCAAAGTTTTTGAGCTGTAAATCAGCTTTCTGCTTCATCGAGAAACTACAGTTCTTCGTATTTGAGAGAGCGCGAGAAAGAGAGTTTTGCACAGCAGAGAAGATAAACGTAGGCAGGTCCATCCACGGCAAGTGCCAGTTGGGCGCGATGATGTCAAGGTCCGTCAACATTGTCCTTTGACATGTTTTATTCATTCATTCTACCTCACAGAGGTTCTTAGGTTCTTAAAGTAGATGTGGTTACTTGATCCTCTATACAGCTAATTGCGAATGTACTTACCTTCAAACTGGTGTCCAAATAATTCGTTAAAACTGGTGATCAGCAAAGTCTGTACAGCAGAGAGTTCCAGTAACATCACCGGAATCGTATCGAATTGTGAGAACAACAAACTATTCCACTTAAGGCAACATTGTTGAAAGATTATTATCCTTATTGTTGACAGCTACTTTATTCAAATAGCACACGAGGCAATCGATTCCCGAGGAAAAATGTCTCACGAATTTCGACCTCTCTCACTTTAGACTATTTTCAATTAAAATCTATCCTTGAACCAACCGACATTTTTACACCCATATATCTTGCTCATTCTGTAAACGTAGATATGTGAGTATACCATCGCAATTCATCTTTGTTGACAGACATCAACACCTTGGACCTTTACCAACCGACCCGTCCCACAACATGCCCATTTAATAAACATCAAACAAATAATGCAGCACGTGGCTAGCCACACTCAATTATAGAAATCCGAAAGCCTATTGAAATCATCCTGGGCTCGTTAATTATTCACCATTTGACAGGCAGCATCCTGACAAATACATATTAGAATCGTTCGTAACGTATATAGGTATAGAATGACTGCTCCAACCGACCGAAAGTAGCAGCAATCTTTATCCATTTCAAGGGCAAACCGAATGCTAATGGTATCCATGTCGTTACCGTGTAGCTTGGCTCTTCATAGTTTGAGTGCCAACGGGTGGAGTGTGCCTTTGGGGCATTTATCCTTTACACAAATTCACACATCAATGCGCCCAAATAGAATCCGAAGGCTTTCAATTTTACTTTCATTCCAAAGAAAATGTTTTCTGGTGTCGCTCTCTACCCCTCTCAGCTGTCGTCCTTTATTCACTATCAACGATTCCATGGAGGTTTGTTTTTTTCGCTTCCATCGTTGTGGTGTGTTTTCTTTTTTCCAATTTGCTGTCCTCTTTGCCGGCGATAATTAAAACCTGAGTTTATGACCGTCTTATTGGGATCTCTGTGAATGTCCTAAAGGACGAGGTGGCACACAAACTGTGTGTTTACTGGGTCCTTAGTCGAGCACAAATAGAGTTGCTCAAAGTCGCCGATAATCCTACTTTTAGTCGTCGCTACTCAGAAGGTAGTTCGGCTGTAACGTCTTAGGAAGGGTTGGCGAAAAGAAAACATAACCAGCAGAGGACGATTCGTGCCTATTGAGTCGTATTCAGGGATTACCTCTGAATATGTGCGCCCGTATTTTGGCATTGATGTTACTGACCAACGTGAGCTACAAATCCGATGTGTCATGTGTAATACGTAAGGGGGTTAGGATCTTTTTCTTATACATAAAATCCCTTTTTTACTGCTTTGTGTGCGTGGGTTTTTTCTTTCCAAAGGCCGCCCAACAGCATCTGGCTTAGGTGGTAACGAAAACCGAGAATTTATGAAAAGAAAGCAATTTATTTTGGGCCGTCGATTGAAGGAATTTGTTTGCCGTCGAGGGTTGAGATAAAGGCTCTTTTTATGGCAAATTGGGAGGTGCGGTAAAGCGCCAGAGGAAAAGAAATGTTTTGCGAAAAATCCTTCACTAACCGGCTTACGGAATCAATTTGGGTGACAAAATTAGGGCGAAATTAGTTCCTGGATATATAGTATTCATTGCGTTGCGTTTCGATTGATTATATTCAATGGTTTGTTGGCAATTAAAAAGGTTCTGTAATTTGTCAATAAAACAATACTCGCTGAAGCATTTAGTCAAATCGATGAAGGTTTGGGCTCTTTAAAAATGAAGGTCAATTGTGACGCCTTGATGTATAGTTCGCTACCGAATTTTCTTTTTGTGGGACTGAATAAGTGAATAACCTGTAAAAAATTATTTGAATTTCCAATGATGAACTGTTGCTATTTACCCTAATATTTAAAAGTATTTCCTACTCTTCTCTCGGTCTAATTACTATCTCTTTCTCACATGAATAGTTGCAATTAGCTTTTATCCACTTTTTCCTTTCATTCGCTACTGTTCTCTCAAGGAACTAACATTAAATAACAACGGTTTCATAAAGTCTTGGCCTTTCTCCTTTTTTTTGTAAGTGACCGGATTTTTTCACATTACTGCTTGATCCTCTATTTAGGTACTTGTTGCATTCTATATGAATACATTTTTTTATTTTCCACACGAGTTTGGTATACTTCTTAAGAACTGCCCTTAAAAATAGCAGACAGAAGATTTTCAACAGTTACTTCTTCGACGACCTAGATGACTTGAAGAATGTTGATCTTAAAGTACTCCTGAGATTCATACTCAAATCTGGGTGGTTCTAGGAGATAAACAGACGTCATATCATTGGCTACTCGTAGGATGAACTAGAGGATCATGATACAACGGAGCTTAAGAGCCCATGAGATTCTTACTAATCTATGTGAAAAGCGGCTTATTTCTTGTCTTCTAACAGGTCACACTGGATGGTTCCCGTAACTGGACACAATGGACCCAACTGATGGTCTAAGTGAAGCTGTGGCAAATTGTCACAAGAGCACCCATTTACCTACCTACCTACCTATTAAGAACTGCAATGAAAACAGTATACCGATTTGAAACACACCACTTTTTCGGCTGTAACACAAATTAAAATGGACGACTATTCCATCGACTGCGAGCCCTTTCTTGGAAGTGTATTCGGCATGACTATTTTTCCAATATCGCAACATCAGCGTCCTTGAAGTTAAATTCAAGAAGCATTTCAGCCCTTCTTCTCTAACATATGAACGTACTAAACCTGATCGTCTACCTATGCTTTCGAGTAGGTTAAGTGAATCTTTCAGACAAGAAGGGCTCGAAAACATCTTGCATTAACGGAAGATCCTGGAAGATCCTACACTGAGAATGCAAGCGACAACAAAAAATCAAACTAGGTTCTAAAATGAATTTAATCAAAAAAAAAGAAAAAGAAATAAGAAGCAGAGCATTAGAGACAGTTTTCTAGATTTCCCAGTGGCAATTTCCAATCGAAAGCTTCGAGTATGATCTTCTTGTAAGAAGATTTCGTTCGCCGTTCATCTGACAATCGGAGGCGATACAAAATGTTCTATCAAATTTATGCTGGTAAAGGGTTGAATTTGACTCGTCGTAATGCAGTTCCCCTAAATAAAATGCATAGAAGAATATGCAAACTTGTTGAGGAACAATAGCGTGTGGATTACACACGTTTGAGTAAGAAAACATGGAAACGATAAGTCCCAGGGGGAAAAAACGGAACCTTATTAGTTTCGTTTTTGTCCGTCTGTCCGACCACTAGATCAATTTTGTACCTAGGTCTATCTCAGAAACTAATTGACGTAGAAGGCTGAAATTTGCACACAACATCCACCAATCAATCAACAAATACAGCGATACATCGACTTGTTTTAGAGTAATAAGTGATGTGGTGAAAAAAATATTTTAGTTCGCACAAAAAGCAGTTTATTTCGTGATTTACAGAAAAATGCATAAATACCTTTTTTTTAGATCATTCTCGTAGATATTTTGTGAAAAAGTTAATATTTTTAAAGATATTTACAAAAAACTGTCGATCACTATATAAAGTATGCTCCCTTTAACCATTTTTCATTCGTTATTGGTGTGTTCTCTTAATCGATTCCAATTGGAATTTTCAATGAATACTCAACTCCACTTATTCTCATTGGAACTTTTCTAATGGATACTCATTCTCATCCACACATATTGTTGTTTGTTGTTTGTTCGCAATTTCCAACTCTAAAGAAGTTTGGAACCTTCGGTGCGCGAGGGACACTCGCACTTGGGCGGTTTTTTTTTTTTTAATTAACTTTCCTTATTTCAATCATCATATCCTCGTTTTACCAGCTCAGTTTGAATCGAACTTTATATAAGTCTATCGTTTGCATATATTTAAAATTAAAATTTGTTTAGCTCTTGTCTACAAATTTAAAAATTTCCAAATACATTTTTAAATACGTACATTGAATCTCGACCTGCAATTAAATTCCGCGGTCTTTTCCCGCACATCTATCGCTGTTTAAATATAACCAAAAACCGATTTCCGAAAATCTGTAAAATTTAACACCTCGAACTACAAATTAGAACCACCGCCAATATGAAACAGAAACCACAATAAATTCTGGACCCATTCCGATAAAACAATACACCAATAGTTATTAGCAACATACCGCCGGAATTTATAGGCAAAATAAATAAAAATAACCTCAATGGTTGTGGTTGTAATTATTCTGCTCAACAAAAATTGCCGCCACGTACTCGTATAATTATTATTATTATTATTATTATTACAATCGCCGCAAAGTATTTGCATTTCATAACTTTGCCTTCCTAATTATGATGTAATTTAAAACTATGCAACCAGCAAGGATATACACAGGACGAGTGAAATGCTTTAATTGCATTTCGCAAAGTAACCGCACCTCCCCTGCTCGACCGCATAATGCATTATGGAGAATTTTAATTGCACACCGAGGAGTGAAAAAAACTGGCAGCATTAATTATTTTTCATTTCATACCTCGAATGAACCACAAATTCCACAATCCGGCATCGCAATTGAAGTCGCTTTTGTTTGTGTAGTAACAAAACATAAATAAAAAAAATCTTGTATCTCTATTAAGTGAAATGATATTTCTTTTCGACTGAGGGGTAGGGTATGATTGCAAAAGCATGCAGCATTGACTGGAGCTGCTCGGAGATGGATCTGAGAGTCATGTACCAAATGGAGTTGTTCTCACAAAGAGCATAGGTACCCCTGATGGGCTATAGAGCCTGACAGTAATGAATGACAGACGTAGGTGTATTTCACATAATCATCCGGCTATCCCGCATAAAGTAGATTAGAAATTTGGCGAACAATGTGGTGGCTATTTCAGTGCTTGCTTGAATATTTAAATGACAATGATCTGAGCCTTTTCTGGCAATGTTGTAGCCTGGTAGAGAGATTGGGATCCGTTCCATATCAGACTGATTTAATATTTCAATTAAATTTTTCCAATAAAGAATGTTAAAGGCTACACTATGAGCTTTCAAATAACGATTACGACTGGATCGTACAGAACTTTCCGTGTACCTATTACAAAAGTCAGCTTTGCGGTATGTTCAAGTGGATACTTTATAATTCCTGAACTTCCGCCGCTGAAAACGCAATCCCAAATACAGGTAAAGATAAAAAGACGTAGACCTCTATTCAAAACCAATAAAGCCTAAAGACGTATTTAGAAGATTCCCTTACGATGCCGCTACGATGTTGTTTAGTTGAACATCCCGTAAGGATTTACGCAGCCTCTACTTGGCTCTCCTAAGATTGTTATTTATAAACATTATTTTCTCGGTAACTTTACTAAACGAGGTTTGTGTCTAAAAAGAAGAACTTCGATAAACTTTTACAGAAAACACTCAAATCCATTACTTTTTGCTCTGAAACCGACATCAGCTGTGATTAGCTCCGTACGTAAAATCATATTACACAGTAAAAAGTCAAATATTTTTTATATATTAAATTTAATTTATATTTTATAATTGCATATGCAAACGAAATTCGTTTTGGTAGAAATTTGCACAACATGCGAAATGATTGAGCAATTAATTCGACCACGACCAAATGACATGCGATGTAAAAACATATCTACACAGGCTCTAAACGCAAATTTCCGCGTTTAACTAAGGCAGCCCTAAAGCAACGTTGCTTAAGTTCGAAAAATCTTCACAAAAATATTTTCCTGTGTAAGGGCATTTTAGAGGGTGCGCAAAGATAAGCAGACTCTACGTTGGGTTTATAAATAAGGCTGTTAGCTTTTCAATTCCTTGCTACTTCAGACACCTTTAATAAGGTCACATTTGCGACGCATTGAGGGCGGGGCCCAGCTTCTTGTCTTTCATGTTAAATCGTTACGCTACGCCTTGTACTCGGTCTAAATTTGGAAGTCCTCAATTATGTCTGCGAAGTATATAGCAAAGTAAATTAAACACCAAGAGGATTCAGTAATGTGAATAAGGACATTGGGAGCAATTCCCAAGGTTAACGAAAATACTGGGAACAATTCTTTTGATGTTGCTATATCGAGTTATGAAATAAGACTTAGGCTAAGCAAGGTGCCGATGTTGCAGCTCTTATCTGAATCTTCTCACAAAGATCCAAAGAGAACCGAAACACATTCCATTCAAATTTGTTTACCAAGTGTGCCTATTGGGCGAATTTTTAAAGTGGTGCGCTACGAACACGTACGTGATGATTTGATCTTCTACCTTCATTCTCTCTCATCTTTACAATGCATGTGTTTCTCGCCACGCAATTTTCTGGTGCAAATACAGGACGCACGTGAATTGTTTCCGTACCCATTGAAGCTAATCAAGCTTCAAACAACTCTCTGCTGGTTTGTAGAAATTAAAATGCATTGAGCACCCGCTACTAATATCACCTTCAACATAAGCCCTCCCGTGCCATGCAACGAAATAAGGATAATCCCACATAGAATATGCCACTGCAACATATTCTCAAACCGTGGTTGCTGCCTTGCCAGGTCGACTCTTCTGGGACACCAGCTAAACGACTCCCAATGGACTCGAAAAGCCGACAAGTGATGGTTGCCCTATAGAGAGAATAAGAGCGGTTGCCATAAGATAACCAAAGTACAGATAAAAAAAATAACATAATCATAAGGAAGCAGATAATACAGGAATGCAAGTAAATTTAATTTGCTACACAAATCCGATTAACTTGAAACCGAGTTCAGACAAGACAAAAACTGGTCATGCAGAACTGAGACTTAAAATAATATCCCCCCTACTTTTTTTTTTTTTTTTATTCAGTATTTACTGTAATAATTAACACTCATCAACGATCAGCCAGCCAGTGCTTATTTTATCATTTTATTTAATTGGTTATACAGGTGGTGGGTATTATTTCAAAAGAATCCACACCACACACACCTTTAGGGATAGCTTCATAAATTGTATGGCAAAGAATAATTTACACTGGTCTCCACAGAACACATATAAACATCTAAAAGTCAGGATGTTAATTCCAAAGAAATGAACAAGCAGTAGGAATACAAAAACGAGGTAATTCCCTAGCCTATGGTGGAGTATTACGAGAACTTTAGTCAAATTGGGTAGGTTACTTCCAGCTGGGTTAACATGGTGAAAATTATTGCTACCCTCAAGGAGACAACGCCGACATCAGAGAGTGGTTGAGTGAACAGAAAAATGGTAATAACGTTTGATGATTGGCAGAGGAGATTTCGTTAATAGCCCAGGGCTGTGAATACATATTTTACATATTAGCTTCGGTGAGTTTTAGATTTATTTCAAAACTGTTGCCGGAGAAATTTCATTGAATAATATATAAATGCCCAAATGCTTGGAGTTATCTTCATGCTAGAGTGGGTGCGTACGAAGTTTACAATTGGTGCAATCTTGGGAAGTCTAACAGGTGTACAGAGAAGATGTTGAATTTCTTGCAAAATGAGCTTAAAAATCCTAAAACGTACCTACTTACGTTATAATAGACATTTTTTTTATAATAATGACAAGTTCTGCTCTCCGTTTATAGTCCATTGTGCGCTGTGACTCAGTGTTTAGTTTGCTGGACGACTTAGAGAGGGGTAGAAGGGTCAATCCCCAGAAAGCACAAATTACGTCTTAAGAAATGTTCAGTATTATATGTAACTGCCATAATGACCTTCTCAATTTTGCGGTTCGGACTCGGCGTAAAATTGTGGGTCCATTGCACTCGTCTCGAAAATAAAATCTCACACAAAACGAATCGCTGTGAGAAGTTAGGCCTTGGGTACCAGTACAAACCTGCTATTTATTTATTTACCTCCACACCAATAGCCCTACTCGACCAGATCGTAAAATATCTAAAACTCCTTTCAAAGGATTATTGCTATAAAAAAAACTTTAACCAGTGTCTAAGAAAAAATTGCAAAGTTTTGTGTGCCACCATCTCAATTAGTGTACGTTAAACTTTTGACAGAAATTACGCAGATGGTCGGCCAGAAGAAACGAATCGTATTTTGTTACCGCACCCAGGTGAACACATCCGGGCGGTTCCTACTGTCAAACAATTAAGTGTAAGACAGAGATGAAATATATCCTGCTCTTGAAATGGGTATTCTTTCTGTGAAGGATGCAGGTTTCATGGAAAAGAAAACCATCCGTCGGATCTATTACTCACACGGGAAGAATGACAAATAACAGAGGAAATGCATTTTCACTCGAAATTCTACCATCCTTGCAATTCCCAAGGAAACTGTGAGAATATTTTATTCACAGTTCAGCACGTTCTAGCATTTTAAGGTCACCGTCGATGCCTTCGGAGCTTGTAACTAGGAATTCGTTTTACCTAAATTATTAGTTGCTGCAGGTGTGTGCATTCAAAAGGTCCACAGGACATTTCGCGGCATGTATAATGTTTCGTACTTTAATTTGCGTTCCAAGTGGTGTAACGGTTTTTTAGGCGACATGCAAAAAGTACTGCTATGGAATAGAAAAAGCGGGGCGTAGAGTGTTAGGTTTATCAATAGTTTAAAAGTATAATGAACTCAAATAAGATACTCGTACCTCAAAAAATGTCAACGACAACTTGGCCATAAGTAGCACAAAAGTACAAAAATCTTCAGTACAGCAGGCGTGACACGTCGCAAACAACAAACACTCTTAAGAAGCTACTTCTGGTGCGCGACCAGCGATGCCATATTTGACGATTTAGCATCATTTTTACGATTTGCAGCCTCCATGACGATTTCTGACCAAATTCAGCCCATTTCCCGTTACTTTGCCTACAAGCTATACTTTTACAGGGATGTCACGATTTGGTGCACTAGTACTGATACAAAGAAATTCGAATTAACAAATGTCAGGTAACTTCAAATATTCCGGCTCACCAACATATCTCAAAGAACTCGCAAAGTTGCTGACAGCGTTCATAGCATTTTATACGTTATGTTTGAAGTAATCCGTTACGTGTGGATAGTAATTTTTTTGGGAATAAATGTAGTTTTGCTTAAAATATTTGTGAAACATCAACATGTAGATTGGTTGAGGGAAAATAAAAACATTTTGAGCAATTTTTCTTCAGTTATTTAAGAAAAATTTACTCATGAATTCGATGTTTATGATTTTCAAAAACGGGAAATGCACAATCATGTTTGTCCTTACATGTTTTTAGTATTTACACATAGTTTTATAAATCAAACGAATAATATTATTCACGTTTTGAAAATAAAGAATTACTAACCAATCGCATTCAGTAATGTAAATGTGGTATTCCCGAACTCTGTCACATTCCCCACCGTTGGCAGAGGTTGACAGCAATTATTTTATACTTGTTGTATGTTTTTGCCTGTCACACGGATTCTAAATTGACATAAGTTATTTTATGTCACATAACACCAATAGGAAAACAAAATGGCGAATTTAAAAAAAAATTGAGGGTGTCTCAGTATTGTCTCTGCTTCCTAGTTCCTACAGTCACTTTGGATATGAGAAAAAAAGTCTCGTTTCTGAAGCTATTCTTCACAATTAAAATTTTTGAACCATATTTAACAAGCATCGGCTCGCTTAACACTATAATAGTGTTGTGGTAGGCAACTGCGGTACATTTTAAAGGTGAAAAGGGCTAAAATAGAGCAACAAAAAAAAAACGGTCACACTGGCTGGCTATACGGTAAGGTACACTACATTTACATTAGTCCATGTGATCTCAAAGAAAACGACACACTTCTTAAGAAATTCAATTCAATTCAATTTTTTGGTGATTATTTATTACATTTACTTTTTCTATAAGTAAAATGCAAGGAATTTTACAAGTACAAACATCACAAGACTGAAAAATGTACTGCTTTGTTTTGTACTCAGCAGAAGGCTCTATGTTTAAAAATATGAATTTTTTGTTAGAAAATGAAGAAAGCTTGAAAAAATCGTGTCCTAATCATTATTATTATTACAAATTATTGTTTTTATGGTAATGACGATTTTGTAAGCAGAAAATGGAGATTTTTTAAAATGTAATCTGGCACCACTGTGCGGGTTGTAGAATTTGGTTCGTAGATGGGCAGCGGGGCATGACAACTTTTTTAATTCCTTATCTTAACACTCATAGGTAAAACACGGTTAAAACACGGTAATTTGATGTGCATTCGAAGAATGTGGGCGGGTTGGAACCGCTGTACAACATATTTATAAAAAAAAAACTCCTTGGCATTCGTGTAGCTTTAGCTTCGAAATTTCAAAATTGTTTAAAAGAGTGCGTGGCACCGTAAATACTAAAGAGGCTTTAAGTGGATTTGGATTCATTCTTATGACAGCTATTGCATAATTGAATATTGTATTTAGCAAACAGTTTGTGAAATGTGGCAGTAGAAAAAGTCATCCCCGCACAATGAAATCATTTAAAACGATTTTATTATTATTATTTATACATTATTTGTTTTCATAAATTTCTGAAAACTAATTTCAATTAATTTATGAAATTCATTTGACTATGGCACAGTTCTTAAACTGTTAACAGTTATTATTTGTAACTTCTTTAGATGGCCTTTTGAGCACTTTTGCCTTTTTGGGAAATATTTGCCTGAGACTTATTAAAAATATTTCTCAGCCTTCAAGATGGCCTGCGGATAAACGTGGAATTTGTGCCTTTCAAGGCTTTAACGGATTTCCTATATATCAGTACTGTTTCGTGTATCCATCGTAGCAAGAATACACATCTTTTAGCACCGTTCTAAAGCTATGTAGCAGATTTTTGTTCTATCTTCTATGGAAGACGTTATAGTGTCGGCTGTCACTAGTACTATAGGTGCGGCTCCTCATAAATATGCGTGAGATTTTGTTTTTGGAGCGAATGGAAGGGAGCTACAATTTCATGTCAATTCCGAACGGCTAAATTGAACAGCCTTCTCAGGACTTCCGAGTTTTTGCTAGACATTTGTAAGACTTGACGGAGTTGAGTACCCCTGTTTGAACCGCGGTAATCTGTTCGGGTCAATAACTAAAATGTAGCTCCCAAGTTCCCCTCAAACAGAATTTCAAATTAACATCCAAAAGCGAATTATGTATTTATAGCTAATATACCAACAACTCATATGATGTTATTCAATGCAATACAGATTATTAACATTGATTCAAAGGGATTTAGTCAAATTAGACTTTTACGCTCGCTCAATAATCCCATTGACTATTGACAAGCAACCTGTTTTGTTTTTGCTTCCCATTTATGAATTCAATTTACTCCAACTAATTGATTTTATTTCGAATTGAAAGACGTACTCTCGTATTAAATGCCCATCGACGCATCACACAACCAGCAAAGAAGTCATAACGCGAGCCCCAAAACTAGTGCTCCCCACTTTCTGGAGGGGATGGTTGCCGCACTCCGACGACACCTCTTCCAAAAATGAGTCTCGCCCATATACTGTTTTTGGCTGGGGTTAAAGTGTGCATCTGCGTGCCTGGTAGTGCGGTTCTTCTGTTTGTGTGATATGAGGGAAATCCATTGTGGATTTAATTGGGGTGTTTGCGGTTTCAAGGGTATGCCACAGTGTTGGCTGCCACATATAAATTCAAATTCAATTGGAAGGAACAACAGGCAAAAGGGTTCCCTTTGAAATGAAATTCCACGTCTATACTTCTTCGTCGCCTCCTTCAATTGATTCCAAGTGTAAGGACTAGACTTTGGGGCAGGGGCAATGTGGATGGAGAGATGGAGAATTAATTAAAACTTCCTCGTGACAATTTCTGTCAAATATTGTCCCAACTATAGTCGTAGGTATGAAGTGGAATTAATTTAAAATCCGTCAACACAAAGCTGATTTGTTAGACGGCAGTGTGGGGTAGGTGTGGGCGGCAGCTCCTTAAATCTTAGTTATATATCACTGACAATGTCTCTTTTGAAACTTATGGCCTAAAGTTGTTCGGCGACAGTGATTACAATGTTTAACTGATAAAGGAGCCTACTTTGCAGCCATTTTGTGATTTGTTGTTGATGAAATCGTCGATTACGTCGATTGTGAGCTCTGTTGGGAGTTGAATCGCCCGCACTCCGTTTTATTTTTCAGTACAAAGGAGTGGTGATTAAGTGTTTGCTATGGCAGGAGGCTGTAGGCGCAGTGGCTTAGTAGTTAGTGTGTTGCACTACTAAGCGAAGGGTCCCAGGTACGAATCCCGCAAAAACCCAAATTCCAACTTAGGGTTTTTTTTTCCACTGCGCCACTTCTCGCGAACGTCTGAAAAACATCCGAGAGTATAACTGTCTTTAAAGAGCTTCTCAATTAGCCGTTTGGAATCGGCATAAAATTGTAACCTCTTCCAATCGTTCCAAAACTGGAAAAAAAACTCACACAAAACGAATGGTTGTGAGAAGCTATGCCTAGGGCCCCCACGGACCTGTATTATTATTATTATGGCCAGGAGGCTTTGGCAAAAATGACGAACATGAGACCGGTGCTGTTGGCTGTCCATGTTGATTTTGACAAAAAGCTTCTTATCGAAGTATAAGGCACATAGACACATGGTCGGAGTCGCATATACTATTGTATCTCATAAGGAATTACATGGGATTTGTTTTTTTTTTATATGTCCTTGAAAATAGAGCTATCTATCTATACAAATGATATATGTATATAAATATATAAAAGAAACTGACGTCCCTGTGTGCACGCATAGCTCGAGAATGGATCGTACGATTTTTATGATTTCGGGTTTGATGGATTGACCCCAGGCAGGACATAGGTTAAAATATAAATATAAACTTTAATTGGATGAAATGATAGATGAGCGTTTATATAGGGAACCGCACTTTCAAATAAAAAAATCAAGAAAAACTATAAACTGGATAGAAAAACGGTGAGTGTCACTTCAAATACAACAAATATTATTTTAAATGTTTAAAATTATATTATTGAACGAATTTGGGTGGAAATTTGTTCACCGGGTCAGCTAGTTCTATACTCAAATGTCCTTGAAATTATTTTAAAGCCCCCAGGTTTTTGAATGAATTTCAATCACTCTCGAATGGCAATCAGTTCAGCATGATAGGCTCTTGTCATGTAAACATCGACAGGCTGATATGAACCTTAAGAAATAAATAAATAGTAGGCGCAACAGGTCTAGGCCTAGCTTCCCACAGCCAGATCCAAATGGCCAGTTGAGAAGCTCTTTCATGACAGGTATACTCTCGGATGTTTTTCAGACGAGCCCAGTTCAAAACAACCTTAAGATGGAGTTTAAGTTTTTATTTTTTTTATTTTGGGAAGCAACCGTGGGGCCCCTGGCTTAGTAGTCCAACACACTAACCACTAAGCCACTGCGCCTGTGAACCTACTTGCTTTGCTAATTATGTGAGCTGGGAGTCGTTCTCGAAAGGAACGTTTACTCTAGCTGACAAAATTGATTTACTTGGAGAAACCTTTGATTCTAATCACAAATATATTTTAACTAGTGAAAGGACCAAGCGCAGTGTTCGCGAAATATTTAAGCACCTGCCTGCGTTGACTTTCCCACTTTATAGCATGCTTGCTTCTCGTTACGATGAAAGTTTATTCTTTCATTGGCGTAGTAAAATTTGCCCTCCAAATTCGCTCCTTTAACAGATTCACCTTTAGGACCCATTAAAATTAGTTATAGGTCATTTGCACAGCGCCAAGGTCCGCCATATAATCCACAAAACACTCAAGCTAAAAATACAGAGGTCATGGCGTATGAAACCACCATTTCTCTAATTAATTGTTCACGCAGTCCTCTAAAAAGCAACACAAATGAATCCGTGTACACTTGCTGGCCTTTGCAGAGGCATATAAAATGTCGCACCATAAATAATCATAAATCGGCACAAGGACACTGAACACCAGCGTGAATATCACTTCTTTTCAAAAGCTGACTATGGGTGCTTATGCCTATATCTACATTTTCAGTTATACCGTCGGGGGGATACAACTTAACCAGTATGAGAGTGTGTCCAACTCATAAAAAGATGAAAAGAAAAGAAAGTACACAAGTTTGATTCGAATAATTTATGAGTCCTCTCCGTGGAATAGAAGTATATCTCCTGCCGTTGGGACATCATCATGGCCACGTGGTGGTTACGGTTTGTGTCCCACTTAAATTAATAGACTACACTAAATTAAATGGTAATGTAAAGTGCTGAGCGCTTCGGGCAACTTCCGCTGTAGTCCTTCATACAGCAGCGCGAACAAATAACTTGAGCAGCTCTCTCGAACCGCAAGCGAAATAATAATTCTTCAATAATAAGCGCTGCCATTGGTATCAGACCAATAAAATTGATTTCCCTCAAGAAATACCCCTACACCGGCGATGATGCTGATGATGTTGGATGAGTGTATCTGCCCAGTCGGGGAAAAGGTTCTTACGCCAGTTTTATTCATCATCTTTGCTCGCAACTGTATCAGGGTAGTGTTTGCACAAGTATTAGAGATTTTCTCTTTTATTTGCTTTTTATTCTGCTGTTTTATGCTGTATTATCCTCGAATTTTCAGTTATTTTTGTGCTTCGCTAGCATTGTTGGCACTGCCCCAAGGGTGCAATTTTCAAGAAAAGAAAAATGAGAAGAGTGCATAATGTTATTCCATTGACGTTTTTTGTTTTCTATTTTTTTTTTTATTGCCATAAGGTTTATGCAATCAATATGTTGCGGAAGAAGAAAAAGAGCATCGAAGGATAATGATGTTAGAATTAGTTTCTGTGCAAGGAACATTTAATATGCGCATTCCGAGAATACGGTTGCTTTTATTGTACCCTGATGCTGGACATAGCTTGTGCCGTCAATGTGACTTGAATCCAATTTAATTTCCCTGCTCTTACTTGTCGATGAAGGTATGAACTCTCGATTTTTCAATATGAGGTATTTTAATACGTGGATTACCAGAATTGGGTGATTGCAAGTTGAGCTGTCGCGTTAATTTATGTGGCTAAGGGAGTAGGTCCTTTAATTTGAGAAAACCGTTGACGAATTCTTAGATAGGTTGGTTTTCTGCTGTTTAAATTTTACCATTCGCGTCCTTTATTTTGCTTTAGGAATTATTCCATTAATTGCCCCAATCATTATAATATTTAAGCACAAAGATCCAACAGCCAGCAGTCTACCTTCCTCGAATATTGTCTCATTAAATTAGCCATGATATCGTAAATTCCTGTCAATATGAACCAGCCGGTCATACCTAATTCATCTGAATAATTACTTCCGTTTAAGGATAAACAACACTTCTTAATGGTTCGGAGTGAACAAACCAATCTAAAATTCTTCGATAAAACCTTCGATAAGTTCTTTCACAGTTCTAACATTTCTGCGCCTCCCTCCACTCCAACAGTCAAATCGTCATTCCGCATTCATTTGGGTATAATTTATTAACAATTAAGCTTTGATTTATTATCCTTTGAAAAGTCAATCTTGTGGATTATTATATGGACGCCAACGCGTTGCCGTCGACTCATCGTTAAGGGAAACCCATGTATGCTCAAACTGCGCCAGGGCAAATAATCAGAGCATGAATAATTGAAAGCAAACGGCAACAAAACAAGGCAGCTGTGTAGTGGTTGCGAAGGGGAGGACAAACAGCGGTCTTTGTGTCTTTTTTGTGGACTGTGTTTTTCTCAACTTTGATTCGGCAGCCCCTAAACCCGACAGTTCCCCGCCTGTCGGTTTTAAATACGCGTATTTATTCAAACTACATCCGAATGAGGCCAAATCACGTTGATCCGAATATAAATAGCAAAAGGAAATCCTGGGAATACAAAAGCCAATATTCATCGTCATCGAAGTCATCGCCAGAATCATGATTAAGACTCTGACAGGAGATAAATTATGCAAATAGACGAACCTCAAAAAAAAAAAAACATGGACTCTGGCGTATGAGCAACATTTTCGTGTTGTTATTTTGTTTATCGCGTGCAAACATTTTTTGACTGTCACTCTGTATCCTAAATCCAGAAATGGGAAAAACATCAGAAATGAGAAACGTGTCCGCTTCAATTGTAAAACATCTATTCGAATTCCGGCAGTAGACGAGTAGATGGGGGGAAGGCAGAAGGCACGCCAAAATGACAGAGAGAATCACGAAAATGCGAATTTCGTTGTATATTTACAATCGAAGAAGGGTCTTAGTTGAATTATATTTTTTGTGTTGCTCCATGTCTTCATTGCAGTCGTTTTATGTCACATTTCATGGTATGATTTCAACTCCTTTGTTACCATTGTCCTTGGCATAGGAAATTAGGAAAGCTGGCTTCAAAGGATTATGCGGTTTGGTGCTTTCTGCTAGATTTGTAATCTATTTTCAACTTTCTCGGTTGCGTAGTAAGAGAGAGATACCTTATGTTTTGTATTCGTACAAAATTTCGAACTCGAGAAGTTAATCTATTCTGACAGAGGAACTGAAAAAAGTTTGTCTCGAAATTCTGTCCGTCTGTTCGTATGTCTAAATTGCTGCCCATATTACGTTCAAACTACGGATTTGGAGTTGGGGGCTTACAGTTCGGGCTGTTTTTTTGTTTGGAAGGTAACCTCAATATAAATGGTAAATACTTCCTGTACACAATTTTCGTGCCAGTTAAATTTGTTCGAAAACGGCTCTGACGACTTCAACCAAAATCGATATTTGTGCTTAAGGAGGTGAGGTTAACATGAGTGTATACTCAGTTTTTGGCAAGAAAAAAAAAAAAACAAATAACGTTACCTACTTTTGAAATTTCGAAATATTTCGAAAACGGTGTATACGATTGGAAAAAAACGTATTCCTAATGCAATATGATCATTTCTAACTTAATAGTGGTTCTTGATAACTTATTAGCGAGCTCAATTTTTCTTTATATTATCGTACAAGGGATTTCGAAAAAAAATTCATTTCTTAAAAAATTTGGCTTTCTCTAGTTTCCCCGAAAACGGTAAAGAGGATTTTGAGCAAATTGCATAGCTAGAATTAAATCAATGTTTTCAAAATTCGTTTGTCCTTAATTTTCAATTCGAATAGCCGAAAACGACAATTTTTGAAACAGCTCATGTCTCGAAAACCCCATTTTCGATTTGGATACAACTTTAAAAACCAAGTATGTATCCAATTTTATATCGAAAAAAATATCTTATACACTGCTTTTAGTTAAATATTGTATTTTTCAAACCAAACATTGTAATATTTGTTGCTGTTGTGTCTGCATAGTTTTAAAAAAAAACCGCTCCAACGATTTTCATCAAAATACTTATTAAAGATAGGTAGTATAAGTATTCTAAATAACATCAATCAGTTTTTGAACTATTTCTCAAAAATAGAAATACTGTGACTACCCAAAAACAAATCTCCGAGTTCGTACATAATATTATCTTCTACTTTCAATCAAAGACACCTCATTAAAAAACATGTTCTAGCAGACCAGAAAACAGAAACTCCTCTTACGTTTGTTCTTGTTACTGAGAGCTTCAACTTATAAAACCTCACATTGTTCTTTGAATGAATAGCCCAATTTAGTCCCCCGCTCAAAGCTTGCTTTATTTAACTCTATTCCTATATTTTATAAGCCGTTTCTCTTATACAGTATCGCTTCTCAGATTTTCACCTACCTACCTACTAAAATAAGAAAACCACCAATCAATCTCTTGAGCAAACGAGAAAGTTTCGTTCGACCCAGTCGTGCACTTTATTTTTTTCTGGTGCGAATAGTATCTGCCAATGGAAGGATTTATCTTGAAAGCTCAAATACTAGCTAGAGCAACATGTGTGCTTCGGGTACAAGAAGCAACTTATATCTCGTTCAGGAGATACAGTCGATGTATCCAGATTTGCCAGAAATTGATTGTGATTAGTCACAGTATTTTTAGAACGCACATATCCTTAGAGGTTTCCTAATTATTTTTGTTGCAGTTTGTTCATAAGAATGGATGTGCAACCCAAGCATTTTTCAAAAATCGGTCCAGTCCATGGGGGCAGGTGCGAACTAAACTGAAACTGACTAAAACTTTACCTTAGCCTGACAAGTGATACAACAAGCTGTGACATTCCTTGCAGGATCTGTTTGGATTGCAGTTTAGCGGCGAACAGATTTATGTTCTTTTTTCAATCGTCGTTGTCTGGGTTTTGTTTTATGTTTTAATATAAGATCCCAGATTCAGAGCAAAGTCAAATATTCACTTTTATTCAACTTTAGAGAAATGCACCCCAGACCTTTGAGAGCAGGATGCACGATGCAGACAGGCGACTTTCCTTTATTTGTCTTGCTCTGAACAGCGATGATTCGTGATTCAATAACCCTCCAACAAAAGATAAGTATTCGCTGTTTGACTTATCTTGAAGAGTTTTCGACGCTTTGAGTTGATTCGATGTTGGTAAATATTTACAACCTTCATATTTAACTTTCCGGATGAAGCTGCTTTGCCATTTCCAGTAAACCAAGCAAACAGTAGGAAAACGAATGTGCATGTTTCTTTTATTTTGCTATTTGTCTTCAGTTACGCAGGGGCATACAATATTGCGACAAAGTTCTCAGGATCCTCGGGATGTTGTAGTTTGAAGTTGAAATTTCTTGTGTCAGCTACCCACTGGGAGGGGTAGGTACATATTTACCTTCCGGATCTAAGTCCTTTGACCTAGAATAGATTGGTGCATACCTTGAAATTCAACAAAAACGTTTCTCAAGCCTCCATAACAACTGAACCGCTTTGTGTCGCCGGCTAAATACCTTTTCCGCTCTTTTTCTTTAAATTTCTGCTTCCATTTCACAGGGGCAAATATTTGCTCAAGCAATCATCGCTCCACTTTGTCGTGATAAGTTAACAATGGTCTATACGCGTCCTCTGGACTCCCGCGTCTCATGTCATCATCTACCATCTACCATCTACCGTCTACATCGCATCTCTCCATGTATGTACATGTACATGAACGATATTTACACGAAAGCAAGCAAGCAAGGCACTTATGTTTCTCTTAGAAAGAACACCGAAACCTCTACCACACAAACACGAGCCATATGGGCTTTGAGCGGGGGACTGAAGTTGCTGGTAGTTCGCTACCCCCGGACACCATAATCCTATGTAAACTTCATTTGCTATATCAATCTCGCACCGTTCAGCAAAATGCTAACACATTGCTGGTGAGAGTGTTAAAGTTCACGATGATGAGCAAGCATAACATGGTACTTCGAATTGGATATCCTCCTCCTAACCAAACCGAAGCGATGAAAGGAAAACAGTAAAAACAAGGGTACGAAGGCATTCTGCTTTAACAGCGCTGCTTTGACATTATTCTTAAAATCTGGGTCATTCGTGTATAGGAGGAGCGCTGAAGGGCTCTGTTTCCTTTTGTGTCCATTTCATCATTATATTTTTTCTCTCTGCCCTTGCATTGGGTTAATTTCGTAACAGTGTACAGGTCGTGACCAAATCTCCTGCATACGTGAGCAGATTAATAATTTTATTTGCTCTTTTGTTTTTTATGCCCGCACACTTGTCCTTTGTCCAAATAGAATTGCATGTGTAAAACTCTGTCGCAAATAGAAGTAAATTTCGCAGCGACATTTTTTTTCGCTTCACAAAATAATAGCGTTAAGGACTTTAACGAAAAAAAGCCTTGTGGCTTGCATACGAAACAAAAAATCGCAGAATTTAGCATACTCCGTTTCCAATTAATTTTTTCCATACTGCACAAAAGGATATCCGTGATACCGTTGCCAACCATCATTGTACACCTACACATTGTGGCTAACTTTACTTTAGTACTTTCGTCATGTTCGTTCGTAGAATATCGAACTCTCACTATCATAGTCTGCCTGCAGCTTTCGAGTGAGATTGTGTGGGTTAGCTATTCACTTTGATTAATGTCCTAGCTGGCTTATGTGCTTGTGGTTCACTGTTGGCTGGGGGTTAATACTCGCAGTGCAAGCGTCGATGTTCTAGGGGTGGGGGCGAAAATCGATATACAAGTGAAAAATAATTTTGTTCATAACCCGTTGATCACTTAATGCTGCTGGCCAATTTGAGTGTTGACCGTCAGCGATGTTCTCATCTATACGCCGATGGCTCGTGGGTGGTCATGGTTCAATGTGGAGGAGGGAATTTCATTCCATTCTATGTGAAGCCAGGATCTCGTTTGTAATAGCGCGAATAGCTGAGCATCCAACTTTGAAGTACTAACGTAGATGTGTGGGAAATTTAATTATTGAAGAATTTAATTGTGTTTGTGGGGAAAAGGGTCTGCCAGGCGGTATCTGTTTTGATTGATGGTAATTGCCCATAGTTTGATATTGTAATCCAGAAAGTTCCAGTGTAGCAAGGTTAGGTTAGGTAAACGGGTAGGTAGAGCAGGGTGAGTCCTTCAATACCTCACTTAGGTCCTTGTGATGCCCTTTTTTGGGGTTTACCGTTGGTGTTACATTAGTGGTTTCCATCCTCCTCCTTTCGTGATTACCTGAAGCTGTCTAGCCATCCCGATGTACTCAGAAACCTGTAAAGATCAGACAGAAAGACATCAGAAAGTTCATGTACGTCATGGAAGTAGTAACTTCCAAGTGGTCTGTTCCTCAAGTGACAGAGACTCGGGCAATGACAAAGGAATTGAGGTGCGTGGACCTCCTCGTCTTCGCAGCCTCTACGTATGTCGACATCTTCGAGATTTAGTTTCATTAAGTGGTTTCTTAGGAAGCTATGTCCAGTGAGAGCTCCCACTTACTAAGATAGCGATGACCTATCAAACTGGAGAAATTTGTTGGTCCGACCTCTGTTATTTTCTGGCCAAAGCTTCCGTGATATTTCACAGGTGGTGAGTTCTTTGCACCGGTTTTCATTCGAGTTTTGTTCTCCACTCGCTCTCTGAAATTGCAATCGATTAAAGTGCTCTTACAAAATCCATTACGGAGCCCATTCTAGCCAGTTAAGCTACCCTCTCATAGCCGGTTTTGTATCTGTGTCCAGGTACCCAGCAGAGGTTCGTTGTGTGCTGCGAGCAAAGAACTTTGAGCTCTTCGCGGCAGCGGTGAACTAGTTTGGATTTTATTTCATTAGCAGAAACTGCTTTTTGCTGCCTGACTGTCAATGAATATATATCGCTACGGGGTATTGCCGATATTGACGCTTTACGGGCCGCTTCAGCGATGGCCAGAACCTCCGCTTGGAAGATACTACTGCAAGTCTGATGGAGAAATGCATACTTAATCCATCAGAGAATATGCCGGCACCGGTTCCACAGAACATCGTTGAACCATCTGTGTAGATGGATATTGATTTTTATTTTGTGGGTTCATTTGTGTTCCATTCTTCCCTACTCGGAAAGGAGCAGGTGAATGGTCTATCAAAGTCCAAACAGGCAGACATATAGTCAGAAGTGACAATGTTCCCTACGTATTTACCTAATATCTGTGCATGCCCAAAATTGCAAGGGTTCCAAGTGTTAGTTTGGCTGATCCTTAAGGCAATTTTGGCAACATATTCTTACATGTATAGGTCTAGAGGGGTCATATTAAGAATTGCCTCTAGTCCAGCTGTAGGTGTGGTTCTCATAGCGCTGGTTTTCCCTATATATGCTATTCTTTGTATTTTAGTCATCGACTTAAGATTGGTCGCTTTGCCGACGGCTTCCACCAGACTACACTCCCATACGTCAGCGTTGGTCGCACGATCGCTGTATCCATCCAGAGGATTATTTTGGGGTTTGGTCCCCAACTCCTACCAAAGATGCGGTTGCATGCGGAGAAAGCATTCTCTGCTTTCTTGACTTTTTCATTGACATTCGGTTTCCAATTAAGTTTCCCATCAAGGATAGTTCCCAAATATCTCACACTATCTGCTACCCTTAGGGGTATTCCCTCCAGAGTTGCTGCCTCGAATTGCGGTATTATTCTTCATTATTGTTCCGGTGTACCAAAGTTTATTCAGCGTTTATTTTGTCACTAAAAAATTAATTGAAATTATGTTCTTCCTAAAATAAATTGCTCAAGAGAAATTTTGCAGTGCATTTGATATCGATTTTCTTCGAGCTGATCTGTGCAGGATCTCCTATTAGCCTCTGTCCATCCTGTGATATATAGTGAGGGGGGGAGTCGCTTTCGTCTAGATACAGAAAATCATTTATGAAAGTGAGGAAAAGTGTCGGAGTCAAAGCGGAACCTTGTGATACGAGCATTTATATGATAAGTTTTTGACTCGAAACCACCCAGTGAAACTTCAATTGAACTGTCGGAAAGGTTGTTGAAAATTAACTGAGTAAAAAATCTCACGAGCAACCAGTTGATGTCTAATTCTGTTAAAATGCAACAATTCCCATTGCACCGAAAGGATGGAGGGATTGGCTTCAATTTTCGACGAGATTAAACTACGATTGGATTGCGACGAAAACCGTTTCAAAGGTCTGAACTATTCAAGAAATTCCAAAAATTGATGAGCAAATAATCAACCTTAGGTAAAACGCCTGTAAGTGCTTTTGGTGTATAACTGGCGAGTGAAGAAGATGAAGAAGAATAGGACGGGCGACAAGCTTATGTAATGACATTATCAGGGTGTAAAATCATCTGTTTTGAAATTGGGGAGATACTGATACTGGACTAGTGAATGAGCGCAAAGATCGTTCAGACTTCAGACGCGAAAATTCCCAACTAGCTGTGGGATATTTTTGCATAGCTTTAGAGAATTTGACGCGCGTAATCGGGGCATTGTAGTCGTTACTTCTTTTGAAATGTTTCCCGTGCGCTTTGTAAGACCGAAGACTTAACTCCCCTTCACAGGCTCTTTGTATCTATACCTTAAAACGTATTACGCGCTATAAAATAATGTGTTCGAGTGAAAACCCATCACTAAGAAAACCCTTTAAATTATTGTACTAGACTATACTGTACCCATTATTTTATTTAAGATGTCGCTTTATGACTTCCTTCGAACGCCATTTTTATGCCCTAATTCCATAGCTACTAACCTAACCTCGGACTTCTTGTAGCAACTCTCTACGAGGTATCAATCAAATAAAGTTTAAAAAACTCTGGATATTTTTCTTTTCTCGTCCGAAATACCCCCCACGAGTATACAACCAGCGATAAGGATCATTCTCGACGCATCCTAACATAAAGTATTTCCCGCCAAAAGTGATTTTGATACGTCAATCGTCAATATCGAGAAACAGAAAGCAAAAGTACCATTTTAAGAAGAGCCTACTGAGTCAGGTTTTTTTGGCTTTCTTGAGCTCTCATTATGGCTAATTTTAGAGTTTATTAATAAATTCCGACTTTCAAGAAACTAGCCGAAAAGGATTGAGACTCTAATAATTCAACTAATTCACAACCAGGGTGAGAGGAAGAAAACCATATTCTGAACACATCAATGTCCTGTACACGTTTTTGCTGGGTTAGTTGCTTTTTTATCAGCAAAGACCTGTAAATGAAATCCCTTGGGTGTTGTCTGTCATGAATATCGGAGTCAGAATTATTGATATTCAAATCACCAGCATTGGAAATTATGAGGGCACATGGAAACAGTTAGTGTTATGGAGTCAGACATCACACCGAAGTCGTTACAAGTCGAGTTGTCAAAGCAGTGACTTCTGTCAATAAAGCAGTAGCAATGAAATTAAATTCCAAAGTCGAGCAGTTGGTGGACATAATGTTTTGGAATTTCATAAGCATTATAATTGAGTATATAAATGAGGAGACCGCAACGATGGAAGGGTAGTGACGTCCTTAACCACTCATTTTAGTCACTCGTATATAAGGAAATTAGTCCAAATTTTCACAGAATGTCATTGAGTGATGAGTCACTGACGTGTGAAGCTTACAGTGGTCTTCCATCTATACTCAGTATAAATCAATTTGAACTTGATTTGAGTGCCTGTTTATAATGAGCCTACACATGGTTATGGGAACCATTTGCATCACCATATAATCCTCGTTTTAATACGTCACTTAAAACTTTATTATTGGAAAATGTGGGTAAAACATTTCACTAAAACTTAAGGTGTCCTTTATCGATCACGGAATGAATTTTATACCCAAATAGCTGCTTTTATAGCCTCCATTAGGAGCTAAAGGCACAATAATTACCCATGCGTGAACAAAACCCTTTTCTATAAATGTGTACAAACTGTTTGGAGAAGACCATAAAATAAGCATAACCGCACTTTACACTCACTATGGATAACCACAAATGGATACACTGTTGGTGCCCCCAATAATAACTACGAATGTCGCGTAGAAACAATTTTCAAGTCGGCTTTACTACTCCATACTACCCCCAACTGTTTATGGCTGAGCAAATACCTTCAATGAACGATTGATGTTGGGTGATAAACAAATTACGAGTACAGCACAGTGAATTTTCGAGCCCATGAGGTGGACAACAGAATAGAGTGTCGGTATAGATCTGAGCACGTCCGTCGTGCTACTCTCGATAAATTTCTGCGACCAAACTCGGAATAATAAATTTTAATCCTCTAATGCAATTACTCAATAAATAATTCTCATAGAAGCATCGCAGTACAGTGTGCTGTGAAGGACCTTTAGTGAATTTGTGAGTAGTTGGTGGGAATTTGTTTGTTGAAGTGTTGCCATATCGGATTTGTTTTTTCAAATAATTATCCTCAACTAAATTGCTGGCAAACATGGAAACCACATTGAATAGACATTTTTGGATACACGGCGTTGCCAAAAGTGCAGATTTGCCTGCATTTTGCAGATTTTCAACCTAGCTCCAGCCAGAAGTCTGCGCTTCAGATCAGGATTTTTCCATAGAAATCTGCAAATTCAGCTACCGTATGTCTGATAGTTTTTTTCGATAACCCTTTGGACCATTTTTTTGACAACATATGTTTTAAGCATTTTCCAAAATAATCGACGATTTAGGAATCCTGTGTCGAGATTTTCCAAATTTCCAAAATAAATAAAAATATGATTTCTCCATTTTCAAATAGGAAAGATTGCAATAAGATTTGTCAAGAATTCACAATTCACGTTTGCTACGGTCAAAAGTTTCTTATTCGAAAGACAGGGTGACTCAAAAACTGGATAATAAGTGAATATAAACAAACTCAACAACAAACAAAATAAGAAACTTAGTCCATTCTTTATACTTGCACATGAGGCTTGAGGAATAAGCCTCAAACTTTTATAAGTACAAGATCTACAAGATTGTAAAAAAATATAGCTGCGTTTCAGGGTTACTTAAGTACATTTTTGCACTAAATTTAGCTCGTTAAAAAGGCGGTAATATATTTAGAATAACTGGCTCGTACCATATGGTCGCCTAAGTTTTAGGAGAAGTCGGCATAAATTTGTACAAAAAATGAGAAAGTTATGTGCCTGCAAGTATTGCACGTTTTGTTTAAAGAAGGTTTATCTGGGGATTTTTTTATTAGTAGGTAAGTTATTATATGTAGCTCCCAACAAACCGAATGACACATGTCAAATCGCCCTTTGTAAGGTAAGAAAAACCTTTTATCCAAGCAAGACGTCTTATCTATTTTTGGACGATGCGATAAAGTCCGTAACATCACAATAAAGACTACAAATACAAACATTTGGTAAGGAAAACAGCAAAGGAATAACATCACGTACACCATATAAACCAAAGGTATAAATGGGACTGATTTAAAAAAAAAGATTCAGAATTATTTTAACCACAAAGTTGTTGACTTCTCAAGAAATAAAGATACTTCTTGTTTTAAACTTAAGAAACAAAATTGGTATATAAATGGTTTCAAGCAATTTTTCGTATATACAAAAATGTACCAAGGGCTTCGAAAAATGTTAAGGAATCACAAAATCCGTGAATAAAATGTAGCGATACTTGGATAACAAGTAGGAAGAAAATAAAGAACATTATTCCATGTCATTTTAAAAGAATATCAAAAGATTTCTCTGACATTTTTTCGTGGTTCCGCTAAAATAAGTTCAAAACATTTTTTATAAGAGATGATGTTGCTCTGTAACTCTTGAGGCTAAATATTCATACATACCAAATCAAAATGGTCTACACAATTTTGTTTGAAAAAAAAAAAAAAAACAACAACTTTTTGACTACCAATATTTTAAAATGCAATAGAGTTGGTTTTGCTTTCTTTGTTGTTTTAATAAAACTGTTTTTTTTTTTTTTGTGTTCAGCTCAACTATTCAGTGCAAAAGTAATACCTTTCTGAAAGCACTATGGGACGCTTTTTTTACCTTTACCTATTTAAAAAAATACAAATATTGAGAGGCGCAAATAGTCTCTCTGACAGCATTTACTCAAATTTGACCCCATCCATCCATTTAGAGAGATGATTCGAAGTGAGACTGCTAAACATTTGTAAAAGTTTTCGATGAAATAATGATGGCAGTAGGTATTGAAAAATATAACTGTTCAGACAAATGTATTAAGCCAACAAATACTACACTCTTATGAAAAAATAAAGACTTTGAAGCCACCCTGTGTTTACATTCAAATAGCAAACAAATAAAACGTTTAAAACTTAATTTTCCCAATAAAATAAATTCCATACCCAATCGGTTAATCGAAGCCCGGCAACACTGGCCAGCATATTTGTGCCGATATCCGTCAAAAATGATGTGTATTCATAAGCATAACCGCTCGCCAGAGATTATCAATCTAGACCGTGGAAAATCACAGAGTGCACATGTCGCCGTACATTTCCCATAGAATATATTAACTGGCAGGAGTAGTGGTGGTAGTAACACCAGCGGATAGCAGACAGGACACAACAGGGAGTGCTTATTTGCGTGCGTAAAGTGTTGACATAGAAATGAAAATTAAATTTTTGGTATTGCGGTTGTGCTGCGTGTGCCTCTGCCGTAGGCTGTTGTTCCGGTCATGGGGCAGTTATTTGCACGTTTCAGGACCATGATGACGGAACTCGCGCTGTCGTGTTTCTGCATAGTTAATGAGATAACCATCCTTCCGCGCTCATATGCATGGGACAGTTAGTTCGTTAACTTGTAATGTTCGGGTGATTAGGGCTGCTGAACGAGCCTTGTATAATGGAGTTTGGATATTTTAAGCAGTATGTCAACAAGAATGTATTTGCGAAGGGAGGCGGTAGGGCGATTTGTTTTTATTTGAACTGTCCTATGGCACATTTCAGAGACTAGGATTAGGATCACCTCTCTACGGTACCGGGTGCCGACTATTGGTTTTCTAAAAATCTACGTTTGCCGGTTAATGCCGTCCTTTTTGGTTCTAAAACCCCCTTCCTAACAGATAATTTTAGGGGAAAAATTCCAAACTCAGCGAACTTGATGCCGTTTTTCAAGCAGTGTGTACTGTGTGAAATAGAACAATTTAAACGTTTCCAGAAGGCCGTCCTTTTAAGATGCGACATCAGTTCAGATACAAAAACCATTTCCACAGGGCACTGGATCTAGTTAAATAGGTATTCAAACCACGTGTATCCTATACACACACACAGTCCCAACATACAGCCCGTAAATTGTTCTGAAATATGCCTTAGTAGGTTAGTGTTTTATTTTTTGCTCCGGGACTATGACCGATATAACACAGTCCCAAGAAATGCCCCCTTGTAAATATTTCGTATTCAAAATCGGCCCTAAATAGCGCACAAGCCGCCATATAAGACCATATGTACATCGTTATTGTTTTGCATGCAACACGAAACCAAGCACATACGCATATATCGCATAAAAAACACGCACAGGACGATGGCTTTGTGAGTGGAATCGTACACCCAACACACAAAGTCACTGGTCCTGGCACACATTTATTATTCCACCTAACGATTCACATTGTGTATGCAAACATCCATGTTTTTCACAGTCGCGAATGAGGTTACACACATCGATTACGTATAATATACGATCCTGCAGCCATCAACCAGCAACCACCCCCATCCGCTAAGGACGAAACCATGCGAGCAAACGAAGCCAAGTAGAAACAAAACAGCCACCACATGAAAGACGAAAAAGGTTATGCACGGCAACCTTGTCGTCCTTTCATACTAAACGTTTTCCAACTCATGGCTGCCATAAATCACACATAAATCCAGAGAATATTTCAAGAACATAAAACGCAGCCACTCTCCGAGCAAATAATGGAGGACGAAAAGTTATTGAAAACATTTCGCTTCGCACGAGAACAAATTTGGAAAAGAACTCTAAATTGGCAAAGACGAAAGTTCTTTTCACGACCTTTCCAGTCCCAAAAAAAAAAAGAATCCTCTATGCAATTTAGCCAGCAAAAGTCACAAAAACTCATATGTCGTGTATAGTAATAGTTGCCGGGTCGCTATTGTGTTTGCGTGTATGAATGACAGATGGCAAAAATATGTTACAAACAGAGAGTCGAAAAATCGATTACCAATCGAATCCTTTTACGGTAGGGAGGTTGAAAAAGGTCTTCCATTTCGTGTGACGATCAACGTGCCCGAAACAGAAACAGGCTTGGCCAGGCTACAGCTGAATAATCGACAACAAATTGCATCCCCATGTTTGGGGGAGTGGCAACTGTGTATAGGGAGGCGATTATTTTTCTTTTGTTGGCGCACAGCTGGGTTGTCCTTTGGGCTATTGCATGCCAGTCGTCGTTATCCATAATTAGGACGTGTGAGTGTGTTATAGTAGTTTATGACGGACATAATTCATAATTGCGTAACGGTTAGAAAGAGCTGAGAGTCACTGGTCATACACAATGTAAGCGTCACTGGTGAGCGCGCAGTAATCATCCTGCCTTTTGGTTTTGATTTCTTTGGCTAAGTTTCAGCCAAAGGACGTACGCTGTATGACCGGGACTATTGAAAGTAAACGATGTAGAAAACGACAGTTAAGTCTTTTATGATGAGACTGTACACGATGACGCAGATATGTATTAAGTCAATTAACGAGGCATGAACAAGGGAGTTTTACTACAGCACTGAAGCTGAAGAGAGTTTTGCTTATCATCATTTGTTGGAGTCAGCCATGAGTCAATTAAAGTAACCGTTAAACAGAAAGCGGATTTTATGCATGAAAAACACAGACATTTGAGTATTCGTTGCACGAGATGTTATATGTCGAGTTAAAAAGTAGCGCCCTTTGCTTCGGCGAAAAGTTTGCCTGACGAGCGTTCGACTTGTATGCAGGTTTGAAAGGACCAACTTGTAAAATTAAAAATATCAAGTACTTGCATTGAGTACTTGATTGGTTTCACAAGGCGGGAGCAGTGTTCCCAGACTTTAAGGACTGTTTTCCCCTTTTTTTCACTAAAAGCTTAAGTTTTCCTATAAATTCCAAAAAAATACCCCTTTTCTCCCCTAAGTGAAATTCGCACTTGTTTTCGTAAAGGAAACTTTAAAAACTGTTCTTATTAACAAGTTTAAAAAAATCATATCAAATAAAAATACTACTAGACATTATATCAAAACGAGTGAATGCATTCAGAAGTAAAAAAAGTCCTAAGTAGACGTTCGATGGGTTGTGAAAAAAAAATGGCATTTTGTTTGTTTCCTCTTCAGAAACATCGGAGAAGGTTTTTAAAAAATAATCTCAGTTATATTTTATTTAAAGAATTCCGAGAGGTGTTTGGAAAAACTTGCACTAAATGATTTGCTATTGGCCAAACCATGATAAGACGGAGTTCGATACACCTGAGATCACTAGCTCAGCTAAAATGTACTACCCAAAACACCAATAGCGTCAAGACAGATCTTGAAATTTGCAGCGGTTTCGAAAATACAGGTGTTTAAAAACAAACAGTATTTTGAAATACTGACGTTTTTCATGTGAATATTGAATATTGATGCACGTATGTTAACATTTTTACTCAGAACAACAAACTGACATGTTTACTAACGTGTATTTTGTCACAAAATACCGAGCTTAAATTACATTTTGTTTTTCTAAAAATTATTCTGTACGTTACTTAGTTTATGCACTTTCGCAGAAATTATGTTCTTTTAAATGCATTCAGTTTCAATTCAAACGCTCCAGTAATAATTTATCAGTCAGATACACTTTTGCTCGATTTCTGGGTAGAGGCCTCTTACGTACTGAACAACAGTTTGTATGTCTTCCTGCCTTTATCTATTTAAAAGCTTGATTTAGCTTCGGTAGAGCTACCCTTTTTCCGCCAGGGTCTTGTTACCGCTTATAACCCAGTCAGCTTAATGCGATGTTCTTTGAAAATTCATAAATTACTTTCCCCAAGAATGGTCCGTAGACAGCCCTGTGGAACTCTCGTCGTAACGCTGTAGTATTATGTAGAAGGCGCCATTGTCTGCCAGGTACTCGTACTTCTAATCCCCGTTGGTGAAGTAGTTTACGACTATATTCTGCAGGACGTGTGCGGTATTTATTTTGCCAAGAGATCCCCTAGTATAAGACCACTTCGATGAGTTAAACACATTTTGAAGCTAATGGTGCGGCATATTTGCGAAAGCTCTAAACGTAAATTTTCGAATCCATATTGATCACCTGGCACAGGCCCCTCAGCCTCTGCAATCAAAACCAGTCTACTGTGATATTAGCGATTGGCCCATTTTGGCTACGCGTTTTTTAAAGCTCCCCAATAATCGATGAAATTTCCCCCACTAGGCCAAAGCCCTACCAAATGGCCAGCAAAACTCCGCAGGATATCTTCCAAAATCTGATTTAATGCTTGTGTAAAAATAACATGCAAAACTCTCATCCAAATGCAAATATTCGCTAATCCCAGGCATTCACTTTCTCGCAAACATGCTTGGTCCTTGTTTTCGTAAATTTTTATCTGTCCCACTTTTGCTGTAAGGGATGCTCACAATATATGGTCCCGTAGTGGCCCACTCTATGTATACCTGCTATTTGTTTATTCTTCGATGTATTATATTTATTGTGCGACTTTCCATTGCTAGGGGAGGATGATGGTTGCCTTGTCGTTGTTCTTGTTGGTGCCTAATGTCCAATATTGTTGGGAGCCGTCTATACGCATGTGGAGATGGCGCCATGCGTCTAGACATAATGTCGCATCAAAGACTTTGTATGTTAATAGTATGTCGGATACAATAAAAACGAATATATACGAGAATGTGTACAATTATAAGGATGGCAAGACTTGCGCTACGTTTGGTGTTTTATGAACAAGCTGGGAGACGTTGTTATTATTGTACAATTGCCTGGCATCCTGAGGCACATTCAGTATCATAGAGCAGAGCCGTCTGGAATTTTCTTCTGCGTTGTTGTTGAAAAAGCATGTCCTTGTGGAGACATTCATGTTATACCTCTTATATTGGTACTTAGTTGTTTAGGTGGGTCTATGAAAAAGGTAATAGATTTGTTAAATCGGAGAAGTTTATTTTTTGCCACCTTGTTCGGCTATTTGTGTAACACTTTTGTTGTAAAATGCTTCGTAACAATTGCTTTTATAAACATTATTCCCAAAAAAGGACTGCGCTCGTACTTATATTTTGTCTGAGGCGGAGAATCCTTCCAAAGAAACACCTTGCACAGGAGGTACGATGTTCAATCAGTAAACAATCTAGAAACTGCGTTATTTCGAAAGCGATTTTTATGAAATATGGATCAAATAACGGGTGAACTATTGCAGGTCCATTCCCCCATGAGTTGTTTTGCCACAAATGAATTATCCATTTAAAAATTTGAAGCTCTTGGTCCCATTTCTGTATTCAGAAGTTTCAGCATTTATCTTTTGATATGGTTGTGGGTGTTAAAACTTGAATTGGCAGGACCAAGGTGAAACACACCCACTTGGTTTAATTATTTACAATCAACATAGAATAGCTCAGATCCATCTCGCAAACAAAAAGAATTTTGACAGTAAACATTTATACGCTGCAAACCTTTTTCTAAATTCCATTCGTACAACATCTGTAATGCCATTGTAAAAGGAGATTAAAAGCATAAAAGACTGTGAACATTTTTATGGTTTTCACCTATAAAAGGGTGAAATGCCAGAAGTAATAAAAATTAAGGATAAGCTACAAAAAGAGACGCTGTTCAAAGCAGCGAACAATAAGCGTCACGCATAAAAGAAAAACGAATTTAAAACAACGGATCTAAGTGCCCCCTATATAACTTTAAGCACAAAACATAAAAAAATCGGATACCTGTAGTTAGGTATATGAACCTAGTCGCGGATAGCTAGAACAACGAATAAAAGTAATTTAGTCATTGTCCTCAGTCCCAAGGTATCCTATAGTCACTTTGGTATTATTCGCTGAGGTAGCGGAGTACAAAAACGCGATGAAAGGCGATAAATTATGAGGAAACCCGGCTCTAGGTGTCATCCTATGTAGCGTATAAAGAGCAGAGGCCTTAAATTCGGTGAGCTTTGGATTCATGTGTCTCACTTGCTGTGTCCCCTGAACGATTGGGGAGAGCAAAGCCAAATTGCTTACTAACTTACTTACTTATGTGATGCTACAGTCCGGGGTGGATCTGGGTCTTAAGCAATACATAAGGTGGATCCAAAATCAAATGTTTTATTTGTCGGACAATCCTCGGATACAAAAAACGACAAGTGATATTAAGGTAGCCGAAATTCAATTGGTCGGTCACAAATGTGCCCTGAGGTGGTGCCTGGTGTGTCTCATAAAGGCTTTTGCAAACCAGTTTGAGTATCCATAGCTAGACTAAAACGTTCGCCTGTCAAATTTTGTTTACGGCTGTACAGATGGTGATCGTTGGTGATATTTTTGCAGAACAAATTTAGTTTGATGTTTGTCTGTATAGCTCAGCTTCTGAATTATTCAGACAGCTGACTAGTTGCCTAAATTATTCATGGAGGTCTTGACTTGGTACTATTTATCTGAATTGATTATGAATTGCTTGAGCAATGTCAACTACGGTAACAAAACAAAAAAAAAAAGGCGTGGCTATGAACGTGGCAATATAGCCTATAAAATTCTCGGAGGCTTAAAAAAACTTTCGTAGAAATCTTTTCACTAGCGGTCTTCAGGTTTTGCCTTCATTATTTATAACATGTTTAGATGTATGACAACGCCTTGCAGCTTGCAGTGCTAATTAATTAAGCTCCTTTTTTTTCCCTTCTTTCAGATCTTACTGCAAACCAAACTCGTCGTCATCTACGGAATTGTATTCAAGACTCAAACTAAGGCCTATGTGACTTCTACAACTTATTTGAAGACAGAGAAGAAGAAAAAACCCAACAAACAAACAAGAACTACTTCAATATGGCTGCATTCATTGCGAAACAAATGGTTGGCAATCAACTGAGTGCCGTAAAAGGTATGTACAATTTGAAAAGCATAAGCTCCCTACAACCTAAAAGAGTGTCGGACGGGAGGAGTCATTATTCTTACGGGCTCATAAAACAGCGGATAATGTTGTTAGTTAGTTGAAGTGGATAGTTTTAAGTGGTCACAACCGTGGGTTGCATAAAGTATGCAATTAAAATACAAAAATATAGCAACTCTAGTTAAAAAGCAAGCGAAACTATTTTAAAATGACGACCAAACTGGTGATAGGGTTAAACGAGATGTAAAATCCTGAATTCCTAAATTTCAATGACCTTGTGAGGATATTTTTTTTTTTTTTTCATGTCTTAATAGCACTTTTCCTGTTCGCATGTGGCTTTTTGAGAACCTTCTTAAAATCAGAGAGTGCGGGAACAACTAGTATGAAGCCAAATGGTTTTTGGTTTCAAACGGTAAAGAGCACACAATTGGCACAGAACGAGTGTTATATATCAATAGGGTGCTATTAGGAACGATGGCAGCACAAGCTCAGAGCTGTTTTTCAAGACGTTAATAGGAACAAGTAAACTCAGTCCTGAATCAGATCATGTTGGTGAAAGTGAATGGGTTAGGCAACGGCCGACCAATCAAGCTATTTAGCATTTAAGATATATGCCAAAAAAAATTTAGTAGAAAGCGAAGACAGGCACACGCGAAAATGGCAACCAGTAGTGGTGAACGCATAACTTTACCCACAACGTCACAAGACGCGTCATTTTTTAATAATCCGCCTCCTTGTACAGTTATTGTCCGAGAAAACGCGTTGGAACATTTCAAAATGTTTAAAAAACAATGGGAAATCTACGAAATAGCGGCAGAACTCAACAAACGAACGGACGGGGTAAGAGTAGCTATATTAAAAGCATGGATAGGGGACGAATGTTTTAGGATTTTAGATAAACTTAAATTATCAGCGGAAGACGAACAAACTACGAAAGGAATCCTAAACGCCCTAGAAAAATTGTTTGCACCCACAAAAAATATACGATATGAGCGTTATATATTTAATACAGCCATGCAGCAAGAGTTGGAGAGTGTCGAAACATACATTTGCAGACTAAGAGATCTTATTAAAACTTGCGGTTATCCAGCAGAATACGAAGACGACTATATATGCGATCGGCTCATACCAGGAATTAAGTGCAATGAAATGAGAAGGAGATTATTGATGGAGGAAGAGCTCACATTAGACAAAGCACAGAAATCATGCTCATAAGCACACCAAACAGCAGAAAGAATGCGAACGATTACACTTGTGATCGAACTATAGTCTGAACTAGCTGAAGAGTGTCGGCTTAAGAAGGCTTTGTATAAAGCTTTCTTTAAAGAAGATAATTAAGAAAGCAGAAAACTAGTTTTTCGACACGATATATTTTTTAGGGCGGTGTGAATTTTACCGCCGTGGAGGTCAGAGGCTCACAGCATTTAAATAAATAAAGCAGGCAAATGCCCAAAGTCTTCTAGGATCAGTCGATCGACTAAGAATTGTAAGAGGATCACAGGTTCCTTTTTAGACATGCTTATGGTTATCATGACCTAATGATGAGCTCAATATACTGATTCCTTTTTCGAGTATATTTGTCAATTTGAAAATTGTGAAAAAGTCTTGTTTGGGTGAATAGGGTCGGGTCAATTTCTTGATCACAAAAAGAGTTAACAAAATCACTAAAACGCGTAAAATTTGACCGGAGTGCAACTCTTAACCATCTTAACCATATTGAGCATAGAATGCCATACACCAGCTTCTAAACGGATTACAGCCTTATCAGTAATTTTCAATGAGACAGAGAATGGAAACCAAAAGAAACTGCCCTCGTATTTTACTGAAGATCTGAAGGGAATGTGAATTCGGAGGTAGACAGGAAGGAGTGAACAACACAAATGGTTTTTGCAATTTACCTAAGACACAGCTTGTCAGCTTTAGAAATGAGTTTCATAGACACAGCTTGTCATCTTTAGAAATAAACTTCTAATCCTGTATTTTATCAGAACTCTTCGAAACCTTCAGACGAGTAGAGCCAGACGAGTGCAGACAAGAAACCCCAAGTTTTTGACAGCCGGATTTAGATATAATACAGCCTGAAGATTAGGACCGTGGCTTACTGAAGTTCGTGTGTCAGACAACTGTCATCGGGAACGGGTCGGTGTTAAGCTTTTAATAGTTCAGTACGTACCTTAGTAGTGTTTTAATGTATATCAGGGGTTCTCCTACAGCTTATTCCGTGGCAGTCTTCAATATGATCATTGTATAAATGGGATACACTCTTTTGTGTCGTACTCACTACGTCGGTATTTTCAAACGGAATTTTGTATAAAATGTGTGCCAAATGAAAGATGCATTTCCGTAGGTGAATTCTGCACTACGCATCTCTAATTAGAAGGTAAATTCGCAAAAACGGTGGTGAAATTGGCAAATAATCCTGAAGCACTCATCTACAACTACCCGGGCCATGTTGCTGTACATTAATATTTCCCTTTAAGACACTACTATCTAATGGTGACGCTTATCTGCTCAAAAAACGTGGGTGAGCAACTCTATTCTCTAGAAACCCCCTTTTCCGGAGTGGTTTCTTTTTCAAAAAGAAAATAGATAACAACATAACAATAGGAATGTCTACAAATATGTACTTCGTAATTAACACCATCCTGCCAAAGGTAGCAACCAACCGAACCCATAATGGTAAATGGACCAATTTCTAATAATAACTATGGCTTTCGAAAAACCCCTCGTGTTTACCAACCCAATCATGGGTAAACATTTTACCCAGCACCATCCCCTTTGCGGTTATTATCGCATTTAAAGTCGCATAACCATCAATAGAGACCGACTGTGCCCGTCTCTCGAAAAACTCCTTCGCAAATGCGATTTGCCTTCGAGTATAAATAAATCAAATTCTCTGTTAAATATATAAACAGCGATTTTCCGGAAAATTCATTCTCGCATCAATGGACACTCCCAGCGAGTAGAGAAAAGAAAGGATTCACAACCTCTGGCGATAACTGATATCCTAAGTATAGCGCACACTTAATAAAAGAGGTTTTTTTTTCCGCCCCCTTTTGTGTGTTGTTTGGCCGATGATGGTGGACTCTTTAAGCCGTACTTATGGGGAACAACATTAGAGGAAAACATCACTGAACATGAAGGTTACAATAAATGTCGCATCCACTTAATCTATCATCTGCACTCATCCACAAAGACTGACGCGGCCGTATACCGTAGGGTTAGGTACTTATCCTTCATTATCCTCAGTTCTTTGCACCGCACAAACTGAAAGTTGGTTTGGTGTGTACTCGTATAACAGCAGCAACAGAGGCACACAGCATTAGCGCGCACAACACAAAGTTCCGCTTGAGGATGAAATTCGCAATGGCCTTGCAGTGTTCAAGAAATTGCCACCACACCGCCCACTTACCACCCCATTAATGGTTTTTCTTATCGGAAGCTCAAAATTTCTGCACGAATGCATCGTAGAGTGGGTCCTTAAATCATTATTTCAACTAGAAAATGTTGCACTTAATTTTCCTCACTTGGATTATTCCATTTCACAATTTTAAAAGGAGGTTTAGCGCTGGCGGCGGCGCAGCTAGGGTGAGTGTCACACAACACAGTACTGGGTAGCGTGCGAAGCTGACTGGAATTGTTGGTTAAGCTTGGTATTAACTGCAAAGTTTTGAAGCTTATCGCGAAGTAAGTTTGCACACTTTCTGTGTCAAGTACTACGCACAAGGATATTGATGTGTTGTGTAATGGATATGTGGGTATTCACCGAGGGCGTTGTTAAAATACCAATTTAATTTATTCCACCCCAAAGTACGTGTGGGTAATGGGATCGATATTTTCTTCATACGAATAAACAAAGGAAAATCCCGCCCTTAGCGTATGGGAACCGGACGGATGCGTAGAACTTCTGAAGTTGTAATGTTTTTGTCTAGTTCTACATTTTCTTATCGCACTGATTGTATAATAAGACTGTTTTCCCCTTTTTATAAGCAACAGCATAAGTTCTCCCCCAAATTCAAAAAAAAAGTTCCTCTTTTTTTTCCCAAATGAAGTTTGCATTTATTTTCATTTTTATTAATAAGCTTAAATTAAACATAAATAACATAAACAAAATATAATATGCAATTATTTCCTTATCTATTAGATAAAACACAAAAGTTCTTAAGTAGACGTTCGATGGGCTGTTTTATTTAATTTTCAATGTGAATATTTCATTCTACGTAAAATTTTAAATTTGTTTGCAATGAAAATGTGTTTTAATTTAACTTTCAAGCAATTTGAACTTTCACAGAGATTTTCGATTTTTCCCCGTTTTTTTTTCAAACCGTGTCTCTCGTTTTACCCTTTTCATTTCAATCGGGGATCATTGCTGCCGATTGCTTAAGCAATCATGGAATTGAATTTCTACTTCTGGGTGGCTTGCAGCAACTTTTTACTATACCAGTCTAGCTTTGGCAGTGCGATTTGGGCAAGAAAACGAAACAGAAACTTTTTCATTTCCGAAAACGAAAGAAATCACTCGATAACGAAAATCTGTTTCGTGTTTCTCCTTCAGTTTTCGATCTTCATTTGCAGAAATATTTTAAAGCATTCTAGTTAAAATTGCATAATCTTATTTGTTGCGATTGGTTGAGTGTGGTAACCATAAAACATTCGATAAAAAATTGTAAGCGTCAAAGGAAACGAAACGAAAATATCTTTCGTTTTTAGCGGTAGCTACTTAAAGAAGCAAAGAAAGAAAACAAAATCGTCGAAAGCAAAGATCCCAAAGTACAGCAGACCGTATCCCACTCACAAATGTCAGATTTGAAGTTTGCCCTTCGAAATGCGTGAACTTTGTGAATTATGGACAGCTTAATAAAAGGAAGGAACTTGCTGGCTTCCATTGTATATTTTCTTTTCAATGCTGGGGTTAAGGGGTTGACACCAACATTTCGCAAGGAAAAGAGCTAAAGTTTCTGCAGCATAGTTCCTCGCAATCCCTTTTAAAAATGAATAACAAGATGGTGGATGTAGGGAGATTTCAAATCGCATTTCAATTTCTTTGCCGCCAACGAACAGCCCTAGAACTTGTTCACCCATTTGATACTCATATGAAGTTGCTCTTACCGCTTATTAGTGCTTCCGTTATCTCCTTAGCTCGTCTAATATTCTTAGTACATTATTTGTTCATTGAAATGATTTAATTAGCAACTAATGAAGGTCACGTGGACCCATATTAAAATCCCTGTTCTTCAATTGCCAAATTCAAACTGATGCGCAACGTCCCAAATCACGCACCTTTTAGAATATTCCTTTTGAGGTAATTGAATCGATATTATACGTAAAGACCACAAAACAGTTTCCTTTGATTAATTTAATCAATTTTTTCCACCGCCGCCCTCATCCTTTTCCATGTTGAAGTGGTGCAAACTTGACAGCGCCGCCTGTCCACATTTGAAATTATTTATTAGCGCTTCTTGCAGATAAATTTCAAATATGCACAATGTCCAGAGAAACAATGGAGAATATTTTTTTTTTAATTTGTAAACCAAAATCTGTTTGGATTGGGATTTTAAAATCGTAAAATAAAAATATACCTGCAAGGACGCTTCACAATTAAACTGGCACACACCCAATGAAACCGCACACACTGGCTTCGGTATGAAAAGAAAGGCGGTATTTTTTCTCTCTTTTGGGAGCAGCTTTGTTGTGATTTTTTTCTAGTTCCGTACACCTACCTATGTCCTAGCCCTCGTCCTCGTCCTCGTTATCGCCCACATGAGCAAACGTGCAGGGGGATACAAATTAATTCTATTTTGTACTCGTCCTCGTCGTTTTTGAAAATAAAAAGCAAGAACAACTTTCCATAAATCAATATTAGCGGACGGATTGAAGGAGCGAATGGAAGCGCTGGCTAATGTGTGAATGTGGCTAGCTCCTATTAGCTATCTACTGTGCTTATATTTTTTTGTCCAGTCAATCCTCGTGTGTGTATACATGACATTGGTCTCTGATGCGGTGGTCCAGACCGCAATCGAATTGTGGTAGGAGACATATTTTAATTCGTTGGAAAAACACAGAGCAAGGTCCTGACGATTATATGTATACATTGGAATGGTTTTGGCAGTTGGTACAATTGGTTATCAATTATTGTAGCCCATGTCCTGCAGAGACCTTTGAGTTCGGAACGAGCTAAATTAAATGGATAATGACGGAGGGCTTTCAATTTAATTCATCTGCAGCGGAATTTACGAAATTTCTACTTGTGTGTAGAACGAAATTGGTCGGCATTTCCCCTTTGCAATTGGGCACATGGAGAGTGTATGTGTGGTTAAATCAATGCCCGGATTGGATTAACAATGCGGCATATTCCTTCGAGTAGGCAAAGTGATGAAATTATTCCGGGGCTTTTTGTGAACGGTGGGGAGAGGTGTTCATCGATGTATGCTAATTAATGGATATTGAGGAGTCGAGCAGGTCTGTGAAGCAATGGAATGTAAATATATATTCGGAGATGACGATGTTGAAATGGGTTTCCAATTTTTTGAGTGCAGTAATCTCGCAATTGGGTAGGTGGAACTGTGGTAGGGATTTGTGTGTTAATTGGGATTTGCTGTGCACCCGGTAAAGCCTTTACAAGCAATCGCACTTGTGTAAAAGATTTTAAAAGGATTGCCTTTAATGTTGATTTGAAAAAGGAGGGGAAGTTGAAGAATGGTAATTGCGGATTACGGGACGGCCAGTATGGATTCAACGTAATTTAAATTCAATCAGAGGGACGTCAATATAATTTTGGTTGGAAACTTATTATGTCAGTCAGCAAAGTCCTGCAAAAAAAAATGTTTTTTCTGGAAATGACAGAGTGTGTCTTCATTGTCTTGTGGGAATACATGAATACAGAGCTGTAACGCTATATAAGACAAGGTAAATAGTCTTCGCATCATTTCTGACGTTTTTTTCGGAAGTGAACAAAGTCCTTTAGCACCTTCAGTTACTATAGATGTGAAATTCTGCCAGATTTTGTGATTTCTATATATCCGTGCGTCGTATGTGCTCTCTTTACTCCTTACTGATGAGTTCTAAAACTTAGGGAAATGCACAAAGTTTCATGTCATAGCACTGCATTCCCAGAGGTAGCTACGGACAGAAAAAATGTAATGCATTATCAACCAACTCAAACGACGAGAGTTTGTGAACAAGTCCGAAGTTCCTCCAGGCTCTACTGTTGGGCCCATTTTTACAACATGTCCACGCCATATTTTCCATGTTCAACTTACTGCACAACAGCTTTCCTTGCCAATTAAATTGTATCCAGATGAAGAGTGGATTAGTTGGATGCCTCTTCTCAAATTCTTAACAAGTTTGTGACTGCCATTGGGATTTGCCATCCTTCCATAAGATTTGTGTGGAACAGTGCTAACCCGTTCCCTATAGGAAGAATGCGCAATCTCTATGCATTCATTCGCAGAAGTCTCCTCTAGATGTTCGTATTTCATTCATCCGCGTAGATTTTGTCGAAGCGCAGACGATTCTATTCCTGTCTCCTGTGATTCGCAGATGTATTTGCGGGCGAAAGAAGCATCTGTCGAAATTAAGGCCCGATCTGCCTGCTGTGAGTGGCATTTTTCAGTACAGGAACTTCGTTTCAATATCAACTGCATAGTCTTGGGCGTGCGACCACATTTGGTGTCGTAATTTTTCAATTGCATACCCTCAGTTGTGATTGATTTATCGGCAGAATTTTTCCTACTTTTATACCTACTTTTTATAAATACAAGCAGAAACGAACAGACGAACCATAAATTAAAGCATATTTAGAAATTGTTTGAAATTATTGTAATAAATAATACAAGTTTCTCTTTATTGTTTCCCATGAGCATAAATTACTTTCCTCAGCATAGTCATAAAAATATCAGTGCAATAAAAACGGCTAAGTAAAAAGTGAGTACATTGCCCTAAGTACTTTGACAGGAAAAGACGCAACTAAAATTAATATTATCCTCCAGATTACACAACTTGGAACCCTGTAAAAACAGTAGGTGCTTAATCTGCGAACCTCCGCTCGTCATTTTCAAACATAACTCATTTTCCAAGCGCCAAATAAATCATTTGGATTATGTAATCACAATACCGTCACACATTTCCATGTAGATAATGTAATACAATACATGTCCTTAGAAATCAACACAAACCAAAAAGTTATCCCATTTCGTTCGTATTCGAGTTCGAGTTTGAGTTTCGAGAGCCTACCACCGCATTATGCCTGCTGGAAAAAATGTTTCATCTTCCGTTGCGATCCATTAAACTGTCAGGACATATTTTTCAAGGCAAGTAAAAGGATTGGAAGGATCTACTTTATTTTTTGTTTTCCCCGACACCCATTCTAAAGGGGGTGTTTACATGCGCTTATGTTTTTACGATAATGTGTGAAAAGTGCCGTTGGCATTGATTCTTGGTCCATTAGGCTTGGGTATATTCATTTTTTTTTCCTTTCTAAAATGTGAATGTGGATGGATGAATAATTGTGCGCTTGTATTATGCATAATAAAAACATATCTTTGAGATTGATTGTTTCACGTCGCTGACACGCGTACAAAATATACTAACGGCCTGAGCGATGCTTAACTTTTGAGTGGTAGTGGTAACTCATCTCTCAAAGAAGCCAAGCTCGAAAGTCCTCCTCTTCATGATGCGTTGAATGGGAGTTTGGTTGTGCATAAAGGACAGAAAGGCAGTAAAGTCGTTAAAGGTGCAGATTGTGTTGCCTTGTTACATGTGGGTTTTGCATTTTGCGGGATTGTGCAAAATTTGGACAAGGGGATAATTTTGAAAGAGAAATGTTGCAAGAAAAAAAAAAACAGGGTTTGACTAAAAGTACAGCGGTTGAGTTCGCCTTAATAACAAATTTTAGTCTCGACTTTAAATTTACGAAAGCTCTCAATAGAGAAATTTGTATGGAAAATATAGCCACTACTAAAATTTAGAGTCGAAACTAAAAATTGTTATTGGTAAGCTCCAGTGTGTTTGGCATTCTCAGTTGAGATCGATTGTTAACACGTCCGCAATCCAGATACTGAATGGAGTTACTTTCCTGAGCATAGGTTGAGGTACGACCCAAGAAAATATCAGTGCGACTGGTGACGACTGTCCTTTGTACTTGTTAAGAATGGTTCTATATAAAATTGAAGAAATTGCTAGAAACTTCTACTGCCAATTTTTGGATCCACATCCAAGCTTAATCGGCGGTAAGTTACCCTGATCTGCGAAAACTTTTGGTCGAGCTTAGAAGGTGAGGCTGGTGAAAGAATAGGCGAGGTTCTTGGCCGATGGCAAGGCTCAAATGAACCACACTAAAATACATTTTGTGTAGTCCGAATGAATGATATCGCTGACTCGAAAAAAGCCCTCCCGACCTCTCCCATTATCATCATCATCAACTACAGTAGTTGAACCTTGAATTAAGAAAATGTTTACCTCTGATGTTGGCTTGACACTAACATACAAGTCCGTCAGAATTGACTTTCACAAAGCTATATGACATGGCAGGTCTTCAACTTATTTCGACAACAAAGTGTTCGGTTGTGTTTTGGTCGAGATTTGTCCATCTCATATATCGAGTTTCTCAGGGATATCAAAACTTGTCAACAAAGCTGTCACAATTGAAAATGCGTTATATTCCCAGTCATCTCGAAAAGAAATCTTAAAAAGCCATCTATCCCTTCAATTGCGCTAGTATCCAAAAACTATTCACAATAAAAAAAACACGTCTATCCCTTATTGCGAAACAAACATACCGATGTATTATACATATATGTATATATATATGAACGCGAAACGACAAAGAACACAACACCCTAATACACTTGAATTAATTTGAAAATTGATTACTCGTCATTAGGGAGCAATCAATCTGACAAGCTGCCAACCAATTCGCATGTTTGCCAGACACTTTGACTAACTACAGCTACAAGTGTATGGGCCGCCTATGCCATTTGCCTTTTTACGCCCCAAAGAGTAATTAGCTTAGCAGATCATTTGGGTATTTTTATATATTTTTTTTCGTCTCTCTCTCTCTCTGTCCTTAATACGTTTTTATAATGGCATCTTGAATGCTGATAAGCTTCTGTATGAGATTCGCATTCATCATCATCGGGCGCGAAATCAATCTTTTTGTGTGTGGCAGGCAGGATACCCTCCGCTGCCTGTACCAACGGAATTAATTTCGCATTCGTCTGTATACTCGTAGGATCAGGAGTATTTTTCCAATTTTCAATTCGTCTATTCTTCTGTTTCATTTACTTTCGCACTACGCTCTATCTGTGTAGTAGCAAGCATGCCGATGTACGATGACTACGAAAGACGTATACGGAATGTCATTATCAGCATTCCGATGAAAGTCCTTAATAGCAAATAAGAGTCCTTATGGGAGAAGTTCTTCTATCATGAATTACTACCGCACTGCTGTTCAGTTTTTTTTTTTTTTTATTAAGAACACGAAATGGCTGCTGGCACTTTATTCATTTTAAGGCCGCCAAGGAGGGAGGATAAAGAATGCGATGAGGAATGTTCTGTCTTATTCTTATTTGGTTTCACAAATTTCCATTATATTTCGCTTATATTCTCTAATACCAGGCACATCCTTTTCAGTTCGATTTTGTGTTCGGAAGAGCTGTCGCTCATGATGTCGCCTGCGCCTATGATGGGAATGGCACAGAAAGGCTTTGCCGAGAGGAATTTTTTTTTTTTGTATTTCTCTGAATATTCACATCACAGCAGCTGCTGAGGGAGAATGTTCTAGTCGTCCTTTATTATCGCTTTGCATTACACAAGAACACGTTTCGACTCCTTCATCATAAGATAATAATAATTCGAATCGATTGCGGTCGATGGGTGTGAAAAGGCGCAGGAGATGAGTGAGATGAGTGGTCTCTGTGGTTTGTGCTGTTCGCGGGGGTGGTAATTATATATGATGAAGTAGTGCGTGGGCAACATCCAGATCTAATACCATTGGTGATGGGGAAATATATCATCCAAATTGTTCAAAAGACAGATAATGGGTAAGAGCTGAGCAAGCACAGCCCTCCAAGGAATTCTGACATCAAGTGAAGACATCAAGGAAATTGTGTGGGCATGGTATGCATACAGTATGTTGTGCAGGAATCGTAGTCAAATACGGCCTTATTAATAATCAAACACTAATGTCGACAGTTAGTTGGATGTCAGCTTTAGTGAAAATGTTGAGCATTTGTGAAACGGTACCAATAAACAATTGAACTTCCACATTTACTAGTGCGACAACTTTCTTAGAATCTATTACATTTTTTGTTATTACAGAATTCAAATTTCATAATTTGTTTTCGTGAAAAACAAGGTCAATGGTTTCTTTCAAAAATAGAAATAATAGCCGGTTCATTCATTTCAGACTAAATTAAAATCTCACGTAAGAAGCTAGGTAGCGTGTTAAGAACTTATCGCTTCCGGGTTTGAAATAAAACACAATTAAATCTATTCAAAATTGCGTATACGGAATTTGGAAGAAGAGAAGCACCGTCAGCTCCGCATGTTCGTTATCTTGTGAAAAAAGTGAAAGAAACTGGCATCCTCATCGATAAACCAAAGCGTGAAAAGCCAAAAACAGTGCGTACACCCAAGAATATTGCTGCTGTAGCCCAAAGTGTTGAAGAAAACCCAGGTTTGTCCATTCCTCGTCGTTCTTTGGAATTGGGCATTCCATAAACGTCATTACACGGTATTTTGCATAAGGAGTTGGACGGTATTGATCTGGACATCGTTTACTTTCAACAGGACGGCGCTACGTGCCACACAGCCGAAGATACACTCGATGTTTTGCGCCCTGTTTTTGAAGATCGCATTATCAGCCGCAGAGCTGATGTCGTTTGGCCACCTCGGAGCTGCGATTTGACACCGTTGGACTATTATTTGTCGGGTACCGTAAGAGATAAGTGTCACGCCGACAAGCCAGAGACAATTGACGCTTTAAAGGACAATATTCGTGAAGCCATTGGTGAAATGCAGCTGCACACAATCGATAATGTGGTTAAAAATTGTGCCGATCGTGTAGGCTACTGCATGGCTAGCCGAGGCAGCCATTTGAATGAAATTATTTTCCATTATTAACCGGAAGGATTTACCTTTCAAATAAAAAAAGAAATTTGAGAAAATATTCACAAGTTTTTTTTTATAGCATTTTCAATAAAAAAAAAAGTTATTTGGCGGACCGTGTATTAAAAATTGTATGGCTTATATATTGCTTAATTCGGGAAACTTAAACATTAAACATTCTTATGCAAGAAAGCTGTCATGTTTCCTCTTCTATGAATTCACACAATATATTCTCGTACTACCTGTTATTCCTCCAGAAGTTAATAAATTTGTAATTTCGCGTGTATTTTCCTGAGTGCTGGCAATTCTATTCTTATAGGAAACTATATTTTCCGCAAAGTGACCCTTTTAACACCAACCATTGTTTCATTAGAGATCCTCATTCTCGGTAAACAAATTCCTTTTGCAAAGAGTTTCATAAGGTTTTGGTTGCAGCCAAATATCTACCTGGGTCGCCTAAGGTACTGAGAATTGCTGAAAAAAGGTGTGAGCCGTCCAAACTTAAGGAAGAAGATATTTTATTCTGTTTGCGACGACTGTCAAGAAAGTCTTGGAAATATCCCAAACTTATATAAAAATAAATTTCTTAGTAAGCATCCATTTTTTGCGTTTGCTTTTATTAAACCTTTGGTATATACAATTTGACTTAAAGCTAGGTAACAAATGGTGGTGAATAATAAATATTTAAATGCGTTGACTCAACAATAGGGGCCCAATGGTATACAATAATGTTTGTTTTCTTAAATCTATTTTATATAGACTGTGACTGTCTTCTCGGATTCATACTCGTAGCATGCATCGTTGTCTGGTTTGACCTCAGGGTGTTCAAGTCCGGGTGTTGATGTTCTTGTGGTTTGGGGTGGTTGGTCATCTTGGTTTTATCCTCGATGGTGGGTTGTCTCGGTCGATTCGTAGAAGGGCAGTTCTGTCCTGTCTGTGTAATAGTAAGCATGCATTCGTTGCTTGAAAATTATTTAAAAAGGAAAACCGAGCAAAAAGCAAGAATTAGCAGTTTAACAAGACAAAACAGAGAAAACCACCGAAATATATGCTTCAAGTGTTTAGAAATAAAACAAAAACTCTGTATTTTTAAATTTTTTGCATAAATTTGTATAAATTTGTATTTGTTAGACTCAAAAACCATTTGCATTGTTGTATTGCAACCAATAAAATAAGAAAACATTTACAATTGACTATAATTAATTTATAATTGTAAACGCTCAGGCTGAACAACAGCGTATTTAAATTCGCTCCTATTACGAATGACTTTGGACGGTTGGGCAACACTTGTCTTCAAAATCAAATTAAAGCAGGATTTATTCAGTTAATGCCCGACCCTACAGTCAGCGATATTCTGGCAACTACATTTGTTTACTGGTAAAGGGATTTTGGAAAGTGTGGCATCTTTGCTGCTAGACTAAAGTTGATTATTGGTAAGGCCGATCGAGTTTTGTTTTAAAAAGAATTTGTTGAAGCTTGGTGAGGACTTGCTTGCTTTTAAATAGGCAGACTTACTGTCACCAATGGCATCTGTGACTGTGACATGTGACGTTATTTATTTGTACCAGTTGATGATGAGAGACCGGATAGAATTCTGAGTAATGTCGCTTCTCACGTGCTGCCACTAAGAGACCTGAAATTATAATTCATACTTCATACATAAAATAAAATTTTCGTAAGCCCAGCAAAAGGAAATTTTTACTTCACGAAGAACTTACAAATTTTCTGCTTTCAGTGGTTGTTTCAAGTGTAAAAAATAAATGCAAAAAATCAGCAGAAGGTTCAAAAATTTGTTATTAAATTTTACTTTCAATTGGAATTATTATTCAATTAAATACTCATTTTAAGGTACTAGATTTCGTTTTTGGTTGAAATTCGACCCTACCTTTTATACGTAATACTAAAAAACGTACCACAATAATCGACATCTATAGGTAGATATCGAAAACTTTTGGGCCTTTGAAAGTAAGTTTTACTCATTATTAACATTTAATACGTCACTATGAAAACTTTGAGCAAACAATTTATGTCGAAAAATGTTCGTTTCCATAGCAACATCATTGAAAACCAACCGTCAATAATCGCAGACATTATGCCCCTGAATTAAAATTATTATGTTCACAGTTTCTTACTTTTAGGGGTAGGATTCCTTCGAAAATAGGTTCTAGTATTAGATGATATAAATGGTTTTTCAATAAGCTACAAAAGTTTTTTTTTAAATAAAACAAAAACGGTTTTGGATATCAATGAAATTCTTTATTCCTGTGAAAGTACGTTCGGTTTCATTATGTATGGAAGTCACGCTTGCAGAAGTCCAGACGCTGAACCCAATTTTCGACGGTTTTCAAGCATAAATCGGCCGATACTGCTGCAATTTCACGTTCGATATTCATACGAAGTTCATCAATCGTCGCTGGCTTGTTGGCATAGACCATAGAATTTACGTAGCCCCACAGGAAATAGTCTAACGGCGTCAAATCGCACGACCGAGGCCGACAAGCCAAACTTGGTTTCCAATAAATTGATTGTGACATTCGCCGTGTGGCTTGTGGCGCCGTTCTGTTGGAATCACATGTCCTCCAAGTCCTTATCATCCAATTGGGGCCAAAAATATTCGGTTATCATTGAACGGTAGCGATTCCCATTCACAGTAACGTGCCGGTCTTGATCATCACGGAAGAAGTACGGCCCAATGACTCCGCCGGCCCATAAACCACACCAAACCGTAGTTTTTTCGGGATGCAATGATGACTCATGGAGTACGTGTGGATTGCTGCCTGACCAATACCGCATATTTTGTTTATTGACGAAGCCATTCAGCCAGAAATGAGCCTCATCGCTGAAGATGATTTTTCGATGAAAATCCGAATCATTTTCAAGTTTTTGCTCAGCCTAATTCACGAACATACGACGCTTCTGGTGGTCAAGCGGCTTCAGTTCTTGCGTCAATTTAATCTTGTAAGGATGTAGGCCAAGATCTTTTCGCAAAATTCGCCACAACGACGTCAGAGATGCCCAACGCTTGAGAACGACGTGTGAGAGACACATTTGGGCTTTCTCCAACTGAAGCCTCAGCGGCAGCAATATTCTCGACACTACGGGCACTCCTTTGCCTCACTGGCACGGGGACAATTTGGACTATGCCTGTGGATTCACATTTTTCCACTAGACGCTCAATTGTTGATCTGCTACGACGATTATGACGACCATAAATTGGACGTAGCGCTCTTAACGTTGAGGCCACTGACTCCGAATTTCGGTAGTAAATTTTAATAATCGCGACTCGTTGTTGGCTCGTATATCTTTCCATCATGAAATGAAGAGAAATGTCAAAAGAGCGGCCAGAAATTCGGCGTCGTTTGCTGTCCCTGTCGCTCTACTTAAGTAGCGTCCCTGTTGAAAAACCCTTTATATTTGAATAGGTACCTACGTTACTATGGCAATATGGCGGCGAAAGATTTTATTTCAACAAAATGGGTTGTAGTAACTGATAAGCATTTTGTATGGGGAATTCTTAACTTAATTTTACCAGTCTTAAAGGCGACATAAAAACATCTACGATTTTGCTTGCGCACATCTATGGCACAGTACCTTTCGATTGATATAAGTTTTATTCTCCTTGTTTCTTAATAAATACTTAAAAAGTGTACGGAAACTTTAGATGTTCACGTATTATTGTGATGATTTACTCCACTTCTCTAAATGTTTGCTCTTGTATTTTAACTGCCCAACAAACACTAACATAAAAACTTCAAACACATATTTTAAATTTTTTGTATTTTTCAGAGCTTGAACCCCTAGGAGTCCACCTAAAAACTTTTTAATTCAACAATCTCGTATCGATGATGCTGGTCGCATTTATTTTACCTCGACTCTGCTGTTAACAATTTAATATTAAACTGCAGATCGATCGACAGGATAGCCAATTTTTTTCTAATCTAAATCTAAATATCCTATGCGCCATCAATTCGATGTAAAATATCTCGTTCCACATTCACAGTAAAGGGAAACTCATTTCTTGCTTATCGCGCAGTAATCGAAAAGCAAAATAATCCAGATGTGATCCAATCATGCTTCGGCAGAGGAGCGGGGCACATTTGCGGTAGTGTTTGCGAGCTACTTGGAATCATATGGTTTCATACTGCAATTGATTGGTAACCAACATCGATACGTGGTTTTGTTCCCCGCGTGACGGCAGGGAAATGGAGATTGAAAACTAAATTGACATGTATTTGGATTTTTTCATTGGAATTGGAATATAAAGTCCTGTTGGCAATGTTTTTATTCACTCGTCATCTCTTTTGAATCGCAATCTCATTTCAGCGTCGTCCTTTTTAATTTATAACGCTCTTGCAGTGTGTTTATCGGTGCGGTTTTTGTTCTTCTTGTCGTCGTTTTGCTATTTTACTATCAGTTTTGGCGATGATGAAGTACGAAGGCATCAGATGTTTCAAATGGAATAAATTATAGTTTGGCTGGTTTCCTCTTGGAGAGGGTTGCAGAATAATTGAATTGCATTGAGATCTTTTTCCTCGTCGGACGGGGTACTCTGATTAAATGATTTTGGTCGTGGTGCACTTTCAAATCGACAGACAGAGAGAGGAAGTTTGAGTTGAAGTTATCCGGGTAGCTCATAAATGTGGTTGAAATTAATTGCTATTTGCTCTCAAAATGAGTAAGCTATGTTCTTTAAGAGCGACTTAAGAATTCTTTTGCGAATCTGTGGACCGGCTAAAGACTTTAAATTGAGCTTGAGGAACTAGCTACGATGAATGCACTTCTGTGTAAGTAATGCCAGACTGTTTATGAATCGGACTTGTGCAAACTTGTCCGACAGTCTGACATTTCTTACACAGAAGTACATTAATCGTAACTGGTTACACAAGTCCGATTCATAAATAGCCTGACCCAATGCTTTTGGGAATCAAATAAAGTGATCAGCACGTACACCAACCACTGCTCATTTAAGTCTGTTTGATGATAAGTTAACCATACCTAAACGATCTTAGCTTTAACCAACAATTTGGCAAAGTCTACATAAATTAAACGTATAAAGGGGCCGAACAAAACAAAAACAGTGCTACTTCCACAGCGTCTGTCCTTGGCGTCTTGTGTGCGAAAGTCCTGCACTCCATGTATTGCTGTTTTTCAACAAACACTTCCGTCTCGGTTCAAGAGGAAATTCAAAAACTTTTATTCGAAAACACTTTCCCATTGCGTAGACAAAGAACTTACATTCTGGCTGGCATATTGCGAGCAACTTTTCCCAGCCAAAGATTGATGGCTTTTGTTCCCGCAACAACTCTCTGTACATCCAGCTAGAGCAACGAATTTGTTTGCCTTGATAAGTTTTGCATGTTTTCAGGGTTCTCTGGTACTGGTACTCGCCCCTCCTTCAATGGCATCGACATTTTCCGCTCATGTATATTTTTCCTTGTTGGGTTACGTCCCCGAATCGAATGGATTGCATATATACCTTTTATCAACCGTATGTGACGGACGTATTTTAGGGTTGGGTTGGCCATGGCCATGTTTTGGGTCTTCACAGCGGCATTCCAACTTGTAAGGTATACACTCGGCGAGAACTGTCTGCTTTGGGATCGTATAATCTTAAAATTGGAGCATTCGTGTTGACGTATGAGAATGAACAGGAAAAAAAAAACAACATGATGTGGAAAACTTGGATGCACCTTACGTGAACTGAATGTATTTTCGTTTTTAAGAAAAACTTTACAAAAGGCATTCGCTGGTTTAGGGAGTGCTTCAATGTTTTGTTGCAACGATTTGGGAAATCGATTGGAAGTTCGACTGATGTACGACAGAGTGGATGTGATGGCAATGGCACGTGATAGATTTTGTGCATGAGTTCATTACCTAAACGAATTGTAGGGAAGGGTTTTTTTTTTCCGAACTCAAATCAAGTGGAAACTTCCATTACATATTTATGGGAATATTTTAAAGCGGTTTTGCTCTTCATGAATAATTTATTAAGACTGGTTTTATTTACTTTTATCTTTTCAGGTAAGCCATATCTAATAATTTGTCGAATGAACTGACTCTTGAATTAGTAAGTGATATATTTATATACACGTATTTGATAAAAAGAAGGGGGTTCCGGAGAGCACGTCCTCAATTTCGGGTACTCCATGCGAAGGAACGGGAAACGATTACTTCCTTCGAAATGAATGGGTCCGCCTTAGTAGTAATATGGATTCCCATCAGTGGTGGTTGGTTTCTTGTGGTTGTTTTCGCAGGGAAATTTTTTTCTGACAGAATTTTTTCTATGACCGCTTAAACGTAAAAAAACCCATTTTTACACTGTTCCAACTTTTTCGGTTGCATTTTACGTGTGGCTATAAACAGGGGCCTTAAGTCGATTATGTTTTTCTAGACTATATATTTCGCTTATACCTGAAATCGAGATTACCCGCTGAAGCCTCTTTTACACAGTCATTAAGTTCGATTTGTGGGCTACCCCTCTAAAAACGTCAAATAAAAGAACTATTCACGTTGTCCATTATAATTCTTCGCATATGCGCAGGGTGGATTTGTTAGTTTCGCAAAATTCTTTCAAGTAAGATGTTGAAAAAGTCGCATGGTAGGGAGTTCGTATCCTTGGTGGACATCTAACTTTTCGTTAGCTAATTAGTTACGGACCTTGATGAAGCAGCGAGCTTTCTCCTTCGTCATCCTACGTGGACGGACAAGTTTTGCCAAAAACTGGACATGACTCTGTAAAGCATTTCTCTAGAGATGCTGCCGTAGGCTGCTTTGAAAAGTCGAAAAAATGGTGCGTAACTGATGAGACCTCTTGCGATTTGTTCAGCTTTTGTCTAAGTGTAGAAATTAGGCCGGTGGTGGACTTTCCTGCCCAATCAGGTCGTATACAAAGGGCTTCAGACGTTTGCAAAATATGACAAACACGCTTTTGTATGGGATGTTATAGAGACCGATGTCTCTGTGATTAGCTCAGTTGACGGGGTCTCCTTTCTTGAGGACCGGGCAGACGATACTGAGGCTCCATTTATCAGGCGTGCACTCAGCTGACTAACTGATGTTCGAAATGAGTTGCTGCTCCAGTGCAATTTTCTGATGGAAAGAGTTAAAAGTCCACTTAGATCTCCGTTTCTGTAGACGGCAGAGTAATGAAACATGTTTCCAATGCAACTGTTAAAGCCGGCATCAAATTCGTTTGGCAGTCTTTAAACCTATTTCGGACAAACGACCCCGATCCATGTACCTACATATGCATTGGGCGCTTCGCGTTTACACAGTCGCCCCCAAGCCTCACAGTCGAAAAACAGATATTATAAAGGTTTCAATGAGTTTTCCTCCTTCGCACAGCCTTGTGAAGCATAAGGTGTGTTGGATAGAAAATATTAGCAGCCAACCACAAGTTTCTGCCGTTCGTTCCCCTTCTAACGCTTTTCGTTTTCTAAAGAGCTTCTAAATTCAAAAGCTCTCATAAGTTTGTATTATGAACCAGATGCGCCTGTAAACACACCGTCTCGACAGTAAGAAAACAAAATTTATGACACTTCGCCGTACTATTAACAAATTTTAGTCTCGACTTTAAATTTACGGAAGTTCAGAATTGCGAAATTTGTATGGAAAATATATCCACTGTGAACTACTTAAATTTGGAGTCGAAACTAAAAATGTATATTGGTAAGGCCCACTAAATCTAATTGCTACCAGACTTAACTTCAACTTATTTTCTGCAACCATTTCAAATCAAGAGATTGCATATCTTTGGTATTCCTCGCTTAAACCGCACAAACAGGTACTTAACCCTGCAGTTGAAATACAAAGCGCTGTCCAATGCTATCAGGTATAAACTTGAATGACGTCGTCGTGGCGCATAACTCTCGACATAACATCTCGTATACACGCAAATACTTAACTTACAGCAAATATTTGGAAACATAAAACGAGAAATCAAGTGGCGTTCAACTTTCGGGTTCCATTCACAAAACAAATATTTTCCTTTATTCGTCGTAATATAGAGAGCCTATCCTTGGTGGCCGGTGGGTTCTTCACCGAGCGTCTGCAATACGAAGTCAAATGACCCCAGCGCGGACACCTTACACCAACACACGTACTCCCTATCCATTACTTATTCCCACCATTACGAGATTTTTTGTCTACCCAAATATATATATTTTTTTAAGTCATCGAGCGAGGAATTTCCTTTTCCGGGGTGAAGCGAAAAAATAATGTAAACACTTTCACCGCTTTCGGCTTGAGTGGTCCATCCCTCAAAACCATCCAGAAATGAGCGAATGAATGCGGATTGCAGAACTATAACGTACAGCAGGACATAATACAGCTCCGGGCGAGACCGGGGCGGGCCATCAAACCACTATATCCATTGTATACGGATCCTTCTATTTGACAAATCTTTGGAAATCTCTCCAACTTAATAGAGTTTTCATGTTGTGTCGTATATGGATGGGGATTAGTTGAGAGGAAAAAAAAAACTAAAATTTAGCGCACAAGAAATACAAAAAAAAAAAATCGAAAGTCCTGTCTTGAAATGTGTCTGTATTATTGTCGATGTCCATGTCCATGTCTATTTAGTGAGGGATTTTATTTGACTTATTTGCAGTGTGTGTGTCCTGGCTTTCATTTATTTATGATTTTTATCTGCAGCACTCTTGGCCACAGTTGTTCGTTTTTTAAGTGCCACTACAAGAGTAACGAAGCCGCAATGGGATAGGTACTGAAAATGTATCTTCATTATTTTCTTTACTATTATGGCCACGCGAAGACACTTTGGCGAGGACCATGTGGGGGATTTTTTTTTTTTATTTGGTTATTTCTTATGGGAAAATCTTGAGAGTTTAGTTTCATGCGTTTGACCCCATGCGCTGACGGCTGACGCCATCAAACTAAAGCAGTCTACTTGGTGATAATGTGGGTATGACATGTTTCCTAATTTTATCGAAAGAAATTAAGGAGACTGCCAGTTTTGTGATGGCAAGGGGGAGAGTGTATATAAAATGGTGCAGGAGTGTAGTAACTTTTTGGCGCCAATGTAGATCTTAGCTGATTGTGAAAGTTAGTGAGAGATGTCTATGGCCTGGGCCATTCCAGCTCTAAATGAAAAGAATGATTCGGTAAAAACTAAAATCCAACTCGGGATTGGCTTGTAGAAAATGGTTTCCTGGAAATACATCTCGATGTGGGATATAAGAGCGAAATTCTTCATACTAAAGTCAGTCCTCGTACTAAGCAGTTTTCCCTCCAGTGGTAGGCTTGCACTTTTTTGTAAATTGCGAAAGCCTTTTCAGTCCGTGCTAACTTCTTTTTAGAGGAACAAAACTATAACATGAAATAAAACTTTTTGCAAGTCATTATAAGGACCACGGGCACAATCATTGTCCATCGTTAATTTTTATTCATCAGGACATTGTAAAAACTTAATTTCAAACGATAAATATAACAAAACACAATAAACATTTTTAAAATCAAAGTAAAGGTCAAAACAATTTAACTCTTATAAGCTTTTGTTAATTATTATTATTATTTGAGTTGCAAAAGTCAATAAGAAGCGTTTTTTTTTCCACAACTGCTACAATTTCATCCAAATGTGATTTCAATTCAACAAAAAGCTGTCAAGAAATGAAGGGAATTTTTTCAGTCTTGGGGAATAGAATCAAAAACATTTTTTTAAATAATACACTTGTCCACCTCCAGTCACAGGAGTGTCCGTCTGAGAGAGCTTGAAATATTTCAGAAATGTGCCAGTCTTAAAGATCTGTTCACCCAAGAGAGATGTCCACGATTATAAATTTCAAAGTTTCGACTTCATAGAAGAATACATGATTTTATGTGAACACTGTTTAAGGTATAATTTTTACCATACAGGCACCACGTCTGGGTCGAGTAACTTACAACCGTGGAGTCTAATTTCTTGTAAGGCCTAGTTATGGCCATGCTTAAAACGAAACTGTACAAATAGCTTTTTTTGACCACTTAAGCCTAATGGTTCAACTCAATATAAATCTTAAAATAAAGTCAGTTTATAAAAAAACAAAAAAAAAAAAAAAAAAAAACAAATAATCTTCAAATATTCTAGAAAAATAATTTATCTACTTCTCAGTCAATTCCACAAAAAAAGAAGCAAATCATTCCACTGAAATATGTATTTCATTTCTTTACTGTTCCAGCTGTCAGGATATTTTTTCTGATGGAATCAAAAAAACTAATTTTTACATTGTTCCAACTATTTCGGTTGCATTTTATGTATGGCTATAACTGGGGTCTAAAATGTGAATCAGTACAAATCAGCTGTCATATTATGCCATCTTTCATCTATCAAACTGGTTGTCGCTTCAAAAAAAGGTTCAAAACTGGAAACTAAACCAATAAAAAAACTGCCACACAATTTTAGTAAAACCAATTAGTCTTTTATAAAAACATATTTTGTTTTCTTAAACACAACACTTCAGAAACACGATAAAAATGTTATTACAACTTTTAGCTGCTTCAACTTTTCCATACTGTTTTCAAATGTATCTAACGTCAATTGTTTGCATATGACAGCGTTTCAGTTCTGTAACCCTCCACATCTCTAAATTCTCCGAACATCCGTTAATGGCATCTGATAAACGACAGCCATCTTCTCTTCTCAGTTTGCGAAAGCTTGGTGCTTGGAAGCGAAAAGAGTTGTCAGATTTAAATTAGATTGTCAAATTTGACGTCGACTTTGATATGCTCAAAATATTATATATATATATTTCCCTGACATCGCTCGATTAAAACTTACCTAGAAATTAAGGCCCACCCGACAATCGCTCATATGCTTGTATGACAGCAACAGAAGAGTTGTCGAGGCATAAACTAAATATTAAATAGACTGTCAGTTTCGGCCACAAAATACGGATTGCCAACAGGCTTAATTTGACCTTGGATGTAGCCCAGTTTTATTTCATGAATTTGTGCCCATGTTGATCAAATAATGGCACACACATTCTTAGAGCCTACACTTTTCGGTTGCAACTGGATTCCAGGTACCCTGAGGAGGGTTATCATTTTGTTATTGAGTGTGTTGGTAAAATAATAGTTTTCCTTAGTTGCAGGTTGAAATGTTTCGCTACATTTTTAAAGACATAAAAGCATGTAAATAGTTGTTCGATTTTCATATGGCTTGGTATCAAGTGAAACTAGTTATGTAGGTGGACACCATGCAATAAAAATCAGTTCTAAACACCGCAAATTTATTAATCAAAAAAGTATTTCTGAGAAAAAACTGAAAGCAAACATAATGTGAAGTAATTGAAATGCAATTAATGTTCAAATTATATTAACCTTCAGTATAAAAATTGCATTTTGTTAACATTATAATTTTTTGGTACTGGAACATTTTGCTAAAAGGCAATTTAACTGATTCCTTTTTTATTGATATTAAGTGCGATGATATTCATTGTGAAATTTAGATGTGGATGTTTTGATAAAGTTTCACCAAAAATTGATAGTTTGAATGTTGTTTTTTGTTGTGTCAGATTATTGATAGTAGTAGTTCGTCGAGTGGAACAAATTCCACCATTTTACCAATCTGGCTTATACACAAATATTGGAAAACAAATTACACACATCTCTGCTCAATCTTCCCGATAAAAAAAAAAACAAGCAAATATGTTCTTAACCCTTTGCCTTGCCTATTTATATATCAGTTTAACACAATTTTAATGCTTTCTTCTTTTTCGGACGTCGAAATTCCCACAAAAAGGTGTAAAAACGACGAACTAATAACACTGCTTAGTGTCAGTATCTTATAACACCTCCCGCCATTAAGAATTTTTTTCTGATGCTGCTTCACACGTATTCACAGTCACAGACAGAAAAATTGAGAGCGCGAAGGAGGTTGTATTATTAAAAACATCTGCGTGGGAAATTGGGGAGACGTAGAAAACCTGTCAGTCTATTGTTTGAAGGCGATCTAGCCTATCGGCGCTCTTCTAGACAACAAAGTCCAGGGCCCTGTTTCAGAAGTTCGAAGTTTACGGGCAGTTTCTTGCAACTTTTAAAATAATAATTCGTTTTAATGCGTCTGAAAAAGCAACAACGGTTGTTTTGTATATGTAACTTTGTAATGGCAATTTTAAAACCATCACGAAGTTCGAGTACTCATAATTAAAACGATATGTACCTACTTTCAAAAAATAATTGCATAACATACGATGACTAAGAAGAATTCAAATTTGTGTACTTGTAGTTGTACTTTCGGGAAAAAGGCCTCAGATAAGCGCATTATCTTGCTAACAGAAGACGGCTGAACATGCCCCCAAGGCATTCATTCCGTAACTTTTCAAATGATTATCGTCGACACGATAAATATTTAAAACTAGCAACTGAAAAAAATACGAGTCTAAAGGCTTAATCCAATTCATTTTCCCCAAATATAATGAAAGCCGACGATTGTCATAAAAATTCGGGCAGATTCTAACTTATTGTGGGCAGCAAAACGATATTGTCCAGAGAGTTATTGTTATACGGAATTGCATTCACCTATACACTCTTGGAAATAAATTTCTGTTTTCTCGAAGACTACCATCAATAATAACTTTTTCGATGCTATGCACCGTCAACCGGTCGCATGCATTCCAATTAATTTCTTGTTCATTTTCGTACATGACTAGCTTATTGAATTTACCACATTCTGCTGCAGGCATGCACTGTGCATCAAATGAAATATTTTAACAGTTTCCACCTGACTCAGCAGTGTGTGGATGGATAGAATAATATTGTATTCTCCATCCTTCAGTAACTTTGCCCGGAAGGGCCATCAAACATGTCAAATTCGATTCGATAAACTTCTTGGATACATGACTGGGCATGACAAGATGCCAATGAGGCACGACACCTGTATTTAAGTCACCTCCCCGCTGACCTCAGATGAGTATAGGGACCACCAAGACTACGAGACTGTCATTCTTTGAGATTAAAATTTACATATGTCACTACCGTACATGAATATTTAATTTTCTACTCCGCAGGCTGAGAATAACACTCAATCTCTATCCATCGATTGAAAGTCAACAAATCGTATCAAATCAAATATATATAGGTATAAGTAATTCTGTTCTATGGAGGATACCGAAATTATAAACATAGCTGTATCAGTATCCGTAATAAAATAAGTCCACAATTGGTCCAATATTGGAATTTTGTCTACTCTAGAGTGAAAGTCATCAAAGTCAAGGTCCATCAATTAATAGTTCGCCCCCCAGTCGACTGCGTCATTTGGGCTCTTCGCAAAAGTTAAGTGGCCTTGCAACACGTCGCTTGTCGAAATTGTTTATCAGGAACAACAAAAATTCGGCTTCTTAATTTTTGCCACAATCCAAACATCATCTTCTGGCAAGTTCATCGGAGGTCTGATTTCACCTAATTTTAGTGCAACCTGAAGCCGAGTCATTAGTGAACGAGCGGAGCTTGTTTTGTTTTGTAAGCCCTTCAATTTATAGATCGCTAAGGGATGCGGCTGAGGGACCCTGGAGCTGATAAAAAACGAAGTGAAATTAATCATTCATCAGAATGTTTTGAGTTAAGAAAGTCGCCAGATCACACGAGCTGGGAGCTGGCTATATTGAGAATCAAGTATCACTCTAGGCTATCACCATCGACTTCGACAGAGCAGTAAATATAGACATCCACTCCAGCTTCTGAGGCATGAAGCCTCACATTCTCCGAGTTCCTAAATGCAACGATAGCACATAGAAGCGCCTGTAAAAATACGACTTCACATTTCCATCCTTTTGGTTAGAACCCTTCTGAATTTAGTCCTAAGAATTTAACACGATTTTCCAAAATCACTTTTACAGTGAAAGTAGGGCGTCAGCACTCAAGGCCTTGGTTAACGACGCCTTGGCCTGAAAAATATTAAACAACTCATACTCTTTACTCAAGGATTAAACGCAAGCAACGCGACAAACGGTTTCTTATGTCACATACATATACATACATCTTCTGAATGAGTGGCCGATTGCAATGAAATAAATTCTTCGGCCTATGGTTTTCTATGAAATCGATACAGTTGTGGTGAGTAGTTTCAAAGCGATGCGTGTTCAGAGCCACATTCAAACTGACCACTTTTATTACGTGTAGACTGCAGAGGCTACTTCTCTTTATTCGGAAAAATAAACCAGCTCTTCGTGTAACGACCACTGAAAAGCAAATTTATCCACACTCATTCGATTCGACTCAAGAGGCTCCAAACACCCGCACTGCCATCTACTTAGTGCCATGTTAAACCCCTCAGCCACACAATTTAATCAGACAGCTGTAAATAAAATCACAGCCAAAAAGAGAAATCATCCCAGAACAAATAGATACGTGCTACAAAGAATCATTGCATAGCATTACATAACAGCAGCTGCCCGGATAATTAGTGTAGGGACAGAAAAAAAAATACAACACCAACTCAGTTCAAAATGTACACGAAAAGGATTTTCCAATGAAAATTAAAACTGCCAATTAAAAGTGAATTCTGTGAAATAAAAAAAAACTGCGCACAAAAAAAGGGAAACAAAGCGCGTTTGCTTGTACTCCTCACTGTTGGATCGATGATACAAAGAGGATACTCGTGCAGAAATAAAAATCACTTCGCTGGCGGATAATTATTATTGGAAATGAAGTTAGTCCTTCCATGGGTGGTGGTGGTGGTGGTGTTGGTGGTGGTGGTGGCTGCATAAACCAATGCCAAACACACACGAATATGTAATTGGGTTGGCCGATTGCGAGTGTAACTGGCAGTATCCTTCCAATTATCCTGTGAAACCTATAAAACCTTGTGGTCGGGATGTAAAAAATAAATCAGCTCTCCCTCTTCAACCGGCTCTTAACACACCAATGCCAACAACATGCTCGAATGAGCTCTGGTGTTTTGGTCGGAGTTGTAATTTTTCCACTTTGGTAGTTTTTATTACACTTTATGAGTTTGGCGTTTTTGGCTTCTTTTTTTTTTTTCTGATGCCAACACAACGCAAGGACACCTATACTATTTTCGCTTCGTTCTCTGTTTATGATGCCACTGGGCGTAGAGTTTTATTTTATTGCCCCCGCCCGTCCCCGGGCCCTTTGTGCAGTAGTGTGTGTATAATGGGCGACTACAACCGACGGTCACCGATGATGATGGGCCATCGGCCATATAGCATATTTGCGGGACATGTGGTGACAAGATGCTATACTTCAGAGGGAGAGGCTTTTAGGTTTAATGGAATAAACGAGTTAGTTCTCTGTCCGGTTTTCTTTGAATGAGCTGACATAATCAAGCGCATACCGCACACATCCCTCTAGCCTTGCTTTTCTGTATTGCGTACACTCTACTCAACTCAGCTTAATGGGGTATATTGATATCCAATGGGGTTTCGCTTACCAGTTTTGTTTCTTTCTTTCTTTTCTTGCTTCTTTTGGGGCGGATGTGGAGACGAAACTGTTTTTCTTTTACCCACTTAAGTCATGTGGCTGTGTTTGTGTGATTAGATCAAAATCTCTGCGGATGTTTGGTCAGCTGTTTAGTTCAGTGGGTACCCATGTAAAGGGTGATTTTTTAAGAGGTTTAGAACTTTTTTAAAAAAAAAAACACACAAAAAATTCGAAAAAATGAATGAAATATATATTTGAATCGATAGTTTGAACCTTGCAATTTAATGTTTAAAGATAATTTCATGCAAATGTTTACCGCGGCTGCGTCTCAGGTAGCCCATCCGCTGAGTCCAATTTTGGCATACTCTTTCACACATATCGGCCGGTATCTCACGAATGCATGGATGTTGGCTTCCAGTGCGTCAATCGAAGCGGGCTTGTCCCTATACACATTAGCCTTGGCATACCCCCACAAAAAATAATCTAATGGTGTCAAATCGCACGATCTAGGCGGCCAATTGACCGGCCCGAAACGTGAAATTAACTGTTCACCAAACTCGCCTCGCAATTGCGCCATTGTTTCGCGTGCTGTGTGGCATGTGGCACCGTCTTGTTGAAACCACATATCATGCAAGTCAAGAACTTCCATTTCGGGCAAAAAAAAGTTTGTTATCATCGCTCGGTAGCGTTCACCATTGACAGTAACGCTGCGATTCGCATCATCTTTGAAGAAATATGGCCCAATAATGCCGCCGGCCCATAAACCGCACCAAACAGTGGCTTTTTCGGGATGCATTGGTAGCTGTTGCAATGCTTCTGGCTGATCTTCACTCCAAATGCGGCAATTTTGCTAATTTACGTACCCATTCAACCAAAAATGAGCCTCACCGCTGAACACAATTTTTCGATAAAAAAGCGGATCCTCGGCCAGCTTTCCAAGAGCCCATTCACCAAAAATTCGGCGTTGTGGTAGGTCGGCTGGCTTTAGTTCTTGCACCAGCTGTATCTTAAAAGGCTTTACGCCCAAATCCTTCCGCAAAATTTTCCACGTAGTGCTGTAACAAAGGCCTAACTGCTGGGAACGGCGCCGAATCGACATTTCGCGGTCTTCTGTCACACTAGCTGATACGGCCGCAATATTTTCTTCACTACGCACAGTACGGAAACGTGTTGGTGGTTTAATGTCCAACAAAGTAAATTTGGTGCGAAATTTGGTCACAATCTTCCGAATAGACTGCTCAGAAGGTCGAGAATGCCGATCATAAAATGGAAGCAGCGCGCGATGAACATTTCGAACCGAGCACGAATTTTGATAGTAAAATTCAATAATTTGCAAGCGTTGTTCATTTGTAAGACGATCCATGGTTAAATTGCAAACCAAACTGAAGCTGTTTGACAGTGACACAAGGTACTAAACACACGTCAGCTGTCAAAACCAGTGTTGCCAAAACCAAACCAGCTAAAAAATCACCCTTTATGTGCGCTGTGAACATGACCTCAATGTTTTAAGTTCGTTGGAATTTATGACTGAAGTGCGCTCTTGGAGTGGGATCCCTGTTGCAGTTGGGGAACAGTTTTTTTTTTTTTTTCGCAATTAAATTGAACGAAATGTGCTGCAGATTATTATGGAAGCCAAGTTGTTGGAACAACTTTTGTTATAGGTACTTCGTTTCATTTTTGGGGCAAATTTTACGGTTCTGTTTCTATGTTGAGTGCCAGCCACGAGAGGATAGCCTCTCTCGGAACTTTAGACTACTCGCAGTCGTGATCATTATTTGTCTGACACATGTACGAGAGAGGGGACTGCTTTTTATTAACTCTGTTGAGAGTTGCTTGGTTCTTGTCATGACAGCGCAGATGAAGTCTGAAGTTTTTAGGCACGTACGCCGTGCACTCGGCGTTTTGATACCATTCAAGCCAGTCTCGCAAGGAGTGTTTCACGGAATTTGTTGCTTACACGCAGAAAAATCGCTTATTTAAAAACAACCGACTTTCGGTTAAAAACTACCAAGTGATACTGTTAATATAGCTCCTACAGAGTTAGTTGATTAAAATAAACCGAGTCAACTTGTTTAACGAAACTCTGTTAAAAATAACCGATTTATCAATTTCCCCTCCAAATTTGCTCGGTCGTAAATAACAAACTAACTTGGTATAATTTAACCAAATTACTCTGTTGTTATTAGCCAACCCAATGGTTGAATTAAACCATGTTACTCTGTTGTTATTAGCTAATACACATGGTTGAATTTAACCAAGTTACTCTGTTGTTATAAGCGAACCCACTTGGTTGAATTTAACCACGTAACTGTGTTGTTATTATCCAACTCACTTGATTGAAATTAGCCAACCTACTTGGTTGTATTTAACCAACTAACTTGTTAGAATTTGACCTACTTAGTCTGTTGCTATTAGCCGACTCACTTGGTAGAATTCAACATATTCAATCTGTTGTTATTAGCCAACCCACTTGGCTGAATTCAACCAAGTTACTCTGTTGTTATTAGCCAATACACATGGTTGAATTCAACCATGTTACTCTGTTGTTACTAACCAACCGACTTGGTTGGATTTAACCATGTTACTCTGTTGTTACTAACCAACCGACTTGGTTGGATTTAACCATGTTACTCTGTTGTTACTAACCAACCGACTTGGTTGGATTTAACCATGTTACTCTGTTGTTACTAACCAACCGACTTGGTTGAATTTAACCATGTTACTCTGTTGTTAGTAACCAACCTACTTGGTTGGATTTAACCATGTTACTCTGTTGTTACTAACCAACCGACTTGGTTGGATTTAACCATGTTACTCTGTTGTTACTAACCAACCGACTTGGTTGGATTTAACCATGCTACTCTGTTGTTACTAACCAACCGACTTGGTTGGATTTAACCATGTTACTCTGTTGTTACTAACCAACCTACTTGGTTGGATTTAACCATGTTACTCTGTTGTTACTAACCAACCGACTTGGTTGGATTTAACCATGTTACTCTGTTGTTACTAACCAACCTACTTGGTTGGATTTAACCATGCTACTCTGTTGTTACTAACCAACCTACTTGGTTGGATTTAACCATGTTACTCTGTTGTTACCAACCAACCGACTTGGTTGGATTTAACCATGTTACTCTGTTGTTACTAACCAACCGACTTGGTTGGATTTAACCATGTTACTCTGTTGTTACTAACCAACCTACTTGGTTGGATTTAACCATGCTACTCTGTTGTTACTAACCAACCTACTTGGTTGGATTTAACCATGTTACTCTGTTGTTACCAACCAACCGACTTGGTTGGATTTAACCATGTTACTCTGTTGTTACTAACCAACCGACTTGGTTGCATTTAACAATTCCAATTGGTTAAAATTAGCCAACTTTCTTGGTAGCATTTAACCAACTAAAAGTTAAATTTACGTAACTTACTCGGTTGGAATTAGCACATCTACTTGGTTGAATTTAACCAAACTACTTACTTCTTATTAGCCAGTCCATGTGGTACCAATTTACCAGTTTACTTGGTTGAACTTGAGTGCACCTGAAAATTGAACCATCTAAAAGGGATAATTTTATCGTAAAATAAAAAAAAAATCTTTTTCATATTAAGTACATAGATTTTTTATTATAATATCGTTTGTAATGTATTTTTGAATACAAAATATATGTTTTCTGTTTATTACATGTTTTTATTAATTTTAATGCAAAACTTAATTTTACTTAAAATATATGGGTCATAAATTTCATCATTTAAAAAGAAATGTGCAAAATTGTGTATTTTTATAAATTAATTTACATAATATTATTTTAATTAGCATATTTATGAAATCTGCAGTGTTAAAGCGAAATCATTTACATTTATAATTTAATCTATTTTTTATTTATAGTGGACTTCTTAAAATAACGTACTGCTTGGAGTTAGATAAAATATTTAAAGTGTTAGGAATTGGCGATAGAAAAAATTCAAGTGGAATAACAATTTGTTGAGGTATTAATGGAACTTCTACCTCATATGCATAGTAGTGTTCATCGAAACATTTAGTTTTAAGTACTATACCAACAAAAATCAATTGACTTGAGTCATACAAATATATTTTTTCCAATACAAAAAAGTCGTACAAATAACAATCTGAACTAAGACTTTTTACTAAGACGGATCCCTTTTTATAATGTACAGAAGACATGGTCGCCCAACTGACCATAGTCAACGTTTTATTAGGGTCCAGTGATAGCTGTGATCGTATATTATCAAGTTCAAATAACATGCCATATTTTTTGGGTCCAACGTCAAGTAGATTAGAAAGTTTTCCCCTTAAAAACATTTCATTAAGTTGAAGTTGATGTTTCATTGCTAAGGTTAAAGTGATATTCATTCGGTTACATGATGATCTAGCCGACATTTTGGATTGCCTATGCTTAGCTTCGAACCTCATTGACCACAAAGATGTTAATGGGCCGTATTTTTTAAAAGCGGTATGGTAGTGAATGAGATTGTGGAACTTTGGCTTAAGACAGTCCTCGGTAAGTGTAGTATATTGTTCATTAAGTTCAGCTATTAATACTTGCAAGAAATCTTCTGTTCCAACAGAAACATTTATACTAAGAAGTATGTCAACAATTTGTCTTAATTTTATATACATTTCCCAAATAATATTACCCCTCGGCACAAAGTCACCTATAAGTAAACCCAAAAACCGCAAAAGAGTAAGCGTTTCTCCTGAAGATAAACGCACATTTCCCCGCCTAAGATGTTCTCTTTCGATAGGGCAAGGTTTGTTTTTAGTATCAGGGCCATATGAGAAAGCTAATAGCTTATCATTGAAAATTGTTAAAGAAAAAAATTTGTTTTTTTCGGTATACTCTGAAAGTATAAAACTCAAAATGTATTTGGCAACACCCTCTAGCATATCATGCATAATATCGACGCCCACCTGTTGAAACAAGTCGAAGTTGTTTATGCCCAGAAAAACGCACTTTTCCTTAATGCCGGTTAAAGATAAATTATTTAAAGCCAGATCTGCTTCATAGCTTGCCATTGTTCGAAGAAGTGTTGTATCTTCGTAAAGTTGCTTTTTCAATACATCTTTTGTAACTTTGCACACTCTACAAGAAAAATTTGCTGAAAAGCTCTCTACGAACCCAATCAGAGAGTGTATTCCTAAATTGTCACCAAGAATCAGAGCTAGTTCAAAAAATAAAGATCCCTTGAAAGATGGAATATCTATTTCTATGCCCACTTCGCTTAAAAAATTAAACTCATCAATAATTGGTTGAAATATAACATTATTACCAAAAGATACTCTGTCGGATGAATGAAATAATAAAATAAGGAATATGTTGGACAGAACTGAGGAGCGCCAAGGTGGAAGACATGGAACTGAGACGTACACAGCTCCTAGTTTGTGAACACCAGCATGACTTCCTAGAACGTTTCCGATTTCATAATCATCGAAGTACATAAATAGAGGTAACACAATGCGATTTGAATGGTGCTTAAGTCTTTCTTTCCAATGTGAACCTTGAATAAAATTTTCCATTCCATCTTTATTTCGAAGACTGTCCATATATTCAAAAGTTTCCGAAAGTACGTTCTCGAGGGAGAAAAATCTTTGCAATATATCTCTTAAAGATATAAAATGTTCTTGGCACGGAATAGGTTCCATACGTGTTATTCCACCTTTTTTGACATAATCGAACCTTTGGCCGATTATTATTCCCTTAGGCTCAATGTATGATTTTTGTTTTGTGAAATAAGAAATTCTTTTTTGTTCTGTTCGGAAACATTCTAAGGGGGAGGTGATTGAAGGAACAAGTGCTTGCATTAATTGATTTGAAACATCATTAGATAGAGAATGCTCAATACATATATTGTCTACACAGTTCTGCAAATTTGAACTTAATGAACCGAAATATTCTGCTAAGCCATCAATCACTTTTTGCACTACGTTTCTAGGCAAGATCACATTTGCATAAAGGGATGCTATAAAAAGTGATAGTGATTTATCAAGTGACAGGGTTTCTGTATTTTCAGTTTTATTGGTTTGTTCTAATTGTTTTTCTGCAACAACACTTTCATTAAGTATATCCGCATTCTTCTCAGAATTTGTTGGATTATTTGAACATTGAAAATCGTGTTTTTTTTTAAAGTGTCTTCTAAAGGAATTGAAAATTGGAAACGATCGCTTACAATCTCCTTCGCGACATTTATAAGTTGTGAAGTTATGGTCACTGTGATTGAAATCAAAGTGGTGCCTTAGAACTTTGAGATCCTTTAAGTAGGATCTGCATAAGAAACAAACAACCATTGTAAGAAAATGAATTGGAAGGGGAAAACTCTAACTTTCCTTGACACCTAACTCTCCCAACAAGGTATTGGCCGCGGTAGATTCCTTATCGAACTCTGTCTTAATTTTAAAAAATGCTTTTTGAATAAACAGCCAAGAACATCTACTCTCTGGCGGATATTCAGCATTAATAATAAAAATTAGTTTGAAACAAACATCTACTGCCTCTAAAATGGTAGGTAGTAAATATTTAGTTTCATCTACAACTACAAAATAGGACCCAATAGCATCGATTGAGTTACCTACTACTATAATGAAGGGCTGTAATGTAAGGCCAATACCTTGTAGTTTTTCTCGCCTGCTGGTAATTGCTGCATCTATCTCTGCATCCGTTGCAACTCTCGTTATGAATCCATCCCTTGCTTCCGCCTTAGAGGGTCGCCAAATTTTCTGCTTCGATCCTTTGACCTTAACGTTTGATGTGGTCAACAATGAAGGGATTAGCAGGAATGCCGCGAGGTTGCTGATCTCTTCAGAAACTGAGAAAATATAAAATAATAAAACAATTATAAGTCATATGCGTCCAATTAATTTTTCTACACAAAATGTGTGCAAATCTGATTCGAAGAATTATACCTATATAGAGAATGCGCTAAAAAATATAGAGAAAATATGATGCAGATTTGTTTTTTTCTTCTAAAGAAAACATAATGGTCAAAACAAAAACAAATTTTTCGGAACAATCTAGTAAAGCTAAAATATCCACGCTTTTTCTGAAATTCGATCGAATCGGAAATTCTTCGATTTATTTCGATTAGCAGGTTATGTATTTATTAACAAATGACGTTTTCTTACGATTTTCCCGAGTCAGCAGGTGAGCGAAGTATTTATCCTTTCCTCTTACTCCTTTTCCCTTGCTTCTAGCAAGTTGGAAAATGTCCTTTTTTAATTTTGGAAAATTTTCAACCAGTCCGTTGCAGTTGTCGCTGTATATTTTATCGAAATCCCTTACCAGCTGTAGAGAAAAGAAGAATTACATAATATTATATGTAAAGAAAAGCCTGAACTATATCCAAATAAAAAGAAAAGATCGAAACTCATAGATAACGCAAGCATTTATGTGACAACTATGAGTAAAATCTGAACTAATAAATATAAGAGCTTTTACTTGTGAAACTGTAGTTCACGTTAAAGACTAAATATATGTATAATGTATTTCTGATATAATTATACTTCTATGAAATATTACCAGTTTAAATCCCAATGGTTTTTTTAAGGCCGGATATTCCTCAAAATACTCGGATATGCTCATATCCTTTAAATGGTGAAGTCGGGCATGGGTCGTTTTCTCCCATTTGTCCTCGGTTGTTTCCCATGGATGGCTAGAATTTTTTAGCCATTGGAGATCTTCTTGGAATTGTCCTTCGAAGTCTTCGAAATTGGCAGCTGTTGCTAGGCGCTTTATAGGATGTGATACTGATGCGGGAGAGGATACTCGACTGGAGGAAGGTGACGACGTCGCAGAAGCGGAAAACGAACGCTTCCTTTTAGTGATAACACCACTTTCCCGGTATTTTCGTTTTAGATTGTGGATGTGATCTGGCAATTTTCCAGCCAATCTGTTTACAACCCCACGACTCGAATTTATCAGCTTGTTGTGAAAATATACCGATCTATTCTCGGTAGGGAACAAATGAACAATCTGATTTGTCCAGTGCCCATAAATTTGAGCTGTGATATTTTTTTCCGGGTTTTTCTTTAAAATGTTGGTGCAGACAATACGCACCAATCGCAGTCGAGCAACGTTATCCAGCGGTCGAGTTTTATCCAGCGACAGTAGACCGGTTCCTTCCAGTGAGCTTTCGAGCAGCTTGTTAAGTTCCTAGTAACAAAATATTTTAATGTGCATATAAATATAAAAAATTAGTGAAATATATTAATAATTAATAAAATAAGTGAAAAAAAAACCCTTTGTACTATCGGCTAAAGCTATTAGTGGCAATCACCTATTATAATCACCTTCTCTTAGTTGATTATAAATGCAGTGTTTTTTACTCAAACTGATAGATAAGTCAATTTATTCTGATTGATCTCTGAATGCATAAAGAAACGCAAATTGAAAGCAGAGACCATCAATCAACACTAATCACCTTTCCGATTTAAACCCTGTACTTACATCTAAACTTTCGCTGAATTGATCATCAGCAACAACGCTTGAAGGGGAATCTAGTGCATCCCCTCTGTCGCTAACAGCGAAATTTGGCAGAATCTCACTAAAAGAGAAATTAAGGCAGTCGTTTTGTTCTTGTGTGTTTGTAGCAAGAGATAATTCTGAAGTTTCAAAAGTCTGAAAAATAAAAAGACTTTATTTCTACCATTTCAAATGGTTAAATAATATGAACCAACCAAAGTCGTGGACGCATTAGGGTGCATAGCTTTCCGCCATTCTTCGAAATTCCGTGTAAACAGAACCCGATGCCCTATAACTGGGATCATTTCCTTTATCTCTCTGGCACCAAGCAGCGCCAAAGACATTGAAGTTATAGCATTTTCTGTTATAAATGAAAATTAACCAATGTCACGTAGTTAATCACTTGCAAAGTATAGGTTTTTATCAGATATACAAAATGGCGCAAATTTAATCACCCTTTCGGAAGATTTTATAATTTTTGCAAATAGCTTCGTACGTCAATCAAATTAATTTAGCAAAAAAGTAATTCAAAAACAAAATTGGAGGATTAATTTTGCACCACCTTGCATAAGAAAGTCGCGTATAAGAAAGAATCGTCTGTGAAAAACACAAGCTTCTAAAAAGCTTTTCAAGCGCAAAAGAATTTTCGTGCCGTAAGGAATCGAAATCAAAAATGCAAAACACATGTGTAGCAAAAATACTTTAAGCAAATTACAACTTTCTTATATGCGAATAATATTGTATAAATTTACGTTTTGGTATATAAACGAACCTTTAAAAATGTCTACGTAGGCTTCCAGGCCCCACTCCTTTAGTAAGGTTGACACTTCTTCATCCATTTTAGATAACTGTGAAGCACGTGTTAATATGAGCATGTGCATATCAAAATACGATCATTTAATTACTAAATTACTACTGACAGAAACATTGAGAACTAAGGCTATGCCTGGTTTTAAGACGATGTTCGCCATTTATTGGTGACAAACGATTCGAAATGATGAAAACATAGACAGAAATCATTTTAAATAGTTCGTCCCAGAAAAGTTGCGAACATCGCCATAAAAGAAAAAAAAAGCCCAAGAAAAACAAAACTAATGCACTCGCTAATGAAGAACCTGAATCCCAGAAGAAAAAAACATGTCAAAACACGATACCAGACTGAAAGGGTTGATATTAACCGAGTGTTTCTCAACTCGGCAATTATTAACCGAGTACTAGGTTGAAATTCTTTGCTTTGGTTCTATTTTTTTTTCACTTGAATATCACCAAAATTGACAATAAATTGTTTAAAACTCGAGAAAAACAACATAGTTAATGCACTCGCTAATAAAGAACCTGAATCCCAGAAGAAAAAAACATGTCAAAACACGATACCAGACTGAAAGGGTTGATATTAACCGAGTGTTTCTCAACTCGGCAATTATTAACCGAGTACTAGGTTGAAATTCTTTGCTTTGGTTCTATTTTTTTTTCACTTGAATATCACCAAAATTGACAATAAATTGTTTAAAACTCGAGAAAAACAACATAGTTAATGCACTCGCTAATAAAGAACCTGAATCCCAGAAGAAAAAAACATGTCAAAACACGATACCAGACTGAAAGGGTTGATATTAACCGAGTGTTTCTCAACTCGGCAATTATTAACCGAGTACTAGGTTGAAATTCTTTGCTTTGGTTCTATTTTTTTTTCACTTGAATATCACCAAAATTGACAATAAATTGTTTAAAACTCGAGAAAAACAACATAGTTAATGCACTCGCTAATAAAGAACCTGAATCCCAGAAGAAAAAAACATGTCAAAACACGATACCAGACTGAAAGGGTTGATATTAACCGAGTGTTTCTCAACTCGGCAATTATTAACCGAGTACTACGTTGAAATTCGTTGCTTTAGTTCTATTTCTTTTTTCACATAAAAACCACCAAAATTGACAATAATTTGTTTTAAACAAGAGGAAAACAAGATAATAATATTATGTACTCACCAATAAATATGAATTTTTTATTTTTCCTTGTCTTTTTTGTTTTTTTTATTTTCACTTATCACAGATTTCACACCACCAGCCACTACAAAGGTTCAACACTTAATGACTCAATTACTAGTCGCGAGCAGCGTGCGTCGTTCATAATTCGCGATAGTATGCGTATGCGTATAACACGATGTATGTGTTAAAATCAACCGAGACACACTGTTTTACAGATGAACGAGAAGCCTTGTGTTTGTAGATATTAACCGAGTTGACTGTATCTGCAGCCACACACATATTTCTACCTACCAGGAATGTAAAACGAGTTTTTGGTATTGTACCCAAATGTTTTCCATTGTTCGTGAATGATCTGTATCAACAGCCACACACATATTTTCTACCAGGGATGACAAAACTGATTTTTTAGGTGCTGTACCGAAATGGGTTCAATTGTGCGTGAATAATTTGTGATCGCAAAGGCCTAGCAAAGGCAGCACAGCAATGAAAAAGACGATTTATTCAAGGCTGCTCCTGGAAGTCGAGATTGGTTACCAATACTTCCTTGGTTTCTTCAAATTCTCCTAACTGTGCTTTACAAGATGGTATATATAATTTTCTGTTTGTATCTTTATTTTAAAATGTGTATGTACCAATTGCATTATGAGTTTAGTTATTATCAACTCTCACAAAACGCATAGTTCAAAACAAGTCTGGTACTAACAAATTTTGAAATAAAGTGATAAATGCAGGACTATATATACCATATTGTAGAGCACAATTAGATGAAATCTCAGAATCTATCTTTTTGATTCCGGACTCTGCCGGACGCTTCTTTTTGCCGCGTGGAAAACGATATAAGTTTTATTATTATCATCTCTCACCAACGCATAGGTCGAAACGAGTTTGGTACTTACAAATTTTGAAGTAAAGGGCTAAACTAAAGACTATACCATTTTGTTCAGCATGTGCAAAAGTGTAGCTTTTTTCATTAGCTTGGTTCTCAAAATGATTGAATCGCAGAGTGAAAAATTACTTAATTTTACTTCATTATATCTACAGAAACAGATTAGATTAATATTGCGTTAAGGCCATTATGTCAATTGGACTCAATAAAAAGCTAATATTTATTTTGCATTAAATTTGTACCTTTGGCAAATTTTCTTACAATTAGATACCTATCTTAAATTAGTTTTCAAGTGCCTAGCTACAATTAAGAGTAAAAGCCATATTTTATCAGACAAAAATGTAAAAAAAAAATTGTTGCTTTGGCCATTTTTGTCTGTGTTCTTTTTTTCCTATTGCAAGCCAAAAAAGTAGTAGAGAAAACTTTGTTTTTAAGGCTGTATTAGCCTGTTTAGAATTTAGTTTGTTCGTGAAATGTGAATGTACTAAATTCGGAAGGAATGTCGGAACGTATTTTCAGAAGTAGAATATATTCATCAAAGTTCTGAATTTGGGCAAATCGTACTTGTATATATCTTTAAATCAACTGTGTCGATAAAAGTACAATTGCGATTATTTTTTCATCCCTGGTTTCTGCGTTTTGAAAAAGCAGCGTCGTAATTCGTGGTGTGCGTATAACTTGTTAAGAAACAACAGTATGTGTTTGTTGAAATTTACCAAGTTGAATGATAAAATTAACAGATACACAATTTCTACGTATAACAAATATCAGATAGGTACATATTTCGATGAAAATGTTTTATAGAATTGTTTTATGGAAAAATGGAATGTAAAATAAATCGAGGAGAATTCTCTTTTTTTGAACAGAATGTTACTTTATTTTTGGGAAATTCTCACGAGTAAAAGGGTTAAAAACAAACAAGTCATTGGTTGTATTTAAGCAACGTTTATTGGTTGTTTTCAACAGAGAGCTTGTTAGATTTTAACACACATTCGCTTGGTTAAATTCTCACGAGTAAAAGGGTTAAAAACAAACAAGTCATTGGTTGTATTTAAGCAACGTTTATTGGTTGTTTTCAACAGAGAGCTTGTTAGATTTTAACACACATTCGCTTGGTTAAATTCTCACGAGTAAAAGGGTTAAAAACAAACAAGTCATTGGTTGTATTTAAGCAACGTTTATTGGTTGTTTTCAACAGAGAGCTTGTTAGATTTTAACACACATTCGCTTGGTTAAATTCTCACGAGTAAAAGGGTTAAAAACAAACAAGTCATTGGTTGTATTTAAGCAACGTTTATTGGTTGTTTTCAACAGAGAGCTTGTTAGATTTTAACACACATTCGCTTGGTTAAATTCTCACGAGTAAAAGGGTTAAAAACAAACAAGTCATTGGTTGTATTTAAGCAACGTTTATTGGTTGTTTTCAACAGAGAGCTTGTTAGATTTTAACACACATTCGCTTGGTTAAATTCTCACGAGTAAAAGGGTTAAAAACAAACAAGTCATTGGTTGTATTTAAGCAACGTTTATTGGTTGTTTTCAACAGAGAGCTTGTTAGATTTTAACACACATTCGCTTGGTTAAATTCTCACGAGTAAAAGGGTTAAAAACAAACAAGTCATTGGTTGTATTTAAGCAACGTTTATTGGTTGTTTTCAACAGAGAGCTTGTTAGATTTTAACACACATTCGCTTGGTTAAATTCTCACGAGTAAAAGGGTTAAAAACAAACAAGTCATTGGTTGTATTTAAGCAACGTTTATTGGTTGTTTTCAACAGAGAGCTTGTTAGATTTTAACACACATTCGCTTGGTTAAATTCTCACGAGTAAAAGGGTTAAAAACAAACAAGTCATTGGTTGTATTTAAGCAACGTTTATTGGTTGTTTTTAACAGAGAGCTTGTTAGATTTTAACACACATTCGTTTGGTTAATTTTACATGAGTAGCACGGTTATTAATAACCAATCAATGTGTTAAAACCCCAAATTTAGTAGGTTTTTCTTAACCAAGATACTTGTTTGAATTTAACCAAACAGGAAAACGAGACTGGTTGGTTAATATTAACGAAGCAACTTAATTGATAACAAACATTTAGTGTGTTATTTTTAACAACATGTATTTAACCTTTTTAACACGGTAGTTTTTAACAATAATAACTCATTTGTTTTCTACAGAGACTTAGTTGATTTCAACACATTTTTTTTTAACCGAGCGAAAATTCCACTCGGTTAAGGTCAATTTTTCTGCGTGTATAAATGGTTGGGTTGATGATGAAAAATATCTGTACTTTCGAGATTTTAGATGAAGCCCTCAGCGAAAGACTTACTTTCATGGGTATATCGATTGAATTTTAATTGTTCGAAATGCTTTTATTGTGACTGTAAATAGCTCAGTACCCACAATATGAGTTGAATGACAATAACGGTCGCAGTCGTGGGAAAAATAAGCCTATTATAAGGGAGCAACCTAAGCCACTGTCAAAACAATAGACAGGCAGTGACGCTTGACTGAGCAAACCTTTAAGGTCTAAGTTGAGCAGGACTGCAGTTGTTGACGAGTGCTTTATAACAAACCATATAGGTTCAGGTATTATAAAGCTGACGGCTTGACGCATGTTGTGTGTAGGGGTGCCAGTTCGAAATGAAAACATTATCTGGACATTATATTGATATTCCGCGACTCGTCTGGGCATTTCAAAGTTCGACGAATTCATGTTTTTATTAATAAAAAAGGGGATATTATTTGTGATTCCATTATTTTAATTAAAGTATATATATTATATTTTAAATAACAATAACCACTTAAAAAATAATAAAGAATTCAATGAAAAATAGGACAAATTAAATTCACATTTCTATGTATAGTAAATTGGCTGTCCGAGGTTTTTTTTTAAAAAAAAAAAAAAACAGGTCACAAAAGACTTGCCAAAGAAAAATTATTGTGAACCTAAATTCCTTATATTTATAAATAAAGTCTCGTCTAAACCACAGTAAAAATGTCAAGAATGTCTTTTATGAAATCAGCCCTTTATACAAATTTGACGAGTGCTTCTTGTGGATGATGGGGATAAATTCAATTGATGTACCAAACCGAACACCATACAGCTGTCGCATCGTAACACAAACAGCCACATCCAAAAGCCACCTATACCTTCGTCCAACGGACCCTACCGCGATGCCAATTAATTTCGCAATCATTCTAAAGATTTAACATCTTATCTCTCGACAAACAAACATCCCAGCAGCTATTATTATAAACAGCAATTATTTGCCTGTAGCAATCGCCCCTAATAGCTCATCGATCACCGCGCACCGCCCACCCGCACCTCACTGAAATACATTTAATTTCCTTAAACTTCCCACTTTGCCCATTAATAGCAGTAAATACGAAATTTATTAACTTCGCTCACAGAATCACATCATTGACAGTCCATCCAATTGGCAAACTCACCAAATTCCCCCAATACCACGCACAAACCGCACCACCCATCATACCATCACACACCCGGCACCGAGTAACCTTCCTTCTCGAGTTCTCCTTTTGGCTCTATCGGAAAAGTCCTTTTCTATTTTTGCTATTCCACATCGTTACGACGACGACGGGTGTTATCCACCCCACAAACGGATTGTCGTTCGAGTGGCTCGGCTATTAATATAATGAAACACTGACCGATAAGTGTATACTCATACTCGTATCATTGCACTGGTTAATACTGTCGCACACGCATTGCCTTTGTCTCGGGAAGGAGCATCGATTTTCTGTTCCCTACATAAATAGCCCGCGGGCCAAGCTGTCGAGTGGATCAATTTAACAAACAGAGCAAACGTTTAGTGGCCCCCGCGTTCCAGTTCAATAAATTGGAAAACATACTTTTTTCCCCTGGCGGCTCCACGTAAACCCTCATTTGTTTTACGCCACAACTTGAATTATTCGATGACCGTCACTTCTATAATTAGTTTGGGGTGGAGGAAAAGAAGAGGAACAAGCGAAACAGAACCGCAAAGACGATAACACCCAACCCCTCGGTTGGTGGGTAGGTATTTTCGAAAGTATCTACAACCTCATATGCCGGCAATTTGCACCGCAGTAATATACGGATATACGAGTGGAAAAAAGAAATTAATTATGTAGATGGGCGCAAAGCAGGAGTACCGGCAAGGGTGTCCCACTACCAACTACCTATACAAGTTGATTCTACTTTTATCGGTTGGATGTATCTCTAATAAGGCTCGAGGACTTCGATGAACAATAATCCGTCTATCCAATCGATGGAACTGTGACTTGCTGGGGATTTCCTTTCTTTCTCACTCCGTCTCCCATTTGCTATTGGCCGTCTGTTTGTGCGGGGCGAACTCTGTGTCAAGTGGGGATATGTCGGGCTGTGTTATTGTTGAAAGGATATCAGGGTTTAGGTTTCGTTTCGAAGGATAAGAGATTTGCAGTGCCATCAGAGACATATCACAACGAAATTGTCGCCCTTCTGTGTGAATAATGTTGACATAGATTTCTTCGAAATTCATTTCTACCGCTGTCTATGCATAGTGAATTCATGGCTCCTGTGTGTCCTCTTCATCATCCGTAGAGATAGGTACGTTACGTATAGGTACGTATTATGCTGGACGGCTGTGAAGTGTTTCCGATTTCAAATGCGGTGGTCATACTTCAAATGACAAGATTTACCGTTAGCTGGCGCCCGGTCCTTCGGGTAGAAAATGTGAACAGATAAAAGACCAACAAATTGACATGAAATATTCATTGATCCCTGTCGTTACTGTTCATTGGACACAATTGACTGGGATTTGTAATAGTGCGTTGTGTGCTTCGTTGTTTTTAGCTGACTGATGTTGGAAGCCTTGTGTCGGTGTTATTGTTAGGTACGCTCGGAACACGGATTTGTGTGTAATAATGAGGCGAGGTTCTATCCTTTAGGATCTGTGGTTTTTTCAAAGCTACGCCGTAAAATGTTATTTAACTGACTTTCTAGTGTCCTACTTATTTCTAGTACCTGTATAGGGAATCCCGAATAGAACAAAATTGAGTAGCCACCTTTTAGAACCATCCACATCTAAGCAGGAAGTTTTTTTTGTCAACCCTTGGCCAGTACCCCCAGTTCAGATCTTCTATCGGTTCTTCAAAAGGCCAGACGCTCGCATTATAAGTGAGGCTGTTTATTCAATGTTTCTGCAGTGTTTTTTCAGTAGTCGTTGTGCTCTGTATTCCCAGACCTATCGCCCATTGTCCCCTTGTCAAAAGTTCTTTCGCGAATGTCTTTGCGGTTAATGATTTTTTACCTCCTTTTACTTACAATTGGCTCGTTTTTCCCTCGTTTGGGGTCAAGTTTCAGAATTGGTCCGAGGTAGATCCGCCTCAATGTCGTCCCTTTATGCAAGATTATACTCAGAAAATTTCTGACAAATGAAGAAGGTCAGAGCCGATTCGAGTTATTTACTATACTTGAAAGTTAAGCCTAATAAGAACTTTTATGCTACACGAACCTCCAAATCAACAGCGCAATCGCTGACAAAGAAGCCTCCTTGTTCCAGTACTTTCTACAATTTGTTAATGACCCAGAGCCATAAAAGCGGTGAGAAAACCCCACCCTGTAGTATTAAAATGATGACTTGTCGCCTTAAGCTCATCCCTCTTTGGTAAACCTTGATCTTGAGTGAAGCTACCATGAGTAAAATCAATCGTAAAAATGATTCTAACATTAACACATCAAAAACTCAATCCAGTTTCCAATCCTTTTAGCATGAATGACGGTAGACTTATTGACCTGTAGCCCTTGACTTTTGTGTTGCTCCCAAACCTAGGTAGCATAGCAAGACCTAAGAGGATGCAGCTTATCTATGGAAAAATAGCTCCCTCAGACTTCAAAAGAAAAAGCGGTCTATTATTTTCTGTTCCTCGAACTTTGGTTATAGTTTTTTAACGAACGGTAAATGCCAAATGCGGCTTGATGAAACCGCAACCTACACTGAAATGGAAAAACAAAAAATGAGTAAAGATATTTTTATTGTACAAACGACCATCCGAATGAAGGATCATAAGAAACTTAGCCAACGAATCAACAATATTACATCTATCTAGTACACGAATCGCCTTAAACAACCGCCAAATACACCCACTCCTGCCAAGGAACTTCACTCCCCCTGTACACGTACCTAACTAAACTTAAATGAAAACATTTTAACTCCATTTCCCAGCTCATTCAACTGTTTAATACATTTTTACCGACCCAAATGAAAAAAACAATCTCAAATCAAGTAGGCAGCCCTATCATTCCCAAATTATGTCCAGGAGTGCGAACAAGCGTCCATAATTCCACCAACTGATCTCAACTACTTAAGCTAAGCGACACAGACACAGACCGAGGCGAAATAAACTCTCACCCCCTCTAATTGGAACGAATTTATTGCCTCCACTTAGCCTAAGGCATACACTTGAGAGGATTTCAATTTTTAAAGCGCGCCAACCGAATTGCTGAAATAACTTCTGTTTTATCCTCAAAACCTGTAATAGCAGTCGCTATGGGTATACTATACATATACCGTATACGGCAATTGCGAGGCACACACCCCACTGAACGCAACGACTTATTGCGGCTTTTTACCGGTCGTCATCGCATATAATAACCATTTCGGAGGGGTAAATCCTTTTTCTCTGTTTTGAATTAATGTCCTTTATTGCTGTCGGAACGAATGGCGTGTGAAGTCAACTGCAGCCTCCGCAAAATTCGCCTCCCGTTGATATACTCGCCGGCAACGCTTTTGTTATTCGCACTGATAATTCAAGCATCGGTTTACAACCATTGGAAGGAAATTTATTTTGTCTCCAAGCAGCACTTAGTTGCAAGGATATCTACGAGCGGAACGGAATGCTATAAAGTATACAGGACTGTAGGCCAGAGTAGATAACGGCGGGGTTGAGAGCGTACTTAAATTGAAATAAGGACTCGCAGCGACACTATGGCATCACTCACTCTCTCACCCGCTGTTGTACAAGGACAATACATTCAATCGCTAAACGATGTGCTGGTGCACCCTTTGGGTTCATCGATTTTTGTCGCCCCTCCATTCGACTATATTTTCCATGAATAAAACATAAAGTCAAAGAAGTTAGTCACACTTTAACACCAGGTGAGACCGAAGGGATGATAACACTGGATGATAACCATTCGAGGGTGGCAGATGTGAATCTGTACTGTTCCACAATCCCAATTATATACCTGTACAGCAGGCGACAACGCGACGAGAAAAATATCCTGCAGGACATTTATCTTACTTCGATTTGTTATTGAATGTTGTTTGTGTTAACAGTCTTTCGGCTACAGCTATACATGACATCCTCAGCCAAGTGACTTGATAACACATCTTCGCACATGTATATGCCGCTGGGGGCCAGTCAATATCTGCTGCTTAGTGAGTGGATAATGTATTCCTCCTTCACCATTATCCGTTGTGTTGACGAGATGTGTGGAAAATGTTAAACTCTGTAGATACAATCTATTGGATCGTTCAATATAGAATGTGCATTGATTAAAGTGAGAGCCACGGACTGGCTGCATTTTTAATGCATCCAGTATTTATTTTGATAATAAAAATGTGTTCAGGAGGTAGGGGGGAAGATGCTTTGCAGGAGTTGATCGTGAACCTAGTCATGGGAACGAATTGTTTTATTAGGAGTGAAGTGCGCTAAAGTAATTCAATTGCATACGGATCGATACACTACATAAGGATAAAGCGGACGATTTTACAAGAGGGCCGTTTGAGCTTAACGAATCGGAAGGGGATGCAATTTTCATACACGCATAGGTAGGTATGGGAGCGAAGGAGGGGACCCTTCTTTTTCCCACCATTTTACAGTTGATTTGTCTTTCAAGTCATTTGAAAACAGTTTTGATTCAACTTGATTCACTTGTAAGAATTGTTTATGATTGTGACAAGGATATTCGTCACTTCCACGCACTGAATTAATTAATTTGCATTGAAAAACATCATATAGCTCCTTAAAACTTGTGTTTGATAGACATTAGTAGATCCAACTATGAACGCCGCACTCTTTGACCTCAAATCGATTGTTCGGCAAAAAATTCCATAATTTCGACAATACAACTTAATAACACTATTGGAAGTAGAAAATAATATGGAACAAGTGATGCGGAATCAATTTTCTAGAAAAACTAATTTCATTTTGATTTTTATGTAGATACTACACGCTATGATGCACAAACACAAAAACGAGTCCATTTCAGATTCAAATATTTTCCACTTAGAATTTTCACGAAAAATATGTTATATCCGATATCCCTGTCGCAAATGTCTCTATAAAAAAGAAAAAACACGGCTACATGTCATTTTCCATAGTGTCCATGGATTCATTCATCTGATTTAAAGAGCGCCTTTTGTGAACAAAATATCAATCGCATTCCTGTTGAATGAAAAGTCGTTGAAAGGGAATACCCATCACGAGAGCGAGAGGTACAGTTGAAAATACATTTTTAAATGGCAGCTCTAACTAAAATTTTAAAAAGAGATCAGTTCATAACGTAGCATATAATAGTGTAGATTATAGGTAGGGGGAAAGCGGAACACTTGAGCATATTTTTGTTCATGTCTCCCGGTGGAGCGGGTTTGAGTTTATTGTAAGTTTATGAGCCTTTTCCTAAAATAGATAAATATAGCTATAACAAAAATGCATTTAACAGGTGGCTGTGATTGATGTTAAATATATCCAAATGTGACATAATCTCTTTTTTTTTAAAATGTAGATGTCACTAACTATTCTATATGTATTACCTAAATGTAAAATTGTTTGTAAAGGTTCCGCCATCTAACTTTTTTTTTTTCAACGAGTGCTTATTTCGCGAATGGTAACACTTAGCTCATGTCTGATTTGACAGATAATTAGTTTTATCCTTCCGCTGAACGAATATGGTTGTGTATACGTTGTACAGCGCTGGGAAATATTGCGACATTACTTTGAAAATCATTGTAATGTTGCAGAATGTGTGCGTAAATTGCATACGGAATTTGGAAGAAGAGAAGCACCGTCAACTCCGTATGTTCGTTATCTTGTGAAAAAAGTGAAAGAAACTGGCATCCTCATCAATAAACCAAAGCGTGAAAAGCTAAAAATTTGGTCCAGAGGCATAATTGGGCCATTTTTCTTCGAAAATGAGCAAGGAGTGGCTGTTACAGTCAATGGCGATCGTTATCGGGCCATGTTGAACGAATTTTTGTTCACAAAAATTGAAGAGGAGGATGTTGGCAACATTTGGTTTCAACAGGACGGCGCTACGTTCCACACAGCCGAAGCTACACTCGATGTTTTGCGGCCTGTTTTTGAAGATCGCATTATCAGCCGCAGAGCTGATGTCGTTTGGCCACCTCGGAGCTGCGATTCGACACCGTTGGACTATTATTTGTGGGATGCCGTAAAAGATAAGTGTTACGCCGACAAGCCAGAGACAATTGACGCTTTAAAGGACAATATTCGTGAAGCAATTGGTGAAATACAGCTGCACACAATCGATAATGTGGTTAAAAATTGGGCCGATCGTGTAGGCTACTGCATGGCCAGCCGAGGCAGCCATTTGAATGAAATTATTTTCCATTAACCGGAAGGATTGTACTTTCAAATAAAAAAATAAATTTGAGAAAATATTCAGTAGTTTTTTTTATAGCATTTTCAAAAAAAAAAAAAGTTATTTGGCGGACCCTGTACATATTGCCATACGAAAAATATTATCACCAAAATCAAGCAGCTCACGTTAAGAAGGCGAAAATTATTATGGGGTTGGAAACTTTTGAACAAGAATACCAACTGCGAACAAAGCCATCCTTGAAGCCGCACACACTCTCTCTCCCTCTGCGTCGCACTCCTCTACGAATCAATTGAATCAATGAAGAGAATAAATCTTATCCATGGCATAAAGATACAGCGATTTCCGCCCGCTTCGGGAATCGGGATATCCTTAAAATTAACTTTTTTCTTTTTCTCGTGAGTACGTGAGATTAAAAAGTAAACGCAGACAAGAAGCACAGTTTCGTTGTAGAAACACAATTCCCGGCTGTGTGTTAAGTCGTATATAGAATGAAAAATAAAAGACAGAGAAATAAAGTGGAAACGGAATTATTATAGTATAGGGGTATGTGAAACGATTTATTGGATTAAATAAATCGAAAGAATTGGTATCATTCTTCTTCATCGGTTGTGTGTTTTATTTTGTTCATCTTCGGTTGTAAATATAATGAACCCTGGCAAATGAAGGCAGTTTTGATCCCTTGAGATTAGTTGGTATTTTGAGTGGCTACTTTTTATTGGGCGTGGATATCTATCACATGATATCTGTAGCGATGTTCAACATCGTTTTGGTTGAGGTAGCGGAGAGTCCTTTAACATCGTTGTCGATCAATATATTTGTTAAGAGACTTGATTTCGAATTGGACTAGTATCTACCCCGTTTTTGTAAAGTAATTACGACGTAGGAAATGGTTATGAAATATTTGTCAGTACCGTGCAAAGGACCACCTGATTGGCTTTTATCCAAAGTTGGTGGGCAATAGCAAGAACAAGTCAATACAAATAGCATAAAATATTTATACCCACAATTTCGAGAGGGAAATATTTGGCGGGAAAGTTGTGACAGTTTTGACAAGAGAAAACTTTAAACTGAACAAGTCACTTGGATACATATTCAAACTGTATCTAGACTGTATTTTTTTTAATAGACTTTTTGAAGCTTTTGTTTGGGGGATTTCTGGTGCCGAAATCAGTCCATTTACTGACACTTGTTTTTTCAAGAAGATGAAGGACGGTGTATGGAGCACAAAGCTTTAGCTAGAGAGCCCCGCTACAGATTTTTTTTGTCTAAATATGGCATGCTGCCTATGGCTTTCACCGAGTTACAAAATGGCTTTGTGGCAAATTTCATGAGGATCAGAGATGAAGGAATGAAACGTCCAAAAAACAAAAATTTTAACTTTCCACATAAAGTAAGTAGAAATGAGCCTAGATTTGCAATGGCTACATTATTAGTCTGAAATAAAGTTGATTAGTGTGCGGATAACGACCAACACCTGCTGTGACTCCGACCTTTTGAAGGTGCGGCACCTAGATACCAGGGCTAACCAAACCTCAAAGTCATATCTGGTACAGTGTCGCTGGCAACCGCAGTAAGGACAAAGTTTCGCTCTTGGAAAGTTACAAGTTCGACTTTTCTCGTGACAGGCGAAATGTTTCTTCCGTCGCAAAGTTCAAAGATTCGAGGAAAGTTTTTGAGGAAAGTGAGGTAGGTGTTCAATATTCCTGTAAATATTGAATTCAGATTACTCGTGTGTGTCTTTCAAAGGGCAACAGATGTCGAAGCGAGACATTGGATGCGCACACCTATCTGCACAGTTATCGGAGTATGAGCGACCGATCGTGCGCTACCCTTTGCTCACCTCATCAATGGCAATCAATCAACTACAGCTGAAGGATACCTACAGACGTTTCCCTAAAAATAATATATATTTTGTTGACTTTCGAGCAAGAAAGGCATTTAAACATCAGAAAATAAGTTTAAAACAAGTGAAATAAATGGATGTGAAATACCTTAAATTTAAACAGTCCACTAGCAAGCTATAAACAGCATACAACTAGATTAAATAGTACAGCGGTATACCGCGAGGACAACACACAACAGTCAGTCTTCCAGAATTCTCTTACAGAGGTGCAGAAGCTCGGCTGCAGATTGTTTGTGCTTCGCCTATTAGAAAACTGAGAGAGCTATGTTTACCGAAGCTCAATTCACAGCGGAACTACCAACCGCAGATGCTGAACGGCGAGTTTGATTCAAAGTATATAGCAGAGTGAACCAGAACTTAAATGTTGGTCAAAGAAGTATAGCATCATTTCTCGGATGCAAATGTCTCCCTGGCAAAAAACGAACTAGGCGTCAGAAATTCGATCGCACCTGTGCGGTATTATCAATCAAAGTCCGTAAAGTTGACTCTATCTATCTTCGTCGCAGTAGTGTACGTATTAAGGTGAAGTGCCTGGTTCCCGACTGCCATTTAACGCTGCTGTTTTGGAACCATGCCTCGCGAGAAATATAGTGAATATAGGGAGGAAAACGGAAGTTAGACGCACATTTAATCTGTCGAATACGTTTGCCAAATTTTGTGCTTGAAATGTTCTTCGGGACCTAAGACGAGAGGCCTGGTTGAGTAGTTGAGCCATTTAGACGTTCTTATGGGTACCAGCCTAGAGGATTCTGCACGTGTTCCATCAATCTTCCGTTAACGTTCTCTGTTCTAGATTTCTTTGTATTCACGCCTACCCTAGTCTCAGGCTTTGAGGTAAGGCGCAAGAGAAACCCTCACATATCCAATCAGGGGGTAAACATCATCTCATATATCCTGCTTCATCCCTTTCATCAAACTCTCAGTCACTTTTTCGATTCAGTTTTTTAAGCGCTTGTTTGCGGAACTTATTGCATGTTACATTTCACTTAAAGGCAAGTCTGCACTTTCCATACCGGCAAACAAGACAGAGGTGAACCTTGTCGTTTGAAAGTTCCGCTCCATATGAGATAAAAAATATTGTTCTCTACGCCCAAGAGTTACTAAATGCAGACACAAAGTCCCAAAAACTCGAATCCGGGGGGTGTGCTGAAATAATTGAAATGGCTACCCTATCCACACCCGTCTTTCCGTCATTCCTTAATACACCCATACACACTCCAAGTTGAATGGGAAAGTTGAGTTGATCCTATTCTTTAGCCATGACGATGAAAAACGCTTACAACAAACAAACTCGTACGTTTTTGATGCGTGTGCTTTTGTACACCGGAGCGGATAAATTAATATCCTTCCTCATGGTAATCCAATTTGCATAGTTTACAGAATAATTGCATTATTAAAAAGGCGACGCGCTGTTGTTGTTCTTGGTATCCTTCTAACATTTCGTCGCCTTTTCTTCTTTCCTGTATTTCTTTTTTGCCTTTTTTTTTGTGAAATTACTAAATGAATGTCGCTTTTGAGTGGGTAGGTATGTCCTTGCCCAGGCATATCGTTCTGTTTGTTTGTTTCCATTGTACTTTGTGTAGATTTCACAAATTTATGTTAAACTTAGTTTACGTTTACATTGTGTGCATGTGACACATCCCATGAAATGGCAATTAGCATATAAACTTGAGAAGTTCCCCATGTGTGTGTGTATGTGTGTGATATCACATTTTGCGAAAGATAAAGTTTCGCTGTTGCGGAAATTATGTGTGCACACAGTTCGCGGCGTTTAGCTCGCCGAGATACGCGGACACAGAATTTGTATTTGTATCGTTATTCACTTTAAGGACTCATCAGCGCAAAGTGAATGGAGATAATGTTCAAAGTAGTTTCTGGGTAAACATTTGCGGATATTTCTTGTGTGTGTGATTGAGATTGATATCGAACATTGTTTCGCACTCGCTGTAACTGGAATGGATAATGAGTTGCGCAAAGTTTGGATATGTATTGTTGAGGGGATGTATACGGTATACCGTTTACCTATATAGTGAAACCAAATTATGTGCTGATGGGATGGGGAATTTGGGGCTACATTTTTCGGAGCACGATTATACACTGTCGTCAAAGTTGTACGTAGAGAGCATAGGATATTTTGTTGACATATTGTTTCGCATTCATGTATGCACAGATTAACGTAATGAATTGCCCCGCTCTAAGGATCCCACTCGAGCTGTTTATCTGCCGGAACATAATCTCCTTGGTTTATGTAATCGGTCGCTAGGTTGAAGCATGTCTTAAGATTACTATGTGAATGTTCGGGGTTGGTTTTGGTTCACCCTAAAAGGGGTTTCAATTGAGTATGAACAGGTAGTTGGACACTCCTGCTGCTTCGAGAATAGCTTGATCTCAAACTCTGCACAGCAGATAATGATAAAACAAATTCTGTCTCTTAGTCGCGATATATTTCATTGCAATTGTGAAAACCGGAGGCGATTTCGTGCAGTAGTCTCATAATTTAGTCCGGACAAACATCGAAACCGTCGGAAGAAATGACAGTTTTTCATTAGTAGGCATAATTAAATTGTAATTTTTTTGAATGAAGGTGCGCAATAACATGAAGACTTAGATTTAAGGCACAAATTTGATATGTTATTCTGGAGGAGACATGCTGAGGAAGATCCCTTGAACTTATTTGTCAGATGTGTTCAAAATGACCATTTTTAAGCGATCATATGGAACTTCGTCAACTGTTTTGTTTGTCCTTTTCGATATGCCACTGAAAATCTTTCTTACAGCACTATTTAAGAATTTTATCTATACAAATAAAATAAAGTTGCATCAGTAAGTCCGGTCATAGCTCGGGAACGGATCGTCCGATTTGAGCTATATTTTCTTTGTTGTGTTTGTCTTCGCCTAAGGAAGGTTTATACTGCGAGAAAATTGGAAAATTCATAAAAATTTATTTTCCATACAATTTGTATGCGGATTTTTTTTTTAAATTTTGATCGCAATATACAATGAAATCGCATTTGTCAAAAATTCCACATGAATTTAGTTATTTAGTAGATTTTCTTTGAGGAAACAATTTATTTTTAATTTATTTATTCATTGTTAATTGTTCAATTTATTTGTGTTTTGCCTTTCAGTGTGGTATCCTAATTTTGTTAAGACTTGTGCATAGTTTTGTGATTTTGCCAGTGATTAAAGTGCAAGACAGTTATACTCTCGGATGTTTGTCAGACGCTCGCGAGAGGTGGCGCAGTGGAAAAAACCCTTAGTTGGAATTTTGGGTTTTTATTTTTTTGCGGGATTCGAACCTGGGACCCCTCGCTTAGTAGCCCAACATGCTAACCACTAAGACACTGCGCCTGATTTGCATTTGAGAACACAAAATTTTGTTTCGCGAATAATTTCTCGAATTCTTCGACATTGAAGTTTGAACTTTCCATGTTAGGGAGACATTATGCCACCGATCGGAAGATCAATCATTGACCGACGAAGTCGCAATGTACGGAGTTGGGCGAAATTTTAAAAGAGAATTGGAAAATTCGTAGAAATAAATTTTACATACATATTGTACTGGGAATTTTCTTTTATTTTGTAATTTTAATCTTAATATACAGTGAGATTGAGCTTGTCAAAAGTTTTGCCTCATTTAAATAATTTCGGAAACCATTTATTGAGCCAATTTGAAATTGCGGATTTTCGATAATTTGTAAAAGGTTGATTAGTTATTTTTGATACATCCAGTATGCAAATACTATAAGCGCCAACAACACATTGTTCCAACGTACGTAGCATCGAGTTTGTAGACATTGAAAACGTTTTTTCCTGAAACCCATGGTAGCTAAAATTCTGCACTTATTTTGAGTGGCACTTTAGACAAGTGGGTAAAGATGGGCGGGAACAGTTAGCTTAGTATATCATTCATTTAATTTACTTTGCGAATGAAAAGTACCTACAATTTTAAGTCAGGCATCCCAATATCATCGTAATTTCAAAACGCGTCCTTGAACCATTCAATTGATAACTTGCCTGTCAGATTGTCGCAATTCCATCTACCTAAAAGGAAAACAGATATCCCAATCCATACCCGTTCTTTGTATGAATTCAAATTTATTCCATAGCCTTTGTGACTTTCCACCGTATGTTAGCTTTTACATTTGCTGACAAATGGGATGGATGTGTTTTTCTTTTGTCGCTCAAATCGCAACCTCGCATACCTTAAACGCACTTACTTGTCTGACGTCCCTAATCGGATTGTATATTGATAGGATATGACGACTTTTGATACGGTTACTTCAAGTAAATTATTCTATTCCCCATGCATTCATTCTTTATCGGATTTCGCCGAAGGACACGATTTATATATGCAGGTGTACCTGCCTGACAATATATAGTTAACGACGGAGGTGGGAAAAAAAAGTCCTAGAAAAGACAATCGAAAAAAATTAAATGTGCGAAAACTTTCCACCAAAGCACCTCAGTGGCGACCAGAAAAAAAAAAAACTCCCAACATGCCTTAGGGTACACGAACGTAATTTAAAACAACCCTCAAATATGTACAGACGGTAAATAACTATAGGCATTGCGGACATGATCCACAAGCACAAAAAAATGTCATCGCACTCAAAAAAATATGAAAAAGAAAATCAAACAATATTTCGAGGAAGAACAACAACATTTCAAAACTGTGACTTACTTTAGGGGAATTGAACGAGAAAAGTGAGGCGACGGATGCCAAGGATAATACACAGACATTTCTTACTGGGGGTTTATTTATTACTTTGTTCGTTTTTTTTCCCCTTCACGACACGCCTGGGTCTATCTTTATTCTTGAGAAAAGAAAACCCCCATCACGACGGAACTTCTTATGGATATTATTTTCCATTGCGCATTGGATTGCCTTTGTAGTAATGGTTCGGAGGATATAAGAAGTCGCCTACAATTGACACGGCTTGTACAATAATCAGGATAGAGGAAGATCCCATGGAAAGATACAAAATTAAATGGTGGCACTTTGCAGGTTCATAAATTGTCGGAGATTTTTCCGCAGTAAATTAATTTCGCATTATAAGGTCCTTTTCGTGACATACATGCTTATGGCCTTTTAAGTTAAAACGAGTGTTGGAGTAGCAAAACGGAACTTACTATAGTGAGTATTTTTTTATCATTTCATAGGAAATTCGAATGCCATAAAAACGGGTGTACCAACCCAGACTTTTGACTCAAATCTCCCATAAGGATGCTTTGACAAAGTAAACCTTTTTAGAAACCGAATTATCAGTTTTTAAAAGAAACTCATATTATCCTGTATTTAAAGGATGGCGTATCTAGTTTAGCAATATACACATAAATATTTACCGACGAAGATGACTTCAGTTTTATGCCCAATTCCTTAAGGGCTAAATTGAGAAGCCCCTCAAGACGGTAGTGTTTAGGATATTTGACAGACTTTCGAAAGAGGCGGTCCTGTGTTCTTGCTTGTTAAAATTGAGGCTTCCAGCTTCGAAGTTGAGCAGACTAAGCACAGCTGAACAGAGTCCAAGGCTACTCTACTTTTTTGTCGTACCGATTATGGCATTATTTTAAAATCGATTTTTTTTTAAATATGGACCAAGAGAAAGGTTAGTTTCTATAGGTAAATTTCCGCATGAATGATTTTGGCACCAAAGATAAATATTAAGAGAACATTGTAATACATATCAACGCAGTACAAATTATTACCCCTGGTTTGGCCATCAGACTTAAATCTAATGGCTTGTCGGGCTGACGTACTGTCTGTCGTTCTTACTTTGGCAGAGGTAGCGTAGCCCGTAGATATAGATCGTATTCAAACTATCTTTTTTTTTTTTCAAACATCTGATGAGAACCAATCGCTCCCTTTGACACGAGTGCAGCGGGATTGCAGACTTGCATGAATTCTTTTCTTACTTGATAGTTGACCTCTTATTATACACATTTTCTGCTTAAATTCAGAATCCCTTCAGTCGAGTAATAATTCTTCCTTGAACCTGTTCTACGATGAAATAAATAATATTTTTCAATTAAATAATTCATCGCACGATACTCTGATTGAAATTATAAATCGACTGTAAGAAAATAATTAAAACTGAATTATGCTTGATTTTGCTAAATATGCAACGTTCACCAAGAAACTTGTTTTTCTTGGAATTGGCCCATAAATCATTGCCCTGGAAGGCGGTTACAGAGTGGATACACACAGCTAAAAAATAATTTGAATAATAGTTCAAATTTGAGCAGTTCTACGCTCAAAGCTGTTCTATTTCGATAATCAATCATATTTGATGGAGATTGCGGCATTCAGATAAAGATAATAATATGGTGACTAAATTGCTTCAAGAGGTTGTCACAATAGATTATTGCTCCATGGTAAGCTCTCAGTGGGCGGCATCGCCATAAGAAAAGTCGGATGATAAACTTTACGAAAAGTTATTCTTCGACTCCCCATGGAGGAGGTGTATAGTTTTCTACATAAATGCTAGTTTTTCGTTTTACTTTTGCCTTTGAGTTATAGCCAATTGAACTTGACAGTAGCTGTCGACTTTGCAGAGAATTAATGAAGAGACGATATAACATTCTGTGGATGAATTATCTCCTGAAATCACGTTCGCAAAAAAGAAAACTTTCCTGTTTCCTGTGGGAAAGGTAGTTATAATGACTTTTGTCGCATCGTTTGAATATGCTGACTGGCAGTTATATAACAAACGGTCCAATTAGAGAGACTTAATGTGTGTTATGACAGTTGTCAGTCAGTCAGCCATAGCTTGGTAGCGTATTACAATTGAAAGCAAAATGTCATAAGCTTGAATTCTGAGACAGTGAACAGGATGCAGTTACAGAATGAGGGTTTGTTTCTAAGCCTCCAAAAAAACGAACTAAAAATAACATCAAAGCACGCTAAAGAACGCTCTAAAAACACTTTAAAACGCTTCAGAAACACTTCAGAAAATGCGAAGAAAAGCATGTTAAAAACGCGAAAAACAAACGATCTAAGAGTATAGCTGAATAACAAACGGATCGGTCTTATTTTCAGCTTTTAGACGGACACAGAAGAACGATTTTTAGAATCTGTAACAAATTTGCTGGTCAACTTTTATTTTACTTTTTTTGTTAGTCTTGAAAGTCATTGTTTAGTTGGAGCTCCTTTGTCAGTTTTTAATGACGGGTTTTGACCCCAATGGCTCAGTCCCTTATAGTGGTAGAGAAGTTTTGAATTTTCCGGAAAAATGAAGTGAAAATTACGTCACAATCCGGTCAGTGGTTTTCTATAGTTGTAGCGCAGTCATACAGAAAGATATAAAAACAGTGTCTTTTAAAAAAACCGCCACCTTTCGTATTTCTTTAAGAATGCCTACTGCCGATTGTTATATTTATAAATAAATTGGGAAATGTCAGGCGAAATCAAACACACAAACATTGCGCGATATATCAATAATAGTTTTAAGTTTCCATGCTAAACTTTTCGAGCTCACAATGGCGACATTTTCCATACTAAATATTTAGTTTGAAGGTTAAAAATGATTATTAGTAAGGTCCATTTAATTTTTTTTAGATAACTATATATGCCTTCCCGCAAAACTTTTCTACATACACCTCTTTTTTTTTTTCTCATTCTAGGTAAGCTTTGTGATTGTCGTGAAATAATTCAAACAGTTTCGTAAGTATGTAAAATAGGTAACAATTTTATTTATGAATATTTCGTTTCTCCAGTGACGACAGAGTTCGGTTTGAAAGCGAGCGCGGCTAGTTTGAGTTGTTATTTAGGGAACGAGAAAGTTCATAGCCTCATTGGCAAACGCTGCTTTTGTCTACAGATTAAGAGTGGCTTTTATTTTTGGGACTTTCTTGTAATGATTATTTAAAAGAGACTGCGCGCCAATTTTACTGTCGTAGTCGCTCTCCCAGAGTTTGTAAGAAAATCTTTGCCAATGTCCGTTACTTATCTACCATCAAAGGGTATACTTACAACTCATGTTTGCCAGGTGTGTCCCACCACTAGAAGTTTTTAAGGCTCCGTACCCAGAGGGAACAAACAGAACCTTATTAGTTTCGCTTATGTTCGTCTGTCCGACACTAGACCAATTTTGTACCTAGGTCTATCTCAGAAACTAATTGACAATGAAGGCTGAAATTTGCACAAAACATCCGGTATAACCTCTAGTTAAACGACAAATACCAATGGTAGTGATACATCGACTGGTTTTAGAGTAATAAGTGATTTGGTGAAAAAAATATTTTTATTCGCACAAAAAGCTGTTTATTTCTTGATTTACCGAGAATGGATATATACTTTGCGATCTGCAATGGATATATACTTTGCAGATCATGTCCGTAGCTATATATGTGCCGAAGACTGTTTTAGGATAAAGTTAATATTTTAAAAGATATTTACAAAAAACTGTCGATCACTATATAAAGTACGCTCCTTTTGACCATTTTTCATTCGATTCCAATTGGAATTTTCAATGAATTCAGAACTCTACTCTTCTCATTGGAACTTTTCCAATGGATACTCATTCTCATCCACATATATTGTTGTTTGTTGTTTGTTCGCAATTACTAATTCTAGGGAAGTGCGGAACCTTCGGTGCGCGAGTGACACTCGCACTTGGGCGTTTTTTTTTTATATGCTGAAGGACCAATATTTCGTCTGATTTGAATGAAAAATCCACATCTAACTAAACGCTGGGTTCTACACCCAATAGCAGACAAAAGATTGAACACTGTAAACGTAGTATTCGATTTTCCAAACTCTCATGACCTTTATCCTCTCTTTGAACAGATGGCAAGAAAAATGACAGACGAATTAATGTAGAAAATCCTTCCTATCTACCCGATCTGTAAGCACAGTCTAAAACAAACGATCCATGACCCCTTTTTATTTACATATCCCTTCATTAAAATAAATCGAAATTCATCTATTTAGCCCACAAAATAATACGTACACAAAACGTATCTCTGTGGAACTAATGTGCCATCTCACCCTATCGATGATGTGAACAACGTAAATCGCATTAAAAGGATTGAATGGTGTTAAAACGGGATCAAAGGAATCGTTTGATATTATATAAAAAAAATGATAAAAACCCAGAAACAGATTTTCAAATAAACTTCTTTCACAGAGCGGGAGTCGGATAAAGGGAAACAAGTGGAAACATTTTTAAATTTCAATATTTACGCCAGACCCTTGTTAAATAAAATAAAATATAAAATGGCGACTTGGAGTATCCATCTTGTATATATGGGATTCCATTAAATGCCACAAGATCCTTTTTATGGGCCTGCTAAGCGTAACAACTGCTCTATGCACGAGGGTGACACGTCCATTTATTTCGACATTTCATATGTAACAAAGCTAAGGTCGAAAGTTTTTGGATTTTCGGCCGTTTAACGGACACTTTTACATCTTTTCCGAAATGAAAGGTCGAGGTAATAAAAGTAAAGGAATTGTTGTAATAAAATCGAAATGTGAGAATAATGTTCGCAGTGAAAGACTGGGATTCTTTTAGACCTCCAGGCTGTAGAACGGCGACCTTTTCTTTCTATTTTTTTTATTTGTCTGGGAGAAATGCTTTCCAATCCCTGCGTTCGGTTTGAGATACATTTAAATCAGAATAGGGTTTAGTGACTTTGAGGAGAGTTGAAATGAAATTCTATCTGCAAATGTCAGGGAAAAAGATTTAGGGAACAGACATTATTTGAAGTTATGTGGAATTTGGGGTGAGCACACTTACGAATTTGTTTAGATTGGGAATCTGTGGGATGTAGGTAATCCATCGAAGGGGCTTTTGTATACGCTCGGTTGAGTAGAACTGGGGCAATCTTTAGAATACAAGGTATGCGAATTGGCTCAGTTTTACTTTTTTTTTACTGCAAACAAATCTTTTTCGGATGCGTTGGTAAAACTTGGTTTTATAATTCATACACTTTACATTCAGAGACGAAGATTGGCGACAAATACTCAGTTCAAAATAATCAAATTACCCCTCTGTGGACCATTGCAAACAATACACTCAGTTGGGCCTTTACTTGAAGCTGCGACTTGTGCACCCATTAACATTCCACACAAACTGCGTGTCTGCGAAAAACCCACTTCACAATAAAAGCCAACATGTTTAAAGCAAAACTAGGTCATCATCGATTCTAATGGCCACAGAATCTCTTATTATTGGAAGTACTTTGAATGGTCTGTATATTCAGTCAATAAGTGCGTGAGCGATTTGAGTATTCATAGCTTGTATCTCTTCTGTATTTAAACGCACAGCTTAAAATAAACATCAACAACAATTTCACATCACAATTCCCCATTATGTCTGCAAACTTTCACACTTAAGTCCAAAAAGTTAAAAATTTGCAACAACAAAAAAAAAACCCATCCACTGCGACTGCCATGAGAAACAACATCAGATGCGATGAAAACTGTGTTGAAAAATGTTTCTCATTTGTGGTCTTCCCATTTGCGAATAAAACAAAAAAGCCGCACATACCCATTTTTATTTCGAAAGCAATGAGTTTCCAGTACAGCGAAACGCATCCGGTACATACTAGCGGTTTCATTGCAAGGGCAATGACAAATTATAGTATCTATCCCCTCGTTGATGTGACGTCTAGCGTTTTCATTTATTTCAGTTTGTTCATTTCATTCTGTCATTGCCAGCGAGAGCTTGTCCAGGAATAAAAAGCGACAAAGACGCACGAAACTCTGGTAAATGCAAAATATTTCTCCAGACTCATTTCATTTGGATGGCATGCCTTTGAGATGTATCTACCTACCAGAGGACCAGAAGTGTCCTAATAAAGTGAATGCAGTACCACTTCTGCAGAGGAGCGAGTACAGAAAGGAAGAGTCTTCTTTTGATATTTCAGCTTTTCGCCTTTATTTGGTGCGAAACAATTTTGTGCTAAACAGGGTTGGGTTGCCATACTTTCTAGAAAGATACTTTGTCAGAGTTGCACGAGCACATCCCAGGTGAGAATTTCATTTGTGAATATTTGCTTTATTTGCTTTCAGAAGGTATTTGAGAAGCGGATGAGGGATTTCTTTTATACTTTTGGACGTTCAATATAATGACAGAGTAGAGAGGAGGAAAAAATTAAGGCTAAAAGTATGTTGTCAGTGCTTTGCCTCCATTCAAGTTAGATATCAAACAATTCGTATCTCAATTGAGAGCCTTGAACTTGGTCAAGAATGACCGTCTAATAAATTTCGTGTTATCAAGTCGGTAGCGCTGGCATTTGACACCTGTCAAACTCAGCTGTCATTTGAAGTGTCATAATATTAGTTGAATGCATGCCATTTGCGATAATGGATCGCTTAACAATCGAACAACGCGTTAAAATTATTAAAACTTACTACAGAAGTGGTGATTCAAACGTAGCCACTTTTCGCGCATTACGCGATGATTGTGGTCCTCATAATCGACGACGCAAGTAATCGGTAAAATTGTGAAGAAATTTGAAGAGAGTGGAAGCGTTACTGACTTCGTAAGAAAGACCTGTGCTCAGTCGAAAATGTTGCTGATACAAGTGCAAGTGTTGCTGGTGATCCGAATTATCGATTTATCAACTCCGAGTGATATGGTCGAAGGATAACCGATTTTTTTTTGCCCGGGATTTAAGATCATGACTTGGACGATATGTGGTTCCAGCATGACGGGACAACAAGCAACACAACACGGACAGTTATGGCTTTATTGAGTGAGAAGTTTCCTGGTCGCGTACATAATTTCACGTTTTGGCGACGTCAATTGGCCACCAAGATCATGCGATTTGACACCGTTTGATTTTTTTCTGTGGGGCTACGCAAAAGGCCCTGTTTACGTGAATAATCTCCGAACTCTAGACGCATTAAAGACCAACTATACTCAAGTTATGGCTGAGATACCGCCCGAAATGAGTGAAAAAGTGGTTAAAATTACTATGAGTTCTAGGAGCGATTAAAAAGAGTAAGAGACCTACAATAGCTACAAGCTCAGGCTGACGTTCATTTTTATTGAAGAGGTTACGCCTTATGAATGTTTTCGTTACCAAGTTTTCATTCTGAAACCGTACACAAACTTTTCTAACCTTTTCTAACCCTCACCAGCTGTTATCTTCTAGTCTTCTATATCCCACCATCACCTCTAAGGGCGAAACCGACTTGAATAACACGTATACATAGGTACAGCCTCAGATTAAACTTTTTCAGCTTAATAACTCCCCTTAATCTATACATGATACGCTGAAAAATAATAGGCAAAGGACGACGTACGTAATATTAATTTCCACCCAGCCAATGCACAAGCAACTCGTAATCTAATTCAAATCTCCTAAGCATATCCTTCTCATTCAAATTTTAATAGAAAAAGGATACACCTATACCACATACCGCGTTGTTGGCGGGTCTACATAGTATCTGCGTGAGTTTTCATCCATCCGACGAAAGCATCGGCATAAAAGCTAATTACATAAAATTAGGAAGACAAGTAGACTCCATCAATTCCAATTGATCTGCTAACGAAGTTAATTCACTTTGTCAAATGAATGAGCCTTTCGCCTGAAACGAAATCCGATTCCACCCATGCCGCTGTATTGAATTGCAAATAACCAGACACTTTTGTCCGTCCAGTAACGTAACTCTCGCAGCATATCCTTGGAGTGAGCAGAACTCTCACATAGATTGGAAATGATTCTAAATAAATTGCAGTAACTGATTTACACAGAAAATCACTTTATTAAAATAAAAGGACCATGTCCTGGCGAAGGATGTAGCCCAATAGATGCCATCGAACTTCTTCCGTTACATTGTATATAGGTGGGTATGGGTAGTGCGAGATACACACATGTCTTCTGAGAACTGGGAATGCCTGGCTACGGATGGATGTCAATGCGTGTATGTACAGTGTAAAGCATGCTGCTTCAGCAACGTGTTTATACAACCAACAATCACAGATCGAGGCGAAGCATCCTTTTATACGTACGAGCATAAGATAAAGCAGAGCAAAACCTTTTACTTTGGGTACTTTGTAATCAACTTTTAAGGGAAAAGCTGCAGATTTTCATTTTGAAAATTGCTGTGACAAAGGGAACACGTTTTTGTATGTGTATCTGCCAGATATTATCTCTGCTATGGTGTGTGAATTTTACATGCCGGAGTAACGGATTTATTTAAATGTTACACGACTTCGTTTGGCCTATAAAAGGAATTGAAAAAAGTTACCAACAGGGGTTTTACGTATATAGATGAATGAGTCTTGATGGGAAAAAAAAAATCACACTTGGTTACATCGATTCCATAAATTGTATCTAACCGAGACACTTTGATGAGTGTCTATTTTCTAAAATGGAGAGCGCATATAGGGAAATTGAGCTGCTTATTCATAGGCGAGCTTAAGTGACTATGGGGCTCCATGCGAAAGGGTTTCCATCGCAACGCAGATATAGATAGACATTGCGTTGGCAGTGCGCCATGTAAGCCATCTATATGGTGGACGTATTTATAGTCCAGGAGAGGAACCTGGCGCATGGATAGTAAAACACTATAGCTAGTGGTGTCCTTGCGAATTTCGCTGTCAAAGGCACTTTATGCGAAATTAAGCGAACACGCTGAGTAATTTTCGAAACTGGTGCGAATTATTTGCATCATCTGCATCAGCGGAGTGCACCTCAAAGTGTTCTTTGTCTGACAAAAAACTGCTCTAAAGCTGTAGGGCCTAGAGAGCTGAAATTGAGATCGTCGGTGGACCGCATAAGTTACAGGTTCGGAGAAATATGTTTGCCTCTTAGTAGGCTTAAGATTTCGCTCTCCAACACATCTAATCGGGACTTCCATTGACTTTGCTAAGCAATGCGCGCTCTGTCAAACGTGTTCCATGCCAATACCAACTTTAAACATTTAGGCTCCATATTCCTATGTGTAACCTATAAGCCAATCTTAAGAATAATCTGTAATTCAAACCATATATGAAGGATATTAAAAAAAAAATAGTTTGCGCCAGTAACGTCCATTTAGAAAAAAAAAAAAAAAGGAATCCAATTTTAAATAATACAAAAATTTATTTCATTTATATATAATTTGTAAAATAGCTAAACGTTGACTGCTAAAATCCAGCTGTGTCAAATTCCGTTCTCGATGCACTCCCTTTGCACTTAGCGTTTTCATGGCAGAAACTTTGTTGTGAGAACTCGAGTTGAACAGCGTCATGTGTGATGTAGTTTCTAAGCTGAGGGTGGAGACGAATCACATCGTTGGGCATTGTCAGATCTGTGCTGTCTGTTGTGAGCACAGACAAGGGAATTTGAAGATGGATTTCCCTTATCTATGGTTATGAGTACATAACTCGCCCTAGTCCCAGCCTCTCAATACCATTTGATTCTGTTTGGGACGAATAATCGTAGCCTACAATTCCATGCGGAATGAATGAACGGCTGAATTTCAGAATCTTAGTCGGCTAAAATCTCCTGAGCGCCTGAGCCTATAAAACACTTGATTTTGGCAACACTTTGAGAGCAGTCTCTTCTCAGAAAATCGTCCACCAAATGACCGCTCTTTATGTAGTCTAATATTGAGTTCGTTATCACAAAACTTCTCCTTATATTTCAAATTTAAAAGCCGGAATTCCTGATAGGAATGCTTTTTTTTCGAACACCACCTATACAGACATCTTTAACCGCATCTTCTTCAATTAGGGTCAGTTTAACGCAACAATGTAACCTCCTATCCTGCCCATTCGCCCATTCAGCACGTGTTTTCCTTGAAGGGATATCCGTGTGATTTTTCCCTGGAGGGGTGAATTCTGGAAATGACAAAAGAACAGAAGAAAAACAAAAACACAACTAACAATACAAAACGAAAGCTGTCCCCCTAAGGGCTGCAGCCTGAAGAGTGGCTATGCTGGTAATTAGAAAAGAAAATTTAATTTAGCTCTACTTGGAGCGAGTTCGAGGTTGAAGGGAGCATTTAGCGACAATAATTTTTTTCGTAAGCGGAAATAATTAAATGAAGAATAGTCGTATTGAAAAAGATAGAGTGTGAGAAGTATTATATTTCGTCTATGCACAAGGCCTTGAGTATTCGACGAAATCGGTTAGAAGTTCGAAAAGGTTTCAGGCAAATGAAAGTGATGAAAGAGCTGTGTCACCTTTTAGTTGGCTTGGGAAATTCGCTGAATACCGAAAAGTATTTCCTAAAAACGGTGACAAACAATTTTGTGTTCACTTTGTCTTATGAATAATATAATGGCAAATAAATGAATAATTTATTCATTCTTTAACATGGAAACAAAAATGTTTTTTTTTTTTTAATGTAGCTTAAAGGCAAAAATGCAAGGACAACCTCCAGCACGCAGAGGATTTCATTCACTCATTGAATCCTTGCCTGGTAATTGGAAGGAATTAAAGTAACATTTCAATACTTTCCTTTTTCGTTTCGCACGAGCAGGAGTAACGCTACACAGTCCTTATTCAAGTGAACGTCCTGTCGATGTGCGGCTTAAAATTAAGCATTGGCAACTCTTTTTCTTACATATTTTCCCTCATGTATTTCTTATATCCTATCTCAATTCATTTACCTCTCTTTTGAACTCAAAGCTTTCTATGAATTATTTTTGCCAAAAGAAAGCCTGTATACCTAATGGGTCAGCGTTGCCCTCGTTTAAAATAAATTTTCGAATGTAGAGTGATTTCCAAAAGCAGTTGTGAACCTCCGAATTGGTAAAACACCTCAAATTTGACAAAAAAATAAATTGCAATAATCGAGCAAAAAGTGTATCGTGTTTTCCAAGAGACAGCTGTAAACTTCCGAGCTGGTCTCCCTCCCCAGTCTGTACGTCAAACTCCTGACTGATGAAGAGTGAGTGAGTACAAAAGGAGATTTTACATATAACTATAACAAATCATTATATTAATATTTGAACATCCAAATTTTCCGGACACTTTTTAAGTATTAATTATGAAATACGTGAGTATTTATGTCGCCATTAAGTCTGGTACAATTAAGCTAAGAATTCCCCATACAAAATACTTATCAGTTAATTGAAACATTTTGGTGGCATTCAATTTGCCGGCGCCATATTTCCATAGAAACGTATTCAAATATGTATTATCATCTTAGATTAGAACCTATTTTCGAGGGAATGCAATTTACTTACCCCTAAAAGTAAGCAATGTACCTTATTTTAATTCAGGGGCATAAGATTCTGTGAGGTGTTGATCTTACCATGGAAAAGAACATTTTTCGACATTAATTGTTTGTTCTAAATTTTCATGGTGACTTCTAAAATTATTAAACTTGAGTAAAACTATTTTCAAATGGGCGTATTTTTTCGACATCTAGATGTTGCTAAAAATATTATAAGTGTCGAAAATGTTTGCTATGTTTTTTAGTATTGCACATAAAAAGTAAAGGTTTTGTTTTTAACTTTAAGTTGGCAGCACTATTTTAACTGGCGGCCATTTTGTCAGCTGTCAAGTGATTTATTTTTAGTTTGATTTGGCATTTCAAAATAAATAGACTGACGCCTGAACAACGCTTCCAAATTGTGCATATTTATTTTGAAAATCAGGGCTCTGTGCGAAATTCGTATCGTGCACTACTTCCATTTCATAAGCCAATTTTGTTTAGCGATGAAGCTCGCTTTTGGTTGAATGGATACGTCAAACGTCAATAAACAAAACTGCCGTATTTGGAGTGATGATAATCCTCAAGTGTATGATGAGACAACGTTACATCCACAAAAACCGACTGTTTGGTGGGCTTTATGGGTTGGTGGAATAATTGGTCCGTACTTCTTTAAAAACGATGCTGGCCAGAACGTTACAGTCAATGGTGACCGCTATAGAGCCATGATGACTGACTTTTTCGTTCATCAATTGAACAACCATGATGTGAAGGAGCTGTGGTTTGAACAAGATGGCGCAACATGTCACACAGCTCGTGCCACAATTGATTTATCGAAGGAAATGTTTGGTAACCGCATAGTTTCACGTTGCGGACCAGTGAATTGGCCTCCAAGATCGTGCGATTTAACACCGCTTGACTATTTTCTGTGGGAATATGTGGAGTCACTAGTCTACGCCGATTAGCCCGAAACGATTGACCACTTGGAGGGCAACATTCGCCGCGTTATTGCCGATATACGGATACAAAAGTTGGAAAAAGTCATCGAAAATTGGACCTCCAGATTAGACTTCGGCCGTGCAGACGTGCCGGTCATATGCCAGAAATCATATTTTAATTATAATGGCAGTAGATTATCTTTCAAATAAAGTAAAATTCATGTCGATTTAGAAAAATGGTCTTTGTTTTATTTCATTTCAAAGTTCTATAACTTTACAAAAAAACACCCTTTAGTTGCGATTTTCGACCGCAAGCAAAACTAGTAATTGTAAATAGAGCAGGAAGAGCTTTTAATAGGAACGTCAGCTAGAGGAGCTTTAAAATATTTGTATGCACTACTGCAACTTTATTTTATATATCATAATATTTTAAGGAAAATAATCATGAAGTTGTGGCAACCTCAAAAACCTCATGTTTAATGTTTAGCATCACCCTCTACTTTATTGAAAATATATGCAAAGTCATTTTATGTATTATACGAATTGTTCTCCATTTAGTTCATTATCTCTCTCTTATCTGGACCACCGAGCACCTTTTATAAAAGTACGCTGTATTTATTGAGACACACAATTTATAATAGAAGCTAAAAATGTACATATTTTTGTTAAAAATGACGTGACAATAAACGACTTAGCCCATTGACTTCTGGAAATATTTGACAATAAGTTTCATCGAGATCTGTTCAGTAGTTTTCACGCCGACTTGTAACAGACACTAAACCCCCTACAGTGTTATTATAAATTTTATATTTATACTTATGTCAATTTTGGTAATTTTTCAAATTTATCTTATTATTTTTAAATCTATTGCATTACATAGTTAAAATAAATTCAACCTGCTTAGTTTTTTTTCAAATTGAGCGGTTTTTAATGGTTTTAGAGTAATAGGTCCTGGTCCAAAAGAAAGCTAAGGAAAATGAGAACTTTGTGTAAAAAAACTCGAATTTGGCAGTCGACATAAGCCACTTCAACTTATTGCCACAGCTATAGCTCTGTTTCATAATTCAGAACGTGTCATTCCAAGCTCAAGGCCTTTTCGCCATTAGATATGCCCACTTATTTTAAAGACGGAAATATTCCTATTGACCAGCTCTTATGTGCTCTTTAGTTCACTCTCTTTAACTGGCTATTCCATTAACTACTTTCAGAAACACGATTTTGTCATCGTATTTACGTTGACGTTACGCTGTTGATTTTTATTTTCAAGCACGTTTTGCTTACATGATACACATCCTCCTCATTCGTTGAATGTTTCTTTACAAAAAGGCTCACTCAGCTTGCTTTTCTGGTTCTCAATGAAATATTCATATCTTCCCCGATGTTGACGCAAAACGGTATCCCACCCATCACAGTCACATCGCGATTCAACCCAAGAGCACACAGCCACACACACATCTACCAAATGCCATTTTGTCAAATGTCAGATGCATGAGCAACTAAAACCAACAAAACGATAGGTCACAACCGCAATTTGGTATTTACCGATGATAAAAATCACCCCAACCAGCGAAGGGGCACACGCCAGCAAGATAAGCCAAACCTATTCCTATTCTGTCTTTGATTTCCTGCCAAAGATAAGAGCGACTGTCACAAACGACATCGCGATTTGAAGATTTTAATTAAAAAAACGGAAAAAAATCCTGCATCCGAACAAACGTTGTCCCTTGCATTTGAAGGACATTTCTTTTGACTTCACCTAGGGATGGTGGTTGTGGGCGTCGGGAAAACAAAACCTTTCCCTCGTCCTCGTCTTGAAGGACCGACGACACAAGCCGAGTATAAAAAAGAGTACAATCGGAGGTATACTCGTAGTTATCGCAATGGCAAACATCTGGCAAGGAATGTAAAAAACGTATTCTCCTAAGTCAGTCCCGCACTTCCGCACCTCCCAGTTGTACCGTACGTATGTCTTCGTTGAATGTTATCCTCGACCTAGGATGTAATAGGATCAAAATGTATACACACTACAGGGAGCGGGGTTGGGGGCGGTGCACCAAAGTAGCGGAATATAATCGTCATGTTCTTAGTTGACTGCTGTTTTTTTTTTCTCCGCCCTTCCTCACGCTGTGCTGTGAACTATCATCGTTCTTTGAATGAGACACATAGCCAAGGGGATGCGAGAGGGTTCAGCAGCGGATTTCCTTCTTCTTCTTTTATTTATTTTTTGCGGTGAAGCTGCATTCGTCGTGGCTTCGTCGTGATATGACAGTGGCATTGCCATGATATGCGAGGATATACCGAGAGGAGTCCTCGTATAATATTGCTGTTATTTAATTATCAGGATGTATTAGGGATTTGGGAGCGAGCGCAAGATGATGCGATGAAGGATTGTTCTTCATTTTGTTTAATTTCTTTTTTCATTGTACTGTTGTGGCTGGAATAATCCTTTTTGTGGTTTGTGGCACCGAATGAAAAAGAAAATAAAACGAAAGGAAGCTAAACAAAATGTTTTGATTGAAAGAAGCTCAAAGTCTCTGATGGCGGTAATTGGTTATAACAGAGTGAGAGGTGATAGCACGTCTACTATAGTTGTCCTTTCGTATAAGATACTGGGATTATGAGGAGGATATTTATTTACTTGGATCGGGATGTGGATTTTAAACCAAAGTGGAGATATACGAATTTATATCTACTAGAGTAGCCATGGCTTTTGTATAAATGTTCGCTGAGAAAAATGTTGCTTGTTAATTCTGGGTGAAGCATAGTATTTTCAGGGATTTAGCGACAGACTGTAGAGGATGTACTTGCAGTTTGCGTCTCTTATGAAGCGGCGTTTGACTTTTTAAATAGCCCGACTTGTGTGTACTTTGTCGAGACTAGGCAAGCTCATCGGTGCGGTGGTGCTTTAGAAGCCGGACTTCATTAGTTGCACACGGAGTAGGTATCACCTTGTCCGCCCAGATTGCTAGCTCGAACCTTAGACCTAGGGGTTTTGGTTGATTGATTGATTGGCCACCAAACATCGAGAGCGCCACCGCATCTGCCGTAAAATATGCGCAACGTTTGGGCTAAAAAACACTTAGGTAACTTGATAATAACGTTTTATTATTTGGCCGTGCTGCTCAATTGAGGAACTTGCCGAGGTGATTTGGCATCAGTGACTGAATAAACAACACCGCAGATGAGACAGACGCCACCAACACAACATGGTGGCCACAGGCAGCCAACATCGACCCGCCCCAATTGAAAAACCATTTATCTGCTGATAAGAGTATATTGCTTTATATTTATAACTATTCACTCTGTGCTTGTAGCATCCTCTCTTAAGAACCAGTTCTTCTTATCAATAACAACGAATCTGTTCTAACATCGACGAAGGTAGGCTCAGAGCCTGCTAATGCGCATTTAACCTTCTCTGAGTTCAGTCAAAAAGTTACCCCATTAAGTCCTTTTGCTGAACTTTAAGTATTATTGTAGCGCCTTTTGGAACTTTTGGAATCTGCGGCTCATTCCCATCTGAAGCAACACACACTCGTAGGTTTGCAGCTGTTTCGAATTAATTACAGCGGACTCTGGTTCATCCCGAATTTTGAAATGGTGGTAACTCTACCTCTGTTATAAGCATGTATATTGTATACGCCTACTCATACATGGCAAAGAGCAAGTATTTATCATTTGAATAAAATGACCAGAGGGCAATACCAAGGAAACCCATTTTGATGAAGTTCGACCAGTCCAGTACAAGGCAAATATGACAGTCAACTAGCACACTGCTCGCCGTTATCTCTGTGTAGTCAACATATGCAAAAGGTCGCCTTCTTTGTCATGTCCTTTCAAACTCGCTGTCGAGGGCATACATTTCTCTGCCCTCATGTCATGGCCTTATCTCCAAAACTGACTGATGTTACACATTTTCAGGATTACACTTCAGTGTTCAACCCGGCCAAACACATGTTCCTGAATGATGAAGGACATCATCTCGTTCGGTATCTCAACTGAGGCGCAAAACTATTGCACGATAAATCGCTCGAGCGTCGCACGAATACAAATGCGAAAATTTCGAAAATTTCTTAATTAATTTCTTTATTAATTCCTCTGTGTCCTAGAAATACACACCAAGAGGAATGGAAATCACCAAAACGTGTTTAAAGCCCGCTCGTTTTCTCTCACTCTGTGTCTATAATAGAAAAGACCACCTACACATGCAGAAGAATCACTTGACTGAGGGGTGGGAGCAATCATTAAAATTCCTTTTGCCCGAAAAACATTGCACTGCAGAAATTGAGAGATTTTTTCAAAATCATCTCGAGCAAGAATATACCCACACACCATCGTATGCAGAATGGAATTCGTAATGTCTTTATTCCGGAATTCTATAGTTTCGCACACCCACATGCAGGCATGCAGGCATTTTCTCAAGGTTCACGGCGAAAGTATTGTGTAATATGAATTGAAGGGATGTAAGCCCGACATAGCGAGCGGGAAAGGAACTAGGTACTAGTACTTGTCATTTTCGGTTACGAAAATGTACAAATAACGTGTGTCACACGAACCTCTGTATACGAACAAAATAAAGGCGACACAGCATGCGTATGCAAATGCATGTCCTTGCTAGATTTCTCAGAATGACTTTTCTAAGAATTTCACAGGTGCGCCAGCATTGTACCTTGTAATGGAATTAGAAATGCTGCAGCTTCCGTAATTTTAATAATGCAATACACCGTTGTACACCCTCTGACACACTCACCTTTCAGCATTCCTAAAGTTCTACTTCCCTTCGGGAATAAAACTTATCACGTCTTATATAGACTGTGCATCTAACATGGCGGAATATTGATAAAGTTGCGCTTTTGTGTTGGAGTTTTGAGCGGAATTTTCCCACGTACCCTTCTGTGCTTTGAAAGACTGCACAATGGATAGCAATTACTCGGCTATCGGAGCGTTAATCTTTGTCAACAATAATAAAAAGAAAAAAAAAAACAGGCACGACGCGAGTTTAATTATCATCGTTGTCCTTCGCTGATGGTGCTGCCTGAACGCGAGTTATGTGAATTCTTATCTTCGGTATTCTGGCGAGTTTTCCAAGACGCATTTATAAAAAAAAAAGCTTTTAAACTCGGCAGTCGGCACATTTATCCCTGCCACAACAATCAGAGTTAGGAAGACTACCAGCAGTAATGGAGCTCATTTAAATTTATTTCTTCTGTTTGGCAACTTTTTGAAGACATAGATGTTGGGTTGCTTTAAAGGGCTCTCTTAAAATGATCTTCCTCCAAAGGTCATTCAAAACGGATACCCACCGAAATTTGTCACGCTCGAAAATAAATTACGAAATCAACTAAAATATCCTGACAATACATTGTGCAGGCACATTTCCCTTATAAAACATCAATCAGGACTTTCGAACGCCGCGTGTAACCACTTTGACCGTCATAACCTTTAGTCTCAGAATAATCGATTCGCCTGTCAGTTAGAGTCAATAATATTTGACAGCACCACCTGCTTATAATAAATTCACAAATAAAATATGCAATTGATTGTCGGTTGGCTGTGTTTTGTTGAAGCACAACAAAACAATTCCGCTTTGCAACAAAATTATCGATTACACATCAGCACTAATACCCAGCTGATTGTTTTCCAACTGAACATTAGATCCATTCATTGGTTTGTTTATCAAGCGATATCGCTTACACAAAAGAATCAATTCGACAAAGCTTATCATTTAGGGATAATGACTGAAGTAATAAGAGACTTGGGGCTGTGTTTGGGTATTGTTAGCATGCCCTATAGAAATTATATGATGGACCTTCTGGTAATGAAACCAAATAATTAACGTTCATATTGGATCTCGATTTTCATCATGTTCCACTTAGTATAGAGAGATCTAAAAAAAAAAAACAGCGTGTCCCCTAAAATAAGTTAATGGCTAGGTAGCTGAAATTTGAAATCATATTTTGTTACCAACTAGTATCCAACTCGGTTTGCCTTTTTTGTGAAGCAACCTTTGCAGCGATTGATTTAACCAATTTTATGACCTAAACAAAGACCACTCCAAACACTCCACAGGATTTTGACCTGTTCCCAGGGCCCGATCTAGGGGGGGGCAAGCTGGGCAATTGCCCAGAGCGGCAAAAATGAGGGGCGGCAAATTTGCTACCTACTAAAAAGGTAGTTTACGCCGGTTTTTAATTTCTGAATTGGTAACACTCTTCGTTTCACATAATGTACGTTTCACGGGGGTTCCCCAGAATGACGACTGCAGGCTGGCTTACTCTGAACGTATGACAATTTTCTTTACTTATGCTTGACACCAGCTGTCGCCCTGTCGCATCCGTTTGCACATCCAGTACTCCGAATGTTTGACTTATACTGTTATACAGGTGTCGCTTTTCAAATTTTACATTAAAATTGACTCCGAATATAAAGCATATTTTGGGGAATACCCTTTTATCCTGAAACTCGACGTAAGAATGCCCCCACCCCCAATCATTTCAGTCACATTACAGTTTGTAAACAGTGTTCTGCTCTTGTGTACCTAAGTGATGAAAAAAATCTAATTAGCAGCCATATTTATAAAGTGAAATAATTAAAGTTTTTGTCTATTTTTAATAATTGAAGTGTATACACACAGTGAAGGAAAAATTTAATTCAAAACAGTTAATATACAGTAAATATACAAGCAAACGAAAAATCGTATATAAGTGAAGTTCATGCGAAAAATATAAAGTGTTTTACTGAAACTGATTAGTAAATACTGGTGGCAGTGGCAGAGTAATTTTTAAAATAGAAGACTGTTCCTGTGAATTTGCAAAGTAAGTGCTTAAAACCTATCTATAAATTTCTAGTAAGTGTATAAGAAATTATTTTTACTTGCATTAAGTGCTTACCTATAAAGGATGGTGAGACAATCTACAATATTAATAACGGTGTATTATATGTTTATATTTAAGAATACCTACCTACATGCTCCATGAGTCTAAATATACCTTTAACTATAATTACTTTATGTTTGCTTTAACGTCTTTTTAATTATATTAAAAAATAAATGTTTAAATGAATATAATTGAATTAAATTGAAAAAATAAACAATTGATGTTTTTCATTGAGCGGAAGGAGAAATAAAAGGTAAATACCTAAACATTAAAAAATTCTGAAGGTATTGTTTATGTTACATTAATCTTAACCACATGTTTTTTTAGTTGGTTTACCTATAATCTTTTTTCTTTTTATAACTACTTGTAAGTTATGACTTACAGCCGCGGCTTAAGGGCGGCAAAAACTATTTTTGCCCAGAGCGGCGAAATAGCTAGGTCGGGCCCTGCCTGTTCCTAAAACACGGAAGTATTATTTTTGCAAAAACAAAATCGGAAATGAGTGTATGATGGTAGACGGATCTTAAACAGAGGGTCTTGCTCATCGGTCCGTTTAGAATTCGGATCGATCTTAGTATTAAAGGTACTTACGCAAAAAAAATTCCAGCTTTTGATCAAAATTTCTTACTAGCAAACTTCGGCTCGAAACGCGAAACGAAATCGAAATCTTAGACATACAGTCCTCCATAAGTACAAGAAAGCTCTAAAAACCAACAAAATTGTTTCTTATATCCGAGTTATTCTTATGTGAACATGCATTGTATATTTGAATCACAGTTTCTTATGTAGAAACAACTGATATATTAAACAAAATAATTTATATAAAAATAACGAATCTATATAAATACAAGTAAAATAATCTTTAACACATAAAAAAAATTGAATACTAGATTGCTTAAACTAAGGTTCTTTTCTTATATCCGAATGTGTCTTCTAAGCGTGTTTCTAATGTCATCTCTTTTTACATATGTATATTGAAATATAGAAAAAAGACACGGTGTTTTTACAAGAGTTGGTTCTTCTCCATAAAAACTATAGCATAAGGATGAAAGTTACATACGCTACGAGTTGTTGCCTTTTTAAGCTTGTGTCCGTGATTTTCCCTTATTTTACTATAATGTTTCTATGGAAGTTCTAAGGTTCCCTACCCAGAGGGACCTTAATACTTTCACTTTTGTCCGTCTGTCCGACCACTAGACCAATTCTGTGCCTAGGTCTATCTCAGAAACAAATTGACGTAGAAGGCTGAAATTTGCACACAACATCCGGTATAACCTCTAGTTAAACAACAAATAAATGGTAGGGATGCGTCAACGTCGTCGACTGGTCTTAGAGTAATAAGTGATTTGGTGAAAAAAATGTTTTCATTCGCACAAATAGCTGTTTGTTTCTTTATTTACAGAAAAATGGATATATACCTTATTTGCAGCTGGAAAAGTTAATATTTAAAAAGATATTTACAAAAAACTGTCGATCACTATAATTAAGTACGCTCCTTTTAACCATTTTTCATTCGTTTAATTTCATTGGTGTGTTCACTTAATCGATTCCAATTGGCATTTTCAATGAAAACTCAACCCTACTAATTCTCTTTGGAACTTTTCCAATTGATACTAATTCTCATCCACAAGTATTGCTTTTTGTTGTTTGTTCGCAATTTCCAAGTCTAAAGAAGTGCGGAACCTTCGGTTCGACACTCGAACTTGGTCGGGCTTTTTTTTAATGTGTGTATGAATTTAAAAAAAAAATTGGTTATGCATTGTAATCAGTGATGCCAGATTATAAGAAATTTTTTATTTTTTTTTTCAAGATATGTACAAGACTTTTACCTAGAATTCAGCAAATTTTAAATTTTTGATATCAATCATTTTCGAAAACTAACAAGTTAATAGAAATGTTTCTATTGAAGAAAAACGTTTTCTTTTAATTTAATTATATTTATAATGGCAGTCGAACAGAGCCCATGTACAAAAACTGTTTTACTAACGTTTCTATCGGCTCTAAAGTACCCAAGTAAATTATATGATAAAAAAAAATGTTTTTTTTTTTTGGAGTAACAACAGCGGAAAGGAACTTGGCATATTCAATCTTAAAAGATTTTATTTTCAATAAATTATCGCTACCACATTCCCCAGCAAATGTTGAAACGATGTTTTCTGCGGCTAATTTAAATAAAACAAAAATTCGTAACCGCTTGAGTACTGAAACAGTTGAAAGTTTAATCCTTACAAAGGATTTGTTGCGCTTTAATGAAGCGAATTCCTATGATCTTGATAGGTTCTAAGTCATAAATAAATGTGTTCCAAAATTCCAAAGAGCAATAACATTAATTTATCAATAATATTTATGTGAGTACCTATATATTTTACCAACTATAATTTTGTCGAAAAAATAGTAATAAATTTTAGTTAAATTTATTATATTTTGAAAAAAATTTTGAAAAAAAAAATGCTATATCGGAAAAACAAGATTTTAGGATTCTTATGATGACAACTGACACTATACCTAAGTTCTGTGTAAAATATTTCTTTTGCATATACGATTGGTCGTACAAATATTTATCAAAGTGGTGATGTATATATTTTTAATTTACTTAAGGTTGCCTGCAGATATGTTTTAAAATCTAATTAAAATTAGCCTATAAACATGATTTGTTGGCTTCTTCAAATAAACTGTCCATTTAATTGCAAATATTAGGCTTTTCAGGCAAATTCAAGCTTGGAATTCTGTAAAAAAATATATATATATATAATTTGTCAACTTCTAAAATACACCCTATGTCCCTGTCCATAGATACAACAAAAATAATCGTTATCACCGAACAGCTAATTGCGAATAACCCCCTTTAGGTATCGTTGGCATTTCGAAAACTCATCATATTAGAGTGCACGCTCGCGTATCAAGATCTTTTCCAGCGATATCACACTAATCGCGCCCCACTCAATTGTATTAGTTTTGCATTTGTTTTAGTTTCATTGGCCGCGGCCGGCGTTTACAGACCGATATACTCGTGTTATAAGTACTATATAGTTTGTGACAGCAGTATTCCGTGTTTACTCTTCATAAAAGTGTTGACAAATTTTGTGTTGCTGTATTGACATGTCGATTAACAAATTTTTATTCAATGTAAGCAAACCGAAAGCTAAAGGCTCATTTTGGGGTGAGTTGAATAACTAACGTTTGTTTGTGTGTGTTGTGCTCTTATCTGTAACCTCTTATCGGTGAATATTGTTAGAACGTGTACACACTAAGTACTGTTTTCAATATTTTTCCACTCCATGGCGATGATTAATTTCGAACGTCATTACGGGTCGGAGTTGAGGGAATAGACGCTTGAGCCAACGGTCAAAAGTCAACATCAAGATCCAATGTCGTCTTGGCGCTTCAAGTGACACCTCGAAATGTAATTAATTAAAATAACAAGAACGCAAAGGAAATTTCTCGGAGACGAAGGAATTTTTACATTCAACGAGGATCTTTGAGGAATGCAGACTAAATTACTAGCCGCAGCGGGTGGTAGGTAAAGGCAGTCTGTAGGTATGTAGTATTGTACGAAAATAAATGAGGTTTTTCAAAGTGAGGCTGGAAAGAGGATTGTTCATTCTGTATTTGGTAGGGAGCTCTATCAGGTAACACTTTGTGCGTTGAGCTGATGATGTGAAGTTTATTTATTTATAGTCTTGAACATCACTGCGATGTTACTTAACGGAATGTAAAATACACATTTCAGTTTAGTATTGGGAATTATTTGGGACAGCAAAACAGCTATATGAAGGGCACTATTTTTGTAATCTCGAAAGGTACCCAATTTGGGCATATCATGGGGTCGACCGGCGATATGATCAAGTATTTAGGTGAGTGGAATTATTCGGTGATGAAATCTTTGCAGTCTTTGTCTCAGCCCTTAATATTAAGTGTTTTTTTTACAGACGTCTTCTAGACTTACCTAGTCGTTTGTTTTACAAGGAATTTACCTATAAAAGGCTACCCCGAAACTTCATACGATTAGTCACAATATATCCTGTAATGAGTAGCTAGGAGATATATATATATAAGCAAGGCCAAATGAAGCTCTGACCTATACACTAATCTTTTTCGAATGTCCAGCCCTGAGAGTATATCTTCCAAGGAGAGAAGGTTTCTCTTGTAGACGAGTTTGTTAGTAGATGGTTTATCGTCATGCTCATGTCATGGATAGCTCAGGTTTGGGTATAGGTAAAATAGCCGCTCAACCAAATCGGGAAACTGGGAATATTCTCGACTCTGTTTTCAATTTTGGTTCGACTTGGCGTAATGACCTGTGGAGAGGGACTCGGATAAGAGAAGTGGCTGCCCTAAACAAAGCCCACAATACTACAGAATTGGGCGGAGTCTTAGGATCAACTCAAAATGAGTCCGAGATTGAAGAACTGTACTTATTTCTTAACATTCGATCCCTTGAGCCATTGTGCCAGAGTAAGATTGAAGAAATTGGATGTGTGAAGTCTGTTTTGAAGTGACACGGTCTGTGTTTCATATGAAATATTAATGTCTCTAACTATATTCTCTTCTTATTTAAATAAACTTAATCTTTGTTCTTCTTTGAGTAAGACACTGTTCGAAGTACAAATCTTCATAAGTTGCCGCAAAAGAATTAAAAAAAGGCGACAAAAACGGGACGGGTCTCCACATCAAATACTAATATAGCCAAAAAAAAACCAACAAATTTATTCATTACAAAATACATTTCATATGACTTTCGTTTATTTAATTATAAAATCTTACTTTAACTTAAAAAGGGCCATTTTTATAATTTTTAAGAAAGTGGTGGCCAAAGGTCTTGAGGCTCAAAAAGGGGCCCAATGGCAACGCTGTTCATAAGTGGCTCAAAAACGGATAGTGGACATTCAGTTGGTGTTCCTTCAGCCGAATTATATATATGTGCAAAACTTGCACACTCCCCAACTGATCAAAAGTTGTGACAACAGAAGTTCAAACTCATAACTTGTAGAAATTTCTTCATCGCCTTTATAAAGCCTCACTCGACTTTACCGAAAGGGAGATACTGGCAAGACAGGGTAAATTTTCGGATCCGTATTTCTCCGGTATTTTCAGTCTCATTTAATATATATGGAGAGAATATAATAGTTCTGGTCTTTGCGTAGGAAGTTCTTCCCGGTCTGCGATACTTGAAGGGACAATTTGTTGTGCACACCTCCGGCTGTGGTAATGGAAGACTGCTTGACGAACTCTCCGATTTCACAGGTTCCAGTGCGTCAACATCTTTGACTTTCTCAACTCCATAGGTTCGTTTTGATCTGCACTTCCAATGTTCCACTTAAGCTAATTCCCGTATACTGTCGTCTCTTAACTAAATACCAGAGACATAACCCTACCAAACATTCAAACTCTCAACCTTTTAACACCTCAGTTTTCCCTTACAAACAGCAATAAGTTTCTAACAAATTATGTCGTATGGTTCAAAATTATTCAAGGTTGCCTTCCCCTCGAGTGCCTTTCCAAAAACTATCTCAACTTATGTAAGTTGTGTGATATACTGCAAAATTGTGACATGATATGAAACGCCTTGAAAAAACCTCGTTTGTCATTGTACGCCTCCCACTCGCCGATACAAATAATTCAAATTACAAACACAAACCGAAAATATGCATACATAGTTGTCACCTGTCAAACCGAAATTTATTGATACGTCCCGCACTCTAGCAAAATTATTATCACCCACATCTCATTATCCAAACCTTTGATTGATCTCACCAACATATACCATTTCATACCAAACTTTCCTTACTTTCATTCCATAAATCAAATAACTTATTAATATCCTCCCTTCTTCTCTCTTGTCGATTTCTAGGTAAGGCTCCACAGTTAGCTTATCAATTCGCGCAACAAAAACTTTCCGTAAGTCATGCCGCACACTCTCTGATAAGAATCTATTTTGCCTGATTGATAGATAGATTCATCTTAACCTCAATATTCCACATCAGACAACCGCCAATAAATAAATCTCTTCAAAAATAAATAAAAATAAAAAGCTCATTTCAGCAAATGACAGTGCTAAATGACCCCCCGCACGCTGAGGTCTTGCTTACATCGACAAAATAACGATCATCCATCAGTTAAGTGTGCTAAAAATACTGAAAGAAAAAAGACCGTACCTACACATTCATCGCATGAAAAATGAATACCATTTCACTTGGTCCTGGTGGCGTCCATCCGTTACGGTAAATTGGTATCTGTCATAAAATTATCGCAGATTGTATCAAATTGGCAATGATGTCCCTCGCCCGCCTTGACATTCCAAAAGTTTTCACTCCGTCAAATGAGAAGAGATAGCAAGGAAATTTTTTTTTTTTTTTTTTAAACCACCGGATACACCGTACAGGATGCCTTTTGTCTGTCTGTCTTTGAAATGACGGCTATAGTCGGTACTGGGATATGTTGGTGGTAGCAATGATGATGATGTTGATGATGTCCTTTTTTGTCTTTGGCGTTTGTATTGTCGGCCATGGACATCGTCCCTGATGGTTATTTTCTATAAAAGAAGAAGAAGAAAACAGGAAACCCAAGGAAATGACGCTCACACAAGAAATACCAGCCGGAGGAAACAAACACACACACACGCGAGAAATGTCAAACAAAAAAAAACATTTCGAAAGTTTATACTTATATGTGAACGGGTGCGCTTAAACGTTTGCGATTGATAGTGTCATTCATCTTGAATACACATAGGGACATCTAACAGCAAAAGTCCAAGAGATGTATGAGTGTCCTCCCAATGTTTCCTGTCATTCTGTTAGTCGTGTGTAGGTGTCATGGGGAATTTTGTAGACAGACGATGACCCGTGGGGGGTGGATAGGTTATGCAACTGACATTTTTGCTAAATGGATCACATTCGTCCTATCGCAGAGCAGATATTGAAATAGTGAAATTTATTTATATATTTGTCAGAAGGACCGCATCCCTTGGATGTGTAGTGTATCGGCCGATTTGCCGAAAAGGTTTCGATATTATTTGTCTCTTTGGTTGAGAATTATTTTTTGTCTTATCTGGTCTTAGTGGGGACTGTAGTTAATTCAAAGTGTCCAAGGAGTGTTTCTTTTTTCAGATTAAAAACAAAGCTGTCGGAGATAATTTATTTCGGCCTTACTAAGGGTTCTTGGCAGCAGTTAAAAGAGGACAACTCAGTATTTTTCGGGTCGGTTTTGTTATGCTAATATCGGCAACCCACTTCAAAGTCTTGCTATGTATGGGTTGCGACAACGGATTGTACCACTTGTCTCAAATGGGTTTGACAACGGAATTAAATATCTTTTCGGGTGCGAAGCACAGGCTTCTTGTGCGGTGGCAATTTCTTATCACCAGAGCATCGCTTGTAAATGGAAAGTAGTCACGAGGCGGCTATTTAACGTATAGCTCTCCAAAACATATATGTATTTTTCTTTTTCCAGATGAAAGCGTTTCAACCGCTTTCTGATTGTGCAAACAGCATAAAACATTATTTCCATTGCTGGTTTTAGTTATATCACGGTATGACTGGTTTATACTCATTTGCACTGAGAAGACTGCTGGTCCCGTTCAACCTCTACCGAGCCACTGGTGCAGACAACCTCTTACGACATTCTTATGGTTTGGATCAAATCGCGCCTGTAGATTCATATAGACTAGATTAATTGGCATGGTCCATTGCCATTTCGGGGTCAACCACAACCTGAGTTAACAAGCCTCGGGAGGCAGAGCGGTCCCTAGCTAAGCTAGTCGCTTTCCGCTGCGAACTCGAGGTAAGTTGAGGAAACTTTCTACTTGTGAGTTTTGTGGACCATTTTACGTTGTCTACGTAGACTGGTTTCTGAGAAGATGATTAAAAATACCTAGAAATCAATCTGTCTGTCGAAACAAGCAGGAATAATTTCATGCGATTTCGAAAGAGCCCATAAGCCATTGTGAATGACTAAGTCGTCTTCATTTTTCGGAAGTTGTTCTTCGTCTTTTAAAATGTAACAGAATAGTTCAGCTGATGTAGGCCAGGTCTATTATTAAAAGTATATGAAGCTGTACTGTGAGTTTCTGCCCGATTCGTCAATGTTTGAGTATATTTCTTTCAATGCTTGCAAAGGTAGCAGTGACAGCTCGCTGTGTTCTACACCATTTTGTCAACATCAAGGATGTATGCAAGTAATTGAGTAGACTTGTAAAAGGTCGTGTATCTTCAGTTGGCCTTTGAGTTTTGCATAATTCTTTTGATTATATTTTTTTAAAAGTCGCCCTTTCTAAATTGGTCTTATGTAGGTAGAGGAAACCTCTCCAGTTATACCAGTCCTTAGCTAACTGCCGCCAGCTACGCAATCCGGGTCTAGTGAAAGTCCCTTCTACTGGTGCGTGAACCTTGAGGCGAGGTCTATCTTTTATTGCGTTATCCCTCCGGGATAGTATCGCAAACCCTATAAGGGCGGACGCATTTGTGTCTATTTTATTTGTCCTAATCATCTTAAAGACCGGAATACAATTCATTAAAAAGGTCTTAGAAACCCGTCCTCTAAAGCTCCTCAACGCAAACGGGAATTAATTAAATGAATAATTTTTCGTTTGAAGCAACCGATGATATCAATTATCATTTAGCATTTATTCATCTGCTTTAGATAAAGAGTCAGTAAGGTTGGCTTGTGCAAGGTAGCTTGACATACCCATCAGCAAACACTTGGACCAAAATTATAAGTCCATTGTAATACACTCGAGGTTGCGCAGATTAGAGATTCGGATGTGAGACCAACTTGCAATGAATCTCAAAGTCGGTGAGTAACGTCTGAGATTTATGAAGGCAGTGACTTAAAGAATTCTCGCAGTTGAGTTGGTATTAAACTTTACTATTAAAAGGATTGTCAGGGTTGAGGTAACCTCTGAGTATTGGTGCCTCTAGAGATAAACCCTTGACAGCCTGTTAGTGGGAGCGCACTGGTTTGTAAACTCAACAGAAAATGATATTTTACTTAAAACTGACTTTCAGAATTCAACTGTTGAAAATGAATGCAACTATGAATAACACTGTTCAAGGTTATAATTTCTAGCCGAACTATAGTCGGTTGCTGTTCTCTCACTCAATTTCTAGTAAATATTTGGTAGATAACGACAACCGACACAATAAACTTGTCAATTCTAACAGATAATCCTCGAAATTTGCGTTCCAATTATTCCCCCGATAGTCGCTTCGCTGCTCCAGCTGTAGTCCACATAGAAAAGCACCAACCGTTTCCCACAATTTCAATGCAAATCTGGATGGATACTTCTTGCATAAACTAACCTCAAAAATAGGTATCACACAAACAGTCTCTTGCTATTTGAAATAATTCCCCATATACTCGTACGTACTGCTTATCTTTAATGGCCATAAGTCATGGAAATTATTTCGTAAGCAGTCCCCAAAATCGCATTAAACTTTTGGTCCGTTCCCGACAAAAATGCGGAGACAAAAATTCAATCTATTCGCAACAATCTACATCCTTGGGCGTACTATCGGAAATTGCTTCACGAAAGTATAACTTTTTAATAAATTCCCCGAAAATGCGCATAATTCGCTGAGAAAACTTTCCCAAAAACAAAAATGTTCCTACAAATTATAAGATTAATCCCCGTACCTACGGCTCCTTTTGCGAACTGCAGAGATAAAACAAGAGAAAAAAGGCATCAGGTGTAAAATTCTACCCAGATTGATTACCAGATTATTAAAAATTATTTTCGATACGAGAATTGGGGGAATTCACAAAAAATTCGCCTTCCTTAGGCACGCACGGCATTGCAAATTGTGTTCACAAAGAAGGACATGCCAAAGCTGGAGGTCTGCGTGACCCGAAACCACTTATAACGCTCGTTTCGTTCACGCTTTCATTAGTCTGATGGGATGGTCTTTATCAAACAGAATCAAGGATCTCAAGGAAAATTTCCAAATTATCGACTTCTAATTTCTCAGTTGTTTGTAGTCGGGCTTGGCCTTGACATTTAAGTTCTGCGCAGAGTTGTATCCTTGTGCCAATATTATAAAAGTTCATATATAGAATATATCCTTTACAAATATAAAGCAGGAGGAATACGGCTGCTGTTTTGTTTTCCTCAAGGCGTTTCGAGCCAATTCAATTCATCATGCGTGACACGGAGCAGGCTTTATAAAGGAAAACCATCCGAAGTCGAAGTGGGGTATCAGTCAAACGAGGATTACAGCTCACGATCCTTGGCACAGACGCATATGGCTCGGAACAATTGGCAACGCAATTTTAAGATGAACTTCGAATGTGGTACGCAATTATCTGCTCGTGGGCGAAAGGATGTCAAGGGGTGAAGCGATTTAAATTGCTTCAGGGAATGATCATCATGGGCCGGGGATATGTATTTCAATTGCCTGTAGAGGGAAACTCAATTAACTTCTGAACGCAGGCAGAGCACGCCCCAATGAAAGCAATTTGTCCAATGAGTGGTTTTAAGTTTGTTTTTCGGTTTTACTTTGTTGCACTTTGTTGCGGTGCTGTGCGCCTAGGGGGGTAAGGCTACACAATTTCTGTTCGACAGATAAAAGTTTCAAGATTAAAAAAGTTTACGGTCAGCGGAAGGTTATTGTATCCGTTGGTAATTAAATTAGTTGTCCAGCGAGCTATGTAGCTCCTACCACACCTAGGGCTAGGGCGAAAAAACATTCGTACTCACTTTGGACGATGTTTGTACGTCGCGTGACTCACGATGCCATGACAGGTCAGATAGGCGTTTTCGAATAATCAACCCAATGTAATTATGACTGTCTTATTTTTTGACACTTCATTGTGCCAAACAGATAATTGGCGTAGTGCTTAATTTTTCATGCAAGGCGCATCTTCTGTGGTGATGAAGGTAAAGCACGAGGAGAAAAGATTCAGTTTGCATTGTAACTGGTGATGTCACATACCAGAGTTTATGTCTATGCATATTTTCGCCTTGGTTTATAGTCGGAAACTATAAATTTCCAGGAGTATACTGAAAAGTTAAAAGAGAAAGTCTCCCAAGGCGAAGACAACACTTCACTGATAGGAAAGTCAGTCTACCTACAATGAGGATGTCTACAAATAGCCGTAGTTAGAGGTGTGTCGTAGTTCCTTTTCGGTAGCCAATTGAGCCATTTTCTACCTGTTATTATAAAAGGGAACACCGAGATTCGGCCTGCCTGTGCATATACGTTTTCAAAATGTTTATCCGACCTAAAATTCTTGTACCGTCAAACATCCGTCTTCTAGAGTAATCCGAGCTATACTGGATTTTTTTGGGGAAAGTGGGCGTGGCACCTCAATTAAAAAAGCCCTCATTAGACGCTTTAAACCATACGTCTTGTCACCTTTTGCAGTTGCATGTTTGCAGAATTTGGTACATGGGTGTAAGTTGTCCTTATGCGATGCATTTTTCAAAATGTGGGCGGGTTTGAATTAGGGCGTGGTAAATCGACATGCAACTATAAAATTTCATTCAAGTGCCCATGAAGCAGAAATTAGAAGCGTCGATACCGTTAGCGCTTTTCAATTTTAAGCGATTGCAGTTTCTGGTGGGGCTAGCTTTAACCTTTGATAAGGTGGTAGTAAAAGTGCTTTAGCTACGTTCGGGCGAATAATGTTTTGTCAAGAAGATTACCATATGAGCTCTCATTGATTTTCTGTTAACTTCCATCTGTGGGTTCACTATTTAATCATTTGGGAGCAGAGTAATATGACAGGAGCTACTTACCTTTAGAGTAGAGACAAGATTTGTAAAAGATGTCGGTTTGGGTGTATCTATAACTAGACCGCCCATTTGTAGACACAGTGGCTCAGTGTCTAGTGTGCTGGACTCATAAGCGAGGGGTCTCAGTTCTGCTCCCTAGAAAAATGCAAATTACATCTTAAGGGTTTTTCTACTGCACAATTTTTCAAACTGTTGACATTGCCTCGAAAAAGCTTCTCACTTCAGCCGTCTAAGGTCCAAGAAATATAAATTCACTCAAATGGGTATGAGAAGCTAGGCCTTGAGTACCTCAACCGAACCGACCTGTGTGCCGTGTATTTATTTCCTTTTCGATAATCAAAATCTTATAAACACAATGGTATAGTTTGTCGTGCCATTGATGCAAGCATCACACTTACTACTGCATTTTATATTCTTGCTCGAACATTATGTAAATAAATGCTGACAAAATCGATGCGGAGAACTCGGTGAAATTTCATGTCGCACAAACTCTTCGTTTTACGACGTATCTTCACTTCAAATCAATCCCTACGAGACATTAAAAAGGGGTTTACTCGAAGCAAAAACGAATATCATCGGACATGTAATAAATCACTTTGTGTAGTCTGCAATGAAAACTGTATCACCGTGAATGGATGCATGTGTAACCGTTTTATTGGAATAAAGTTGAATTTTATTGTTCCAATATACCTCTATTCATATGCTAAATTTCACAGCTGCTATTATAAAGTGTACCTGTCATCGCAAGGTTGGGTATCTGTTTGTTCTGAAACTGTTGGCAAATGGAAATAAATTTGACGTTGATATTCCTCCAGCGAGATGGGGAAGTAGCTTCCTACATAGAAAGCTGATTTTATTAAAAATACAGATTTGTTTTCATTAAACATACAGATGTAATAATAAAAAGATATACTTTTCACAAGATGGATAGTTTGTTAGTTGTCATTAAGAGCTGATTTCTATTGCATGGGTATATTATTTATTTATTTGCTAAATCTCTAAAAGTTGATTGTTTCTTAACCAAACCACTTTCCTTCATAATAAGTCTCAATTTGAATTTGTTGTCGCTGCATTAGATATAATCATATCACACCTCTTGCCATTTGGGAGCTTTTCTCAAAGCCTCCTCTAATTTCGAAAATAGATTTGCAGACCATTCCCCGATTTTAGCACTTTTTGGGAACTACAACTGTCTTACAGATCAGATTTTGTTTCCAAGTTTCAGACACACATCCTTAAACCTTCCACCGAAACAGAAAAAACAAATGATAGATGCTTCATGTGACCATGTTTTCCAGTTTCCTTGGATACTTTTCTTTCCCCTCCGCAAGTGGACATTTTTTTACAGCAATCATAGTTAGCTTTCGTAGAATCCTAAGAGTCCGCAGTATACACATACACGCAGAGCTTATATAGAACATCTTTAGAGATCGAGAGAGGTTTGTAAGACCCCCATATGCTCTACTTGTAAAATATGTACCGCCATCTAGGGAGCCCACATTATAACCTATATTATGTTGCTATATTGGCTTCCGAAACAGGAATTTCTGGGGTCTGAAAAAAATCTGAGCAACATTGGCTGCAACCAAAAGATCCATTTGCAAAAAGGTGGCTTCCGTATTTTAATTTGTGATTTAACTAGTTGCGTTCGCAGTTTTCTGATATGGAGGCCACTGAAAAATGAATCGATTCGGTTGATTCATTTATCTACCCCTTACCCGATTTAATCTTCGAAGGATTGTAATCAACTGAAAGTGTTATAAACTATTACCACCAGTCCATGTGAAAAATATTCCCAATGAGAGACACTCTTCAGGAACTGACATCAAAAACTGAATCCCAAGAAAGCTGCAGCATCAAAAATTGCATTTCTGAGGACGACTGATAAACTGATAAGAATATCTGTCCTCTTTCAAGAAGGAACTTTCCGTATATCGACTGGATTAGTTGGCTGATTGCAATGAACTAAATACAAGTACAAACGGATTGAGGAAGTGTTTTTAACGTGATGCGAGCTAAAATCCACACGCAAACATACAAATTTGTTCATGACTGAGTGTTTTTATTGTGATTTTGTCATAAATCCTGGTGGTATTACTGAGGATCGACCTATGCCTTACTGCCACGTAGGTGGCTTGCAGATGTAACCAATATACCCCCAACAAGGTCATTAGAAATAAACAAAAAAGGATGTGGACGCTGTCCACCTCTCTGTTGTTTTCAATAATTTCCGGCTTACTGCCCATTGCTTAGTTAGTGGAAGACGCTGTGGCAAGACCACGAAGTCCTTGTCACCTTTAAGTGCTCAGCCTCCATTCGGTGCCGTATTAAAAAAGTGTCCTTCTTTTCGATGAAGGTCTTCTTCTAATCATCAGAGATATTAGCGCAAATTCGGCGTAACGCTGTACAGTGGCAATGGCAGTCAAAATATGGTCACCCTCAGGTAATACATTCGTCGGGAATTGATTGTGTGTGAGCGGCCATTGCACTTCATATTCCCGCTAACTTCGAGTGGATATTTCCAGTCTGACGAAGTCGATTGATGATGAAATTTACTTCTCTTAACAGAAAAATGTCCAACCTAATTAATAGGTTCTTGCTCTATGCACACTTGGACAGTTTTAGTCTCTTGTGAACACTTGGTTAATCTGTTCATAGAAGTCTGTTGTCCATTGCGTCATTCGACTTGCATGCAAACAACAACGTGCCCAGAAAACAGCTCCAAATCTTACACAGCGTATAGACGTCATTCCCCCATGAGGTCCCTACGTTACATTAAAATAATTCCCTTCTCCTGTCAGCAGCAGTTGTTGAACAGAACGTTTTGCTTATGACGCTCCTTCACAATAACATGTTTATTATTATTAGACCCACACCATGACCATACGGTCTTCTCTCCTTACAACGAACACGTTCTCCAATAACAATAATTTAATATGAAGGACGAATCAAAAGAAGTAAAAAAACTGCTGACTAAAAAGATATTAAAAACTCAAAAACTCCTCCATCTTCATCTGTGTACACCGGCGGGTTATGAGGGTTTTCCTTTTTTTCGCTCCTCTCATTTGTTATTTTGTAAAAAAAATGGTTCCTGACCCTTTCGCATATAGCACATCTTGAAGAAGTTGCATAATCATCATTCTGGCATTTCAGGGATTATTCTGATGTTCGTTATTGAATTTTGTGCTGACTTTTAACAGTTGTTGTTGAATCAAATAAATAAATATTTATGCAGTATCCATGCTGTTGAAAGAGAGCAAAGACTTTTTGCTGTGCTCACTGGTTGGTGGCGGGCCTTTCGTATTTCTTTTATTTAATTAAATCAAAATCCCTTTATAAGTTGAGAATTCAAATGGACTTGGTTGGGTTTAAAGGAATGAATGGATTGTGGCATGGAAGTGGGGAAAGGCCGGGAAATGGAAACTGGGGACTCGAGGGTAAATGACTGCTGACGGGAGTCAAAAGTTAAATACCTTTTAAAATACTCAAGTGCTCACATTGACATTCTGAAGAGGGAAGGAATTCCTTGGATCAACTTAAACCCTTGGGCTCCCGATGGCGAATTCACCTTAAGGATGGTGAAATGTTTATTCGAAGAATTGTGAAGGCTTTATTGTTTTTCTTGGAATTTTGTCATGCTACTTCAGAAGAATTTTGATCTTGTCGGACGCACAGCAACATGCGATTTGGAATTCTTTTTCAAATGTGCCTTCGTCGAATCACATTTCTGCAAAACAAAGAGATTTCTTAAGCCTTGGACTTTTGGTAAAATTGTTTGGTGTTTTGTCAATGCACTTCCATATTGGGAGGCCCTAATTCCAACAAAAAAAAAATCAAACAAACTGGAGCTCGTTTTTAAGCGTTTTTCGGAGTGCATCACTATATGTGCCACTATATTCGCCCTGTTTCCTACTGTGGTTAGTGAAATAATACGTTCTCCGCAATTTGGGACAGTTTCGGAGGGTTTGAAAAGATATTCACTGAAAGAGCTCTTTGGTCGTTTATAGCGCCATCTACACAGTCATAGTTGGCAACTGTCACGAAAAAATGAAGTTTATATTTTTCCGAAAGGCCGATAGTTAATGCTTCTCTTTTAAATGGTAGGCGCCTAATTTCGTCACATGAAATATTCCACAGTAGAGGACCTAACCTCAAAACCTGTGGCACACTGCCAGTTAACGTACAAGTTTTACTTCAATCGGCCGAATCTGTTTACAACAACAGTTGTATTTCATGAAAGGCATATTATTACAGCTTTGTGTATCTTGATTTATGAAAACCGTACTAGGTTTATTGCAAAAGGTTGCCTGAAGCCTTTTGTAAACAAAGACTTACGAATCTTGTGTGGTAACAAAAAACTCAGACGGCCAAAAGAAGTTTCGATGTGTTTCCAATTTTCTGACAGTAAGACGTTGCAGCTTCCAAGGCTAAGCATAAATTCCTTTTTAAATATGCGTTAAATTTCTCAAGTTAAGGGTCGGCACGTGTTTTTGTAGCGATTTAAAGTTCTCTATGGCGGTTTAGGTTGAAATAATTTTTGGTTTTAAACATGTTTCTTATGAAATTTGATAAGAGTTCCTTCAGCTCCTCATGCAGGATGGCATACTTTGCCTATGCTTCTAGTTTGTGCGTCAATTTGCTCAACGGGTTAATACATTTCTTTACCTACCAAAAAGAGCCTTTACATCTTTTATAATACCATGGCATGTTGCTTCCATATTCTTTTGGCATATTCTGTGAACATTTCTTTTCAGCAGGTTGGAACAATCTGAACTGACCTCAGCTTCAAGTTATTTGAAGGTGACTTAAAGTATCTGTCGCCCTGATATCGAAGGGAACTCCGGATTGAGTCTATTAAATTCATTCAGTCCGCATATCCTCCTTCTGAGGGACTTGTTTTAGTCTTCCTACTTCCTCTTTTTCGATGATACGGAATCGTGTTCCTATTGTCTTTCGGTGTCATACTGTTTGCAAGATTTGTAACCGGTGGCAACTATTTGAAGGTGAAATAAAGTCGGCTGCCGTCAGGAACGCATACTCCAACTGATGGCTTGCAAAGGAAAGCTCCGTAGTTGGCATTTTGTTGTAAGAAATTGGTTCCCTTATTCGAACTAAAATAAATTTGAAACTTATTTCCTAACACTGCACGAAATTGGCTCCAGTTTTCAAAGTTGCATTGCAAAATGTCGCCATTAAAATATAAGGTATGTCTTATCCAAGCTGATAGAAGAATATCGTATACTTCTAGCCGCCTTTCCCATACGAGTTTTATTTTTCTAGATATAAGCTGTCATGGCTTTTTTGAGATTTTTCTTATCAGTTCAGTGGAGGTCGTAATTTTTGACAATTTTTCGGTGCCTGCCTCTGAAAAGTACACAAATGGACCTTTTATCAAATAGATGGCTACATATTAGGGAGCAGTTGCTATACGCACCCTGAGGGCACTTGGCATGTAATCAAATCGGGTGACAGTAGGAAGGCCCCTTTTTTATGCAACCGCCACTGAATTTTCTTAACCAAACCATGCGTCCATCCCTGCTGCAGATCAAGTTCACCCTAACTTCAGTAAATCTCAACTTTGCTGCTGAATAATTTAAAAGATCCTTCACACTGCAGTAGCACTAAACTATTAAAGTTAGTTAAAGTAAAAACTTCACACACGCGAACGCAATTTATTTCCACCCACACATTTATTTTACTCCTAACTTGGTGACATCCCACACTGCACTCAAGTGCCAAACATGCAATGTCAACTGGATTCTCACTCGCATCCTCTTAGTTCACACACATTTGGCTTTGGCTCAAAAAGGATAAGGATTATTTTCGTTGTCTTAAAAACCAAAACGGGAAAATATCCCACAATTTAAGATTCATCGCACGTTGCAACGAAATCATTTTCTGTTCCTGTGGTCGGGGTTTGTGGTGGTGTCATATGGCCACTGCCAGATCCTTTGAAGCGTCGACGACGACGATGGCGATGAAGAAAAACGTACAAACATACTCAAGTCGTATATATAATATGAAGTAACGAATTGCTGCCAGCCATAGAAAAGTGGCATAAAGCCATAAAAAGCGGTTTGGTTTCACAGGGAGATGAATCTTTAACTATCCTTTCGACTCTCCCTTTGCATCATCCCTATATATGTGTCTCGCACAGTAATTCCATGGAATTGCGAAATTCCATTTCGTGTTGGACTTTGTTTTACACAAGGAAGTCACGTCCTGTCACAACGCATTTAATGTGCAAAACGTGAGCCTCCTTATGCATCTCATTGGAGGATTTTTTTTTTTTTTGTCTTATGCCAATCCCAAGGATCCCCAACGATTATGAATGATGAATGATAAATTATGAAACGAAGGCGGAACGAAAACTCCAGCAAAACTCTGCAAATATTTGCCAATTGTTGTCATGATCTAATTTTTAACAGGGGTGGGGGTAGGATGAGCCGGAAAATGCCAAGAAAAGCGATGGCACTGGAGAGTGGGGAGTCATTGTGACCGCTCACGTCCGATAAGTTCCAAACAAATTAGAATCTAAGAATATTTCATGTCCCCCCGCCATACTTATGGATGAGTGGATGGGTTTTAAGGTTAAAATTCTCACAAGTCGTGTCCTACGATGTCATCCCCTGTTCACTACGCATGTTGGCTTGCCATCGGCTTCTGATTCTAATGATGATGTGGCTATAGCTTGTAAATTGAAAGAAGCACATAAAGATGTGCATGTACGAGTACCTACAATGCACAGTGCGTAGCTACGAAGTCAAAGCAATAGAAAACCGCCAGCGAGTCCTTTGTCTACAAAGCAGGAAGTGCAGATTCTTTTACCCTACATACGCCTGTGGATGTGTGCGAGAACGGCTTTGCTGGCAGTTGCATGCTGTGTGAATAATAATCACCAAGTACATCATTACATCATGTGGTTTGGTTAGAAACCAACACGCGCGAAATCGGGCTCGCGGGGGATGGAGGTATGTTCAGAATGTAACTTCCTTATGTAAAGCCGTATGTGGAGCGCACAATTTGTTGGTCTCTGAGCACCGAACCAAGCCCCCTCATTCGGAACATGTACATAACCACACTGGGGTAACGAAATGAACAAAGCTTACCCCGTGGGGTAGCGAGCCCCTCTTTACAATCTTACTATTGGCACTACTGGCAGTCGGTTTGCAAATGAACAACCCCATCTGCGCAGTATAGGAATTTTCCCACGGAGAGCAATTCGAATTCAATTTGGAGTCGCAGCTCCTGCGCAAAGCACCACTCTAACGTATTCAATGTGGAAATCTCTGCATGGTCTTCCTCCGCCCCTCCTCCCCGTTCAACATGCGCACGAGGGCCATGGCTCCAGTTCTCTTTGCCAATAATGGCTCGTAATACCAACATTCTCACCATGTGCCCAACTGCGCGAGATTTCTCTTTCCCGCAACCCGCATGTATACAAACTGACTTTACTCCCAGTAAGCCACAAGGAAACACAATTTTTTTTTACATGGAATCCCGCATTTTTACGTACAAAAGAAGGGACAGCATCTCAGATGCATAAACGCCATCCATCTCCCTCTCTTTCGCTCCACCTGAGCACGTCCAGCAGGGATTTCCATCGATGAACAGCGAAAAATATAAAAACCCCGCTAGGAGTAACGAAAACTCCTACTCTCGTGAAAAGCTTTACTCCGAAACATCCTTACTTCCGTGCTGGTCCATTCGAATATCTCTGGAAGATGACTAACTAAAGAAAAGGAAAAACAAACCGACCAAAATTACACACGAAGTCCTTAGAAATATCGCCACGTCCTAGAAGTTCCGTTCGAGTTAGTTTAGTCGCACGTAAGGCAACAAAATCGAATTGTCCTACTGACGTTGACGACGACGCACGCTGCCAGAGAACAACAAACGACACGATGGAGCTGAGTACAACACCAAATAGTAGTACACCATCAACAGCAGCAGCCACGTACAGCAATAGTAGTAGTACACGTACGGCCTACAACAATACCACATTAGCAGCGCTCCGACTTCTGCTACTTCTTCTACTACCAACCTAGAGCAGTACACTCGGCCAGGATGGATTCTAGTTCAGTGCACAAAGTGCGTCAGTGCAAGTGTGGTCTTCTACTGAGAACCAACAGCTCTTCGAAATTCTTTGAATTCATTTCCAACCTTCATATCAAGACGGACTTCTTGGCGAGCTAGTATTACGTGAAAGCGCCAAGGAAATATGAATTTCATTGGTACGTTTTATAAACAATTTTCCATTAATTTCTTAACAATTTATTTTGTTCAACAAATTTTTTTCTCCTTTTGCAAATTTTATTTAAAAAATTTTAAAATATTTCCCAACTCGAAAAAAAATCGAATCCTACCATATGGTTGTGTTGTCGTCGACTGCGTATATTTGCAGTAGTGTTAAATAATATTTTTTGCAAGTGAATTCAAACGGAAAAGAGCGAGTGCATTTGGAAATATTTTGGGCCCCCTGAACATGCAGTGCAGTGCTTGAGAGTGTTTTTTTTTTATTTTTTAATTACGTAAACATATGTTTGCGAATATTTGCCATTGGAGAGGCAAGGTCTTTCGCAACGACGACATTGATGCGACACCCGGGGGGGGGGCAGGGAGAAAATAACGTGACCAAAGGGGGTGACTGTCAGATGACGGCGAGTGCAAATTTTTGTGATTTCTTCTTTGCCGATGTGCAAGTGTTTTACGTAAATTGAGTGATTGCTTGGTTTTAAATATGTTGTAAGTTTGAGGCGAAATCGATTTTCAACAGTCCACGTCTTGCTGAGTTGACTGCCAGTAGGTCATCGTTGTGCGGCAATTGCCAAGGTTCACACCACGTGCAGCACAGAACACAATTCTGCATTTTTTTCTTCTTCCCCATCAGGGACACTGCAGCCATCGTCTGAATAGCGTGTTTTTGAAAGGGAATTTGTAAAATGTGTGTTGTTTTTCTTCTTTTTTTTTGTAAGAATTTCGTGCAATAAACTTAAGTCACCATCGAGGGCATTTTCAAGTACAAAAGTACGTTCGCAATGATGTCATGCAAAAATATATAGTCAGCCTTAAGACGGGTGATTTTTAAAAATCTATCGACTTCTACTTCATAGCCATAGTAATATTGACTGTCATTTTTGTTATCTTCGACGTTTTTTTTTAAGTATTAAAGTACTATTTTAGAGATGCGACGCAAAGGGGTTAGCTTTCAGACCTTCAAAAAAAATTTACACAATACCCAACCCACGTGGGATTCAAATTGCGTTTCATGGGTGACATTATTTTTGGAAATTGTTTTCTTTTAAAATCCGTTTCATTTATATTATAAGCTTGCTGTACAGCCTGTGGGTACCTATGAAACTAGTTCCATCTAACGCATTAAAGTCGAGACCCATTTATCCTCATTTTCTTTCTACCAAAGAAAAAATTTATACTCAAGAGTATCCGCCTACAAAATGTCCTTTGTAGCAAATTTTGGCAACACAGAGATGTGAAAATAGTTCTTTGGAATCATAGAGACTTTTCATATTTTGCCAGTTTGCTTAAGATTTTTCAAAATGTTTTGCCCATTTACTGACGTTTTTCAGGGTTTGTTCCACTCGTACTACTCTTCGGAAATATAACGTACGGTCTTCTTATGTCGAAATATCAATTTTGAAGTGACGGTCATTTAAAATTGTTTATATCTGCAGTTCTATTGCATTTTAAAGTAATTTCTTAGGTCTTACACAAAATGTTCCATACATGGTGACCTGCAATAAATTTAAAATAAGGAGCCGTTATAACCTGAACCCCTTTTAAACAAAATTTCGTAAGTTTCTCCTGAGAAAATATTAAATTGGTACTTAAGACATATTATCTTATCTTAAAAATTATTAATTTGATACTCGAAACATTTTCATTAAAAGGACCATTTCTGTTAAACCCAAAATCAGTAAAAAAAAATTCAGATGTCAAAAAGCATGCGCTGCTTGGTTCCTAAAAGCAATTGAATACCCTTACTAAAAGCAAAATATTAGTCTAACCCATTAAATGCTTATTCATTGAATTTGCATTCAATTTAATTGGGTCATGACAAGTACCCTTCTAAGGCAATAACAATGCGGACATAAAAATCGATTAGAACAGCCCAACACTACTTGAGTGACATTACACCAAGAAAGCAAACGATTTTGTTTGTATACGTATTGGCAACAATATGCGGCTAAGGCAGCAATCAGCACGTAAATACAAGGCCATCATTAGGTGAAAAAATAAATTCAATTGCTAAAAGTAATATTCAATTACTAAAATGTCACCCTCCTGTATTTTCAGTTATTATTTTTACTTTAGCTGGCTACACTCTGCTGTGTGTTTATTTGTAAATCGTATTCGAAGTGGCATCCGTCAATCAAATGCGACTTTTACAATTCGTGCAGCTTGGCTAATTGTTTAACTCTTATCGAAAAGGACTATAGAGTTAATGGCGAAGGAAGAGATAAGGAAGACAGGGTCTCCTCTGTACAGTGGCTATCACCCCTGTAATCAATTCTGAACGAACTTGAATTCGTGCCTCTTTTTAATTGTCGAAGAAGTCTGTGGTTGGGTCGTTTTACGTTCACTTACAGACACATGGACATTGATCCGCATAGTTTTAATAGCTCAGAAAGAGGTTTATTGTTTATTTATTGAAGGTGCTAAGGCTTCTCGAAATTCAGTACACTTCTGTCTTCATTGCTGCAAATCTATTCCGAGCACAGAAACGCTTTCGGCATATGGGGTATCCCGTCTTTTTCCACAGGAGGGCCTTTACAGAGTATTGCTTCTTTTCATGTCCGCAGAATCGGCAAGTTTCATCACCACCAGATTGTCCCAATGCACAGTGGCACAGTGGAAGATAATACGTTCGCTGGTTTAGTGTTAGGTTACCTGCTTGAATTCAAGGTGTGTAGTCGACCACCTTTTTATAAAAGCCAACTGAAATTCTGTCCACTTTGATGTCGAACATTTAAGAAATCATCACATTCGACGTAGCTTAAAAGAAAGAAATGGACTAGCAAATTGTCACTCAAGATCCTGTGGAAAAAGAACACATTTGTCACCTGCTTATGCTAAGGCTTCAGTCTGATTGAAAAGCGTTCCAAAACCTTACTAATCGAATTACTAAATGCGGTCGTGATGGACTGAACACAAATGCTAAAAATTTTAAAACAATAATTGTAACAAACAATTGTTAAAATTCAAACAAATTTGGATTCAAATTTAACTTAAACTTAAACTTGGTTTATATAAATATTAAAACAAAAAATTAAAAAAATTCCGCAATTTGATAATTGTTGAATTAATAAACTTCTGTTTTAAGACCTTAATAAACCTTCACTTTATGTAATTTGCCGGCCACAGTAGACTATTTTTTAAGGGAAAGTCCCGCTCATAGGCCTTGAACCTTTATTCTGCAAAAGTGAGGAATGCATCAAAAAATGAAAGAGATTTAGGTACTTACCGAATCGCTGAGTACCCACAACTTTGTTCTTCTTAAGTAATACATAAAACCATTCATCGACAGTGAACAATATGAATGTTTATTGGCAAACAAAAAATCAAATGCCATGTTTTCAAAATTGAAATCGTGCATTTAGCATTATCTGTCCTCAAGTTTTGACACTTGCCCAACTTTTCTGATCGTGTAATTAAATATTCCTGCTCCCAAACTGGAACCCCTTAGAATTTACAAGAAATATTCAGTAGCAAGACTCGAATTTATAACAAATTTTATTTATAATATTTCCCAGAAGCAACCATCTTGTGTAGATATTCAGATTGAAAATCTTTTTATTTTACAATGTAAGACATTTTCCATGTGGAGCTAATGTAAACGAGTACTGAGAGAGAGAAACAAAATACCACCCTGTCTTTAATTCTGGTAAAATGCGTAGTTCCACTAAAAGCACAATCGTCGTTATTTCATCCATCTCCATCAATCAAGAAACATCAGCATCTTAAAGAAAAGAACGCATGGCTATAAAAATGTGCAGCTTGCTTTGTGTATGCGTCCCTAAAGAATAGAAAAAAAAAACAAATGTGTCCTTGAAAATAAATAAATAAATGGAAACCCTAACACATTGAATGAAAATGTGCTAACACAAAGAGAGGGTAAACGGCTATGTGAGGCGAACTTGGAACAGTGCCAGTGTAAGAAATACATATAATACCCGTCATATGGTTACGACAGATCAATCAGATTGAACAAAGGCATGGGTTCACTAATAAGAAAATAAAAAGAATTCCGAGAAAGACTGAATAGGGCAGTAATTTAAATTAATTTCTACAAGACATTCATTTCTTTTTTGGCTAAAACCAAACAAATAGTTACGCCCTTCAAATGATAATTGTGGGTTTTAAGTGATCCTCGATGAGGTGTACTTAGAGCAAACTAGGTCCACTGGGCTGTGTATGATTTGTCGTTGTGGTGTAATAATTAAACCAAGCAGGATTCTTCATACACAATTCAAAGGAAAACGTTTCGGGCGTATGAGTGTTTTTATGATTTTACTTTATTTCTTTGTTTATAAGCAGCGAGGGTCATATTCATATTTATCTCAACTTCTTCATTTTAAGCTCTTTTTGGATCTGCTGATAAATTGTTCCTAGAGTAGGACTTCTCTTTTTACTGTGCAATTCTTCCTGAGAAACCCTAACTTTCTCCTCTTTTACACAGTGACCAGCTAGTTCTGAAAAATTCTTACTGCCGACGCTCCAAATAAATAGAGTCAATGCTGTTTTCTTCGAATTCAGCACTTGCAATTTAAAGATTAGCAAGTCGAGTCCCGATGGACATGCCGATTGGCAATTGATGTGTGTAAGACTATAGTAAAGCTAAGATTGCACGTGCCATTTTTCCTGGCAAATTTTGAAATGCTGATGTCACAAAAATTCGGCCATTCGGTGGTCACTCGTGTGTCTTTCGTGAGAGTGCGCTGCGACAGCGACTGAGTATATCAATCTTTTTTCAGCCATTGTCCGTCCACCCTATTCAAACAATACTCTACCAACTTTTTTATAATTTCTAAGGAAATTTTAAAGAAACCTATTTCAGCTTTCCAAAATTTGTTTCTTATTGCTACACATCATATCTCTTAATCGCACTTTTTGCAGAGCAACTGTGAAAACCGAAGGCGATTTCGGGCAGTAGTTCTTAAAAAATCGATTGCGAACAAACACCTAACAGTCGGAAAAAAATCACGTTTCATTATAGTAAGGATTTTAATTCAAACACAAATTAAATTGGCAATGCATTTGGTAAGCTCTGCAAAAACTATTCAATACCACAAAAAAAGCACATCCACATTAGCCACTCGTGTTAATGATGGATTATATTGTGTGTGCCGATTTTTCCATTCCTCTCAAAAGTATTCTGTCCAATGCTATCTGCTTAACAGTCAAATAAAATATCAATTGATTCATTTATCAAAATCATTCCCCTTAAATCCAAATAAATCCTTGGATTTTCCACAATTTAACCAAACTACTAAACCGCATTAGTGGGAATTAAAAATAATATTCTGCGCACTCTCACCACTCGCAATTAGGCTTTGAATACAAATCATTTTATTAATTAAATTCTGTTAAAATTTGATAGATTTGATTTTTCAGCAATATAAAACCCCCCAAAAATAAAATACGAAATTAAATACTTTCTAATAAATTGCATTGTGCGTACCACCGAACTGAAGCTGCAATTCAATGCAACTTAGTTGATTGGGAAATGAGTTTTAATACAAAAAAAAAAACATATTCCATACTTTATTTGCTATTTTTTCATAAACGAACTGGCACCATGCGGCTCAGTACAAATTGCCTGCCTTCGGCAAAACCGCAAATTGTGCCATTCAATATTTACGGGAATACCAACACTTTACCTATATAAAATGCTTAAATTTATTGCTCTAGCTTCGTCAATATACATGCATACAAAATTATACAGACTGACAAATGCATGTGCAAAGTTATGTGGGGGATGCATTTTTGAAAATTGCGGCCGATATTTAAAACCAATTGAGGGATGGAAAATTCGCTCACTGAATGATTTTGCAATAAAAAATGTGGGTGTGGTTGTGAGAGTACTGGACTACTAGACTCAGTCACCAGAAAAATATAGGAACCACAACTAAAGATTTTTTTTTTAAATTGCCTCGATTCTGGTGAATGGTTGAAGGGTACACGAGCTCCGCATTACAGACATTCGGATCGTGCAAAAATTATATGTACTTTCATAAAGGTCCTAGAAATAGAGCGACCAATTTTTAAATTAATTCTTATTTAGGACCGTACTTCAGACTTTGAAGCAGGAGCTCAAAAACCTAAGTTACTTTTAGGTGCCTGCCAGCAAAAACCGACGCTCGTAGACCAATAAAGGGTCCATTTTGGTCCCACAGTAGGTGGGAACACCTACCTCAATGTAGGTGTTCCACCGTTTTGAATAGTCCGTCCTGTTACTGACTATGCTTTATATAAATGCTACCAAAATCGGTTGACAATAATTTCGAATTTCAACTATTACATGGCCACGTCCTTGCCAAATAAAATCGCATCTGAAAATACCAAATCGCAATACTTAACTTCAATATCTGCTACCAATGCACCTAACTAGGCAAGAACTCACTTCAAATACTTGAAATCCTCTTACACAGCAAACGACATCATTCCTGCCATCGTCGGCACTCTAAAAATAAGTTAACCTATTCTGTTTATAAAAAAAAAAGTCAATAACGTCCTGTCCTGTCATGTCATGTCAATGTATATCTTCCTGAATCTGGGATAAAACAAAAGCCATTGAAGGATTAACCTACTCTCCCTCGCATCCACTTATTTAACCCTTTAACCTTTTGCAACATTATTTGTTTTGATGCGATTGGGTAGCACATATTTCGTTTTCACATTTGACACATTTGTGTTTGTGTGCGGCTGTGTGCATGTGTCATCGAGTGTAATAAATGACAAAAATTGGAAGTTTTCTTAAAATTTTTTTTTTAACGAAAATCACATATGTCAGATGGTACGGGAAAGGGTACTTAAAAGTTTTGGATGTGGGCTCCTCTTAACCTACATAATACTGGCAAGTGCTCGGCATATACGTAGTGTGGATTTGCCCTCACAGGATGAGTATGTAGCAGCACGTGTGGAAATTGATTTTATTTTTGTATACAAACGTGGGCATATTGGTGTTTGGAGAACAACATCGAACAGCCTTGACAAAAAGTGCAAAATAATTGATTTTCTTTTCAATTCAATTTGAATATTCAATTGGATGAACGAGTAATGACTTTGATCATTTTTTGAAAGCCATTAAATGAGAATCGTGAAAGGTTTTGAGAAGTGGGATTTTTACATATGAAGTGATTTGCTATCAAATTTTTTTTTTTGGTATAGAAAAGACGTATGCAATTATGCATGTCATACACAAAAAAGGGACCTTTTATGAAATCACTCCCATTCACTGAAGATTGATTTGGTTACAATAATCCAGTTCTGAACAGTCGAAGCATCTTTAAGCTTGTGATCTGTTCGAGCAATAGCATGAGTTTTTATCACATTAAAAATAGGTAACATTTTTGAGCAATTTCAAAAAAACCAAGTTACAATTATACATTCAGTGATTACTAGATACAATAAAAGTATTAAACATCTCCACCATTAAAGTGGAAATATTTGATTATACATTAAATATAATATAAAATATTAGTTAAAATTTAAAAAGCTAGCCTTTTTTGTCGTACGGAAAGCGGCGTTATTTCAAAACCGATTTCAATCAAATATCTTCAAAATGAATAGTTTCCCGCATATTGCTTTGACTATATTTCCCAAACCCCTATTACTAAACTAATAACAACCTTTCTTGTCTACATAATACTTCTTGTGCTCTCTGAAACAGCATGACACCTTTAACTTAACCTATCGGCTGCACATAAATATCTCACTCATGACTTAAACAACTACGTGGCAGCGAAAAAAAAATTCAACAAATACAAGTAAAATTCCTCTATACACCGACGTCCATTCGACAAAAAAAAAAATATATTCACTGTTAAAAATAAAATCCATCCACAGTTGAACTGTTAACCCGAATTATTTCCAACCTATTTCCCATTGTGTTCACTCATAAGGGGGATATGTTCATCGATTCAAGCAGTACCCTCCTGTTCAAACTCCTACACACTCTTGTAAAGGACTTCACATATCCTTTTCACTTTCATTGAAGAGATACCGCCTCGGTTTGTTCGTTTCAATGAAAAGGTAGGTCATTCAAATATGTGTACATACCTACCTACATTTTTTTTAGAATTTAAACTGTTGAATAAATCTGGAAACAAATTGGCTGTCAAATCGTTGGCTTTCAAAAATATATTGAAATGAAAACATACAGTTTTTGACATCAATGTCAAATGGTCGAGTTATGAAATTTGTTATTTAGACACTTTTATGTAGGCCAGTGGAAAGGTCGGAGGGTCGACCTTTTGAGTTTGTAAATGTTTTATAATTTTAATATGAAAATTGGACACACACATTTGGCTGCAGTAGGTCAATTTACTCCTCTCATCGGACTGGTGACGGAGGGAAGATGTGTTTATTTTGGTTATTTTATTTATTTAAATTGTGGAAACCGTTTTCAACTTTGGATGTTAAAAAGGCAGTAACTCTCTGTTACTTCCTCTGTGGGGTCATTAGTTGAGGTGTTTTTAATTTTAAGATTCGAATTAGGGTAAATGTGGGAAGGATCCCCATTAACCGATAATCTCTTTAAAACAAACTGAAAATATTTCACACATTTTCAATAAAACTGAACCGTGCAGTACTTCCAAACATTAAGTATGCAAATCCCCACGTTAAGAACTAAAATGTCCCTATTCTTTGCGAGGACAGTTATAGAAAATACCTAGCGATCGAATAATATTTTAAAATAGTTTTTTTTTTATATAAACTTCTGTTCCTTGAGCTCAATTATATTTGCATCAAATTTATTAAAAAAAAGGTTTTTGAATTTCTGTATCGACATATAATTTCCTCTCTGTGAAACAAGGGAACAAGGGGAAAACGCGTCTGATTTATTTATTCACAGTCACCGAAGTCGGTCTATTAAAATTTTAGTGATTTTAATCTCCACCAGACCATCACTTTCTTTAACCAGCATACATTTTAAACAAAGCCCAATGAAAGCGCATTTATACAAAAGTTGTTTACAGCCCTTTAGAGAGAGACATTAACCTTGGCAAAAATACCATAAGCCCAAAAATGTAGTCGAAGGACTTGCAAATCTGGAAATAATTGAAAATCCAGCCAATCCATCGTAAGTCAAGTCCCAAAATTACATCTCGACTTTGTACTCTGTACATCTACCTACCATCCGAAGGGATTTACTCTCTACTGAAGATGAACACCACTCAAAATGAGAGGATGATGGAATAAGAAAATAATATCTTAATACGATTTTCCCTTGGTAATCTTCAATTTTATTTCATTCCAATTACCACTGGATCTGCACTTCCAAGAAAAGCATAAATACCTACACAAGACTGTGTGTACGTAAACATACTTTGTACTTTGATCATCGGAGGTTGTGTACTATTCTGCTCCTCGTCCTTCTTACGATGAGACATCACTGGTTATATTGGCAATTACTTCCATATATAATACCACTCGACGAGTATGATAGTAATTATAAGGAATTAAGAATAGATGTAGTTTTCTCCGAACACAGGACGTTTTGCAGTCCTTTGTACAGCGTAGAATAATAGTTTTCTGTTGTCCTCCTCTAGTTAGTTGTTTGATTCCAGTGTTCATGTTGTAACAACGCATGGGGCTTCATTTCGATGGATGTATATCGATTTCTACTTTTGTCTTATTAAAAATTAATTTGAAAAATTTGCTTCGAAAATAGAAACGCCAGACAAAAGAGGGAGTAAGTGGGTCTACTTCATACAGGCGGAACCGCAAGGATATAGAGAGGTACGTCATGTGACAACCTAATTAGGTGGACATAGTATTTTTTATTAATAATTGGCTTATAGGTATGCTGCCAGCATGTATAAGGGTAGATGTTTGTTGGAAAACTGTGCTTGCATTCATGTCCGATATTGGCATAAGGATAACGCAAAGTTATGTACGATTTAGTTACTCGGTTGGTTTTTGTGCAAACGGATGATTCCCACGGACGAAGATAGTAAGTTCGGTAGCACGGTGGGATATTTCATAAGTTTCGGATTTTTTTTTTTTTAAATATTAAAAATATTCCAATAGTGTAACTGGTTGAATTTTGTCATCGAATTTTTGAAATTTCCTTTGCAAGTTTGGTTTACAAACAGAAGTTATAAGTTTTTCTTTTTTCTAAATAATTGTTACTGCTAAAAATTTCCTTGGAGGGGCTTTTAGTTTATTTGTCATAAATGTAAACTCAATAGTTTAAATGTTAAACAAAATATTTTATTCAGCAGGAGATACCAACTACTGAACTTTTATAAAAATCTCAAAATCATGAGAGCTCTGCTTGCAGATTTCGCAGAATGTTTTCCTTCTCAAACTTAAAGTTGTCATTCTTTAAAAGATGAAAATTAAAATACGTTTCAAAAGAGAGTTTAAAAATATACCTACACAGAAAATTTTAAAAATTACTACAGAAAATTTTAAAAGTCCTAGGTAGCAATAGATAGTTTTGAGTTAAAGTGATTTTATTATTTTATCGACACTAGAAGTCATGATTTATACCGCGCGGTCAATAATATAACATTTATTGTGACTTAAAAAATATTTTACGTGAAGGAGTCCCAGAATTTGTCTGCATGACAAAAAAAAACAATCCAATTCTCAGTATTATGTCCTAAAAAATTCCATAAATCTACTTTCTGTATTCTGTTTTTCAATTTACTAATCGTGTTCCTCAAAAGGTTGAAAATTACAACTTTTTATTAAAATTCTAAATTTGTTGGTAAAATTCTTAGGAACCGATAGTACCTACAACCAACCTACTTATGATCCATCCTCAGATGGATGGATGGTTTGCTTATTTTTTTATGAATAATACAAAAGTTTGTCAGTTCTTCAAGTAATCTGATATATCGGATAAGTCTCTTCTTCAAGCTTACCCTAGGACTTTAAGAATAAAAAAAAAATTGCATCGACCTTTTGCCTGAACTTTTTAGTTTGCTTCTAGCACCAATATAAAATTACACGACTGTTCGATACCAGCTTAAGTATATTAAGAGTCTCTTCCCATTGAAATACTAACCCTATCATCAGTTAGATGATGTCTTCAAGTCGAAAACTCACAACCTCATCGACTTTTAGGACTTATTTTCATATATTTTATTGGTCCAGACGTTTAGTCATCAAACCGTTTTTCAGTTCATAGATTTATATTTCTACAAAGTAGCTGCTATCACATAACACTAGAAGAAGCCCTCAACATTCTTCTACATAAGTTTGAAGACTTAAACTGTCAGTAGTTTTCGACTACACAATTAGTCTTAGTGTGGCAGCTGACTGCCACAAACTCAACATGTCGACTGTCGGCAAACTCAAGCTGCCACTTTTCTGCATCAGCTGTTGAGAACAACACAAACTCCACTCTTTGGGCAAAATGGTCAAATCAAGTGCAACATCTCTTCTCCACCCATACGAACATTTCTCGTCGCTTTTTAGAGTCATTGGCCAAAGTTGTGTAGAGCATTTGGACATTGAACACAATGGCAGGAAAGCTGAACGCTGAAAAAAAATCCCTAAAAACTATTAAAAACTACATAAGAAAAATGTCAGCTACAGCCTTCTGTCGATCCACATCGAACTCCTCCGGACTTCTACCAATTTACCACAAAAATCCTGCACTTGCTGCGAAAAACACTCGTCCTTCTGTCGAAACAAAAACCAAACTTCAATCTGTCATGTTAACGGTTTTTATTGCACACAACCTTCAAAGTACACTACACACCGTGACGGGCTTCATAAAGCTACCACTCGGGCAGCCGAATGTCTCCGCAAAATCTCTCGAATTTCTCAAATACATATTGACAAACTCCTCGCCTTCGTTGCAGTGCGTATAAGCGGATGTGTAAAAGTACAGCTTCTCCAAAGTGAATCCCCTCCCCACAGTCGACAGCACTTGACGAATACTATTCGCAATCTCCCCATTACCAGACATCCAATTCCGCAACGCTTCAAAAGTGAGCCGCTGCGACAGCATCCTTCGCACCATATTATTGCCAATCGCATTGGAAGACACAAAATTGGTATTCTGCTCATGCAAACACTTCTCAAACTCTGCATACTTCTCATCCGAATCGCTGCTGCGCCAACTACCCGCAGTTGAGCTGTAACCCTCGCCGTCTATCATCTTCTCGGCGAACGCCTCACCCAGTGCCCCGTAGTACAGTGGCTGTGGCAGCATCTCATTGTACATTGGTCCCATGAAAAATTCATACAAATCACTGAGTGACGCCGACGAGGATGTCATCGAAGTGCGACCCCCCGCCACACCCGCCATGTCTGCGGCAAAGCGCTGACACTTCTCCAGATTTCTATAGAAATTCTTCTTCGTCACAGTCAAGCTGGCATAGTCTGCATCCAGCTTCGCATCCCCGTTCAGGGTCGTATGGATGATTTTCCCCAAATACAACTTTGACTTCTGAATCGATATCTCATCAATCCAAACCGATGCGACAAGGAGCGACTGATAGACGCCACCAATCTCGGAGAACAGTTTTACGATGCGTCGTTTGTCAACCGAGGAACGCTGCACGATGTGCTGGTAGACGGGCTGGAAGTGCTCACGCACCAAGTGCAAACAATTGTCGGCACCCTTGTCGAGCAGATAGTCAATCCATACGTAGTTCAGCAGACGATGGCCTGCCGTTTTCGCTAGCATATCGAAAATGCGTTCGAGTTTCTGGTCATCCTCCAAGCGGATGCCGTCGGTGTCTTTCAGTGGTTTGCCCAGCACTCGACGGAAGTACACGTCCCAATCGATGTTGGCAAACTTCGCCTTAAATTCGCCGTACGACATTGTGGCGGGTCCACCGCCAGTAGTTTTGGCAACCTCCCTCCGGTAGCCCTCAAGGCCGGCAAAGTCTAACGCTGTCATTCGCGCTTCACTAGCCTCGATGCCATAGCTCTGCAGCAGCTCCTCAGCCAGTTGGGTGTTCTTCCGCAGAGAGTACTTCAAGTTCAGATTCGCCTCGAGTTGGACGTATCTCTTGTTGCTCTTTATCTCGACACGATGCTTGAAGAAGTAGTGCACACCGATGTCATGAAACGAGGCCACAACGTTAACCCACGAGGGTGCTTCACGACGCTTTGCGGCTTCGCCCTCGATTGCCGGCCACCCCCCACTGATGCGATACAAGTGCGAGCTCGTCAGCTGCTCCAGGCCGCGAGCGTTGTGACACGACTCGTAGAACCGTTTCAATTTCAATTCCACATCCATCAGCTGGTCCTCGTTCTCATTGAGGACAAATTGCCGAAACACTTCCTCCTCGCTCGGGCGAAGGGTGAAATTTTGAGCTCCACTTCGGTTGGTACAGATGTGCCCATGGAAATCGTCACACGGACGCTTGCCACCATCCACACTGGCCCTCAGCTGATGGATAAACTTTACCGTCGCATCCTGGATGGTGGTGTTCCACACATCTTGGGCCCAGCAGTTGGGACCCCAACCGCAGTAGGCTACAATCAGAATGCTCAGTGACAATATCCGATTGTTTATTCTAGAATTTCCGAACAACATGTTTCCGCACTTGTGGTTGTCGCAATCGGAAAAGTTTTTCCCATTCACAATGGTCACGGACGGAGAAAGAAAACAAAAACAGCGGAACGTGCTCGCAAAAAATTGTAGGCAAGCGATTGAAACTTTTTTAATTATGCACGACACAAATTCACATCCGACGATGGGGGGCCGGTAATGTCCTTTGATTTGAAACGATTTGCCTGTTTATTTAATTTTCCCGGTAAACAACAATCGCAAACAAAATATTCCCACACACCCGACGATTGTTGGGGTGGAGACAGTTTATGACTGCACACAGAACGATGGCGGCGGAAAACTGACAAAAAAATGGGAGACACAAACCGAATGTCAAATGTGGATCATTGGGTGACCGAAAGCACACAGAACCGCTGAACAAAAAAACAAAACAAACAATCTGGCAGAATGTGTTTATTTCTAGATTTTCTATTTCAGTTGATAAAGAGGTGACTGCGGGGTCAGAATCGGTGCCACATGCCGAAGCTGTACTTTGCTGTGGAAGCTGGGGTACTTGGGACTTCTTTCCATTCCTGGATATTGAGATCGGGATATTCTGTGTCGCAATAAGAACTGAAATTTATTTCGTGACGATTTTTGGTTGGACTTCTATGTGGAGTAGGCACCTACTCCGTTTGAAGGAAAGAGGTCGTCCCTTACTTTTTGAAACAGTAAATAGTTTCTGTGTTGCCACTTTCCACTTACCAAACATCCTAACGATTTGATGAAGTGTAGTATAACTTTTATCTTGCAGTGCTTTACAAAGATCGTCTTAATTCTGAATGAAGTGTGTCCCAACGAATTTTTGTTTTGCAAACAAGGGCAGTGGAATATAAAGTTGGTCGTCTCCAAAGCTTCTGCACGGTTCTTCTTGTGCGAGAAGCATTTTCTCTCTGATTGTTGTGCTCCGTAATAGTTCCTACGATCGATGATGGGGATCTCTGATCTTTGCATATAAGTTGCTTGATCATGCTCAGACGACAAAGCCTTCTAGTGGTAATACAAGTGTTCGGATAGCCATCTTGTGTTCGCCTCTTTTGTGCACTTTTTCCCTACCTAAAGCTTGAGCTTGGAATGGTAACAGAATAATAGGTTTCTCTTGCAAATTTGTAAACTTTTCCATCGTTTCTAGCGAGTAGACTTTATCTTTTCATAGCCAAAATAAATAATCTTAAACTGAAAATAATAAAATAAAATTGTCAACAAAAAGTTTCTCTTATTAAATTGACAACTAAAGCCTTTCACGCGTATGTAGCTAGAGGCTACAGTTCTCACACAGATAACAAACAAAGCAAAAATATTTTTCGTAAATTTATAGAGCGACCCAAATGTTTAGACGCCTATCCCACTGATAAGCGCAGTCTGCGCCGGATTACTTTTTAATTCGATTGATATGACAACAATTATAGCAGAAGCAATCAAATTCAATTAAATCAAATAAAAAGCACGTAATTGTAGTTCAAGGGAAGCGATAAGCGATTTCGAAAGAAAATTATTGTACAAACTTTTTTCTAGAGTTACTGGCGAAATTTGTAAATTTGGTGGGATTCGAGAGGCTTTTCTGATCAGTACCAGGCGTTCCTGTGGACTCAAGTAGTACTTGCTCTAAATGTGAAATGGGATACTTATCTGGCGATATTGAAGATGTAGTATAACTTCCCTGACCATTGAGATCTTGCTGTATAGATTTCTGGGGCACCCGTGCCTTTATATACACGACTCGGCTTTAGGCAAAGACGGATGAAATCTACCTCTGTCTGTCTTCCTAAACACATATACCCACTTTGTGTGTTGACCCTCTTCGCAGTACAGACAATGGAAAGTCAAACTTGTGCCATTTCAGCAGAATGCTTCAAAAATTCAAACCTTCGTTCCGTGTGAAAACACTTCAAACACCCCATCACTTCAACTTGCATGTAAATATTTACAGAAATAATCATCCGCAAGCAGCGAGTTATTTCGCAAATAAGTTCATTAAAACTTGGTCCCCCAAAGCCATCAGATTGTCGCCACTTCTTCACAACGAAGACAAGCACACCAAACAAAGTTCGTTCAATTCTATACGTTTGCTCTTCCTTCCTTACAACTATAGCCGTAGAAAAAAAACAGCTTACATTCCGGAAATATTCTCTACCCGCCCCCATCCACATGCGGGTCAATCCCACAGCTGAATGCATGAAATCAGTACAAGAACCTCCTTTCATCGGTTGCCCTGAGTTGTCTTCACAACTAGCGATGACGGAGCACACAAAAGCCAAGGATCAATCTTTCTTCGTATTTTAATAGCATTAATCTTCAACAGAGGAAAAAACGAAAAATAAAAAAAATTCTCTCACGGTTCACTTGTAGTAAGGAACAAAAAGGAAACCCCTACACACACAAAAAAAATTAAGTATATACAGGAGTAGGCACTTGTGCTTACTATGCAAATATAGAACCGTGGAAGATTGGACCCGATTCACTATGCCTACCATAACCACGTGCAGTACTGTCTGGGAATAAAAACTAGTCCATCCCCATCCATCCATTCACCTGTCAGTAAATCAACTTTTGCCTCATCCCTCGCAGATGGATACGGATGCAAAGGTACATACAGTAGTAACCGAGGGGGAGGATATACTAACTTTGAACTCGGCAAACAAAAATTCAAATAAAAATGTTTCATCCTGAATTCGATTTTTTTTTTTTCGTTTCGTGTTCTCCTTTCGAATCAGTTCGCGCAGCCTTTTCCTTTTGTGGATGATGTCGTCTCTTGCAGAGTTTCTCCTTTGAAGTGGAAAAATAATGGAAAGTTTACAATCTATTTGATATTTTACTTAAAAAGAATACCCGTTGCAGGGGAGAGAGCTAAAAGGACATCAAGTAAAAGTTATTGTAAATAAAAAGTTTGATCTCAATCTGGAAGAATAGGGTAAATGGAACGAAAACTTGTCCAACGAAAAAATAAAAAAAAAAAAATTAAAAGTTGTGTGTAATTAAATAGGACGAAGTGTGGAGGATTTTTTTTATCCTGAGTTATACGGTGGATATTTGAACTGCAATTAGCCTAGTTAGAAGTGGAAAATTCCGCTGCCACCTTTCACGGCAAAGGAACAAAATTCGGCTTTTAGAGGAGAGCCATTAAATTTAATGAATGGCTCGGATACTAGTGGAACGTTTTTGCTAGATTGAAGCTTCTGCTATTCGAAGCCGAGCAAAAGTGATGCCAAACCGAAGGTTCATGGAAGTAAATTTTTGAGTTTGCATTATATGCAATTCTGACCCTCTAACCTAAGTCAATGCGAAATGCGGTTGCGATTGGAGAATATAAAGTCCGTTTGTGTTATTTATTGTTTTTTTTGGGGAAAAAGACCCCCAGGCTCTAATTTTGAGGAAGCTTTTTCACTGCACCAACCTAATTAGAAAGAGTTTTAGCTGTTAAATTGGGTATAAGGGGTCTTAGCCGGCCAAGAGATCCAAGCAACCGAAAGAGGTATTTTCGTGTAAAATGCTTTTGTGGGGCACACACTCCTTACCCAAGAATTATTGTTATTGTTAAGAGATCAGTTTTAACTTCTTTTAGAAACAGTCATATCGGTGACAACTAAAGCTATTTTGAATTAGATTATCATACAACTTTTAAGTGATTGTTTTCGAATGGTTTTGAATTCTGTCTGACATTTGACACTCAGTCAGTTGTCAGAAAACCTTGCAGTTCGCTGTCTTTTGACCAAGTTCCTATACCACTCGCATTAAGCGCTATTAGTGATTAGATCGGCAGACACAATCAAATCTTTCACAGATGAGAGTGAATTTCAGTCTTCGATTGGCTTAAATGTTTTCATTCGTTCAAAGAATTTCAACGAAAATTTAGACGAGTAGTCAAATGTTGTCCACTGAAACATCGATAGACGTATCACTCGATCTATTGTTATAAAGATTCAGCAACATAAACTTCAGTAGTGATTGTATGTAATTTTGGTAAAATCCGTTTTCTTAAAGTGCAATCAGTACGTAATTTTTTGGCAAGCTGAATTTGACGCTCCGACCTTCGACCCAACCAGCGAATTCCACAGGAAAAATCCCAGCGCATTATCTTGGCTTATCAACCATGACGATACCCTTGGGGTGCAGCGAAACCTCCGTCAAATGAATGCTCGAACAGAAAAGAAGAAACCACTCTTTCACCCCATGCACTTTCGATGCAGCAAGACAACACACCGACCGGGGTGGCAAGGCAGCCGAGAAAGCGTGCCGCTTACGTAATCCCGTGGCCCGTACATCGTACATAGTTGTTTATTAGCATTGTGCCATAAAAGCAACCTTGGGAATTCCTGATGCATTCAGGTGTACAGTTCGCTCTACCCCAAAGGTTTCTCTTGCGAAAATGTAGGCCTCGTTCGAGGGGGGCCAAGCAATCGATTTTTGTCCTTTCTCTCTCTCTCTCTCTCTACCCAAGTGCGAACTGCTGTGCGCCACAAGAAAAGACGACGCAGAAAATGCTATAGCCACAGGCATATAATGAGTGCACGGCCACCTAATGAGGTGGAGGTGGAGTTGGAGGTGGCTGGGTGCGAGATGTGTGCTAGGTAAACTTGGGAAAATCGTTAAAATTTCGCACAATCAACTGCCGCATCTAACCCAAATTCGCATCCATACCTGCATCGTGCCGATGCATGGACATCAGGATTTAGGGGAACGTCTCTAATGGCCACCAGGCAACTGGCACTCAAAAGGCATTCAAAGCTGCCTTCAAGAGAGGAGCTGCTTTTAAAATTCATAACCATAAATGCGGACAGAGTTTGGAGTTTTCCTTTCGGAAATTCATCAACCGCCAGCACAAGACTTGACAATGTTTGCGGAATATAATGAAAACGAAAACACCGAACAAATTTGTCGCATTTATTAAAAAAAGATGTTTCCAGTGTTGATGGCTAAAATATTATCCTTGGACAGCTTGCGCAAACATAATAAGGTTAAGATGGTGTTTGAACACCGATGGCATGTTGTTTAGTTTAATGGACATGAACCGAGACGAAATTGCCTAACACCTGCTTGGGTCTGTGTGTCTGTGTGGTAGGGCAATTCATTGGGGATTTTCAAAATTAATGTGCTGCGAGATAACAAGGCACATCGTTCACGTTGTAGCTGTGCAGATGACATGACTAATTGGATGAATTTGTCCTCCTTTTATTATCAATGGTCTGTTGCCCAAAATGGTGGCCTTTCGACGTCGCAGATGGTTTTACGTCAGATGTACTTAATTAGTTGCGGGAGCAGAAGCCGCTTAAATGTGTGGCCATCAGATATGTCATTTAGGCTGAGGATTAGTGGAGATGTCCTTCAACTTGGTGTCGATATAGCTGTCTCTATTTGTGCCTATGTGTTTGGAAGTGACCTGATATCAGAATGTCTCCACCACCACACCGATAAAAAGCTTTCTGTTCGTTGGTAGTTCAATGGGCCCTAGTGCGACCTCAAGAACTATATTCAAAGTCGTAAAAAAATCCAAAACGCCACTTAATCAACTCCATTCGAGTCCCACATTCCCAGAGGCAGCCGTTTCATGTCCCTTTCCGAGCCTTTGATTACCGCGAAGCGATACGATACCTAGCCGATTCCCATTTCGTGAAATCTGCCCCCTCCTCAATTACCCAATCAAGTGAATCAAAAAAAAAAATTTAACCCACACATCCAAGATGAACACAAAACCAAAAGTACACACATATACTTAATACACTCGAGCAAGGCTTTGCAATCAATTCGCGACGGCCGGCGTTGGCATTTCTGTACAAGGTAAAGATTGTTTTAAATGGTTTTGTCATTTGTTGTTCAAAATAGCGAATGTCCTTGTCCTTCAAATGACACAAAACCGGCGCCACAGCAGACGCCCACCCAATCCAGTCCCATGATATATATTACGGACGGTGTGTAGCTCTTTTTGAAACTGATTTCACGGCCGAACTACTGCAAGGCATGAGTTCGATGTTTACTTTAATTAAGCTCAAAGAGAAACGAAAACTTTTCCACTTGATGCCGACGAAGAATAGGACCCTGTGCTGTCAGTATAATCTTTGGTAATGTCTTTTATTTTTAATTGAATTTATGAGGGGACGACAGCGCGAGTCATCTGCGAAGGCTGTACGCTAAGAGAGCCTCTGGCTATATATGGATATGAGGCCGTTTTCGCGTGTGTGAAGTCCTAAAATTTCGATACTACCAAAGAGACAGCGTAGAGAGTGCAATAACTATCATCGCAGAGGTCTGGATTTTAATCCAATAAGTTCATATTAATGGGCTGGAATGGAAAACGCCTTGAGTTGAATTGATTAGCATGCCTAAAGTGGTTTGCTTGGCGTGGATTTATGACCAAGAAATGCGTGCTCTACAAGGGTCCCATTTAGTTGTCAAAAAATCCTCTGGGAAGATTGAGCAGATTGAGTGGTTAATTGCAGGGGCTTTGTTTAGTTTGAGACATTGTGCGCTGCGCTCTTGGACTTGAGTAGTAACGACGGGGCGTAGTTCTAAATTGGCATACAATGCCAACTATGCCTGCGGATTCTGGGTCTTTGATCAGATGAAAGACTTTCGAGCAACCTTCTTTAATTTTGCTTTCTAATGCGCTGGCAGCCTCCGTCGGGTATAGGAAACTGTCCACTGATGCGCAACGGGATACGCATTTTTAAGGAAGCAAAACGACCCATTTTACTGTAATTTCCCCGACTCTTTGAGATAAATGTGTGCTCACTCATTTTGTAGTTGGAAGTTCAATTCAGCCATTCCAGGAACTGAACGTGCTTGTCGCAATGGAGTTTGTCCATTGAAGGTCCAGAGCACTATCGTTCCCATGAATTCAATTCAAGAGGCTTGCAAAAAGTTCAAGTCTATTGTATTGAAAATCAGGCTGTATTTCAGTTATAAAATTGAATTGACTGTCTGCGAATTATGAGCAGTTTTAAGGGTGGATATGGTCACAAAGTACCCCAAACATTGAAAATGTTTCTACTCTGAAAACATATCAACTGGAACTCAAGCTGTAGGTACGCTGTCAGGCAGTCTTTTTGCGAGCATAAAATGTGCAATGTAAATTACGTGCATGCATATGTATACGTTGCAGCGCAACATCAATTTAATTCGTGTACACGTTGCAAGCCTTTCTGTCTGGTGGTGGAGAAGTTCATGCCGTGCCAGTGGCGCTTTTTGCCGTACAGATGAGTTTCTACGTAAACAGGATAGAACGAACATCATCGTTCATATATATAAGTTCCATTTATGGCGGAAAAAGTGTTGAAAACAAAAATTAAACGGTCGTTGCTACGAGACATCCTTGCGACAGCATTGACTGCAACGGAGATGGATTCCGGAACAACAACATACGCTTGGGTAAAGTTTAATTGGTTAACGATCCTTGCGGGGGTGCACCGGAACGTTGCACGTTGCACGTAGCTTGAATGGTGTTTGAGAGTAATATTTTACTGCAGATAAAATGAGCGGTCCTGGTCCTGGATGCAAAAGTATACTAATTGTGAAGCAATTTCACCGCTTCATGACGGCGTCCCTTTCCATGTGGCTGGCAAACAGGATCGTAAACGTTTAGGGGAAATTGTTAAGTGTTGGTATTACATGATGGTAAATAATTGAAAAGTGGCGTGCATTGTTTTGCTTCCACTTTGGTGTGGGACGAGAGGTGTTTCTTTTATGAGCATCTACTTTGAGTGGGTACAGGACAAAGCTTGTAAAACCGATCGAAAACAAAGTGCACTTCAGATTTAGTGTTTTTTTTTTTCGAAACAGAAGATGAACTGATGCAATGTTCTTAACGAGCAGGGATTAATGTTACGGAACAAGTTTAAGGAGCCTGTGTAGTGCTGACTTTCAATTTGATAACTGTAGACCGCATTCAAAACTAAAGATCCGAGCATCGGCGTTTGGATTTATTTTGACAAAAGTTTGGCTCCTTCAGACAGATCGAGCTGTTGTTTAGTGAGTAGACTAGGAAGGTTTACCTACTTGAGCTATAAATGGACTAGTGGGTACCTATGTAAACATTTCGCAAAAATCATTTACCCTAAAAAACCTACAAAACCTGCTTAGATTTATTTCTGTAAGCGGTATACCTTTTTTTATCTTCTGACTTGCCACAATATTATGAGAAACATTGCCTAGCCTTAGCTTGACTTAAGGCTAGATAACAAATGGTGGTGAATAATAAATATTTAAATGCGATGGCTCAACAACAGGGGCCCAACGGTATACAATCAATTATCAATCACTTTTGTCTATTTGACAGAAATACACAGTAACATTTCTATTGATGGTTAGGTTCAGTGGCGTAACTATAAATCCACAGGGCTGGCGAAATGCGACGGGCCCCCGACCCGAAAGGGCCACGGCCCTAGAGGCCGCGAGTTCAGAAATAAACTAACGCTTTTGAAAGAAAATGGTGTTCCTAAGTATGAACCATAAATATTATAATTTGTTTTAAATTCCCAATTAAAGTGACATTCAAAACAAAACGTATAAACTGGTTGCTTCATTTTTTGTCGCGGGCGAGCTAGTGAAGGTCGGGGAATTCCCTCGTTATGTGAACCAAAAAAGTAGGTACTTTTTTCGTGGCGCTGTCCCGGGTTCACTATTTAACTCCAGAAGGAGACCGAGAACTACAATTTTATTATGTTATTGGTTATCCATCGCAAAATTATACAAACTATCGATGCAGCCTCTAAAACACTTCAGTCTAAAGACCCCGTCTTTCAAATGACTTAAATCGTTTGAAAACTTATCTAGAAGAATCGGTAAGGTATCGACATGAATTTGACGACCTAAAAATGGAAGCAAATAGTGCAGTAGATAAATGGTCAATCAATCGTAAATTTTCAAAAAGCCGTAAGAAGAAGGTAAAACAACATTTCGATGAACTTTGCTTGAGCGGCTCCAAGATCCGGATAGTTTGTTCAAAGTGAACGTATTTTATCGAGTATTGGACATCATTATTAATCAACTGAAATCGCGTTTCATTCCAATGAATGAAATTGTTTCGAATTTAATTTGCCAGGGAAATTCTCAGTTTTCGGTCCATTCTCAGAGACGAAAAAGAAAAGTCTTCGTGCATTAGAGAACTTGCTGATTACTTCATAATAAAGAATCATTTTATGTCATGTAGCTTTCCTGAGGTATGTACTGCATTAATTTTATTTGTTACAATTCCTGTGCGATCATTTTCGAAACTTAAATTAATAAAAACCTATTTACGAAACTCTATTGGAAACGACAGTCTACGTCACTTGGCTATTCTGTCTATTGGCAATTCTATGGCCCAATCTTTTAACAGAAAGCTGGGAGAAAATAATTTTATTAATAAAAATCTTATTAAAATTAATTGTTATTTCATTATAAATATGTACAAACCTATGCTCTTGAAAATGCAATTTATTAGATATTTAACTAAAATGCACACAATATTATTAATGGTGTTGGTTAACTACGCAAGTGGTTTATTAACATTAAATTTCAACGTGACGATTTTTACTGGGAGGGCCCCATCTATCTATATACCCATCTATATACCATCTGAGGCAACTGGCCTCAGATGGTATAGTTACGGCACTGCGTTGGATACTCTATGTACACCTACATTAACAGTATACCGTCCGTGGATTGGTCCCCCTTGCATAAATATTTACTTTCAAAGAAATCTCAACTTTATTGCTGATGTAAAGATGGCACTGCTCAGCTGTTGGGTATTCCAAAATGTGTAAAAGTCCCTTTGTGTAATTAGTACTCTATTTGATTTCATTGGTCAGGATGTAGGTTTTTCTTCTCTCTGACTGCCAACCATCCGGACTCTCTCACCGAGTGCCCCAATTATCCCTGCGTCCTTAACAAGCAAATATAAAGTTTTCTCCCTTCGAAAAGCCAAAGTTCGAAAATGCCACAAAAGCCGAACGTAATCAACACACATAGAATAGACAGTAACAGTATATACGTCCTCGACAACTCTGTTTAATCAAATTGATCGCAAGTCTGCCGAAACTTTACCGATGAGAGTAGCCAGGTAGATGTACTTTCTCCATTAGCTTAATAGGTCCACCACAAAGCACCAACTATGTGTAGCAGCAAAATCCGAACAAACAATTTCAAAACTCTCAATTAACTAAACTTGTCCTCTCCAGAGGGTATGTCCCGTGAAATAATTTCGCCCTATTAGAGCGCACACCGCACAGTATAGAAGGTGTGCCATAATGCGGTATAAGTAATGGCATATGCTCGACAAACGACTACTTCAAGCTACGTTGAAACTTTTGATGCGTATGCTGATTCGAAAGCGGACAGAAAGACCCAGTCTCTGGCGCGGGGGCGAACATCGGGCAAAATCACGGCAAATGTTCGTTCGCCAAGTTTAATTAAAACCTTACCCCGATTATAGCCAACAACATGGGAACCGCCACTACACACACGTCCTTACATCGAATCGCAAATGTGGAACATTCGTAGTCCACATTATGGATTTGGAAGCGCAGAGCTTTCGAATTTGATTTGCGGTTCGGTTCGGTAATATTGCGGTCGCAGAAAGTATTTCGAACCGATAACACTGTCCCAAGTGGTAATTATCGGTTGTGGTGGCGGATTTATGTGAAATCTACTTACGATACGATAGGTACATCCTTGTTGGAGTTGAAATTATTTGAACTTTGTTCCTTCTTCTTTTTCAGGCGCAGTTGGTGGTGATGGCGGTGATGATGGCGATGACAAAGAAAAGGCAGAGGAGGAGGAGAGGGAGCGTCAGGAGGCCATCCGTGAGGCTGAAGAACGACGAAAGGAGAAGCATCGCAAGATGGAAGAGGAGCGAGAAAAAATGAGACAGGACATTCGTGATAAGGTGAGTGGTTGAAAGCTTTGCCAAATAAGATAATCATTTGCACAATAGGTATCTCTCTTGTTTATGATAATTTATCGATTGACAGTTGCTGTGTCACTTAGATTGTGCTGTTAGGGATCAACCGGACGTGGTGAAGAAAATATGACTTTCACTTACAGTTTGACATTGAAATTGAAAATGAGCACATAAACCAATTGACTGAGGTCAGGAAAGAGAGTGAATTTGATGTATTGCTGTTAGTCCCGCAATGGTCTCGGATGGAAAGGGGTTGACGACAGGAACAATGCTCCAATGGAAACGTGATTGTGTTGTGAATTTGGATATAAAAGGAAGAGCGGTAGGTTCCTGTTTCTCTGATATCTGATATCTGACTTTGCTATCAGTGCTTCCAATATCCCTTGGGACTCATTAAAAAATAACCTTTGGTTGGGGATATATACGAGTAGACATGGATTTGTGGATATACTCACGGGTTACTTAGATTGGAAACCATTTTAGTCCCATTGCGTCGATGTGAAACCTTTTGAACTTGCACATGAATTTGAGGCGTCTAGGCCGGTGGCCCATCAAACACTTTGTTCTAATGAAGAGGCGGCCTCTTGGGTGTCGTTTCCACCCCGGTGGTACCATTTTAAAGCTTTTTATAGAGCTTTCCCAACATGAATGCCACTCCAAGATGGATTGTCTTCGCAATTCAAAGTCGGACACCCAAATGTTGGGTGGACGAGGCTTCTTCACAATATGGTGAGCTTTTCCAGTCAAAGATGCCAAAGTTGTAGTTTGTGTTAGACGTTTTACAATAAGCTTGCGTACTTGCCGAATGAAAGGAAAGGTCGTTGTTCCACTTTGGCGTAGCCACATTGACTTGATGAAAAATCACCCTGTGTCGCTTCCCCTGTTCGAGCGAAACGAAAGAGAAGTATGCGATGTGCATCAGCAAATATCTGATAAGAATTGGGGTGAGATGTGCTAATCCAGGTCTAACAAAAAAATTCGAGCATGGCCTGGATTCCATTTTGCACAACCACCTCCATGCCTCATGCGGGACAAAAGAATCCCGAACCTCATTATTATAAAAATTGAAACCTTGTATTCACAATTTCTGTTGTTTCAACGGTTGGAAAAAATACCGGTCATGGTTGCTGTGCAATGCAAAAAGTCCTTCAAATAAATAGCCAGTCGATTCTCTTTTCTATCCACTCTAACACGGAAAAGTGGGCCCAACATGCAACAGAGTATGGTCGCCCTGTAAACATGGATACTCTTCAGGTAAACACTTTGTCAACACTATCAGACTAGTGCTTTTTTTAAGCATCCTTGTTGTGCTGGAGAACAACTTTCCATCCGTAGAGGAGAACATAGTTGACAGTTATTTTTTTCGTGTTCTGCTCTGTGAACCGCCTCCCAAGCAATTTGATGTGACAACACTTTTTTGTATAAACAAGGTTGGTTTACCTTTTTTTTTTCCATAGGAAAATTCACCTTATAGGAGACAACCGGTCGGTGTTTGCCTGAAGGAGTGCCCTTTTTTTCCTAATTTTGATTATAACTTTTATTTGCTTGGGCATAAGTCTGCCAAATGCGGTGAGTAAGAGCGTCTTCATTGTTTGGAGAAGTATCCCTATATGATGAATCCGCGTTGGTGCACACGTGAAGAGGCTTCCCATTCTTCCTGGTTTAGTATAGTTTTTCATTCCCTAGGCAAAGACAATAGAAGGACTCTTGTGTTAGGAGATATTTTCAAGGCAGAGTCGTGCTTCGTAAAAGGATTAGGGTGCTTGGATTGTGTACCTGGTGTTCATTTCATTTGAACACCCGCTGTCCGATGAGAGGTAGCCTGTCATTCAAATAAATAAATCATGCCACCAAAATAAAAAGAAAACACAGGTCCACTTCAATCATTATGTGAAGTATGAAGTAGGCAATATCAGGCAGTCGTCCTGAGAACAACAAATCAATGAAACTCTGTGAAAAGAAGAAAAAAATCATCCGAGTAAATCAAGACAAGAGCACAAAGTCGAACCGAACCCTCTTCCGTTCGTGTGTGCGACTATCAACTGACATTTGTAGGGTAAATATCTATATCTACCTTTCGTATTCGAATTTTCGGGGCGAGTTTATTTGTGTCAATTTAAAATTGTCACGAAATATCCTACCAGCAACGATGGCAGTGCTAAATTTAGCCACTTCACACACAAAGACACACAGGTGCCCATCAGTCTCTTGCTTGTAAGCTCCTTCAGAGGGGTGATTTTATGTTGTTGTTTTGTGTGAATCGTGTGCCATCCTTGCTCAACTAAACTGACTTGGTTCGTGATAGTCACGTTATTTGCTAATAAATCAAGAGGTTCGTGTGTTGGCAGCAGCGTTTTCTATTTTCGGTATAGGTCAAATAGAAGTTGTTACCCTTATTTGTTGTTTTCCAAAGTCGTCCGTTTTTTCTGTGTTTTTTTGTTTCCCCCCCTGTTGGCACTATCATCAGTCAAGGTTGATGGAGGGTCACACATATACAACATTTCCTATAAAGCAATTCGTAAATTGATTTAAAAAAAAAAACAGAAGGCAAAGTAATCATTGTTTGCGGATTTGGAAATTATGCGTAAACAATTATAGACTAACGCTATTCGTGGTGAACGTTAATTTGGCAGTAGGTATATTTCTTTTTTTCAAGGGTTGCGGCGAGAAGCTCAGCCTCTGTTGTGGCGTAGTGTAATTATAATTGCATAATTTCTGCGAAAATCTATTATCCGTGTAGTTGAGGCGGTGTTTTTGCGGTACACCATAACACCAAAACTGTATTAGTGTAGAGTAGTTTCCCAAATAGAATTAGGGAACGCAAACAGTCGGCCAAACAAAACGAGGCACCGTAAAAGCGACAGGAAGTGTTTTTTTTTTAAGTGTTCATTGAGACAAAATCGTCCAACGACCAGTTGACACACCCAGGGTAGAACGTAAATGACCCACAATAGTTTGGGAGAAATGAGTTTGGAGTTCTTCGGTAAAGCCGTTGATAGAAAGCTCAGAAAACTAACTGAAAGAGTTATCAAAAAGTCACAGTTCCCCACATGATAAGAGCTATTTAACTTCTGAATGAGACTTAGCTCTAAGCCAGTAGCAATTGAAGGAAATCGGCCTTATATATTGCCCCTAAATACATGCAAATGTTCTGGACAGAAATAAATCTTGGAATCCTAACAATGCGTGGCCACGAGAATAAAAAATGTGCACGACTCGGTCACAATTCGCTTCCAACGTAATGGTGTTTATTGACTTACCGCGATGCTAATAATCATTTTTAGTGTCCAGGCAAAATTGTTCGAACTCTCAACAAATTGCATATTGTGACCCACAAAATATTATGAAAGCATACACGATAACTTTGTTCTTACGTTGTCCTTTGCTTATTATTCGCTACTCTATTAAGCAGCAGCCTGATATCGTCTCAGAAGCACTGCACACCCTCATAGTAAACGTACGGGATAAGCAGAAATTTTAACCCCGTAGTGCTACGCAATCAATTTGTTATTATTTCAAGGAAGTTTGCCTGTCTAGAGAAATTCCTTTCTTCACCAACTCTAGGAAACTCGTATATTAAAATAGCATTTTTGAACAATAGAACCAAAACCAAATCATAGGGATCGTTAATTTTAGAACAACACTGTCGTTCGTTTTATTTATATTTAAATTAGATCGTCCCTTAAAAAAGGATGGTTTAATTGGCATTTCTGTGACAGAATAACAGACAAACAGTGTGACAACCTTGTAAATGGGACTGCGGGTTAAACGAAGCACAATGCTGAGAATCGGTTAATTAAAGCGTGTATGTATGAATGTAAATATTGTCAGTTGTTCATTTTGTATCTTTTGTTTTGTTTCGTTAAATAAAATATAAATTCGAGTGCACAAAACAAACAGTTTTACCAACCACATGTACACCTTATGGGGGGTCAAATTGACTCTAGTAGGGAGTCCGTTTTTATTAGCGACTCCCTAACGGAGTCAGATTGATCTCTTTAAGGCCATTCAACCTGAGACTAAAAAATATATGAGACTATGCGTTAAAGAATAAAATAGTGAAAAGTGTTGTTTAAATTAGTAAATTGGAAAATAAATTAGTGTTTTTATGTTTCTTAAGTATGCAATATTGTCTTTGGATTTTAGTTCTTAGTGATTGTTTCTTTTCCAAAATTCTCTAAATTGTATGATTGATATTTATTTTAAATTTGGTTTTGTAAACTTTTTACTTACGAATTAAGGTTTACTTGATGTATGTAAATTCAGTAGAAGGGGCCCAATCTAAAATAGAGGTATTTGTCAGATAACTAATAAACTAATTTTAAAATTAACAATAACATTAAATTCTTCTGTTAGACCTGCTAAGCACACTAAAAATAATGATCAAAGACGAGTTATGCAACTGCCAATGGACCCCATGACCATTTACTAAATTCCTTAGTTTTCTTGAAATTAATCGATTTTTTAATGTCACAGAGGGAATTTTTTGACGACGAGGAAGGAAAGCTTTACTCAAGGAAATCAGAGTGCGCGAAAAATTTGGAAGCCTACCCACTGATGACCTAAATTAATATTAAAAATTTGTCAGGGCGCCTGGACGCTTAGCGTCCCAAAATCAAGGAACGAAATTATATAGAGTAGAATAACAGTGCACGCATTGACTTAGTCTTAGTGTGCTGAACTGCTGTCTTTGTCAGGTTCAAAACACAACTAACACCATAAGGTTAATTCCATTGCTCCATCTTTCGAGGAAGCCCGAGAAACATTCTAGGGTACAACTGTCTTGAGGAAGCTTATCATTTCAGTCTTTATGAATCGTCGTTAGAAGCTTGACCTAGGGTCAACATCATTACAAATTTGTAATAAGAGGTCCTATTATTTATGGTCAACCCGGTTTTTAAGAATTCGTACGTCTAGAAAATCTTCTTCGACAATCTGTAGCTAGAAAGGAAAGCAGGTATAGTCCAGTAGGTTAAATTCAATATGCCCATTCCGGAATCTGCATACCTAGCTAGAGATGTAACTTCAGTGTTGAGTGTCCTCCTTTTCCTTATAAAACCACCGATATATATATATGAACCGTGTAATGTTTCTTCTTTGTTCATTCAATAAGAAGCTCTTGAAGGCCGTCCAGTTAAACAATTATAGGATAACCAGCTTCTCCGCATGGAAATCTATGCCTCAAACATATATCGTATGAGGTGTCTCCTTACATTCATATATTTTGACAGCTTTTGCCTGCCTTGCGTGAATCGGCTTGAACATGGCTGACTCCATTAATAGTTGTCTTGCTGTCGGAGTACTTTGTGGCTGATGGTAGAGTCTTTATGATTCTCTCTTAAGCTATGCTTGACTTATTGCAGCTGGTGCTGGTAGCTCTCTGCATTTGTGATACTTTGCGTTAGGAATTCTTGAACTAGATCTATTTTTAAGGCTGTATGTGGAAGGCTAGTAGGCTGTGAATATTGCTTTTTTTAAAACAATCGGTTCTAATATATTGGTATTCATATACATAAATATTTCCGGTGATAGGGTTTACTTAGTGAGTTCTATAAAAAGGATTAGAAAATTGCATTTCTTCCCAAAAGTTTTCCACTTAATAACAGAGGTATATGTAAGTTGATCAGAAGTGATAAAGAATCAACGTCCATTCAATAATCATCCAAAATCCACTACCATAAAAAGCTAGAAACCAGTATTATGGGTAAAAGAAAGCATGCCCAAAGACTTGAGACATGTAAATCACAACTACAAATTTGTAATTTTTTTTCCTTTACAAATATGAACACACATAATACACGGCACCTGTTTTGTTCACTACGATCGTTTCCGATACTTTTGTCGCAAATACCCCGATACATTTTCTTAAGTAGGTAGGTACTTTCAATGAGAAGGAAAACTCGTAGAAGGAATTACAACTCACCTCTTACAAGTTAAATAAAATCCCTGATACAGAAAAAAATCTATATAAATTAATTTTCTTTGGTGAAGGGGTAGCTTACAAAGAAATAAAATGTTCACAAATTTGTAACTTTTAAATTACAACTATTTATAAATAGTTGTTCTTATGTAAAAATATCCAACAGGGCTTTGCAAACCGAAATAAATCACAAACTTACTTGTAACTACAAACCTGTAAGTCAGTTGACACAATTTCGAGGTCACAAATAAGTCAAACTGGGGTAGTTTGGCCTTTCGATAGTAGATATTTATGATGCTTCTACTTTTACTCATAAACACTGAATAGAAAGATGCCTATTGCATCAAATTAAAAAAAATTTCTAACAAGTGTATTTCCACAATTTTCTTTAGAAATTATTATAAACTTAATTTATAAACTTAATTTATAATAATTTATAAACAAATAAATCATATCTTTTAATTCAGTGTAATAGATAGCTGGACTTATTATTCTTATATTTACGTTTACAAGTCTAAACCTTATTCAATAATAAATTAATTTCAATCCCCGTATGACTAAAGGAAAACTCTCTTTAATGTAAATAAGCTTAATTTTGCGGCATATTTTATAAATGCTTGTTAGTACTCGCCTACTTCCTTCAAATAATAGTCCACACGATGTCTTCACGCATTTTTTGACATATTCGAAAAGAGTAACGAAGCTGCAACATGTAAAAATAAACTTTGACTTAAAATGTCACCACCAAAGCAGAGCACAACATCATAAGCATCCCGATCTTGAGGTGTAAACAAACCAAATTTAAATACATCCTTCAGCATTGTATCATGTACAATTTTCAGCATCTGCGAGTCCTTGGGACAGTACTACCCTACCCACCGAGCTCCGCACTTTCAAAACCATTAGAATTCAAAGTCCTTGGGTAGCGCCTAAGTAATCGATGAGGCGTTTTCATATTTTTTCCATGCGATTCTGTTCCGACCTCCGAGCTAAATTGCGTGGAACTGACATTACATGAGTTTTCATTACGCCCTCGCCCTGCAATGTTGTAGGCATGTAAATTTTATGAGCGGGCGTCCCTCGGGCAACTTGATTATGCTTTTATTTAAGGAAAACAAATCTTTCGACGCACAATTGTATGGAATGTGTTTTACGAAAAAAAAAAAAAAACCCATCGGATAACAATCAACTCTATCCTCTGTAAAATCCTTCCGCACGCCTCGCTCACAATGTTGATATTTTGTGAGCGAAAAAGACAAACAAAAACCATATTGTACGAATGGCTGGAATGTTATATTTTAAGGATATAGCTACTTTGTCGAGGAAGGTAACAACTATGGTCATACGTACCGTAATTTGAAATTCTAATTAACTATTTACCTTCTTCAGCATAAGTGTAATTGATATGCGCAAAAACTTTATCCGCACATGATATGTTTGCCGGCGAAAAATGTTCTCGCACATGGTAGTGGGTCGGGCTCTGGGTATGCCCAACCACCAAATAACACGAGTTAGCGAATTAAGAGGACGACGCTAAAAGGATTAAATGCAAATAAAGTACATTCATGGTGATATTCGTTAAGTTGCTTCTTGCCGATGAATGCGAGTTGGCAGTTGTAAATGTCAATATTGAAGGAGCAGGCGAAATGGGAGTTTTTGTTTGTGTTGGTCCGAAATAAAAATAAGTAATGGCCTGGAGCTATATAGGTGGGTGCTTTCAAAAGGGTCGGAGTTTTTTTCGGATTCAAAAGCAGATATTTCCAACCAATCGCGACTATATTCATTATTAATATAAAGATTCTATAAGGGTTGCTTAGGGAGATAGTATCAGCTTAACGTTCCTAAACTTATTGCAACCGAGGTATTTTGAGCGGCGAATTTATAAATCTGATTTGAGCGTCCAGCTTTGGTTTAAAATGATGAATTCTGTGGGTAATTTGAAACTTATTCTGTCCGGAGAGAAAGGCAGTTCCATCTACGCATTCCTAAAGATGTGTGTGGCAATACTCTTAACGGGTTACATGAATCCAAACTCGCCGACGGTAAAGAAGATGGAAAGTTTCGAGTTAGCCAAAAACGCGCTTCCTACATCTCAACACACGTAAAAGCAACGTGGCTAATCCCGAGTCAAGGACACAATGGATCTAACTGATGATCTAAGTGAAGCTGTGGCTACCCCCATAAACTTTACTTGCCTACCTAACCCCTAGTCAAGACACTTGTAAATTGAGGTCATTGCGATGGATGCAACACCTTTAATAAATATATACCTCCAAACGCACCATTATCGACACGATATTTAATTGAGGCCAACAATTCTACGAAAGCTGACGCCTCCAGCTCCAGCCCAAAAAGAACCTCGCCTATTCGGTTACGCACCTTCATCTATGATCTAGTTAGGAATTTTAGCTAAGCTTTTGTCAATTTTTATTAAACTTTACGAGAACAATTTCCCTCGCACTCAATAGATTATTTGGATCAATAATCAGAGAAAGCCCTTACACTCAAATTCACACCAGAGATCTCTTTGCGTCTCAGGACCCTTGGCCCCCACATTCTTAAAAATAATCAAAATGGCCTTTTTTGCAGTTCAAGTAAGATTTTATTATTTATTGATCGAAAAAGATTGCAAACATATGAAAAGGAGTGTTCCGCAATGAATAAATTGTTTAAAATGTATTTTTTTTTTTTTTTATATTAGTATTTTATGTGAAGGCCCATTTTTTCAGCTTGGGCCCCTTTTTGAAATTTTTCAGCGGTAACGCTTGCCTGCATTTACAGGTATGGTTTTTACAACTTATTAAAAAATATTTCAATCACGAGCAAACATTCGTTCCAGTCGAACAGAGAAAAGGACACACAATTGTTGTTCAAGTGAATGTGCTTCCAATGTGCGCCCACAAAAGAAGGAACTCTAAGAATACGATCAAGAGCTTTGCTGAATTTTTAAAATTTGGTAGATTAAATTGAATGATAATTTTGAATCGTTTTAGGCTGAAGGCTTCGTGGTTGACTAAATAAATTAAATTAAAATATTTTAGGAAAGGTTGGCTCCCTTCCTAAGTATGTTCAGCTTCTATTTTGTTTATGTATCGATTATTTAACTTAGCTAATGGCAGTGAACTCAGAGAAAACGTCCCACAAAAGTAGGCGTGACTTAAATTTAAATATCGAAAAATATTTAATTTCCATTCAACGTTAAAAATGTGTGTACCAGCTCGCTTGGAGGAAAGAAAAACTATAACTGTTACTGCAACTGTAAGTGAATTTATCTTGCCTCGTTCCGGTTTTAATTTAATAAATGACTCCTCAATCCGCTCGCATTTGAGTGGAAGAAAAATCCTTCAATTTAATCATCCCAATAAAATCGGACAAAGATAAAAAACCAAATCCACTCTCTTAACCGACATCAACCAGCACAGACCGAGACCAGCAGCAGCAACAAAACCGAATCGAAGAAACTATAAATTCATCCCTTCGTAATCGAATTAAGTTTATCCTGGTCGACCAAGAAAGCCAGCAGCACTACACACCACCAGTAAACCGTTCCATCGATTTTGGCGTGCAATCCTTTTTCAGCAATTTCTCAACAACAATAAAAGCGAGTTGAATGAAATCGTTGTTCCACTTCTTTATATAATTTTTTTCCCTCCCTGTTAATCCGCCCAAGCAGTGGAAGGGGAAGTGGAAGCTCATCAATAATTCCACTTAGTTGTATGGCCATGGTCTGTGTACTATACAATACAGCTGCAGGATTTCTTGTTCTGTCTGAAATCCATTGGCAGTCGCGCTGGATAAAATTCAATATTGTGCTTCCTCGGCGGTGCGGGTACTGGGTAAACTATTATTTTGCATTTTCATCTCCTTCGACATAATTACAGGGAGTTTGGAAATATTGTGCTAATTGCATCGATGCGATCTCTCTCGTTTCAGTATAACATCAAGAAAAAGGAAGAAATCGTGGAACAAATGCCGCAGGAGGAACCAAATCCTTTAATGCGGAAAAAGAAGACGCCCGAAGAATTGGCTGCCGAAGCCGAACAGGAAGAGTTAGATGACTTTACAAGTAAGTCGATGTGGATTTCTTGCTTCTCTTTCCCGTCTCTTTTATATAGATACGAGTACTTCTGTGTGTGCGTGCGTGTATATCTACTGTTTGTGTTGTTGGTTTTTTATTTTTCTCGTACTATCACTCTATCTGCAACGAGTTGGATTTTACTTTCTTCTTCGAAAGTGAAGTTCAAGTCAAGTTCTTTTTTTCTTCCTGGATACAATGATGCTTGCACTCGGAAAAGTATTTAAAAAAAAAAATTAAAAAACATGAAGAAGCGAAGGACCAAACAAAATATGCAAACAAAAGGAGAAGAACTTGCAATTAAAATAGTTCAATTATCCAGCAATCATCGCAATTTAACGAACGAGTTCGAGGACATATCTCGTGCTGAAGACAGCTAAAGTGTATCTATCGAGTCGCCGCATTTTTTGATCTCTCTTCATCTCTATCTATCTTAAATTTCACGCTCTATCTACTCTATGTGCTCTATATAAATATATGTATGTGTGTATTCTTCTACGTAAATGTAGTGCTCTTATGAATCTTTGGAATAATTCTATTCTATTCATTGGAATTATTTTTTTTATTTTCACATTTTCTTTTGTTAAAAGTTCATATTTTTTTATTTATTTTTATTTTTATTGAGATATATCTTTTCTTTTTGCTGAGTCATCATTCATCACAGTTACAGTGGAATTCAGTATGCCCCAGGACTTCTAATTTTCAATTTAAAAAGTCATCACTACAAAATAAAGGCAGAATATTTGTCATTCCCGCATTTTCAGTTCAATTCATCGTTTGCGTAGTTCACCTGAACGTAGTAGGTATAGGTATCTACCCTTGTCCAGGAATCGTATGCAAATTGTAATTGGAATCAGAAATGTGTTCTGAATTTAAATGAATGCATAATGGACGTCAGATAGGGTGCGGTGAATAATTGGAAATCTCCTGTTGTCGTCGTTCCGTATATCACTGTTAATTGTTCATTCGCTTACAACAGACATGTCGGCCCGCATAGAATTTCCAAAGTTAACGAATGGATAATGAACAGATGCCCAAACTTACACGCACCTATTTCGAAAAAATACTCAAGTTTAGGTGGCGCAACTTTCTGGCAGAATGGACAACAAAGTCCTGGGTGGTGTTATATAAATAATTTAAGTACGAAGAGCTGTTTTGTAAACGTTGGTCTACTTCATTCATTCGTAGCTCATAAATATTCATTAGGTATTCGAACTGTACCTACCTATAGAAAAACGAAATTATTTTTGCTGCTGCCTCTATTAGTTGGAACAAAGGTGCCCAAAAAAAAAACATATTGCCATCACAACATATAGCTCTAGACAGTTTCTTCTGGTGAGGTTTATCTATAAACTATAAGTCTAAGTTTTGAAAGCCAAGTTTCATTTACCAAAAGATAGCTTGGGCCGCTTTATCAGCTTGAGTCGATGGCTTTTTTAACAGCTGAAAATGTCATCTGAAATCAATTGATTTTGATTACCAATATCAATTTTCTTTCATGGTGTTGATGTTGACCTCTGCCCTCTTTAGCAGGGTTGTAATATAATCAGAGAGTATAGTACTATTTTACTACCTTATTGATCGAAAAGTGTATATTCTTATTAGAATATTATTATTTCTAAGGACGATGAAATATATTTGATCGATCTTGTAGTATATCAAAGTCAGGTTTCTCTGCTCTGGCGCTATTTCTAGAGAACACCGTGAATTGAATTTTGTACCTTCCGCTGTTGACAGCCTTTTTGGATGCCGCGCTAGTCTTATACGATCAGAGTTTGTGGGTTTTCAATGCAACTCCCTCTGGTGGCATCAACGATTAAATCTTAGTCTTTGAGAGATATATTTGGGTCCCATTTTCATTTGCTTTTTACCACTAGTCGTTCGTCTTGTCCTTGTCGAAAAACGCTGTTGTCAGCGGCGGTACAAGCTGTGAGCCGAACTCGGGGTGAAGGTTAGTCAACCATTTTCAAGACTTTCGCCACTATCCATTCTGGCATTGATGCCGTGTTATTTTGTTTTAAAGCTTCCAGCAAGTATTAGCTCTTAGTAGTGCTGTCTAGGAGCTCTTTCCATTTTCGTCATGTTGACTGTCTTCTCTTCTTCCTCTCATCTAACGTTTAAGACTACGCACTGTCTTCTTTAGTCCGCAGCTTCAATCATTTCAGGATCGAGCCCCTCCTATCTTGAGGTGGACTTCATGCCAGCCTGCAGTTGATCATTTCTCCAAATAACTTGCGATCGTAGACAACATAATGAAAGTCGCTTACAGCATAGCCCTCGATTGTTCTCGATTTCCTAATCGATTATGCGTGGTCCCCCAGATGCAAATCACTGGCGCATTTCACTCAAACTAAACCTCTTCCTGAGCCATGGTTTTCAAAAGACACCGTACATTGTGTTCCGACGGATACATCTTGTGAGAAACTTATACAAACCCACACCAAATAAAGCTATAAACAAAAATCCTTATGAGAACTACTTTGCATGACGTCACATCTCTATATCTCAATTTGTGTGTCTCTATCAATTACCAACCTTACAACTGAGCTATTTACATTATTTTACCCAATCACGGTGAATCCACATTTAGAAAACCCCGAAGTCCCAAAAGGGTTTCACAGTAAATCTTCAGCCGTTTCTGTTTTAAACTAAACCATTTGTTGTGTACGTTAACAAGCCGTGAGGTTTAAGAAATACATTTTCCTTCTTTTCAACAAAAAGGGAAGAAGTCTTAGCCAAACTAAAAGAAAGAGAAAAATAATTTTCCTCTATTTGCGGGCCTTTCATTGTATAATTAAAAATCATGTCAACCCTTAAAGGTTCTCTGTATATATTCAACATTTTTGCCGCGTTTTTCCGTTTTAATTCCCTTTTAGCATGCACGCCGTCCGCACGCTAAGGAAATCCCGCCATAAGGTTCGCGAACGAGAGATTGTCCCGATTTTGATTGTGTTCCGTCGTCCCTCCACTTTCTGGTTCATAAAATGGGTTAAATATGAATGAAAATCTACAATCTGCAGTAGATGTCTAGGTATGAGCGCAACTTCTGCTTGACATTATTTTTTTTTTCAACCCTTTCATTAGGACGGAGTAGCACTCTTTCCGTACCTACTTCTATGAAAATAGAAAGCCACTCTCGGATGGGTGGTTATACAGAACACTATGACCTAGTCGAGGTTAATTAAACAGAAAAACACCATAGAGACATTTCTTTTTAAGGAATCCCACCCGGGGAGGGGGCTACCAACCCTTCTCAGGAGGGTTGATGCCCATAAGCGTGTAATGTGCGTTGTGAAATGCCTTTAATAATTTGTAATTATTATCATAAAGCATTCGTTCACTGGACAGGACACTGTGTACTGTTTTTTTTTTATCGTGTACCAAGAAAATTTTAATAAATTTCACTTAAATTGGGTCGCGCTTCGTGTATTGTATATCCGGCGGTATATTTTTACGCGAAAGGTAATTTTAATAAAAGAAAAAATAATTTATTGTTGGGACCGGCGGATATAATTGCGGCGGATTTATTGTTCAATTTGCGAAAATTTCCAAGCCAATTATGTGGAAAACATGTTGCGAATGTGCTGGCGACTTGGTGTTGGCAATGCGATTGGACCTGCGTGATTAATTCGATAAAAGTTTTTGTCGTCCTTGTCGAGGACGGCAAAATATTTCCGATTTATTTATTCGGTTATTAACGTTAATGTGTACATTGTTTATTTTGGACGGGTCAGCACAGTCGTGCTGGAAATGAGAAACGTGCATTATTAACCGGTTGAAATTTCGCACCAGATCAGGGTGTTCGAATATAGCAACCATCTGGCGGAAGTCCTGTGAAACTCATTAAATATTATTGCAATAAATTAAGAAAACCAAATACGAATACGAGATAACGACGAGTAATGTTCACCCAACGAGGACGTTATAAATACTTATCTTTTGGACGATTTGTTTTGAGCATTTGTTGGATGGAAATCGGTTTTCTTTTTTGTCATACCGAAGTATGCACAATATCTACGATCGCACTAATTGCGTCGAGTGGTTTTTCCACTGCTGTTTGAGAAAGCGGTTCTTAAATGAGTTGTTGGCCAAACCATTGTTTCTTCCTTCCTCTGCTGCGTTGTCCCTCTGGGTGGGAGTCTGCAACTCTGTGAGCCGAAACATTTGCTAAGGAATTACCTTCAAAGTCCAAAGAAACAGCGGCTTACAAGGTAATTATACGTGGCACAGCCGTGTAGTAAAGAAAGTCGCTGAACACCTCATCGCTACCTCACTCTAACTTCTTAAAAGCAAGTTGGGATATTTGGCAAGCGGAAAAACTCTATTTGGCCTTGTGCAGAAAGATGGAACGCTAAAAATTTGAAAACAAATGCGACGAAGAATGAAGTTCATCATTCAAATTCAAAGACAAAGTTAACGATTTGTTGGGCAAAATATTGTGCTCAACCTTCTTCTGTGAGCTCGCATACTCGACCTCTGTAAATCTGCGTATATTTCCCTAGAAGCTTGCTTAATCTTCTTGTATGCATTTGCATTATACTTTCTTTAGAAGTTCCCATTATGTTCCTCCACGTTAATTTCGGCGAATCTTAGGCGAATCCTTCATGGGCATTTGGCGAAAGTGAAACATGTGGCCTGGGATTCCCGAACAAACTCGTCGGCGAATATATATTTAAAATACACTAGCTATTCATGAACAAATGTGTGAGTGCATCCGGTTGGAATATTTCATCGATTTGACGAAATAAAATCAATTTTGTCATGCTAACTATTTGTCAGTACATATCTCAGTTTTTGGATCAAGCAGAAAGCTGATTGACGGCTTAACATTTGGGGAAGTGCTAGTTGCCTTTAATATTATTTGGCTTTTCATTTATAAAGAATTACTTTAGCATTAGCAAGTTGAAGGTAGTAAAGTGAAAAAAACCCACACATCGGTCAAAATCGGTGCCAAAATGTAGGCGCATACATTTTAAAAATTTTTCTTCGAAATCGGTCCAATGGTTTACACGTCAACCGGTAACAAACATAAAAAACTCTACAGTTTTTTCATATAAAATTCTTGTAAATGAAGCAATAAAACAGTAATATCCCAACATTAGGGGGGGTAGGGGGACATTAAAAACCACATCGCTAGAGGAAACGACTTCATTAACGATCCTGAAAAGGGAATACAAACATCTACAATTCTCATCCACTTGAGGTGGTGCTTGGTTTTTTGTTGAATCTCTCCTTTCCTCTGTTGCTCTGCGGAACAATTGAAATTATTACAACAAATATACTCTGGGAAGGTGTAAGGCTCTTTGATGATACATAAATTATTGAAATAATTGTGGAGGAGTACTGTGTGTTGATGATGATGATGACCGCTGTTAATTTGTTCCATTCCCTGCTGGAAAATACTTCACAAACAGTTGTATATAGCTCTTTGCAAAATAAAAAAGAAAAAAAATATATCTCAATTGGAATAAGTGGTTATTTTCCTTTCCATTTAATTCATTCGGTTTAAATTAATTTCTTTTGGTTCTTCCTTTGCCAGGGAGAATGAGGGACAATAAGAAAATTCAATTACAACTTCGCAATCAGAATTTTACAAAAAGAAAAGAAAATCGGATTCACTCAGATTGTCCTCTCATTCTCTCTCGCTCAATTAATGTTCACTTTACGTACATTTTTCTTTTCCCGTCATTGCATTTGCATCAATCTACTCATAATTCATTTTGCACTGTCAGTCTTCTCTTTCATTTTCACGTCATATTATGCTAGTTAATAAAATAAAATGCTTTTTCCCTACTATCCTACGGCTTTATATACATAGGCGGTGTCACAAGTTCTATGATTTTTATGCGTGCGATAAAACATTCAAATGACAGGATTTATTTTAAATAACTTTGTAATTTTTCAACTCAAACAAATAGAAATAGGTGTGTCTTTGTATTCGAATTCGAAGAATGTTAAACCTATTGCTCTTAGCTATTACGTATATGGATTCATTTAATGATAAATTTTGCATTATGTCCAATTTATTGACGAAAATTCAATTACAAGCTTAAAGACACAACACAATAGCCTAAAGCGAACGGAAGGTAAAGGCAGGGTCTGACGTTAAGCTTTCCCTAGTGATGCTATTTTCTTCAGTTAAATAGAAGCCATGGTTAAATAGAAATGGCTGAACTGACTGTCAAACTTTCGTACAAAAAGTGGAAATAAGCTCCCTCTTTGGGAAATCTTTATACAAAATTGAGCTCAAAGAATTGAAACAAAATTTTGTATTGCAACAGCTAACGGTGACTGCTAATCTGACGGAGCTTCTAGAATAGTTCTTCAACTACTATATCCAAGTTCGCTTGAGAGCAAATAAAGCAGTGTTTCGTCAAATTACGAGACAGAAAGACTCAAGTTAGTTCATTTCTTAAGCCACAGTCAAAATGACGTAGGTATTTATTTGGCAACATGTTCTGACAAAAGCAATTCCGGTGATTTCGCATCTTGATGCCTTTTCGTGGTTAATTTATAAAAACCGAACCCATTTGAGAAACTTTAGACCAGATGTCAACATTCTTAAAATGTTTTTTTTTTCTCAACATTTGTCACTGCGGAAGGCGTTGTTCGTTAGTTAGTTAGTTAGGTTCACTTCATAGGTCCGGGAACGCTTCAAATACTTTCCACAGTAGCTAGCTGCTTTAAAATCGTCGATAAAAATTACAGTACTTGCGATCCTGCCTAGGTATATACTATATATGTGCACATGCATAAATATATGGTATATTTTCTTATAAAACAACAAAACTCTATCTGCAAACAAAAAAATATATATTTTACAAAAAGATATAACTATTGTAGTCTAACCTACAATAACACGCTTATTTATTGCTGTTTCCATTACTCAATTTCTTTTTACAGAACTGAAAAATCAAATAGAAACGCAAGTAAATGAGCTAAAAACTCAAATAGAGGGAAAATGTGTCATGCAGTGATATGTCATCATATATATATGATCATATATAACAAAATTATTTAAACAAACAAAAATAATAATAATGAATTCAAACCCACACATATATATATATTTATTTAACAAACACAAGAAATGAAATAACCTCCCCCAAAACAAAACAAAAACCGATATAAATATATATATACATCAGAAAAAGCATATAAACATGTATTTAAATTTAAATTTGAACAACAAGAGAACATTTTTTTGAAAATCCGACATCATGAAGCCCAACCAAATAAAAGAATACGAAGAATCAATCCAATTTGAAGCCCTCAACCAAAAATTCCGAAACAAAATTTCCACAATCGATTTGAATTCAGAAAAAGAGTTAAAAAAAATGAAATCAAACGAATCAAAAATTTAAAACCCAATTCGAGTGCATGGGTAGAGCGGATCAACCTCATTTATTGGCGCCAATTCCCACTATTACCTACTCATCAGTTAGAACTCCTCCTCATTCAAGCTCATACATATTTTCTTCCCAACAAAAAAAGAAAACAATATACTCGCATAAATTCGAAATTGGATAAAGCGCGCAATTAAAGCAAATTGAAATAACAAAAAAAAAACACAAGCGAACGATGATACACGCAGCGACAAGGTGTTAAAATTTACATAAACAAATATTTAGCCAACAACCAACCAACCAAAAAACCACTACATCTACAAAATTGTTGTTTCGTATTTTATTACTTGAAACATTATGATAAATACAATTCTTTCCTCCCCAAGTATAAAATAATAAAATTGAATAGCAGAAGAAGAACTTAATGAAATGTAAGTAAAAATTTAAATTACTAAAACCATATATACGTACATGAAATGAAAAATGTTTTTAATTTCGATTTATCGTTCGCTGTAATAGAAACAATTTTATTTTTATTTTCTTTATTTCTCTACACTCTAACCAATTGTGTAATATAACACTTAAAAAATCATATAGCACATAAGAGTAGTATAATTATATTTAAGTGAGTAGATAATATTCCAAGGCAACAGTTCAGATTAGTCGACTTGTAGTTATTCTTTGTCAATCAAGAAACAAAAGCGTGTTTGTGATAAACAAAAAAAAAAATAGTAAACAATACAACCAAGGGCTAGATTACACACAGTTCTTAAAAAGTATGCCACCACATCATTTATGTGTAACGTAGTGAATAATAATAAGAGCTTTTCTTTAGGTGAACTATGATTTTTAAATCGGCAGCTGACTCATGAGTCTGTGCTCTGTGCTCTGTGAATCAGCTTTTGTTTCAGCAAAATAAAATTAAAATTTAAATAAGAGAACGCTAAGAATCAAGCCCATTACCATTACATGAAAAGCCATACTTTTGCGGACTTAAGCCTCAACCAATCTTCATTAGCCGCATTCCAATGCCACCTACTATCAGTTGCGCAAGCTGAGGTTTTTTTCTTTTCCTGCGTGAGTAGAGAAAAACCTTCTTCAGGGAAGGTCATTGATTTTATTTCAAGGGGCTATACAAAAATTGTTCGCTCCAACCCCTTGAGAGCGTTTTCCGTTGTGATTGGGTTTGTTTAACTCGAAATCTGTCTCGGAAGATCTAAGTAAAGTAGGCAAATGGTTAGTAAAACATTCAGAGAAACTTTGTCCGAATCCTCCTGTGGATAATAATATATGAACTATTCCTTATTTTTTAAATCCAACATAACGAGGTTATTTCACTTAAGGGCATATTATTCACTCGAAAAATTAAATCCAAGTCCGAATAGAAAATCAATTTTTCTTAAATATGTCGGCGTTAAATCCAATTGAATTTAAACTGCACTGCGGATACCTTTTTAAGTATTTTAAGTCGGGTTGAAACTCAATTTCATGATATTGACATTTTCTCGTTCAGGAAATAAGTTAAAGTGAAATAGAATGTCAAATTTAGCCAGAAGCTACAAAACATGGATTTCATTTGTGAAGTGGATGAAATTTAGATTGAGATGGAACAGCAGATGCTAAATCAACCTCGTCTTCGATTTTATCGAATGTACAAGGTTAAATTCATAATTAATGCAATAAAAATGAAACTCAGGGCACAGCCAATCAAATCAATTGCCAAGTGACAAAGAACAAAAAATAAATGTCATTTTAGGTGAAATTTAGAATTGTTAAGGTAAATTAGCTTTTAAATGGATCCTTCAGGTTTAATGCATGGTTTTTTAGTAAATATTACAATTGTTAATTTAAATCATCGAGTTTACAAAGTGCGGAGTAAATGGTAGGATACAAAATTAACCTTAACCTAATTTACCCGCGGAGTGAAAATATGGCCGTTAAGTTCAATTAAAGATTTCCTTTTTTTTGCTTGAATGCAGTATTTATGCTATGGCATTTAAAAACATTATGTATTATTTTGTACGTGTCAGTACTATTTCTTTTCAGTTTTCAGTATAATTGAGAAAAGTAGATTTCATCATAATGTTGTCACTATAATACTCTTATGACTGTGACTCTCTTCCGCTGACGACTCTCTTTCGTGGCGTCGTTTGTGCGGGCATTATGAATGAAAGAAAAGTATTTCCCTGAATCATAGTTGCGTAGTTGAAATTTAATGTAGTTAAATTCAACTTTTTCAGTTGTTAATATTTAAAAAAAGGAAAAATGCAAAGATAAGCACCAAAAAAATCATTTCATTTGTTAAGATTGTTTGAGCGTGTGGACCGCAAAGGGTACAAATTAACTATATAAACTACAGAAATAATATAGAGGGGATTCCGCTTAGTTTTCCGTGAGGGGCTTTGCAACTCAATCGCCTTCGTAGCAAATAAAATAAGAGAATAGTTTGTGCAAGAAGTCTTTATTAAATCCCTAGCATATTTTATGTCTTATCCGGCCATTTCAGGACACCCGTACTTATCGAGCATCGTTCCCTCGTGAAGCTGTTGAGAGGTAGAGGAGCAATTAAAAATGACTGATGATACAAAACTGATTCAGTTACTTTTAGAGAAATTAAAAGTCTAAAACCATTTGCTGGATACTGATCAAAATTCCTAGCAACTTTAAATTTTCACTCAGTTCCCACATTTAATATAAAACTTACCTTAGTGACATGCAATCTGTGTTTTGCAGTTCGGCAAAATACCATCGTTTTTTTTCTTTGTGGAAAGTAAAAGAGTAATTGCGGTCCGAAATCGTCATTTGCACCCTTTAGAGTACACAAAAATTAAAACAGAGCTTAAGTAAAGAACCCACAATAATGCATCGAATGAGAATTTCTTTAGCTTTACTCGTTTTAGACAACAAATAAAAAAACAAAAGCTTATAGACAATTTATAGGACACATTATTAGTATCAATTATCCACCCTCACAATACATGCATACTTAAATCAAATCGAATAACTTATTCCCTCTCTGTAAATAGAACAAAATTATATGCTTCTATAAAACAACTATTTTCAAAAGCATTATCCTGCTATTTTGTGCATGCCATGCGTATTTAAGAACATTCATTTGTTATACAATTTTATTTTCGTATAAGCACTTATCTATAGCTTCATATTACAGCTAAAACTACTAACAGTACACCCTACTTATATCTAAATGTCTTCTTTTTTCCTTTTCTTGTTGTTTAGCTGGAGTAAAATACAAACTATATATACAAAGTTATGCTAACGATATCTATATCTATACAAAACAGAGCGCTTTTCCTTCTATCTTCTATATTCAAATGCATCCAAATATATATCTATATAAATATGTATAAATATTATATGTGTATCTTCTATCTGTTAACTTGAATATCTACCAACAAAATAAATAAATAAAACTATCAAATAAACTAATAACTAGAAGAAGGTAACCCACACTATCAACAGACAGTAACATAACATCAACATACCACCACAAACAACCAAAGAGTAACAGTAACAGATAGTATTGTATTTCATAATTATAAAACATGATAATCCCTTCGTATACCTAAACCGATTGTTGTGTTTTTAAATAGCAACAATACCTACTCTTAATAAATTCATCAAAAAGAGAAAACATTTTTTTTAAATAGCAAACAGAGAAAAATAAAATAAAAATATATATGTGTGTCAATTAATTTTAAATTTAACTACAACTTAAATAAAAGTCATTAGTTGTTTTTATTTTTATTTCATTCTGATTTTACTTAGCAAACTATAAGTAGTTCATATATTAAAGAACTTTAAGCAAACAAAAAAATATAAGAGTTAGTTGAACATGTTTTCTTATTGATTAATATAGAAGAACTTAGAGCAATTTGTTACACAGAAGAATTTAAAGAAATTTTGTTAAATCTGTAGAAAAAAAAGAAACAAAAATATTGAGTCAAAAAATTTAAATTTTGACCAAACATAGATTGTACAAATGTTAAGCTTTTTTTTTCTTCGTTTTTGCAAGCGTTGCGACGTTGCAATTGTAGGTCAGTTGTTCTCGATATAAGACAGAGTATTGGGACCGGTATGGCTATTCTAAAAAATGTATCTACATTTTCTCAAACTCTATGATAGATGCTGACTTGTTTTTACAACAGTACATGACGTGAACACGCGTACTCGAACTTAACTTTTCTTTAAGAAAGCCTTTTCCTTAGCTTTTTATCATGATTTAGTAAAAAATATGAAAATGCTTACAACTCATTTACAAAATGGAGGTATCTAAGAAAATTCTTAACCCTGAGCCAGTTGACATTTATAGGGTTTTCCACTTCAGTTTTGCGATTAAAGTGCATCCGTGCCCGTTGAAAGTTCCTACTTAATTAAAAAAAGAAATATTGAATTTTGGGACAGTCACATTTAAGCTTGGTGCAGTTACAACGATAGCTAAACCTGGATTTCAGTGATTCACCAGATCTGCGACGAGAATACCATTTTGTAGGAAAGCCTTCCCCAATTTGCGTGTTTACTGAACACCAAAACATTCTAAAAACAGCAATTCGCCAATAAATGATGATCTCTTGATATTACGTTCCGCAAATTGGATTATACATTTTCACAAGACTGTTTTCTCCACTGGTACTCACGCAGCTATGAAGTCTCTAACGTTGAATGATTCTTACATTAGCTAATCTCAGCCATCCAACCATGACCTTCGTTAGTAAGTTCTAAAAATTATCTCCGCTGTTTGCTGGATCAAAGGAAGAGTGCCTTAGTAGAATCACGGTTCTTCGCAACTCAGCTTCGAATAAAACGGACTTCACCCCATTTTCCAGGTGAACTCTTATGAATTGTGGGTGCACCACTCCGTAGGATACAGGGGAACCAAGTTTCTATAGTTTCCTTTGATTTCGTCCATCAACGGTTGAATTCATCTTCAACGAATGTCTGAATCTGGTTGGGTGAAGCCCACAAACACCGTAGGCTTCAAATGGATCAATGCGGGAAAAAGGCGTTTTGAAAAATGTCTTCTTGACTCTTTTCCAGAGGCCCACTTTGTGTATCTACATGTAAGAAATAACGCCGAGAGCTTACAGATCTCTTCAAGCCGCTTGTTTTTCTTCAGACTAGTGTCCACCAAAATACCGGTAGGTGCAAATAAATCTATTTAAATAAGGACTGTTTTTCCATAGCTCTTGTCAACACACTCTTAGGTCTACTTGTTTCTCCACATAATCCCAGGCTTACATCGGCAACGTCTGAAAAAAAAAAAAAACTAAATGTTATTACTCAAAAACTCTATACAATACTCTAAGAAATTATATTGCTTGTTAAACACTTGTTATTAATTTATATAATTAAGCATTTCTTAACTAACCAGAAGTACACCCGATGTTAACTACACTGAACCAAATTTGGTAGTCATATTGATAAAAAAGCATGTAGATTTGAAGAAACGGTGATCAATATAAGGTCAACAACTCCTGTCTGTTGTTTTCATGAAAATTTTGTACAATATAAGAAATATTGTCATTTTGATGAAATGCATAATATTTTTCATTGTGGTGTTAAATTCACAAAAAATTGTCACATTGAATAAAACTAGTTATTATTTCGTAAAATTCAATGAATACTCATTCTTCAATTTAACTTAAAACTTTCCTCATTTTGAAAAAATATTTTTCAAATTGAAGAAAGAAATTTTCATTTTTACATAACATTTCTTCAAACTAAAGGAAAAAATCTTCAATTCGACGCATAGTACTCTTTAGTTTAATGAACGCTTTTTCAAATTGAAGAAAAAGTCTTTAAATTAACTCCTTCCTTTATTCCAGTTGAATAATTTTTCACCAAATCTACGCATCATTTTCTTCAATATGATGAATATTTTTCTTTAAATTGATGATTTTTCTTCCGTTTCACGCTTAATTTTTTTGTCAATCTGACAAATATTTTTTGAAATTGAAGAAATATTATTAAATTTCATGTCTTATTTTCTTCAAATAAAGCATTCAATCCCCATTAGAACAAATAAAACGCAAATAGATAATTTTAAGTTAAAAATACTTTTTTTTATTTATATTATTTATATTTAATAAATTTATAATAAAAGTACCTAATTTAATTGGAATAATAATTAATAATTATGAAATTTGAGATAATAATAATAATAATTAATAATATAATTAAGTGATTAAATAATTCAGAATTAATGTTTCTAAATAAACCGTTGACACAAAGAGCCTGTGCATCAAGAAAAATATTCCACAGCAGCGACTAACTGAAATAAAAGAAAATCATTATGTATTGCATATATAAATGGGTATAACATTTATTCCTATACTTTTAAGTGATGATAATGATTAATATTTACCTACAATGATAATATAACGGCGGCAAATTGTGTGTCACCAAAATGTTTTCAATACAAATTTAATATATAATACTTACATTTTCATCACACTAACAAGATAGTAACAATCCGCACTGCATCACTTCACTTAAAAGAATAAAAGTTATCACTTCTAGGACAACAATCAACATTTACATTTGAATGAAAGTTCTTCAAATTGATAATTTTTTTCAATTTGAAGAAAACGTTTTCTTCCATTTAAAGAAATTTATTGAAAATGAATAAAATATAATGAACTATTTTCATAATTATAAAAAAAAAATCGGTATGAGGAAAATTTCGTCACGTTGAAGAAAAACTTTCCATCCTATAATGAAATTTCTTCAATTTAAAGACATTCCGTAGAAAAATTGATTAGACTGCAATGGTTTAATGGTTATTTCTCAACTTGAGGACAAAAGTTGATAATAACATATTGAAGAAACTTGTTTAAGTTGACGAATTTCGTCAATGTGAAGAATACTTGAGAGCATTTGAAAAAATTTATTCAATTTGAAAAAATTTAAGATGTGGGAATAATACAAATTTGTGGACAATTTAGGGGAATGTGGTGCTAGATTCAACATAATTACGAGAATGTTGTTAAACTGAAATCCTGTGAATACTAAGAAGTTTTGGAAAGGTGATGTCTTTGCGGTTCTTAAGAACCTATACTGATAGGTGATGCGCATTGGTTGTTTTTATTGTAGGGCGTTTCGCTTGTTACCTATGGAATAGATAAAAGTTAGCGGTTAGTCTTCTTTGGGCGAACAGTTTAAGATTTAGTGCAGAACCCTCTGTTAGTCGAACAGTTTGCTGTTGATTCGATAAAGTCAATGTTTTTGGGCCAAGCTCCAAATATAAATGTAATGTTTGAATGTTTGAGTCCTGATATGATCTCTACATTATAAAAATTGAGGAGTCGCTCCGAGCTGAAGTAGCTCTTCGCTCTAAATAATAAACTTTTCTTTGGCGACACTGACCTTAGTATATTAGATGCATGGATTGATCATAAATTCATTGGGATGGAGGGTTCGTCGTCGTTCGTGGTCCGCTGTACCTACTTCGCATTAAATGCAATGAACATATGTTTTTTTCTTTTTTTTTTGTTTTAAAAATTTATATTATATGAAATTAGAATAGAAACTATTTATCACAAGATTCCAAGAAGTGGACAAAGTGGGTCCAGCTCGACCGATTTAATATGTATGTTAGGTGCTTGCCTTCTTTAGATTCCTTTTTTTTTTAAATGGCTTCAATGATTTCACTGATATTAGAATAAGTGATACATTGTTCTTTCTTATAGAGCGAATATATATTTTCCAGGAAGTGTCTTATAATGATTTTGTTTTTTAAATCTCGACTTTATCAAAACGGCTGAACTGTTTTAAACTATTTCTTTTAAATTTGTTTGATTGATTTCTCTTTAGCTTAGTGTAAAGTCTTACCTACTTCTTAAAAAAATCCAAGAGCTTATAAAATGCCTGATTCTGACCTCGAGCAAGATTTTTGTTTGAGCAATTATAAAACAGTATGATAAGTAAAAAATTATATGTGTTGTATAGTTTATATATTACACACATATGTATGTTAATATGCCATCGACCGCTCCTGTGTTAACCTTTGTACACGAATATCAAATTCAAACATGTATAGTCCGTATAACAGATAGAATATCGTATAATCCGTTTGTGTGTAAAATTTGATGTGTCAACATTGCGTTATATTTTTCTTAAATTCTCAAACTATACTATTAAAAGAAAACGGTTTCTTATATTATTTAGTTCATCGTATGGATTCGATACATACATTTTCATTAGTTTTACACTTCTACAACTGTACAAAATTGAAAACGAATTATTAAAACAAAGAAAAAAATAACTTCCATTTCAAGCTCTAATTTTTAAAAAGAAGTTCCCCACTCTCCCCTTTTTTATGCCAAAAAAATTTATATTGTGTTAAATTAAATAAAATCCGCTGGGGAAAAAATATCTTCAATAAGACGAAATATTTGTTGAACAATTGTCAATTTAAATAGTCGGTGGTTTTGTCAATTTGAAAATAAATTCGTTCGCTTGAATAATATAATAAATAGTACAGCATTTGATGAAACTTTACTGATTTTGAATATTAAATCTTCAATATGAAGATACATTTTATGAAAAATTGTTAATTTGAATAACTGATTCTTCTAAAAATGATTAACATATTTTTGTCAATATCACATACAGGGCACCGTTTTGTTAACGACTTCAGTTTGTCAATATGACAAAAATTCATTGGTTTGAATAAAATATGAAATCGGACAGCAGTTAAAGAAATTTTATTTGTTTTGAATATTAAATCTTCAATAACACGAAAAAATTTATGAAAAATTGTCGATCCGAATAATTATTTCTTCAATGTTTAACAAAATATTTCCGTCAATATGAATACGCGATTTGGTTCAGTGTAACAAAATAAAAAACCCGCTTATACTATAATACTAATCTGTCTCTGCATAGTTTTCGTTTATTCTCAAATTACGTTGCAATGTTTCGCGCATTTTGTTTAGAAAAAAAATATATTTTCCTTTTAAAATTAAAAAGAACTGGTCAACCTAAAAACTGTATGCCAATTAGATTTTCGCCAACGCTCACCGCCATTCGAGGTGTGTGGTATCTGGAGGCTGTCTATACTCTACCACTAATACGTCCGAAACTCTCCGGTCGGGCAATAAACGAGGTTTCCACAGCAATCATCAATTCCATGGATCCCAATCGAGCGAAAATTGAATTAAAATGAAAGTTTTACCATTTTTATGATTCGACCAATAATTTTTTATTACCTATTGATTTATTTATTTAATGCAGAACATACGTCTATATCGAAAATATTAAATATTTCGTTTACTCTTTACGTTATTCACATAGAGTACTTTAATATACAGACATGTATTGAAACCTAGGGAAATGAATAAATTTAATTGAAATAAAAATAAATTGAAAAATTTCAATGAAAATATATATATACACAAAAACACAAAAAGTGGTGAAATAAAACTTTAAATCAATGAATTATTGTTACTTTGAAGAAAACAAAACAAAATAAAATACAAAATGAGAAACAAATATATAACAATTTTGAAAACCAGATATAAATAAAAATGAAAAGATAAATAAACTAAAAAAAAAAAATTAAAAACCAACAAAATCTCTGTTTTTTTTCTTTCTTTACATGTATTGGATGCGCTCTTTGTTCTCTGTTTCGTTTTATTGCATAAGAAAAATGGTCTTTTGTGCATTGAGTGTACTGTGTGTTTGAGAAAACTATATATACTTTCTGCTGCTTTTGATGTTTTATTCCGATTCTTATACTTTTCCGTGTATCTGTGTTCGTTTTGTTTTTCTTCTCGCTCTATTTCTTCTTTTTTTGGATGTACAAAAAATGATCACACTTAACAAAATACACTTGCATTCTTTTGTAATAATTCTAATATGGATATTATGGAAATGGTTTAATTGCTACGCATAAGAATAGATTTATGAATGACTACATGTGTTTTGCCCTGACTACGACTAAAAGTAAGTACAGTTGAGACGAACTATAGTACTATAGTATTATATTTTGGCTACGTAATAACAAATCTGCTTTGAGCGAATCTTTGTTGGAATAAGAAATAGAAACAGAGGTCAAAGGGATTGCACACATTTTTGTTAAGCACTTTAAAATAAATAAAATATATTGAGTCTCGAATTTTGGCTTATCTACAGATTTTAAAAGTATGCAAATTAAAAATTAAATAACTATTTTACGCAAGAAAATCGAATTTTGTCTGCACAGCTAGTTTTCCATTGAAAATTGTTGGACTGGAAAGTCCCATTTCCTAAGCAGTAGATGCTTTTCTATTCTTCCTTTATCTACATAAAAATAGAAGGGATATAGAATTAACTCACATCGCAGTGATTAAGAAAGTCTCATGCAAAACCAGTCGTGCAGATTTGCTGTTCAGTTGTTCTGCTTTACAAGTAGTAACTAAAAATAACCAACAGAAATTTCTGCCGAAGATTTTCTTACTTGTTTACGGAGAATGAAATGTCTTTTACGGCAGTTCGCAAAGGGGAACATCATTTTTCGATTTAGGTAAAGATTTGGACAAGATCATGACAGATATTCATATACTGTACTGCAAAAGAAATGATTTAATTTTGTGGTACAGAGCTGGGTAGCATTTTTCCTCGGCAAACTAGTAACACATTCACAATATTAAATCATCTTCACTTTTGCAATTTCGACAACTACGTAGGTACTTATTATTAAGAGGTAAGTAATACGATTTATGTGACCATTTATTTCTTCACTTCAAACTCATAGCATTGGTATATTTTTGTCTAGGTATATTTGGACACAATACATATTCTTTGCCACAATTTGTTTTTACAAATAAAATCTTTATTGAACACCAGGAATTTGTGTGATCGTATTATTGGTTATTTTTTTCTGTTACCACACTTGTTCTACTTACAATAAATTTACAATAAAAAAATCCTTAACAAATTCATCTTATTTTTCAGCAAAAAAATAAATAAATAAAAATATCGTATAAAAAACACTTTCATTGACATTCAAAATTTAGATATCGGGGATCCGGTTTCACCGACGTTCTTCTGACATTTTCAAAACGAATTACATCCAGAAACTTATTCCACAAATGATTTCTATTCAACTACAGTATATTCAACAACACACAATAACAACAAGTCATAATTTTCACAACAAAAAAAAAAATATACAAAAATCGTCTCCAGAGAGAAACGACTAAAAACAAAACATTTATTTTAAAACAAAATGCAATAAATAAGCAATCAATACTTAAAGATGTGTCGTGTGAAAAAAAAAACAAGTTTAATATTGTAATTTAATGGGTAAATTAAATTTAAACAACAAATTGTGTTAAAATTAGATTTTTAAAAGTTAAAAAGAAAAATTAAAACAAAAATGTGTTATTTTTTCAAGAAAAGAAAAGAAAAATTTTAAAATATATATATATATATATTATATAAAATGCCTTTGAAGATACTTAAGAAAAATTGCATGGTTATATAAATATAGAAAAACCAAAAACACATATTTATATGTATGTACGTAGTTATTATGTAATTTAAATTAAGTGCATAAACAAATATTGTGAAATCAGGAAATCATTTTTATTTGTGGTTTGTTTGATAAATTTTAAATTTTTTTGTCATGTTTAGCAGAAAAAGTTGTAAACATTTTCTGTATAAATGTATTGTCAGTCAAATGTTCGAAATAATAAGAAAAACTTAATTAATTTCTTGTGTATTATTTTTTAAGGGAGGCTACATTTGTCAGGTTCTCCATTAAAGTTCTTACGATATCATGTGACATGGTAGTCGTACACAAAATTAAATCAACAAGTAAATTTTGTAAAAAATATTTAAGCCAATGAAATTTGTTAAGATTAAAATTAATATCAGCAGCTAAGCGAAGACACAAGTCGGTTCAGTATGGCATGTTGAACAGTCGATGGATTGTTTGCAGTTCGGCAGTTTTAAGGTTAATGGCAACAGATTGTCGAAAAATGTGTAATTTGAAACAGAACTTCACAGATACCAATTACATTAAGGTTCCGTGACAAAGTCTTTCACATCTCGTTTCCTAAACGACGTTTGAGAAGACTAACCAGCTAACTAGAAAATCATACCTAGCTACAAAGATTAAAGGCCGCTAGTGGGGTTTTATAAAAATTTGCCTAATTTACCCCACTCACATTTTTGAATCAGAATTAACAAAAAAAAAATGATAGGCCACTAAATGGAAACTGATAAACATTAACTAAAGATAATCAGGGATCTTTACAAAGGTTCCCATAGCTATGTTATCATACACATGCTCCCTTATTTTTGTTGTAAAATATGTCAGCTTGTACTCATCCAAATATATAAGATCTTATGTTGTGTCGACGTTTTTTCTGTTTTGTGTGAGAAAAGGCGGAGTACTTGTTCGGGAATGTTAAATACAGGTCAACGAGATGGCCTCACTTTGTCTGTCGACAATGTCTTATGGTACGTAATATGCAAGGTTGTTGGTTTATCGGAAACAGCCTCACATCAGTAAAACCCCTTTTTTTCTTATTTTCAAATATTGCACTCGAAGTGCATAAAATGTGATTTGTGATCGGTTGGAGTATCTTAATTGGTTCACAGCAGTGACGCACTATCTGCTTCAATTTTGAACTTTTGCCGAAGTTATAGATGAGAAGACTTCGACATTACTAGAAGGATGGCACTCACACAATGTCATTAATAAGATAGTATAGCTACCAAGCACTTTCTCAGGGCTTTACTGAAGGTTATTATTTTTCCCTTGACAGATGCCATTGACGCACTCAAAATATGATCGACACTGAGCTATAATATATCTTCTCCTTTTATTAGGTAAAATATTTTATTACAAACTAATGCCAGCCTCCCTTTCTCTTTTCCTTAAAAATATAAACTACGAGTATATATGTATAACACCCTTAATAAAAGAAATAAATAACAAGGGAGTAAAAACAAGATAATTCATGATACAACGACACTAGTACATTTATATACCTTTCATAATTAGCAAATAGGACTAAAGAAAAGATAATATTCACAATAACAGAAATATTTATATAAATCATATTCGTATCAATTTTTTCAGTTAACAAAAAATTTGTTTTAATTCTCTGTTGTATTTCAAATACAATGTAAGTCTTACATTACTGTAGAGTGAACTTATTTTAAAACACAAAAAAAAAATAAATAAAAAACATATACATGTAAAATATAGTATTAAACAAATATATATACATTTTTAAACTGGAAATACCTAAATGGTCTCTTAAAAAATCTTACATATTGACCGACTGAAATTATTGTTAAAAAATATTTAAAAAAATGTGTAAAAAAACAAGTTCTGTTTGTTTTTGTTCTTGATATAATCAATTTTATTAATAAAAAAAAAAACATTTATAACAATTTAAATAAAAAAACCAATTGTTTCAATAAACAAAAGTGTTAAACTCCACAATTCTTATAGAAAAAAAAAAAAAAAAGTAATATCAACATCATTAAAACCTTATGATTTCACACAACAATAAAAGTATTATTAGTTTTCATGAAATTGCTATTTAGAATTTTTCACTTAGTTGACTAGCAAAAGGAAAATAGAAAACATCTCATCTTATATGGAAACATGCTGAGTTTATAGTTTATATATTACGAATGGTATATACCCTCTAGGTAAATGTAGTGTCCGGCGCGTTAAATGAAAAACTTAAATGAAAAGCAGAACAAAGTAATAATAAAATTATATATATATACACATTTACATAAACTTGCATAAAAAACAAAATGTATATACGTCTGAGATGTATTATACAACAAAAAAAAATATAGATATATATACAATATATATATATACATAAAATTTTGAATAATGAAATTTATTATTTCAAAATTCATAACTTGAGGTTAGTCGCAAATTAATATTATTGATATAATTATTATATTAACAAAAAAAAACATAAAAATAAATTAATTTATGTAGTTTAATACACAAGTTTAAATGTGTATTACTGTTGAATATATTATGAAAACAAAAAAGAAAATAACAAATAAACTTGCATAAAAATGATTTGACAAAGAACTTGATACTGCGTTTTATTTCAAAGGAGTGTGCATTTTTACAGGCTTCACTTGAAGGCAGCACCTGCAGGTTTGAGGCTTAACATTGTTGAGGAAAAGATGGAATACGAACCTAGGACACTAGGGTAGGACGAAGAGGATTCTGACTTGCTTTAAAAAATTAGTGAAAGAATGAACTATTATAGCCTGGAAACTAATTCTAAATACTATTCCGATGAGAACCGAAAAACAAAACCAAAAACTAAAATCAGACATTTTAAACAAATCCAAATAAAAAGCCCAAGGAGATATACATTTTTGACATTTAGCCACTTGCTAGCAAAAGGCTAAATGTAATTCTCTCTTTAAAAAATACCATTTCAATATGACGCTCGAATTAATGCAAACATTTTGTTTAGAGTTGGAAATTGCGAATAAAAAACAACAAACAACATGTGTGGACAAGAATGAATATCCGTTGGAAAAGTTCCAATGAGAATGAGTAGAGTTGAGAATTCATTGAAAATTATTATTGGAATCGATTAAGAGAACTCACCAATACCGAATGAAAAATGGTTAAAGGAGCGTATACTTTATATAGTGATCGACAGTTTTTTGTAAACATCTTTTAAAATATTAACTTTTCCACATAACAGTCTTCAAGAAATAAACAGCTTTTTGTGCGAATGAATATATTTTTTTCACCAAATCACTTATTACTCTAAAACTAGTCGATGTATCGCTACCATTGGTTTCACTAGAGGTTATACCGGATGCTGTGTGCAAATTTCAGCCTTCTACGTCAATTAGTTTCTGAGTTCGACCTGGATACAAAATTGGTCTAGTGGTCGGACAGACGGAAAAAAGCGAAACTAATAGCGTTCCGTTTTTTCCCTCTGGGTACGGAACCTTAAAAATGACTGCCGAAATCGGGAAGAAAAAGAAATTCAGCCAGCTTTTAAAGCCAATGTTTGTTATTACTTATTTCCACAATGGCTACAGAAATATTTAAGTCAGCGGGAGACGACTTAGTGGATGTGCAGTGCAATGCACAAACAAACTGGTCTTGAGATTTGGTTTTGAGAAAATACACCTGATGAACATGGGAATGGGACCTCAGCATAGTTCACAAAAAAGGAGGCCCACTTAATTTGAAACAGCGTAGTTTAATGCATTTTAAGTGATTGGAAAATTTGACCTGGCTAAAGTAACGCCTTAGATAGGGGACTCTTTGCTACCAAACGCTGTAGCAGTGCGTTTATTCTTTTTTTATTTTCTACGGGCAGCGATTTCTGCTTGATTCATTAACCGTTCGTGGGTCTGAGCACATCAGGAAATGGAACCATATTTCCTGTAAAAAAAATATGCAGACACCACATTTTTTGACAATACTCCATTCAAACATTCAAAGTGGAAATAGAAGTGCAAAATTCAACCACATTGGTTTTCATGAAGAATTATTCTTGATTCCCAGCTAAATAAATAAATAATAAATAATTACACACTCAATCGCAATTTATTTTTTCATGAAAAGCTTCTGAAAAGCGAACTGAAGTATATGGAAAAGTTATCTAGGTATTTAAGGAAGCCCATAAAAACCTTACTTTGTGTATATATTTCATACGAATTGATTAAATTTTTCTGATCACAACAATTTCCACATTTTCTCGATTTATCTCACAATACTCAGAATGACAGACGAATTCTCGCTTCCGTCATTATGTCAATACCTGCTGTAACCAGAAAATGTTGAATTCCTGTAATCCCAAAGGGATAAGCTTAACATCCCCGACAAAGCTGTAAAGACCATAATTATCGACTGCCATAGTTTGTGTAATTAAAAATGAAACAAAAGCAAACCAACCCAATGTGAACAATATCCTCAAAAAAAAAGGAGATGAAAACTCATCGAAATAACACATTCTATCCATTTTGGTCGAATTCACAGTAAAATGAAATGAAATGAAAAAATTCCGATGCACAAACGCAACAGCAAAAAAAAATCCAAAAATATGCGAGAGATATTTTCCAATTTGGCCAAACGAAAAAGGCAAATAACCAGCTGGCTTTATAGCTACTGGCTGTTACGGGAAACCAAAGTATCTGATCTGAGCGTAGCATTTCAATGAAATAATTAAAACCAGGTATGGATTTCCACTCCGATTCTCCTACGAACTATGGTCTATGGCTCGATACAATAGGTATTTCAGGTCGCAGTGTCAGCCAACTGGGCAGGGGATGTTAACTAACAAATTGTTATAGGGCAGGCGAATTCTCAGTTTCCTTTGTAGCTGAGTTCTGCCCAAGGATGCATTTAGTTGCAGTAGATATACGTAGTAGCAACCAGCTAACCGTAGCATGAGATTCTTTGTTGCAATGTAATTAATTCTGGGCCACGATATATGCACTCGGCACAGAGATTGGAATTTTTCTGCGTGTAGGTAAATGGAAAATACTCACAAAGGTTTATCATTGAAACAGTTTTCCTACCCTGAGTATGGAATTTCTACCTGAAGTAATGGAATGATTGATTTGAATTTTTCCTTGCTCCTCTTTTGAAGCTGCCTTACGATACGATAAATGTCAAAAAACTAGCACAAATGGATAGAATATCGTCGCGTCGTCTACATCTGCTTCCGTTCTCAAGAAACGGTAGTCGGTATCGGGATGGGACTTGGAGCGGCGAGGCAACGACAACGAATTAAAACAAAAGTGCATGAACGATAATGGAATGTGCGAAGTGCGACAGTCCACTTCAAACTTTCATATTTCAACTTATTTTTTTACATACATGTTTTTGCGAAGACCTTTGGAAATTCACCACTAAATCAATATAAGCGCAACGATAAATTACCTCAGAAAAGAAGAAGAAAAAACTGAGTTCCATCAGATTTTACATGATTGGAGCTGAATTTTGTGGGAAAATTGTGACACAAGAGATCGCACACGAAAATCCAACAAAAAGACGTTCAAAGTTGCAATTACCATGAATGCAGTTCAAGACTGGACCATGTTGGTCAAATGCTTGGTCGATTTACTAAACATTTTTGAATAACGAATTATTGCAGAACGGAGCTCATGAACCCTTCTTTGGCAGGATCATAAGTACTTCTGAAACGACATGAAGAAAAAATTTCTGCAGAATGTATAGAAACTACAAATCCCAATGAAGTGGGTCGAGAGATTATTACCTATGGGCCATTGGCTTGTGGAATTTTGACACTGGCGCTCACAGAGAACGAACCATTCATTCTGGGCTATGAAAGCCAAGTCTTTCATTCACCTGACCAAAGCTAAGAGCAATATCTAAGCTTGTGTCTAACAAGGCTGCTTAACCGGACGACTTAACGGAGTTTTTTAAGGCAGGAGAAAAGTTTCCTCAGAAATTGTTTGCCCGATCTACAAAAAAGTAGACCAACTGTAGAAGCACCGAGCCTAATTAACATGGGATACAATTAACTGTATTGTGCTTTAAGTCATTCGTCAACGACCTTACCGTAGGACAATCCCAGTGTGGACTTAGACCCGGTAAGTCTAATACAGACCAAATATTCACACTACAGCAGATCCTGGAGAAAAAATGTCCAGATCGACACTCATCATATTTTCATAGAACTTAAGGTCACATAATGCAACATTTATGTAGCAATAAGCCTTGTCAAATTGTCTGGAGTAATGATGGAGAACAGTTGCTGCTCCATAAAGAGGCCTTTGATAAGAAAAAAATTTTCAGACACTGCCATGGGCTGTGAAGTGAATTTTTCAAAATCATGCATTGAAATTGAACGAAACCCGCAAGCCAAAACCAAGGGGAGTAAGGGAATTTGTTTATGTCGGCTCCGCTATTAACTCAGAAAGTGACATTTCAGTAGAAACCACGCGAAGAGTCATACTTCCCAATCGCTGTCACTTTGGGTAAGAAGGCAATTGATAAGAGCGGCCTTGTCAAGTAATACAGGGTGGCGCAGAGTTAATCATAAAATTTTGTTTTCCAATTACTTTTTTACTAAGTAAAAAAAATTGATTTTGAGTGATGGAAATCTTTATTTTGACCTTTATAATTTATTCTGTTAAGTGAAAATGATGATATCCTACAAGTGGCTAACGCCAGTGTTGATCTGTGCACGTTTTCGCATTTTCCATGACTTCCGGTGGTAACTGTTCGCATTCCTGTCGAATATTCTCCTAACCAGCTGCGAATGACTGAGGCTTGTTGGCATCAACTTGCGACTTCAAGTAGCCCCAAATGAAAGAAGTCTATTGGGCGATATTGCTGGCCATGCCTAATGGCCAAAACGGGAAATTACGCTACCAGGAAACGCTTCCTTCACAACATCCATTTATACATCAGCTGTCTAGTTCACATATCTCGAATATGAGTGACTTACGACGACATTTTGTGATTCATTTTGCGCCGCCTTGCACAATCATCATCACTGCTCTATGACACACAAGCATGGACGTTTGCCAAAGCGGATGGAAATCTCCTTGGTCGCTTCGAAAGCTAAATTCCCTGAGTAATTTTCGGACCCATTTTTCTTTGACGGCCCTTAGAGGAGGAGATTTATTGGTAAATGCTACTACTAGACCACAGTATACGCATCAGCCATCTAAGATGGGTAGGACAAGTATTCAAACTGCATTAAAGTTTTAATGTGCCCCGATCGCAGTGCTAATAACGCGCAATATTGTCCCTCTTACCACCCCACGGACTTGATGGCATTCGTAAATCGTAATTGCCCAAATTGCATTAAATTTCCCATCGTAACATTCAAAAGTTTTCGATACAGTTTAGCTTTAGAGGACGAGCGAAATATTTCCATACTCCAAGTACACATCAATTTCCATTGCGAAGTTCTGCCCCAAGGGAACGTAAATTCAACATTATTTATCGCTTGCAATATTCCGCTTCAACGCTCAGTCCTCACTAAGATAGTAGGTAGCGCATGGAGGATCTTCCTTGCCCCAGCGCTGATGCACAAAGGTCAAAGAAATTCCTCCCCCAAATTAAATTCTCTGTGAGCAATTTCATCGGGTACAAAACTATTTCACATAACTTCTAGTGAATAACACTCTCCCTATACTCCTTGGTATTAATGTATTCTGGTATCGTCCTTGGATCGATTTTCTCCTTTAATGATCCCCATAAAATGCATACACACAAGCAGCCAGTGTGCGCGTCTAATTATTAGTTGAAAAAAATTGTAAGCCCCTGCGGCCACACAACAATGCGTTTCTAGAAATGTATTCGCTTTGATAATATTTACTAGTCGGTGCGGTGTATTTCTAATTTATTCAGGTCGCGTTTTAATAAAATTACGGTACACAAAGGTAGCTTACAGCATTCCGAATAGCTATCTACATATAATTATTGGTAGGCCGCCCTCTGCCTCTCGTATCTGCACTGTCATTCCATTATTCGTCGATAAATCATTTCAGGAGAGTTTTCCAAAGTACCAGTGCGTAATCAGTCGAAACCATTTCCCAGAATAGGTGTTCTGCATTGTAAAACAAACCTATCGAATGATTTAACTGATCAATAAGTTTCAGCGTGCTTTGCCAAGGAATGGTTGTATGGGGCGGCTGGCCTTCGAATTTGGTAATGCCCATGTGTTGTTGGGCCACAACCTATGTTAGTGGGTCAGTGGGTGGGGCGTGAGGGTTTCCGATGGTGGTGGCATCAAAATACAGTTTACGCTTCAATAACTACACTAATCGGATGAATGCGACGAACAACTCAGGTGGAAGGATTGGACAGATTTTTTTGTTTCCATCCCGTTCCTAATGTCGGACCAATGCTAACGTAAACTGCAGGGCTACTTTCGCCATTTCGGTGTGGCATACGTGCGCTCGCTTGATGGTGTAAATATTTGGAAAGGATTTTAATGAAATAATATAATTTGGGCTGAATCGAGCGGAGAACGTGCCTGCTAGCTTGTGGCGATATTAATTTCTAAAGCCTTACAACAGCACTGTACTGTACTGTACTTTATTGTGTAAATCAGTTTGGCTGTTTCGCAGCCCGGGAGGTAGGTACGAACCTGTATTCAGATTGCTTACGGCCCAAAACAATGACCATAATCATACTACACCCAGAGAAAAACAACGTAAAATCACAGAAAACAACTTCGATTGAAATATTTTTCGGAATGATTTAGCTTCGACTACGAAAATTGTTAAATCAAAGTGGCATGACATTAATTCAAAGTGTTTCGGTAATTTAAAAAGAATATATCTGTAGTTTGATCTAACCACGTATTCACCTTGGTTTGATGTGGAATCATTCTTAACTCAAATTCACCCATCTTTAAAACAATGTTTATAAATTTCTGTCCAACAATAATCCATTGTATGGATTTAAATACATTCAACTTTGAAAGTACTATGCTTTAACTTTAATTTGACAATGACTCATGGTAAAATCAAATGAATTTGGCTTTAAAGACACTTCGAATACATTTTGAAGTAATCACTGTGCATTGTGTATTCAAACAAATCCAACTTTAAAAATACTATGTTTAAGCTTTAATTTAACTTTGTTCAGGTATTGATTCAAAGTGAATCCATTTTGAATAAGCATGCTTAAACTTTAATCTTACCATAATGCTTCGTAGACATTACCTCTATAAACTTTGCAAATATCACGTTTATTATTTGATGCATTGAGTACGCATCTTTCTTTCCTTTAAAAAAACCATTCAACAATTTCAAATTTGTAAAAATGTTATTATCAATAACATTAAATTATTTTTTATTTATTATTCTTATCTAAATAACATTATTTTCAACACACGTTTTCTCATTATTTACTTATACTATAAGTGTAAAGAATTTATGGACTCTGGGACTGCAAATGAATTTGGTTAAAACTCTTTTTCAACCAATTCAGGACATTTGAGTTGAAGAAATCCGAATCGTCTTCAGTTGGATAATATAATGCATTTGATTTAAAATCCGGTAAAAATTTTGGTTTTCTTAATAATTATTCTTACCTCTGTTTTTCTCCACTTAAATTATTTACCTCTAAATTCTTCTCGCTTGTCGTGTGAAATGTAATTCGTCTTTTGAATGTTTTCTTCTAGGCTGAAATAAAATTATTTTTAATTGTGGAAAAGCTATTACAAACAAAGAGTAATACGATTAAGTGCAATCCTTTGCAATCATGTAAGCACTAATTAAGCTTTTTGGGTCCAATGGATCAATTTCTAATCGTACGCTTGTTACCAAATGTGTTTTTGCTTCGGAAGGTAGCTACCTACGTATTTAGACGTAATTTTATCCTGAGGTTAATGTATGAATATTAAGTTAACACTTAAAGCATTACCTTTTTTTTCACTGTCTAATTATACAAGATTGTTTTTTACAAATTATTTCCACACATGTCTAAATTTACGCTTCATTTGTAGGTTTCGTCTACGGTTCAAAGCACTTAATTTTATTTCAAATACATACCAGGGATTTTAGCACTGAAAATAGGCTTTTCATTTAAAATTTGATTTTTTATTGACGAGACTGTTTTTTTTTTCCTATCTTTGTACCATTGAAGGAGACACGAGAATAACAAAGACAACACTTTGAATGTGCGTAGATGCCTTTTAGAAACTTAATATTGGACAAATGTTATCATGTTGCACTTTGAAACTACGTTGAGAGTCGTTTTAATATTTAAAAAAAATGGTCATAATGTAAAAGTGAATTCGTTTCACTTTGAATCTAGGGTGACATTATTTAAAATTACATTGCGCCTTCAAATCAAATATGTTTTAACGTGAAAATAAATATTCGTTATCAATGTTTATTCAACGTAAAATCAAATAAATCATATGAGGTACATTTGAGTTAAAAAATTGTCTCTGAGTGTAGGAGTGTCGTTCATGGAGTCGTACGCGATGCATTGTATTGCTGCATTGCATTACTGCATTGTAGGTATTTAGCTTCAGACTGTAAAAGAAAATATTTTGCAAGTGATAGTTGGCTACAAAAGCAGCGTTGTAACGTTATAACTCGATAACCGCTCGGCCGATTTTCATGTTTCTTTTCTTGTTTTGTTCGTATTGCTGTATTTCAGGTTTGGGCAGAAAGAAAATTGATTTATTCGCATTTTTCGCATTTTTCGTCAAAATCTGACAGCTGATTTGTATGCGCGGTATGATTTGACCGTAGGTGGCATTGGACGTGTCCTCATCTGACAGTTGATTTATATGCGCGGCATTATTTTGTTTTACAAATTAAATTGAGTGAATGAAGAATTTCAGTTTAATATAATATTACGTTTGTCAACAGTGCTGGTTTTGATTTTGTGCATCGCTTTAACAGTCTCTTGATATCTTTTATACTGGTAATTTAAAATAAAAATAGAATTAATAAAAAAAGTAGTGAAGGCAAAATTCATCTTTTGAAAATGCCAAGACAAATGCGCACAAACATTGGACGACGAACAAGACAAGCAAGACGACAACAAATATACCAACAATGCCAATCTGAAGAAGAACGCGAACCACATAGGAAAGCCGACAGAATTGAACAGAATTGAAGACCAGTGAAGCCATTTTGAGATATTATTTTTAACATGTCCGAGGGATTAAAAGATATTTTAGCTATTAAAGGTATCTTTCATTTTTGCAGTAACTACGAGAAGTCAGTGGTATAAAGAGATGCCGAGTCTAGCGGAGAGTTATGAGTTCGACTTGGAATTTGACTGGAATGCAAGGGAAAGTTGGAAAGGTAGACTATACGATTTCGTGTCGCATTTGGATTCATGTTTTCGACAAAAATGTAACGAGCAAGCGAGCGCGTCAACACATAGGGAGATCTTTAAGGCACTACAGTTTAACCCTGGGTCGCTGAACTACTTTAAAGACTCGAATAAAATAGAATACATCCCTACAATTTTCTGCGCAAGGGGAGAGTTATTGCCACTAAACTTCGTGCCACATAGAGAAGACCATCCGGTTTTATGCTCATTGTGCAAAACATGTCTCAGAGGGAAAATATCATGCAATTTATCGGGATTTGTCCTATTTTCCGTGTTCTCTTTGAATTGCCAACTTAAAGCGACTTGCCTGCAGAAGAGTAGCAACCATTCCAGTTCTTTTACAGATCCATTTGATCTGGTGGATATAATCATTCTCAGTGCGTTATATTGGACTAGAAAACACGAAGATTTCCGTTCAATCATGTCCGAAGTGCGCATTATTTTTGTATTTGACTCCTTCACTGATATTCAACAGCTATCTATCTCAAAAACGGCAGATAATCTACCAGAATGCCTTACTTGCAGATCTGTGATCACTATTTCACTTGTCGCTAAAGCGCTTTCAAACTTTCAGCAAGCTCTTTGTGCCTCCGTGTATGGTTTCCGCCCAGCGTACCTAAAGAGTGATTTCCTAAATCCCACGCGATTCAAATATTCTTTTTTCAAAAATTTGTTCGGTATTATAGCTCCATGTGCAATAAGTCCGAGATCTAACCATTCAATGTGCTCATAGAAAGCAATTATTACAGCTTCCCGCTCCACAACGAACATGTGAATGTCCCACTTTATTATATCTATGGAAAGGCATTCACATGCCTACACGAGGTCTGTTTTATCTGAAGCACAGCTATCTGCTAAAAATCACCAATGTCCGGTCGTCTCTTGAATCAAAATCTATCTTCTCCCAGTCGCCTTTCAATTCGGGGCAATATCTACGGCCAACATTCAATTGGTCCGCCCAACAAGAGCTGAAATTTGGCAGAAATTTTAAGTTCATTATTTACGATGTTTACACAGTCTGCCAGGGAATATCTCAGCTTACAGCGGAATAAGCTTCTTTACTCCATATCACATCGCACCGCATGAAAATTGCATATAAAGAGAGAGTAAGAGAGAGACAGAGCCTACAGCAGCAAGTCTCACGTCTCACCAAGCAGTTGGAGGATAGCTTGCTGTTAGGCAACAACTGGACCATATTCGTCGTGGTGGCTAAATGAAAAGGCCAAACAAACTATCGTCAGTCATTAGCAACGCATGAGCTCCTCGTTGGCGTTGCTGCTTCTTATAGGACTGTGTCCTGGGGCACTGGACAACAACCACAACGACAACGATGATTATGTCTATCACAGAGGAAGAAGCGACTGGCAATACCGATGCAATATGCAAATGCAATTTAGTTCCCTGAAATCGCAATGAAAGATATTCACCAAATACCTATACCTACACCTACTCCCGGTGAGGTGTGGGGCGCATGGTGCCAAGGTGCCATCCAGCCACCAAAAAGAGGGTGCACATGGACCAAGCAAAAAGAAAACACACACCAAACATCCTCGATTCGTTGTGAATCCTTTAAAATTGTTTTCAATTTTCTCCTCAGAATGGTGATTCATTGATGAGGATTTTACATGCATGTATGTGTGTGTATGCGTTTGTTTGCGATGTAGAATGGGCCACTGGGGCTCTAGCTGTATGGTGGCCCAATTTCTGTTTAGGAAAAAGGACGGTTGCGCTTTATGGATATAATATGCAGGCTTCAGTTTTGCGGAGTGTGTGGGACAGCGGATGAATAAATGGTTTATTGTTTTAATTGCATTTGCAATTCAATTTGAACAACAAAAGTTGGTGAATAGATAACGGTTTTATAACCAGAGCAGCGATGTGTGCATAGCTGTTTTCTGCTTGTCTGATGGACGAGCACAGGGTTTTAAATGAGTTTTATGGATTTCTAATTTTCAAGGATTGCTTTTAATTTGTCAAAGGCGATGGGCATACTCGCATGCATCATAATACGTTGTTGCAAATGCGATTCAGCGGTGGGGCTGGATCCAGCCGCAGTGAAAAGTGTTTGAATCCACTGCTGAATTTTGTATGGTTTTCTAGAACCGCAATGTATAGTTTTGCACTTCATTTTACCAAGTAACTGGCATTAGAAGTGTTTTGTAAAGGAGTTTCTTTTATATGACAATTTAAGTCTCAGCCTGGCAAAAGCTGCGACATTTATCACAAATTCTACAAAGGATCAAAATCTCTCTTTAAATATTTTTTTTAAATATGCTAGTCTTCCCTGCCGCCGAGGTTTTCTTAAGAGCTTGTCATAGTTCTGTGTTGTGTTTCAATTCAATTAAACTATCCCCAAAGGAGTTGCTCGACTTGCCAATTGTGCAATTGTTGACCTCTCCCTTAGCTTTGTCTTCAATTACCTAAAGAATTGTGGAAACTATTGCCTGATAGCCTATTCTCATAAGACCTCTATTTAAGTTGATTAATTTTGCAGAGACTATATACTAATTTCGAGAACTAAGTCTGCCAGCAATGATTTATGTCCTTTCATACAACATACAAAATACATCATTTCATACTCCATTACTATCACAGGTTCACTGCCATTTTCTTCAACTCAAACCCGACTGGCAGTTCTTGGATTCGGATCACTGTCTATGCCTAATCTCTGCTAAGTCCCGTAAATGTTTCGAAAAACCACCTCTGCAACATTACCAAGGCATATATCATCCGCACTGGGTGAAAATATGTTCCCACCCACACTGAAGGGACGAAGATTTATCACCAAGAACTGCCGCAGCTAAACCCTGTTCAATTTATCTTTAGTTTAAGAATCCACCTATGCTTGGTCCATGGCTCTGCGTGTCATTGGCACAGTCGCATTCACATGTGATCTTCACCACGACAAAACATCGTGTTGCGAAGAGTGCTGCATAGATAGTATGGTGACTCTGCACTGCATTTGGATTGGCCCCCAATGTGATGTTAGATAAATGTGAGGTTGTGGCATTGAGCACTGCCTCTCCAGGATATTGCTGTGATGTAATTATGGGCATGTGTGGTGCTGTATACGTGCATACCCATATCGGTGCTGAACACAAATTGTGGATATACTGAACTCTGGTTGTACCTAATGTGATTCACAAGTTCACAAGTAAGAGATTGTAGGTAAACCTGGTGAGGTCAGGGATGAAAACCAAACCAGTGATTGTGGGTGAATTTTGATTTTTGATACCGGGATCAGACTTCAGCTTAAGCGATTGATTGGGGAAACAGTTTATGATGGTACTTGGTCTTTCGAGTCATTAAGGACAGCTTTTGTTGGTTGGTATCATTGTTGAAAAATTTAAATGAAAATTATGGCAGTTTGAGTAGATTAAAAAATGTCTTCGTTGGGAGTAGATGTAAAACACATTTCTAAGGATTTAATGACTTACTTATTGCTCTTATAGGCCGGGATGGACCAAGGCTTATAAGCAATCTCGATTTGTCAGAGGCGGCAGTGACGCGGATCGCTTGAGATATTGAAACTAAAGGCGGATACATTTAAAAACTAATTCTTAGAATGTTGAAACATAATATTTAGTACCTACTTTAATTCAACGTTAATAAGTATTTTATGTAAATTGTAGTTTTAGTTGAAGTAAAGCTGACACCTGTTTACTTTAAACATAAAGTTCGTTTTAAGTAACATTGAAATATAATGAAAAGGTTATGAAAAACGTTTTGAAATATATTTATTATGTTACCACTTTACTTCAAAGTTGAATAAAATTTAAATTTTGTGATGACCTGCTTTTTTTACTGACATGGCTTTGATTAGACGATTTTAAACTTTGAAACCAAATCGTATTGATTTTACTTTTGTTTAAAGTCGTTTTTAATGATGACATTCCTACTTAATTTTTGTTAATACAAATTGATCAGATGAAATTGGTTTATGTTTTTGAATAAGAGAACCGTATCAAATACCTCCTCGACCCACTGAAGCAAAATATGTGAACATAGTTGAAAATAATTCAAATTTTAACGCCTATCAAGGCAGGCATCCGCAAGTTGCTTTAATAAACGTTTTGATATAGCTACCTCCGTTCAAGGTAGTGTCCAGCTACGAAGTAGGCCATCTCTTTAATTCGAAATCAGATTAAATTGCTTTAAGAAATTATATACGGTATGCTGTCATGCAAAGGTTATACTTTTACCCTTTACAAAATATTTATGAATACTTACTATAAATTGCATTTGGAAATCATCTCTACTTTCTGCTTTTTACGAAAGAACGTCCCTAAACCACTGAACCGAATATTCTATTCATGATCTAGATATAACAAGAGGGACCAGACATTTATGCCAAATTTGTCGTGCACATAATTCCTTGTCTATATATCTGGACCAGTACTCGCTCATCCGATTTTAATTAAACAAAAACGTCCTTCGATCATATCATCTATTTGTATTGATGTCCTCTGCCCGAGTTACTCCATATAAGGCACTGCCCAACAACATAACACCATTTGTGGTCATCCATTCCTCCTGCCAAATGGACAGACACCTCTGGTGTGTCACATTTTATCTCGGCATCCCAACTTCTGCACACGAATCCTTTTGATCAGAGAAGAATTGTAGAAAATTGCTTTGTTTCTGTCACATTACATTATGTGGAGGAGCATCCTCCAAGCACACAGCACAGTAAACTTTTCAACTCATTCAATGCATACCCCAATCAGAATCGAAATTAAGCTCCGCATCGACTGGGTGCTGGGTCTATCCTTTCGGCATACATTGTAGGATATCCGAGTGTCCAAAACACTGAACTGAACCTTAACTTTTATCACACAGACATAGCCTCTTGTTCTGGTTGTCGATACAAATAGGGTGCAGGCACTATCGTGCCGTTTGCTGTCACGTTCATTCGTTCTCATATAACAAAAATGATACTGCGATGAAAATCCTTTGGAATGTGACAACTAATACTACAATCTCCGAGTTACTGTCATGATACAAGTTGCTCTGTGAACCAAGGGTTCCCCTATCACAGCCATTTATTGTGGACCAGGTCGGCACTCGAGTCCTGCCATGACCTCTTTAAGTGACACACTGTCCCAGCCTGAGGTATACACATTTTGCATTTTAATCGAGCAAAAGTTTTCACTTAGAATGGATCCACTGCAGTTTAGGCTGGGGCACTGTAAGAGAACATTGCCACTGATAACTGAAGCTTCATCGCATTTCTCATTATCGCTGTACTTGGAGGACTCGTGTTCTAATTTTATATTACCCCAACCAGGCTATGTGTCTATGACCAATGACGAGGGAGCACAAAGTGCTTGTAATGTCCTTGTGAAGTGTTTAAATTAAATCCACGGCTGAGGCAAATGCGAGCGGATTACAGAGGGGCACTCCTGCTACTGAGCACAAGATTAAAAACTTTTTTTTAAATATTATACTTGGTTTTGAGCAGAGCAATGTAAACGGGAAACAGAATTTTAAATGAGCTAAGCGTGTTCTGAGACGAGCAGGAGCACAAGCACAAGTAAACGGATACACACAAAGTAAGCGGCTTACAAAGTTGTCAAATATTACAAATAGAAGATTAATGGCTGTCGAACTAATCGCACAGTGGTGTGCACGTGAAGTAAGTTCTTCCTTTCGGTGTAATTGTCAAGGAAGAAAGTTTCGATTCACTTGAGGCGGTACATCGCACAAGGAGTTCTTCCATTCTATTCCCCATTTTTTTTTTCCGAAATTCCCCATTTTGGGTGAAATTTTTAAAAATGTTCCCCATTCCATATCCGTCTTTTTCCCACCTGGTCCCCCATTTCGATTTATTGAAGAAAAGAAAAGATGAATTTTTAATATAATAAAAATAAGAATTCTTTTATTAAGACATATTTTTTTAAGAAGGTACTACAAAATTCATCTGAATATAAAACATAAATAATTAACTCACTATACGTTGGCTTTAAAGTTTATATACAGGTTAAACAAAAACAAGTCCTTACTCCTTAATTTCATTTAATTAATTTTTGATATAGGTTTTCCTGGGTCTGCAACTGCGAATTCTTGTGAAAATGAGTCGCTGTCGGTGCTCTCTGATTGACATTTTCTTTTGCAGTTTGGTTTTACTAAAATCTTATACAAAAATATGTTAATGTATAACCAATACGTACTACTATGATAACACTTTTCACACCCATTGGGTCTTATGAATAAAACCTAGCATTTGCTTCGATCAAAAGGTTATAGCAAAGCAAAACACCTCAGAAATTGCTTTGAATCGGTATGAATAAAAATCTTTTTTGTTAAAGTAAGTTCGAAAATTCGAACATAGTATTTACTTCGCTGTATACGTGTAATTGTCTTGGTTCCTGTCAAACCTAACCAGAAAATTTGAATTTTTGAATTTGTCTTAAGATTTTAACGATTTTTGTCGAAATTGAAACTTAAAAAAATAGATTCAGAAATATGAATGCAATCTATAGCTTCAATCGAACCTGGAAACATGATTTTTGTTTGCCAAATAAATTAATTGACGCTTCATTTTTTTTCTTCAGGTGCCGGAATTTATATCCGATATTGTTGGAAATATTTATTTGTTAACACAATAGAAAATTAGTTGAATAAAAACTATGAATTACGAAAGAATAAATTAAAAATGTCCATCTGAAAGAAATATTAACCAAATAGTTCACAGTCCATACTTCGCGAAAAAAACACAATGACAGTTCACAATTCTTAGATTGTTTTATGTTAGAAATGTGCGCACAAAATATTTAGCAAAAGGTCTAAGTCAACTTAATAGCAGACTCCGAATTTGGATAGCATTTGCTTTGGCTGATAAGGTTTACTCATAGGTACCGATCTGAATAAAAGGTCAGCGCCGAAGCTTTTCGAACATGTCAAAAGTTGGAGCTAACTCAAATTGGATTTTATTCATACGAAACGTAGTAAATGCTTCGATTTTGACATTTTCTCGAGTACAAGCAATTGCTACGTTTTATTCATACGACCCATTGTATTTCTTAAATAAACAAGGAAAATAATACTTTAAACACTGATAAATTTATCGAACGGCAAGCTTCACAGCTTATTATGTTGAGCTTGTAAAATTGTTGCAGTTAGTGAACTGAATGTGAAAATGACACTTGTGAGTAGAGGTGATGTTCAGTTCGAAATGCGCTTAGAGCAAATCGCTTAGATTCTATAAACGCGGTGGTGTTTTTATGTTCGGGAGGTATTTCAAAGTTAACTTCGCGAGTTTAATTTTTAAACTATGCTAAATTAGTAAACTTGCACGTGTTTCGTTTTCCTCCATTTTAAGAGCACTTTTCCCCACATCTGGCATCGCTGATTCTGACAATGACGGAGCTCGATTTGTTCAAAAGGCCTGTAATTTATCACGACATTTTCTCAAATAACGCTTATTTCATTCAAATTGTTTGTATCCCCCTGATGCAATGACGAGAAGGATAACAGCAGTACATCCTGGAAATGTTTAGTTCATAAGACATACAGCAGTCAAATATAACTACAACGACCATATTCAATGAGTTATTGCTGAGCAAGGATATTTTGTCCTCCACATACTATTGTCGCAGTTGATTATAAACTGGAACTAGTAGGATTTTCATCGTCCTCTGTTAACACATCTGAGCAAATATAGGTCGGCTTATTTGCATTGAGGAAAATGTTTTTTCCTATATCCCTGGTTTTAATGTTTGGTTTTGTACCTCATAGACATGTAGTTACGTTCATGACTAAAATAAGCAGCGCCTCTCTGTTGACACAAGGTTAAAACAAATGTCCCCTCATACGGTTGTATTAGGCAAACCTTTGAGCTGTCTCTTTCATAATCTCGGCAAATAAGATTATAAACAAACAATTATTTTTCACTCGACTGATCCGAGAGGAGTTCTCTTTTCACTTACCGCAGATGTTAGAACTTAAAGCTTTCAACTGTTTTTCGGGACTAAGGTTGCAGTTGCTTTTGAGGGATTCCAAAATGTCTGCGAAAATGTTCGGACTGGGTTTTCATCACGCAGACGGTCATATATGGGATTAAAATTAAATTGAAAAACGATTGGATTTAAAAATGTAAACTAAGGTAGATTTTGGATTTGGGGTTTTTCAGCTACCGAATGTTTAAAGATGGTCACTTCTCTAGCGCATTTTAAACACATCGGTAGATGACTGTAGAAACACTCTTAAATATTTGTTCCGCGTTTGCAAAATGAAAGAAAAAATCAAATAAATGTTTGCTTTTATAATAAATCCTTCATATTTTCCATTTAGGCGTGTGTCAAAATAAGAATTTAACCTACTAAGGCCCTAGTTACAGCCATACCTAAAACGAATTCCCTTTTGTTTTTTTTGGCCACTAATGATTGAACTAAATCTTATGGTATTATGTTGATTATGACAAAATTATAAAGTTAGTTTATACCAATCAAAAATTAAGCAAACGGTTCTAGAAAAATAATTTACTATTTTTTCCCGTACGAGAAACTATTTCCGATCAACTTCTCGTTCTCAGTAAATTCCGCAAAATAAAAAAAGAAATGAAAAATCATCTCACTGAAATATTACATTTTTTTACTCTTCCATCTGCCAGGATTTTTTTTCTGATGGAATCAAATCAGTGGTGGTTGCTTTACTGCACACCAAAACCTCGCTAATTGGGACAAGAAAAAAACGACGCAAATCGAAATAACGATTCCTTAATCTTAAATTATACTACACTGCAGCAAATGTATTTCTCTGAACTGATTGATTGCCTTAGGCCCGGTATATTCAATCTTGACTATCTTTACTCATCGGCTATTCCAGCTGTGAAATCAGCAAATGTATTTTTTCAGCAAAATATTATCCAGAGAATCAGTGGTTTGGTTATTTAACCACAGAAATCGATAACCAGCCGATTTTGCGCTGTTAATGAGATTTAACAATTGATTTTCTGTAATTTTGTTTGTTCAGGATTTTTTGAGAACTATGTAGGTATTCATTTTGACGTATCTGCTACACAAAAATGCTTGTACAATAATGTGCGAACAAAAAGAAAAATACAAAAAATAGAATGATCGAATATATAACGAAAGATGGAGTAAACCAATAAAATCGTTCAGATTGGAGTCGTTGACGTTTTCAATTGACACATTGAATACAATTGAATATGGAATACATTACACGCCAGTCAATTGAAGGTGATGCTCTAGGTTCCTCACAAAATAACGGATGCAAATGATGAATAAAGATTATTTTCAACATTTTTAGCATACACGCATTGGAGGAAATATTAAGAGATTAAAAAATTGGGATTGTCGTTGAATAAATAAACATGAGGCCTATTTATTAATTTGTAACAGATTTGATTGGTGTTATTGATTTTGGCTTTATTTCGGTTTTGTTTTCAAAAAACAAAGTTTCACTCTTCAGTTTATTCAAAAATACTGTGTTATTGGATTTTGACATTATTTTTTGTGTTTAGTATATAAATATTAAATATATTAATAAATATAAATAAATACATTAATAAGAAATCAAAAACAAAAGGACCCGAGACACAAAAAAAATACCATGGAATCGGTCAATCACTGAATTGACAAATAAACTGGAAAAATAGAATGTTTTGTTGCAAATCTTCGGTTTGTTGACCAAAGTCGAAAAGCGCTCAACAAACACTCATTGGTTATCACTGAATTATAATCATGGGTTAACTTAAATCTATGGTAAACTAACCAAGGATTTAACCAGCTGTAAACAAACAAGCCCTTAATCTTCGGGAAACTAATTTTTACAAAAACAAAAAAAAATAATAATAATAAAAGAAAGGAATACCAAAAACGCAAACTGAAATAAAATCGACGCAACTTTGAAACCACTTTTATTTTTAAATAACGCAAATCGGAACGACGCAAAGCGAGGCTTAGGTGGAATTGTTTTCATAGAGAAAAATTAATAAATTATTTCTTTTAGAAAATTTCAATATAATCTATTCAGTTTTCTTATAAAAAAAAAACTTTATAATAAGATGATCTGCGCTGTCTATACTGTTCTAGAAAATTCTAAAATTCGCTGCAAAACACAAAAACGATCAAATTAAATTTGTATTGACACCAAAGTGACAGTATTTTTTACTGACAAATTTGTTTGCTTTGGTCGCCTAAAGATAAAAAAGACTCAACTTTTGCGGTTGCATTTTACGTATGGCTATAGCCTTACCGAACATATTTTTGTTCCTCTTTCCTTGTCGCTACCTTTGTTTTAAAGTTCAACTTCAGGTGTAGGTAATAAGATAGAAAGTTGAAAATTGACAGAGCTAGCTATTACTATGGTCTTCTTCGCTTCAAATTCGTTGAAAGAACCCTTAATTCGCCGACAAGTTTATCTGAGAACCCCAGGAGATACATTTTTCGTACAAAGTGTTGGGATTCGCCAAAAAATACACGAAAAACATTATGCGAACTTTTTCAAATGTAATATGTAAAGGGTCCGCCATCTAACTTCTTTTTTTTTCAACTAGTGCTTATTTCGCGAATGGTAACACTTAGCTCATGTCTGATTTGACAGATAATAAGTTTTATCCTTCCGCTGAACGAATATGGTTGTGTATACACTTGAACAACGCTGGGAAATATTGCGACATTACTTTGAAAATCATGGTAATGTAGCAGAATGTGTGCGAAAATTGCGTACGGAAAAATCATCTTTTCAGATGAAGCTCATTTTCATCTTGGCGGGTGTGTTAACAAGCAAAATTGTCGCATTTGGGGCACAGAAAACCCGCACGCATACATTGAAAAGCCGATATACCCAAAACGAGTCACCGTTTGGTGCGGAATTTGGTCCAGAGGCATAATTGGGCCATTTTTCTTCGAAAATGAGCAAGGAGTGGCCGTTACAGTCAATGGCGATTGTTATCGGGCCATGTTGAAAGAATTTTTGTTCGTTCACAAAAATTGAAGAGGAGGATATTGGCAACATTTGGTTTCAACAGGACGGCGCTACGTGCCACACAGCCGAAGCTACACTCGATGTTTTGCGCCCTGTTTTTATTTATCTCAACGATTTTTGCTCCATGCAGCCCAATAATTAGAGCGATAACAATTCAAACCACTTCGGTGGTATTGCTATCCCAATTAAATGGGTAGTTTATTTAATTGCATAGTTATTGGTTTACTATCGCTTGCGGACACAACTTTAATTGAAATTCGGTTATTTGTTTTTAATCCCGTCACACACAATGTCAGCTGCTGGTATATTTTAAAACACATTCATTCAATTAATTGCAGTCCATCTCAATCATAATAAATTATACACTACAAGTATGTCTGTAATTGCAACGGACATTCGCAACTGTGATCGCAATTAATAAATAATTGTTAATTTAAATTGGAATACAATCAAAACACAAGCATCATTGGGGCACGGTTGCGTTAGTCGCAACAAAATCCCATTTTTGTATAGGAATTGTTTTTTTATTCTGGAAAAACAAATTAGCATTCTTTTCACGATCCAATTAGCCGGACGTAAAAGAAAAATATTTCTTCGTCGGGGGTTCGCGGGTTGTGCGCAGTGGAACAAGGGCACCTTTACCTCAAAGGACATTGGATTACCCACCAATAGCACTTCTCATCGAAGCGGAAATACAAAATTCAAAGTAATTTCCAATTTGACGCCTGAACTAACTTCAATATTTTCATAGCGATACATTTCGCCCCCTTATTCTCTGTTCCGCTATTCGATTTGAATGAATTAGTAACAATTTGGTTGTACGGCTGGATGACTGTTGCGGTGGTAATCGTAGGCGTAGCTATCCATGCCCCCCAAACACTACTGATACTACTATTTACGTTTCCTTCTTGGATTGTTTTTGTATTCGCGGGACATTTTGAATTACTTTTTGTCATTATAAACTTTGATTGCACGATAAATCTAAATATTTGAACACAGCTTGTGAAAGGTGCTGTGAGTAAATGAGTCGGGAGGACACTTGTTGGTGGGGAAAAAACTTACTTTGTCTATACAGATTTAATTTCTAAAATGTTCTCGCCAAATGTGGCACAGAGATTAAGAATCTAAGGAAAACTCTTATTCAGACTTTAAACAGACCTCAATAATTCTAGTTTCTAGTTCATGGTGATGAAGCATGGACCTTATTGAAAGAGAAAAAGCACCTCTTGGAACGCTTTGAGAGAACGATTATTCGGATGGTATTCAGTATAATCGAGTGTGGAGTTGGAGGCTCAACAATGGACTGTACGAGCTATACAGCGACGTTGAGGGTTGAGCTGTTCAAAAGGCTCATATGGCGTGCATCTGTAGACACAGCTGTGAATGCCGGTCGTACACTAAGCATGCGAAAAGCATACATTTTTGTAAAAATGTTCCAGGTTTCCAAATTTGCGCAACTAATGGAAGATGCTGATAGTCGAAGGTATAGTTGAAGAGCTCATGGTACTTGTAGTTCATAGTAGTTGTTGCGCATCGACATTGAGGTTGAACAATAAAATGCAGATGCAACTTTGCTCACCTCTTTATTATTTTTTTTCAAAAGGTTTTCAGCACGCAAAGTGAAGTAGCATCACATGTTATACTATAGGGACTTTATTGAGAGCGTTGCTCATAAAAATCCACAGGGCCCTGTGATTAGTGGTGCATAGCTTAAGTTTACTTTACAAGACTATAACACCATACGTATGACGAATATAGGTCTGAAACGACGTATAGCTAGTGCGTTGTGTGAGGCCATGACTTCACTGAACTTCTTACCGATAGTTTTATTATAACTGCAGAGAATTATGTGGCTTTCCTTAGACGTTCTGCTTGCGTTCTTAGTAAGCGCGGGCCTATCTTACTATTTATGTTTTATAACAGGATGGACTAGTAACATTACTAAGATTTTCGCCCGTGGTTTTTTTTTTTCAATTTTCCACACAAGGAAATTTCGTTTCTTGAATAGAGAAAATTTAAAAATTAACAAATTCTTCTGTATCCAACATTTATTCTTGAATCAAGTAAATAATTTTTACTGATGAAAAATATCATGTTCCTTAAACGAATATATCTTTATTTAAGAAACGAATTTTATATATAGCAAATTTAAGAAGTGTATTCTGAAATCAAGAAGTAATATTTTGAACTTAACTTTAAACTAGTACAGATTTTTTTGTATCAAGAAAATAATTGCAGCGGCATAGAAAGATGTTTATTAAACTTATTGCGCCTTACTAATATTAATTGTTCACCTAACACACTTTATTTTGTGGGTCACAATGTGCAATTTTGTATGGAAAATTTCGCCATTGTGAGTTCGAAAAATTTAGCCTGGACACTAAAAATGATTATCAGTATCGCGGATTGAGAAAACAGTATTTTATTCTACCATTGTTCAGACCGAATGTGTATAAGATTATCGTCTTTAGTTAAGATTGATATCATTAAGGAGAAGTGGCTGGGGGAGGGGGGAGAGGGGAAGGTGTTACTTGCTTACTTTTTATGAGAAGAGAAGAAATTCACTCCTCTTTTTGGGTCACTTTTCTGCATTTTTATTGTTCCGTTTCTTCCTCTATAACTAGGATATAAGAAGCGAATTGTTGCGAGAAGCCGCGTTTCCTATCACGCTCACTATTTACATTTATTATTATTTAATTTTTTTAATTTACATAAAGAAGAATTGTTAATTTTCCAAAGAAAAGATTTCCTGCATAGGTCTAAAGGTTAAAGACGACGAAAACTTGGAAGTTCAACATGAAAATTATTAAAACAAAAAAACACAGTGACTTAAGTTACCTTATAATATAAGTCAATTAAAATGATATAAATAACTCCATAACCTGTTTTTCTAAATAAAATAAATTAGAAAAGATACAGCAAGTCCTTCTTTATTTATTTCCATTAGTTCTAAATTCTTTATTGAATGATGAAAATGTTTTCTGTGGTAAGTAAGTAGGTACATGATATTAGAAAATTGGCTTAATTTTCATATTTCAAGAGAATGTTGGTTCGGATAAATTATTCTTAATAATTAATGCACGACTTAAGAAAAAAGTTATTGAAATAAACGGAAAGTTCCTAAGGTCAGATTCCGTATTCAACATATCCTTAATTTGATCAAGAATAATTATTCTTGATTTCAGGAATAAGTTACTGATTGAAGAAAATTCTTTCTCATTTCACATATTTAATGAAGGAAACAAGAAATCCTATGAACGATTTAAGAGAAAAATCGCTGGAAGAAAACTTCAAGAAAAACTTTCTAATTTTAGTTTTTTTTCTCGTTCCTGACGCCTGAACGAAAAATGTTAAAAATGAGAAGAAACTGTTTTAAGAAACTTCTATTTCCAGTTTAGAAAATATTTTTTTCCATGCAACGTCAGAGTCGCATATGCATTTTCATTACAGCCCGTTCTTTTTGGGTTTATTAGTTGCTATTATGCACAGAAGGAACTCAAAAACCTTCTAGCGGGAACCCCAGTGAGATGCCAAGAAGCCTTTAAAGCAACAATTTCCTGATCGATAAACTAAGCACTAAGGTATCAATCAATCTTTTCATAGTTTTAAGAAGAAATGGTGATGGGCTTACAGGTGAGAGACCGTAATACCCGCCATTGGTATTAAAACTTCTTCAGCCTCAAATTGTGTTTTGTACGATTCGCCTTTGAATACGCCTAGGCCACCGTAGCCACGTAGGCGTCTGCTGATAAAAGTAGGTGTAGCGCAAAAAACCAATTCACGTCCGAAGTTTCGTATTTTCGACACGACCTACCAATAAGGCCGCACACAATTTGTAAAATCCCAAGCTAAAATGAATATCCCTACCGGGACCAGAATTGATCCAGTAATTCTGTGAAAAATTGCTTAATTTCTGAGGCTATACCAGGGTACCTACATGGTGGTATATGAAAATGGATTCCCCTCGGCTTTAAACCGCGCATCAAGGATAACGTATTCTCTTTTGCCCATAATCCAGAAGAATAAAAGTCAGGGATCACAGCACATTTTCAAAATGAAAACGTGTCTTTTACACACATAAGGATGACATTGTTTTATGCAAATATTTTGGCAAATGGTAATGGATTCAAAAGCCGTTTGCACACTGGCACACGCATTTTTTTTTTTTTTTTATTTGCTGCACTAAATCCTTTCACAAAATATGTGCCAACGCACCTATACGGTAACGGGAAAAAACAAAGCCGTTGTCGTACATCATCATACTCGTCGTGGGATAGTCGTTTTTCTTTTGGGTCGATGTAATCTCCCACCCACCCTAAGCGGGGGGAATAATTCATATCCCTCGCCATTGCGGCTGTCGGCGTGGTAAGTAAGTTACTATACTGGATAAATGTGTCTTCGTCAAACCATCAAATGAGTGATCACAAGCGCTGGATGCAGGTATGGATTAAATGAATGAAGCTGTATATATTGTGTACGCACCTGTTATACCGACGAAATTCCTGCTCCTCCTGCTGACAATGTATGTAAATTAGTTTTTGATTCAATTGTTTTTTGTTTTTGTTTTTGTAATATTGTGGCTAGGGCTTTGGGAGTTGATGTAGGTGTTGAAGCGTGTGTTGCTGTTAATGGAGGAACAACATTCGCGAAGGATTTTGAAATACAGGCATATGGGTTCGCAGACATGCATCACATCATGCAGGTGAACTTTCGCACATAATACGTGAGCAGACACGGAGACTGACTTCTACATATACAGACTTCTTATGTTTTGTTAGGCAGCAGGATCTAGATTCGACAGGTAAATCAGTTTAGTTTATTAGTAAATTCGTTGAGGACTCTAATGCACTGGTGCAAACAGTGTGCTTGGCAGATTAGCAAAGCACAGACGATTTATTGAATCCTTTCAATGATTTAAAAAAATGAAATGCAGTCCGTAATTCCTTAGAACTCACGCTATACATCGAGTCCATTAAAGATAGGCTGCAGAAGTGATTTTTGTGGTTTGTTGTGTAGCTAGTCTTATTGCACATCTGCCTCAGCAAAGCAAAGTAATAAAATTGCTTAAAACCAAGGGGCAGCCCTAAAGAAGGCAAACATTTCAGATCAACTGGAATATATCGAATATGTGTTGACATTGTGGTTGATATTTTGAAGGCATTGCCGCCCAGTGTCAGAATACCTTAAGTAATGGTTCTTCCCTCGGACGTTTTAAGTTCTTCCATTTATTTTCCCCCTGTAGATATGCTTTTGAAATTTCACATGTCTTTTCCACTACGTTACTGTTGAATATAACTTTCAAGAGGAATAAAATAAATATTTTGACTTATACAGCTCTTGCCTTATCATTTAAGCCCGTCTTTCTCTCGTGCCAAGTTTGGATTTCCTTAAGGGAGCATAAAAGTACTGTCTAGGAATCGTATTTAAGAGTACATGTTAACCTTAGCCATTTTACCGTACAGTTGTACAGCTGCTGGAAGAATATTCTCCGAAATGAATTAAGTAAGAAACAAAATAGATTAAATTTAAAAACAGTTGAAAATCGAATGTTCTCAAGATGTTTATTGGAAAATCGGAATGATGTTTTTGTTCCAACGCTTTCGCTTATTTTAGTACAATTTGTAATTGCAACATAAATTTGTTGATGGTAGATTTATGTTTGACAATATGTACACACAATTTTTAACCTTTATAAATCATATTTAAAAAAATGTAATGAAGTTTTAAATAGTTAGAAACCCAATGTACATAATATATTTATTTTTTGTTTTAGCACGCATTTTTTCCCCAAAAATAAAAAAATGTTCATTGTTTTGAATAAATCAAAAAATCTACTTCATAAAATGTAGTTTAACTTCGACATACGATTTCCAAAGTCCGAATCCTGGTGCTATTTCTATTATAAGTATTTTTTTTATAAAAAGAACAATTAAGCATAGATATTATGTGCGTAACTCACGCGCAATTTCGCACGAGGCGGAAAAGATATATCCGTTTGTCCGCAGTCATTGTTAATAAAGGCGTAAGATCGAGATCACAAATCAGACGACTGAAGTGTCATGGATATTCCACCCATAGTTGTGGATACGTAAAACGGAAATTAACAAAAGTTCCGGCGACCAACATTCCGCAATCACTTGAAAACATTTCTATTTCTGATTTCAAACATGTGAAATGAGAGTTTTAATTAGTGGCAGTAAATATTAAAGCCAAAATTCATCAATCAGTTCGATACGAACTAAAAAGTTCATCACTGCCGGTAGCCATTTTGTTTTATATGAAAGCGACATTTCCTAAACCATCGCACCTCACAGCCGACAAGGTAACTTGCCAACTTAATAGTTTATCTCTTTCCGCAGGAAAATTATACGTGTTCCATTTGAAGTTGCTGAAAAGTGAAATCCTGCCGTATCCACATTTCCAAGAAGTCCCCAACATTGTCTCTAATTAGATGCCTGAACCAAAGCAAAAGAAACTACTAAATGGATGCACAGATATTCAAATTCCGTAGAGCGAACTGATACAGTATGCATACCGCCCCGCCGCCAACATTCTAAGTTTGTTTCAAGGATTATGTCGATTCACCTTTTGACAAGCGTTAGGTGAACAATGATGCTTCCATACCGATTGAAAGCTAGTGCATACCAAGAACTTTCACCCACACTCTGCTACTGGAGCCTAATTGTAAACCTTGCAATGGAAACGCAATTAGAGGTCGACCCAAGACAATAGAACGTGACTTTGGAGGAAATCCTTCAAAATCTTTTTTTTTTAGCGCTTCGTTATATTTTCTTTCTTCTCGGATTCCTCCTTCGTTCGGTATTGTCGTCGCTGTTTTTTTGGTGAGAAATTAAAATTCAAAAAACGTTGGTTGGGTTTCTCGGGTGGGTAGATACGTTTCTTAAGCGGCGAAGGATAATATCTTAGAGGTGAGTTGAGTTCTCTGGAAAAAAAAAAGAAATTCGCTTCGTGATGTTAAATGTGCTGTTGTATGACTTTGGTGGGGATTGTTAGCAAGGACTTTTAGTTTTTAATTATTCTACCAGGGGAGTAGGAAAATCGCATTCAAGATTTTCGTTTGATATGCTGCTATTCTATACGTTACTGAAGGAAATCCTTTATAGTTTCCGTTTGGATGGAAATAATTTATTAGAAAAGTTTCATTTTATGTTTTAGAAGTGCTGCCAGCTTTGCACTACATTCGCTCGAATGACGAAATAAAGCTTGTCTTGGCAGGCGGACGAAATGCCTGTTAGGTATTTTCTGAGGCGGAATTTCCAGATAAATAAAACTCTTGGATGACTTCTCGTTTTCAAACGTGGGCGCAAGTCTGCTATAAGTTGGAATTGACATTTGTGAAAATAGAGTTTACTCATTAGCAAGGAGTTAGGAGAGATTTCTTGACAGTTTTGAACACTAGGGCTGAAGTTTTCCAATTCGCTTGTAACCTCAAGAAGATCCGACGTAATTGGCAGCCAAAATTATGCATTTGGAGGCTAATTTCTTTGCGGGTAGGTACCTTAAATCACTAGTCCATTCGTCAAAATAAGTCGATTTATATAAAATTGCATAGAAATTCTTAGCAAGCTAAAAAGAACATATTCAACTTCCTTATAATGTGAAAAAAAATCAACCCTTGGGTGGATTTTATTATTTCTAAAGCTCTGTTTAGATGATTGCCAGATCTGACAATATTGTGAGGTCTACAAATGAAAAAATTGTCCCAAATGTCTGCCAACCGTGTGAACTCCCAATTTGGTCTGCCAATTTTTCAGAAAAGTCATTGGCAGATAATTGCCAGCACGTAAGCAAATTTTAATGATATGACAGCAAAAGAGAAAAAAGAAACAAAAAATAAAAATAAAAATGCAGTTAAAAATTGGGAACATTTCTTTATAAATCTTCAGAAAAAAAATTAAATTCCAATTCTTTTGTAAGCAAATATCTACCAACCGTGTAAACTGGCAATTTTCTTCCTGACAACGCTGTAAGACAAATTATTTGTAGGCAAACCATCTGCAAATTGAAATTGTCAGAGTTCGGGACAAAGCCTGGCAACCGTGTGAACTGGCAATTTGGTACTGTAAGGTAGTTCGCTATTGTCAGAACATATGCAGCTCATTGCCGGATCACTTGTAAGCCAGACAATACTGGCAGATCTGGCAATGGACTGAACATAGCTTAAGGCCTTATTGACAGACAGCAACATCACTATTTGTTACATAGCAATACCTACCAGGTCTTTCTCGGAACTGTTGAAATAAATTAAATTACCGCGAAACACGCGGGTTAATTTCACTAAATCAGAAACCCATTGAAGCACTCGTCGCATCACCAAACGTCCTTCACAAAGCATAAGGAAAGAGATACAGAAAAGCTCCTCAACTCCGTCCAGCCATCCGTTTAATTGAATTATTTCTACCTTTCAAAACAAACCAGTATTTGTCACCCAAGCTAAATGCCACATTATCCAGAGGATTAGCGCACCCTCCCGTTCGACACAAGTCCGCAATTGAACGTGTCTTTTGACACGTAATCCGCAAAATGTTGATTGAGAAACTTTTCCCCAGCTTCTGCTTTATAGGGTGGGAGCACTCAATTCAATCCATATTGGCCACTGCTCATTTCAAAGTCCCCCGGTAAGGGGTATACCTACATCTACAACTAATGGATATAAATCTTTCAAAAGTCTGTACATAGTAGACTAGTTCATGCGCTCGGTTGCCGATGACCTTTTGAACATTATTCGAGTTAATTTGATTAGCTTGTCGTCAACAAGACGAACGGAGAGTCGCTTCCTCGCTCGGCAGACAACCAAACTTGCAGTTCCAGGAAGTTGTTTAATCTGTCTGCCTAATTAAAAACCTCCATTTCGCATCTTATGCCTACAACCATAGACGGTGAGGGTCCTGTTTATCGCTCACAATTCTCAAATTCAAGTAACCATGGCGAAGAAGAAAGGAGCAGGCGAAGGTGGTTGGAGCAAGATTGCGAACCAGATGGTGGAAGTGATAGCAACAACAGCAATCTATTCGGAAAAATGCCCCAAGGTCGTTGGTACCTCCTTCACTAATTGCGTTATGATGTTCCGCCTTCGCCTTTTTGGCCCGCCACCCAGTCCGCACCAGGCACACACCAGAAACAGCATCCTTCGAATGTGCGCAGCGAGCGCTCGCTTTCAAGGAACACCCATAGCATCCCTCACACCCAAATTAAATTAGAAGGCTGTTAAAAAGCTTTTAACTAGCAGAGGGATGGATTTAACCAAATGCTCTGGGTCTTAAATTACACTTGTGGTGCCATAACCAGAAAGGTCAGCCAGCCGCCATAATCTTATTCCAGCGCAGGGCCACTACGACACGATAGGAGTAGTGAGAAGATGCTTCTCTGCAGAACTGGCGTACTTTCTAATCTATGACAACGGTATGGGCGTGTGCGAATGGTGTTCCTGTTTTCTACGTCGTCCTCGGTCGGTCGTGCAGCTAATAACGGCCAGTCGGTCTGTATGTATGGTGGTTCTCATGGTTCTGATGGGTATAATTACTTTAGGAAGACTGACGCTTTGATCATCATCAAAGGAAAATTGGCGAAGGTAATGTAATGTACGTAATGTGGCAATTGCCTGGCCTACTAAGACTCAGAAGTGGATTCCAGAAACTTATTCTTGCCAGCATTTGGGCACATAAAAGGCTATAGTCGACCATTTAACCAGCTCCAGATAATTACGAAGAGTTTGGTTGTTGCTTTTGTCCATTTAGGAGATAATCGAAAATGAGCACAAGCTGTCGGGGTAGGTTGATAGAGTTGCGTTTGGCTTGGTGTGCCATTTATTTGCTTGCCAGATGTTTGGCACCTTGGTTTATCGAGTTGGAAGCGAACACGCTTTTAGTGAATTCGAGCGCATGCTGGGATTTTGTCAGCCAAACTAACGCGCGTATGAATGTAGTTTTTTAATCAGTCGCTGTCGTGAACACGAAGACCTTTTTGACCCGTGTTTTAGGTGCTTTTGGTGTGCTTTTTGGCATGAGTATTAAATGCGTTTCGAGGTATTTTCTTACAAGTGTTTTTTTTCCAGAGTTAATAATGTGTTCGTGTGGCGTTTCTACTGCACTTTTCGATGCGTTTTTGAAAGTGCTTCTAATTCACTTCTTAGCGTGTATTTTATTTTATTTCGTTTTTTGTTATTGCCGGAGGAGATAAAAAAGCGTCTCTCGAACATTTTCATATGATGTTTTGAAACAATTTTTAAACGTTGTTCAAAATATTTTTAATAATATTGTTAAGAGTTTCTTATGTTACAATGTAGCAATTTTGGATTTTCTTAGATTTTTCTTATGCATTTCCTTACCCAGATAATCTGACGTTTTTTAAATGAGTTTCAAGACGTTTCTAATGGATTTTTATGCTCGTGTCTAAAGCGTTTTTAATTTTTGTTTTTGATGGGTAATTAATATATTTTTATGGCGTTTTTTGATGCGCTTTTCGATGCGTTTCCGGAGGTGCTTGTAATTCGCTTTTGGCGTGTATTTGACTTGGTTTTTTGAGCTGTTTTAAAGCGTTTTTCATACATTTTTTAAAATGGTTTTCAATACATTTTTAAAGGAGTTCTTAACATTTTACTTGAGAGTTCTTAACGCATTTTTCGACGCGATTTTGAATATTTATTTCTGCGGTTTTCAAACCTTTTTTGTAATAATTTTTTGACGACGTTTTTTGAAGTGTTTTAAATACGTTTTTGATGCGTTTTTTAATGCATTCTTGGACGCATTTTTTTTTTGATGCACCCTTGGACGCACTTCTTCGGTATTTCCGGCTGGTTTGTTGATGAGTTTAGTAGATCGCTTATTAAGTGATTTTGATGGACTTTTTAAAGTATTTTAAATTCCTATTTGATGCATTTTGAAGGTTTTTTTGTTATGCATTCTTACGCTCCTTTCAATCACTTTGTGAAGCTGAAAAAAAAAAAATCATTTACGAAGCTCGTCGAAAAAAAATAATAAAAAAAAAAAACCATTAAAAACACTTTAAAGAGTCATCAACATTAATAAACGTTTCAAAAAAAAACTTTAAATTCCACCCAAAAGGCGCATCAAAAGAAGAATTTAAGTGGACAGCCGTAGATTGTAGACTATGTACATTGTACATGTCTGTCATAGAAGAAGCTCAAACTATTCAAGCGTATACATCTTTCGTTATAAGAAATACAAGTTTTCAGTCGCAATCTACCCAACTCTCGTATGAGCCAAAAGCTATGACTGTAAATGAAACACGTTATCAGCAAAACAAATTCCCATCATAACATAAATTTTAAGTTCCGTTATTACCATCACCCAGTGCATGAAATTCTTTCTGTAATCGCGCACAAGTTGACTTAATATGCGGCAATTACTCATTCTGTTCTAATTAAAAATAAATTAAGACCGTATGCCAGCCAACCGTTATCTCCTCGTAAAGTCCTCGCTCCTCGCAATTGACCGTCCTTTTTATAGCCCGTTTAAAAAAAAAAAAAACTGTAGGTATCCATCAGATACCCACTTACACAGAAACCTTCGTATACACAATGAATGCAAAGACCTTTAATTAGCAGTCGAAGCTCTTTCAGAAGACCGCCATTCACTCCGTAACTATTATGGACCCTTTAAAGTATGCTTCCCGCTGCGAATTATGCGCTGATGTGGCAGTCGGGGTCTGGCGTGCGTGTAATTATTATTTGAATTTCAATTGCTTTCCAGTTACTTCTTCGACTGGCATCAGCTTCAGCATTGTGTCCATTCCCACCCTGATGGAACATCCTTTTTTCCATTCACTTTCTGTCGGCGAATTTGCATTAAACAAAGATAATTTCATTTTCCTAATTAGCCTAAAATGAAAGAACCATAAAAGTGTGCGCGCACAAAGTGCCCAAAAAGTTCCGATACTCTTCCTACCCACCAAACACTCAATGAGGACTATAGCCAGCGACAATGTGGACGAGTTTAGTGAGCTATTACTTAAGCCTCCGAAAACAACGGGATCATTTTTGTTAGCACAATAAACAAGAAGCCATCAAACGGGCATCTAGGCGCCTACAAACTTCTACACCGCCGCACCGCAGCGTTGAGAAACCCCCAGATGCCAGGATAAATGCTTAAACGAATCCATTTGAACCATTGAATCCCGAATGCCATTAGAATATTGTAAATTTACTTAGCGGGACTTATAAGGACTTACTATGGGGGACACAAAACTGGTGAAAAAGTTTTTCCTTAATTAGCTGGAACTAGGCTAGCAATAGCAACAGCAGCATCAGCTATGGGAACGAATGAATGCTTACCGATGATGGTGACTCGGGCAAATTTTATCCCCGCTGTGTGTACATACTTATGGCATCTTCATCAATCACTGAATTTTATACTTAGGGCTGTTTGCAATTTAAAACGACATCTATAATGCGGATAAAATGAATTTAAGTGGAAAGTAGGGTATTGAGATTTTCTTAAATTGAAAAGCTGTTAGGGAAACAAGCTGGCTATTCACATTAAAGGGGATGCAACTTTAGTTCTTGTTGGTGGTAATACTCGTTATTTTGTGTTGATTCGTTTGTTTCATGATTGAAATCGGATGATTGCATATTATTTAACAGCAACAACTTCACGTGTATGACAAGAAAGACAAGGGTATAACCGAAATATCAGATAATCAGACCGCTTTTTGTACTCGCTTCGGAGTCGTAAGACACTTTTGCAAACGCTTAAGAAATGTGCGTCGAAGTGTGTCTTTTACGCGGCTTGTTACTGGTCTTAAAATTAGCTTCTTCCTTCGTCGCACATGCTCAAGTAGCACTTAGCATACTGGTGCATAAATTTGTGTAAATTCAATATTTCTTTTTTGAAATTCGGTGCAAAAAATTAATTAATTAATGTTGCATATTTTGTACACTATATTTCGTAGATAACATACACCATTTGAAATGGCCAACTATATTTGGTTGAAGGACTTACACAGTTTGGAAATTAAATACACCAAACTGCATAACATAAGTGAATATTTTACACAGTTTCCGGCTAAATAAATGCGTATTTGTCTTCTTCCTCTTTTAAATTGGTGCGTTTTTATTTCCCAGTTCAGGAATTTGTGTATATTTTGGACGACCGTGGGCCATATTTTTCATGGAATATTAGGCAAAATGAGGTTCGGCTGTGCGCCATTTTTGGAATATCTTCATTTACTATATTTACTATTATATCGACTTAATTATGTGCGTGTCTAAATTATTTAGAAAACAACCAGAAAATTATAATTTTCGAAAAACTAATTACATCGAACAATAAATCTTTAATTCATTCAAATTTTTAAGGCGCTCGATTTAAAGACGGGGTGGGACCGCAAATCAATCGATAGAATGGGCTTCGTTTTTAATTATTTATTCATGACTTTCTTGCGTCCATATTATGATGGTGAATACTTAGAAGAATTTATAATTCTTGCAGATACATCGTCGAACAAATAATAAAATGGTATAAGTTTTAACTCCAGCAGTTTCCGGTTGAAAAAATAAACTTCCGCTTACATTTTAAATCAGAATAAATTCAGAGTTTCAGATTTTAATACACTAATGGTGTATTTAATCCATCGAATTATCGTATATTTTTCACACTCAAGGGAATAGTTTTTCAACAAACTGTGGTGTAAACTGCTTACCATTTGGTGTATAATTTCAAGTAATTATCAGTATAGATAATACACCAGAGACAAACGATACTGAGACCCCCAACTCGCAATCCTGATGCTGGCCACTCATTTTTTTTTTTTTTTTTTCAAATTCGCCATTTTGTTTTCTTATCGGTATTATGTCAATTTAGAATCCGTGTGACATGCAAAAACATACAAACAAAAATGTAAAAATAAATGCTGCCAACCGCTGTGCGGGAATATCATATTTTCACATTACTAAATGCTATTGGTTAGTTATTTAATATATTGATAAAGCTTAGTACGCTGCTCGAGCTAAACTAAATTTTATCTGGTCTCCAACTTTTCTCTCCAAGCATCAGCTAAAGTCGTACCTAAATTTGGACATAGAGAGAGCTGTGGATAAATGTGACAAAAAACAGCTGTTCTTGGAAAATAATTTGCTTCAAAAATTCAACTCTTTCTGGTTTCATTCATTTCCAGTTCTATGTACTCCTCGTCGAGGTATTTATTCAAAAAACTCATCTATGCTTACTTCTCCCATTCTTCGCAATACAAAAACGCAGAAAAAAACAAGAGAACACAACGATCTGTCACAATTTAGCTTGGGAAAATGTCCCGACCCATTAAATGGGCGCGCTAAATCTTGACAGATACATGAAGTACATTCTGAAACAAAAGTTTGATTATTTAGCTCGAGCAGCGTACCACTCAGCTAAATGGGAATTTTGTATGGCAGCGAAAATTTAGCTCGAGCAGCGTACTAAGCTTTAAAGGCGAATAATATAATTTGTTTGGTTAATAAAACTTTCTAAATGAGATGTTTTATATACTAGAAACAACTAGAATAAAATACACAACCATGATTGTCCTATCATGGTTGTGTAAATATTTTCCGGTTTTGAATATCATTAACATCGATTTTTAAATAACTGAAGAAAAATTGGTAAAAATGTTTTTATTTTCCCTCCTTCATAAATATCCCTATTTCATAAATATGTTAGGAGCAAAATTATACTTATTCCTAAAAAAAAATACAATCCACACGTAAAATTCTATGAACGCTGTCAGAAACTTTGCCCACAGCGAAAGTGGTTCAACTATCGGCCGAAGTTAGGGGTCTCAGTACTGTCTCTGATATACACCTCTGGAGTACATTATATACTAGTAACCAGAACAGTTTCTATACCACTAGCACAATTAATATACCGAAAAATAATTATATATGAGAACACGGTACTATTAACACTGAATCGAAATTAAATGTCCAAAAACTGCACAGAAAGAGCATATTTTTTATACCTAGGTATTCAAAATGTATATCACGAAAGTGCAAAAAATACACCAACAATTTTTTTTTTTTTATTATTATGATCCTGTGGCTCAATAATGGCCACCAAATTCGTTCTCTCTGATTTACAGACTGGATATATTAAGTATAACGAAAGTGACTGGTTTCCGGCTTCCTCTACCAGAAAAAGGTATTATAGGTTGAATGAATTTAAGAAAAGCTTTTGAGTAAAAGAATAATCGACTTCCGAGAGACAAATGAATCTAAGAAAAGCTTTTGAGTAAAATCGAAGTACTGTTTTCAAAACGGTGTTCAACCTATAATACCTTTTCCTGTTGAACTTTTTATCTAAAGAATAAAGTTGAACTTTTTATCTAAAGAATAAAGTCCGATTTCTAATTTAAGCTGCATCCACAAGGCTAGGTCGGGTTAAAAAGGGGTGTGAGATAGTACTGCCCCATAAAGACGAATTTCTGAAGAAACGAAAACACTTTTCCGCGAAAATCCCCAATTTCCCAGGAAAGTAATAAAGCATTTCTTGAAGTTCTGTTACCTCACCTCCGCTAAAAAAGAAGTACGAGTACCTTCCCAAAAACTGAAGCTCCTTGTATTCTTCTTGAAAAGACAGACCCGTAACAATATTCCGACTCCTGTCCAAGTCCTGAGTTATTGCTCAGTTTAAGAGTTTTCCCCTACATTCAGGTTTCAGTTTATCTTCTTAGCCAGATTAACACCAAATACTTTGCACTGTCTAGGACATCCACAAAAAATTAATAAAAACAATTGTAAAAATTACCTCGCTCTTAAAAGTCCAATATCTAACATCGACTATCAATATTTTGTGCAATTAAACTTTGCCGATCTACTACAGTCAAAATTAAAATTCTCTAGCAGATTGACGCAGAACTTTTCACTTAGGTTTACGTATCAGAGTAGGCTGACGCACGCCTATACAGACACGTCCCGGCAAATGGAGACACCCACTCTCGCCTCCGTCTCTTAATTAATCCACCACCCAATATGGGTACATTTTCAAATCATCCCCATCCACATTGTGCTGTCGCCACCCCATTGCCCATTCCCAAGTCGAAAGATTTCTTCTACACAGGATTAAGCTCAACATGATGCCATGTTTACATTGACAACGTCTACGTATATATTTACATTTTATCTATACTCAACAAAAAGTCATTGTTTGTTAATTTTAACGACACGACATCATGAAAACAATCTTCAGCTGAACTTGCGTCGCACTCCACTCTTTCAAACAAAAACAACCGTCTGTACGTGTGGATTTCACGAGCACACGTTCATAATTTTTGGTAATGACAACATTTTCATTAATTCTAAGCACACATTAGACGCGCACCCACACCCACTCAAGAAACAATCTGTGAAGCACTCATCGCTCGGCTGTGTGTCTTCAAACACAAATACCTTCTAATTGCATGCAGCATTTCGCCCGAAAACAAGGACCTCCGAGTATACCCGACAGTATCAAGTTGAATGGAAAACGTCTGAAATTAACTCTTCGAAGGAAGTGTACCGCTCCTTTGCAGAGGATGTATGGAAACAATAACATTTGGAACAAATAATGTGCCGTTCATCCGGAGGAGGGTTGCAATCAGCAGTTTCTAGACAGTGGGAGTGTCTTCGAATTGCCTTAATGAGTTTGTTTTTACTCTTTCTGCTCGGCTCTCGAAGCATTGCACCTGACATTTTGGTGCATACTTTCCGCAAAAATATGAGAGCACTTTGGAGATCATTTTAGTGAATTGGATTAACGTACGAGTGAATAAGTTTTGGAGAAAAAAATGCTTTTGACACCTTTCGTCTCAGCAGATTTTCAACATGTTTTGCACAACTTTTCATAAATAACCGACGATTTTCGCCCACCGGGGTCTCCTAGTCTTTAAAGAAAATTCGAAGCGACTTCATAGAGCATTATTTATCCTCCCTTCCCAATATTTCACACCTCGTCGTCATATTTAAAAAAAAGTACTCTAAAAAAAAAAAAAAAATAACCACAAAAATGAGATCCCTTGTAGTTCAACTGAACGCATGTTGCAAGTCCACGGCCAACACTAGGCACTTCACCGTCATTGCAAATCAGAAGTACAAGGCATACCAACTCAAATTGACTACCCGCCGACATCAGACGGTTACAGGAAATTAAACACCTTTGCCTGGTGGAGCGCACATTTAAGTAAATAGGACGAAAGGACTCACTTTGCCGTCACAGGTAAAACTTGCATACATCCCTATATACTATAAGAAAAATGAAAACGTTCCTTCCACGCTATCCACCTTTCTTTTCTTGAGTGCGGAGAAAATCCCGTTAACACTATCTTTGAGAAAATTACAAAATGCATCCAATGGAAGAGACTTTTCCGTATTAAAATGAAATAGATGAACGAAACAGCGCAGGGAAAAAAAAATTAAAAGATGATAATCCAACGAGCTTAAGGGCTTCAGGATATTAGGTTCGAGAGAATATTTTCCATGTAATACTTTAAGTGATATAACGAAATGCACTTTGGCCAGCTTTATTAAATACTCCACGCCATCTTGTTAGGGATTATTTTTATCACGTTGGACACGAAGTCGCATAAAGGTCGGTCGTTCGTTGGTATTGCCCGAACTTGATTTTCGAAAGGCAACATTTTTCCGTGTCATTAGGAGTTTTGCTTGAAAGCTTTCACGGTATTCATTTTAGATGTAACACCTTCTTGCCAGTTAAGTAGTTTGGTATTAGCTGCGAAAAGTTTGCCAAATAGTTTCGACTTATGTCGCATTTAAGTTGGAAGCGGAAGATTCTCTTTTCTTGCTTGTAACTTAACATCTATCAAATTGTTGCTGGGGAAAGTTTATGAAACTGTGCTCGTGGAGTTGCACAGCTTATTGCTTTGTTATTATTATAAGGACGCAGGTCGGAGCAGTATTTTTGAAATTGCTTTCAAGTTCGTAACTTATCGCCTTAGAATACTGGGGCATGGAAAATTAAGATGCCTAACTACGGCGTCATGCCGGTTGTAATACTCCTAGAATGGAAACTACCTGCAAGAGGTATGAGCATCTATGGCAAGATGTTGAAATGAAAAACGTTGCTGAGCATGTTTTACCTCCTGCATGTTGTTTGCATTGAGGTGAATTTAGGTCGGGGGAGAGGGATGATTACTTCGTACTTCCCGGCTTAAAATTTGCTATGGGAAATAAAATATTTAAAGCAAGCTTCTGCAACGCTTTCCTTCTTTTAACTCTAAGAGACTGTCTCCCTTAAAGATGGAACATATGCAGCTGATAAGCAAATCTCGGTCATGCCTTCCTAAACCCCAATATTTGGTTGATGATTTTCTGCATGCCCCCATCGGAGTCTCGGTATTGGAAGAGTTCCTTTCAAAAGCGACGAGAGTCGGGGCGCTTTTCAAAGCTGAGCTATAATGAGTGGTGAATGGGGTTCTTCATTGAAGGGATGGTACTATTACCGATGCTTTTTTAAACAGCTCTGCTTTCTGTTCTTAATGTCAGCAGCTGCTGTACGGTATTTTTTTACGAAACCTCTGCTGCTTCGATTGCAAGTCCCTGCACAGCGGAGAGAGTTACTGTGCTACCGATTACTTCGGTGTTTTCCCTTAGGAACAGCTGTAAATAAACCTTGCAACCAGAAACATCAATATAGGTGTGTTCTAAAAAATACAACTTTTGTCCTTGGAAAGCACTCAAAAAACTACTTTTCCGATATGCCAATCCCATGTTTAATATCCGCAACGTCGCTTATAGCACACCTACCTACACTATATACACAGCCTCCATTGTTTCTCGGTATAGCTCTCGAACAATTTCCAACTTTATCAGCAAACAATTTTGTCTGTCCCTCATGCGAGATGGACGCAAATATTGAATGGAGAGGCGTAAAAAACCTTCCCCCGACTTGGGATTTTTATTAATTTACAATCTGACAGTACCAGCAGAGTGACAGTTGCCGTATGTAGCTGCGACAGCAAACATAGTTATAATGACTGTAAAATAAATAAGTTTCAAACCAATTGAAAGAGAAAATTACCCCTCCCTACTCCCTGATGCATGATGACAGCTAACGCTTTGTGCTGGCAAAAGGATACAAACTACCAGTACCAGCCAGCGCATGGAGCTGACAATGACGGAAACTCGTGCATACTCATGTGACTGTGAGTGTGTGTTATGTCCTTGTTTTCCTGACACATTTAATTAATTTTTAAATATCACAAATAACATGGCGATATCACAAACGAACGACACACACAGAGTCCCACACTCGAATGGAACACACACACTCGCCAAGTCGAGAAATGAAAAACGTGAGCGATAGCATCTGCCAAGTGACAGTGAGCCGAAATGAAGGTCTATTGTTCCCGAGGACAGGAACAAGACAAGAGTATCTCCCCATCTAACTACCCGTGTAATTGATGCGAATGTGTGGCAGAATATTTTATCAACTTATAAGTTGAAAAGAGTACACTCCATCTGTACCCCCACTTCGCATATGACGTGTGCTGGCGACCGATAAGGACTACCGTACAGAATTAGAATAATTACTTAAAAGCTAACCAAGCGGGAAAGGAAACTATTATCCTGTTCGAGCACATTGCGTGCGCCCCAATTACTTGACAATACTGATTTGGCGATGGCGACTGCCACCAACTTTCGCCTGTTCGACACAATGGTCAGGGTGTGATCCTTGACTTCAACAAATTGTCCCTGCACTGACTTGGTTGGTCGATGGACCGGAACATTGGTTCCCAGCCTCATCGATGAAGAGATTTGTGCCAAATTCGGGGCACAAATCGGTCGATTCCCTTTAGAGCAGAGGATTACCCTACACTGAACCAAATTTGGTAGTCATATTGATAAAAAAGCATGTAGATTTGAAGAAACGGTGATCAATATAAGGTCAACAACTCCTGTCTGTTGTTTTCATGAAAATTTTGTACAATATAAGAAATATTGTCATTTTGATGAAATGCATAATATTTTTCATTATGGTGTTAAATTCACAAAAAATTGTCACATTGAATAAAACTAGTTATTATTTCGTAAAATTCAATGAATATTCATTCTTCAATTTAACTTAAAACTTTCCTCATTTTGAAAAAAATATTTTTCAAATTGAAGAAAGAAATTTTCATTTTTACATAACATTTCTTCAAACTAAAGGAACAAATCTTCAATTTGACGCATAGTACTCTTTAGTTTAATGAACGCTTTTTCAATATAACATTTTTTTTCGTCCAATTGAAAAATAATCTTTAAATTAACGTTTCCTTATCTTCAAATTGAAAAAAAAAAAAAAATCATATTAACGTACTAGTTTCGTTAAATTGAAAAAAAATTTTCAAATCGACGCATCGTCCCATTCAAAATAACATACTTTTCTTCATTTAGACGTTTGTTTTCGTCAAATTCAAGAAATAATCTTCCTTTTAACAACTTACTGTATTCAAGCTGAATAATTATTCTCCAATTCTACGCATTTTTTTCTTCAATCTGACAAATATTTCTTGAAACTGATGAAATATTTTTAAATTTCAATGCATTATTTTCTTGTAATAAAATATTATATTGAAACCCCATTAAGACGAATAAAACATAAATATTATGTATTTTTTAGTCAAACATTTTTATTTTATTTATAATTATTTATATTTAATAGATTTGCGAAGAGTAAGATAATTGGAATAATAATAATTATTTAAGAAATTTTAAGTTTAGAATAGTTTTATAATAATTAAATTAATTTAAAAGTAATTAAAATATAAAAATAGTTTATAATTTAAAGTTCTTAATCGATTGAAGTCAATTAATAATAATAATAATAATAAATAATAATAAAGATATTAAATAATTAGTATTATAATCTAGAGTTTGTTAGTCGTTTATACACAGCCTGTATTAAATATTCCACAGCAGCGACTATCTGAAATAAAAAAAATCACATTTGAATACGTTACCCACTATGTAAATATAAAGGCGGCAAATATTTAGAATCTCAACAAAATATTTTCAATAACAATTGAATATTTAATACTTACATTTTTATCACACGAATATAATACTGCACATCATCAAATTTGTTTAGCTTCACACGAACGCGATACTACTAACCCGCACTGCACCACTTCACTTACAAGAATAAAAGTTATCACTTCTAGGACAACAATCAACATTTACATTTTAATGAAACTTCTTCAAATTGATTATTTTTTTTTTCAATTTGAAGAAAACGTTTGCCTCCATTTAAAGAAATTTATTCAAATTAAAGAAAATATAATGAAAAATTTTAATAATTATAAAAAAATGTCTATATGAAGAAAATTTCGTTAAGTTGAAGAAAAACTTTCCATCACATAATGAAATTTCTTTAATTTAAAGATATAACGAAGAAAAGTTGGTTGGATTGCAATGGTTTACTGGGTATTTCTCAACATGAGGACAAAAGTTGATAATAACAGTTTGAAGAAACATGTTTAAGTTGACGAATTTCGTCAATGTGAAGAACACTTTGGAGCATTTGAAGAATTTTTTTCAATTTCAAAAAATTTCAGATGTGGGAATAATACAAATTTAGGGGAATGTGGTGCTAAATTCAATATAATTATGAGAATGTTGTAAAACTCAAATTCTGTGAATAATCTACCCGACAAAATTAGTGGTACTTGCGTAGAACAGAGGAGTTTTGAAAAGTTGATGTGTTTGCGGCTCTTGAGTACCTATACTGATAGGTGATGTGCATGAGTTGTTTTTATTGTAGGGCGTTTCGCTTGTTACCTATGGAATAGAATATATAAGTAAGGGGTTAGTCTTCAGTGGGCGAACAGTCTTAGATTTAGCATAAGATCTCCTGTTTGTCAACGTATTTGGACCAATACATAAATTCAATGTTTGAGTCATGATCTAACCTCTACATTATAGAAAATGGGGAGTCGCTTCGAGCTGAAGCAGCTCTTTGCTCTAAAAATCAACTTTACTTTAGGGACACTGACCTTACGATATTAAATGCATGGATTTATCATAGATTCATTGGGATGGAGGGTGCGTCATCGTTCGTGGTCCACTGTACCTACTGCGCATTAAATGCAATCAATATTTCTTTTCCATTTTCTCTTTTAGAAATTTATATTATAAGTAAAAAAAATAGAACCTATTTTCCCCAAAATTTCAAGAAGAATAAAAAGTGGGTCCAGCTCGACCGATTTAATATGTATGTTAGGTGCTTGCCCAACATTGCGTTATATTTTTCTTAAATTCTCAAACTGTACTATTAAAAGAAAACGGTGTCTTATATTATTAAGTTCATCGTATGGATTCGATACATACATTTTCATTAAATGTACACTTCTATAACTGCAAAAAATTGAAAACGAATTATTAAAACAAAGAAAAAAAACTTGCATCTCAAGCTTTTGAAAGAAAAACCGTTCCCCACTCTCCCCTTTTTCATGTCAGAAAAATATATTGTGATTAATTTAAATAAAATAAAATTCGCTGGGGGAAAAAAGTATCTTCAATAAGACGAAATATTTGATGAACAATTGTCAATTTAAATAGTTGGTGGTTTTGTCAATATGAAAAAAATTCATTGGCTTGAATAATATAATAATTAGTACAGCAATTGATGAAACTTTACTGATTTTGAATATTTAATCTTCAATATGAAGATACATTTTATAAAAATTGTTAATTTGAATAACTGATTCTACTAAAAATTATCAACATATTTTTGTCAATATCACATAAAGGACATCGTTTTGTTAACGACTTCCATTTGTCAATATGACAAAATTTCATTGGTTTGAATAAAATATGAAATCGGACAGCAGTTAAAGAAATTTTATTTGTTTTGAATATTAAATCTTCAATAACACGAAAAAATTTATGAAAAATTGTTGATCCGAATAATTATTTCTTCAATGTTTAACAAAATATTTCCGTCAATATGAATACGCGATTTGGTTCAGTGTACCCAGGAATTCAAACGAAGCGATTCATTATGTCTGACTCGAAGGATTTAGCATGCGAATGATTACTTCACATGATTGTACAGTTGATTAACATGGGTACGGGATATAGAGTTCACTTCACCGGGGACGGGAGCGAATGTGTGTCACGTCAGCCGTACGAATGAAATATTTATGAAAAGCTTCCGGTTGGCTGGCAGAGGTTGTGCCCCTCCACAGAGGCACGCAAATTTCAAGTGGCATTTTAAATCAGCTCACCGCACCACCACACACATATAGGTGCCATCTATATATGCAAACAGCTTGGCGTAGGTATATTGATTCAAGGAATTAAGTTGCACTTAAGTGCAGCAATTACTATGTACGGCAGTCAAATATTAAGTCAAGTCATGAAGGCGCATCGCGCATTACGGCTGGGTAAGCCTTGCAACTTTGATGTTGATTCAACGAGTAGCAGTTTGTTTTTCAGTTGCAGTCACAGTTGCAGTATAAACCTGTATAGTGAGATGTGACAAATGAAAGTAGTTCAGCTTACGGTTGCGGATTGTAAATATGCAGTTTTTATAATACTGACTTTGTGGGCGTATTTCGTAGGTATTTTCGTATGGGAAGGCATTGGGTTTGCGTACATCGATGGAATGATAGCACTCACTGGCGGGATGAGTAAACTTGATTGCAAAATTGACCACCCAGTTTAGTCGAGCTTAATAATAATTACTAGTTTCGCCTGTGGTCGAAAATCGGTCCTAGCTTTAATATGCGTGATACTAAAAACCGTACAACAATCTTCGATATTTATGTTGTTGTTGTTATAAGCGAAAAAGCGACATCTAGATATCGAAAAAATGCGCCCCTTTGAAAATAAGATTAGGTTCGATCGTGTACTTTCAGCATAGAAAAATGAAAAATGCCGAATCTCAAAAATCTAGAGCGAAATCTCTCAATTTCAAGAGAAGTGCCTGACCGGTTTTCTTACAAAAAATTTAAGAAATGTCATTTTGTGTGTAGTAATAACCTACAAGCAGTTTTCGAACTTCTCGGTGAAAGTGAAGACGAATACGAGATGTTATTCGAGTCTAGTGATGACGAAGATATTCTGAGAGCTGCTGTGAACTTGTGCGGCAGAAAAAATAAATAGAGTTTTACTTGTCAAACCTTTGAGCTATCACTTAGTTGGCGGTTTTTTTTTTTTAATTTTTCAATAAGTCGAAATTCGGTGAGTAGAAAATTACGAAAAAATTAAAAGAGGTGAAATGGATTTCTCTCTCATTTTACACAGCTTTTAAGCAAATTTTAAGAAATCTTACGTTTGAGAAAAAGTATCCGAACGAACCTATTTACTCATGATTAACATTGTAAATATTTAAAGCAAACAATTTGTGTCGAAAAATGATAGTTTTCATAGTAACATTATTGAATCGGAAATGATTGGTCAATAAATCGCAGATATTATGTCCGTGAATTAAAATTATGTATAGAGTTGCTTACTTTTAGGGGTAGGTAAATTGCAGCCCTTCGAAAATAGGTCCTAAAGATGATATACTTATGTTTGAATACGTTACTATGGTAATATGGCGACGACAAGATAAATATCACCAAAATGGGTTCAATTAACTGATAATCAATTTGTATGGGGAAATCTTAACTTAATTTTACCAGTCTTAGGGCCACTTACACCAAGTTACTAGATAACTAAATAAACTTCTGAATAGCTAACTAAAGAGAAACAAATAATCAGATACTCCCCAGCTTTGCGTTGTACAAGTTCAAAATTCCATCTGGGTAAGTAACCTTGGTTTATATTAATTTCAACTACATTACTAACGGAAAAAAAATGTTGAATTGTCAAATACATAAAGTCGAATTCAATTTAATTTTCAAAATATTTTTTTCTTCATTCAAATCCACTGTCGATAATTTTCTTATTTGTTAATTTTAATGTAATGTAGAGTCGCACTTGAGATATGACATTATGGCTTGGGGAAATGCGCCGCAACTCCAAAAACTCAACATGCTGCACAGGAGCATTCAGAAGAAGATGATGAGATCGCATCGACAACAAAGTGACTATATTGAATCCTATCTCTCCGTGAACGAATTGCACAAACTAGATTTATTCTTAACTTTCAAAGATGACAGCACTTATAAATTACCAACCCAATAAACAGTAAATACAAGCAGACGACAGCAAAACAAATATATGGTCCCGATATACTGGAACGAATTGGTCGCAGACGCTACGCAGTAACGGTACCAAGAACACTCAATGAATTGCCAACACATTTTTCTAACCAAATCAGTATTTTGGAAAAAAAATCAAGAAATGTATCTTAATTTAAATGCCTTACAATTTATACATAAATTTTTAAATATTTTTTTTTTCTTTTTTATTGTCATTTTAATAATTTTTTTTTTTTAACAAAATGAAGCAAATGAAAATTAATTTATGCAAATAGAACTCAATGAGAAAAACAAAATACCCAATCTTCTGCAGACAAGGCACTTAGGCTTTGCAGGAAAAATATTTTCATTTGTAAACAGTTTGGGCACAGAAAAAATTAAAAAAATAAATAGTTGGCGCAACAGGTCCGTAGGGACCCATGCCTAGCTTCTCACAACCATGCGTTTTGTCTGAGTTTTTCATTTTTGGAACGAATGGAAGGGACCTACAATTTTATGCCGATTCCAAACGGCTTATTGATTGGGAAGCTCTTTCAAGACAGTTACACTTTCGGATGTTTGTCAGACGTTCGCGAGAGGTGGCGCAGTGGAAAAAAAAACCCTAAGTTGGAATTTGGGTTTTTGCGGTACTCGAACCTGGGACCCCTGACTTAGTAGTCCAACACACTAACCACTAAGCCACTATAAAAAAATTCAAAATTCAAACTACCGGGATGAAACTATGTATAGTAAATATAAAGTTTTGATAATCTTGACATTTTGTCGATTTGACAGCTAATCTGGTCATTTTCCTTTGGGCATTCATATGCATAATTGGCATACAGTCTAATCTTAGCTTAAGCGCTGTTCCTACATTTCAGATATGTTTCCGTAACAGGAACATTGTGTATAATGTATCAAAAGTCGTCCTCCAACTCCAACTCCGACCAAAGAAAATCATTAATCATCTCTCGATAGCGCAATCCATTCACCGTAACTGTTGATCCAACCTCATTTTCGAAAAAGTAAGGTCCAATGATCCCGCCGGACCATAAACCGCACCAAACAGTCACACGTTGAGGATGGAGAGGCTTCTCAACAATAACTCTAGGGTTTTCCGAGCCCCAGATGGCGTAGTTTCCACTTATTAAATGTCAAAGAATAAAAGCTTCAAAAGTGACAGATATCGGAATAGCGGGAAAACCCTTTATTAATAAAATTTGATATTATGTGAATGATAGAAGTTGGAATATTGTTTTGAAATTTAATTGCTTCGCACTTCATTAACTATTTCCAATTTAATTTGCTGCAGTTTTGTGTAGCAAAATCAAAAAGGGATTCTCATTTTTGTCCTAATAAAATATTGAAGTGTCGGAAAGCAGCGCAGCGCACATAGTACAAGTACAATTAAGAGTTTATTCGATGTTGCATTACAACGTCAAACAATTTTCAATACACTGCTTGAAATGGAAATTAATAGTTATTATAAGATAATGAAGTCCCTAAACTACACATTTCGATTCTTTTTTTGAAAAATTCATTGTTCATCATTGAACTATTCACGACGTTTTTTTATGCCACCCTATTTACCCTTTTAGGCTTGGTGCGCTATGTCACATAATTCTTCGTGCACCCCGCACGCCTACATTAAATGAGCATATAATTGTGAGTATAAGTACTGTACCTTATTCGTCTGTGTACACCTAGCCGACATTAGTTTGTAGTATGTATGAAGATTCAAGATTGCTTCATCAAATAGTTACCATCTTATTGGAATGGAGTTTATCGACACAAAACTGAGTCAAATATACCGTTGGTGAGTATAATTTAAGTTGGGATAGAGGTACGCTTCGCATTCGTCATAAATGATGGCTAATGATGCAATACGGTCTCCTTAAAAACTGTGTGCATCCCACACTAGACTAATATAACTCTCCCACACCCTAAGCGCCAACATTTACAATAATAAACAATCACACGCGCGTGTCGCTGAAATTAAACTTCTCGATGGATAAGCCTCGCGTCTGTGGGTATGGCATTTAAAACAAATCCCTTACCAATCAGAATCAAAGCAGATAATAACACCAACACCCACCCTCGAATAATTGGATATATTAATCAATTCGTGTATAAATTTTTCATTGAACAGCTAATTTCTTTCCTTCGTGTAACTGTTGCCAAACGCAAACATGTACTTCCGTTTCTGGTAATCCGCCTCTAATTGTCGTCCATGCTGACGCGCACAAGATACATTTCTTGTCTACACGCGTTGACATTGACAGCGATGTATTTAATATTAAATACCCCACAATAGTGCTCGTCGAAATCCTCTTTCAAGGTCTTTTGGGAATCGCCCATCCGCCCCAATCTGACATTAAAATGATAGAAATTTAATCAAATGGAATTTACATAAATGCACGCACACACATTTAAAACCGTTCCGACATATTTTCTGTGACAAATATTCGGGTAAAAAAAAAAATCGGAAAAGAACTCTGAGCCTGACAACCTAATCCGCGCGACCCTGGAAATTACAGCCACAACGAGAACTAGAAATTAAATTAATTTTCATAAAATCGAGCGAATAAAATATAAGCAACGCATCAGGAGCAAGGAGCACCATAGCTAAGCATACGCTCCGTAAAATGTTGTCGCCGCAGAGGACCTTCTCTAATGTGGGGGCTGTCGCGCAGCAACATTGGGGGGGTAAGTAATCATCCGTAATACCATCATTCCGCATCACAGTAATAAGATGATGTTGGTCCTGGGCGACAGACTCCTCTTGGCATCTGGCAACATTAATAACAGGATTAACTTGAGATGGCAGCGGCTGTGGTAATGTGACGCTGTGGCTGATGCTGTGGCATTGCGGTATCAGTGGATTTGCTGTACGCACAATTCAATATGACATATACCGGCGGCGCCGACCGGGAGTAGATGGTTTTCCCATCTAAACCGTCATAATGGCTTAACAATATGTTCTTGCTTCGTTTACTTACTCGGTTTTAGCAATAGAACGCACGATGTATCTACAGCGAACTAGGATCTTTTTTTGTTCAGCGGTTTGATAAGTTGTGGTTGGATACATGTATACCCGTATAGGTAAAGTCCCATGAGCAATGGTTGTCATACATAATACGTTGTCATGAAGCCGATTGCAAGGCGTGCGTCATCTTCAGAAGGAGGCCGGTTGATGATGCGGTGCTTCTTTTTCAAGCGTGAAAATTAAAAGAGTAGAGCTATTTTCATAGCCAGCAGCGAAAGAGCTTGTCTATTTTGCTGAGGCTTTAGCGATTTTCTCTGTTGTAAAAGTCGATGGGTAATAACAACATTAATGGCAACAGCAGTTACCCACATGGAATTTTTACTTGTGTTAAGCAGCCTCAAATCAAAGCCACTGCTGTAAATAAAGTCAGCTTTCAAGAGCAGATGACTTATATCAATATTAAAATGAAAGTAAAACCGAAACAGGAAGGTTCGTCTTTTTGGATAAGTAAAATTTCTAACTTACCTTTACTCGATCAAGGTCTGAAACCCCATTTTCGAAAGAAAAAAAAAGATAACATAATCCAGGTTGTCAGAGAAAGTTAAAAAGTGATTAAGCTTGAACTAAACCTCGACATATTTTTTTCTGACAATTTTATTATTACAGAACAGTCAATATTAAAAAATTCTATTACTAGTCAATAGTTCGGAAAACAAAATGTTTAACAGGATTTTGTCAGATTTCATGTTGAAGCAGGAAGACTGACAGGGATGGAAAATGCCATTTTCGATTTGTACTAAAAACTGTTGTAAGATTATACTGAAAAGTAGCCAATTGTATTGAAAACTGTTTTGCGTATAGAAAAAGGAATTCAAATTATTTTATTTTTAAAACCATAAACAATAATTTAACAAAACATTAACATTAATGACTTCATAATAAAACTGTTCACACCTACAAAAAAAATTGTATGTATTAATCTATGAGCTCTTCAGGCGTAAGACTCTCATTCAGTGTTGCCAGATTGGGCGCGCGCTTTGTCTTCCATGAGCGCCCAACCACGTTTTACAAATTTTTGTGTTAATTTTGTTTGTATTTTGTTTTATTCCTTCACAAAATTAAAAAAAAAAAAAAAAATCGGGCAAACCCGCCCTTTTAAGACTTGGCAGCACTCCTGCAGTCAAGTGACATCGCACAGTCGTTCAACTTGCAGGCACAGCAATTTACTTTGCAGAGCTTTTGATTTGACACACACCACAAAATCCAATTGCAGAAGGTAGAAGTCAAATGAAATTCACGGCGGAAATCAGTTAGATGTGTAAGTGGGAAAAAGACGAACATTTTCAATGATTTTTGGGTTTTTTTCTGGGCTAAATTTTTTTTAAAGGTTTGGGCGCCTAAAGCAAACTAAATTCTGGCAACCCCGCACTCATTTTGCACATTCATATTCAAAACATTGCCCTGAGCTTGCAAATCATAACAGGATGAGTTTCTTATGAAAAGTATGATCCATGCTTTGTTTAATACTTAAAACAAATAGTTTGTTAGTTGATTTGATTTTCTATAAATTGCAGATAGATAAATGTATCGAATTAAAGCAAATTGTACCTTTGTACTCGAGCAAACTCGTTTGTATCGAATTCGATAAAATTGTATCGACTTTTCCATCTTTTTCATACTTGTAATTCTAATTTCGAATATATTCTGTCTCGGGAGAAATTGACGCATTTCCTGGTCCTTTAGGACATCTCAGAGGTGTTTTTTTAGTATTTGACTACCTCTTCTCAAAACTGACTAATAGCGGTCAATGCAGTGCTCCCAGACTGTTTTTTATCAGCAAACTCGTTTGTTTTCCCCTAAATTCACTTTTTGCACTTATTTTCAATGAAAAAATTAAAAAAATGTAACTGCTTTTATGAACAAGCTTAAAATAAGCATGTAACATAAAAATATACATACAATACAATAAATATCTTTTCTATTAGACATTATATCAAAACGAGCACAAAAATTCTTTCGGAGACTTCCGATTGGCTGTCTGCTTTCAAATATAAACATTAAACAATACATTCTTTGAATTTTTTCGCAATAAGCATTTATTTTAATTTAATTTTTAAGCAAATTTTGATTTTGTCGCCTCTTCTTAAGCTTGTCCCTCATTTTCCCATTTACTATTCAAAAAGCGCCAAAATTGGCAAAGCCATGAAACGAAGGGAGGACTAACAGCGTTCCTTTCTAAAATTCGGGAGCGATTTTTGTCAATCTTCGGTGGCAAAATTTCACGAATTTCCATTTGATGTGCTCGACCAATTATTTGATGCCACAGAGAGATTGTCAACAGAAATTCAATTTATTTCCTTACGGCTGTAGTACATGCACCGTCTTGGAATCACAGTCAGTCCGGGATTAATATTGCTGACCAAATTTCGTTTGGCTTTACTTCACGTCACCGGCAGAGCCGCATAAAAAAGTATAATATCGCAAAACGAGTGTCCTCAAACTTGATTCACTTATTTAGTGCGAATAGGAACATTAGCCCTAAGCGACTCCTCTTTATCTGCAGAGCACTCGAGAATTGTTCCAACATTTTACAGAGCTCACCTACAAAACATTCGACTGAAAGGAGACCTGTTGTCTATACAACCACTGACGCCGATTTATTCTGTCTCAATTTTATCTGTGTCAATAAAATAAAATAAAAAAAAAATGTATCTGACTTACTAAATATTTAGCAATTATTCTGTAAAACTTGGCGAAATTTATCCTCAAAATGCAAAATTGATGCTCCCTAGAAGGTAGACAACATTGCACGGATCATCTGACAATTGCAAAGATATTTTGTTTTTAAATATTCTCAGATATACCAGGACAAGAACATTTTCAAGCTGAAAGTCGTCGCCTTCTGAAGTCATGTTTCTAACTGACTACAACTCACAACAATTGTAGTCCAGAAGTGACACCTATCTGCAGGCATCTTGGGGCGCTGTTAAAGCCCAAGATGCCTTTTTTGAAAGAAGTACCAATTTAACAAAAAAAAAAAAATTAAACAAATTGCAATTTGAAAGTATTCAGCAAAACCCGTCCGTCATAACAGTTCTCAATCAATATCAACCACACTTTTCTAGGTCCCCAATCCCATCAGCCAACCGCACAACGTTGAACATGAAAGTTCAGCATTTCGGTCCCCCACACTGATCCCCATATTTACACATCATTTGTCTGATGATGTATATATTAATAAACGGAAATGATGGCTTAACGTCTGCGTAGCGAACAGACTGTTCGTCACAAGTTCTTACGCTTAAGTCTCCATCCAGCGTTCAAGTTTAAATACTTTTCCTTCAGGCGTTGGCAGGCATTTAAAAGTTGCAACTGCTCCAACCTCGCCCAAATTTACGAACACATCAAGGTTCAGCACGAACACAATTTTAGAATTGCTTACTTATATCCCTTTTCGGCTGGGAAAATACTGTCAGGGTTTGGGAGCACCTACTAGCAACTCCATGCGGAAAATACTCATATTGCATAAGTCTGTGTAAGGATGATGTTGGAGTTATTGTTTTATTAATTTTTGAAAAAAAAAAAATCCTTTTTTTGGGGGATATTCTCCTTGGGAGAGTTATGTCAGTGGGTGGCATCCGCCTTTTTGATTGAGTACTCTTGGCAGGTGTAGGACATAATGTAAATCCTTATACGGCAGGATTCTCTTCATGTGGGAAATTTATATATTTTTTTCGTCTCCCTTTTGCTGTGTTCTTACGAATGTCCTGTGGGCATTACCATGCCCCATATATCTCGATGAATGGGGGAGCGCGACAGAACGGGAGACGGTACGGAACTCGTTTTGGGAGCAATAAATTAGGATAAGCGCGTGAAATTTTAATTTATTTATTGCTTCATGGTTGTACATTCTTTTAAAAGTCTAAACAGGCGTGCATCTGAAAATATGATGAATGGGAATGAGGTGTCGAATTTAGTTGAGAAATTGTGCACCCAACACGAAGAGACAAGCAAGATGAATGTTATGGGCCGAGACTAAGACCCGAGAGCATCCAACCGAAATGAAATCATTGGTCGAAGGCGTTATTAGAGTGTCAAGTAATCCAAATTTATTTCCAGTTTGAAAAATGTATAGACCCTGATCATGGACGCTTGTACAATGCGTAGCTTAATATTTTATTCTATAACTTCAGCGACACAGATTTGACAGCGGCTAATGGAGACTGCAAAAGGCTGGCGTCTGAAGGTATATCTAGAATCATTAGAACTTCTAGCCAAGAGTTGTATTGACCTAATTCACATTTCGCTGATATAGAGGCAAGCAAACCACTTGCATTCAAAACGTCTCGACTTGTTGTTAAGCTTCGGCGATCCGAATCTGAACCGCTCCCTTCGACGAATATATTCTTCCAACCAAAGGCTACGAGGTACTTTAGACAGCAGAGCTACTTTAGCTACTGTGCTATAGCCATCAACATTAATAGCACAACTGCACCAAGACACCACTGCATAGGGGTATACAAAAGTGATCTACGACATCAGTCTTCTTAGCAAGATTGCTTCCGAATTCTCTTCTACCTTGTAATGTCGATGGGAGATGCCACAGCCCGGTCACTCACTCCATTTATAAACAGTAGATACATTCCACCGCATGCTACACCATGCAACAAAGTCCACCATTATTATCTGAGACACCACTCATTTATAAACCGCACGGTTCTCTTTCACGTCAGAGTTGACCCCTTCGTTGCAGTGCAAGTCTTTCGCCAACACTTTGTTTCCCCCATTTTGCTGGTCTTTCTAATCCTGCAATACGATAAGCACACAACTTTGCCAAACTATCATAAAGCACAAGATAGCAATTTAAAGGGTTTCCCAACACTTTACAGTGTACCTATACCTATATCTAGCAGCGCACTCAATTCAATTTCTTAAGTTGTACAAAGTTCTACATCCTTTCTTGCGAGGAAATAAATTTCATCAATTTATTGTATCTCCCCCATTTATCTTGGCCCATTAAATCGCACCGGCAACAATAATTGTACTTAACGCATTCACCAGATGGCGAGAAGTACTCGATTCCTCTTGAGTTTATACTTGAGTCATGACACTTAACATAGCGCCACCCAGCACACCACACCTCTGCAATCTGCTATACCCGTATCCAGTACAGTGACACCAACAATAAAGTGGCTTTGGCTGAACGAGATTCTCATCATCAGGGAAACGCAAAATATCCCCAGCATTTCACACTCGAATAGTAAATCAGAAAACAAAATGCATAAATAAACGGACCACATGTCTGCATGTGTGCGGTGTGTGTAGATCCAGATGGCTTATCCTTGAATCGCAACAACAACATGAGGAATGGCCTTTTAACGCGATTTCCTTTGTGTCTTCGCTCTGCCACATTATATTCACGCCAACACATTGACTGGCCCAAATGGAATCGACATCCATATGTATAAGCGTGCGATGGCATCTGGGAGTGTGTGCCTAAGGACTCTAATGATGAAATGGCAATGCACTTAGCAGATAAAAACCGAATACGAAACACCAATGAATTTCTTTGGCACACTCGAATGATGGCAACAAAAAATCAGGATTACAAGGACGGCGCTGAAAATGAAGAAAACTACATAAGCAATGAGCATTCATCCTTCGAAAGAGAGGGAAAAGTCACATTGAATAATGGGTTGGCACACCTCCGCGCCGGCCACCGACTCACCCTCACCCCAAATGCATATAAATGTATTCAGAAGCCCTATCTCAGGACTACAACTACAACATTTTATATGCTCGTATACGTGTGTATGACCCACTTATCAAATTAACTGTAAAAACCTCTTAAGCTGAATAAAATAAAAGGTTCCACACTTTTAACGCCATATCGTCCTGTTACCATCACGTTTAGCTACGCTGGCAGTTGGGTTGGGAGTCGGCGGTTGGGGGTTCGTGAATGGCTATTGATCCAGGACCAGGACCAGATGAAAGTAGAATTTATTTCTCATGGAAGTTTATAGAGAGAGATAGAATTGTATGTTGTGTTGAAGGTTTAGTGGGCGGACAGCATTATACGGGAGAAGCCGAAAAACATATTTGCGACCTCGCTAAGTGGAATTTTATCGTTGGTCCACCACATCCGATATGGCGACGAGGATTACGCTTCCGACCATTTTCATCGGATATCGAATTTAGGGTTAAATTTGTTCTTGCTGGCTGAAGTGAAATTAGCTCTGGCCAATGTTTACCACATTCTCGAATGTCTGCCGGGAAAAAAAATTCCACCCATCACGTAGGACGTAGCTTTAGCATCGCATCAATGTCCCGGATGGAACATTAGAACGTTGGATCGAGTAACCGTAGGAATGTTAGACCTGCTGTGATGCGGTGATAAAATTTATCAGAAAACGTCATCAATTTAAGTGAGCGGCGAGTTTCAATGAGCCAGGTGGTTTTTGTTTTATGCTAATTTGGAAACGCAATATCACTCTTAAGGCTCCGTCAAGTAGAGCACTTTTTATCGCCACGTTTGACAGTTGCGGATCTAACCGCAGCGTAAAATAATCTCATCGCGGCGTTAAGAACGCGTTCTGTTTGACGGAGCCCTTACTTGTAGAGGAATTTTTGGGTGTAGAAGAATGGACCCGTTGCGGCATTTATTTTGTACTGACTACTACTTTGTGCTAACAAATACATTTTGATGTAATCTGTTTTTTTTTTTTTTCGGGGATCGAACCTGAGCCACAAAGTCAAAGTCCAACTGTAAATAAATTTACAAGTACACTTATTTCGTTAATGATGAAGTCTTTCAAGGTGCGTGGATCGTTTTATTGATCTTGAAGTCTTCTTCGACGGGGGGCTCAACTTCAACCTTCGCTGGGGTTTCATTGTTAGCAAGGCAAGAAACCGATTGGAACCAGAGTTGCCAGACTTTCAAAAAGGAAAATGCTAGACTGCAAAAAAAAAATTCCAGAATGTATGGAACAAACAAATACAGGGTCCGCCAAATAACTTTTTTTTTTTGAAAATGCTAGAAAAAAAAACTACTGAATATTTTCTAAAATTTTTTTTTATTTGAAAGTACAATCCTTCCGGTTAATAATGGAAAATAATTTCATTCAAATGGATGCCTCGGCTGGCTATGCAGTAGCCTACACGATCGGTCCAATTTTTAAGCACCAAGGGGTTTATGCAAAATTCGTCTCAATGATGTCCCCGAAATGTTCAATTGTTGAGAACGAAGGTGATGATGAACGACTTTCTGCCACAGCAGCAATTTTCTCGGGTGTACGCACTGTTTTTGGCTTTTCCCGCTTTGGTTTATCGATGAGGATGCCAGTTTCTTTCACTTTTTTCACAAGATAACGAACATACGGAGCTGACGGTGCTTCTCTTCTTCCAAATTCCGTACGCAATTTTCGCACACATTCTGCAACATTACCATGATTTTCAAAGTAATGTCGCAATATTTCCCAGCGTTGTTCAAGCGTATACACAACCATATTCGTTCAGCGGAAGGATAAAACTAATTATCAGTCAAATCAGACATGAGCTAAGTGTTACCATTCGCGAAATAAGCACTAGTTGAAAAAAAAGGTTAGATGGCGGACCCTTTATAATGCTCAACAAAATAAAAAGTGATTTCATCCGCTCTTTTTTTTAAATAAAATAATATTCGGCCCTTCCGAGGTAGGTTTCTGTTGGGACGGAAAATTCTCCGACTTTATACATTTCGGAGGAATTTTGCTGCGAATTCAAATGTAATGCACTCCAGCGTTTTTTTGACATTTTGTACCGCTTCATAAGAATTGTATCCGATATCCTCCGAAAAAACAATCAGTCACGGAATTTATTTACGATTTGGAGTAAAGTGAACAATAAAAAGAAAAACCAATATAGCAACCCATTTTTGTTTATTCATAGCTTTAATTTGTGTTTCCAAAAATCAAGCGAAAACGAGGATGTGAAATCAATTCATGATTGCATTTCAAAAAGTTTCCAAAGGGTCGACACGAATGCAAATCATGCTCTATTAAAACCGATCTTACAGGGCGTTCCACAGGGATCAATATTGGGACCGATCTTACTCTGCATTTTTATAAATGACCTTCCTCATGTTTCTAAACGTACATCAGTTCACTTATATGCTGATGATGTGCAACTTCATGCTGCAAAGTCGCTCCAAAATATTGATGAACTCACAGTACATGTCAATGAGTATTTAGAGCGAATTCACAGATGGGCTGTAGAGAATGGACTACAGCTAAATCCGAAAAAGTAGCCTATATGTTACCAAAAGTTCAACCTTGGCTTTTACCGGATGTTTGGCCAAATGATAATAAAATCAGAGTAGTTGAGACTGTCAGTAGTCCAGGGTTGGTTATAAACCGCAGCCTATTCAGCTACAGTCATATACCTAAATACTGTCGTTGGACGAATCTATGGATGCCTTCGTAAATTGTTGCTGTCTGCTTTTTTTCACCCGCACTGAAACGCGACGAAAGCTGGTCATTGCCTTAGTACCACTTCTCATTACATATGCTGAGGCTGGCTATAGCACACTTGAATCTTTATCACAACGTAAACTGCAAGTTGCTTTCAATGATGCGGTGAGATAAGTTTATGGCCTTCATAGAACCGACCACATCTCCATTTACGCTCGGGAGCTACTTGGATGTTCTCTATATGATTACATCAACGCCAGGAAGTGCATATTGCTTAACAAAATCATATACAACCATTTTCCAACCTATTTGTTCACTAGGCTCAACTTGTTTCGCTCCAATAGGACTATGAATATTATCCCTTTTCGTTACGTGCACCTCAATTCCTCACGTTATTCTTCATCCACACTCTCAGACTATGGAACTAGTTACTTATGCGGATTTAAACAATTTCTAATATCACCAGTTTCAAAAGAGCAATTCTTCGACGATTTCTTTTAATTAATAACTATTCAAATTATCTTATCTCTCCTTTTCCTTTCTACCTTCCTCTTATCTATCCCAAACTTTCACTCCTCAAACCACCTGCAATTTTTTGTGATTTAATTTTAAGTCACTTTAATTTTAATATTCTATTAATGTACATACCAATCACATTAATAAATTGAAATTGAAAGTTAAAATTGAATTATTTTTTTTCGAAAACGGATACTTCAATGTGATTTGCCGTTCCGACAGAGTATGCACTGGGGAGCATTTACCGTTCGCACGTTTACCTCACTAGGGCCGACAATTTTACCTGTCGTAAAATTCAAAAATTGCAAATTTAAAAGGTCACACAATCCTTACACGGAGGATTAAAGGGGTGCTTAACACTAAATAGCCGTGTGATTGAAAGGGACATTACTTAACAGGCAAAAAACATGACACGTATTTTGGTCGGTCATCTTGTTTACTAGGTAGGAAAGCTCCGCATGTTGATATTTTTATAGCGATGGCTAACGAAATTCCGCGTTCCTATAAAGCAATATGGCTTCCGGAAGTGCTCAAAGGACAATTATTTTTTATTTCGTATAACTGATTGATGAATTGCTGGTTTAATTTTATGAAACTAATTACACTCTCATCTCACATGCCTTAAATCAGAAATAGAAAAGTAAATGCAGAAATGTTGGTGGCCGGAACTTGTGTTTATTTCAGTTTTACGTAAACATCCATGACAATTTAGGCGTCTGATTTGTGATCTGATTCTTCGCATTTATTAGCATTGACTGCAGAAAAACGTCTCGTCCAAAAATGTGCGTGCATGATGGTGTAAATGCAGTTTAATAGATTTTCGGGAAAGTCCGATAAATCTTTCTGTCTAATCCTGAAATAAAGCACAACGAACAAAATAAAAATAGAATCATGTAGATCGGCCCAGCGGTTATCCAGTTACGTCATCGAGTTTCACCCCGAAGGAATTTTATATACAGAAGAAGATAAAAGCATCAGTCTTCAGAAAAAAAATGCTGTCAAAGACACCTATTTTGCAATTATTTACGACACCTACTAAAAAATAAAAATTATACTTTCAATTCCAGGAATCTGACCACAGTGGTTGTATTTTTTTTGACGTGGCAAACATCTGAAACTTCGATGCACTGCATTATCAGCTTAACGTAAGTATACGAAAAAGAGCAAGAACCGAAAGATACAAAAATGCCAAAAATGTATTTGAAATATTTGTTTACAAAAAAAAATGCTTTCAAGTCTTCCAAAGTGATAAATCTAGCATTGAAAATGCCAGATAGACATCACTGATTGGGACTTGGAAAACATTTTTCAAAGCCCTTCTCAATAAACTTTTATACGTACTCTTTTCTCGTCCAATCTGTTTTGGATTACTGTAGTCCTGGTTTCCGAACTATGGGTCTGAAAATTCAAAAACATTTTTTTTTTCTTTTTTCATTAGAAGATTTACCTTGGGAGTTTGGAGCCCGAAAGTCGGCTTACCGCCTTTATAAATCGAATAACGATGGGAAATCTGCAGGCCTTCAAAAGCAAAATTATAAAAATATTAATGACTTGCTCTTCGCCTACGATTTCTAAAGACTTCTGCAGTGTCCATTGCGCCTTTCCTTTGCGGTCATGCCTCATGCTCAACAATGCGCGAGGACAATCGCAAAGTGATCTATGCTTCTCACATGGCCTACTAACTTGGGTAAAATATTTAAGCTGACTGTGCTTAAAACTGGAAATTCCTATCCAAATCTTTGTCTGTGTCCTCCACTGTACAGAGTTAATCTTACGTATTGGAAAAAAACGATTTGCCTCGGGACCTTTTTTGTGGCCTGCTATTCGAAATGTGCACCCATCAGCTCCATGCAACCGAAGACAAATCCCTGTTACATAATGGCATCCCCACAGGTAATGGCAACCATTAGTGAAATACTCGTCCTCGCCCGCAGTCTATACATGTGTGCAGGGACGATCTCCCGTATGATTTGAATATTTTTGCCGTGGCCGAAAGCCATAAACACGCACGCACATACACCACTCGTTCGAACACAGGTAGATAGGTTCAGATGGATGGCAGTGGGGTACCGGTCCTGTTGGACGGATTTTATGTTCCGTGCTGGGTTTGCTGGGGGGCGGGGGCTCTTAACCAAAGTGGACGACAAGGTGACATTAACCGTACGGAGACTTATTTTATGATTGCATTTCATTAAATGGGCGAAAGGGACTGGGACTGCGACGCACCACAGGTACAGTGGGTGGAATTTTTATTACATGAATTTGTCATGTGTTGCCTTACAGGGCGCGTAGGTTTGAATTATTTATAACGAGGACGACGACAACGGTGTGGTTGCATGGTAATTGAAAACATTCTCACATATGGAGTCCTTGTGCCGATCGGATGTGCTCTGTGTATACGACACAGCACTTGTTGTAAATTGCTCGAGTTAGGTGTACAAGGATGCACAATAAATTAATGAGCAATAGATCATATAGCAAGGTTCGAGGACTGCTGTAACATATTATGTTGTGGCGATGGAATAGCAGCACGAAACGTTTAAATGGTAATTTCGGCTCATCGTTTTGGAATTTCATTAAATGGGAGAACAATAGGCTGATGCTGTGTATTATGGGTGCTTAAAACAGGGAGGACACCTTGCGCCCCCTTCCGATAGATAAACATCCAAATAAATGTAAGGAGATGGTGTCCAGATGGATGACAAATGTTTGCCTGGCATATAGGAGGTATAAGCAAGCTTGCCTGGGAAAGCTGCTCCAGTTCATGGTTATGTACTGAATTTTGAAGTTAAGTCTGACAGAGAAAGAGAGAGAGAGAGAGAGGCCTCAGGTTAATAAACTGCCTTCCATAGTTTTGGTTCTCATGTATGATGGCTGTAATGGCTCTCAATGTATTTGTCAAATTATGAGTTTCATGTTTGTTGCTTGTCAAACGCTATTTTAAAAGGTACTAAGTATAATTAGTTTCGACATCAAGCTCTAAGATAGTCCACAGTAGTCCATTCAAAGTCTGTCCTTTTTGTTGTGGTAGGAGCAAGGTTAGGTTCTATCCTGATACGGATTTGTGAGTCGAAAGAAGACATTCAGGCAAAACGTATCAGTCTTCCGTAATACATACGCTCTCCTGTTCGCAATTCGCAGTAGGGTTAAATTTATGAAAACCCTTCTGATTTGGGTTCACGCCCGCGCAGAGAAGAATTATGACGTAGCCATGAGCCCTTTCTACAATCTTCACAAACCGTACGATAATTGACAAGAAATACTAGATTTTTCGTGGCGACCAACCCGAATTTGTTAATGAAAAATATCGGAAGTTTTTAGCATTTTTGGCTGTACCGCGAAACCTCCTGAAACGGCCTTTGTAGGTCTATACCTTGTCTAGCTTCGCAGGTATGGAAGGTATAACATCCTATCCCGAAACCACCGAATAATGTGTCGAAATTGGTAGATACGTTCTTTCTGTAAGACGACTTGATGCCAATCTGGTTAAAGTAGCGACAAGGACAGTCCATTTCAAGTCATCAAGAGCTAATGCTCACAAATCGGAAACTTTCACTTCTAAATAAGTTTGTTACCCATATACAGAGCTGTCAGAACCTAATCAGAGAGGTCGTGAACGCAAATGGAAGGCAGACTGAGCCTAGTAAAAGTATTGTTACCCTTAAAAAGCCAACCTTTGTGGATATTACAGCATCTTTGAAGCTTTTAAGAGTTCTTATAGCCTGCACTATTACTTTATAGATGTAGGAAGCTGCCATAGTCTCTTAAAACACGGCATCTTCAGATATCTTCATTAAACCCGACAAAATATGGCCCAAAACTGAAAAAAAAAAAAAGAGTTGCCCGTGCCTTTTTAAAACATGTATACAAGTCTTTGGGCTGTTTTAAAAGAATCTCAAAACTCTCATATATTTGAATAGCTGATTCTGTATGCTTCAGCAATCTCGAAAGTGGGTCCCCAGAAGCAGTTTCAAGCGTTCACTAATTGTTGGTCAACATTTGTGATAGTTGTTGAGTTGGAAAAGAAATAGTTTTCTCGAAGAAACCGCTCCAGATTGTCCAAGTGTCCTACATTCACCATCTTTATCCAGAGAATTTGTCCAGTATCCACGAAATAGAAAACCCATGCCCAATGTCACGTCGCAAGCTCGATTAAAGGCTCGGTTCAGCATCTCACTTTGTAAGAACGAGGTCGTTAACGCCGGTGGCTTTATTCCAAGCAAATTCGCAATTTTAAGTCAAGAATTTCTTTCATTTGCCCTCGCGAGGTATGAGGACTCATTAACATTCGACGCACGTACCCGTGTACGGCACCATGCCGCTTACATAATTAATCGGGCGGTGATAAGATAAAATGCAAAACAAAAAAAGCGGAAATGAACGGAGCGCCCGATGACAACCAATCAACATTGTTATATGGCAACATCATTATGCTTAATTGCAATCGAATTGATTATATTTGGTGACGGTGGCCAGCGTTTGTGGCTTTTGCGTGCACTTGCCGAAGGCGCTGTAACGAGCTAGTAAGCCGCTTTCATTCAAAATTATGCAACAACAATTGGGATGACAAATAGAAGCACTTACCTTCTGTCAAACAATTAATCTGTTCGTACCGTGGTGCGTCCATTATCCGTGTATTGGTGGTACCTCTAGGATTACGTGTGCCTGCGCTACCACTTTTGTTGCCAGTTTTCTGTGTATGGCTGTATTTATGCAAAGTCTACGACCACCAGTGTCCATAGTGCTGGAGGTGGAATTAACGTGCGGTTGCTGTTTGTAAATCAGCTGGATTTGTCCCTTCCGGTTACAAAGGAAACTGAAGACACAGGTGAGCAGCGAGGAACCAATCAAACCTGCCCCCGCAAATGTTCGCGCAAACCGTAGCTGATGGATTAATTAAGTTGTTTTCAGGCGGTGCTTTTTAAATTGCACAACTAAGGCTGGGGTACTTCTGAAATATCCACGTTTAAAATGTGTACCACTCCCGATGGAGTAGTAAATCAGCCAAAGGTGACAAATACAAACCTGCATAAATGGTGTCGACGACCCAAGATGAAGGTGAAGCTTTTTAAAACGTTTTGAACGTCTTGGCACTATCGAGTGGGCGAGTGATATTCGTCAGAGGGGTATTTGAATAAAGTGTTCTAATTCAACCTCTTTAATTCACAAATTTCGTCTTAACGCACTTCAAAATTTCAATTTCAATTAAAATTAATATAAAATTAAATCTGAAATAAATATAAGAAAAAACTTTATCTATATATTAACCACCGTCACAATTTCTTTCAGAACATATTCACCCTACTCAATGAAGACTAAGTTTTGGCCAATTATTATATACAATTATTGTGGTTTAAAAGTGCTCTGTTCCTGGTTTTGGACAGTTATTATTATTTGGTAAGTAATTTTGCTTTCTTTTTTAATTAGAAGAAAAGATGGAGGTGCTTCAGATAGCTCAATTATTTGAAGATGAAAAAATCTGGCATCACTAAAGGGACAAACAAGTGCAGCAGTATCAAATTCAACTGCATAAACTTCAGCTGCAATTAAGAAAAAAATTAAAAATATAACCTATTGAATAAGAAATATAAAATTACAGAAGCATAAAAAAAATGTAAAACAATTGGCTTCATTTTAGTACTATTTTTGTTTTTTTTTTAACTTATAAAAGTTAAGTACAATATTAGTTAGTACTTTCTATTCCAAAACTGCCCCGAACACGATCAGTAATTTTTCAGATTTCTTTATTTAAGGACAGACAGTCAAATTCGCTTCAAATCAAATAGAGCTACACCAATTAAATTCATATGATGAAGAACTGTATGGTAGATTTTCGACCACTGGGCGATTCTAGTTAATATAAGAGCATTTATGGATATTATATTAAAATCAGTTTATCTTTCACAGACCTATAAGTGAATTCTTACTGTAAGTACGCATGGCACAATAAACGTTATTATTATTATTATTAAAGGACTAAGTTTCTTTTGACATTCTTTGGTTGTCTATCCCCGAACACGGATACAAAGCGACAATCCAATTTAAAAATTCAATATTTGGCCTAGCATTGAGACCAATACGTCACAATGTAGTTTGGGCCAATAAAACAGACACCCGAGACCGAGAGACAACATTTCTGTATATAGTTTGCTCGATCCGCACACTCAACTCGTATTAAAAATACAACTTTCGCAAGTGAAGGCTTTATGTCCTTGTTTGTAGTTTGTGGCAAGTAAAACGCTTCACACCCTTATAAGTCGACTATCTCATCTCAAAAACTATGCCAATGACAAGGACTACAAAAGCTAATGCAAAGTCCGCATAAGCCCTTGGGTCAGCAGCAGCATGGATATGCATTCTGTGGCATATACTGATATGGTGTCACACGACAGCGATTTAGTTGGATGATGACGATTATGTTGATGCTGGTGGTATAGTGAAGTGATGGCAGCAGCTTGTTGATGCAGATAATGCAAATCACCTTTGGTGTCAATTCTCTGTGTAAAGCACGTCCTTTAGGGTTTCCGTAAAATGACAATCTGACTGCCACACTAAAGCCAGCGAGAAGTGGGGCGATAGAAACGACTTGTTTTTGTCTTTGCGGTATAATGAAGATTATCGTCGATTCGTTTAGTGGGTACGAGAAAATGTAGTTTTTGTCAGTGTGGCATTTTTAGCTGTGAAATATTATATAGATATTTAAATTGCTACATTTACATTTATGTGTATGTCTTTATGTCGGGAGATACTGTTTTTTTTATATTTTACTTGAAAGGTTTTGCCATAAATGCATTGTTGAAGGTTGATTTCTTCCCAGATCATTGGCAACAATTTGATAGACTTTCTTTCCTCTTTACTATCACGGACACGTCATTTCCCACTGTCCAAACCAATTATCATAGACTTGGTCTTTGAAATGGCGGCTCAAACCTGGGGTTTCGCGCTTGAATGATCCTCTGGCTGAAGGCTTTTAGTCAACGATACACGGAAAAAAATATTTTCTAAACCGGAACTAAACAAAAAACATAAGGTGCGGTTATGGTCCAAGCAAATTATTTTCCATTTTTAATATTTTTCTTTCAGGAGTTAAACTAGAAAGTTTTTCTTGATTTAAGAAAACAAATGTTGAATAAGGTGTTTTGCTTTTTCTCTTAAATCGTTCATAGGTTTTCTTGACCCGAGAAACTGTTTGCTTACTTATATATGTGAAATCAGAAAGAATTTTCTTAAATCAGTAACTTATTTCTGAAATCAAGACCAATTATTCTTTATCAAAGAAAAGATATGTTTAATATGAAATCTGAACTTAGGAACTTTCCCTTTATTTCAATAACTTTTTCCTCAAGTCGTGCATTTATTATTCAGAATAATTTATGCGAACCAACATTTTCTAGAAATAAGATCATTAAGTTAATTGTCTGATGTCAAGTACTTACTTCTTGAGATTTCCATAGAAATGATTTTCTTCGGTCGATAAAGAATTTAGAACTTAATGGAAATAAATTAACAAGGACTTACTGTTTCTTTTGTAGTTGTTTTTATTTAGAAAAAAACAGGTTATAGATTTATTTACATCATTTTAAATATATTTCATTATATGTACCTAACCATAAGTCACGGTGTTTTTGTTTCTATAATTTTCCCGTTGAACTTCCAAGTTTTCGTTGTCTTCAACCTTTTAACAATTATAATATCAAAAAAAAAATAACTTACCAAAATTATAGACGACACTTTTTTCTAAATAATTTAACAAAACTTCACACTCGGACTTACTCAGTAAGAAGTGGACTGACTGTTTATGCTATACATTTGCAAACTCAAAGTAAGGAAACAAATCATGCTCCTTCGAAACAGACAATACTGCATATAAAAACATGGTTCTTATTTGTAGTAAATATCAATCGAGGAGTTGGGTTGTAAATATGAGTAAAAATTTCATTGAGTTACCTTAAGACAATACGAGACATGTTTTTTGTTTGTATTCATCCTTGTTTTCTGTACACTAGAATTTGATTTTTGTATGTATCGTATAAGGTAGCACACTTCTGAAAAGTGACCCAAAAAGAGGAGTGAATTTCTTCTGCCACTTCTCCTCAATAATATCAACCTAAACAAAAGACGATCAACTTATACACATTTCGTCTGAAATATGATAGAATAAAATACTATTTTCTCAATAAGTTTAATAAAAATCTTTCCAAGCCACTGCAACTATTTTCTTGATATTAAAAAACCCGTACCATCTTTAAGTTAAGTTCAAAATTCATAGTATCAAATAATTCCTTCTTGATTTCAGAATATATTTTTTTAAATTTGCTACACAGAATTCGTTTCTTAAATCAAGATATATTTTTTCGCTAAGTAACATGATATTCTTCAATGATAAGAATTATTTTCTTGGTTCAAGAATTAATGTTTAACTGCAGTTAAATTTAATTCGAATAAGGAAGAATTTGTTAATTTTTAAATTTGCTCGATTCAAGAAACGAAATTTTTTTGTGTGGAAAATAATTTTCTTTTCGTGTAGAGCCAATCGACCTTGGACTTTCCATTTGGACAACTTTGTACTTAAAGAACACTTTTTCTTCAAAAGTATCAGCCTATTCGCCCTACTTGTTTCGATGTCCATTTTGTCGAACTGCGTGAAGCCTTGCACCCAGAAAGTTTACGGATACGGAAGAGCCCTAACAGCCCCGTGAGTCTGCGGCGTTACCTAAGGGCAGTATTTCGAATTAAAAGACAGTGTTGGGGTTTCAGAGGAATCCCATCAACGAAATCGAAAATTCACTTATTTCCCTAAAACTGCTATTAGAAAAAGGGATGATGTATTTATCCTTTGTATAGTTTTAAGAAAATAGTTAAATGTTAAATCCTTTTTAGCAAAAATATTTATGCAAAAATTTCGAAGGCAGGATGTTGTGATTTGAGGTTAACGCTGAGAGTCCCTACATCATTGCCATCTCTGTGTAGGACGATCGAATGGTGAAGGAATCCTTCGATGGCTCTTAAAGTGGGTATGCTCTGGATAATATTTACCGTCCCTATTATAATCACGAAAGGATTTTTCAAAGCATTATGTAAATTACGTTTAGAAAGCATTTTCAATTCTACATTACTTCAACCGAGAAAACACCTTTATGCGGTGCGAGGTACTATGCAAATGAGACCTCGAAAAAAATGATTTCACTTCCAGCTTTACTAAATTTCTATGCAAATTAATTTGGAGGCATTAGTCTTTCTTAAAATAACAAAGGCTGGCTTTGCCCTTGCTCGGTACCATCCTTAAAATCTGACAAAAAGAAAAACACTCGCCAAAAATAAATTATAAGACATGCCTTTAAACAAAGCCACCAACTCCACCATTCAAGCAAGCAAAAAAACCAATCACGATATATATAGCTATACAATATGTACCAACGTCACACAAAGCTAAAAGTTAATTTAATTTATGTCAGGAACAAAGGATATTTGTATTTAATGCTCACCATAAGCATCTGCCCATGTTGCCATTTTGACCCGATTTTGCATTTCGCTTTTGCCTAGCCAAAACCAATTTGCTTGAATGAATTCCCATGTCGGCCCTAAATTGGCTTTGTCCGAAAAAATAACCGTTTTATTTAAGAACACAAACTCAAAGTACAAAAAAGTACGAGAAAAAAATACCAAACGCCCAAGGGACACACGCAGAAGATTGATATCTTCGAATAAGATGACAAAATTGAAATTAAGGGACATCTCAGATTTAAAATTTAATGAGAATGTAAAAGGGAGAGGATTTGCAAAATGAAAATAACAAATTTAAATAAGGCAAACCGAATGTGGTGTTGGTGCAATATTCGGAGAACTTGTATTGCGGGTCACAAATCACAAGAAAGATAAAATTCAAGGAAATTGAAATAAGCTAGCATTTAATTTTGACCGACCATCCTTTCTGGCTGTTGTCCTGCTGAGGGTTATTTTTTGCTCTCCCTTGTATTGCCGCACCCCAAAGTTGGATGTGAATGAAAGTAGTGAAGAAGCCGACGATATGGATGGATATATTTATACATCCTTCCGGTTGCAAACAAAGAGCCGAAAGTTATGATTTTTTTATTATTATGGTAGCAGAGATGGCGCGGCGGATGTGCTGCTGAAATGCTTGCATCCTATTTATATTTGCTGCCAACAAAAACAAGCAACATCAATATGCAGGCGGTAAATGGGCAAGTGAAATATGTACTTTGAGAAATTTAATCCTTGTATCTTTATTGGCCTTCTTTCAACGGGAATGTAAAGGAATATTAAGTATTGAGATTTTGGGTTTATAAAATTCGACTATTTTGAGAAAAAATAAGTACGGGATCTTATTTAGAATACTGATGTCATCTTTAGTATGTATTTTTGTAAAATTTGGCAGACACAAAAGTATCAAATATTGCATTGTTTAGTTTGAAAATGACTTTTGCCTAACTACCTATATAAAGCTGATAACTGAGCATTAGATATTCTTCGGAACATAAGCATTACTTGGTTTTTTAGGTTACATCCAAATGGAAAATGGGGTTTTCGAGATAAGAGCTGTTTCTAAAATTTGCGTTTTCAGTAATTCGAATTGAAAATTACGGACTCAAAAATTTGCAAGACATCAATTTGACTCTAACTATGCTTTTTGGTCAAAATCGTAAAAGCCGTTTTCCGGTAAACTAAAGAAAACTAAATTTAAAAAAAAAATACTTTTTTCAAAAATCCATTGTAGAAAATATAGAGAAAATCTGAATCTGCTATTAAGTTAGAATTAACAATATTACCTCAGAAATTAGTTTTTGTTGCAATCGTATGTACCTACCGTTTTCGAGATATGTCCAAATTTCAAAAGTAGTTTTTACGAAAAACTGAGCATGCAGTCACCTATCAATTTTGGGTGAAATCGTTGAAGGCGTTTTCGAACAAATCAAACTGGTATATTTATTATTAAGTAAATGGGAAGGCGCAGTGGCTTAGTGGTTAGTGTGTTGGACTACTAAGCGAGGGGTCTCAGGTTCGAATCCCGCAAAAACCCAAATTCCAACTTAGGGTTTTTTCCACTGCGCCGCCTCTCGCGAACGTCTGACAAACATCCGAGAGTATAACTGTCTTAAGAGCTTCTCAATTAGCCGTTTGGAATCGGCATAAAATTGTAGATCCCTTCCATTCGTTCCAAAAAAAAATGAAACTCACACAAAACGAATGGTTGTGAGAAGCTAGGCCTTGGGTCTCTACAGACCTGTTGCGCCAACTATATATATATAAATGGGAAGTACCATTAACATTGAGGTAACCTTTAAAAAAAAGAACCCCAAACTGTTGATCCAAAAACTCCAAATTGGAAGTTTGAAGCAAATCCGGACAACCGCTTAGGCTGTAGACCTCGTTACAGACGGGAAGAATTTCGAGACCTCCTTTTTCTAGTTCCTCTATCATCGTAATGTCAGAATTGATTAACATATCGAGTTCGAAATCCTGTATGAATACAATATCCTTCTCTAACTCCGTAATCGAGAAAGTTAAAAATGTCATGCGAATAGCTGCTATCCTTAAAACTGAAATGCTGGCTGTTCCGAAAGCAAGTGAAGCTTACTCGCCGAAGCTCAGGGATTATTAAATGTGTTTAAGGAGCTACCAAGCATTATAGAGAAAACGAACACAATAAGATACAATTTCAACTCACCACAGTGGCTATCGGCTTCATGCGCTATCGTGTCTTTACTTTCGTATTGGTACCTCAAAGCGGATAAGTTGAAGACCAGGGGTCGAATAGCGTCTTCCATTAACGAGAATTAAGTGAGGAATTTGTTTCTGTTTCACATGTATCAAAATCAACTTAATTCCGTGAACGTATAGCTCTTTCACGGATGTGGCAATTTAACCCCGGGTGTCAATATGGAAGACAATCCCAGGCAGGGATATTTCTGAAACAGCAGGTGCGCCAACTTTTGAATTTCAACTGAGGAGTTGAGAACTAAAGTAGTGAATTAAAGCAATTTTTAACTTGCCGCTCAACTCTCTCCTTCGAATCAACCCTGAAGTTGGCTAACCTCGGAGTTATCGGCAAGTTGAACGATAGTAAATAAAATGGCCCTAAGTCTTTTCTCGAGCTCAGCTGTCGAATGTGTATTGCTATTTCTGTTGTATTTTATTGAATCAGTCACAGCAAGTGACATGAACTCAAACGTCTGCCGACAAAAACAAATCGTGTTCATAAAACTCAACACTTCCAGCTCGAGAACCTATCCTTACCTCTTTATATCGCGGTAGCAAAAGTTCACCCGACAGCAAGAGAAGAAACTAATTTCCTGAAAGCAAATAACCCCGCATTCTAAGGGTTTTGCTGAAATTTTCAAAACTCGTAGCTGTAAACTACCCATCATATACTCGTATCTCGTACACCTGCACTCACGTGCAGCTACTTTAACTTAACTACAATACTACTCTTCCTTCAACCATCAGTTCAAGCAGCTATCGCCTGGAAGTTGCATTTGCAACTCGCTTATAACAGGAACAAGCTGAAAATAACTTTCTTTATAATTTCCAGTGCGCACAGAGAGTTTAGAATTTACTAGGAAATACACAGAAAAACCATACACCCATAAGACCATGATTACAAACACTCTCTCCTGATGTTGTGCACCGCACGCAACCGGCAACCATACCCAACCACAGAGCAACCCACACCCACATCTAATTAAGTTTCCTCTCTCTCGAAATATACGAAAATCTTCCTAAAAAGCATTTGCAACTATAATTTGCTTAGCATCAATGGAGTTTCGCCAGCAAAACCCATCGTTTTATGCAACTCTGCCAGTGAATTGGGTAAATGTGTTACTTTTTGTGGCACTTTCGATCGGGTTTGGGGCCCTATCTGCATCGAATAGTTTTGACAGAGAAACTTTTTCCTCATAATTACATTTTTAGACGAAACTTCATTCAATGGGGGTGCACCTGTCATGTTTAGAAGGAGATATACGTGAGTGGGAAACCGAAATGCATATACCTACCAACCATTACCGACGGATGGGTTTTATTTCATTCAAAGGGAATTTTAAAAGGACCGTAATTACACTTTTCAATGAAGCAGCTCATTTAAGTTAATGTAAACCTTTTGCAGACACAGTACGATGTATAAATTTGTTATCACAAAAAGTTCACTCACTGCATGGCACTATGCCTACGGAAATGTAGAGGAGCGAAGGATCCTATTATTTTCGTGTCAGTAGAAAGTTGAAAGGAGAAAGAAGTAGCCTTCATTTTGTGTTATTTCGTCCACTTTATGCAAATCCGAATATGATCGTCTTTGTTCTTGTTTTGTTGCCAGGCTGAAACTTTGACAGCAGAAAGTCTCTCCTTTTATCGTGGTAGAGAAGTAGATACTCCGAGAGACAACCTCCAATGGCATGACAGCCACCATATACGCTGCTTGTTATCGGAAACTTCCAAAAGTTTTAATGAACAAACAGCGGTCACAAATCGCAAGACTGTTAGGCTAGAGCGTTGCCAACCAATTTGGACAAAAAAATTCCTTACTTGAAAAAGAAAGATGCCTTTTTCAATAAAATAATGTCTTAAATAATTTCGTAGGTAAACTAGAACAATAAATCAAAAATTAAACAAAACTATAAGAAAAATAAACAAAAACCAATTTTATTTCAAAAAATCACAGAAGAAATTCTTAATAGTGAACAAAATGCATGACTTTTATCATCTTCGATGGTTATTTGTTCTGTTTCATCCATCTTAGATGATTAACTGTTGAATATAGCTCTAAATTTCAAGACAAAATAATTAATTGAGTGTACGAAATTTACTGTTTTTCTTTAATTAACAACAAACTCTTTCTTGAAACAAAAAAAAAAGCAGCCGAACCAAAATAACGAAGAAAAAACAAACAACAAACAGCTTTCAAATTTGGTTACAATTTCAATCCACTTATTGGAATGGAAACTGGAATTATTTTTAAAGAATGACCGATAAAGTTTTCGCAAAATGGGCAGAGTTTGAAGGTGGTAACACATTCTTTAAGACCGATCTTACATTTAAATATATTTTTGGCCAAGATTTTTAAGAATGTTCAAAAAAATAAAAAGTCAGGAATCAAAAAAAAAAATTAGAAAAATATTTGAAATGAAAAAAAGATGCCTTTTTGAAAAAAACAAGCCTCCAAGCCTTACTTACTTACTTAGGTGGCGCTACAGTTCGGGGGAACCAGGGCCTCAACCAACAAGCCTCTCCAGTTGGCCCGGTCCTTAGCCAACTGCCTCCAGTTGCGCACTCCAAGTTGGTTGAGGTCCTTTTCTACTTGTGCGCGGCACCTGAGGCGAGGTCTTCCTGTACTGCGTTGACCCTCTGGGTTGGAATCGTAAACTCTGCGGGCCGGAGCGTTGATGCCCATTCGCTCTACATGTTCAAGCCATCTCAAACGTCCAATGCGCAGTTTTTTGACTAGGTCGATGTCGCTGTACAGCTCGTATAGTTCTTCGTTGAATCGTCTCCTCCAAAACCCGTCAACGCAAACGGGACCGAATATCTTACGAAGAATTTTTCTCTCGAAACGACCAAGGATATCTTCATCCGCTTTGGGAATAGTCCATGCTTCAGAACCATACAGCAGGACTAGGATGATGAAGGTCTTATACAGAGTCGCTTTAGTCTTTCGGGAGAGGCCGTTTGATTTCTGATGAGATGTCATTTTCAGATGTTATAGCAGAGCCAAGGTAGACAAAGTCCCTTACTACCTCAAAGTTATAGCTGTCTATTGTGACGTTCTGTCCGATTCGCCTTAGCTAATGAAATAATGCCTAAAAGGCATGAAAAAAAGCCTTGGTTGGCATCACTGGGCTGGACCAAAAACCTTGCTTTGCAAAACGAAGAATGTGAAATGGAAGAGTTATAAACGGGTCAAGATAAATGGCATTTGTGATCTTAGCTGTTATATTTTGCCAAGCACTGTTATGGACATTTTTGAAATGGTTTCGACCAGATAAGCCAACCAACGAATTAACTCCAAGTAGCTTAAGAGAACCATGCACTGGAAATGAGTTTCCAAAATATTCCGCAGATATGAGCAAAGTCTTAAAATATGCATTCTATTCGGCGAATGTCTGCGAAAAACACGAAAGTTCGGAACGTTTAGAGTAGAAAAGCATAAGGCGGTTGCTGAACATTGAATGTTTTAAATTGATTACTCCCATTCCCTTCATAAAAAGCATCTGGAACATGCATGTATAAGGTATTTGAAAGCTTAAAAAAACTCCTCTGGCTAAATACTGAAAGTACCTGTGTGCCAATTGTCGTAATTTTTTGAAGAAGCACTATATGGATAACGATGGATAAAACCCGACTTAAAGTAACCCCTTTTTCCATTTGTTACCACTTAGACTGTAGCAAGAACTTCACCTAAGAGAACGGGCATCTTAAGGTCAGAAGTACAAGCCTCACACAAGAATGCTGCTCGTCTTTTGTCATCGTCGGAGCTTTGTAAAAAATTGACCTGAGCATTATTTCTACAAAAACAAAAGCTTTATAAGAAATTTACCTGACCAGTATTCTATAAAAAGAAAAGGATCATCTTAATTAGATGGCGACCTCGAGACGTTTTACTTTTGAAATATTTCCATCTCCATGATCTCAGGGTTTGTTAAAAAATTCCCTTTCATCGTTTGTTTCCCAGAACTCCAATTAATCTAAGAAGACAAAAGAATAACTTTTTTCCACCCTCGGGTCATTCAAAAACGTAATACCCCTGGGACAAGTATTTATCGTTAATTTTAACTTTGGGACTTGTTCCTTCACCACTGCCTTATTTTGAGTCTGAAATTTTTACTGTAGCTAATTACGAGGAATTTTTTCCCGCGTCCCGAGGTATTACCTTTTTAAATTGTTGATTTAATATTTACGCCCCTGGTGGTTTTCGATTTCCACTCCCAATATACAGCAACACGGCTGGATGTAGTGTTAATTTTGTTTGCTCATGTCAGATATGACTTTTGGCGGAAGTGGTCCTCGATATCATCAGTACAAGTGTCGAGCGATGTGCAAAACATATCAATATTTTAATCAAATATTTAAGGACTTTAAAATTTTCAATCCGGGTATCAGTGGTGGACGTTGGGGCTGCAAATATCATAAATGGCCCACATATTATGTTCCAATTAAGTTTATTGCTTTTGGCTGGCGAAATTTTAATTTGAATAAATTGCATTGCATATTGAAGTCTTTTTTGCATTCGATTCAATGGTGTGTTTTTCGGTCTAGTTACAGAAATCAGCGTTGGAAATTATGCACGTGACTAGACTACTAGAATATCCGGTGGATCAATGGCCTATGGGAAATTTATATAGGAAGTTCTTATTTTATTTCTAATTTTATAGAGTCTGAAAGACTCGCTTTTTTCACCGTAAAGCTTTCTTGACAATTTTTGATCTATTTGAGGCGATTTTGGCGGGATTTCGACGCAGAATTGTGTGATTTTGTTGACACATTTTGTGGATGCGTTAGTTAAAGCTTTTGTAATATGATCGATTTTTTAGTTCAATTTACCTAGTGACTTTATAGGCATTTTATTTGACCAATTTTGGGCGCAATTTATGGGAGATTTTTGTCAATTTTTTTTTTCGATTTTTCCTCATTTTGACACGTTTTGAGGCATTTGGTGATGTAGGTATATGTTTTTCATAATAGGTTTTTGTGCTTTTAAAGTACTAATAAAGTGTTGTCGTTTTGGAAAAAAAGGTTGGTGAATTTTTTTCTGGAGTTATAGTTTTTCGAACTGATTTTTGTTTTTGACACATTTTTATTTACATCAATCGTTTTTAAATCATACTTTTGACGCATTCTTGGAAGAAAAGCTTTTCTATTTCTTGACATTATTGTGTATTTTTATAACGTTCTTTTACACAGTTATCGAGTGGTCGAAAATTACACTCAATTATGTTTATATTGATATTCGTTTATTGTTTATATATTGGCTGATTGTATCAATAAATATATTACAAAGTGTGAAGTGCGCCTAAATCTGATGATGGTAGTTCAGTGGTCTGAGTGAAACATTGGTTCAGTTTTTTTTTCAAAAAGCTTGAGGCACCAAATTTCGTAGTTCTTGGCATTTTTGTTTTTTCGTTGCCTATTTCTAATGCAAGCTCTAAACGGATATTCGGTTTCGTGAAGAACTCGTGGAGAGATGAGCCTTCTATGGAAGTGTTGGAAGCAAAGCTTCTTGTAAGGAAAAATTTTCCGATGAGTTGCAGGGAATTTAAAATTACTTTGGAAAAGAACTTCATCCGATAAGTACTGAAATTTAGAGTTTGGCTTTCGTAGAATTGCATCTTTTTTATATAAAAAACTTTTATGTGCATAACTAAACTTACCTATAAATTGCAATTAAAACGAAGACTGTTAAAATAAATTAGAAGTAAATATTATTAAGTGAGATACTTCGTCGTTATAGTTTTAACTTCTTAGTTTCGTCAAAAATGTCCCGCCACATAATTTTTCGGATCTGGCATCCCTACTCTGTGTGCAATTTTTCTCTTGAACATACAATTGACATAAAACGCTTCTACTTACAACATTGTTTGGCTTTTTTCTTTCCTCGCGTGTATGTCTGCATATACATAGATTATTCATTTGAAGGTAGGTTGTAAAAAGTCTACCGGTCGGAGCGGATGCAGTCTCCAATAAAAAGGAACACTCTTAGTACCCACTGATCGCTAGAAAAAATTGTTAGTCATCTCATTTCTCAACTGTCTGAACAATGTTGGTATGGCTTACAATTACAGCCTAAAAAATCGCCTTCAGTACAGCCTTATAATCGTTCTTCATAGTAATAGCAGAATGGACCTATTTCAATTTAATTGCACTTCATTAAGGGCTATCAAACGAATATTTTTGTTAGATTTACCAAACGCAATTTTTAGTGCTTTCGGACCTTTTTTTTGTTTGCGAATTTCTGTACCCATTTTTGGTCAAGTTTTGATGACAATTCCAATACATTTTTACCCTTTGATTGATCTATATTTTCCTGATTTGGTATTTTTAAAGCATTATTCGACTCTCAATTGGTTTATTCATTCCTACTTTGCCTGCCTCGAATTCTTGTCTCCAAACCACTTGTTGTGGGTGTATTACTAACTATTTGTCAGATTGACTTATATACTATCAGTGCTTCCTCAATATTGCTTAGACGTCAGTTGAAGTATTTGTCCACTAGATAGATCAATGCGCCTTCATTCGACTCTATCACAAACACTTGATTTCATCCTTTCGAATGCACCATTATATCAACTATATCCTTAGAAGCTCATTTACTCAAACACACCTTGGCAGACGTTTAAACATTCAATATCTATCAATATCCGGCACGTTTATCTCAATACATGTAAAGGTATGATATCAGTATCCTAACACTTGTTTAAGTTGATTTCCTTTGCCTTTGTTCTGGCATATTTATACGCAATCTGAATCTGACACCATCGGTATCGAATGGCAGCACGTTCCCACAATGCCCATTAAACAACAGACCCACGATTCGAATGCGGGTGCTTATACAGAATCAACACTTCGAGCAAATTAACTGTGAATGTTCAGTTATTAACATCATTTCCATTGTTACAGCAGCACACGCGCTGCCAAACACAAATACTGCCATATAACCACTTTCGGTTTTCTGAATCCTGGTAGCACCAAACACATCGTCTCGTCAATATAGGCAAGTCACTAGCCGAATAACGAACCGTATAGTTAATATTCGCCTTCAGCCACTCGTCGTACACGTTAGGGGAATGGGGGCGACTCAATTTAGTAATTGCATCCATCTCCGTTGGGCAAATATGGACAGAAGAGTCCGATTGTGTATTCGAATAACAACGAGACACAGATTTGTGGATCTATGACCGAACACAAAACTCCACTGCCCGCATTTGGTTTGGATACTCTGAAGTTTGGGCGTCCCTATACCTATAATCCACTGGACCGATACTAACCGACAAAATCCACATTAATCGCAATGTAATGTTGCGTAGCACAAAGACGATTCTATACTTCCATTTCAATTCCCTTGTCGGATTTATTATCCAATTATTATGATGCTGTTGGGGTGGGGAGGGGGGGGAGGTTGTATCCACTTACAAGTGTGTGAACTTTATTGACGGTATATTGCGACTAAATGCAGTGGTACCTAACGTGCGTCTTATCGTAATAAGGCCAGTGGAGGGAGGGGGCCATCCTTACCTGTCAAACGATTGAATTGCCGCTGGCAATGATGGTCAAAGTAAAATTGAAATTTCAACCAGTAAAGACGAATTCAAAGAAGCCATATTATCGAAGGATTATATGACAGGCAATTAGAAGAAATGCCCTGTAAGGGTTGGCCAAAGAAGGAGACGCTGTACAGTCAGGTTGCATCAAAGTGGAAGTTGCAATCTAGCGGGGTAAGTGCACTTGATGTGTTACTTCCGAATATTTGGTTTTTGAGAGCTTGTTGAAGGCTGCTACATATACCAGGTGAAAGACTTTTACGACATGATTTCGGACATGTCTTCAACGTAAAATGGAGCTTTGAGGTTTCCCATTAAAACTGTTGGAGCTTCACTCACTACTACAGAGAGACACTCTCACGAATGATTTAAAAACATGCAATTAAGGCTTTTCCTGTATTCTAGGATACATATGTATTTTTTTTTTTTTTTCAATTTCTTATTGTCGATAGTTCCAATGTGATAGTACATCCATTTTTCATATGTGTATGGTGTGTGTACATGCATCTGTCATTATTCCTCTTCTTCTATTTTTGCTTTCACTGCGATTTAAGTTTGCGATTTAAGTTTCACTTGAAATGTTACGTGACAGTTTATGACTTGGAAAAAGTAGAGACTTAAATCGCTATGAGTAGTATCAGCAAACGGATCTAAAACTAAGATCGATCCTATAAGGGGTACAACAATTTTCAATAGACATAAACCTCCCAAGGGAAATGTATATAGCAACACAGTGAAAACCGCACCCAAAACCTTTTTTTGTTTCCCGGGAGCAAAGTTACAGACCGAAAGCCTTTAGGATCTTCAGTTTTAAACAAATACTTGTGATTCCTATTTATTTGGGTCCCCACCAATTTTGTTAAAAACTATTTATAAAATAAAATAAATTCGAAGTGATATGGTTCTATATCTTCTTCTTCTTTTTTTGCACCACTTACGATATCAGTAAAATAAAGAGGTTCTACATGTTGATTACAGTTGATTTTCTTAATTTAAGCTGGTGATTCAAATAATACAAAAAAAAAAAAAAAACTTCTCTTGATATTTTCAACATGAAGTTGAATAAACAGTATGTAAAGTCCTGTCCTCTGACCTAAGAAAATAAGTGGGTATATGCACAACGTTCCATTGCCTGGTGAAATCATTCGTATACATACAAACGATGAAGACTATCCTCAGCTGCTGGGCTTTGATATTATCCTGTGGAACATTTTAGTCCGTTTCCAAATTTAAATCATTTACATTTCTAATAATCCCTGATCCATGTATAAACATTTATAGGGGTGACGATGGTAAACTTGAGAAATCCCTCTAATGCGATTTCACGCTGTGTTGGGTGAAATAATTTCAAAGAAAACTCCATTTTCAATTAAAAATTGGAATACCCCAAAAAGCCATCAAATATGCTTGATTTGTTCACATTTTACTCCTAATAAATTTAGTAGGAGAGTCAGTGTGCCTGTGACGTGGCTGTTTTTAATCTACCCCATTTATTCGATGCTGAAAGCTGTGAGTCATTGTCATTGCGGATAAGTTGATGTAATTCAAGTTCTTGAAAAACAAAAAGGAAGGAGTTTAAATTGGAAATTGTACTGGAATACTTACAGAATTCTAGAGAAAAATGCTTATGTTAGTTTGAGGGATGCTTTTTTGGCTTATTGTGGATCTATTTTCGAGGTTTAATTGTCATTTTGCAATTATTTTACTAGTTTTTTTTTAAATGCAATGTTTTTTTTTTAAACAAAGCTTACAAAAACTCGTATTTGTTCAAATAGTTATTGTTTTATTAGTCATATTGTCATTATAGCTTTTTGCATTTGGAAAACTTAGCAATCTTTAAGTAGAACACGCAATTGGAATGCATAGGTCGGGAAGCCATGCTTTAATGCACAATTTCGGAAACATTTTTAAAACAGTTTCCAAAAACACTATATTAAATGCATACCGACATATTTATGAATTCATTCTTCGGCCTTCGAATCAATCTGAACAGATATTTAAATGAAGCGGGTACATATTAAATTAGACATAAGCGCTAAGTCAAATGGACCGACATTGATCAGTTTTAGTAGGCATATAGTATAGAGTTCTGGAAGGAGCCACTTACATGTGGGTATTGCTGCGGAAGCATGAATGAGTTTTATTCCTTTATTGTTACCATTGCAGCGTAAAAACAAAGCTATTAAAAAACACTTTTGTTTTTTCAGTAGGTACCTTAATTCTTTGAAAAGAAGCACTTCATGAGTTGAACTTAAAGTCGAGAAAACCTAAAACGTTGTAAAAACCGCATTTGTAAAATAAAGTCCCAAGGCCAACTTTTTATTTTTTTAGTTATCCACCAGGCAAAGAAGCTATCCGATTTTGCAATAACAATTTTTATTCGAAATAAGCTATCTGTAAAATGAAATAAATCCCAAAGAGCTAAAAGTTGATGTCATCGTGACGATACCAGACAGCGTTATCTTTTCTTTTTTTTTTGTTTTATTTTCCAACGTGTAAAATGTCATATTTCTGTTCTCAGCAAGGTCAGCGGAATAAAGATTCTCACGATTCATCGCTGGCTCTGCTTGACACCTGGTAATTTAAGTCGTAAATATTTGAACCTAACGTAAGCAATATTTTAGTACCTAAGGAAGAAGAATATATGTAACGATTTCATTCGTAAAGAAGATCTTAGAGAATTGTCATTAGACTTCCCCTCACCAGCGGTAAGGGGTCCTGCAGCATTTTCTCTAATCTTTACAGTTGATGTCTTCAATTTACAAATAAAGAGAATAACAATTTTCGTCAAACAACTAAGAGTTCTTAGAAATAACATTAAAAAAATAAAGGGTAAAGAATAAAAGAGTTACCACCCATAAGTAAATTTTGACTTTAAACAACAGTAGCTTTGTTATTATAAACACGATTTTAATATGTTATACGTATAATTTATTGCTTAAGGAATTTTCTTTTTCAAACATAAACTTTAAGACGTTTCAATTTACAATAAAATGCATTTTAAAAAATGTCCTCTAAGACTACCGTAGTTGGCACCAAAAATGATGAAATAATAACTACCGGTTAAAATGCATTTAACGCTTCTTTCTCAAACAAAATGCAACATTTTGATAAGTTAATATTTAAATCAAACACGAAAAATATATATAAATCCACTAATTGAAAAAAATAGTAAATTATTAAAATATAATCCGTTTAACAATTAAGTTTATGTTTTTAGCATCTAAATTTAAGACTTTTAAGGAACATAGCTAAAACGAATTTAGTGCAGTTTTCAAATTTTAATTAAAAAGAAATTTATTCCTCAAAAAACTAGTTAAAGCCCAGTAATTTTTTTCCTGTCTAGGCATTTTCATATATCTGAACAAAATAAACGTCATATGGGAGTTTAGTTGTTGCCAACAACTGTGGTCCCATATGAACAAGTTATTGGCAACCCCTGCCAATAATTGAATCTATTGTTGATCTTTGATACAGTTATTGGCACCCCTCTTATTTAATATATACATTGCCATTTCAAATAGCTAAAGTTTTTAAACATATTTTGAGAATTTCAAACAAAATCTGTACTAACAAAATTGGAAGTCGTTATTAAAATTGCAAAACTTTTACACTTGCAACAAATATATATTTTATAACATTTCAAATACTTAAAAATGTGTAATATTGCGTCGACCCATACGATAAGTAGCTTATCCAAATGTTTGACAAGTGACTGACATAAATTTGACACTTTGTCAAATAACATAAAACCATGATGCCATAGCATCAGAATCGTGTCGAATTGTTTTTACCAGGCAGCAGTATGAAAGTGTCAGAGAGGAGAATATTTGTCAATCAGTTCTTTATATCCTAACCTAAAATCACAAACCAATGTTTAAAGACACGAATAACGTCCAGCGAACAAAACAACACCATTGGTTTATCGCAACCTTTAATCAAGAAGTCAATTTAAAACTTTTGAAAGGTATTTGCCACGTAAAACATATCCGGCGGACAGACACACTCCCTTTTCCTTTTTGAACGTCCACATCAATGGCCGAAGAAAAAGTATCACGTCAATCTGAATACTTTAGGTAATCGTAATGTCTGCCCCCGGCTCGAATATGCTTGCAACCCCAACTCCGCATCACATCCACGTACCTCGCACTCGTACCTTCTTCACACAACACAAGCCAAGCATTTTTAGCACACGAAGAAACGAACGAATTAGAAAAGAAATTAAGGACCATTATTGAATTGAAGAAGGACGATGAAGTAAAGTGCTTGACGCTGGCAATGGCAAGGGGCGAATACTCAAAGAAAGTCTTTAAGTGCACACACATAGTTAAGGACCCCACGGCTCCCAAACGTCTATTCTTCTTCTTCTTCTTTTTTCATCCTTTTCTCAAAGCCATAAATAATTGATGGAAGATGTAGGAGGGTATGGGCAGGCTGGTTGATGGTGGGTGGCGATACCACACCCACTGTCGTCGGCTGGTTAAAAGGATCTCAAGAACTCTGTTCGATGGTGACGTGTTAATAGGACTCCTTCGAAGGCATTCATCTGTATGCTGTTAGTAGCGCCGATGGTGGTCAAATGCGAAATGCGGAAGGAAGCGTACGAATTTGTTAGTTTGGTCGGCACTTAAGGACCAGGGACAAATATCACGGCCATCATCCTTGTGTGGGGCCGCATTTTTTCACTTCACTTGAGTCCTTTCGAGTTCATTTTCATTTAACTTGGACTTGGGAGTTATTTTCTCATTTTTTTCTCTATCTGAATGTAAGTTGAGTGTGAAACTTTAGAGGTGGTGGTTGGTGGATCCCAGTGAGGAACTTAGAAGAATTCCAATATTCCTGTAATAGACAAGTTGATTGGATGGCAAATCTTGTGGAAAAATAAATTGCGGAAGCGTGTATTCTTCAACTCATTGAGGGCGGTTCTTTCTCCACTGCCACTTGTTGTATTTTCTACTCCTTTTGTTGGATCGAGTGTATATGAGTAGCGGGGGATAGCATCTATTTTCAAACTAATTCGTCAATGGATGGTGGTGCTGATGTCGGTTGGTTTCCTCTCTCTCAAGAGGTTTCTTTAGATTCCAATTCTTTTTTTTCTTTTTCTTCCATTTCTACTGGAATGTATTTACTTTGGCCTTTGGTTTTTAATGCTCGAGATCATTTCTTTTTTTTTTTTGTCAGCCATTTATTTTATTGATATAGCTTCAATGGTTTGAGCTGGGGGACACGGCTCTGGGGTTGAAAATTGAGTGAGAGCAGCGAAGGCCAAGTTAAGGATGTGTGGGATGTATGGGTAACCTAACTCTGCATAGAGTGAATAAAGTCATCGACGATTTATTCAAATCCCCGCATAAACTATATATCTACCTCAGTTTTTACCACCCTCTTTAGTTCTGTTTTATCCGAGATATTTTCAGGTTTAGCTCTGTCCGTTCCCATATATGCTATATTTTAAGTAAAACGAACATATAATGACGAAATAAAACTAAAATTGACTCGTTAACAGTGTCAATGTGTGTTTAAGTTTTCAAAGTGGCAATTGTTTTATGAAGGAAAAAAGGTCTGATGAAGCCCAAGTCGTGAATCCCTTGAGTCGGCTTTGGATGTGATAGTAACTACGATTCCGTAACGAATTGTCAATCCCGGAGTTTTGATTCCTCCTTGAAAATTCTGAAATAAACTTGGCTTTATTGAATAACTGACTTGAGAAGTTTGATTGCTTCCGAGAAAAAAACGCAATGAAAACTTAAAAATGTGTTTTGGAAATATCTGAGATACCTAACCATATCTCTTCAAATTACTTGTATGTGGATTTATTGCAACACATAACGTTGAAGGTATACTAGGCCAATCCGAATGGATTTCTTGGACTGGACATAGGACTTAATGGAGCAGCACGAAGAATCAAAATGGTTATTTTCTTACCCACTTTTCCGCGGAAAGCTGTATTCAAATGTCTAATATGTCAAATTCGAACAATTTAGCGGAGAACTGTCAGGGACCGGAATACATCGAGCCACTTTTTAAGCTTAACGGAGAAAATTTTAGTACACCCTACAATTTCATTCAAAAACTCCTTAGCCGACAGACTTTGATGAATCTATGTCGGCTATATCCGTAAACTAAGTAGGAATTGACGACAGCTTTCGCACGTCTCCCCGATTTCCACGCAAATTTTCTTAATAATACCCCCTCCCCAGTGCTCTGAATTTTACCGACTGTGAAAATCGACGAGAAAAATCAAATGCTTTATTTTTGTTTTGCGTCCTGATTGGAAACATCAACTCCACCTATATTCTTAGTTCCATAAACATCAATACTAGACCAAGAGCAACAAGGAATCCAATATTTTTTTATCAAAGGACGTCTCGATGTTACTATGGAGGCAATGGCCCCATCAATAACTTGACGATGGAAATCATGTGATTGATTTCAACCTAACAAAATGAAATTTAAAACAAATATTAAAAGAAATGTAACATATGTTCAAATAACTACCTCTTTTTAAAATATTAATAATTGATTAACTGTGGCTTAAATGTTTAGTAGTTAAGTAAAAAAATAAATTGGCATTGTACCAATCAAATCCTGATGCTCGTGCTCTCTTCTGATTAAAGTGTCAAGTCTGGATGTCTTTTACAAAAAAAAATATTATAATTATAATATTGCATAACATCGCCTTTAATTGGATGCACAAGACCGTTGACCTTACCCGCTACTCCAATGGATTTCCCTTTTCGTATTCAATCTTCATAAATATGGAAGTGTGCTCCACCATTAGCTGTTTACATGCAGATTTTAGATAGCATATACATACGATCAGTTTCAGATTTAGTTTCTTCATTCTACTTTTTTTATTTGCACATCTATCAAAAAGAACCAATCATATTATAGATGTACGATCACCCTGTACCAACATCTATCAAAACCCAACGAAGATGTCAATCGAGTGGCAGTGGGCACGAAGAAGTCAGTTCCAGCTGTCACTTTGTCAGTCAGAAGAGAACCGCCCAGCCGAACACATCGTCGCCGCATATTTATTTAAGAAGATATGATCACGTCTCACATTTGGCTAAAAACTTGTTAGATATGCTTTTTCATGACTATGTTGAGTTCCGTACTTTGATTTTGCTTTTCACCATAATCAAAACAAAGCATCCATCGTATCTCTTGAATAAAATCCAGTTTTCAACATCCAACAGATCTGCTTGCTTAATTCTTCCACGTTTATCTTGCTTAACATCTGAGAGACAGTTTTTCATTGCTGCCATCCGCCTCTGGAATTCGCTTCCACGTAACCTAAGAGAGCTGAATGATACACGTCGATTCAGAGTCGAATTAAGGCTTTTCCTGACAAATCAGAGCAACTATTTTTTTTTTTTTTCTTGCCCTCTCTTTTTTTTCTTTATTCAAGCAAATTCAAATTAATTTTATTTCTTAGTTTCACCGGTTTTACTAAACATATTAAGATCATGTAAACATTAGCAAAGTTATATTCTAAGTCTAATTTACTTTCGAACTTTAAACTTTAAATTTTAAATTTTAGTATTAAAATAATTATAGATACTGTTTAATTATCACAGAATTATAAGTAGTGTACTCTTACTGTTCTAGCATGTACTCAATACATTGAGATCTACATCTAAATCTATTTATTTACTTTCTTTCTTTTTTCTTTTATTAAGCTCATAAACATGAATTATAATTATTATAACGTAAATGCCTTTTTTAGTCCCATATTCCCACATTACAAGTGGTTTAAATGGTAGGTAATAAAGTTTCGGTAATGACGTACAAAAGTAGGGTGCTACACTAACTTTCACATGTCATGTTATAATTAAAAAAAAAAAAACTTTATTGTTCTACCTATGTGCCTGTAAATAAAGGGTGGTTAGATTTTAAGGGCCGATGTTAAATATGAACCACACCTAAACGTCAAGTTTTTTTCTGCATTTCATTTGACATTTCAGAATTTCAGACTAACTCAATTTTAACCATCAAAAGATACACAATCGAGTAACGCGCTAAAGTTATTCAGGCTTATTATGAAAATGGGCGTTCAAATCAAAATGCGTGATTTTTTCGGTCAATTTAATCGGTACATTTTCACCTTAATGGATTCGTTAATAAGCAGAATTGCCGCATTTGGGCGAATGATAATCCAAAAGTGATTGTCGAAAAACCAATGCACCCACAAAGCCACAAAGAGTGACTGTTAGGTGCGGGTTATGGGCTGGCGGCATCATCGGGCCGTATTTTTTCCAAAATGAGGCCGGTCAGGCAGTTACTGTGTATGGAGTTCGCTATTGTGAGATGATAACGAACTTTTTATGGCCCGAATTGGAAGATATGGATGTGGACGATATGTGGTTTCAACAGGACGTGGCCACTTGCCACACAGCAATGGCCGTGTTATCTCACGTCGTGGCGATGTTAATTGGCCGCCACGATCATGCGATTTGACACCATTGGACTTCTTTCTTTGGGGTTATTTGAAAGAAAAGGTGTACGTCGATAAGCCAGCAACAATTCAAGAGCTAAAGGATGAGTATTAGGTTCCATACATAATTGAACCATACCAATATTATCATAATAAAAAGAAATGACAATATATTCCTCAATAATTTGTGTTTTATTCTAAATCAACATCGGCCTTCAAAACTTAACCACCCTTTATTAAATCAATCAAGTCATATAACTGCAAAAATGTCTTCCATAGTTATCTAACTGTTTTGTATGTATATAGAGAAACTAACTAACCCTTGTGCTTTTTTTTTACATGGTCACATCACACTTTGTCTGCCAACATTGTTCCATCCTCGCGACAACAAAAACCATATTTGGACAATACATCAATCGCATTTATTTAAGGATAACATTTATTTCTTGGGAGTTGGGATGCACAATACATGTCTATGTCCTCATCCCCTGAGCCCCGACACAAAAGCATTCATTCATATCCTTTCAATTAAATGTTACAACACACATATTCGTCATTTTAATTTCCTTTGAGCAATCAGAGGACACCATATCCAAATGTGTGTTGGTTAAATATTCATATACAGTAACACTGTGAGTCCTTGCCTATACAAAATATGTGTTTGAGCAAATGCAACGATGCTTCAATGCAATATGCATTTTTGTAATTTTTTTTTGCTGTGTGTTCTCAGAATTTCATGTATTCCATTGAACTAGAAACGTTCAATGGACATTCCAGATTCCAGTTGCTGTATCAGGGCTGGGAAGGACAGCAATCTAAAAACGCTACCGAAAATGGATTAATTTTCTTAAACATTTCCCCGAATAGGTATAGGTATATTTAGGCTCCGCAATGCCTTTATGTCAAAGGATTTAATTAAAATGCACAGCTTCATCCGTATTCTCATTTAGCCTTGAAATAGCAACTCCGTCCGATGTCCTGGTTCGACCATAGGAAATTGCTTGCAATTCCATTTGCAAATTACAGACCGCACAGCCAAATAAGTAGTTTTATATGTCGAAACTCAAAACGTATCAGACCTCACATCCTTAATGTCATCTGCAGCAGGAGCATAACATTCGAGAATATTATATGCTGATACTTTCCAATACAGGTCCTCATTATTGTGCATACACATTCAGCGATACAAACTCTGAAATGTGTAATAATGCTGGGGAGAAGATGTGCTGCTTGCATTCCCCCGGAGAAAATAATCGGACTTTCGTGAACCTGACTGGCGTACAAAATACCTCGAACGAGCCCTTTTTTGTTGGGCCAAACAGATGATAGGGGGCAAGAGTAATCTGCACCAATTTGGGCCAATATCGAGAGAAAACTTCCTTTTATTGGCATCTTTGGGAGAATCGTGTTAGGCATCGCCATCGATTCTCTTTACCCGGTCAGGGTCGCAGTAGCATACGTAACAGAAACAATAACAGGTCCGACAGATAGATGTAAATAAAACTTAATGCTGACTCATCATTTCATTAGCAACAAGCAACAACCAGACAAGGACGTGGGGATTACTTACAGCAAATCAGCACACATGGGTGTGGGTGTGGGTTTGTGTGCTTAATAAATTGCGACGTTAATTTGATCACGATGCCGTCAGAAGACGGTTTTTGATGTAAAACGTATCTGTGTGTGCGCACAGTTAGTTAAGGAGCGTGAAAATGAAAAGTTATGGGAGCGATGCTGAGAACGGATTCAATCGGACCGATGGAGCCGTGGGATATCGTCTCGCTGTGGCGGTGGTAACTGGTAATCTTCGTTTCAATATCGCTCTGGGACTTTGTCGGAGATTCCTTGCCGAAGTGAAGTCGGTCATAGATTGTGATTTCACTTCATTGGCATGGTAATAAATCTTATGTTGGGAGTGGACCTCAGTTGCACATTGTCGCATGTACATTGTACAATGGAGCGGGGAGGAGCAGCGAGCTGCCGTTCGTCGTGAGACTTTGGTCTGCTACTTGCTGGGTCGTCTCAAATTTATTGCACTGCATTGGCTTTTGCTTCGTCGGCTCTGTGGGAGTAGATTGCTTCGTCTTGTACTTATACTTGTACTCTTGGGGATATCTATTGCTGTTAATCGATTGGAATATTAAGAGATTAAAAATAATCAGAAAGTGGTGCTACGACTGATGGGTTGAGTTTAGCTATTTGTGAAGTCCCACCAACACGTGGAGCGGTGCATTTTTGTGTCAATTCAAATGGAGTGAGACTGTGATCTTCTTATATGCGACCTGAGCGTGAGCATTGAAGAAAGAGAGAAGATTTAGCGAAAGAAATTGACCTAAGTCCATTTGAGGCCGAGATTGTGCAGGACTTAAGCCCATTCTCATGGCTTGCCCCATTTGCTTGCTGATTGGGCGCTTGAGCAGCCCACAGAAGTGACAACTTTTCTGTTTACTCACTGATCCCCATAGCTGAATGAGTTGCTAATATGCAAACTAAACACTTACCCTACTTAGAGCCAACTGATATGACAGAACCGAATATTTAAATTCCCCCATCAACAATAAAGCGAAATAGGAAAGAAAGAAAAGTCCCCTCCTTAGGTGTTAGATGAACTCATTAAATTTTACCGTCCAGTCATACCTCGCCACAACCCCTACAAGACAATATTAACCAAATTACCATGGCAAATGCATTATACATATTTGAAAAAGAAGTTGAGCAGTTGTTTGGCTGAAAAGAAATCCACTTCCTCCCATTACGAGCGGACCACAGGACGTTCGTATATAAACACTATTTCGTATTTCCCCGCTTTCAGGATGGGAAAGGAAATATCCTTAAGCATTGACCAGATTCCCTGGTGTCACGTTTCTCGAAACAAAAACAAACCCCAGCAAAGCGAAGTCACCAAGAGGATGTTAAAGTTAAAAGAGTCCCCCAGGTGACCCACGGGAAGGAATAGATAACAACACAAACGACAGCGCTGACGACCAAAGGGAAACAAAAGCAAAAATTCACATCCACTCCTCTAGCATTGAGCACTCTGCTGTGGTCTTTCTCTGCGAGACGTGATTAAAGAAAGAAAGAAAACTGTGTTCATATGAATAAAAATTTCACAATTCCCCGGTTGGATGCAGCGTTACCTTCGGGACGCTTTAGAGTCATTTCGACTCCTTTTTCACAGCCCGGACTCCGGACTCATCTTTTTCAAAATGATTTTTCTGCTTTTTAAATCATTAATTTATGAAACTCCTTTAATTGTCTTAATTCGTAAACATAATTTACCTACACCAAAAGAAATTAACCTCAGTCCCAAATCAAATTTCTATGTCACTTTTTGTATGAAAAATCGATGAGATGAAAATTAATGAGACTTGAAACCGGGATAAAGTTTTTTGCATACCAGTCATTTTCAAATAATTCATAAGATATTTATTTTATGTTGAATATTATTTTCATTTTAATTCCGTTTGCAATTTTAAAAATGTTTATAATGTACCTACATTTCTATTTTTGAATTATATACAAACGTATCTCAATATGTATTTATTTTTGTTGGCTTGCATAGTTAAAGACTGAATTTAATGAAATATTTAAGTTTAATATTTCCTGGCATATGTGTGGGATTTTTTAAATTTTGGCGAGGGATAAAAGGGGTTTTTTGGGTATAACCGTGGGATAACCTGCTTGTATAGTCTTGTGTCACTGCTTTGAAGACGGATTACCTTCTGAGCTGCTTCGAGCGAAGAGAGGAACTGCTCGTAACTCGTTAGACTTTGTGCGATTGCGATCGATTTATATCGATTGCGTTCGATTTAGACCGCGTACGCGAATGAACCTATTGACATAATTTTTCTGTTTTTTTTTTTTTCAATATATTTGTGAAAAAAAAACAACATTCAGCGTCTATGTTAAGTTGAAATATAATTATAACGTTAAAAAAGTGTTTTTTTTTTTAATTCGTTCTTTTAAAGGGTATAAAACATTAAGCGAGGGTAAAGTTTAAACAAAAAATATATAAGATGGGAATGGGACTCTTGTTTGCAGTCGGCAGTCTTTTTTTGGACACTTTCTGAAAATTTTCAGAGGTAACACTGGTTGGATGTTCGACTTTTGATTTTGATTTTGGTGAATGTGGTTGCCGTGGAGGGGGGAAGTTCCTCTTGCTTTATTTTATGACTTCCTTCCTTTTCGACTTGATCGATCCATACAACTTGTGTGAATTTCTTTCTGCACGATGCCTTCTCTGTCAATGTGGCAACAGACTTTCGCATAAAGAATATAAAGAACCGCTTGTTATCCAAACAAGCAGAATCGAATGTGCTGCACCACTTTCTTGTTATCCTTGGGAAGATTTCATTTTGACCAAATGCTGTAAGTTTGCCTTGACTCAAAATGAGTTTGCTGTCGTGGATAATATACCTGCATATGACTTGGGTATTGAGTCGCCCTCCACAATGATGTGCTGCGCAGCAGTTCAGTAAAGCATGCAAAGGAGAGCATCGAAATTAAATGCGACCACAAGAACAATATACATATATGGTTATTTTTCCGGTATTTTAAAACATACTGGCGGAGGTTTAAGTTTGCTCTTGGATTTCTCGGAAAATACGCTTCAAGTCTAACAATGGCCATAGGATCACTCATGTGAAGTTAACATCAACATCGCCATTCCCTCGCTATAGAAATATTTACAATATTGTAGGCATTGCCTATATAGGTGCAGGCTACAGGGCGTTTTATTTAAAAACCGTTAAACAATGCACAATCTCAAAGTCGCAATATTCTCGTAATCAATTTTGTACTCAAAGGTTTCAACAACCCTTAAAAAAATACACATATTATATAGAATTTGGTCTTGTTTTCTCATAAGTTTTTTTAGGCTGTCACAAAATTTGGTTTACACTTACCTACGTTTTTATGAAGGCACCAAAATATCGCATTTATATTGTTAAAACTTATTTTATAAATCGGTCGTCGATTCTGCATATAACCACTACCGTCTTTACCAAAAGGCGCACGGGACCAGTTCCCCTCCCTCACGGGGGCCCCGAATGGTTGATATATTCATTTATACCCAAATTATAATTTTTTAACTTTCTCTATTAGATACTTAGTAAGAACTCGAGATTTGAATCAATTCTAACATTTCGTCTGTCCGTTTGTAACGAGGCCTACAGCCTAAACGGCTGCCCAGACTTCGTTCAAACTTCGCATTTGGAGTTTGGGGCCGTTTTGTTTTTTGCAACATAACCTCAATATTAATGGAAGGTACTTCCAATCCATACATAATTTGTATACCAGACTTATTTGTTCGAAAATGGCTCTTACGATTTCAACCAAAATAGATATTTGAGCTTATGTAGGTGAGGTTAATATGCATACCTTGAGAAATTTGAACATATTTTGAAAACGGTCCATAAGATTGTAATAAAAATGAATTTATGAGGTGATATGAACAAATCTAACTAAATAGAAAACTCAAAAAACTTTTTCTCTCTATTATCGAACAATAGATTTTTGAAAAAAAAAAAAGGAATTTATTAGAAATTTTGTTTTCTTTAGTTTACCTGAAAACGGCTTTAACGATTTTGACCAAAATGCATAATTAGAGTAAAATTGATGTTTTCAAAATTCTTGCGTCATTAATTTTCAATTTTAATCACAGAAAACGCTAATTTTACAAACAGCTCATGCCTCGAGAACTCCATTTTCGATTTGGTTAAAACTTCGAAAACCATGTAAAGATTACATCCCGAACAACATCTAATACTCAGTTTTCAGCTGAATAGTTAAGATATAGCTAGTAATTTTCAAACTAAATATGGCAACATTTGTTACTGTTTTGTCTGCATAGTTTTACAACAACCGCTCTAACAATTTTGATCGAAATACGTATCAAAGATGAAATCAGTATTCTTAACTAGATCCCGTACTTATTTTTTCGTTTTAATTATTTATAGTACTATAAAAAATTCAAAAACGAATGCCATGAATTATTACATGTATAATATCTTTGTAAGGATGTCGGTCCACCACGAACCCTACTTGCAATCATGGACGCCTTAAACTAGCTTTATTAATCTATTCCAGTCAAAAATAAAAGCATACCCTAACAGATCAGAAAATAGAAGCTTTTTGCTTTGTTTTAAAATAGTACAGTGGGCATACAACTCTCTAACCAGAACTAGCGACAGTTGTTTGTTATACTAAGAGTTGCAACTTATGAAAACTTACTTTGTTATTTGATATTATATACTGCCGTACCAGATGAGTTACCCAAAAGTGGATTTTATATAACACTATTCTCGGTTCTCACATTTTTACATTTTTACATTTTTGGTGAACGAAAAAGTTTCCTTCGACTCAATCGCGCACTTTATTTTACTTTCTAATAGTGCCCCAAATTCTTGCGTGCCCAGGGGCATAAGACGGCCTTGCATGTAACCACATTTCTAATGTCCAAGCAATCTACAAGAAACAGCAATCCACAAATTAAACTGCAGAAAACTAAAAGTAATCCTTTAGTCAATCATGTATTTGGTAAAAAAAAAAAAAGGTTAGGTTAGGGTAAAATTTATTTATTTATTTTTTTCCTTGCAAGTACAGTGGAAATAAATATTTTCCCTTTTTCCCATAAAACTAAAACAGACCAAAAATGCAAAAGGCAGAATTAAACCCATTTATACTTTTTCTTGCTATAGGTCATTTAAGTCCCACATCCTTTTACATTAAAAAAAAGTACCCAGTTCATATTGTCTACTTGTAAAGAATTTCACTTAAATCAACTTCATGTTCCTCCAATGCATCGGTAGTCCATTTGTTAAACCTCTCAATCAAGTCTTCTGTAAACTCGTCCTTATGAGATCCGACTACACCTTTTCTTATAAAGCTGGAAAGAAAATATTAAAAATCACAGCAGCACGTAAGAAGCAAATTGGTATACCTGAACGAATTCCGTTCAGCTCCGAGTACCTTTTGCTCTTCCTTGCTTTCCAACGAATGGTTGCACATCGGGTTACCTGCAACAGAACTAGTAAGACCTGTAATAACTTGGCAAATTCGTCTCACTTTTCATTTTTTTAAATGACAGGTGATCCAGTAGCTTGTCAATCTGTTTGTCGTCAACCGGTTTCCCTAAAAAGTTGCTTACATTGACGACTTGCGACCGCAAATCGTCCTTCATACGTTCAAAACTGGTAAAGTAGACATATGGCTCGTCTCGGAGCTTCCAGAACTCAATACAGTGCGGCCAGTATGGATGGTAGAGCACATCGCCGTTTAAAAACATGTTAAGGAATTCCTCTTTGCTGCACTTATTCTTTCCTAAGCCGCACAAGAAGTGGTAAAGGGAAACCGCTGCATCCTTGGGATCCCTTGCAACGTAAATTATCTAAAATACGATTTCATGAGCCGATGTAGCTGTGACTTATTCTGTTTGCAATCACCTTGGGTTTGATTGTCCACAACTGCCTTGGAAGCATATGCATTGGCAAATGAGACTTAATCAGTCGTGGTGACTTCAATAGCTCGGCGGCATCTAGCGACTCAGATGTTGCCGAGGGAAATATTGTACAGTAGCTTAACAAGAATCACCTATGAACCATTGAACTGTAGTGTTTGTAGTGTTTGGTAAACTCACTCTAAATAGGGGCTCCGCTTTTTCTGGTCTACCTGCATTGCAGTCGTGTAGTCCAGATCGTTTATCAACAGCCAGGCGAGTTCCAGCATCCACGTTGTTCCACATTTGGGCAGTGTGATGACCCAAACGTCGTCTTCTCGCACTTGGAAATTATGAAAACGCTCGAGAAAGCATTCGCCCACACTGTTCAGAATTGCATATCTATTTTGACAGTCAATGGGCAGTGGAAGATCGGCTCCGCTTTTCACGTACACTTTTATATGGCTTTTTCCATTGGCCTGCAAGCCCGGCTCTGTATGAAACTCATCAGGCATTTCAATGAGCTGATTCAAAGAAACCCAAATGCTAATTTCCACGCTATCTGCAACGGCTTATATGCACTTCTCGACGGTATTATCGGTTTATTTTATTAATAAATTGTTGTTATCTTTCCGTGATCTATGTCGTATAGCTTATTTGCCGAGAACGCAAATATGGAAATTTGCATTAACTGCTTTACCACCTAAGAAACAAAAAAAAAAAACATTTATATTGGCTCAACTGAATAGCTTCAGAAATTTAAAATTAAAAAAAAAAATCATAGCATAGTCTTAATTCAGTATTTCGTACTCCCTCCTTTGTTCAAAATAATTCATACATACAGTTTGGCAAGGACTTATAATATTTTCCAATAACCCTATAAGCGAAGTCGTAGACCAGGCGTTTTTAATGGCTTCAACCAGAATCTTCAAATTGTCTCCCGCCCTCATAAACTTTTCGGGACAATAGCCTCCAAACGTTCTCAGTAATAGTAATGTCCGGGAAGTACGGCCACTCAAGCAATTTCACATTTTGGTCTTTCATCCATTGCTTCACTACGCTAGCTGTATGAATGGGACCGTTTTAGTGTTGGTACGTCCATGGAATCCGTCCGAAAAGGTTTTAGAAATGTGGAGAAGCCTTTTGTAAAACAGTTTTGTATACACGCAGAGAAATCACTTATTTAAAATCAACCAACTTTCGGTTAAAAACTACCAAGTGATACTATTCATATAGCTCCTACAAGGTTAGTGGACTAAAATTAGCCGAGTCAAGATGTTTAATGAAACTCGGTTAAAAATAAGCTTTTATCAATTTTTCTCGGCTTATATTTATCGTGAAACTTGGTTCTTGACAACTGATAAAATGTGTTATTTTTAGTAGTATGCATTTTACCTATTTATATCGGTAGTATTTAACAACGAATACTCGGTGTTTTTCAACAGAGACTTGGTTAATTTTAACCCATTTAACCGCACAAAAATCGGACTCTGTTAGAGCCAATTTTTGAGCGTATACATATGCGTTTTTGAGGGTACAAACTGCAGTTCACTTTAAACTATGATTGCATTGAAACACTTTTTTAGATTCTTTCTTTTTCATTAACACATAAATTATAAATATTGTAATTTCCTTAATGTATCTTATCTCTATTTTGTTACGTTTTTGCGTTATATATATATATTTTTTTTTTGTTTTTTTTCAAATGTGTAAAGATTTTTCTTGCCTCTGAGATTTACAAAATTATTTATATTTAACCAATATACTGATTGTCACCCCACATCAGTTATCACTTGAATTTTTAAATCTTTGATGTGTCATTCACCACTAAATTTTTAGTTAAAGAATGATTACTATTATTCTATTCCATTCTTTAATGAATATTGTTACTAGTTTAAGTATGAAATGAATAAAATCAATTATCTATCTCCGAATGCGGAGAAACGGATCTCTCTGTCTCGACTCGTTTAGAAATCTGCGTGCGTATAGTGTAAAAGAAGTTTAATTGTAACATTTTTGTTTGAGCTTTGGGATTTTATTTTCCATTGGCCGCAGAAAAAGCAATACAGAGCCAGAACAATTTTGCGAATCTCGATTTCTGAGCGAGAGTTAAATACACCTACTTACACTAACACCAAAACATTTGTCATTTGTCAAACTTTAAAGTGTGTTATTACGTTCTGACATGGCAAGTCTGTGAAAAATATACGCCGCTGCAATGGATATCAACATAAATTGAATAGATTTTTATAAACACAAATTACAATTTATGAACAGATGACTCGTAACACACGCGCCACCACAAATACAGAGAAAGAAAAATCACGTTTTATGTTCCATCGGAAATCTGAGAACAAAATCTGAAAATCCCAATGGAAAATGACATAAATAACCAAATTTCGCTCGTACCTATTTACTACTAATAGACGAATGAAATTAACTCAGCTGATTTAAAAACTATATTGTCAACCCTCAAAGAAGGATGTTGTTGGCGATCTTCGATTCTCAAGAAGGGCAATGAGCATAGTTTTAAAGTATTTGATCTACCAAAAAGACAAACAATTATTATGAAAGATATTGAATAAATTGGGCAGTCAAATATTATGCGCGAAAATTAACTCCCCACCCTTGTAAAAAAATGAGTAGGTACTTTTCATTTTCATTTTAAATTCATTTTTATTGAGCTACTAGCTGACCCAGCGAACTTCGTTCCGCCCAAATTCATTAATGTACCTAATAAAAATAATAATTCTGAGCATGCAGAATGCACGTGCTGCTTTATGAAATAAATGAAGTACATATTATAGCAATATCGATGGGTTTGCTCACACGTGAGCACGCCATATACAATTGACCATGTGAGAAACATGGGAATTGAATTGATGCCACAAATATCCAGCAATTGTCCTTGCGAATATTTGTCATAGTGAAAGCGAGGCACACGGAAAATTTAAGACGTTCAAATACGAATGGCAAATCGTTCTGAATAAGGGGATTCCGCTGAATGAAAATGTTGGCATTTGAATTTTTCCCTCAAAATCGTTTGCTGCATGACATTCGATTTGAGATTCTTCACAATCAAATCAAATGCGTTCCGTTGCAAACTTTCGGAGCATTTAGGTTGCACAACAAAATTATAACTGAGCCGACTTTCAATTTCATCCTATCTTTTAAATACAGCAATACAAATAAAACAAAGAAAGAATCATGAAAATTGGCCCAGTACATATCGAGTTATAATTATATAATAAATTGATTGTGACATTCGCTGTGTGGCTTGTGGCGCCGTCCTGTTGGAACCACATGTCTTCCAAGTCCATATCATCCAATTGGGTTATCATTGAACGGTAGCGATTCCCATTCACAGGAACGTGCCGGTCTTGATCATCACGGAAGAAGTCCGGCCCAATGACGCCGCCGGCCCATAAACGACACCAAACCCTAATTTTATCGGGATGCAATGATGACTCATGGAGGACGTGTGGATTTCTGCCTGACCATTACTGCATATTTTGTTTATTGACGAAGCCATTCAGACAGAAATGATGACGACCATAAATTGGACGTAGCGCTCTTAACGTATCGCACGCAGTTTTCACAAATCACTAACTTACCTTTGAAATAGCCAAAATACAGAAAGCAAACGAACGAAAAGGGTGCAATTGAAATTTTGAATACAACTGGAAAAACAGAACAAAACACTTAACGATCTAACAAAACAATAATAATAATAGTAAATTTAAAAATTTTATTTAAAATTAATTTGACTTTCTTTCAAATGTTGTTTTATTTTTCTTTCTTGATTTACAAAAGGGTACAACTTCTTTATCAGGACACATTAGTTAATTCATTGCCCCCCCCTCCTCCGTGACCACACAGCCCAAATTATCAAATCACAAAGAACATATACTGTGCTATCAAATGGAATGACCGCCTACAGCGCCACCTGTTGAGAATTTTTAGATTTTTCTTTTTTCCTAAACCTTCGCGGAGTAATTACGAACAAATCCGCAGAAGGAAGTATCCAATTTGGTCCAGTCGTTTTCGAGTTTTAAGCATCCGAACAAACCAAGATCCATTTTTATATATATAGATTTCGTTAAACTTACATACTAGACAAAAACGATTAAATCTAATTTAAAACTAACATTTATCTTATTCTAGCTTACTGGCTCTAAGCGAGCGCGCTAAACTTATCAATATCCTTAAAATTATTGCCTTTCGGCCTTAAATCTATCTATATCTAAGATTTGTTTTGTTTTTTAGTTTTCAAGAAATTTTATAAAACTTGAATTCTTTATTATTTATTTTACTTACAACTACTTAAAACTACCTAAGCTACTTAACCTAGATTACCTATAATCAGGGTGGTGAGCAATCTTATCGATTGGTCACCATCCTGATCGCGTCCATGGGCGCCTGACAGCCGCCCACATGGGTTCATCAGTGTCACAGAGGTTCGAGCGAGGCTATAAGCGTCGCTCGAGACTCGGCAGCACTATCATGTTGGCTAGCCCGGCACCTCCCAAAGACCCCCTACTCCAAGCCTAAACCTACAAACTTAATATCTAGCTTAAAACTAAGGAGGATGCTACGTAAGTAGCGCACCGGCCCGGGAGAGCGTATCCACCCTCACCAAAATGAGTAGGTACCCTACCTCGGACATGCACAATTGCACATGCACAATTGTCATACGAGTTTCTTTGGCTGAATGTTGGTTCTGCTTTTCGGATTATTTTTATTTTAGGCCGCTGCCAGAATTGATGATCATATGGGATCGATTTATGAAATTTTCAATCACTTTTGCCAGAACTTCCGGCTTTAAAGTCCGAGGCTTGTTGACATAGACTCGTGACTTCAAAAACCCCTCAAAAAAAAAAGTCTGGTAGTACCGTGGTAGAAAACCATGGAAATCAATGATCTATATAGATCATGTGGGTTTAATTGAAAATGCAATTTCCGACTGACCGTCTTTTGCGCAACCTTGTACTTAGTTTACAGAAGTACACTGGCACCCTTTCTTTAAAAAGGAACAGGCTAAATCGCCACATCCTGAAACGAGAAGATTATTCTTGGAAACCGTCCCCTCTGAAAAAAGAACTGAAAGTTCTGAAAAATTAAGCCTCACTGCAATATTTTTTGAGATCCTCTGTGTGGCATAGGACAGGGGGTAGTGAGCATAAACTACCCGACCTACCCGAATCCCCCCGCAAATTTTGAAAAGGAAATTCGCTCTTAAATTGCGTATGCGTAAATACGTGTGAAGCAGCAAAAAAAAAAACAAATCTAAATGGAGGGGGTATAATGAAATAATGACACTGAACAGTCATCCTACATCCTGGTATTTCTACCTTTTTGTAGAATTGTTGACGTCCGAAAAACCTTCCGTGCAAAACAGAAATAAAGCATCAAAATTGTCGAAATACTTGGAATCTGACGAAAAAACCTTCGAACTACAATGCAAATGCAACACACTTAATGGCCATAAAAAAGGGATTTAACTTTTAGTAAAAATTTCTAGTACCAATAAATAATTATTATAATGTTAACAAACTGCAACTTTTATACTGAAGGTTAATTTAATATGAATTTCTATCCGAATAATACTAATTTTACTTTTAGAAGAAACATTTTTTCATAAATAAATCGAGGGAATTTGAGTTCGGTGAAAAGGGAAAAATGCCCACGCTTCGTGGGAAAAATAAAGAGACAGTGCAAGGACAGTGACTGACAGTAGAGTATTTGGTAAGTTTCTATCAGCTGATGGATGCGTTCCAATGGTTTAAATTTGTTATTTTATTTCACCACGAAAACATTTATTTTACAAAATGGGTAATAACTAATGTAATCAACGTAGGTATCAATAAAGGAATAAACTGAGAAATATTCGTTCGTAGGAATAAAATAATACATTTTTGTACCTAAAGTAATTCTTTTGTTTTCGTTTGTTGTTTTCGGCGAAAAATAATATCGCCGGGGAATGTCGGCACACGAAATCTGAAATCTGAAAGCTAATCTGAAGAAGCCTAATCGAATACCACATAAGATCTAATATATTTGTACTCTACTTAAGGCTTCAACTTCAATTTATTAATCGATATAATTCAAGGACATGAATTAATATAGTTAATAGAGTAATAGATAAATTTTCGTAGTATAGTACAATATGTAGATAGTTCAGTTTTAGATTTAAATGTAGATGAATGTATATGTTTATGAATAGGCCACACAAATGTTAACTACAGAAGGTAGTCAGTATCGGATGTATTAGGTAAATGTAGTAAATGTGTTTGAAATTCACTTATTACTTACATTTATAATATAGAAGTAAGTAATTTAATGTGTCAATTAAAGATATGGGACAATGAAATGCAAAACTAAATACAAAAAAATAACACTTACAGTTTAACTCGATTTTGAGTTGTTAATGATTCCTATTATGCTGAACTTTTCTTTTTAGCTAGCTGCAGACTCGTTGTGCGCACCTAGTTCTGTAAATTATGGATATTTTATTTGTTCTGGGTGTTGCCGATAAATCTGTATCGCTCGGTCAGAGAGAACTTTGGTTGCTTGATAACACAGAGCGACTTTATCACCATGTATAATCGCGGGCAAATTCCAATGGCAGTGAACAAAGTTCACTTTTTTTTTAAATCGGTGTGCTTGTTGCTGCGCCGATATATAAATATCAGGAGTACTCAAAGAAAAGGCTAGATTTACGCCTCGCGCCATATATACTCGCGATTAATGTGGTATTCGATTGGGCGCTCTCAGAGCACTTTTTTTTGCGCTCAGAGCAATTTTTATGTTCGTTTGGTACAAAAAAAGCTATCTTTTTCAGATTTCAGAGTACTTTTGCGAATCTAGATATTTTCTCAGATTTGCTTCAGGTTTACCAATACAAGTGCATTTGAGTTGGACAACTGGTGAGGTTTGTTTACATTTTCGTGAATTTTTTCTACAGCAAAGAAAGCCATTGCATCGTGTGAATCTATTTTTGTAAATTATTTGTGTACAAATATTTAGAAAACAATCGGGACGGAACTTTCGAATGTTTTAATATAAAATTTAACCAGTGAATGGAAAGCGCATAGAAAAATGTCAAAGACTACACATATTTAAGTCGCACGAATATCAACACAAAAAAGAGCAAGAGCGTTTTTATGTTCGATTAGGCACACGAAATCTGAAATCTGAGAGCTAATAGGTTTGTTTGACGTGGGCCCTAGTGCGCACTAGTTCGAACTGGTTTAACCCTAACGTGTTCGATTTGGCACTGAACTCGCCCTGGCACTGAAAACCTGTGTTTGACATGACTTCTAGGGCGCCCTAGCTGTGCCCTGAACTAACCCCAGTTAATTTGTCGGGGCAAGAATTCAGTGCTGAGTTGCGCTGTCATTTCGCTTGCTGTCATTCACTTGTTTATCGTGATAAAGGTAAATACAAATAAATTTTATATTCAAACGAATTGAATTCATTCATTTTTAACAATAAACAAAAAATAAAGTGAAGATAACACTTCGTTCACCAAAATATAAATATTTTTCAATTTCAAAAACTGGCAGACTTCAGGCCAACATATTTTGCGTTCGATATAGTAGCCGAGTTTTCAGGGTTGTGCAGGGTTTTTAGCAGGTGTGGAAATCAGCTGATACTTGTCAGTGCGCACTAGTAGATCACCACGATAGGCATTACCATTTTCGGAAGTCACTGCCATATCTGCTGTCCACCAAATCAGAAAATAATTATTTTCTTTTGTGGAGCAAGATCTTGAACAATCTTTCGAGGCAATCGCTACAAGTTCTAAGTTCCAACTTAGGGTTTTTTCCACTGCGCCACCTCTCGCGAACGTCTGGCAAACATCCTAGAGTATAACTGTCTTTAGAGCTTCTCAATTAGCCGTTTTGAATCGGCATAAAATTGTAGATCCCTTCCATTCGTTGAAACTCACACAAAACGAATGGTTGTGAGAAGCTAGGCCTTGGGTCCCTACGGACCTGTTGCGCCAACTATTATTATTAAAAAGAGTTTTTAAGAACTTGTTATCTAAGGCTAGCATTTTATGGAATGAAGATTTCTTATCATGCCTTCGCTTGCGTGGATATGGACTTTAGAAAATGCGTGTGCGTGAAATAGCTTCTCAGTTTGAAAAGACAAGGAAATAAAAAAGTGAAGCATGTCTGTTTCTTCAATTAAATGCACCCGTCAAAATCGCAATGACTCCCATCATGTTCGGAAAATGTATTCTCAAATATCGCCATAAATATTCTTTATTGGTCGATGCCTATACGCGACTCACAAAGTTTTTGCTACTTTCGAAACCTATTAACCATTATATTTTCAAATACGAACAAATTGCACCTACGTGGCCATTAAAATTAAGCTTATTAGTGGCATGTGTGGTATACACCGTTCATTCATTTCGATTTGTTATTTTTAGCATTATCTTGGGGCGATGGGTAGGTACCTATTAGGAACCGTACAATACTTTACTGGCTTCCGTAAAAATAAAAATGTAAATATGGTGCACGTGTGCTGTCAAATCCATCATGTACCTATATGAATGTCGTGTAGTAAATTTTGTGGAAAGTGATAAAAGTGCAAAGTATTCGGTGGGGGCAAATTCCAGGCTATAGGACTACACATCACACAATATATGGGTTATGACATTTTGAGTACTAAAAACCCAAATTGAAACTAGCAGCTTCCTTTATGCTACCAATACGATCCCAAGACGGTGTATGGGGTTGAGGGACCGTCGTCAGGGGGAGAAAGTGTTCCAAATTGAATTTATGTGTACTAAGAACAGAAAAACATCCCAAAGAACCTGGCAAGCTGAATGTAACACAAATGTAGGATGCACTACACCGAAGGAGGTAGAATTCGTGATGTTATTCAAATTAAAATGTGTTTCGCAATGAAGGACATTTCGTGTTTCGTAGTGCACCTTCATGCAGGGATGTCTTTTTTATTTTAAATTATTTTTTTTTTTCTATCTCTCTGAACATTTAAAAGGGTCTCCTCCAGAAGCATGATAAAACGTTTCTCTTTCCATTTTCAATCTCTTTCCCTCCTTCTGCACTCGACATCTGAGTTTGCTGGAAAGACATTTGCATGAGGGTGGCGGAATAGGGATTGTTCCTTCGAATCAAAAGCAGATAAATTTATCTAAGAGATATAACGTAATGAAATCTGTGGCAAAAAAAAGTCCTGGAAACAGAAAGAAGTACAAATTAAGTAATTTTAATTAACCGTTAAATGAAAGAACACGACTACGAGGAGACGGAGCAAATGTAAAGCGGGAACTTGTTCATTTCCTATTTCAGACAAATTTGAATCATTGCGCTTCTGTACGAACGGATTTGGGTCACTTTCAGGTGAGTTCTGTCTTTCTTTTCCTTACATTTAAGAGGCCTCTACCAAGAAATCGAGCAAAAGTGCAAAAAAGGACATTTCGTTTCTCTGACTAATAAGTTATTACTGGAGCGATTGAATTGAAACTGAATGCATTTAAAAGAACAGAATTTCTGTCAAAGTTCATAAACTAAGTACAGAATAAATTTTGGAAAAAACTATAAGTTTTAATTGGATCTGTTAGCTGCTATGATACTTTGTTGTTCTGAGTAAAAATTTAAAAATACATGCATATTCACATGAAAAACGTAGTTCAATATTTCAAAATATTGTTTGTTTTTAAACACCTGTATTTTCCAAACCAGTGTAAAAAGATCTGTTTCGACGCTATTGGTGTTTTGGATATTACCTTTTAGCTGAGCTAGTGATCTCAGATGTATCGTACTCCGTCTTATCATGGTTTGGCCAAGAGTAAACCATTTTATACAAATTTTCCCAAACACCACTGGGAAATCTTTAAATAAAATATAACTGAGATATTTTCTTTAAAACCTCCACCGACGTTTTTGAAGAGGAAATTCTGTTCTTTTAAATGCATTCAGTTTCAATTCAATCGCTCCAGTAATAATTTATCAGTCTGAGAAACAAAATGTCACTTTTTGCATCTTTTTGAGTTTTTAAAGGCAACCCGTTTCAGTGGTTTCGTGTTTAATGTCGAGTGTATTTAAACAATTTTCTTCGTAGCTTTGTGAATATTGTGCTGGACTGTGTGAGGGATTTAAGGGCTTAGGAGCTGAAACTGAAAGTATTGATAAGTCAACAAAAATTTTTAAGTTCCAAAATTGATTTTCCTTGGCTTCAATCGCGAAAAATCGGGTCGAAAAACGCGATCTTAAATTGGTTCGAAAAAGTGTCAAAAACACTTCAAGAAATGCGCCCAAAAGCGCGCCAAGAAACGCCGGAGCCAAGTTCTTGGATATTTTTACTTAACACTTCGAAAGTTGCCTCAAAAATAGAGTCGAAAAACTTTCACACCATCTCAAGAAACGCGCTGAAAATTGTTTTACAAAAAGCTTCACGAAAAGGATTCGACAAAAGTTTCGAAAAACCCGTCCATAAACGGGTCGAAAACTTCTCAAAGAACGCATCAAGAAAATCTCGAAAAAAGTTTCCAAAAATGCGTCAAAAACGGGTTAAGAAGGGCTCTTCGAAAAATACGTGAAAACAACAATTTTAATTGGTTGTTGATGGGTTTAAACAGTACAAGTCTCACAAAACAACGAGTTAGCAGTCTTTCATCTATTTTTTAAAGGATGCAAAGATTAAACAAGTCCAAAAAGTTCTTTAAAAAAATAAGTAGAACAGTTTTTCTGCCTAACCCAGTGTAGAGTTTAAGCAGACTTATAGCGCACCCTCTAAAATGTCCTTACGCGGGAAAATGTGATTTATAAAAGTTTTTCAAACTTAAGCAATTAAACTTAAGAAACAAAGTACCTACTGTGAAATTATTTTTAGTGTTGTGTTGAACCGAATGTGTTCGTCCGTCAAGCTTCGGACTCTCACTGAATAAAATTTAAAGATAGCAACAGAAATAATATTTTCCTTTGAGTTTATTTCTTGCCATCTCTCTTCATTTTTTCATCAGTGTCCCGATTTCATGACAACAAACAAACATTATAAAAGATTGGATTAAGGAGTTTCTCAAATCCCATACATCTTATGACTGTTCATAGTGTGCTCCCAGACAAATGGAAGAAGATGCAAATTCTCCTTCGAAACGGCAAACAGAGAAATCCTCCGCTGCTCGAATAATATTTGATATTATCATCAGTCAGTACGCATCAAAGCAGCTCGAAAGAAGTAAACATCTCTTAGTTGTTAACATTTCAACTTCCTTTTTTAACTGCGACGCTGTTCAGGTATACGTATACCTAATCCTTTTGATAGAATTTTTGCTCGTTCTTTCCTTTTCTTTAATATTCCCTGCGAATTTGGGAAGTTGCTATTCTTTCTAATACTTTGTGTCGGATTCAAATGCCTGCAGCCTCACAGCCAAAACATTTCATTTCTTTTAATGTATACAGTTTCAGAAAGAGGCAAAGGAAAATTTTGTATCCTAGAAACACCAACTCCTTCAAATCAAACTCTATTTATGGGTATTTCAAATTGCTTTATCTATTTTCAACACCCGGCGTGATAAGAAACGTCCAGCTCACCTTTGGCATTTTTTTGTTTGGATAGGGAAATGGACGCATGTGTTTGAGTTTCTCCATTAAAAATTCAATACAGGGGCTACACAAATCTAATCCCAATCGATTTGAAACATATTATAATAGATCCCTTAACACTCTTTATGGGAATCGTTGGAACGCATGCAGACAGTAATCCCATGAAGCACATGCTCTGATAACATGGATACATTAAAGAGCATGTTTACAGTAGTGTGACGATAATTTGAACCAGTGTTTTGGCTTGCAAATCTATTGGGTAGATTTAATGGCTATTTATATATGCGACTTCATTTTGGATATACCATGGACTTGTAATCGTTTGAAACAGAATTGCATATCCTTTGTACCAATTTGTTGTAGTACATTTCTACAGATGCGTCTTACTAAAAATGACAACAGAATTGATTTTTCTGTGCACAAGAATTACTGTCAACAGCTTGTCGTTAAAAACTCCTCACTTGATGAGACTTTCGTTATGTAGCGGCCACACTTCTGACATCAAAGTTCTCGGTAGGAGCAACGCATTTTAAAAAAGCCGCCACACGCGTCTATCAAAACTGATGAGTATTCTTCCCTCTGAACTTCTTCGGTTTTGTTTCCTCTTGAGTCTATAGAATGTGTGAATATTTTTCGTCCGTTTATGAATGAGGTTGATGACAAATATATGTTCACGAAGTACAATAATCTGAAGGATATTTGAAGGAGCCAAATGCATCTTGAAACCGATTTCCGCCACCCATTGATATCTCGCTGCCTAAAAATTTAAAGATTTGCATTTACCCCGTAGAGATTTTTGTAATTTCTTCCAAAATCACTGATCCCCTTGAACGCCACTACTATGCCACAAACACATCATAGAACACACTCACGAATTGTTGTAGAAAACAGCCTCGTCACGCCAAGGGTTCGGGTTCAGATTATACGATAAAAATATGTAAATGCAGTAATTCCTTTTTTTTGGTAAAAAGTTGTTCACTGCTCCTTTTCGAGGGGTTTTGGACATGTTCTATTTAAATATTTTGCATATTTTTTGTTGTTTATATAATGCCCAAAGGATTCTATTCAGTGAGACTACATCAATGGTCTCCCAAAGGACTGGATGAAAAAGAAATCCAACCAACATGATACGAGTTTGAGTTTTATCACAGAACACTTTAATTGTAGTCTGACTAGATTTGTAAGGATTTATGATGAAATGTGGAGAAGTGAAAAGGGATAGCTACTTTACAATCATAGTATGATACCTATTCCATCAAAAATTCTTCGTGTAACAGGGTATGGTGAGATGATATTTAGTTGCTGGTATAGGTGAACTTTTATTTGAAATTGTAGATGTTTTTTTTGTTTGCGAAAATGGTTCTTAGTATTCATGGTTTATTGTGTGAATTTAAGGGCATTTATGTGTAGAAATGTTTTTGCAGGTGTATTATTCAATGCCCCAAAGGATTGCGGGAATAATTTGCTCCGACAAATGGATTTGGGGGTTTTATTTCAGAAATGTATGCATGGTAAGGGGTTCGTAAAATTGTTCTGTGTACCTATGGTTGCTGCTAAAATTGTTTTTTAACGGAGCTTAGGATAAAGTTTTGTGGAAATGAGGATCTAAATGCCCTATGACATAAGGGATGGAGTTAGATACGTCCCATCAATGTGATTGTTGATAGATATTACACCGACACGTGACGAGTTTATCGTCCACTGATACAGATCCAAGCGGATGTACTTTACTGTTAAATGCATTTAAAACATTTTTTCTCCGCCTTTTTACGCTATTTTCTGAAGCGTGTCGACGTGTCTTAAGCGATTTTTAGCGAGCTTTATGATCCGTCTTTTACAGCTTTTCAATGATTTTTTGAACACGTTTTGGACTCGTTTATTACTCGTTTTTCGGCTCGTTTTCTGAATTGGTTTTGGATGAATTTTCGACGCATTTTCGGACATTCTTTGTGAGCTTCCTTGAAAGAGTTTTTGACAAGTTTGTAGACGACTTTTCTGTCGCATTTTTGTACGTGCTTTTGACGAGTCTTTAGAAGCATTTTTCGACGCATTTTACACTCGTTGTACAAAGTGTTTTCTGAAGACTCTTTTAACGCATTTTTGACGTGTTTTGAGATATTTTTTTTACTAGTCTTTCGAGTTGTCGTATGATGTGTTTGACGAGGACTCATTTTAAATCTTGTTTTTGAGGGGTTTTAGGTTAACTTTGTTTGCGTTGTTGACTAGTTTCTTGACGTGTTTTAAACGCGTTTTTAGAAGTCTTTTCTGTCGCTTTTTTTGACGTGCTTTTGACAAGTCTTTAGAAGCATTTTTAGACGCTTCTTTGTCCAGTATTTTCTGAAGAGCCCTTTTATACATTTTTGACGCGTTCCTAGATACGTTTTTTATTAGTTTGTTGGTGTGTTTTCTTATGGCTTTAAATAATATCGTTTTTAGGACAGTTTTTGATTGATAGTTTTATTTATATTTGTGACTTGAATTTCGGAGTTTTTAACGCATTTTTCGACGTGTTCTTATGAAAGAAATACTTCAATACTTTGAAACAGAACCAAACGCAACTAACATCTACGTCACGACCTGTCAATACTCCTAAAGTCTTAACTGTGTACAAAATGTAAGCTGTTTGCAAGAATCTTATATACCTAGCTTGTACTTTTTAGTAAATCGCTCCTGATTTCTTAGAAAAAAAAATCTTACACTTATCACATTTTATGGTTCCTCTACCTCAGTGATGAAGTTGAAGAAATACGAAATAAGTCCTTTCCAAAACAATTCATAAGAAAATAGCCAACATGGCCCAACCATACATCTTTCCATTTATTTTACGATTATTGAAATCCTTTCTTTTCGAAACGCATGGGCGTAAAAAGTATGGAATTTCAATGGCACTGGGAGTTTTTGTCACCCATAAAACGATACCGTATTGGCAGATTTAAGGTTATACGGTACTCAATCTAAAAATAATGGAATCCTTTACAATCGTTTCAGCACGCACCATTCACACCCCATTTCATCCCTGCGGCGTCAGGAATAAAATGTCAAAACTTGAAAAAATAATAAGACCTTTGCAATAACACACTCACGTCTCGATTCCTACCCAACTGGTACCTATGGACCGCAAAATTTCACATTTGAAATGGAAGCACAAAATTCATTTCACTGCCATTCTGGCAAATTGATTTCGATTTTGATTTTTCCATTTACGCTTGAAATTGCAAAACATTTTGTCAACGGTATGAAATTCGCTCGAATCCGCCCGTGGGACATGGCAAAAAAGTCTTAAATTTCTGTTTTTTAGTTCACCCCCTTACGCTCACACCTCCCTCTGCAATATTCATTTTATGTAATAAAATCTCTCCAGACAATTTGTGCTGTACGTTTACACAATCTATGTGTGTACGTACGTCCGACAGGAAAGGGTAATCGATGAGGAGCCATCAAGACTTTCATGAGAGTCTTCTAACATCAGGTGAATCAGCGTGCTGCATTCTATATTTTTGCCCCCAGAAGTTGCATAGGTGTCCTCTACTGTTTGTATTTGTATAGTTTCCAGATATCTTACCCGAGCAGAGGAGAAGAAAACCAGCAGAAACGCTAACGGTAGCGGGTACTAACCTTTAACAACGTGTCAAGATGACAGCTAACAGCAGAACATAAATCGAGCTCTTGTGTGTTGCCTTCTGCTGCTGGTAACGTATTCGAGGAACAGGTTCCTCACCTAATATCACCACTTCGAGAAGAATACGCCCTGTGTCGTTTAAGATGTCACTGCGAAAGGATGACATTGTAACAATATGAGCTATACAACTCGCTTTATGCTCCCTCTTCACTTTTATGGGTCTTTAACGGGAGTGGTGCCGGGGATGACGGGCCTTTTTTGGGGCGGAGATTGTATATGTCAATGCTGAACTTTTTAACTGTTTCAAAAGGTTTACTAAAGTCTTACTGTTTCCCGTTTTCATGTGTAGGACTTGCATTTTTTTTAAATAAAAATGATTTCTTCAGTTGAGCAGCAATTTACGGACTCATAAATAAAGTTGAAACAAATAAACGACTTTTGAAAATTGGCTGATTCGTCGATGACAATCTAGATTCCCAGTTGCTTTCATTCCAGTCTATGCGACATTATTGCGGTAAGGTGCAATTATCCCATAATCCCTCTTAATCGAGTACCCAGCAAGGGGGGCTCCAGACATGCATTGAAGAATCTTTAAGTCATATGCTATGTAAGAGCCAATAACCAACTACTCTGCGATCTGATTTTTAGCCACTTTCCGATGCGCCTTGGAATCCCACCTGCCGGTATAAAGAAACAAATCCGTCCCTGAACTTCCCGCACCCCATCAGTTATGCGTTAGCAATATCTTTGATATATTCTTTTATTTTCACTTTTTACTATTCCATGTTACACCCCTTATCACTTAGGTGGGGACGGACTGGGGAACGTGAAGGAAGAAGAGGGGCGGACACTATCCCAACTCAGAGAAAAGAGAAAGGATGCTACTACAACGGCATTGCTTTACATAACAAAACTGCTGATGAAAATATCTGGCTTTTGCACCTTCCTGACAATGGTAATGGGTCTTCTTCACCCTGCAAACAGTTGGAGTAAGTACTTGCACATAGTTGTAATGAGGTTGATAGCGCAACAAGGGTGTTGGGTTCTCAAAAAGGGATGAATCAAGTTGCACTCAGTAAATGGAGTTGGGGGTGGATAACGAAGCTTCTGCCTTTTTGTTCGGTTTGTCGCCAGAACGAAAAAGGTGAAACAGTCCTTTCAGATGTTTTCCTTCTTTTTACGGCGATGAAGGACAATGGAAATGAAGCAACTTGGCCAACAAATAACATGGGAGTGATGTACAAAATACCAAATAAACTGAAGGTTATTATGCCGTCGGAAGTTTTTACTATGATACGCTTGTTACGGATGTGGGTTGGTGTTGTTCCTTATGATGCAAAGTTTTAGCTAGTAAGACAGTTAATTTAAGTGAACAGCTCTTGACAGAAGTTTGATAAACAAAAGCATTCTATAAGCGTATATAAATTGAGTGTGTCTGAATGTGGGGGTTAGTCGCTGGTTAGTCAGATTCAGAGATGGTATAAATGCCTTTTTTGAATTACTACATTTGTTACTGAGTTAAGTAGCTAACGTAGCCAATTGTAGCAAACGAAGCGCTAACTGTCAAAATGTAGTTAGCGTTGTCAGATTCAACCGCCAAACTGATAGACTGAAAAATACCAAATCTGTTTCGCTTTAATTTCTATTGAAATTTAACTTTTTTCTAATTAAATAGAATATGTAACAAATGTAGGTAGTAAATGAAACAAATCAGTAGTGTAGCTTACTCGATTTACTACGCGTAGCTATTTGAGTAGATTACGTCACGTAAACTACTCTACTATCTCTGGTCATTTAACATTTTTACTTCTTCAATGGAAGCAACAATGCAAAAACTTTAAAATATACATTATACAAGCTTTGCAAACTTCTTGTTCAATGCAAGCCTGGGACCGAATCGCGTTGTCCATGACAGGAAAATATCGGATGGAATTGTTTTTTCTTTCCTAAACATATATTCAAACTACTAGATGTATACCTTTTCGACTTAAAAATGAGTGGACCAGCGCCAGCGGAAACTTACCCATCACGAGTTGAGTGAGCACTTTACTTAATATTCTTATGTCGTCTTCCATTGGGACAGAAAAGGCACTTTTTCAGATTCAGAACGGTTTTTGTGCTCTCGAAATCAGCTGGCTGTCTGATTTCATGTTCCATTGGCCGCATAAGTCAGAGTCTGAGCAACTTTGCATCGATTTCTGAGCGAGATTCACACCTAATTACACTAACACCAACAAATTTGTCAAACTTTAAAGACTTTAAGTGTGTTATTTAGATTTTAGAGACGAAAAGTCTGTGAAAAATAGAGAAAAATTTGCATTTGGCCACTGCAATGGATATTAACATAAATTGAATAGATTTTATAAACACTAACTACAATTTAAGAACAGCTGACTTTTAAAACACGCACCACAATGCAAAGAAAGGAATATCTCGTTTTAGGTATGTTCCATTGGGCACGAAAAATCTGAAATGTGAGAGCAAAATCTGAAAATCCCAACGGAAAACGACATTAGACTTCCTTTTCATTTTCTTCTCGTTTTAACACAAGTTTTAACCTTTCTATCTGAGAAGTACTATCTATTATTTTTCACTCTTAAGCATTAAAACTAGACTTAACTGAAGTGTTGTCAATATTTTAACAGTCACAGTTATTCTTTATGTTTCAGTTTATATTGCTTCCGAAGACAACTTCAAAAAACGAGGCCCAGTCCCAGGTGTTCTATTTCTACCTACTCAGCTGTTGGAATGTAGGGGAAAACCTAGGCACCAAAACGGAATACATGCGTAACAAAAGCAAAAGTCTTACTTTACCTATACTTTTCACTATTTTATAAGACTTCATAAACGTACACAAACCTCAAACCAACAGATCAGCTCAAAAGCACATCCAACTTTAGACGCACAATTTGAAATTTAAGCAAACGTCTCATTTACTTTGCACATGAATGATCTCTCTTATTGGTATGACAGCACGAACGGTATTTCATTGCCTAACATAGATTCGTAAACACCATAATAGGATTGAAGAAGGTTTTGAAGTTAAATAAATAACAAGAGGTATAGAGTGGCAAACACTTAAGGCAAAACGAAATCAAAAATGAGCTCGAAATGAACTGAAAAGTTATAAACGATTAATTGTTGTTATCTTTAACAACATTAACTGTTTCATTTTATCAAACTTTAAATTTGTTTGTCCATACACATTTGTCTTAGCGAGTTCTTATAGGTCACAAGTGTCTACTTATTATCTATCTGTGGAGCACCACTTGAAACAGTGCTCTCCTGTCACTTCCTGATAACAAATAAAGGTACCCGGTAACATTTCACATTAAATGATTTTGTACACACAACTGATTCGCACGTAACTGCCACTAAAGCAGTCTAAGTGGGTAGCAGTTTAGTGCAGTTTAAGTTAAGTAAGAAACTGCGACATCCACTTTTTCCGTTCGCACTTAATGTTTTTTTCTGATGAAAAAAAAACCGCGGTACCGACATTTTTCGCAACAACAATGCCGTGTAAGCAGTACAAAATATGTACCAAAACAATTATGATCAAATATGCATTTCTTAATCCATTACTTTCAGCGAATGCCTCCTTTCTTGAAAGCAAATTGTTGTCCATCAATAAATAAGAAAACGGTTTACATGTTTCTATTGCAAATTTCGTTTATAGCTAAGTTTATTTAAATATATTAAATCGTTACTTGTAAGTTTTCTTTCTTTATTGTTACTAACGCCTAGAGTAGATAAATACAAATACATATGTAGTAAATAAATTCTTGGTACATTATATGTACATATGCATGTCATTGTGTGATTAAGGCTCAACATGTAATTAAGTTTCTCTTCGACTGCTTCACCTTCGATCCAATACAATACCGGGCAAAGGCAATTGCGGGCGGTTCCAAGAATTTATAGAAGAGAGTGGGTTAGAGAATGTACAGCGAAGCGACTAGTTTAGTATACAACAGATTGGTATAGTGGGCAAATGAAGAACAAGTTTAAAAAACATCACTGAGCTTCTCCAAAAATATTGTTAAGTTCGCATGCGTAGACAGATGGTTTGGATCTGAGTTTTGACCTAACTAAAGGGAGTTGTTGAGAGGCCGGTGACTCCGCGTCATCCCTCTTACGATCGCAACGAGGCCAATCGAGTCTGCATCTCTTGCAGTTCTTCTTCTTCGTCTTCATCCTCTTCGATCGCAGTGGGTTCAGCTTTCTCGACAGTTGCTCCGGTTGGCGGTAATGGAGCTTCACCCAGTTTACCCTCGGTGATCTCCCATAGAACTTTATCCACCTCCTTCTGTGCCTCCTCTTCCATTTCCTCGGAATCCTCCAGGGAATCCATGGTTTCGTCTAGCATTTCATCGATAATCCCAGCCTTCATCATTTCCTTGGACATGTCGCGCATGATGCCGGCTAATTCGGGATAGCGAACAAGATTTTGCATTGCTTGCATAACCTCGGTGGATTTTTGCAGGGAACCGGCAACACGGAGAGTAGCTGAAACACAAAATTAAATGCTTTTATGTGCAACCGGAAATGCGCATATGCAGTTTGAATAATCACCCAGTTGAGTTTTCATTTGTAACTGTACCGAATTGAGGTGTGCCTTGCTGGTGTAAATTCTCGCTATAGCTTTGCGTGCCCCAACAATTTCCTTGGCCAATATCACGCAGGTGTCACGGTCATTTTTAGTCGCGGCTTGCTTCAAAGCCCGCTTCACCTTCTCCTCCTCGCGTTGTATACTACGTATTTGTCGATCCAATTGATTGCCTTCTTTGCGAATTTTATGCGTCCACTCGTTGACCTAGAAATGGTGTCCCACTTAGTTGCTTGTATACGTTGAGTCGAAATCCGAGATTACCTGTTCCTTTGGATCTTTGGATTGTGTTTTTCCGAATAAGCCCATTTTAATGAAATTTTCCAATTACAATTTTGTTATATTTACAAGAAATGACTCATAAATGTTTTTGGGTGAGCTATTTGTTATGTCAAAATGACGATTGTGACAGTAGGTTGTCAAGGTTGCCTTTAAGATCTGTTTGATTTGTGTGAAAAATAAATGGCGTTCAGGCACTTAATAGTGCAGAATTACACGATAAAACTTTCCTAGTAGGTAACTGTTATAAGATATGGAAATTAGTAAATGCTGTTTGTTACATTTTCCTCTTGATCCTTACATCGTTTTCGATTTGGCAATTAGTTCAATTTTTTCAGAAAAAAAAACAATTTTTTTTGTTTGATCGAGATCGCTTTTCACGTTGGATTTACCAAAATATTAATCTTTTTTTTTTGATCTAAAGCACATTTAAGAAATCTAAATTTTTCTCAAATTTACACATACTTTCAACTATACCAATGTGTATGATACACAGCTATCGATTACGAATTGTTTATCGTACGAAGGATCACTTTTATAACTGAATAATTAATTTTACGGGTATGGAAACGAATTTGTATGTTAAAATATTTCGAAATGCGTTATTAAAAATGTTTGAAAATCCATAGAAATGAATTTCCAGTACACGTGAAAAAAATTGTTTTTTTGTGGCCAACTCAATAACTACATAAAAGAACCAATAAAATTCGGTTTTCATGTTCGATTTTACAGTAGAAATCTGAAATCTCAGAACAAAATCTGAAATGTCAAATCGAAAAAAGAAAACATTTTTATGTGGTATTCGTTTGGGCTTCTTCAGATTTGCCCTCAGATTTCAGATTTCGTGTGCCTAATCGAACATAAAAACGCTCTTGCTCTTTTTTTGTGTTTATATTCGTGCGACTTGAATATGTGTAGTCTTCGACACTTTTCTATGCGCTTTCGATTCACTGGTTCAATTTTGTATTAAAACATTCGAAATTTCCGTCCCGATTGATTTCTAAATGTTTGCACACAAATAATTTACGAAAATAGATTCACCCGATTGAATGCCTTTCTTTGCTGTAGAAAAAATTCACGCAAATGTGTAAGCCGATTCCCTGCATAGTAATATAAACAAACAGTTCTACATAAAAAATGTCATTTCGAACAGGCCTACCCTGTGGCTGTCACTTTGACAGCCTATTATGAATTTAAAAAATGAAGTTTTTCCTAACCGTCGACGGAGATAGACGCTTGATATATATGTTCTGACTTCTTCAATAAAGTTAAGTTTTGTTTAATTAAAATTGATTCCGTATTTCGAATTACTTTTCATCTCAGAAGTGGGATCGTGCCCAAAATCTGCAGTACCTATGTCGGAAAATGAGGAAAATCGCGTTGATGCTTTGGTCGAAGAGGTTGGAAAATTAAAGCTACTGGTAGAGAGTCTGGTGGCGGAACTGAGCAATACGACGGTTGTTCAAGAATCTAGAATAGCTTCTCCGGATGAATTCCAATCCCTGCGAGGCACTCTTCAAGAAATGCCACAGTCAACAAGGTATTTTCCAACGGAAGTAGCGAACGAGAAAAGTGGATTGGCTCCAACAGTCGTTCATGACGGTCAAGCGACCCAACAACATATTTTAGTGAAAGGCTCACCACAGTCACATGTCGCGGATAATGGTGTCCACACTTCTTTGCACGTCAATGCAGGTTATGTATATGCAGCAAGGGATGTTGCTCCTACGACGACGCACAGAAATATGGCATCAACGTACCCAACGAATCCATCCTGCTTATACCAGCAATGCGAAGCGGCGCAGCAAGATTTTTCACCCAGAGATTCAAATGTCATAAATGTCGGAGTTATCATGGAGATTTTGCCAGAATTCGACCCACTTTCACGAACATCTGTAAGTGGAGATCAGTTTATCAGACGTATAAACCAACTGACTACGGCGTATAACTGGCCTGAGCATGTACTGTTGCTGGCTGTAGGCGCAAAACTGAAGGGAGCAGCAAAGCTATGGCTGGATGGATATCCGGAAGTTTTCACTACGTGGCAACAGTTTGTTGATGCGTTTTTAACAAATTTTCCGATTACCACTACAGAAGCGGATATTCATCTAGAGCTCGCTACAAGTCATCGAAATAGTGACGAAGGTCTTGAGCACTACTTTCATAGAATGTGTGCCATGGGAAGAAAGGGAAATGTATCAGACCAGTCGATAGTGAAGTACATAATACGTGGTGCAAATGACAATCAACTGCAGTTAGCACTCTCGGCACATCGATTTAGTACATTGATAGATTTCCTTATGGCGATTCGGATGTACATAAGCAACGCACCAATGCAGAAAACAGTACAAATTCAGCGACCGAAATTGGAGGCATCGAAACCAAATGCTAACACAACACGGGAACCAAATTCGGTGCGCTGTTATAACTGCCATGAGAGGGGTCATATTTCCATACATTGCTCACAGCCCCAAAGAAGGGATCGATGCAACCAGTGTAATCGTATTGGGCATAAGTCCGAGGTATGTCCGCAGTTACCAAACTCAAGGAATGTAAATCATATATTAGAACGCGAATTGATTACTCCTACGGATTCTGAAAAAATAACGAAGTCTGTTATTATCAACGACAAACATGAATTCGTGGCTCTTGTGGATCCTGGAAGCTCTACTTCACTTATTAAGAAATCCGTTGCCCACAATATAGCACAAATTCTTCCCTGCCGTAAACTTGTTTTGGAGGGTTTTGCCGGTGGTCAGTACTTGTGTGACTCGAAGATTATCTGTGAACTTAACATTGATGACCAAAAATATGATGCAACAATTCACGTAGTAGATGACGACAAACTTAAGGACGAGCTATTACTTGGATTGGACATACTGTGCCGAAGCGACAGTCGACTAGTAATTGAGAAAGGAGTTTGTCGCGTAGAAAAGGCAAATTCCGATATTGAATCAAAGTTAAATAATAATAATAGCGATAAGCTAAAACACATACTATCTAATTACTCTTCTTGCTTTGCGGATAAATTAAGCGATCTTGGAAGCTGCGAATTTTCTAAGATGACTATCGAATTGACTACGAACGAACCCGTCTTTATGAAACCGTATCGTATTCCGTTTGCGAAGAGGGATAAAGTCAGCGTTATAATTTCCGAGCTTTTGGAGAATAGAATTATTCGTAATAGTAATTCTCCGTATGCGTCTCCAATCGTCTTGGTGGGCAAGAAGAATGGCGAGGATAGGTTATGCGTCGACTACAGAAGACTGAATGCTGTGACTGTGAAGCAAGGATTTCCAATGCCGGTGATCGATGAGTTACTGTCTCAACTAGCTGGAAATAAATATTTTACAACACTTGATTTGCTCTCGGGATACCACCAAATTGAAATAGAGGAGGATTCAAGGAAGTATACCGCTTTTGTCACTCACGACGGCCTCTACGAATATAACCGTATGCCGTTTGGGTTAGTCAACGCGCCTGGTGTTTTCCAAAGGATGATCAACCAGCTTATATCCAAAATGGGAAAGGGAGAGGCACTGGCGTACTTGGACGACATCGTCATACCAAGTGAAACAATCGAACAGGGATTATATCGGCTCGAGAAAATGTTGAAGATTTTTGAGAAAACTGGATTAACACTGCGGTTGGGTAAGTGCACATTTCTTGCAACCGAAATAGTTTTCTTAGGCCATCGAATTAATGCGATGGGTATACGACCGGGTGTAGATAAGCTGGCAGCAATTTCAGATTTCCCACCACTTAAAAATGTTCACGATGTCCGCCGTTTTATCGGACTAAGTGGTTTCTTCCGTAAATTTGTGCAGGGCTACTCCGCTGTTGCCCAGCCGTTAACACAACTTTTGAGAAAAGAACAACCGTTTAAGTGGGAAAAGGAACAGATCGATGCATTTGCTAAACTTAAATCTTTGCTTACAACTGCACCTGTGCTGGATATCTTCGACTCAAAATGTTACCACGAAGTGCACACAGACGCCAGTAGTGTTGGTCTAGCGGGAATCCTGATGCAATCCAGAGACATGAAGTCTTTTCGACCGGTATTTTATTTTAGTCGCTGTACAACTTCCGCCGAACGTGTCTACCACAGCCATGAGCTAGAGGTACTGGCCATTGTGGAATCGCTGGAACGATTTAAGATTTATCTTCTTGGAAGAAAGTTTAAAGTTGTGACCGACTGTGCTGCTGTGACCACGACTAAACTTAAGAAAGAGCTTGTTCCACGAATAGCCAGGTGGTGGCTCAAGCTCCAAGAATTTGACTTTCTACTAGAACATCGAAGCGCCGACAGAATGAAGCATGTTGATGCGCTAAGTCGGGCACCATATGAACAACCTTCTGGTATCGATGTCGTGCGAAGTAGTATTCAGCGCATTGACATAGCAACTAGCGACTGGGTTTTGGCGATGCAGTTAAATGACGGAAAGCTATCCGATATTTTGGCTGTTATAAAAGGGAATGTAGACCATGATCAAGCGCATCATATTCGAAAGGACTACGCTGAGGTGAATGGCCGCATCTATAGAAAAACGGTTGAAGGTAAGCGGCTAGTTGTACCAAAGTCTATCCGTTGGCGTGTTGTTCAATATTGTCACGATGATTGTGGGCATTTTGGATTAGATAAAACCATCGAACGTATCAAACGTCATTTCTGGTTTTCCAGAATGCGTTCGTATGTCAAGGGCTATATTACTTCATGTTTATCATGTGCGTACAATAAGCAGCGTGGAGGTAAAGCGGAGAGTCAACTGCACATTGACGATATAGTTCCTATACCTTTTAGAACTGTACACATTGACCATCTTGGCCCATTTATTTGCAGCCGTAGAGGAAACTCATATATTGTAGCTTTATCCGACTCCTTCAGCAAATACTTGGTAGTGAAGGCCACACGGACTACAAAGACGCAACCGGTTCTTAATATAATCAATGAGCTGACCGCTTACTTCGGACTACCACAGCGGATCGTAACAGACCGAGGAACAAGTTTTACTTCAAGGACCTTCACAGAATACTGTAGGAAGCTAAATATACGTCATGTTCAAACTGCCGTGAGGACACCACGTGCAAATGGCCAAGTCGAACGGGCCAACCGGAACATTTTGAATTACTTGCGAACATCCACTAAAGAAGACGCCGATTGGGACCTTAACCTGAGAAATCTTCAATGGACGGTGAACTCACAAAGAAACGCAACTACCGGATATAGTCCCAATGAATTAATTTTCGGGTTTAATCTACGAGACATACAATCCAATATACTCATCGACGCTGTGACAGTTGACCAAGATGATCCTCTGGAAGAAACCATCTACGAAAAGCAGAGCAGTGCTCGCGAAAATATTATGAAAGCACGAAGTGATTGGAAGCAGCGTTACGACAAAAAGCATAAGTTACCACAATCGTACAACGAAGGAGATCTGGTCCTGATCGAAAACGAACCGGCCGCGACTGGGCAATCACGAAAATTAGAGCCTAAATATAAAGGCCCTTATATTATTGGAAAGGTTTTGGGACGTGACCGCTATGTTATTAAGAGTGTTCCAGGCCTCAAAAGAAGTGGACGGGAATTTGATTCTGTTTATGCGGCGGACAAGATAAAACCATGGTGTTCGCTGGTTCCTGATTTGGATGGTATCAAAGATGACGACGATGATGACTTCAGTACTGCAGACAATTCGGAAGACGTCACTAACGAATACGACCAAATCAGTGCTGATGATGAAGAACCCATCGAGGACGATTGTGAAACAGGATTGGCCGAGATGTAAGCCGATTCCCTGCATAGTAATATAAACAAACAGTTCTACATAAAAAATGTCATTTCGAACAGGCCTACCCTGTGGCTGTCACTTTGACAGCCTATTATGAATTTAAAAAATGAAGTTTTTCCTAACCGTCGACGGAGATAGACGCTTGATATATATGTTCTGACTTCTTCAATAAAGTTAAGTTTTGTTTAATTAAAATTGATTCCGTATTTCGAATTACTTTTCAAATGTAAACAAACTCCACCAAATGTCAAACCCAAATGCACTTGTATTGGTAAATCTGAAGCAAATCTGAGAAAATATCTAGATTCGCAAAAGTGCTCTGAAATCTGAAAAAGATTGCTTTTTTTGGTACCAAACGAACATAAAAATTGCTCTGAGGGCAAAAAAAGTGCTCTGAGAGCGCCCAAACGAATACCACATTAGATTATTCATTGATGATTGGCAGCAGATTGGCAGCATGCTTGTTTCAATTAATCCGTACTGTACAAATGATTGACAACTGAATTTTGACAATTCAAAAAATGTGGTTATGTTCGCCATTCATTTTGACAAATGACAATTGCATCACACGCACGGTGTGATGTAAAATTCGTTTTATTTAGTAAGGAAGAATTTGGAATTATTTTTAGGAAATTCAAGTGATATAATGTTTAATACATCAAAAGGAATCGGTTTACTGTGTTCCGCAACTCAAGGTCTTTCCATTTCCACGAAAACACTGCAGCGACATCGGTACGTTCTCTCGAAATGTGTGCACCTCTCAGGCTATCATTACGCTCGTGGCAAGAAGCCTGATGCCAATAATGTTTCAGCTTTATTTAAGCCGGTATTCGTCCGACCGAAAGGCGATGAAATAAATGTTGGAGCTGAACTAGTCGGAAAGCTAGATAAAACGGATTTATTGAATACCCTCAATAAATTTACCCAGAAACGAGAGATCAAGCTGCTATGTGTCGAGAACGGACTGGACTGTAAGAGAAAGAAATGATTTTTCAACCTTAGCATGAACTAGACGTACTCTTGTTTCAGCTTATTTACAACAGCAAGCATTTGCTTCGTTCAGAAGATACTGTATTGAGGCAGAAAACCTGCCGGTTGATTTACACATCACCATCAGCGATATCCAGCAAGGAGCCGGCCATATAGATGACATATTTCCATACTTTTTACGTCATGCCAAGACGATATTTCCCCACTTGGACTGCATGGATGACTTGAAGAAAATTTCAGACTTAAGAACGCCTGCGAATTGGTATCCAAGTGCCAGGGCAATTACAAGGAAAATCGTGTTCCATGCAGGACCAACTAACTCGGGTAAGACGTATCACGCCATGGAGAGGTTTTTGACTGCAAAATCTGGGGTTTATTGTGGTCCGCTCAAATTGCTGGCCACTGAAGTGTTCAACAAAGCCAATGAAAGGGTGAGTTGGTCACCAGAAATATAGCGACGAGACGATCATTTCATTTTTAGGGTACTCCTTGCGATCTGGTCACCGGCGAGGAGAGAAAGTTTGGAATTAGTGAAAGCACACCTGCTGCACATGTCGCATGCACTGTGGAAATGACGTCTGTGACTACTCCATGCAAGTAGAGATTGCCTTTCCAAGTAAAATGTGATATAATCTTCGAACTCTCTCTCATTCTAGATGAAGTTGCTGTTATCGATGAGATTCAGCTTTTAAAAGATCACCAACGTGGATGGGCATGGACGAGGGCATTTCTAGGCCTAATTGCCGATGAAGTGCATGTCTGCGGTGAGGCAGGTTCACTGGAACTACTGCAAAAGATTTGTGAAACTACCCATGAGACTGTTGAAGTTAACACATACAGTCGTCTGACTGAACTCACCGTAGAGGAGTCGGCGCTGGAAACGTTAGACAACATACAGCCGGGAGATTGCATCGTATGCTTTAACAAGAATGATATCTATTCGGTGTCGCGGGAGATCGAATCGAGGTAGGAACTGCAGCATGCTTTTCAATTTTATCTCATTCGAACATTCGGAAATTCCAGGGGCAAGGAAGTGGCCGTGATCTATGGAGGCCTTCCGCCAGGAACAAAGTTGGCCCAGGCGGCTAAATTTAACGACCCCGACAATAGCTGTAAGGTTATGGTCGCTACGGACGCCATCGGAATGGGATTAAACCTGTACGAATCCATTGCGACATAGACGAGTCTTTTCTGACATTGTCCCTTTTCAGGAGCATTCGTCGCATCATCTTCTACTCGATTGTAAAGCCTTCAGTCAATGACAAGGGAGAGCGGGAGATCGATACGATTTCTATATCTCAAGCCCTACAGATTGCAGGTCGCGCTGGGCGATACAGGACGCAGTGGGAACACGGCTACGTAACCACATACAGAGCAGAGGACTTGCCCAAAATTAGGAACATATTGGAGCAGAGTCCCGAGCCCCTGAAGCAAGCCGGCTTACATCCAACAGCTGATCAGATTGAGTTGTATGCATACCACCTGCCCAACTCGACGCTAAGTAATCTCATGGTAAGTTCGACGTGGCCTGTCTGTTTGATATCTACAAAGTTCTTCTCGGGTACGATGATACTTTACATTCATTTCCAGGACATATTTGTAACCCTCAGCACTGTCGACGACTCCTTGTACTTCATGTGCCAAATTGAGGACTTTAAATTTCTCGCAGAAATGATTCAGCACGTGCCACTGCCACTGAGAGCCCGCTACGTCTTCTGCTGTGCTCCAATCAACAAGAAAATGGCATTCGTGTGTTCCATGTTCCTTAGGGTAATCCCAATTGCGTTGGACTGTTTCGTACGAAATACACGCTCTAATTACTGAACTTCACAGATAGCCCGACAGTACAGCAGAAATGAACCCATCTCTTACGAGTTTATCGCCAAGAACTGTGGTTGGCCGTTGGGACTGCCCAGAACGATTCTGGACTTAGTTCACCTGGAATCAGTGTTCGATGTTATGGACCTGTACCTTTGGCTCAGGTAAGAATTTTGTAAAATTGTTCTTTCCAGGATTCTCTCAGTGTTTACTTGTCCCTCCAGCTATCGGTTTACGGACATGTTCCCTGAGGCAGCTAAAGTGCGCGTTGCTCAAAAAGAACTCGATGAAATCATCCAGCAGGGGGTATTCCAAATAACGCGTCTGCTAAAAAACACTGAAGCCAGTCAAAACGCGGGGGATAGTGAGATAACATATCCCATGCGGCGATACACCTTTACCAAAGGTAAGTGAACGATCCCTTACTATGATCCCATACTCATATGAATTGGAATCTTTTGGTAGAACCTCGCCTACCGGCCAGTACCCGAGGCAGGCTCACCGAACGGCTTCTGGCCCAAGGTCTGTTAACACCTGGAATGCTTAGTGAATTGCGCAAAGAATGGGGCGAACAACAACATCACCGAACAGAGCGCAGTAGTCTCATGGAAGAGCAAGACGACGACGAAGATGAGGATGAACATCCGAGGAAACCCCGCAGGAAGCGAAAAAAGTAGGTGTCACATTAGGTTCAAACAAATTCGCCGCAGATTGTGTACAATAATAAAACTTTAGCTGCAATTTAGTATGTATGTATATAAAAAAAAAAAAAACGTTGTTTCTGCCTACCTACAGTCATTTTATTTGGAAGTGTTTAGCATGAATGCGCAGACAGAGAGGAAGAAAACATTGCAAACATGGAGTGCTTTCTGATTTGTATGCAGTCGCGAAGCGACAGTGTAATTGCTTCGCGCCAAACCGTATAACTTATGAGGAGATTATTAATCAAAGGCACAGCATTGGACGGCGCCTTCATTGAATGAGACGTCTAGTTGGTCTAGATCGGTTATGGCTGTGTATTGTTGTTTCAAATGTTTAGATTCAGTTGCAGTTGGTGTTGTGCGTCATTCCATTGAATTTTATCAATGGAGTACCATATTCAGATGGAATCTTAGCTAAACGGAGACTGAATGCGGTTGTCCTACTAAAATAATACGGTTGGAGATGCATAATATTGTATATAGGAATTTGAAGAAAGTAAGTGATAGCAGACAAGGAACTAGGTCGGGGAAAAGTTATGCGCCACGTAGTTATCGTTTTAGCAGAATGTGGTAAAATCTTTTCGATGTAGTGGTAGCACTTGTATATGAAACTTAAAACCGTCAAAAATTCTGTTATTTTTTTGAATGAATGAAAACGGCAAATTTTCCACCAAAAACGAACGCCTGCATGTGTGTGTGCGTTTTTCCATTAAAAAGAAATGAATTCTTTTCAAAATAAAATAAAACCAATACAAACACACAAACCAAGCCTAATTGAACCAACCGACTATCTGTCGGAAGCGAAATTGCAAATTTGTATATCATTAGTCGTGTCGCCTTTCCTTAGGTCATAAAAGCGCAGTTGTGCAACGACTAGAAAACTAGTATAAAAAAGGCATTTGACATCCGACCTTTGTTGCGTAACAACGACAAGCGTAATACAGATTTGGAAGAGTCGTGTATTTGTGAGTCGCAAACGACAACGGTAGGTAATCGAGGTGATTGACAGAATTTTGGCCGATGGCGTATTTTTGATAATTCACGACCAGCCTTACCGCATACACACGGCCACAGTACAAACATTAATGCTGGGACTGATGTGCTGGCTTTGAAGCTACGAATCCTCTAGTTATTATGTTGACAAAAGACAACAATATTTAGAAAACATTTTCCTCAAACTGATCAAAACAGAGTAAGGATTGCAATATTCAAGCTGAATTTCTTAGAGCAGCCGGAGATCGCTTGGTATTGGTAGAAAGCATTCCTTTCCCGATAATTGGACATATTGATGATGTATTTCAGCGTTAATTGCTGAGTTTGCGCCTACAGCCGACCTGATTTTCCCTAAACTTGAGAACTTAATTCGGCATTTTGTTACATTAGACAACCAATCCATAGGTGAACTGAGCTACGCCTCCAAAAGCCAAATGAAAGGGACAATAAAGTCATCCATCTGTCGAACTTATGTGGTTTTCCATTGGGACAAAAAATCAATCTTTTTTTTGATCTAAATCACTTTTCATGTTCCATTGGGCAAAAAAATCAATCTTTTTTTCGATTCAGAGCACTTTTTGCAGATCTCGATATTTTTTCAGATCTACACATACCAATATGCTTTGCACAGCTGTTTTACGTCATTTTAAGAAGTTTGCTTTCAATCCAAATGCGCAAAGTTTCGTGAAAACCAAAATAACGAAATACATAAATAGCCATGGATATAATTTTGGAGCAATTATTATCTTCATAGTCTTCCTCGTCATCTGAAGACTACGAATCACCAAAAATACCAAATTTGTATCTGCAGCAGGGAAAACATTTTCGAAGTCGATATCCATTTGTTTTTTTTGCAAAAACAAATGCAGATTGAACAGCTGATATGACTGCCAAATAACGCACTAATACATTTATTAAAGCAGATCAATTTCGTTGCGCGTTCCATTTGCCACGTAAGATCTGAGATCTGAAAAAGATTTCTGGTGGTCCCAATGGAAAACGACATTAGTCAACTGGAGTGTTGAAAGCCTAGTAACTTCAAACAACACATCGCAATTCTCATGACCACCATTTCTGACAGGCGTCAATTTTGTTTAAACCAAATTTGACCTGATCGGTTAGTGGAAAGCAGGCATTGGACACGTTTAAGCATTTAGTTATCTAAAGTGGACTAGATTGATCGGTATCGTTACTTTTCCTAAGTCAGCCAAACATACGAACTGTCAACTAAGTAGGTACTCAGTCACGAGATTGCTGACTTTGTTCATTGACAGGCGTTTTTGCAAAAGGAACTAGGCTTGAAGTAGGTACCCCTACATAGATGTTCTATTAACAGGAATCGTTACATCGACGAATTGGACGGAAGGTCATCAATAAGTACCTATAATTTATAACTTCATGGAAGTACGGGATCTTGTCTATCATTTTGCATTTCTAAATAATGAAAGGACATTTTTATATCTCAGAACAAAAAAGGATATTTCAAATACTGAATTTGAAGGAAAACCAATCCGATTGATTATCTATCTTCGAATAACGTGCGGTTTTTCAACCAACGGCATGAGCAAAAAGGGTATGGTTGATATTCGGAAGTCAGTCCGAAAAGTCCGGCACCACTTGACACTCACTTGGAAAACGACATAAGATATGTCGGAGGAATTTGCACCAACGAACTGCGTCTGCGTTATGTACTGTACTGCGTCTACAAAAATATTATATTAATTATATTATATCAATACCACAATAATTCATGTAATAAAATCCATTTTCATGTCAATCTAAATGAGCTCTGTGGACATTTCAGGGTTCCCTTCTATCATTTTCTCCACTATGTATCCTCGACATTGCGCTTCAGTGTTCAGTCATCAGTCTCCTACTGGTCTAACCAAAAATGGAATAAAACCTCACGTCAGTGCGCACATTCCCATATAAACCGTCTGGTCAGTGACTGACAAATATGGCGCTGATCTTGCCCCAGTGCTGCGCGTACATTGCAGTCTACCTACATTTACCAATTTGGGAGACTCTCTCACCAATCCTGATTTAATGACATGTGTTACCTTTTATATATGGCAATAAAAACACCGCTCCACATGGCCCACTCCTAGATGTGCGTTCCTAGAATCAAAGGTTCTTTGTCGGGTCAAGAACGATAAACACTCTCAATGTGGATACGATTATTCTTCTCACACATCGTCTACCATTGTCCAAGTAGATCGTAAAATCTTTTTTATTTTTTTTATTTTGAAGTAAAACGAAATTCTGAAACAACAACAAAGACCATGGAGACATATGTTCTTGCATACTAGTACTCACCTTTTTGAGAAGAGCGAATACAGCTGCGTGAGTTGTTTCTATTTTGTTACAGGATTTTGCAGCCGAAACGGCTTCTTCAAATGTATAGACGCTTGCCCCATGTATCTTTTGGATACATTAGAGAACTCACTTCTCTTCAGTTGTGTTTGGAGCAATTTCGTGAACGGTCTACAACGGTTTTCTTATATTTTTCAGCGAAAATAAATTCTATTTTCTTCTCGGATCGATAGTGAAATTGTGAAATTATGAAAAAACTGTAGCAACAATATAAAGTGATATAATACAGATTAATTAAAAAAAAAAAAATATTCAAATATTTCTTGCTTGCCGGCCGATGTGTGTGCAGCGAATGTTGAGTTTCGAAAAGTCTCGAAAACCCCGCAATCGATGGACATCAAAAATGTGCTAACTGTCCCAAAAGTACAATGCGACTATAACATTCATTCGTTCCGCCCCCTTTACAGTGATTTGTTGAATAAATTTCCAACATTTTTAACACATTTTACAACACCAAAAATATAATAGAAAAATGGCAAATATGATGATGAGTCAAAAACGCATGGAATATTGAATGTGTCATAAGACACAACAGACGAAAGAAATAAAAAAAAAATTACAAACAAAAAAAGTCGTTAAGTATATTCATTCTGCGGCCAATTTAAATTTTCTAAAAATAAGATAAAAAAAAAAATAAAACGAACATTTTCGAAAAACTTGAGTACACACCGGGAAACGTGTGTGGAAACTTGGACGTTAAATATATTTATGCTTATGCATGTACTTCATAATATTTTCGGGGGACTATTATAATTCAGAGGGAAATTATCTTATACTTAACAAATTTCCCGCATTTTGAGTTGTAATTCATTTAAGAGAATTGCCTTGCAACTGTTTACACGCATTGGTACAGAATTGGAATTGCTCTCTTTCTTTTTGACTGCGAACGAAGGTGGTTTTTCGACGCCGCATAATGGTCAGATTGGGAAATGCAATGGTGATGTCGAAGTGGTGGTTGTGGGAGCTGCCTAGGCCTAGTACTTTGGTTCTATTACTCCCACGAGAGCGAGTATCGAAATAACCTATTATTTGTTTATTTGGCTGCAAACAAAATAAATACTGGCTGTCAACTTGTTGTTTTTTTAAAGAGAGCTTTTGCTTATGTGTAAAAAGAATTGTTGGGCCAACAAAATTCGTGACGGTTCACTTTCGTTTGTATACGTTCTTCCTAACAATGAATAGGCCATTTATATATTTTTGATGAGGCAGTTCGCAAACTCGTAGGAATATATATATATATGGTTGGCGCAACAGGTCCGTAGGGACCCAAGGCCTAGCTTCTCGCAACCATACGTTTTGTGTGAGTTTTATTTTTGGAACGAATGGAAGGGATCTACAATTTTATGCCGATTCCAAACGGCTAATTGAGAAGCTCTAAAGACAGTTATACTCTCGGATGTTTGTCAGACGTTCGCGAGAGGTGGCGCAGTGGAAAAAACCCCAAGTTGGAATTTGGGTTTTTGCGGGATTCGAACCTGGGACCCCTTACTTAGTAGTCCAACACACTAACCACTAAGCCACTGCGCCTCGTAGGAAAATGGTAAAACTTTTATGTGGCCCTGGACAATCGCTTTTACTTTAACATTTCAAATTGTAGGAACACACTTGATAGGCACTCATTTCGTTCTTTGTTTTGCACTTCATTTTAAAACAGCAATTTTTCATCAAATATATGATGCATTGTGTTCCTATAAGATTGATAGCTGTATTGGGTTTAACTCCTTCTTATTTCAGAATAATGTTGGCGAGAACTGCTCTAAAGCATAGCACGCTTCAATTGACTACCTAAGCAAAAGTTAAAGAAGCCTTTATTTTTATAAAATTGAGCTCCGCCCATACTAGGTAGGTTTTAGTTCAAAGAGACAAGTGGGCCTTTTCGTCACCTTCACCTTTAATAGTTTGTAGGTCACCACAGATTCTGTGCTTGGGAAATTCAACTTGAACACTAGAAACTTTGGTCTCGATTTTAATTTTAAGGAGCTAAAGCTATGGCCATTTTATTTTCAACACAAATTTCACAAAGTTTTTGTTTGATTCGACAAGGCAGCCGCAAGATGGGGACACAGACTTTCAATCTGATAAATTGATAAAACTCAGCATAACTCTCCCCTTCCAAGGAAGCATACCATATGAGACGTAACGAACACGGATAAATGCAGGTACTGGACCTGCAAGTCACGGAGGATGTAAGGTTTCGACATTGAAGGTTCTCTGGGGATGGCGATGGGCCCTTTATGGTCGTAGTCTTTTATGATGATATAGCCTAACCTAGCATTGTGGTAATATTAGGCTGCTGCTTTTTTGAGCGTCTATAGCTATAGCTCTAGCGAATTTTGTTGACGAATTTCAGATTAACTCACGATTTTAAATTTGTTTTTATTTTTAAAACAGATAGGTATACCTAGTTCGTTATTTTGTTTTCCTCTTCTTACATCTTATCTTCTAAATTGAGAAAGTTCCTGTGGCTCAAGCACAAATAACTTATGAACTAGGTTCACAGATCTATTGTTAGGTACTCGACATTTTCCTACCACAGATATGGATCACATTAGCTGGTAGTTCTACAATGACAAGAGTTAATAGCCCTGCCAGTTCTGTCAGAATTAAGAAAGTGGGAAAATAAAAACCAACAAATATTATCGGTAAAGTACGAAATATTTAAACCAAAATGATAATTGATTAGGTTTTATTGATTTTGAAAGTTTATTTAGGTATTTGATAAGCAAATAATTATTTAACAATCATTCGCCGTCTGTTATATTTCTGTCGCTCAATAATTGAGCTAATTTGTGTTATTTTATTTACCAAGAAGAAACGTCAAAAGTTTATAAAAATTAAAACCCATGCTTGGAATCTCTGTGAAAACATTTCATTTTGTAATATATCTCATTTGTAATAGATTTCTTTGTAGTTATTATAACATTATTAATCTAGCAATGGTTAAAAAATTTGACGAAAGAATGAGGAAGCCAAAGATCGCCATTTTTTCGGTGGTTCCGGCATTCTGGGAAAAAGAAGAAATAAAAAGAGAAGTGAATAACGACTGGTTAGTCTTTTTAATTTTAAAGGAACGATAGATTTTGTGAATGAAGGTATACTTTCCTTATGTCCGAATGTTCCTTATCAGCGTGTTTCTCATATCTGCTCTTTTTTATATGGACATATAGAGTAAAGACACCGGTGTTTCCACATGCGTTTCTTATAAGCGATTTGTTCTTATAGGAGTGTTTCTTATGTCCCTAGTGAAACAAAAGAAACAAATTTGAACACAATTTTTAATTATTCAGATTCTTTATTTCATTTAATAAATAGTTAGTTTCTTCATTAAAAAAATATTAATATAACACATTTTATAGTAATAGATTACTTTTTTGTTCGTTCGGCGGGTTAGAAGTAAGAACACGTTAGCATTAGGTCTATTCGCGTACTTTTCCGAGCGAGGCACTAAAAATCTGTCAAACTCAAAAAAAAATTGAGCGAAACTCTGTCAGTGAGCTGAAAATATACTCCAAAGTAGGTACGTGGCTAGACTTCGAACAACTTTCAGCCACTTACATATTTGACATTTAATCCGCATCACAAATAAATATATAACTTACCCTTTTGCACTATATGAAACGTTCTGCGAGAACATTCACAGATTCTATTTTTGTGTGCAATTGACTTTCAAGACGGATTTTGAATTTGTTTCTTGTCAACGTTGTGCATTTGACATATTTATCAGTACCTTCAGGTTGAAATTCGCTGGAAACAGCTCAGAGAGGAATGAAATACAAACAAAACATGTAATGAAAAATTTCCAAATTACAGAACTTTTGTATATTTTTGAATACAAAATAATTTATAATGAACATCGTCTTCAAATACAGAACTGTTCATAATAATATTGCACGGATGGTCACTGTAAGCATATAACGATAACTTGCTTTAAGCCACTTTTGATTAACATTGCCAAAAATATCGGAATTTGTGTCGTGAGGTCACGAATGTTTTCTTTTTTAAGCGTCACCATCAGTAATAGTTTCAAGTTTAAGCAGTTGCTAAGAAGTCGAATGATACCAAACGCTATTGATACGAGACCGCTAAATATTGACCCTTTTGTCCAAAGTCTTTCAGATGCCCGAAGCTAAATAGACGTTTTCCTTCAAACCTACTGCAGCTATCTGCTGTCTTGTCATTAATGTGAGTCATCTCCAAAGACTGTTGACTTAGGGAAACTAATATAAACAATACCTGCGAGTGCAGCAGAGCTATAATATTCATCTGACGTATATATTCATGCAGACTATATCGAAGAAATATAAATCAGCTTGGCTGCACGTGAATTGATTGATGATAACTTTACTAGGATTTTTTTTTTTTGTATCCAATTTGACAGACTGCCAATTTTTATTTTATATTTGTTTTTCCCCAACCGGTTGATCAATTATAATTTAACATAACTCAATATGATTTGTGTTTACACCTCCTACAAAAACGATAACTTACCTACCCATACACAAACTCAAACTACTAACAGATTCATATGTATATACGGGGAGTACGGTGAGTCTCCAGCATGGGCTATCTAAAGTATTTTTTGTTGCTATAAAATTAGCCAAGACAATTCGCGTGTTTCTTTAAGGCGATTAATTTCGCGACGCACACAGCCACACATGAGTAATATTTAAATGAGTAACCGGCCAGAGAATACATCTGTTGTCATATTTCAAATGCATTTGATGACTTTTAAGTATAATGTTGGCGACTAAACAGATTTATTTTAACAACACCTTCAAAATGACAAACAAATCTTTTCGACTTTGTAGTATCTGATGGTGCAGCAGAACAAAGACTAATTGTCTAGGTATTGGTCAACATAATTGGATTCTTTCCGCACGGGCACCTCTCTAATTTCTTCCGCCATAATTAATTCAAGACGCCATATGTTCGTGTCTAATTTTAGGAGGCTTACAAACTTAATTTTAGATAAACAAATGGTTGCAGTTCAAGTTTGCCATGGGAGACAAAATTGGACGCTCACTGTTAATACGTTTGGTCAAGTGCACTAATTATTTATAAATAAAAAGAAAACTGTTCACAGTGATTACACGTTGAACTAGTGGTTTTCAATTTTTGTCATTCGAAATAAACCGCCCAAAGTGATGCTGGTGGTGCGAGTATATAGAATACTATTCTGCTAAAGTGCATCTGGCTAGAAATGAGTCTGTTCGACTTGACAGAACAGACGAACGTCTATTTTATGGTTCAAATCAGAGTCGGAAATGATTTGCATTTGTTGTACATATGGGCTTGGGCATGTTGGAAATTTACGAATATTTCCGATGGTCTTATATTTATTTAGCATGAATCACGTTTGGGTATATCAATTATTGTACATGTTTATTTGGGCGATAAAAATGCACAGTTTGGTCTGCAAGTAGGGCTGAGTTGTGGTGAATAACTCAAATAACTTTGGGCAAATATATGTATTTGTTTAAGAATTTACTACATCGAAATATATAGCAGAGGTTGATTATTTCTGAAAAAGGAAATTCTTTGCACCTACTTCCATTTCCAAATATTCTTTCATTGTGCATTTGTTTTTGTGCCTTCGTCGAAGCACAAATGTCAGCCGATGAATTTCCCATTCTTTTCTGACGTTGTTCACAGTCGTTCTCAATCATCCCCATCTGTAAAGAAAGTAATACCTACGTACTAGAACAAAACAACCTAGGCTTATTTGAGTATTTTTACAAAGCAATATATAAACATCTGTGGAATTTTTAAATGGGAGCGAAACGCATCAGAGTCTTTAGACATATTTAAAAATCATTTAGAAACAGCTTCTTCGCCTCCGAGCTCGCATTTTCTACTTCCATTAATTCGGATATGATTCCTTTGGAAGTTTTCATGAATTTCCCTTGTGCGTTCGCATAAATGCTTGTCAACTTTAATTGTTTTAGAAGTACCTTGGAAAGTGGAAACCATAATAGCAGTACTTAAAAATCTAAAAAACTTCCTTCTTTATTGATTAGAGAGGAACAAAAAATGTGTCAGTTTTGCTTAGTGTATTCGGTATTCTTCAGTCCATATTTCCAACACAAAATGGATGATCCAAATTGTCTTTGTTCTTTTTTTTAGCTGGCCATTCTTATCTTTTATTTTGGGGGCTTTTTTTGATTTTTAACATTAACTTATTTATCGATCTGTTTCAATTGTTTATTTTTATATACACACCTTGATTCGGAATGGGTCTTGACAGACATATTTTGCACTTAACTAGTCCTCACGAAGCTTAAAACTCTATCAAATTTTAGTAAGTCTGACAGCTGACTGTTTTGACGTATCTCAGTTTTGATTGGCTGAGATGAACAGCTGTTTCAGTTGATATCTATGGAGGGGTAGCCAACGAATCTGGTCAAGAAAGTCTTGACTGAGTACCTACTAAGTTGACAGTTGGTCAATGTGACTGACGTAGAAGTTCCCGACCAATCTAGTTTTTGCATTCAGGTTACATCTAGTCTAGACCAATCTAATCGACTTAAGAAAACTAGATTCCTAAATATACCCTTTGTAAACTATTTGACAGGAAAAATGTGACACCGAAATTAAATGTGTCAAATATTTGTCATTCTGTCAATCTAAACGTTGCGGCTTAAGATATATCTTCATTTCAGGCAAAATACAAAAATTACCATTAGTAGTAACGACGAATAATTCCGTAAACATCGTCTTTCAAATAGCGCCACTCAATAGTTGGTGTGTAATTTTTCTTGCACCACATATTTCACTGCTAATCCTTTGAATGTGTTCGCATTTCATATCTGCAACTGCGATGTTGTAGTTTCACTAAATATACGTACATATTGTTGTGTTACTCTGTAGATCTGTACCCTGCTCACCTTCAAAGATGTTGTTTTCGTCGAGAAGCTGGTCTTGCCGTTGACGCCGACAATGATGAAGATGATGATGATGATGCATGATGTAGCATCATATCTTCAGCTAATGTTGACCATACCGATCGATGATGCATGGCTGGCGATGTATGCGATCGAAAATAAATTACAAGTCAAATTGTTTTAACCACTTGCCCATTCGGTTTACCTGTCGCGTTTATTTCTGTTTGCGTTGTCGCAAATTCGCTTTTATTCTCATTTTTATCACGATGACTAAGTCGAACGTTTAGTCGTGCCGGTTGTGGGTCACTCTGCCACTGCCACTCCGCCACCACCTACAAGGGGTGGCCTGTTATACTGACCATGCACTTAAAAGACGAATCCACTCACTCAAAGGCATTCGAACCAAGAGAACCGAGAAATATCTACACAAAACTACGTCGCGATCGCGGATCGTATAAAAACCTTTTCTCTGTTGATTTTGTTCAAAGAAAAAAATTTAAGTTTGTTTTTTTTTTTTTTTTAATTTTATAATTTTCTTGCTTAGCTGTGGTAGCAAAATTGAAATTTATTTGCCTTTCCATTCAGTTGAGTTGTGAGATATTGTCGCATTAATATCGCAAAATTTGCGAGCGGTGTATACGCGTTACGGACTGTCTGTTATCTTTCTATATAGTGGATAATATTTTTTTGGCACCGCCGTTAAATATTGTTTAAATTTCTTTGTTGTATTACTGAAGATTGCTGACAAAATGTCGAAAGTGAGTTGTTTTTCTGTTGTGTCTAGTTTATTGCTTTTTTATTTGTGCAAATTGGTTGGTTTTTCAAACAAAAGAAAAAAAAAAACACGGAAAATTGAAAACGAAAAATTAATTTTTGACATCTCTGCTGAATGCCGATGTCCGCAAATTTTTTATTGAAAGGATCATTATTTTGTGTGTGATGTGGATTGAGTGTAAGGTGATTGACTTATTTTCGCAAAAGAGGGCGTGGTGAATATACATTAAATTGTGTTTAAAAAGAAGTATGCACACCTAAATAAACATATGGCGGTAATACCTATGGCTTGTCAAATATCTTTACTTTACTTGAAAGGCTTCAACGATTGCGGTATCAAAATATTGAAGATAAGATAGAACCGGCACCGGTAGAAATCGATAAGGGGTTTGATTCTTGGGGTTATCGATAGGAGGTTTTTTTTTTCCGAAAATGTTCATTAATGTTAAATAAACTAAGAAAGGATTTATTGGCGCAAAAAGTCCCTAAATGAATGACCCTAATAGCTTACAGAAATCATCATTTTATATGCGAATTGAAATTATGTGAAATTCAAACAGCTAAATTGACTGGATTTTTTAGGATATTTATATAAAATATACTTTTAAATGATTGTCAGATGTTCGCAAGAACTGAAGCCGTTTTTCGGGTGTCCAACTTGAAATCCCTCGCTCAATAGACGAGCACTCTAACCATAGACAAATCAAACTATGTAGTATGATTTGTCTATGACTCTAACCACTGAACTGTGGCAGCGGAAGGAGCACTTCCAATGCGATAAAGTTTTAAGTCATTTATCACGTTAAAGCCAGGCTTGTTCGCCAATACGTTAGTAATTCTGTATTGATAGCAAATGATGTCGTAAGCCAAAACAAAAATACGCATAAGCTCATTTTATATTAAAAAATACATGAATCATCCGATTTGTGTATCAATCGGTGATTAAACTAACGGATTGGAAGTAGAAGTTTAGTTCAAGTGGCTTTGGCATATCAACAAAGCGCCAAAATGAAATATAGAATGTCACGCATTCACGCATTGGCATGTCTAGCCATTTAAATGTAGAAGGTTTGATTTTTATTTCAATTAAAATGCGATGCCAGTTGAGCGTAGACAGACTGTTTTTTTTCTGCTAAATTTAAAATATCCGTATAACGTACTATGCTACTTAAGTTCATATAGATAGATGGAGTGCTGCTATCAAGTGGCTGCTACTTGGGATAAATACCTTGTGTGTAGAAGTATTTCCATACACGTTTTTATATAATTCGTCACATGCTTAATTTTAAAACAACACATGAAAACTGCATCCCAAAAAGGTACACCGATTCTGAGTGCCACTGACAACGTCTCTTCAAGTGAGGCTAAAAATGCTCAAGTAGATTATTTTTTTTTCTGTTCTATGTTCTATCTTTTATTCTGCACTGGGAGTGTTGCCAAATTATTTTTTAATTGTTTTAAATAAATCTGACCAAGCATTCATCACATACCACATTATTAACTAATTAAAGGTTTCGTCTAACGTGGTATTTAAATAAATCTATTTGGAACGCTTTTATGAATCGTAATAATAATTTTCAAATTTAATTTGACAGAACTTAAACAAGTTGAAATGAATTGAATGCAGTTTATTTAAATTGTCTGAAGTTGCGTAAGAATCCAGCAGGTTATCATATATGCCTAATCTTATGTTCACTATATTTAGTTTTCTTGTGTGTATTATCTTGCTTTTTTAGCTGTCAAATTTTTGCATTTCCATAACTGACATACTGAGCAAATTTGTGTTTCCTCTATTTCTTTTTTAAATACACGAAAATAACTTTTGGAGGAAATGTTATCACATAAACAATTAACAAGCTTGTAACTAATCCTGTTTAATGTGATAAGCATTTAGCGATATTCCCCAAAATCTTAACCATGAAATGATTCAGACAGAATTAATACGAAAGTGGAACGAGGGCGGTTCACGCCGATATCTTACATGAGTTGGTTGGAAATATTGGATACATGACTATCAGAACTGTATAGCTGTATACCTATACATATATATAAATCCCATAATTACGCAAAGGAAATTTTTTAGATAAAGCTTCTCAAATGATTTCTGTTGCAGTATGCTAATGACCACTCCTGACACATTTTAGTATGTATTAGCTAATGGGATTATTAATGCCATTAGATTCTAGAGATCAATTTTTGTGAGACCCCCAATGCTGATTTTGGAAGTTGACAGCTGACTTCGTCCTTTCGCTCAAACATGGTGCTAAATTTAAGTCACCTGGCCAGTTCAAAATCTTGGCATCTTATATCGACTAAATGTGCATGGACTAGATTTCTGCTGAACGTAAAAGCAATAGGTAGGTTGGTCGGCAACGTGACTTCTTATGCGGCATCAATACAATCGAAATGTCAACATAGTACCAATATAGTACTCAGCCGAGAAAATTGTATCTAAACTCTGTATATTTCAGTTACTCCTCCATCGCCTTCTGTCAGACTTCAAACTTCTCAATTGATATGAAAAAAACATGCAGCTTATTGCTGTTTTTATTTTTATTTTGACCGCGGTTTTATTAAAAAACAATGTTGAAAATTCTCGCCGCCAACTGTCACACTTTGTTTACAATCCACATAAAACAGCCGCGATCCACTAACCCACGAAAAAAAAATTCGACACTGAAACTTATTTTTGGGGACCTGCGACTAAAATGAGTTTTCATGTGAATGAAATGTCACAATCAACGAATATTCGCTTGTTCACAGTTCGCAATTCGCTCTCATGTGAATAGTTCTTAACTTCTTCGTTTCCTTCAATTGATGACTATATTTTTGGACCTCTGATTTGTAAATAAAAAATGGGGTTGGTGAATTGTGATATTTCCATAACCAAATGACAACAGAATTTTTTTTTTTAATTTGAAATGGCAGTTTTGCAATAGTTTCCACTCCACGTATGCATCCGGGAAGTACTTTACCTACATAAAATCAACAGATATCGAAACCAGGATGTTGATCAACTAGATAAAAGATTGTGATAGCAACACGATGATGTTGCCGTTTATCTGTAATTGTATTTTTTTAATTGTGCAAGGTTGTGAACTTGCTGTCAATCTACTACATTTGCATAGCATTTATACATCTACTACGTAATGATCGATAATTGATCCATTTTCGTTAGGTTAGGTATTAAATTCTTTAAGTACCTAATTATGTTTGTCCATTTGGCATTTTTCGCTGACTGCAATCGTTTAGAAGTGTGTGATTTATTAGTTACATAATTCTTTTAAAAAATACCCAAAGCTTAACAATATGCTTTGCGTTTATTTACGTCTCCTATACCAATCTGTCATTGCCAATTATTTGCAGCAGGATCCTGTGCGATAGCTACCCTATAAATCAGTTAAATATTTTCAAAATGGATCGCACTTCCCTTCGCCATTGCAACTCAAATGACCGTTGTAAATAAATAATCGAAACTCACCACATTGCCAAGCACGCATCACTCAAGCATACTTTTAGGCTGCAACGCCTATGAAAAGCTCTGCTTCGAATTCAAAGTGCAAAAGCGAATGTTTACTATAATTTTAGAACTAAAATCCACAGCTAAATATACAGCACTTAATCAAATAATATAAAATGCGTGACCGTGATTTTCAAATCTAACGTGGAACTATACCCAAAAGCCACCAACAAGATCCTTGACAATCAAAACATCTGTAAGTGTATTATAGAGGAGCCGTGCAGACAATATAGAAAGTGTCAAGTTATTTGGATTGGATCGTCTACTCCCGACCCCGACACGATCACAGTGTGGTGTGTAGTTGTTGGAATTTTCACCACGTTCTCTCGCAATTAACGAACACCACATCAAAGGAGAATCCAATCATATAAAAAAAAGAACACCGATAACAAAACAATAAAAAGAAAAAAAAAACTCTCAAAATGTACACTCGAAACCCGACAACAACGACGGGCCGCAGTGGTGGGGATCATACCGGCTACGTCATGGCTGGTGGAGCACCAAATTCCTTTCAATCAGTTGAAGGTGGACCGCGTGCGCGTACGGATGTAACGGCATTTGACCGTCAAGTAGTTCAAAATAATAATAACAATAAAAACAGTAGCGGTTTTGTTTTAAGCCAACCAACTGCTTACAACAGCAGCAAACAAATACTCGAACCGCAAGGATATTATCAATATCCTGTAAACGATCAGCAGAAACTACCAACACAGTATCACCAACAGTCACAGCCGCCAAGTCAGCAACAGAGGCAGAAACTCTATCAACAGGTGTGTGTGCGTGAGTGCGTTCATTAATAGTGGTATCATCTAAATACTAGATACAATTTGATTTGATTTAATTTTATCCGAATGAAAGCGGATTTGTTTTTCGTTTGATTGAGAGTGTAGTTGTTGGCAGGCTATTATTCCTCTTGCCTACACGTACCGCTTGTCAAAAGGTGACAGTCTCACAGCGGACGGGACGTACACAAAGTTGAAAGGAAATTGAAAAAGAAAACGCCAAACCTAAGACGGAGAGGGTGGCCCGGAATCAACAAGTGTCTTCCACTCTTCGATTGTTGTGTAGTGATGATTAGTAGCAAATACGATTTTCCGATTTATTTTTTTAATGACTTTACAGAGTGAATGCATGTATGAGTGGAGTGAGTGAATTTATTTAGTGTATTCCGCTAGTGACTTAGAAGTAATTTTTATTTAGTTATTACTTATTTATCAACTGCCTCTCCGCTCCTTTTCACATAGCAATCGATCGGCAGCAGTAGTGCTGACTACTACCAACAACAACAGGACGAGAATTTCGACGAAGACATGGAAGCAGAACGTGATCTCGCCGAAGATGCCCAATGGAAAAAAATCCAACAGAACACGTTCACTCGCTGGGCGAATGAACATCTGAAGACGATCGATCGATCGATCGCCAGTCTGGAGACAGATCTGTCCGATGGATTGCGTTTGATCGCTCTGATTGAGGTCTTGTCACAGAAGCGCATGCCAAAGTACAACAAACGTCCAACATTCCGCAGTCAAAAACTGGAAAATGTGTCTGTAGCGCTGAAGTTTCTCGAAGATGAAGGCATCAAAATCGTCAATATCGGTAAGTGCGAGCAATTAATTTATATTAATTAAATAGAGATGATTAATTTTACTATAGTGGGTTGGGGTAGGCAACCGTTTTTGTGAGATCATACCTACAAACAGTCTACCTTGTGACTACAGACGATGACGATAGTCCCCGTCCGTCAATTGCATTACGTCATGAAGTGGAGTCACCTTTAATACGATTGAATGCAATTGAAAGTCGGTTATTAAAAGGTTTCGCTTTTATTGCGGGGACTCGACAGTTAGTCACAGCTCGTTGAATTTCAACGGGCGATGAGTAATTTGTCTCAAAATTATTGTGATTAGTATCTCTGTTATGTTGATAGTGAAATTTTATTAATTTATAGTCAGCAAGGTTCTTCGAAACACTTTGGAGGTCAGGGAAAAACTTGATACTGAAAGGGGTGTTAGGTCGTGTCGTGATTCAGCCGATAACTATATGTTGTGTCCTTGCAATCCATTAAGCATGGCTTTTGTTATATGAAGGTAGCTTCATTCTTTGAAGTCATCCGTCATTATTATTTACACTGGATTGGTAATTAACTTAGCGTATGGATATAGAGATTAATGATTGCTACTAGGTAATGGTCATCTACCTGCATAATGCTTCGCAAAGATACCAGATGTTTGGTTTGTTTAGCTGGAATGAGCCAGAAAGTTGTTCATTCGCAAATCGTTGTCTATAAACGTTCGGACTTAGTTTAGCGTTCTAAATTCGCTTTCATGATTAAGTATGGCTTTTACTAACCTTTTCGATAAATTGATATGCCAAATGGAATTCTATCCCCATAAACACAATTTTTGGCGAATCGATAACCATTAATAAAAACATACCTACATGTAAAGGCAATCAGTCAGAACTGAGTTTATTTGAATCAAAGCCGACAATTCCACTGAGGCACGTTCTTTGATAGCACTCACGACAACTATCAGGAATGCTCCTTCATAGAACGTGCCATAAGTTGATCGACTTGCCTGTAATGTCATCGACGACGTAGCTTTCCGTCTCACCATTTTTACTTCCACAATGCATATTCACAGAACGTTTTTATATCGGGCTAAACAAGGCAATTAATAAGCTTAACTTATTTGTTCTTCATATCGCTTTGAAAGAAGAAAATGTAAACACATTCAATTTGACAGTGCAGTCATTGTCAACATACTTATATAAAGTAAAATTAAACAAACAACAAAATTATGATTATCATAACCGTTCTGATAAGAGAGCATTATAGTAAATACATTTTGCGCAACATTCATGACCATCTATAAAAACAAAACGAATCCAATTGATTATCAAGTAAAACGTCCGGTAGACAGGCATTACAGTTGTCACTTTGACACGACTGACAGAATCACTTTTCTATTGATGCTCATTAATCTCTCACAATGTGTTTCACAAACTTTCCTACACAGCCCACGCAGATTGTTCCCTCCCTGGTTAAGAGAATTTTATTTTTCTCCTCCATACAATTATTCATTGAACAATTGCAAGTTTGAAAAAAATAAAAAAAAAATAAATATAATGAAATTCATCTTATTTCGCATTCAAGAAAGTAGGTCAATCCACAATAAGTGAGTGCGTGAGTTCGCGTTATTTTTTGTTCCTTATTGCGTCTGAAATCTACTCACATTACAATTGCTGGCAAGTTTCTCTTTCGTTTCGGGTAAAACGGAAAAATTCAGCAACTTTAGGTTTTTTTCCCCCCTCCCCGGTGCGCACGCAGTTTGGGGACAAAAATTGAACACACCCGCCGAACAATGCAAAGTTCTTATGAGTGTGAATCATTCAATTTACTTCGATTAGATTTGACATATTCAATAAATATAATGTATCGGTTTAGGTAACTGCTATCTATACCTATTTGTCACCGCAACAAAAAATTTCCGAAGAGGTGTTGGAAGAAAAAAAGGCCGACGTATAGCAAAATTTGAGCAACTGCAGTCTGATTATGGAACAGAAATGAGTTGTGCTGCGTTGGGGGTTTTGGTGAATTTATGTTCCAAGTGCCAACAAAGTAATCGTTGTTATGCTCCGATGGTAACATTTAGTTTTAAATGCGTAGAATTTAATATTGATTGCAAATTTTGACTTATAGATGACAAATTGAATCAGATAGGGAGCAGTGGTTTAATTTTGTCGTTTTGTCGGTGGCGACACCGACATTTGGTATATCTGAAGGTTGGCAGTAATATTGCGGACTAAAATGATTAAATGAATGAACTGAATCCATACAGAAAAGATCAAGTCAGTTTTGCTTAAAGCATGTGGCCAATTGACAAAGCTAGCTCATTGTAGTTTGTTGGCTTTAGATCTACGACCATTCCCTTAAAGAAATCGTGTCAGATTGAATGCAGGAGAATACAATAAGCTGCGTGACAAATCAATTGATTTGAGAAATCTAGCAAACAAATCTTATAAATTGGCTATTAGCTATTAGTATTGTTCGGTAGGTTTTCCTACAACGAAACAAAAAGCTGGCATGATTATTGAACTTCCATCCAAACTATATTTTCATTTTGAGTTAAAGAGAATAACAAACCGACAGTCAAATAGCTTGGTTAGACAGGTAGAGAAATTAATTCTATACGTACCCAGGAGGTGTCGGCGGTTTTTGTATGTATACCGTTCCGTTCCATCAACACCATTCCGGATTTGTTTTGACACAATTCGTTAGGTATATCGATGTTCGTGTTTGCGGATTTGTTTTTTGCCAGTTTATCTAAAATGCTGAATCCCAATCTAAAATATCACTTATCGCAGAAAATCTGTCAAAAACATCTAACATTTGGTGTTTCTTTTAAATTTAAACGCTAGAACATTTGACGTTAAAGGTTATCCAAAATCGGATTAGATGGGCTTAGTCTTGCGTCGTAAATGGAAGAAAATATAAACTTCAGTTCCACCAAACGATACGTTATGTTATATGACATTAAATTTAAATATAATTCTACATGGCATTAAGCTCGCTTTGTTACTCTCCTGTTATCATATTGTAGTAAAGAGTATGAATAAAATATTGTTCCATATTTTAACGAATGTTAAAAAAACAACATACGATTCATGCCTTATGGGATAGAAGTCTTAGCTTCTTTCACTCAACTCCAATAAATAAACAATAAACCCCACAGCGATGCAAAAGCCGACGTAATGGTTTTAATTCTACAATTTGCTAATTCTTAAAATATATTTTGCTACCTGCTCGTAGCTATCGTTTTGCAGATAGAACGAATCTTGCTAATTAAAGAAGCCATTTACTGCTTCTCACAATCGTATATACCTATCTCGTGACAGAAATATCAATTAGTTCTTACGTAAAAACACATTCCCTAAAGCTGTATATGGGTAATACAACGTGTCTAACAAAAGCCGGTTATTTTTTATGTACATATACATATTATTATGTGTTTGCTTATTTAATTTTGTCAGGTTGGTAAATTGTCTATTTAATTTCTTCTCAGAGGGAGCACATCTTGTTTACAAAAAAAAAATGCAGACAGGTTAAAATATGTTTACCTATTTTCTTATGTATTTTTTATCAGTTCTAGTTGTTCATTAAAATTTAGGTACATGTATAGCAATACATTTAGAAGTGAGGCCAGAAAACTTTCGCGATCTGAGACACCACAATTGTAGCAGTACGCTCTAGGACAATAATCAGCATAATTAGGCGACTGTAATTTTTGTGATTCGTTTCGATTCCCCGAAAAGTAAGTAGTTATCGAGGTCATGGCCGGGTTCATCAACACAAAGCACTTTGTTGTTGGTTTGATCAAAAACGGGAATTTTGCAGAGCCAAAGTTTTTCGGAATATCTTTGAAACGTGCGAAATCAGTTTTTATTTGTTGCTATTGATCTTTTAAGCCAAATTATTCGTGCTATCAATTATATAGCTCGGTGAACTAACATTTTGAGTTCTAGTATCGAGCAGAAACTGTTTCTTTAGACGTTCATTTCAAGTGACTGTCAGTTTTGGAGGGTTTTTTCTTTTTTGATGGTACTTTTCTGAAGGGGTATGTGTACAAGCTTTGGCGTCCAATACAATGGACTCCAAAACAGTTAAGTGCTGTCACGATGCCTTGCAAGCCCTAGCCAAACACAACAAGGTAAGGCTCGGCTGGGTGCCGGGTCATCTGGGTATTGCAGGCAACGAATATGCAGACAAACTAGCTAGGACTGGCTCCGAATCCATTCTCTGTGGACCAGAACCCTATTGCTCGGTCAATTGGACTACTGCACTAAGGCAAATTAACGATTGGGAAAAACAACTCCGTCTTGAACACTGGGAACATGTCCCGGGTCTAAGACAATCCAAACGATTAATTAAACCTTACTCCTATAAGGAAATACTTAAACTCAGTAAGGATAACATAAGTAAGCTAGCGGGCTTCCTCACAGGTCATTGCGGCCTTAAATATCACCTCAACAAAATGAATCTTTGTCCGGAAACAGAATGCAGATTCTGTCTGGAGGATATCGAATCCTCTGAACACATTTTCTGTGACTGTCCGGCTCTTCATTGGTTAAGAAAACGGGTCTTCAATAGGAAGAATCGTACACCAACAGAGATAGCGTACTCTGCTACTAAAGATTTACTGACCTTCATTAGGGAGGTCGAACGTCTCTTAGTTTAACCTCTCCCCATTGACACAATAGATCTTTCAGGTCGCAGTGTCAGCCATTTGGGCATGGGATAAATTAAAAAAAAAAAAAAAAAAAAAAAAAATGTGTAGCTTTGCAAAGTGTTTGACATTTAAGCAACCCCGGCAAAGTTTGACCGGCACATTGAATAAAGAAAAGGAGCATTTTTCGTTCCCCTACTGCCATTTTATAAATATTTTGTTGGCTCTTAATGAACCAAAGATGAGAACAACGGTAGCTATAAAATATGTTAAAAAAAGGAATATTTTTGAGTCTGTATGAAAAATGACGTACTGTTTTTTTAATTGACTATTTTCAATGTGCATATGGTATATACATATTTCACGCTCTTGCACATCTTATTAATCGTTGTCAAGTAAAAACAATGATATCACCACTCCAAGTAATGTAGGTACTTGTGCTGTGTGCATGTGAACACAGACAATGTACACTTAAGTGAACACTCTTTGGGTCAGATATTTAAAGATTCGTATACAATATACACAAGCACAAATGGTTGAAAGGAATTACCATATTTGCAAAAAAAATAAAGTCATACGAAAACAGAGAAATTATCGCAATATTTTTATTTTGACAAAAAGACGAAAATAATTATTTCCCTTGACAAATTGGGTGTGGAAGGAGAAATTTAATATTTATACCTATACAGAATACAGAGTACCTATAGTTGTGGATCCACAATGAAAAAAACGCAAATGAATTGTTTGTTTACGGCTGTAAAAAAAAAAAAAAAAAGCGACGCGTATGAAGAAAGTGATAAGACAGTGATGACACTTTTCGCTTATCGTTGTTTGATAATATTTTTCATATCTGTCATCCAACAAATGAACTAAATGTTCTACATAATATGATTCGTTAAAATCAAAAATTCACAGCAGCTTGTAAAGAAGTTCATTGAACACCGGCAACACATGTAAACTATAAGAAAAGGCGACCGCATTCTTATCTGCGCACCAAATACGATTATTGACAGTCTTTTTTTAGTTGTCATCTTGTAAACAGAATGAAGGGGAAATTAAGTGAGCAGTCATTGATATTCGTAGGCACACCACATGTAGGTGAGTAGAAAGCTGATATTAGAAGTTATTTTTTAGACGGCTTAAGATAGAGTCGTCGGTGACATAGACAAGACATTGCCGACAAATATAGGTATACACTTAAAGATCGATCGTTCGTTTTCTGTTCTTTGACCGAAATTATATTGGTAGATGCAGAAGCATGTTTAGCCGTAAAGAAGTGATAAGCCATACCAAATAAGACTCTGTTTACATTTGCCTCAGGTCGCTGTCTCATGGTGATATATGTATTTGTGTTCTGACTACTATTTGCTTTACAACTGATAAACTGACCAGCGGGTGGCCTCTTTCCGGCAAAACGTCTACCAGTTTGTTTTCCAGAATAAGCTTGTCCTAGCCAAGCGCCTTTGAATTTATCAGACTAAACAAAGTAAACGAAGCATTTTTAGAGAGCGTAACAAAAGTCACTCGACGTCTAGGTACTTCAACTTCTAGCTGAATACCAATTTGTAACAAGACTACTCATAAATATTTACAATTACATTTAAACATTTAAGTATTCTATCAACGTCTTTATTCTTTTAACTTTAGACTTATCTATTTTTGCTTAACAAATAATAGTTTTAGAAACTGGAAAACTATTCAGTACCAACAGAGCCGAAAACAAATCTGAAATGAGTAACTACTCGTTACTCGTTGTTTATTTATTTATTTATTAATTTTTATAAATTCTATATTACAAGATTATTCCAGAAAATAAATTAATGAGAATCTGAATACTACAACATAAAGTGAAAGTGCAAAATCTTTCAAGTCACTATAAAAAATGTCCCTTACCGTGAATCAAGAGGGTACAAAAAGTGCAGTAGGACTCCGTTTAAGAACCGTCCCAATGTAAAAGCTTTTCTCCAGCAAACTTCTATTTAACTACGTTTGTCCTTCAGCAGTTGGTATATAATATGGCACGGCCTCACTATTTCCCTTTTGTGGATACATATAGCTGTACCTATTCCATTTAAAATGCCTAAACGCATGGCAGACTTCGCTAAATGTGCAATAGAGGAATGCGGTTTCTCCATAGAGAGAACTTGAATGATATCGATCTATCTATATTAGAGAACTTCAATGCAAAACTTCAATGCAAAACTCGCGTCAATTTGTACATGCGTGCATTTGCTGGAACATTGTGCGTGTTGAGGGCATAAAACCTTCGCGCAGTTGCCGTTTGTTGCGTCTTATTGCAAACGTACGTAGGCATTGCACTGACGCCAGAAAAGTATGGCCAACAACTGTCGTCTGTCTGATTGCATTCATGAATGAGGAAGAAATTGCATAACCACTGCATGCATATCGACTCTGTCGGTGCGACACCAACGCACAAGCTGGTGTGGCTTAAGTATTAACCTAGGGCAATGCACTGTACAACTACTATGAGGCTGGCCCATTCCTGTTGTTTAGTTGTTGTGCCGCAGTCTGCCTGCCGCTTTGCAAGCCTTGCAATCAGTGGACATTTTGTTTTGAAATATTTATATATATATATGCGATATGATTTATGGTCTGTAACCCTTTTTCCTTGGTACTAAAATGGAATTAGGCATGCTTGTTGTCGAGCCGGCTGTAATTAAACACGGAATTCGTACAAAATGTATTGCCGTTTATGTCTGGCCCGGTCTGAGAAACCGTGTTGTAAGTGTAATAATGCCGTTGAGTGGCAGGCCCACGCAAATATATTGAACGCAATTGAAATTGTTGCTCATTTGCGACAAATTTTATTCCAAGAAAGACACATGGGTGGGCTTGTTCGGTGGATGTGGGCTTTTGAGTCAAACCGGCCGGTATGGGCGCATGCGTTTCCCTACTTATTACTGAGAGCAACCAATGGAAAAAAATCAACAACAAAGACGGGACAAATAGCTTTATTTCATTGAGTGCGCGCTCAGATATTAGACGACAGGTTTCGAAGGAAGGCCTATCAACAAAGCATGGGCTGTTAATGTACTTAAGAGTCAGTCCAGACATGTTTTAATTAAATGTGAATTAACGGCAGTCCCATATTTGGGATTTAGTCAGGCGCACTAATGGTTTTGAAAAAAAACTTTGTCATGCAAAATATACATACTTACAGTTAGAAGTCACAGTCCATTCCATCTGTCACAAAACATACGAATGTTGTCCGTCAACAGTTGTGAATTGTGGTTGGAAACAGAGCCAAATCGAACGATCTTGGTTATCGTTATTGTTACAACAACTGTATTTTTTCGTTTGATGTGTTTCCTACTTCTAAACAAAAATCTCCGACACAATAAAGGCTAAACCATAATTGAATATCTTCAGAGTAATACCGTATTCACATCGCACCGAAAACCTTGTTTTCGTTGATGCATTCACAGCTAAAACGAACTAGTTTTCGTTTGACATTTCAATCAGCTGTGAGACACTAGTCGTAAAACTACGGTGCAAACTATTTCGGTTACAAATAAAATGAATTTAGTGCATTTAAAAATAATAAATCGACTTTAATCGACTCGTTTTGAAAACTGAAATATGTATGGGAAAACGTCTGTTTTCGATGAAGTTTTCGAGAGTTTTCGGCTTGGTGTGAATGGGCTTTAATCCAACTTTGGAAGTATTGCTCCACTATAAAACATTTGAACTGTTCGATCATGGGCTAGTTTCGTCACTTGCGATCTCACGCTTGTTTGACATTACTCAGTCGTGCGTTTTTACCTGTTCTTTGACGGTAGACGCAAAAGAACAGGTTTTTTATTTCACTTTTCGTTTTTCCAATAAAACTGATTTGTTCTTACATAATTTGAGGTTCAATGTATCCTTTATTTATTTATTTTTTAATTCGAAAATGCTAGCTTATGTCCATATTACGTAGTGTCATTTTTGTGACAGAACCTCTGATGAGGACGTTCGTTCTTTTGTTGCACTACTTACCTTTAAATCCCGCAAAATCCTATTGTGACTGACTTTAAGTCAGTTGGCACAAAAATGTGGAAATGACCAACCCAATATTCGCAAATTTTGAAATTTCAATGAATTAAATTTATTCGTTAGTCGTAACCGATTTAGCTGTCAGTCTTTGCGTGTAATATTTCTTTCCAGAGGTTTGCTTTTCGATTGTGAATGCAATTTATTTAGCTTGGTTGTTGCCAGCAGTTCAAGTTTTGAAATTCGAAATTTCAAGGTTATTGACTGTTCCTAGCTAAAATAATTTATTGTTCATTATTTCGCTTATTCTTCTTTGTCAAGTGCGAGTCTAAAAAGAATTTATTATGAACAACAAAAAAGATCAAACAAAATTCTTACCCTCGCGAAATATGTGAATCAATTATAGGCATCAGGTGGACTTGTTTCGGTAGGCCCCACTGTGCATTTCGCACACGAATATCGTGGTTGCTTCTTTTCTTCATAGAAGTACATAATATTATATCGTATCTCCATTGTTCGAACTTCTAACTTCACTTATCTTTGACTTTGACGTAGCAGCGATCATTTTACCGGAATTTGGTCTGTGGCCACTACTGCTGGTTGTCTTTCTTTTGACGTTCGCGATCTACAAGTATGTACTTGTTACTTCTAAGCCAAAAGGAGAAAAGTTCTTTGCATCCCCGTTTTTTGTTTTGTCTAGAAACGATGAAGCGTGTCGCCCCAATTGGGAGAATCTTCATTCAACGAATATGTATCTCCAAACAAGATTCGCCAATGAAATAAAGCAATTTCGGAATGTTGGGTGTGCCTTCGGAGAACCCTGCGACCAAAAGAGAACCGTCGAGAAGAGTCTATAAAGAGGAAAGCGAAATTCCAATCCGGTGTAAGGTTCGGTTTTGACCTCCCCTCATCATCAACATCTCGTAATCAGCAAAGGAATTGAAATAAAAAAGTAAGAATAGCGAGTTCACGTGGCTCCCCACATGCCCACACACGGATCTGCTCCCAAAGCGATGGCATAGCCACAAGACCAAGATTTGATAACCAAGTTGACCTAATTGCATCTGCAGTCATTGAATATCTCAAGATTGTGTTTGGAAGTGCGGGGTGTCACAATATATTTGCGAACTTCAGACAGTTATTCAATTCTTGAGTGAGAAGTAATCAGTGTGATGACGTTTGTTATGGTTTCTCTCATTTGTGTTGCATAATTTAAGTTGGCACCCAGTTTAGCGCAGGGTAGGCCGTTAAGCAATTTATAACAAACACAGTTCGCACTTGTAGAAATACAAGTGTTGCGTGCGAGATATAGAGAAACCAGTCCGGAAGTACGTATGCGTGTTCAAGTTCAAAATAGTGAATGACCTAATTTTGTTCCCTTGGACTTGTTTCTCTACGGCCTTCCAATCTAATCAAATGACGAACTTAACACAAAATAATCCATGTGAGTTCAGTCTATTATTTTAATTCCTTAGAACGCGCCCCGGCCGGAGTGCTTTTCGGACTTGGCATTTCTTAGAAAACCAACCGGAGTAAGCTGCTCATCTTTCGGCACAGAAACGATCACTATCACCACGATACGACCACGAGGAATTTAATAACTTTACATAAATGGCTGATTCACTCATTTGATAGCAAGCTTGCAATGGCAACGATTAGATGAGCTGTCGCTCAGATTTGCGCACAGTTTGTAAGACATTTTTCGGAAAGCATGTTTACTCGGATGATGTCATGGGAGGGCTTCGTTGTTGACATATCGTATGCAATAGGAATATGAATATGAAGACATGGTTGGATGTTCGCGTCATTTGAATTTATTCGTAAAATTCCATCAATTCGAAGAATTTTCGATTCCGTCTCCCGAGTTATGTGTCACTTCGTGTGAGATGATGAATCGACGTTGCTTTCGCGATGACGTGTGCGGTGGGAGAGATGTTGCGACTGTGGAGTGTGGAATTGCCTTAAATTGAACGTGATTGTTTCACTCTATGACATAAAGCTCTTGTCACCACTGTTGGCCAAAAAAACGCCGATTTTTATGGGTTGAAGTATGGGTGGCTCTCAGAAGGAGTATAGTTGCAGCAAAATCACCAAGACACGTTTTTTTCCCTGCGTATTCACTCGCGAACTGATAAACATCCGAGAGTTTGATTGTACTAAAAAAGCTCCTCAATTCAAGCGTTTGAAGTTTGAACTCAGCGGTAACTATTCATTTATCATCATTGTCGCGCTCGCAGCACATGTGGTACTATACATACAAAAGTGCACCTTCTCTAAAGCGATTTGACGGTAAATCAACTAGCCGAATTGAAGTTTTATGTCTCAATAATTAGGCCGGGGATCTTTTTTGATAAGGAACCTTTATCTGCCTAATATATCTTCATCGGCTCTTGAGCTTGGCCTTTTTTTTTTTGATTGCTTCAATATGAATGTAACTGTTTCACTGAGCGGTTTTAAGAAACAGAACCAATTTTTGAAAAAGTCTTAGTCCAAGTCTTGTCCTTAAATTTCGGTACGAAACTTTGGACAACTTTGAGCAAACTTTTTCAAACCCCTGGTATTTTTGTTCATATTTTTTTAAAAACTGGGCTCAGCAAAGAATTTAGTTGGTCCTTTGTTTCAATCTTGCAAAGCCGTTTTCAGTTTTTATGACTCTGTCCTCAAGTCGCTTATCCGTAGTATATGTAATTTTAAATGAAAAGCTTCTATCAGTTAGATGTTCTGTGAGGATCGCGTCTTTATGAAAAGAAGAACTTGTGCGTCAGACACACCCAAAAATATATTATACATTATTAAAGCAATTCTGTAAAATTATAATCTAAGCCGATAGTTTAACTAAAAAAATTGTGAAATATCTTATAAAGGGTTTTCCAATGAGAGGTATTATTGTGAATGACCCGCTATTTCGGTAGCTGGCACTTTTGAAGCTTTTATTCTTTGACATTTGACAAGTAGAAACTACGCCATTACTAAAAATGGAACGATACATGCTTCAACAACGTCGTATCTTTGCTGATGGGGTCCTTGAAATGCATGAAAATGATCCGGAATTCCATCGAAAAATCATCTTGACTGGCCTCATCAGTGGCTACGTCAACAAGCAAAATTGTCGCATCTGGGGCTCGGAAAACCCAAGAGTTATCGTTGAGAAGCCTCTCCATCCTAAACGTGTGACTGTTTGGTGGGGTTTATGGTCCGGCGGGGTCATTGGACCTTACTTTTTCGAAAATGAGGTTGGATCAACAGTTACGGTGAATGGATTGCGCTATCGAGAGATGATTAATGATTTTTTTATGATCAGAGTTGGATGGTATTGATCAACGTTTACTTTCAACAAGACAGCGCTACGTGCCACACAAGCAACGAAAGCATTGATCTTTTACGGGAAAAGTTTCCGGACCGTGTTATCTCTCGAAGAGGTGATCACAATTGGTCACCGAGATCTTGTGATTTAAAACCTTGCGACTTCTTCCTTTGGGGCCACGTGAAAGATAAGGTCCATGCCAACAGCCCAGCGTCGATTCAAGACCTCAAAGATAAAATTCGTGAGGCTATCGAGGACATAAAGCAGCCACTTTGCGATTTGGTTATGAAAAATTTCATGAAAAGGTTATGGTCCTGTATGCGTGCTCGTGGTGGCCATTTGCCTGATGTTGTTTTTCATTATCAACGGCATACCTTCCTCTTTATTATGAAATCACACCCGATCATTTATCTCAAAAAATGACATTTTTCTTTGAATACCAAAATAACACCTCTTATATATATATTTTCTTAAATCCTTTAGCACAACCTTTATGGCCAAAATGTCCAGTATTTAGTTTGTTCGCTTTATCTGCTTCGATCTAGGTTCTTCAGCAGAAAAAAAAAATTATATATAGGTATCTTATGTAGTGTGCCAGTACTGTGAAAAAAATGTCTACTTAATTCGTGTAGCAGTTGTAGCCCTGATGCAAAATGAATGGAATTCTACAAATAATTTATTATGATTACGATTAGTTTAGCAACTGCTTCTTTGGCATACCTATGTATTATTTCTATCAATAACCAAATGGGTACAACAGTTCAGTTCAAAACGCAAGACCAATCTCAAAGATCTTGGGTTTTATTCCCCAATCGAAGAAGGACTTAACTTTCACACAAAAGAAACTAAATACTTAAAATGCCCTATTCCATACATATTTATAAACGACTATACATATGCAGCTGAGAAATCTTTAAATCATTCCCAATAGCGCCGAATTGATTTCTTGAAATTCCGTTGTAGATTTGAATTTATTTATGCACATAATCCCATAAATCAAAAAGATCAACCTTCACATACAGTTCTAATTCCATTGGCCCACGAATTAGTAGTCTGGGCAAGTCTACAGTGCGTAGCACCAAAATAAAAACAGAAAACAACAAAGAACATGTGAAATGTTGAGAGACACATTCATCGCGCACTATCACTTTTGGCTGTGTGTACTTATGACAAATTAACCAGCTTGAATTCCCCTCATGTATTACGTTCAATTTGTCGGAAAACAACCTTCAAGAAGTAATACCACATAACAATTACAAGGAAGTGGACTACCATAGCAGTGCAAATATGTATGCGGAATATATATGAAAGCCGGCCGGCACCACGATCGAAAATTTCAATTCTCTATGTGTTTTTCGCAATTTATTTTTTTCGAAGTCGAACTCTTTCTTTTTTTGGTATTTAGATTTCAACACAAATACTTACAAAAACAAGACAATTAATTTCTATTGAAATGCGAAATACGACGTGCGATGATGTCATATTCGTATCATACGCTAAAGAGACGCTTGCCATTAAATTGACATTTTCTTACAGAGGTTGTTGTTGGTTGTATATTGCTATTTTGTTTTATATTCAAATTCTAACGTTCATTTTGAGAGCAATTAAAAGCCAAACGTCTGGGGAGTCGAAACGTGGAGATGACGTTCGTTAATTCATGCATCCCTGAATTTGACCATGATATAGCCGCACATATATGGTAACTGACGTCATTTCAGAAGCCTTTGTCGATCGACTGAGTTTAATATCGCAACAAAGTGAGAGAGAAAAATGTGTTATAACAACATGGGCATTATCTCCTACAGCGCACTAGGTACAGAGTTGAGGGAGCGGTGTATCATCGGATGGTGTGATGTTGCAGGTAGAATTTTATTCGATTTTCCCACCAGTCGGAACGGGTATTCAAATGCCGAGGTTTCTGTCGACTTGACTATTGAGATTAGGGTCAAATTATGGGATTGCCGGTGTGATGTTACTCAGAGTCGGGTCTATAGTCAGTGAATCATTGAAAAAACACTCAACACAAGATTATACCCTATTCGCACCGCACTGAAAACCGTGTTTTCGTCGAAAACTGGTCGATGCGTTCACACCGAACACCAACTGGTTTTCGTTTGACGTTTCAATCGGTTAAGCGACATTAGTCGTGAAACTTATGTGTAAACTATTTTGGTTACAAAAATCTCGATCAAAATAACAAATAAAATGAAAATCAAAAAAATGAAGAGCATTTCAAAATAATATTCATCAATTAAGTGTGGAAAATGATTTTAAGTTGTTAGTTGTGACATTTGTTCGGTCAGTTGTTCTGCTGAATTTGCAAAAGTAGTGTTTGTTTCAACAACCCAACGGTGGGAAGTCGTTTTCATGTTGTTTTCGTGGAAAATGACTCGTTTTGAGAAAAGAATTATGTATGGGAAAACTTCTGTTTTCGATGAAGTATTCGAGTGTTTCCACGGAAATCCGGTTTTCGGCTGGGTGTGAATAGGGTATTACAGACGTTGTAGACGAAAAAGTCCAAACAATCTATTTGAAATATTATGCAGATCCTGATAAGACACAAATCTATTCCAGCTATTAGCTAAACATAGTTATCAGCAAATAATAATAAGAATGTTATCAGTGATCATTGAATGGTTTTGGGAGCTACAGCCATAACAGATTGTCGCATGAATCACTGCGAGGATGCCATTACACTTTTCCTTTTTCAATATGTCCAAGCCTCTTTGGATAGTTTCATTTAAAATTGGAGAGGAATAGAAATAGAAATAGATATCTTTGGATACTGTATATGGGGCGTTTCTGGTATAAACTTCACACTTTGCACGTTAATAGATAATTAAAAAATAATTCGATGGGACTGACCCCCTTCTCCCTTTTTGAGGTATAAAATGTAAACAAAAATCATTCTTTAGTGCTTAAAACCTGTAACTTCATAAGCGCTACAGAGCTGCATGCAATTTAACATTTGAAGGAACCATGTATAAAGCTGGACTCAATATGTGGCAGCTATAAAATGACCACCCTTCCACCTAAAAAAGCACCGTCGAATGTCTGCCGCTTGTCTGTACTGAGATTTCCCTCTTTTACCGCTTCGAAATGCTTAATCGGACTATACCCACATTGCAAATGAGTAGAAAGCAAGTATTCGCGGAAATAATGCAAACATTCGACTCACAGTCACCGCGCCCGTTTAAATATATGACTTCATTCTGAATGGATGATGAATGCAGCAGTCAGCCCAACACGGTTAACACTTCATTCATGAGTCCATATAGATAATTACCTCGGCAACAATTTGCTGTACCCCCTAGAAAGTTGAATGCGATGACTTTCCATACTGAAACTACATATACGAGAAATCTATATCTGCCACTTTGTCTCCCTGGTGACAAGAAGGAAAAACAAACCATACTCCGCTATCCTTTGGAATAAGAGCGACCGCTCCAGATGGTGAAGGTGCCGGTGCGAAATTTAAATAACACTTCGTCCATCTATGTCGCGTGTACGCATTTATGATGTTTGTCATTGTACAGTATAGAATCCAGGTGCTAACCCGTAAAGAGGCACTTAATTACCAACAACCTGCACCGTGTGTCTTGCCATAAGCAAATCTTTGTATAACCGTTGGCCGTCATAGTAGATAGTCGGTAAACATGATTTCCTGCAAGAAGAAGTGCACATACGAGGACGTTTGGAATTCCAACACATCTGCAGGTCGACATATTTTTTTTTTTCTTTTCTCTCTTTCTTGAAATGTAACATTTCACAAATTACATTCGAGATTCACATTTATACGAGCTAGACAATTAAATTCGTCTTAACGGTGGTTCCGTTTGCCACATGCAGGTTCATTATTGTTAACCGGTTGTCATATGTGGATTGTAGATGCCACCACCATCGCTCCATCATCACTAGCCATCATATAGACGCTCAGGTTGTAACTAACTAAACCCATCTTAACCAACTTAACTAGCAGGCAAGGCACCGGCTTTTTGATTGCTTCGGCAAAAACGGGTTCATAATATCTTAAATATACACTTGGAGCTTGGGGCTGTGGCAAATACGTATATGTATAATGTATATACAGCGCGATCGTCCCATGATCGTGGCGCAGGAATTTACGTCATTAAAAGTCTTTCTGGCTTGTTCTTGCTCTTTCGTTCAGTTTTCTACTTGCTTACGATGCGTGTGGCTGTGTTTGTGTACTGAGATTTAACCTTAAACTTGAATTGTGTTTCTTCTCTGATTATTTTTGGTGTCAGTGTTGGAGGGCATAGTGATTTGGGTGATGATGGGGAGGTGGGACAGCAATTTGCATGCAAACAAAAAAAGTGATGGGTGCTGTTAAAAACTTGATATTCCCAGATGAGATGTTAATAAGGGGACACATGCGGGATTGGCTTCTTTCATATTTTTCAGCGCCACCGATTTACGGTAAACAAACACCAATATGGTATCAATATCACCAACCAAGACTGGTTTTTGGTTACCTTTTGGAGCCATGCGCCGCCGCATTGAACACGTATTTTAGAAAGGTGAATCTACTTTTTGGATGGGAAATCTCAAGGAATGGGATTATTATTTTATTCTGAATAAGTCAACGGAAGTGGCGTAATAAATTTTCTACGAATACTGTTCTCGAGTTTTTAGTCATCGCAGACAAGATAAATAAATTGAGTGTTGTTTTGCTACCGTTATTCATTTGACTCAATATTTTAAATGAGAGTAGATCGTCCGAAACTTGTGGTTTGGACCTGGACTCGTAGGTAAGAAGGCTGAGTATGCTAAAGAAATAGACACTTTGAGGGGTTCTAACCGAAATTCAAGTTTTAATGCTGCATTTACACGGTCGCACATTCCTACACGGAAGATTAAAGGGATGCTAATTACTAAATAGCCGTGTAACTGAAAGGGACAGCATTACCTAACACGTAAAAAAAACATGACACGTATTAAGGTAGGCCATCTTGTTAACGTGCTAGGAATTATAGGAAAGCTATACCCACAAATGTTTATATTTTTCTAGCGATGGCTAACGAAACTCAGCGTTCCTATGAAACAATATGGCTTCCGGATGTGATGAACGGACAATTATTTATTTATTTCGTATAACTGATTGATGAATTGTTGGTTTAATTTACTGAAACTAGTAACCACTATCATTTCACATGTTTTAAATCAGAAATAGAAATGTTTTCAAGTAGTTGCAGAAATGTTGGTGGCCGAAACTTGTGTTTAGTTCCGTTTTACGTATCTATAATTATGGGTAGAACATCCATGACACTACAGTCGTCTGATTTTTGATCTCATTCTAACGCCTTTATTAGCATTGACTCTGGATAAACGGATCCCTCTATTCCGTTTTGTGCAAAAATACGCTTGCGTATGGTGTAAACGAAGCTTAACTCACGCTCTGTCTTTATACGTTCGTCTTTGAGGCGCCAATCTGAACTAGTCTACTACAGAGTTGGCAAATCTTTACTTTGGGTTAATCAGCAATAATCTTGAGACCCCAGGTTTCAAAGTTTGCTGGCAGTCTTTTGATTTAAAGCTGAGGGCAATTAAACAGGTCAAACCTGTCACAAAGTCGTCAGAGATTTACCTTAATGTGTACGTCTGCTACAAGCACGCAGAATATAACAAATTCCATCAATAAAAAGTATAGACAAAGTAATGGACTAAACACACAGCCTTGTGGAACACATCTGTCGTTTTAAACCGCTGCTCTTGTAAACGTCATTGAGATTAAGTATGGGAATTGATGTGGAATACGCAGCAAATTCGTCTGGTTCTGGCAGTTTTCGATAACAGTTCCCAATCTCCACCCGGAGAGCTCCTCTATGGTCTACTGCGGCCATTCGATTTTTTCAAGGTTCAGCGGATAAGATCAGATCTTAGATCGGTAAGAGGCATAGAATGTACGAAATCCATCCAAGTTTTTGCGGACTTGCCTTAGTTTGTTTTTTTGGAAGCAGCCTTGATCTGCTGCAAGATTGCGAACCTCGTACCCAACTTCAATCTCACTAACTTCAACTTCAATACATCTTTATTGGCTAGTGCCTCTTGGCGTTTCTGTACCTCGAAGATAGCAACCGATCTGCACTTAATCAGTAGGAGTATCTCGGTATTTTCTATAACTAAAGGGATAACATGGAATTAATTCGGCTTAAGCTAGCGTGCGATATCATTGGCATAAATGTCTTGAATGTAATGAAATCTATGGCACATTTTTATTTAAATGAGGTTGTATTTCCTCAATTTTCGACATAAGCTTTAGATACCTTTTAGTTGTCATTGTGACAGATAATTATTTATTCCACTAGTACAATTCAGAAAAGTGTATACTTATGGATATACTCAGAAATTTTTTTCTATTCTTACTTCAATACAACCATATTCGATTCTTACTTGTATAATTGTCACACAAATTATAATTGTTTAAACACAAACCAATAAGCATCCATATAAGGGTAAAGATATTTAGTCACAGTAGGTAGTAGCAAGTAAAGTCCACTTTTTATCGATCATAAATTTTATTTCAAATGATAAATGTTCCTACGTACTCGCATACAGGATGAAAATCGGAAGATGGATTTAATGGGCTGAAACAGAAACTCGTGGCCTTATTGAGTGGAATACAAATTTAGATTATTATGACACGTTTCCTTTATCTTACCATACATATCAACTGTCTTTGGAAAGATAAGTGCACTTTCATGGCACTGAACCACCACAAAAGGAAACGAATAAATATTTGTTTGCGGTCATGAAATTGTGAATATACTCTTTTCGTTAGCTTATCTCTATTTTAATTATAGTAACAGATAAAATGAGTTTAGGCATTTCACTAGGAAGTATGATTGTTGCAAGTTAGAAGTCGTGCGAACTTTTGTCAGAGAAAACTGCAAAATTTAGTTGATATCAGCGGAGACCACTAAGGAAATTTTGAGACAGTGCCAGTGCAACAATTTTGCACTTACTTTGCAAATCTATCCCTATTTTGAAGACTCCCTTTGTATGGTCTTTGTTTTAGAAATAAAATTATATAGGCGTCATTTGTGTTTTTTTTTTACTTTTGAAAGACTTGGCGCTCCCATTTATTTTCCATCGCACTTCTGTACACCAAAACTTTTAGCACATGACTTTCAATGTGAGCGACCGTATACATGACACCTAGCAACTACAAGGCTTAAATCTACACGATTAAAATCAAAGCTATCTGTTTAATTAATTCGTTGCGACGGAAAACGTACATTTGCACCTACCCTAACCTTGTTTATTTTTTTTTTTTTTTTTTAGTGCGGATGAACAGGTGTGTTCTTGTTTTAAATCATTCATGCCGTAAAAATCACTTTAACAAAAATAGCTAAAATGCTTTAAATCCTGTAAATTTTCTTGCCTCTTTAAGCTAAATTTTCTGATAGCCGTGTTTCTTTTTCTTTGGCCAAAGTCATGGGTTCCTTTGTTTATTAAAAAATTTAACAATATCATAAGTGAGTCCTGTCGGATCTTGTTATGCATAAGTTGTCAACAATACATGCCCACTTTATAGAGTACCCAACGTTGTTCAGCTCGTCACCACTAGCTTCGTTAAACGTTTAGCTCAAATGTTCTGCATTTCGTTTGTGTATGGTGAGTTTCTAAGTGAGTGGATTTCCATGTCCATCCCACCTTCGCGGTAAAGCCATTTATAATGCGTGACTTACCTATTTCCAAATGAATCGTCTTGGTCGGTGTCCTATATCAATTCGGCCAAAGATCGTCAGTTTTTAGGATTTTAATTAAATCTGTGGGACTGCATTTAAAGACTTGTTCTGCCTTATGCCCAAAACACATGCCCAGAAATTCTGGACGTAGCGCATAGTGCAGCGCTGCAAGTAAAACAGATGTACAGAAAATTGTTTGACACATATAGCATCGTTTAATAGGGCAGCTGATGTGCTTACAACCAAAACAAAAACTAACACGGTCAGGAGTGTCAAAAGGCGATGATGCCATTGCAATTTATTTACTTTTGTGTTGTGGTACCCTTAAATTTCGCAGCAAATTTTGAAATAGGGACATGTTGCAGTGCAGAATTTACGTGTGGCTGTATCCATATAAACGTGTGTATTCTAATGTTGCTGCACATTAAATTCTGCACATGTGTTTTGGGCATTACAATGTCACTGATTTCCATTCAAATAATTAAGAGCTGTTCTCTTAATTAGTGCCCTCTCAGTTTTCAGTTCATCTTAAAGCAAAAGACCTCTTCGCAATGCGAGAATAACAAGCTCAATTCTTCGTCCGTAAAAAAAAAAAATTTTGCTCTCTAATACTATTCACCTTGTAGCAAACGTCATTACCTGCTTAAGTATATCGCTTGATTTTATTCCTTTTTTGTTTACGAAATGATCCAGTTCAATCGGATCATTGAATACCATTTCATCTGTGTCGCGTCATACGAGTATGCACCTTCAAGTTGCTTACAAAAGGCTGAGAAGCTGCCACCCCACTTGGTCAGGGTTCGCCTTATCACTCATTCGATTCACCATCACCATCTTCCAATTAAAAAACAATTTCTTCTACAACATGCTATTATCCTTCCTCTCATTTGAGTATCTTTCAAGAGCGTGGGAAAATCGTTAATAATTGGTATTATGCTTCGTTGCGCCCATCACCCCTTCCCCTGGGTATAAACTGCCGGCCGTGTTCTATGTCACGGTCTATAACACCAGTCTCTCAGCATTCTTATATCATCGCATCCGATGCGATTCTTTTATAAATAAAGCAACATCAAACTAAGTACTTGATGTGCACACGCATCCATCTATCCATTTGTGAGTATTTTAGTGGCGAAATGCCTCCACTCCAGACCTGCTGCTGCAGGCAATAGAAGTTTGAAATAAATCGCATGCACCTCTGCCTATAAATAGATGATCACTTTCACTTGGCTATTCCTATTTGAAACGAAATCGTTTGACGACAACGATGAGCAATCTCTGATTGTGCAATCGGTTTTAGCGAGTCTAGCTAGATACATGTTGGCGTGTTTATACGAGTACTCGTATATTGGATGCGACTTCGTGAGGGCTATTTGTGTGCACCAGTGGTACAGGCACAACTTTTGTTATTGTTGGACACGCCTGACCGGCATGGGATAGTATGTGCTTTGTATTTGAAGAATAGGGCGCCACTTGAAATAGATAAGCATGTGGAATACAAAAAGTCATCAAGTTAATAAAGTCAGTGTGGACGGATTTAATTGGAGTGACGTACAATTGGCAAAACTGTTTATGTTGTTGGACAGTGGAAGGTATTTATTGTCGGAGTATTATGATGGCGGGAGAAACAACATTGAAGAGGTGCTTTCTCAAAAATGTGCAGTTTGTTGGATTGGATCAATGAACCTTTCTGTTTGGGGAAATTTGGATCAAATTAGATCTTATGGACGGCCGTCAATTTTGTAGATTAGCAACACTTTCACTTTCTACATACTCACTTTTGCTTTCCTCTTGGTGGCCTATTTTCTCTCCGCAAGCCTGTGTGGAACTAAAATTGGAGATTACAATTTATTAAAACAGTTATTGTATATAGAAAGTTTGGGTTTGACAGTTGAGAGTGAGACTATCGGACGAATTCTCACCGCTAATTGCCGGTTCTTATCCACAATTATTCTCTCTCTAGCAAAGTTTTGCAAAATTTCGAATATAAGAAAATCACTCGAGCTTAATCTCTAAAAATAAATAAATGTGACAATAATTGACAATTGGATTTTATGAATTTCTGCAATCAAAACGAATGTTGTATATTTTTATTTGCGAATATTTGTTCGGTGAACAATTTGTTGATATATTATGTGCACATAAATTCTTTAAGCCTTTATTGTAAATTTCGACTTTTCATTTTTGTGATCGATTTTTTTATTTGTTAAGTCATCACCATTTCTGAATTTAGCTGTCAGTTTTCATAGTTCGAAAAGCACTATTTTCTGAATTTACAATGGAATGTTAGAATGTTTTATGTCGTTTTCCATTGGGACCACCAGAAATCTTTTTCAGATCTCAGATTTTACGCTGCCAATGGAACGCGCAACGAAAGTGATCTGCTTTAATAAATGTATTAGTGCGTTATTTGGCAGTAATATCAGCTGTTCAATCTGCATTTGTTTTTGCAAAAAAAACAAATGGATATCGACTTCGAAAATGTTTTCCCTGCTGCAGATACAAATTTGGTATTTTTGGTGATTCGTAGTCTTCAGATGACGAGGAAGACTATGAAGATAATAATTGCTCCAAAATTATATCCATGGCTATTTATGTATTTCGTTATTTTGGTTTTCACGAAACTTTGCGCATTTGGATTGAAAGCAAACTTCTTAAAATGACGTAAAACAGCTGTGCAAAGCATATTGGTATGTGTAGATCTGAAAAAATATCGAGATCTGCAAAAAGTGCTCTGAATCGAAAAAATGATCGATTTTTTTGCCCAATGGAACATGAAAATGGATTTAGATCAAAAATAAGATTGATTTTTTGTCCCAATGGAAAACCACATTAATCCATTTCTTGTTTGCTTCTTTCTATCTGTCGCTTTAGCAATGACAGTCAGAGTGTCAAAAAGTTGATATCTTAAGCTACAACGATTTGTGCAGGTAGAGCATTTATCATTTATGCTAGAGGCCATTATTTTATTTAGAGTATGGCCGCATTTCGCTAAATGATTAACAGAACTGTATGTTAAAGGTGGCTACACATTTTTTTACTTTGCTTATTGCTAGTGCGTCATCTGAGCATGTTCCTAAATTTAAATGGGTGGTAGTCTAAAGTGACAAAAAGGAGCATAAACATTTTCAATTCCATGTTTTAAATAATTTAGTTACACTCCCCTTTTTTATTTCATTACAGATTCATCAGACATTGTCGACTGTAAATTAAAGCTAATTCTTGGCCTAATATGGACACTTATTCTGCATTATTCCATCTCGATGCCAATGTGGGATGGAGAGGACGAAAACCAAATGAATGGTTCAGGCGCTACACCCAAACAAAGGTATGTCAATGTTGCCCCAACTTCTTGAATTGCTCAAAAATAACTTCAAAATTGTTTCTTTAATAGACTCCTCAATTGGATCCACACAAGAATCCCAGAAATGCCAATTAAGAACTTCACAAATGACTGGACCAGCGGCAAGGCTGTCGGCGCATTGGTTGATGCTTGTGCACCGGGTCTCTGTCCCGACTGGGATATGTGGGATCCAAAGGATGCTGTACAAAATGCATCCGAAGCCATGGGTCTGGCCGATGACTGGCTAAATGTGCGCCAATTGATTAAGCCCGAAGAATTGGTCAATCCAAATGTTGATGAACAATCAATGATGACATATCTGTCACAGTATCCAAATTCGAAATTGAAGACAGGTGCACCATTAAGACCCAAGACCAATCCCAATAGGTGAGTTGTCATTTATAGATATACACAAAACAATGTTCTGTTGCAACTTTTGCTCTTTCGATATTATATGTCAAAACAAAATGTCTCTGTCGGATTTTCCCTTCGTTTGTTGTTGAAACCAGCTCGATTCACTTAACTAAGTTGTTTTTTTTTCACAAAACAAAATATCTACGTTTGATTGCTCTTTTGAAAGTGAAAGTTCTAATTAATTGTTCTCTTATATTTTTTATTTTATTTTTTGTTTTATTGCAATATACCTACTATATCAGCATTCCTCCTCCCCGGTAAGTTTGGAATGCCTTTTCGATGTTTTGTTTAGTTTACGCTTGTTTTTGAGTGCGCTTTTGAAGTTTATTGCGACATAGGACTTATTAAGAAAAACAAAGTGTATATTTTATTTAATTGAATTCAAGGAATAAAATATATTGAGAAGAGTTATTAAATTTTATATGCTAATGAGAAACGTGGTAATTGATTTTTGGCGAAGACGTCAAAAGTGACAACTGCCTGTCAACATTTATTACGTGGGGGTTGCCAACAATCATCGATCTTCAACAGGACTTGTAGGCAATAGGGTGCTTTCAAGTATACAAATGTATGGATACGTTTTACTGAACTTTCTTAGTGAGCTTTGAATTAATCAGCTGACGTTTCGTTTGACAATGACATTTGATGTTTGACGTTTTTGTGCAGATCAAACCAGAATTTTTAGATGTGATCCCTAGTGGAATGCCGAACTCCACACCAACAAAAGTTGACAACTAACATTTTGCGCTTAGAACCTTAGCAAAAGCAATCGAGTTTCCCGTAATGGAAAAAAAAGAAAGAAATTTTCGCTTGATTGGGAAAAACATAAGATAAGGAATGAATTGTCATTACAGTTCGACTTAAAGTGATCGAATTTGTGAAAATAAAACTGAATTGGTAGGTGATTTCCTCGCTAAGATTAGGAATAACATGCTTACAAGTTTAAATCATATTTTATTAACGGAAATTGTTTTTTTTTTTTTTTCTGTAGCATAAAGAAAAGCTGAAGAAAGTGCGAGCGTTGTTACCCTTTTATAATAAACACACAATGATGTCGAAATGACAAACGCCTCAATATTAGCATCACAGTTTATAACAAATATAAAATAGCAGCGCTATTTCAATTTCAATCTGTCACAGGACGGACGATCTATTGAAGGGTATTTTTACGGTATTATTTCTAAAAAATTTATAAACTTCAAGCTGACAGGTCGTCGTTTGACATACCAATAATTAATTTAATAATACGTTAATGCGACTGAACGCATCCGTCTATTTTTCATGTCCACACATCAAGCTGTTATTTGTCACACCTGACAGCGTTGTTTTTGTTGCCTTAAAAACTCATTAAACGTGAATTTTACACACTGCACTGTGACTTTTTTGTCTATCCAGCATCGCTAGCAAAAAAATGTCATAAAAGTATTTGTTTTTGAATATGTGCTCAAAATGTGAGGCATTTTTGCGGTCCTTACTGTGGCTGCGACCTGAGAGCATTGTATCATTGCATACTTTAGGGTGAACAATTTATGCAGTCCAAATAATAAATAATTTAAACCATACTCTTAGGCGATAGGATTTCTTACAGTCATGGCCATAGATCAATTTTCTTTCGTGTCAAACAAAAACAAATTAAAAACAAGCTAGCCCAGGGCTTCCAGATGGAGCTGTTTGCGCTATATATTTACATAGTTTAACGTCGAAGCTATTTGTCCATCTCCAGGATAACCTAAGTCCATTTTTACCAACTATTTATGTGAATGATAAAGTTGCGTGCTTGTTTAAGGGAAGAATTCAGTATAAATCTGATTTTTAACCATTGGACCCAGAGAACGTCCCCGCTTTTCCGCTGTAATAACCTGTGTGTGTTTTCTGTTTTGCACACTAACCCTTTTAGATTCTTTTGCCTAATTTGGAATACGTAGATACTCGATCAGTCTTTTTACTAGAAAACTATGTAATACCCTTTTTCATGATTCAGAGTACGAGCCTATGGTCCAGGAATTGAGCCAGTTGGGCCAGTTGTCGCTGCTCCAGCTAATTTCACCGTTGAGACATTCTCCGCCGGCAAAGGTAAGACATACCTTTTTGGAATCATAGAGAGTCCCAACTGATTTTCCATTTCCACAGGAACCGTTGATGTTGATGTGATCGCACCAAATGGCCAGCCAGAGAAAGCCGACGTTCGTTTCAACAACGACAAAAATCTGACCTATTCCGTCTCATATATCCCCAAGATGGAGGGTGAACACAAGGTGTTTGTAAAGTTCTCGGGACGTGATATTCCCAAGAGTCCCTTCCAAGTGAAAGTCGAGGGCTATGCGGGTGATGCTTCCAAGGTTACTGTTACCGGACCTGGAGTTCAACCCGCTGGTGTGTGCATCAATAAGCCGACATTCTTCGACGTACTAACTAAGGGCGCTGGCCGCGGAGTTCCCGAAGTGATCATCATTGATCCAGCAAATCACAAAACATCAGTTGCCGCCAAGTTGAGACAAATCGAAGACGACGTGTGGCGCTGTGAGTATGTTACTCCACTGGTTGGTCTACACTCGATAAATGTCTTCTACGCGGGAACTCCAATTCCGAACAGTCCGTTCCCTGTGAAGGTAGCCCCGATTTCTGATGCCAAGAAGGTCCGAGCCAGTGGACGTGGTCTTCAGGGCACCGGTGTTCGGGTTGGCGATGATGCTGATTTCAAGATCCACACCGACGGGGCTGGTGAGGGTATTCCCGAGGTGCGAGTCATCGGTCCGGGTGGAAGCAATCAGAATGTGGCTTTGACCAAAGTCGATGGCACGACATACGAAGCTCACTACTTCCCGGTGAAGGAGGGTCGTTATGTGGTGATGGTGACTTTCGGAGGACAGGAGGTGCCCAAGAGTCCGTTCGAGGTAAAGGTTGGTCCAAAGAAGGAGTCGTCTATCGTCGCCTACGGACCGGGTTTGACGGGAGGAGTCATTGGATATCCGGCTGCCTTTGTCGTTGAAACAAATGGTGAAACGGGTGCGCTAGGATTCACCGTTGCCGGGCCCTCTCAGGCCGAAATAGAGTGTCACGATAATGGTGATGGTTCCGCTTTGGTGAAATACCACCCAACTGCGGTGGGAGAGTATGCAGTTCACATTCTTTGCGATAATGAGGACATCCCCAGGAGTCCTTACATCGCTCAGATCCTCCCAAGAACCGATTTCCATCCCGAACTTGTAAAATCCTTCGGTCCGGGCTTGGAGAAAAATGGCATCACACTCGGAGCGCCGACAAGCTTCACTGTGGACACGTCGAAAGCCGGAAATGCTCCCCTGGAAGTTATTGTTGAAGATGTCTACGCTACCAAGCTGCCCGTAACTGTGCAAGAGCAGCCCGATGGAACCAAGTTGTGCACCTACACCCCAACTTCTGGTATCCCTCACACGGTGGAGGGTAAGGAATTTTATAGTCCCATCCAACACAAGAGTTTAACACATTTCTTTCAGTTAACTACGGAAGCGTTGCCACGCCAAACTCTCCACACCGTGTCTACATAGGTGTGCCGATCGACCCCACCAAGGTCCAAGCTTTCGGACCTTGGCTCGAACCAGGTGTTCGGCCAAACATTGCCACACATTTCAATGTTGACGCCCGTGAGGCTGGTGAAGCCGAACTCCAAGTTAAAATCGTCCACGAGGAAACCAAGGCCGAGGTACCGTGTCGCGTCATTGACAACGACGACAGCACATACACCGTTGAAGTTATTCCACCATCAAACGGCGCCTACACCACTTCCATGACCTATGGCGGACTTCGCGTGCCTCTCGGCCAGAAGGTTGTTGTCCAACATACCGTGGATGTGTCCAAGATCAAAGTGGACGGTCTGGAGCCAAGTAAGTACCCAATCCCATTGTACACTCTCTCATTCTTTGCATAATTCATTGTGAAAACAAGAAAAGGTCATCTAAGCAATTTATTACAAACTCACAAGCTGCACCATTGAATAGTCTACAGCAGTTCCGCGTGATAACAAATGGCCTGCCGAGGGCGGATCTGGCTGTGACCATCACAACACCGTCGGGAAACCGTATCAAGGCCCACATAATACCGACAGCCGAGGGATTTCTGGTGAATTTCACGCCCACCCAACTGGGCGAGTACCTGTTGAGTATATGTTTTGGCGGTACGCCCATAACGCCTCGTCCGTTCCGCTTGCAGTGTCTCACGGGAAGTGATTCAAACAAAGTGCGTGCATTTGGTCCTGGTCTCGAACGCGGTATTGTTGGCCAGCCTGCTGAATTTGTGATCGATACCAGAGGCGCGGGTCAGGGCGGCCTGGGCGTGACTGTTGAAGGACCCTGTGAAGCGGCTATCAATTGTCGCGACAATGGCGACGGTACGTGTAATGTGGCCTACTTGCCAACCGAAATCGGGGACTACTCCGTTAACGTGACTTTCAATGAGCGACATGTAAGCGGGTCGCCCTTCCAGCCGATTATAATGCCGCTGCCAAACTTGAGCAAAATCCGGGTGACTGGAATGGGAATTCAGCCACACGGTACGAAGGAGAGGCCTGGTTTTTCGTTTTGTAATATCTATGTGAGCCGAGTGCAGCATGAATCTGAGCGAGCGACAGACGACAGCAAACCGCTTGCTTGGCGTAAAACCCGTCCCAGAGTATACTACTTTGACTAAGGCCCGGCTTAAAAATAAAAGAATTTCTAACACTGCAACTGCTAACCTCAAAACATGCCAAAACGAATAAGAACTCACGAGTCTTAAGTCTTTAGGCACCGCATGCATTTGTTTTTCTCTGTTTTTCGTTTTCATTTTGATAACATTTTTCGTGGTTTTGTTCTCTAAATGTGCCGCTGGGGCGTTGCCATCAAACTAACGTTGTTCTCTCTTGTAGGTGTCATAATGAACGCTCCCACCGACTTCTCGGTCGACATGAGCAAAGTGGGTCCCGAAATCGATTCGAAGAAGCTCACGTGTGCCATTTTCGATCCCAAGGGCAATGTGGTGCCGAGCAAGGTTGTGCCGAGTCAAAAGGACGACATCTTCCGCATAATGTACACACCATTCGAAGCGGGGCGCCACACTATTGAGCTGTTGTACGACAATATTCCCGTGCCAGGATCACCGTTCGTCGTCCATGTGAAGAGCGGGTGCGATCCATCGCGCTGCAAGGCTTATGGACCCGGTCTAGAGAAAGGATTCACAAAGCAGAACAACAAATTCACCGTGGAAACCAAGGGTGCTGGAGCTGGCGGCCTTTCGTTGGCTATCGAGGGACCCTCAGAGGCTAAGATGTCGTGCACCGATAACAGGGATGGCAGCTGTGACGTTGAGTACTTGGCAACAGATCCAGGAGAGTATGATATCACGATTCGTTTTGCTGACAAACACATCCCCGGCTCGCCATTCAGAGTGATTGTCGAGGAAACTGTGGACCCAAGCAAGGTTAAGGTCTACGGTCCTGGCATTGAACACGGACAAGTGAGAGAAGGCTTACCCACCTACTTCAATGTGGACGTAGCTGAAGCTGGTCCCGGACGTATTGCTGTTAAGTTGACGAATTCGGAGGGCATCCCTGTGGACAATCTGAATGTAGAGGACAAAGGCAACGGAGTGTATGCTGTGCATTATGTTCCACCGAAGCAGGGCTCTGTGCTAACCTGCCAAGTCAAGTTCTCCGACGTCGAAGTGCCGTGCAGGTGAGTGCGAGTCGCATTTTTATCTTTTCCCGTGGTCCCCTGTCTAGGCAAATATTTACGACTTGATAGTCCTGATTGTCTATCGGTTGCTTTTGAAATTCGATTGAATTCTAGGACATCTGAATTCTGCATCTGACACGCATTAATCGCTTTGATTTCTTTTGAATTCTGTCCGATTTCTGAGAACGGCCGTCTCAAAGAACAGACCGCTACAAATCCCGCTTTTGATAATTCATACTTTGCAAATCAACTAAACCACTAATAAAATTATATCCTCCCTTGCAGTCCCTTCGTGATGACGGTGTTCCCCAAGTCCGAACCGGAGAATGTGAAAATCCTTGGAGACACCGAAAAGAAGAAGCTGCCAGCTTCATTGCCGGCAAAAATCCAAATCGACACAAAGACTGCCGGCGAGGCAGACATCAAAGTTGAAATCAAGAATCCCAAGGGCAAACCTATTGCCCCGATCCTAGAAAAGATCGATAGCAACTCCTATATACTGTCGTTTGTTCCCGACGAATGCGGTACATATCATATAAGCATTCTGTACGGTGATAAACACATTCAAGGATCCCCATTCACTATGCAAGCGTTCGCCACTGGCGAGGCCAAGAAATGCAAACTGGTCGACGAAGCACCCAAAATTCAACCGTCCGGCAGTAAGAGCCACCTCAGTGTGGATGCCAGGGATGCCGGCGATGGCGCTGTCACCTGTAAAGTAACCTCAAAGAATGGAAAGTAAGTTTTTGAAAAAACCAATCATGTCGAAGTGAGTCTCTATCGGAGTTTTGTATTCACAGAGAAATTGTCGACATCGATGTCATCGAGAAGGATGGACTCTTCGATATCTACTACGAGCTCAAGGATCCCGGCGAGTACGACATTAATGTCAAGTTCGGTGGCCAAAATATACCGAACGGTAGCTTCTCAACTAAGGTAGTTTAAACATGGTTCTCTCTTTTTTTCTATCATATAAGTGAATAGGCTTCATTCAAGGCATTAGTCGTAAATAGAAAGATACATATATATGTATTTGTTTTGCTGTCCTTTTTGTTGTTGTCCCTATGTATAAAAAAAAAAAAAGTTTAAAGGACATGCATTTTGTTAACTCGTTCTCCAAAAATACACAAACAAAGGAAATATGGTCAGATGCCGTTAATCATTATTTATTGTTATTCCAAAGTATCTTCTATCATTCAGTTATAGTTCATAAACTATCATTGATTCCTGGATGTTTGATAAACAAGAAAAAATATAAAATAAAAACAATACAGTTACAAAAAAAAAAAAAAACATGAACCAAATCTATTCTTTCATTTGGCATGGTTTTTTGTTTGGCTTTTAAAATCAAAATTTTTACTATAACTCTCATTTTTGTTTAAATAGTAATATGTGCCTTTGAAATAACAACAATTATATGCTTCTATTAACATTGTTTGTTTGTGTGTTTTTGCAACAGCCAACAATATGCTTTAGCAACTACATATATATGTATATAAACAGGAATATTGAGTGGCAGTCTGAAATATCGATTGAAACACTCGATATTGAGCGCAATTCGTTTATGGTTTTTAACTCCAAATGGTTAACATTTTACACATCATTTAAATGCGTACGAAATTATTTGTGCAGGTCTTTTAAACAACATATATATTAATTTTAAACAAAACTATTGAGTAATTTTGCAGCTTGCAGTATTTGTGCTTATTGTTTTTCAGGGATAAGTTTGGAAAATACCGCATGACGGTTTTAGTGTTTGATTCGATTGGGCGCTCAGAGCACTTTTTTGCTCTCAAAGCAATTTTTATGTTCGTTTGGTACAAAAAAAAGCAATCTCTTTAAGATTTCAGAGCACTTTTGCGAATGTAGATATTACCTAACCAACACAGCTCTAGCGAGATTTTTTTCTAACTCTCTCTTAAATTTACTTACGAAAGCAATTATGGGCTAAAGAAAGTGTACTTATCAAACATCTTCCATTTGGAAACATATTTAGTTTAAAAAGTAATCCTTGTGTAGGTCCACTTACCGTAGCATTGATTTAGACAGAGAGTATAGCAAAAAAAATGTAAAGAAGCACTTGAATTTGATTTAACCTTAGTACTAGTTTCACAGTTAAAAAATGTTCTAATAATACGCCACAACATCACGGAAATTAGAAGAAACTTTGACCCGAGTTGTAGAGTTCTACAACTTTGTTTATGGCAGTCATTGCTCTGCAGAACAGTTAAACATGAAGGGTATTCACTCTAGCCCGTAATTTTATAAAGCAATAGAATAACTATCTGCTTCTTTAAATTCTTACCCTCATTGCTACAACTCTAAGAACCTGAAAACCAATTCAGACGAACGCTTGGCACAGTTTGACATTTGTAAATTTTGCATAACTTTCCGCAGTCGATTTCCGAGCCTAATTGATCGCGGAAACTTATGAGGCCTGCGTAAACTATTCTCGATACAAATTCTTACAGTTCATTTACGAGGTTGTCAATTTCTGCAGTTTAAGCAGTTTATGAGGGTTTTCGCGTTTAAGTGAATACCCTTTTTATTTTCAAGTTTTTGCATGATGAAAATGATGAAGTTCTCTAAATTTCTCCTGTTTTCAAAATGTTAGTGTTAGTTAGGAAGTTAATCTTAAAATATAAATATGACAGTGAATGTTTTGAAAATGTCTAATAAACATTTCATTTCTTTTTTCGAAGTTGCCACTTTGAAAAAAATGTCAGTAAATAAATGGCTTAAGGAACAACATTTATAAATTTTAAAACCTAGCATTGCAATGCTTTTTTGCCGAATTTATATTTTCAGCAGACATTATTTGCTGGGCTATACATTCTACTGCCGCTGCTGCGCTCTTCAAAGCAACAATCGGTTGATTCTCGTTTCTATGCATATAAGTATTCAAACTAAATGTGTAAGCAGTATCAATGTGGATACTTGAAAATGAACTCGAGTAGCTTTCGCATTAAAACGCGGTAACTTTTATTCTGCCAGCTTACTTTTATTTTAAGAAGATTTTTGATTAATATTTAATTTTGCGTTTGTTTATGCTCTTGAATACCTCCACATATTAACCAGGAAAATACTAAAGTGAACCTAGTTAAGTTCGCGGAACACCGAAATAAGAGAAGAACGGTATGTATTTCTAATTATATTTTAAAACCTCTGTCTGTCACCAAAAGTGTTTCCACTTCGAAGCAAGGTCTTAGCTCAATGGTAATTTGTCTAGTTCATCAATTTTTTACCAATGAAATTTAGGCAGAATATAAATGGGAAAGTCTATAATATCAACAGCAGTGTAGTTACCCTCGTATTAATAAGCCTTGAGTAAAAGTCACCAACCGGTTACTTGGCAGTAAACATACGCCTAAGTAAATAACTAGGTACACAAAACATAATCCTTCAATCTACTCACAACATATCATGACACGCCCATCTACACATCATTTATAAAAAATAATCCAACAATTAGCGCCAAAATATTTACCCACAAACATTCCTACGCGTTCCGCCTTGCAAGAAAAACAAAAAGGAACCACTCCTCCAATAAACGAATGATAATATCACAATTATTATTATTGTTTGCTTTAACGAATATCGTGGCACAATGCCCAAAAAGTTTTCTATCGAATTGAGAATTATTTGAAAAAATAACTAAATTTAACTTTTTCATTAACCTCTTCAAATAGCAATTCATAGGGGTTCGAGACAATTGGCATCAATCTTTCTCGTTCTCGTTCTCGTTGAGAGAGTACAGGTGGCAATGAAAATGAATATTCCGTTCCGCACACGAGAAATGTTCGAGTTTAATTAAGCAGACATTGTGATTTGTGTATATCACAAACAATAGGACTTGGATTTCTGTAGAAAAATGTTTTGTTTATTTTGGTCGCAATTAGGCAAGTGTCGAGAGATTAGCATCAAGCGTGTCAATTGTACGAAGATAATTTGTAGTTTGTGTATTTTATGTCAAGCTTTCTGACATGTACATTATTCATTTATTTGAAATTTTTAAAATACTGCCTGTCATCGCGTGACAATTTCGTCGTGCTGCTAACAGACGATTAAATGTATTTAATACAACCGAGACAGTGGTTTTGATATTTGACTGTTAGGCAGCACAATTGATGTTTTCTGATATGGACCGATGGAAAGCAATAATATTCCTAATATGTTTCGCCCAGACTATTAAATGGATAGCAGCGATTAAAATATTTTTGCATCATCATATTTCCCCAAAAAAATTAGAAATTTTTGAAGGCGTAGATCTTGGCCACCATTTGTAATGTGGCTTCGTTAAAATGTTTAGAAATTTGCTATTGGTATATGTTATCATTCAACGCATTAAAAGTGTGACTTAATGAATTAGTGTAGGACTAAGGCCCGTTTGCTGATACTATTCATAGCAATTTAAGTTCTACTTAAATACTTTAAGGGCTACTTTTTCTATTTCATAAACTGTCACATAAGATTTTAAGTGGAACTTAAATCGCTATGAGAAGTATCAATAAACAGGCCTAAATGAATAAGTTATGAGCAGCCTACAATAAATCCGATACACAAAATGACCGCCGCCTGCCTACATCACATTTTTTTTAAGGTTTTCCGCATTGGGACAGAAAAGCAGTTTTTCTCGTCTCGAAATCAGCTGGCTGTCAGATTGTATGTTCCATTGGCAGCAAAAAAAGCACCTTTTTTGAGAGTCTGAGAGCAATTCTGAGAATCTCGATATCTGGGCGAGATTCACACCTACTTACACTACCACCAAAACATTTGTCATTTGTCAAACTTTAAAGTGTGTTATTAACTACGTTTTTAGAAGACAAGTCTGTGAAAAATAGAGAAAAATTTACATTTGGCCACTACAATGGATATCAGCACAAATTGAGTGGATCTGTATAAGCCTAAATTACAATTTAAGAACATCTGACTCTAAAAACACGCACCACCACAAAAGCAAAGAAAGAAAAATCTCGTTTTATGTTCCATTGGGCACGAAAAATCTGAAATCTGAAAATCCCAAGGGAAAACGACATAAAATATTACTGCAGCTCTATTTAATGAATGCCTGAATGCAGCACATAGAGTTGTCAACAGTGGCACAGTATGGCCGTATGTCAATTGCGTTAATTTATCTTCGGCTAATTTTCTGACACACATGTCAAAGTTGAAATCTGAAGTTCACCAAACTTCAAATTTTAAAGCAGACATATCTCTAGTTTCACATTTCTAAACAAACTCTGAGTTTTACTTTCGCTTAGATGCTCTACCAAATACCAAGCCGAAGGAGACGTGCAACAATATTTTTTATTATATTGCTCCCCGACCGAGGAGCATTTTCTGATAACTGAAAAATTCGTTTTTCATTACGATTATGTCAGAAAATTATTCTAGGATAATTATTTAACGCAATTGACAGATGCCATAAATCAACAATTTTCAAGACGCCACACTTGAGCATCTTACTTGTCCAATACATATTAATGGCGTAGGGCGCTGATTTATATTGTACTGGGTGTGGCAAACATAATAAATGGGTTTTTAAATATTTTGGCAAGTCAAGATGATATTACAATGAAAAATAGCGTCTTTGAACAATCAGTTTTTCAATAATGAATGGAATATGTTAAAGATCCCTTTTAAAAGTTCTCAGCAATGATGAAGGTTGTCCTTCAACAGATGGATCTACGCGAATCATGGCAACAAAACCATCGTCATGTAAAATATGCACTTGTCAGTCACACTTGCTTGGCAGTTGTGTGCCACTATAATGCTTAATTTGTCACTGATTTGGTTAGCCCGAGTAGAAGTAACTTAAAAAGAGGATTATTCGACAAACTTAGTCAAGAAATGCCAGACCTAATTGAAAATATTTTTGTGACAGAAAAATTAGCAGTAAAAAAAAACTATTACATAATTTGTTCGTCACAAATTGTATTCCAATTAGTTCTGTTATGTTTAAAACTAATTTTTAGACAATTTTACCCGTCGCAAATCTTTATCGAAGAGGTCCCCCCCTTGATATTGGCGTTTAACAAAATGAAATATGTGCCAACAATATAATTTTGCAAACCAAATTATAAAGAATGCAAACTTACATTTTTTTAGGACAAGCCTCTTTCATAAAAAAAACAAATCTGAAAACATAAAACAAATAACTTAGAACAAACAAAAAACTAAATACACCACATTTTTGCTAACATTTTGTTTGCAAATAAAATATCTTATGCAGTGACATCTGACATCACAAGTGACAGGTGGAAGCATTAAAGTAGATGATTAATTCGTCTATACGTATTGTTCGGACATTTTTTTTTTAAATTCTGCATATTTGAAAGCAAATAACTGTGTACCTAGTAATATAGACACTTTTTGTGTCATTAGTCTTTCGCTTTCATCTATGGAAGTCGAAAAAAAAAAATACAAATTAGTTTCTTCAAGCGAACTATTTTGTTAAACTTTATTAATCATAGCCAATATTCAAGTCTTATGTAGACGACTTAAGACCTGTGGTACTTGACTATTGAAGTATTAAAGTCGTTTTGCACATCTTGTTTTCAACAAATCTGAATAGTTTCTAAAATTATCCCAAATAATTTGATTCATTGTTTAATTTACGACACAACGTGGGCTTGTTTTGGAAAACATGCATTAAATATTTATCAAAACATTGATATCATTTCTGGAAATAAGTTTCAAAATTTCTACTAGACCACATCACTTTTAAATCGAATGCAGTTTGATTTTAAAATAAACAATTTAAAAATAAAACGCCTAATTTTAAATTTGGAAAATGCTGGGACGAAAATTCATTATATTTTATTTTTTAATTGTTAGCTTTTTGTCATTTATTTATTTGAACTGCTACGAGTATGTCAAAGAGACCATAACTCACATGATAATAGTATATCTACTAAAAAAACAAAATTAGAAAAACTGAAAGGAAAATAATCTCACATCTAATAAAAGCAACAATATACATGTACTTGTACACATGCTTACGGTTATATTTGTTAACAGTTGTTATTAATAAAAATATGGTTATATCAAGTGTATTACAGTGGTTGCGGAAAAAAATATATCACTTATGATTAGATTGGAAATTGTAATAAAAAAAACAAAAACAAAGCTGAACAATTTAAGAGTGTAACGAAAAATAGAACAATTTACTATCACTTGAGTAGGGTATTGATTGGGCTACAATTCTTGAAACAAGCTAAGCACACCACTGTTTTTGTATGTGAAGAGTGATTCAATTGGATTTCGTGTTTCGTTTTGGTCCAATTTTTTAAGAATTTCGTTAAAGTATATTGCAAGTTCTTAAATTAGCCTATACTAAAAGAAAAAAACTCACGAATATCTGGAGGCAGAGTCTTCATCGCTGAAAACAATTGTGGAGTAAGGGTTCTGTAGAGCAGAGTTTTGTTCACTTTTGTTTCAAGACCAACAGACACCCAATATTTCAACTAAAACAATTACTGCCCATGGCCACTGTGGGACCTATATGATTACGTTCAGGATAAGGGATTCTGGGTAAATCATTTAAACAGTGTATATGTGGTTTTCGGGAATACAAACGTTAATCAGACATTACAGAGTGGTCTAACTCGAACTGATAGTAAGTGCATGAACACTTTTACAAATTTAACCTGCCATCTTTAAACGAAGTGCAGTTGTAGAAAGCCGCTTGTCCTCTGTATGGAAAATAGAAAAGCTTCCATCTTCTTGCCGATAAAGGTTACCAATTTGCAATTTTAATCTTTCATCTGAAAATGAAGTGCATCTCTGTTGAAAGGCGCGTCTCCTCTAATTGAAAACATTCATTCCATACTTTTGAAATTTAAACATATCCCGAAAACGGTCCATACGATTATAACAAACATTAATTTCTAAGGTAAAATGGTCATTTCTAACTTAACAGCAAACTCAGTTTTTCTCTATATTATCGTAAAAATAATTTTTGGAAAAAGTAATTTCTTAACAATTTTGTTTTTCTTACTTTACCCGAAAAATGAACAAAGGATTTTGATCAAAATGCAAAGTAAAAATAAAATTGATGTATTCAATATTTTTGCGTCCTTAATTTTCAATTCGAATCATTGAAAACGCTTATTTTAGCAACAACTCATGTCTCGAAAACCCCATTTTCAATTTGAACGAAGTGTGAAAACATTCGTTCCAAGTTGGACCAAACAAAATTTCTTCCGAAAATGGTAGTTTTACTTTTAATGCTTACTGTCTAGTCAAGTCGCTAAACCATCCAATCCAATAAACGAAAAAGACCATCAAGAAAGTGGATCGTCGGTTTTTTTATATAGAAAATACTTCATAAACACAGCACAAACATAATTCTAAGTATGTAAAATAGAAATTATTTCGAAAATTAAAAAATTTCCCAAACCGCTAAGAACACACTAACTCACACATGCATGTCGGCTAACTGTAGGATAAATGTTAGCTTATTTTCTTCACACCGAACAACTGGCAACACGAAAACAACGAAGAACTGAAAACAAAGTGAAATAAAAATGAATATAGACAATCGTATAGCGCAGAATTAATTATTTTTTTATTTTCTCAGTTTTCATCCATTTGATGAAAACTCCCAAAAAAATATTGTAGTAGCACAGCGCACAGGAAAACACGGCCAGACGACCGAGTCAAATCATTCAGTCGAAAGTTGCCTTGTCTGCCATTGACTACCATCGATTGTTGTGAGTGAAAAAAAAAAGAAGAATATAAATCTTTACTGTGTATCTGCCCTAAGGATTCCCCAAGATAGTCCGCATATAAAGCAAATTTTTTTTTGCTAGTACAAGTGTTTCGAGCTGGAAAACGATATTGGTCAACGGATTTGTGTGCAATAATTTGTGTATTCAAAAATATTTCCCAAGATACGGCAAGTGTGTGCAAATACTGTGTATTTCTGAAAGTTTCGAATTCATTTTACACAAAATTATGAATTTATTAATTCATCTCTAAATTGTATGAGTTTTGCAAAATTTGATTCGACCATGTTGCGCAGCGAGGGCGGCGAAGGAGAGCAAATATTTTTTTTTTTCTCTACAATTTCCCCTGCATTCAAATCGTGAAATTAAAACGGAAATATGTCACCGGAACGGTGTCCCCCAAAAATAGAATTTCAGAGTGCATTCTTATTGAGATACTCATTTCGATTAATTTGCTAGAAACCACGTTAAATTTTCTATTCCAATTCGAAGAAAATTGAGGGAACAAATTTCACATGAAACATGGAATGAAATAAAATGTAATATGACTCTTAACTAAAGTTTTATGAATTTATTACCCGAACTTTTGTATACTGCCGGCAATCTTATTAGTGGGTCGTATTTAATTATTGTTCTTAGGTGGAAATTTTCCACCAAATTCTGGGGAACCAAATTTAATCCACCAGCTAGTGTCACTTCTCATCATATTTTATTAAAGCCCATCAAATAAATTGTATTCTCGTATTTTTTAAAGGATATTTCAAGGTTAGACTGAGTGTATGGTGTATGCGTCTGGTTTCACGTAGGCGCTCAATCGATCATGAATGTTTAGCAAAAGAATTCATTTTTGTGTCTAGGTTTTTTGAGAATATCGGCGTGGACCTTTGGTATTGTTTTTTTTTTTCCTTTTTCATACGGGTTGGTCTAATGCTGCTTAAAATGCTGACAAATCGCGTTTCCTATTAGCAGTAATTGGGACATATCTTGCACGTATTCAATACAGTTTGATATTTTAATTTAAATCGTACATCAAAAACAGAAACTCTATGTTTTCAAAAGATCAAATTTTTCCAATTTTTTAATTTATTGTATATTTGCATAGTTTAATTTTTCCAACATCATTTTCGCCAAAGTAATAATCATTACCCAGTCCTTGATACAAAAAGCTAGAAATAAAAAACGTTTTTTTTTTCTCACTATAAAAAAATTCTATTTCAGAGATGACAACTTATTCAAATTAGATTTTTGTTTTTATGTCTCCCAAAAGGTTAGTTGTGGTTTTAAATTATAAATATTCATATTTTTATTTCGGGCCCACGATTTGCTTACAATTTCCTTTCATTTTCTTGTCAATTAACTAAATAATTTCAATATATTCAATGATAGCTCTTTTATTTCATGTGAGAAAAACATTCAAAATTGTCTCCTTAGTTTTTATTTTCAAAGGAAAAATAATCGGGGACAATTTTTAAAACTGACAAATCTTAAAAAAAAACAGAAACATAAGACGCTTATAACTAGCATGTGCTCCTGTCATAGCCGTTGTACTTTTTTTTTAAAGAAGACTGAACAGCTGAAGAAGATCACTCCGGAATTCCTTATTTTCCTAACTGAAAGCACATTTATTTTTGCGCTTCAATTTCCAATCCTCACATATTGGATTCCCCGCATTTATAAATTAATTTTCATGAGATATAAATCAATGTTGATCCATTGCCCTAGAGGTTATGACTCCATGTGAACTTTTCAGCGTTTTCGAATTCGTGCTCTGCCTATAAAGTCGTGTGTCTTTCTAGCGTTTCAATTCATAAACAGCGAAGTGCTTTGCATTGAAAAGTCTATCTCTCTTGGTGTTATGTTTAGAATTTAAACAACCGTCAATTGCCACTCTTAGGTAATATCTAAAGGGTTGAGAACCTAACTTTTTGCCACAACTCTAAACGTCATTGTTTTTTCGCAATTTTCTACTATCGAAAAGCAATTTTCTACTATCGAAAATACTGCCTTTATTAGAGAAACTTTATTTTGCTTTTTTACCACAGCTAAAATCACTAGGTCGAATTGTTTATCGGGTGAACCTATAAGATTATGTGGGCTTAAGCTAAATTCAAATGTGCACGAAAATAAACTTTTTTTGATACGCTGAAAACTTAAAATGGGTGGCTATTATTTGACGTTATCATGGTTACGATACGTAATTCCAATATAATCGCGCATTAGCTTAAGCTGGATTACGCATTCATTAATGTTTTAGTTAAAATACAAATTACAACTAGAAACTGCCAGTTACAAATGCTGCTATTACAATTACTTACGTGAATGGAATAAACATTTGGCAAATATTCGCTTGATAACTGTTTGCAAATTCGCTGTCAAATGACTATTCCCTAATTTCTTATTCACCGGATAGATTAAACAACTGAAATGAATATTGTAATATATTAAGGTCGTTAAATGTAGTCAACAGTTTGACAAGGGCAGGTATTTTTATTGCAATTGGGACAAGTAATGTTTTTGCTATCGATGAAGAGGAGTTGCCTCTTACTTCCGGTTGGCTACGTAACGATCACTTGGGTTCTCTCCATAATAGTTACAAAATTGAATAAATGTAATTAAATATCTTAAACATAATAAAATGGCGACGAGGATATCTGGACTTAAAAGTTAAAAAAAAAGGTATCACGAAATACGTAACAAAAGAGACACATAACGTGAAGATTCAAACGATTAACTAAGTTTATATTTTTCCACGCTTGTCAATGAGTGATGAAAAAGAAGAGATTATCATAAAAGAAGACATCGCTGAATATAAGTTAAACGTTAAACCAGTGCCAACAATATTGAAAGTGAACGGCAGACGCCTGTATTTATTACACTTGTTTACACTTGTCGGTTCGTTTAAAATCGCAACCTGAGTATCAATTTCGATGAATGCGAGTCACCACTCACCTGTCATTTATAAAAATTGTGTTTGGTTATACGCTCTATTGCGTGTAAATATTTTGCTAACTCTTTCAGTTATATGGCAGTCTGGGAGAATTGTAAAATATTGGACTATTTTTTTTTCATTCACTGAAATGGTCCGGTTACCCTCAGCCACACTCATTGAATTATCGAAATTCAACTCTGACCATTAATATGGAGGGAACTATGAAATAATTCCGCTGCGATTTTGTTTACCTTTCTTATAAAGGGTGTTTATAGAACTATGAAATGGAATAATACAAAGATGATTTTTTAAATTGACATGACATTTACTTTATTCGAAAGATAATCTGCTGGCATTGTAATTTAAATACGATTTCTGGCATATGACCGCCACGGCTGGCTCGGACGTAGTCTAATCTGGAGGTCCAATTTTCGATGACTTTTCCAACATTTGTGGCCGTATATTTGGCAACAATGCGGCGAATGTTGTCCTCCAAGTGGTCAATCGTTTCGGGTTTATCCGCGTAGACTAGCGACTTCACATATCCCCACAGAAAATAGTCAAGCGGCGTTAAATCGCACGATCTTGGAGGCCAATTCACGGGTCCGCAACGTGAAACTATGCGGTTACCAAACGTTTCCTTCAATAAATCAATTGTGGCTCGAGCTGTTTGACATGTTGCGCCGTCTTGTTGAAACCACAGCTCCTGCACATCATGAGTGTTCAATTGATGAACCAAAAAGTCAGTAATCATGGCTCTATAGAGGTCACCATTGACTGTAACGTTCTGGCCAGCCTCTTTTCTAAAGAAGTACGGACCAATTATTCCACCAACCCAAAAAGCAAACCAAACAGTCAGTTTTTGTGGATGTAACGGTGTCCCAACATACACTTGAGGATTATCATCACTCCAAACGCGGCAGTTTTGGTTATTGACGTATCCATTCAACCAAAAGTGAGCTTCATCGCTAAACCAAATTAGCTTATGAAATGGACGCAGTGCGCGATACGTATTTCGAACAGATCCATGATTTTCAAAATAAATTTGCACAATTTGGAAGCGTTGTTCAGCGTTAGCCTATTCATGTTGAAATGCCAAATCAAACTGAAAATAAATCACTTGACAGCTGACAAAGTGGCCGCCAGTTAAAATAGTGTTGCCAACTTAAGGTTCTATACCTTTAAAAAAACACCCTTTAGATGTATTTATACAAAATATTTACATTTACCCACATTCTAAGCCCTACTTTGTTTCAGGCGAACGCTGCCACCACTTGCCAGGCAACTTTGTACGATAATATGTCACTCACGCCATACTGCAAAACTGCTAAGTCGACGGGAGATAATTCAATCTAGTTGTCGTTTCCAATAATTTTCAACACAAAATTGGACTCCTCTCATTGCATTTTTATTTTGACTTTCCATCGTCTGTTCATATACAAACAACATAATTGTAAAAAAAAATTTACTGACTACACACATTCTCTTGTGAAGAAGTTCTCAACTTTTGCGATTCCGCCAACAAAACTAAATTCAACTCAAACAAATTCCGAAAGCCGTAACATTTGCTATATATAAATACATACATGTATATCCCAACATAATTTATGAAGAATTTTAATTATAAGGATAATTGATTTGACATCTTGAATACACGCAGAAATTAGCCAAATGACTGTTAGTGATAGCTACCATTGTCGTCCCGTTTCGTGTTTTTGTGTCTTCCACTCGTGATCCACTTAATGCCGGCAAAACAACATCATTTCCACATAAATCAATAAAATATGTGTGGCCCCTTTCATGGAAGCTATAAATAGCCAAATAGGATGTTGACTTTTCTCACCGCAAATTCTCGTTGCACATAAAGTGGAATTGCAGCCGATTTGTGACCATTTGGCGCCGCAAATCGAGGTCATACCTCCACAATGTGTGGATGACAAACTGCATATGTCCCTCCTACCCATTGTTTGTAATTGTTGTTATACTTTTGAGTTTATGTTTCTTACAAAAAAACTACCTTTCCGGTTGGAAAACACACTCAAGAATTGCGATCGTCAAGTTGATGGCTACATTAAATTTGATTTTACTACGCATCATAAAGCCTGTTTAGTAATTTTTCAATTTTCTCCCAAACAGAACAAGTTTGACATTTAATTAAGAAATAAAAACAGTGCGCCGTTTGCTGAAAGAAATCATTTTACCGATTTAATTAAAACTCAATGAAGCGGCTATAGTGGGCGGAGATAGTCAAAATTTTGATTTGTTTCTTTTTTCCTTTTTTTCTTATCTCTCCCAGGAGGACACACACATATTTCTGATTAATTCGCAATTAGAGAATAAAATCAGTATGATTTATTATGGAAAACAAAATGAATTTAATTTTAAAATAACGACGGTGGTAAGTTACTGATTCGTTTACCTCTTTAATGTGCCATTAAATGTTCATGAATGGAATAATTCAGAGTTTTTAATTTGGAGGGCAATGTATCTGTGGCCAATAAATTGGTTAATTTAACTCTTGAATATTAATTTTATTTATTCCTCGTCGTTGGTTATATTTTATTGAAATGTTGTATTGAAGACGTGACTCAGTGTTGATACTCGTTTATTGCGCAAAAGTTCACCTTTTGCCTGTTCACAGCGAATATGTTCACGATGAATATTTGGCTTCCTTGAACACTTCCTAGTCGTGATATGAAAATGAAGACAGTCTGTCTAGGGACTCTGCTCGATTGGCAATACCACGCTACGGTCTCCTCAACCGTACCAAATCCACGCATGTTTACTTAACAGCGTAACCCACTCCGGGATGAAATTCAATTGTATTCTAGAAGTTGGTGCCGACTTCTAATTCAGATTTTTTTTGCTGAAAATAAATTGCAAAGTTTTAAAATATTTGTTTGTTCCTTGAAAACCGAATTAATTTGAAAGAAGAACAATTTTACGAAGACAGCTTTTCTTTTCTCTAAGTATCTCCTTTTCTTTAAAATGACTTCAGCGACTTCAACTTTAAAAGTCTCAAAAACACGTCTGCGATTTTTTTAAAAAACTAAATTTTAAGCCGACTTTGAACGCCAGGATGAGGATCTTTGTCAAACATTCGCCAGAGTTAGCGCTGTAGTAAAATTATCAAGATCAAAATATGATTTGTATTTTTCCGGGCATCAAACCTGCTTAGTATTACAGTACTAAGCCCCTGCGCCCATAAATCGCCTGTGTTGAAATTTAAAAACGTCACTGCCATAACATTTAGCAAGATTTGAATCCATCATCAACCAATTTCTCTTCCTTAATAAAAATCTGCTCACTTACGTATCACTTTTGTATTTATTGACAACTGATTGACGCTCGCAATTGCGACTTGAAATTCACACTTTCTACTGTAAACAACCATGATACTAACACTAAAAGCAAAATTCCACGCAAAATGAATGACTTTATGTACTCCCGCTTCCTGTCAATTGGGCAATTCACGCGCGATTGCAATTGAAAATCCTTCTCCATCATCGCACGTAATCATCGCAAATGCAACAAAATGATGTGTAAAGTGATTCTAAATCTTTCAGCACTTCGCGTGCGCGTATGTGTTTATCAGTTTGTTCCATTAGGCGTTAAATATAAAAACCATTGAGCAAAAAATTAATTTTTTGAACTATTGCTTTTAGGCTGTTGAAAGTGTCGAAGAATACACCGAATCCTCGTACGTTAAGGAGTCGCACACTGTTGTAGAGAAATCTACAACCACTGCACAGGTAATACGAATTTGTTTGCTTAACGTGTCGCATCATTAGTAATGAATATATTTTTCTATAAAAATTCCAGCAGACCATAACTGAGCAGCATTTAGTGAACGGAAAATCTGAAGTAACATACAGGACAGTCACACTAGAAAAACTACCATTGCCAAGTACTGGAGGAAACGTCGTTGGTGAGTGTTGTGAAAGTGAATGATGCGTTTGAGTGCTTAACGGATGATTCATTGAATATATTTAAATGTACAAATCATGCATATAGCATGCACATAGATATAGTCCACATTTAGAAAAATGTATTTTTGTCAATATAAAAGAGGCGACGCAAAACTGAGGTGCACAATGTCAAAGCGAAGTGACATATGCAGCACTCTTGGGTCTTGTTATGGTCACTGAGTTTGACACTTCCCGAGCCTGGCATACGTGAAAACAATTTAAAATAAGAAAATCTCGGAATCAACAAGATTATCGCCAGTCGAAGAATTCAAAACATAATCAGCTCGGCATTCCTGTGCTAATTATATTCGAAAAGTCTTAATGACGATGTCATTAAAATTTTGCCAAAATACATTTTGCTTTTTAATACTCTTTGTTTTTCCATTGCATGTATAATGTTTGCGTTAATTGTTGCCAATATGTTTCATATTTTTAACTGTCAACTGTCGCTTTTGTGTTATAGTCTATGGAAAATGTCAGTGCTGAGAAAAATTGTCAATACATTATGCTGCGTTTGTTAACACAATTTGAGAAATATATTGCAACTGCGTATACGCGTCTAAAACTGGGTCCATAATAGTTTAATGAATAAACAACTATTTCTTTTTTGTAGAAGTGTAAATAGCAGACGTCAACATCATCCTTGTTATTTTAATTGAAGCACGTACTAGTTTTCAAAATTGGACATTTTTTTTAAAACACAGTTTTTTTTTTTAATGTGGCTCAAAAGTATTTTGCTTCAGTAATGCTTAATAAGACGTGTCCCCTAAAAATAGTAGATCGATTGATGAATTTGACGATAGCTGCCTTATAATGTTTGACGTAAAAAAAGTTTTGATTTCTTGGTGCTTCATTCATTCTGGCGGAGCACTTGATTGCAATTCCAGTGCAAGTGCAGTGCAACTGTCAAACGTGATCGCATTCAAGACTGTCCTGTTGTTGAGTAATTTTCCGCAAATTATCCAAGTAAGACTTCTACAGGAACTGGAACTAGGTCTTTTTCCAACTTGTTCCTCCAATTAGTGCTCAATTCAATTCAAATCATTGAAAGGCTTCACCACGCATGCAAGGCATCATGCTTTTGAGGCTTACATTGTCGGTGCTATTCTTGACAAACGTTCCGACGCCAATTAGTCGGACATTTGGCTGAAATTTTCTTCAATATTGAGTGGTATCGGCCACAATTTATTGTGGTTGCCGTGGCTAAATGGTTAGTGTGTTAGGGTGTCTACTTTCCGGGAATAAGCTTCTTATGTCATAGTAAATTGTAGGTTTCTTTTAAAACGAATAGTTGTGCGATGCTAGGGCGATTTTTAGTTCAATCGAGTACTCAGATCAATTTTCATCACGCTAAAATTGAATATTAAATGATATAGACAAGCCCCGGCCTTAAGAAAGAAGACAGTCCAGCTTAACGACTAAATCAAACAGTGCATTTTTGTGAACGTAATACAACTGAACGTGTTGTGAGTGTCCCGCACATTTACTAAGCGAATGGTCTCATATTCGATCATCAGAAAAACACAAGTTACATCTAAGACATTTTTTTCACTGCGACTCTTGTATGTCCCTCACGTTCGTTCCAAAAATTAAAAACTCACACAAACGCATGGTTTTAAGAAGCTAGAATACATATGCGGACCTGTTGCTTCTACCATTTATATATTTTGTAATCTAATTTCTTGTGGATTTGAAAATTAGGTTGGTTCACAAACCCATTAAGCAAAGTGATCCTCCCTACGTGAAACACGATTTTTCAATGTAGAAGAAGGTTTTCGTAATAAGTTCAAATGATATTTAACCATGTTCCTGCATATAATAATTTGTCAAATAGTACTGGACATAAGTGCCAGAAGAACTGGTATGAATGACACTTTACTTTCTTACTTGATAGACGACCTATATGTATCAAAAAGTTGCCTTTACTTAAAATTTTTAACTTAAATATACTACAACAATTGTCTGACTTAGAAAAACGGTTGAAGTTTGATAAACTTAATTCCTTTACAAGCGTTAAGAAGGTCCTTGGAAAAAGTCGAAAAAAAAACTCTATTTGAATGCGTTTTCAATATCTAAAACATTTCATTTTCTTCAAACCTTAACTATAAACCAAAATTACATCTCCATGTCCAGCATTTGAAAAATAAACTTTCAATTATGTAATTGTTTCAAAAGAAAAGTCAGACAAAATAAGGACCACTAAATAGACTCCTTATAGCGACTTAATTCAAAAAAAAAAAAAAAAAACTCTGAAAAACTAAACGATCCATTCACACAAATTCAAGCAAAACTATTGACCACCACATTAATCTGCTTTAATGCAATTTAAAAAATATCAACAATAAATACTCAACAACATTTTATGTCGGATATTAAAATAACAAGTATGAGATTAATGAGTAATATTTAAATATTTCTCCACGCTTTTTTCCCAATTTATGATTAGTATCAAAAGTTATTTATTTGTGGTTATTTAAGAAAAGAATGTGTACATGCTGTATTGGTTTTAAATATTCCTTACCTATAAATGGAGTACAAAAAAAAAATACATTTCAAAAGCGATAAATCAAAATAACTTGCACCCGCATTGTTCGACTAAAATCGCGACGCAAAAATAGAACCGACTTTTCGTCCTAGACTTACCGTTCACTTGGGATCGAAATTGATTTCTACAACTAAACTAAATTATTGATTTGTGTTTGTTGGAATTTCCTTTAGCAATTTATAGAACTATGAATTTAGTTGGAAATTAATATTCACACAGAATACTCAAAAATTTCGACAGTTCATTAGCTATGATCGACAGGCTGGCGGCTGCGTCTTTTAAGATATCGTTTCTCGGTTTTAATACGAAAGCAAAATATTTCGCCGACACACTCGAAATCTTTTCGACTTCTTTTTGAGTGTCAGTTGGTGTGTGTCAAAATGCTGTCGTATCATGTTCAAAATGTATATTATGCCAATTTGTCAATTTTCGCCGAGCGTGTAAATTAATTTAAGTTATTAGTGACGAGAAACCCTGGAAATTATTTTAGAAACAATTTCAGCTGTCCTGTGCACATGCAAAAACAAAATATGAACGAAAACGTTTCGCTCTACGTGAAATCGATTTTTGAATTGCACGAATAACGTATTTATTTATTTTTTGTTGGGCAACATTTTACAGAAATGAATGTAGCAGGCTATTTAGTTTTCGTTCGGAAGGCACTTGACAGTTTTACCAGCGAAATAGAGAACAAATTCAATTTGAATATTTTAGACAGACATGTCCAAGAGTTGACGGTTTTGCTGTCTAAGTGCGACCTGTTGACATTAATGCATACCTACACTTGCTAGTGGTGAAAGAGGTTTGCAATTGTAATTGGCAGCTGGCACAAGTTATTTAAATAGTGGACCTATCACTTTTTTGTTGGGAGAGTGGTGCTCGGTGGCTCAGGGGTAAGGGTACTGGACTAGGTTTCAGGAGTGAGGGGTCGCAGGTTTATCACCCGGAGAAGAAAAGTTGGACTTCACCTGGGAACCTCCGACAGACATTATTATCATCAGCAGCCCTAGGAGGGTCATAGAGGGTTAACAAATCTCTTTCATTCTTCACCGTCCTTGCTTCGGGTCGCTGCCTTTGCTAAGACTGTTGATCTCGGTCGCAAACCCTGTTTATAGAATAAATTTGATTCTATTTCCATTGTTTTTGTCGCGATACATGTTAAGTGAATTAACGTAAGAACCATTTCGATTTCGCATTGTCACATATTCACCAATAACCACAATTACTTCAACTTCAACTTCTTACAAATGGCTTAGGTCAGTATTACTAGATTTGCGTCCTTCACACATTCAAATACAAAATTTCTTATTCTCTGAGACGCTTCCTACGGACATTATTTATCGTGAAGTCAAGTTCGAAACCGCAAAAGCTTATGCAATTTTCTGTAGAGAACGAACAAAAAATGTTACGTATACGCCCTAGTGTTCGGCAACATAACTAATAAGTTCATATACCTAGCAAAGGATGGTTTTTCTCTTTTGATGAATTCACAGACCTATTCAAATTTGTACTTCTTTCCGTATGAACGACCGCTGACACTTTAAAGCTTTCATATGCCATGGTGGTCTTATACGGACAACTGATTATACTGCAATAAAAGTCCTCATTAAATGGAAAAAAGTTATACTAGTATTTAAAATGGACAGACACATTTATTTTGTGAAAGCTTATGACCTTTTTCCATTTACCAAATATCCCCTTAAAAGAAACCAAAAGACCAAACTCAAGTTCAGAGCGCAGGTGAAAATATTTCCGCTTTGAAATTCCAATTTAATGAAGAATTGCAATTAATTCAAATCTATAATTCCACCAGCACGTTATATGTATCTTTGATTTGCAGCCAGCTAATATTGAAAACTGTCCGGCGAAGTCTCGGTCGTGACACTTTATAACCCTCGCAAATGCTTTTGCATTTATTTTTACTCTCTTGGATGGCTTATTTTTGGTTTTATTTATTAAAAAGTCCTAGATGAGAAAGACGGTGTATTTTTGGTTTTACGTTTTTCATAAAAATTTCATCGGAGAGTTCGTATACATATTTTTTTTTTTTCATACATTGATTCGAATATATGTACTTGTATCCATATATTGATGTGTGATACATACTCCTCTGGTTCTTTTTGGTTTTCTATGATGCGATTATGATGCCTGGTGTTGCGTCTACTTCTGTGTCTGCCTCAGTGGTCTGTTATTGGCCTTAATGTATCTTTGGAATTGTACAAGCTCATTTGAAAACGGTCCGTGGATACGTGTAGACATTCGTATTAGTGTAGTACTTTTTTTTTGTCACACTTAATTAAATCGGGAGTACTTTGGATTTGTAGAATTTTTAATTAACCCATCGGTTTATTTTTTATTTGTTAATTTTTATTATAGTGGTAATTTATAGTAGTAATTTTCGCGCGAGGTTTTCTTTCGCTTGTGAAAAATTCTCTGAAGGTTTCACATTCTGAAGAACCTTCTGAGTATTTTTTATTGTTGAAAAAAGTGATATTAACAACCCAAAAAAAAAGTTTCAAATAAAAAAATGTATATTTTATAATTTTAAGTGTTTTATATTTACATTTCCTATTTAAATTAAAAAAAAAAAAAAAAAAAAAACTGTGAATCAAACGGATAAACTGGTAAAACAAAAAACTCTTTCAAAATGATGTTCAGTTGGCTGCAAGAGAAAGAAGAAGCCCCGGAGGCAACGTGGGAAGAATTTGCATATTTCTATTACAACCAATATCGACTTGTAACTGTATCAGAATACGATCGTCACGAAAAGGCATCGATATATTTCATTGAGGCGGTAATTCCTGAAAACGAGGGAATAAATGGTTGTGATTTCCTACCACTGAATTTTAAGGCATCATATTATATTCGAACACATCAAGGTAAAGAATTTTTATCCGTCATATGAAACCAAAAAAATAAGTGCATATTATTTGGTTGTTTGTGGGAGCGTTTGTGGGATATTTATTTATGGAATGAATGACCTACAGTTCTATGCCGAGCACCAGAGTTTAGAAGCTTTCTCCGGCATTTAGACGGAATGTCTGTTAAACGTTTGCTCAGTAAATGACACCACTTAAGGTGTGATATTTTGTTTCGGCTGTTAAATTTATGACATTTCGCTCACTACGTTCTGTACATAGATCCCAAAAATTAAAAAAAAAAAAAAAAACGAACAGATAACTTCTTGTAATTTTGTTCTTTTTGAAAATTCTAAAAAAAAAAAGAAACCCTTTTCAAACATGCGCGTAACATATTGCGCCAGTCAGACACTCCTTTGGCTCAAAAATCCAATAAACTAGACCCACTCTGCAAAAACTGTTTGAAGGAAAACAAACCAGTAAAGTCGCTTTAAGTAGAGTCAAAATACAAAAAAGAGCTTGTTTTTTAAAGTTAAGGAACTCTGGTGCCTGATTAGTAGTGCCTACATGAATTCCAAGTTGGCTTCGTTCTTTGAATACAAACGAGTATGAGGAGATCTCGCACAAGGAATTTTTTAAGTTATTAGACAAAAGTTATTTTTAAATCAATTTTTAAGTGTACGAAACACAAGCCTTTATATTATTATATTTTCCTGTTAATACTTTCATAATTGAAACTAAAAAAACGTTGAAGAGATTTGTTAATGCTTTTGTTAATTTTTCGATATTTATTATTATTTTTATTTCTTTGTTCTTTTAGAAAATATTTATCTTGCTATTGATTAGGTTTGAATTTGCTTACAAAAAATAACATGAATTTAACTCAATGACTTAAATTTCATATTAAGAATGCAATAACCAACTTTAGGAATGAAGTTGACCCCTGAAAATTCTGTAATTAGTTCAAGCCTATGTTTTTGGTACAGATAGTGACATCTGTTGAAAAATGAAACACAAAATTGAATAAAGTGTTCATTTCAAAAACACCACATACTGCGTAAAAAAAAGTGTCAACAAAATACCAAATGCACAATTTCTCGCAAAAGCCGTAAAAATTACTTCTGCTAATTCCGCTCAAAGTATTTATAGTAAATAAGAGGTGTTATTTTGGTATTCAAAGAAAAATGACATTTTTTGAGATAAATGATCGGATGTTTATTTCATAATAAAGAGGAAGGTATGCCGTTAATAATGAAAAACAACATCAGCCAAATGGCCACCACAAGCGCATACGGGACCATATCCATTTCATGAAATTTTCCATAAGCAAATCGCAAAGTGGCTACCCTATGACCTCGATAGCCTCACGAATTTTATCTTTGAGGTCTTGAATCGACACTGGGCTGTTGGCGTGGACCTTATCTTCCACGTGGCCCCAAAGGAAGAAGTCGCAAGGTGCTTAATCACAAGATCTCGGTGGCCAATTGTGATCACCTCTCCGAGAGATAACACGGTCCGGAAACTTTTCCCATAAAAGATCAATGCTCGTTGCCTGTGTGGCACGTAGCGCCGTCTTGTTGAAAGTAAACGTTGTCCAGATCAATACTATCCAGCTCCGACCATAAAAAATCATTAATCATCTCTCGATAGCGCTATCCATTCACCGTAACTGTTGATCCAACCTCATTTTCGAAACAGTAAGGTCCAATGACCCCGCCGCACCATAAACCGCACCAAACAGTCACACGTTGAGGATGGAGAGGCTTCTCAACAACAACTCTTGCGTTTTCCGCGCCCCAGATGCGACAATTTTGCTTTTTGACGTAGCCACCGAGGTGGAAATAGGTCTCATCACGACGACCAAAAAATGCTTTAGTTTTGCGAACTGTGACTGCAAGATTTTCACCATTTTTGTAGTGAATTTTAATAATTTCAATGTGTTGTTGAAGCGTGTATCGTTCCATTTTTAGTAATGGCGTAGTTTCTACTTGTAAAATGTCAAAGAATAAAAGCATCAAAAGTGACAGCTACCGAGATAGCGGGTCATTCACAATAACACCTCTCATTGGAAAACCCTTTAGAAGCAAAGTTTATGTTACGCTTCCTTAAACTTAGACTTAGAATTCTATATTGAGCGTTTGTACCACTTTCTTCCCCAAATAGTAAGGAACATTTTCACTTTTTTCTTTTCGTGTATTTATACCCCAATTATGCAGTACCTAAACTACATTATATTGGTAATTTGCATATAATTTGCGACCTTATATAAAAAATTGTGAAAATGGTTACTCTGTATAAAGGAAGACTAAATAATTGTATAAAAACTGAACTCGCTCCAGATTTGTTTAAAGGCAGATCGGAACATTTTCTAGTGCATGCTGTTTTTTCCACATCCGAAATTTTTTTATAGTTTTTGATGAGAGAAACCCATTGAGGAAGTAATGAAACATTTATGACAGAAAAGCTGCAAATATCCAGTCACGTGTTTATTTATGAAAAGATCAAAACAAAAATATTGACACCATGTCTGAATGTTTCAAGCAGCTATCCATATGGTTAGATAACATCCTATTTTATGTGAATTTCAGTCCAAAAATAATAGACTTTTATTTGTTTGTCAACAAACAGCAACCCGGAGAAATCTTTTAACACACTCTGTTTACTTGTGGTATTGTTAAATAAAACACGCGTCGTAACTAATGTCTTTCATATTTTCGATAAATCTGGTATATTCCTTCTTTTTATCTTTTTCGGTACATTTTCCAAGCGATTTTGACAGTTATGTGTATGTACTTAAATGAAAATAAGTCTGTTGGTTTTTTGATAGGCCATATGAGTTCTATAAATGCGTTCAGACCATCGAATTTTTAACTGTTGACGTGAAAAGTTATGTTGTTTCCTTCTGTGATCGTGTTTCTTTTTCGAGTCAACCCATAACTGTTGACAGCTTGAGTTTTAATCAACTAACTACCCCCTTTTCGAAACATTGTAACACACTAGAATGTCAACCACATCTGGAATGTCTCCTAATACCACCTCAAATGCAATCAACTCACGAAAAGCGACAAATAATTAGTTCGCTCTACAAAATTCAACATATTCCGAGACGAGTGTCCCCCATCGTAAATTAAATTCACTACACCTTCACTGACAAAGCTATTACACCCTCATAATTTCTGTATGATTTCACACCCTTTGCTCGGCAATAAATTACCTAACAAGCGTCTATACGCTTCATGAAGAATATTTCGAGGAGTACGTACACCTAAAGCGCAGCATTGGCTTCAGTCGTACCTATTGCTGCCAAAAAAACACTATTCCGGACGAAAACATTTTAAATTATGCCCTACAATAATTCAATTCGCGATTTTACACCTCGTCAAGCATTAATCTTCAGTTCATAGAAATTTATTCATCCACCAATCGCAATCACGATCGCAAATCTTTACAGGTGCTATCACGCACACAACTGATACAACAAACGATGTACGAATTTAATTGGCAACTCTCGATGATATTCATCATCATTCAAGATACGAGTACCCGCCTATTTTTGTCTTCTATTTCCGGTTAATCGGGCTCTGAGGTCTGAGTATCTTGCATGATTAATATATAAATATATTTTATAGAGGAATACTGAATATTAGAAAATGGAAAAGTGCGGGAGATCCTCTTCAGATAAGACTACTTCTACCAGCTACGTGTAATGCACTAAGAATGGAAACTCTATTTTCGGATTGCGTTATAGAAACCATATGTAGAATATTGTAACGGTTGAGAGATATTAATTGAAATATACTTGATTATGAGTGGTTGTTTATTGGAAGTTTTTTCGGGTGGTTTTTTTCACAATTTAGTTTTAGTTGTGATTGAAATGAAACGAAAGGATGTGTGGAGTTCAGCCACATTTCACCAAACGAATGTGCTGTATAGCAATGGGTTGAATTCCGTTTTGTATATTTGAAGAATTTGACCATTCATCAGTTTGTAATAATATTTTTACTGATGATTGATCAGACCTATTTTTTAGTGCCGTAAAGAGGTTTGTGGTAGACGACATTTTGTTAGTGCCGCTTTTGTTGTGATGGGAATAAAATTGAACAAGCCCATTTACGTTCAGTCTCACAAAGAGTGCAGAATATTTGCAACCAATAGCTTTCAATTTACCACTTCTTATTTGGATTTCATGGTAAAACTGCATTCTTAGTAAAACTGTCTTTACAATTCAAAAAACGTTCTGCTCTTTTATTCTCTTCAACATATGACATAAACTAGAGCTTGAAATGTTCACTATAGCTGTCAAATGATGTTCATGTATCAATCTATTACAGAGAGCACAAATCTCAATCTGCAAACCAGATATTTTATCAAAATTTAAAAATTTACATTATGTTTGACTGTCTGACCTGTCTAACTTATGACAAAGTGTGACATTTCAGTCTATATTGGCGACTAGCCGCACAAACGACTTAATGTACTACATTATTTTTTAAAATTGTTGAGGTAATATTGCTATATAGCGGTGAATGGAACGAGGGTACTCAATTTCTAACTAATGTAGAAAAGGTGACTTTATCGAGCAATCTAGCTTTTGCGTCCAGGGCAAATCTAGTCTAGTCTAGTCGACTTAAGACAACTAGATTATTGAACGTGCCAAATTATTTCATTTTTAAATTTGCTCCTTTACCGACATTATTGAAACTTGGTGCGTGCCGCCCAAGCGGACGTTTTCATTCAGCGTTCTCCTATTCTCCGCTCGCTGAAAGTAAATTGCTCTTACCTTGCCTTACCAATAACCATTTTTAGTTTCGACTATAAATTTTAGTAGTTCACAGTGGCTATATTTTCTATACAAATGTCTCTATATGAGTTTTCATAAATTTAAAGTCGAGACTAAAATTTTTTAGTAGTTTAACGGACAAGGAAAATGCTGATAGAAACAGAAGTCCCACTATTGATATAAAAATGGGCGCGTTGCATTGACCACAAGATATCTAGCACAAAATATTGAAAATCAAGGAACGTGAGCTAAAAAATAAATTTTAATGATACAATACACTTTAATTAGGTAGGTATGAATTTTGTGTGTCAATGAACTCTATCTGCGGACAGCTCTATTTTTCGCTAATTTTTCTCAATGTCAAGTTTTGCGCTATATTGGGAATTTTCAATTGAAATGAAATCTTACAATTTGTTTTTGTAGGGACTAGAGCTGTGGAATTTATTTTCTTATATGAAATTTGACATACGAGTACTGTTCTCTAGCGGTAATTGGAACACATTCAATTGCTTTTATATCAAAAGTTGTGTTTCCTTATTTTAGCAAAGGCGTAAATCAGTTCGTATCGTTCAATATTTCGAAATTCTAAAAATATGCACAAATTATGTTAAATTCCGCTCGCTATATGAAGTTGACTATTCAAATTGTGATTGCGAATAAATTGTGCACGAAAGCTATTCCGTAATAATGACGGCATCCAATAAAATGTATTTCTAATTAGGAACACCAATAAAACTCGCAGCAAAATCTTAAATGCTTGAGTCTCAATGAATCATCGTAAAATAAGAAAATTTGAATCCCATTGAATTTGTATTTAAAAATATTTGTTGTACCATTTCAGCTGAAGTAAAAATGCCAAGTGGAAAAGTTGATAAGCCCATCATCGAGGACAATCGTGATGGCACCGTGTCGATCAAATACGATCCCAAAGAGGAAGGTATACATGAATTGGTTGTGAAGTATAATGGCGAACAAGTCCAAGGTATGGTGATGACTTCAACGACGTTCTAATTGAACTAATTTATTTTATTTGCTGTTTAGGTTCGCCTTACAAGTTCCACGTCGATTCAATCGCATCCGGCTATGTGACAGCCTACGGATCTGGTTTGACTCACGGTGTGTCTGGTGAACCATGTAATTTCACCATTTCCACCAAGGGTGCCGGTGCCGGCGGTCTTTCTCTTGCTGTTGAAGGGCCAAGCAAGGCTGATGTAAGGGTTTAGACAAATGTCATGTGAGCTAAGATATTGAGTGTAGTTTTCTTTTAGATCCGCTACCACGACAACAAGGACGGTACAGTATCAGTCACCTATCTGCCCACTGCTCCCGGTGAGTACCAAATCGCTGTCCGTTTCGGCGATAAGAACATTAAGGGCTCACCATTCTTCGCCAAGATCACTGGCGAAGGTCGCAAACGTAATCAAATTTCGGTGGGCTCCTGCTCCGAAGTCACCCTTCCAGGCCAGATCACCGACGATGATCTTCGAGCACTGAATGCATCCATTCAGGCACCTGGTGGTCTCGAGGAGCCATGCTTCCTTAAGCGTATGCCAACTGGTAATATCGGCATCTCGTTTACCCCTCGTGAGACCGGCGAGCACTTGGTCTCTGTGAAACGCATGGGAAAACATATTTCCAACTCGCCATTCAAGGTGACCGTGTGCGAGCGTGAAGTTGGTGATGCCAAGAAGGTCAAGGTATCTGGCAAGGCCCTCACAGAGGGTAAAACTCATACTGACAACGTTTTCGCCGTTGACACCCGTAACGCCGGTTATGGTGGTCTGTCGCTGTCCATTGAAGGTCCCAGCAAGGCTGACATTCAGTGCACCGATCAGGACGATGGAACTTTGAGCATCTCATATAAGCCCACCGAGCCTGGCTATTACATTGTGAATCTGAAATTCGCCGATCACCATGTTGAAGGCTCTCCGTTCACTGTTAAGGTGACTGGTGAAGGTTCAAACCGCAAACGTGAGAAGATCCAACGTGAGCGTGATGCCGTGCCACTCACTGAAATCGGCAGCGAATGCAAACTGACATTCAAGATGCCCGGTATCACATCATTCGATTTGACAGCGTGCGTCACCTCGCCCAGCAATGTCACAGAAGATGCTGAAATTCAGGAGGTCGAAGATGGACTCTATTCGGTTCATTTTATCCCAAAGGAACTTGGAATCCATACAGTTTCTGTACGCTACAAGGATATCCACATCCCCGGATCACCCTTCCAGTTCACAGTCGGCCCACTCAGAGATTTCGGTTCCCATTTGGTTAAGGCTGGCGGTCCAGGTTTGGAACGTGGAGAAGTTGGTTTATCATCTGAATTCAATGTGTGGACTCGTGAAGCTGGCGGCGGTTCGCTTGCCATCTCAGTTGAAGGTCCCAGCAAGGCAGAAATTGAATTCAAGGATCGCAAGGACGGTTCCTGCGATGTTGCCTACAAGGTGACCGAGCCAGGCGAGTACCGTGTCGGCTTGAAATTCAACGACCGCCATATTCCAGACTCACCCTACAAGGTGTACATCTCCCCCGAGGTAGGCGATAGCCACAAACTTGAAGTCCAACAATTCCCACAGGGCAACATTCAAGCCGATGCTCCCTATCAGTTCATGGTTCGAAAGAACGGCGCCAAGGGTGAAGTTGATGCCAAGATAGTGGCGCCATCTGGTAACGATGATGATTGCTTCATTCAAGCCATCGACAGCGACATGTACTCGGTGCGTTTCTATCCTCGCGAAAATGGTATCCACGCTATTCACGTCAAGTTCAACGGAGTGCACATACCCGGATCACCGTTCAGGATTAAGGTCGGAAAGGATGTTGCCGATCCAGCTGCGGTTCACGCAACAGGAGCGGGATTGGAAGACGTCAAATCGGGCCACAAAGCCGATTTCATTATTAACACTTGCAATGCCGGTGTTGGTACACTAGCTGTCACAATTGATGGTCCCTCAAAGGTCGCACTCGACTGTACGGAAGTCGAGGAGGGCTACAAATGTCGATACACACCTCTTTTGCCCGGAGAGTATTACGCCTCGATTAAGTATAACAACATGCACATCGTTGGATCTCCGTTCAGGATTGTGTGCACAGGTATAGGTTGAGACGAGTTTTTTTTATTTTCCTTGCTAATGTCTCTTTCTGTGTTTAGGTGATAAGCTCGCTGACGAAGGTGCCCAGGAGACGTCCACAGTCATCGTAGACACAGTTTCAAAGGTCGCTAAGGGTGGAAAGAACATCGGCGCTCATATACCAGTCTTCAAATCCGATGCATCTAAGATCACGTCGAAGGGCATGGGCCTGAAGAAGGCCTACGTAGGGAAGCAGAATCAGTTTTCACTGTGCGCCACTGATGCGGGTAAGTCAACTTAACACGATATGTTAGAAAATGCCTTTGTAACGATGAATTTTAATATTTAAGGCAACAATATTCTGTACGTCGGCATGTATGGACCAAAAGGACCTTGCGAGGAATTCAATATCAAACACGCTGGACGCAATAACTACAACGTCAACTACATGGTGCGTGACCGCGGCGATTATATTCTCATAGTCAAGTGGGGTGATGACCATATTCCCGGATCTCCATTCAAAATTGAGGTCTAAATTCCGCAAATCCCAAACAAACGCATACACACCAACAAAACGTATTTTACTTTTATTATAAAAAACAAAAGCGAAAGAAAAAAAAACTATTATTATTATCAGTAAATTATAAAACTTGGTTAGTCATTCGATATTCTGTTTATCAAATTCTTTTGGAATCATGTTTTCATATTTTCTTTTTATTCTGCCCTAATTATTATTATTATAATTATTTTGGTTTAATATTATTATTTTAGTTTTTTTTTTATATATGTATAATAATCACGTTTATTTACCTAGTATTTAATGTAAATATCCAAGAAAAATGAAAAAAAATAAAAATAGAAAGAAAATCTTAAATAAAATTTAAGAAGGATGATGGGGGAAGATTGTTACTACCTTCTTTTATAGATATATTATTTAAATCTCATCGTTGCAAGTAAAATAAATCAAAGTTGATGTCGTAAATGAATTTTTGTTGCCCTATGTGCATTTTATAGAGTTCGAGACGTTTTCCTCCATCGTACCCATTAATGAAATTGAATGTCCTCAAGCGAAAAATCCTAAAATAAATAAAACACTTTCTGTTATTATATTAAATATTACGTTTCCTTTCTCAAATTATTTTACAAAATAAAAATAAATCAAACATGAAAAAATTAAACGGTTTGTTGTTTCATTCTTGTAGCCCACCATTGGTGTTCAGAATTAAATGAACAGATACTTGGTGCAACAAATCCTTGAAAGAATGAAAGTTAAGTTTCTCTCTGCTATAAGTCGAGGCATTTTGCTCAGTCCAGAATGCTAGCAACTAACCCACTATACTCATAGTTATCCGCCAATACGACTCAATTGTTGGTTTTGTTCTACTTTTATTCATAGATCTTTAGCCACAAAAAGTGTTCCCATTTTAAAACTGGCGGCCAACATGAGGCCGCAATTGTAGATATTCAACCGTATCAAGGTATCCGTTCGGAAAAAATTCTGAAGTGGTAGATGTCATCGTAGTACTATAGGAACGCATATCCGAATGAAATAAATTCCGTTCCGATCGGATACCACGATAGGGGTGAATGATCCTCTTAAAAACTGTCGGCGATGCATAAACGATCAACCACAACTTCCGGCAACATGTTGACCAATCTGATCGCCACCGAAATACAGCCAGAAAGCATTTGAAGTCCATTCGTGGTTATTTACCTACCATACATACAAAGAACTGCCGTGGAATACCTCGATGGATAGATAAAATTGTAATAGCGTTCCTTTACAATATTATTTTTTATATTACGTTAATCAAAGAATGGGCAAGGAGAATGGAGGTGTTGGCCAAATGATCAGTACTTTGTTTGTACTGAGAAGTCAACGTTCGTATCAAGGTGTCATGAGTCACGACTAACCAACATTTTAAGCTCAATTTGTCACATTCACCGTTATTCTTCTTGTCGAATACGACATATACTTTAGTTTCATGTAAGCAATTCTAAACACATAAGTTGTATACGCCTTACAACCATAATAGGAGTGGTTAAAACACATTTTTTCCAGACCCCAATTAATGAAAAAATCAGACAAAATTACTTTTCATATTTTTATTTTCGCTTTTATCCAACAACAGGATCAGTAATACGATTTTAAAAATTAATTGTGCAGCAACTCTTGCAAACGTTCTGTGCTGCAGTCGACTACTTTGTTACAAATTAATAACTAAAGAGGCAAAATGCAATAACTTTAATCCTTGTGTACATGCGGCTCCTTCTCCTTTGTGATGGAGAAGTCGAGACGCAGGCAAATGATCACCACGAAAAACAGCGCAAAGAAGAAGCCAACAGCTAACAAAGGCTCCTGCAGCATGGTGATGCGTGAAAAGTTATACTTAAGATTGAAGTCGTGTATGTGATTCTCAACAAGATTCTTCTTGGTGAATGAGATGACTGGACGTCCAAACGTGTCCAAGTAAGTGTAGTGTAGGCTGTCGGCCAAGCGGTTCACCGAGTACGGGGTGATAAGTTTGATGTTTGTCGAGCCCTCTGGGAGAATAATTTTTACAACAGCTTCATCGACAACCATGTCATCATAGATGTGATCAATAATGCGCATCTTGAGAAGGAAATTCTCTCCAGAGTTGAATAGATATTCGAATGACGGCACATTGTACCCAAGTGTGTAGAAAGTCCTCCAGCCTCCGAACAATGGGAACCTTGGCCTGAGGTCTAATTCAACAGAGTCACGCAAGACTTTCATGTTTGAGGTGGAAATGTTGCCATTTGTATCACGATAGTACACGCCTGTGGCAGAAGCCGGGAGCATTGTTTTGTATGACTTTACAGCAGCTTGACCACTTCGAGCATCCTTCTGGAACTCGTAACGAGAGAAGGAACCCTTCAGTTCAGCTCCAGCATGAACCATGTCAATATTTTCAGTAACGGCAATATTTCCCCAGTGCGATACTTCCAAGGTACGTTCGAGGCGGGTCACAGTCAAGAATGGAGTGTGGTTTTCGAAGTGCACAACCAATTCTCCAGGAGCCAAAGCTGTAAGAGCGACATATTTTTATTATATGTTTTCCATTTGTGATATGCAGTACACTTACCATTGATATTATCGTATGGTCCATAGGTGATGGTACTACCGGACGCAGCTACTGGTTTCAACTGGGTGTACGACTCAATACTTTGTGAGCTCAAATGAACGGTAGTTTTCTGCGTCAATGTTTTGTACGGGCTGTAGAAATAGGCGTTTCCAAAATAGCGAACTAATTGCTTTTCTGATTGGGTGATTTTCGTGGGATGAGGGGTCAGGACCTTCGTTGATACAGTCTCCAGGTAGACCACCTGCGTAGGAGCAGCCGTTGTAAAAGCCAACAGAAACTCCACACCGTCGCTGGTGTCCCTTTCGGTATATTTCAGTTCTTTCTTTGAAGAGTCTTTAGCCGAGAAGAAAGACAAATTTGGTCGCTCAGCGCGTGGTATCAAAAAACTGTAAGAGGTGATGCCCTTTTTCGCCGAATGCTCAATAATAATTTTGTATGAAGTTTTCACGAGCTGTGACGTTAAATCGATAGTGCGCTCAACATTTTTATTCACTAATTCGGCATCAATAGCACCATCAGATAGCACGATTACTGATATAGCAATTAAAATTGCACAAAATAGCTTCATAATTTAACTTTGTCTCAGTAAATATCACGAAAATGCCGGCAGAAACCACTTCTACTTGTACAAATCAGAAAAAGCCAACAGCGCATTCGAGCGTAGTGACACATCAGAGGAAGAACTGGGTGTGTTTATAGATATAAAATGCGTTGAATGATTTCATTGTCACAGTCAGCGAGTGAAATGTGAACTAGGTGGGCTGTTTTTATTTTTTTTACGTGATTTTCCTGTTTTCAATTTTCGCACCATACATGAATGGTATATAGAATAACAGCAACAATCAGATCTTATTCTGTTGTTTTAAATCATGGTAAAGATTAATGTAACTAAATCACCAACGAAAAATTATAAACATATATGTACATTGCTTGCCAAAAATGATTAAGGTCAGAAAAGAAATGGTTTTGTTTTTACCTATAGAACACGGGAAGTAAATGCACTTCGGTTTTTTTCCCAGTTGAACACCATTTAAGTAAAATAAGTGGTCCTGATTACTGATCAATCGACACCTAAACCATCCTAAGAAAATCACTAGAGGATACCAATTCCATATCATCGAACACTGTCTTTTTATACCATTCAATTTATATTCATTGACATTTCCAAGAATTGACGTTTCTTAAGAAATAAAAAATCAAGACTCATGCGTCATGCTGCTGGACTTACTATTTACGTATAATATACTATGAATTAAATTGCCTATTTGTAAACAAACGTATTACTTAATAAATTATGGAATCTAATGATTTAAATGTGCATTTATCGGATGATATTTTGTCTAGATTTGAAAATGGATCCGACTTAGGTAAGTTCTCCATTTTGCTTCTGAGTCGGTAGACATTCCTTTTCCTGCTTCTTCACAGATGGAATGATTTCCGGTGAAATATTTCAACAGGACAATATGTACATGGGTGAAAACGACGATGAAAATGAACCAGATGATATTATCATAGTCCACATGGATATACGGGAGCCATTAACATCCCTAAAGTAAGTTAAAAGTGATGGTGAAAGTTTTTGGAAAATAATTTTGTGTTTTCCATAGAACTCTCCTCGAAGACAAGGTCAACGTAGATTTGAAAAAGTACACTTTTTGGCTACAGGATGCACAAATTGTAAGTAACCACTGATTAGTTGTTGATGCAATTAAGATTGTCATCTGTGTTTTTCGTTGAAATAGCTTGAGCCGCATAAAAATCTCGTCGATCAGTGTGTGAAAGGTGAAGGTCTGGTGCAGATCAATGCTCAAATACAAACCATCAATCAAAGAATTAATATTGTTGATGTTCTCAAGCCTACTGACGCCGCCTTGGGTAAGTTATGTTTTCTTTAGATCGTTGTAGTTCTTTGCGTGGTTTCCTATTACCGGCTAGCCATTTCCTCTTATATCCGATGTATGTCAGTAACTGGTATAAAAGCCTAGGTCAATTCTTTGGAATCGTATGAAGATTTCAAATAATGTATGAAGCTCCAATCATATGGACTTGATTAAAAGTAAAAGCGTATCCATCCAGCATCAACGGGAAGAAACGTCTTTGTAATTCATTTAAATTTCTCAATCACGCCCTAAGTCCTCACTCTAATCTGGGTAGATATTTTGAGCACTACTGAAACTATCGAACTTCTTTGAAGTGAATAAAAAAATGCAATTTTCTCTGTCATGTATAGCTGCACTGGGAGCCGATGCTCATGTCACGAAAAATATCGTTGCTCATACTGAGGACAGCAGTGACTCAGCCGATGTACACCCAGAAAAAAGGAAAATGTCTTACGAATCCGTTGACCAGAAACCATGCCTCAACTGGGTACTAGATAGTAAATTCAAAAAGGAACAAGCGCGGCTTAAAATCCCCGACGATCCAAACGCTTGGACGATTCCTCAGGTCAAACACTGGCTGCAGTGGGCCGTGCGTCAATTCAATTTGGTAAGTGAATGTATGTTTCATGCAGAGTAGAAAACTTTATTCTCTTCAATCCCTCAGGTTGACATAACACTTTCGGACTGGAATATAACTGGTGAGCGACTCTGCTCATTGACACATGAAGACTTTCGCAAGAAGGTCGTCACTGATCCGGGAAATGTATTCTGGACCCATCTGCAGCTGCTTAAGGAATGCAAATTCGTGTCCGTTGTCCATAAGCCATTGAAAATTGAAGAGAACTCCGACAGCAACAGTTCACCTCTGCATATTCGTGAACAGAAAATCATGCGAAAGACCCCATCATGGAATGCTGCCAAGAACAACAACTACTGTGAGTGCCAAGTTTTGCGATAGCCGACCACATTTATTGAACAACTTTCAGGTCACGTAGGTGTTGTAAACGGACCCGGGGGATCTGGAAACAATGGACAAGTGCAGCTGTGGCAGTTTTTGTTGGAAATTCTCACAGACCGTGAGCATAGAGACATCATTCAATGGGTAGGCACAGAGGGCGAATTCAAACTGCTCGACCCGGAGCGCGTGGCTCGCCTTTGGGGCGAAAAGAAAAACAAACCAGCCATGAACTATGAAAAGTTGTCTCGAGCACTTCGCTACTACTATGACGGCGATATGATCTCGAAAGTGTCGGGAAAGAGGTTTGCCTACAAGTTCGACTGTGACCTGAAAATGTTGATTGGTTATAATGCCGAGGAGATTTCGAGTCTAGTCAATGAGAAAAAGTACATTGACGAGTACCTCGAACAGTCAGTAGCGCCATCTGACGACGACGGTGACGAAGAATGATACGAGGAGTTGGATTAGTTTTCTATGCTTACAGACAGATTATGTTAAAATTTAGTTGATATTATGCTATAGCATAATATACCGAATCATGTACAAACCGAAGGACATCGTTTGTGTAAATTTAAGTCTAAAAAATATTATGAGAAACATGGTATTTAGTATTTTTGTAGAAATCAATAAACTGTTGTTCAACCAGAGTTTTTGTTTAAAAGCTTTCCGATACGCAAATAGTGAGTTTAAAGTAACATCCTGGCTACGGCAGAAGTCGACTTTTGGGTAGTTTTCAGCTCTAGAAAATCACAACAGAAATTCCAAATGTGCGTAAATAACCTTAGTCGAACAGTAAGCCAATATTCTATGATTATAGTTGTTCAGAATGCTGTTATCCCAGTGCGGATCTTCATGAATTTGTTGTCAATATTACTTCCTCACCATTACGTAACATTTTCAGGCCAAGATTGATTGGGCCTTACTTCCATGTTGCGCTATGTTAAATTGTGCCAGTATGAGTTATGGTCTAATGAGAGTGCCTACTCGATTTGGAGACTTAAAGGTCGATCGTTGATTTGGGTCTCACGTCGGGCGCAATTTTTGCATATTAATGTCAATAAGACAAGCCGCTTCATCCTGTCGTGTTATCAATTTATCATTCTACTCTTTTCACCTACTCTACAGCTTTTGAAAGAAATGAAAGAGAAATCGATGTCCCCTATTTTAGTTGGTTAGTATTTTATTCTGTTGATTTTCAACCACAGATAGATGAATTTTAGTTCTGCTTCACGTCGACTCCGTTTATGAGTGTTCCCTGGGTGTTCAACAGTCACGAATATGCACTGATGCACGCTCTGAGTTCGCAATACAACCTTCCCAACATAAGGTGGGGATGAATTTAGTCTGGAATCATAATGTCTTCTCAAAAATAAAATAATCAACAACTTCTTTTATTTAATATTATTTTTGTTTTTATTGGCAATAGATAGATAATTAGTTTATCAAATAAAATTTTATCTACTTATGTCTTTTTCAGATATCAATTTTTAAATTTGATTTATTATTTGACTAGCGCATTGAGTTTCCAATTAAATTTAAATATTTTACATATTTCAGCTACATTTTCGTTAAAATTAAGAAAGAAAAAATCGCTTAAAATAACAGAAAATATATGCGACGGATTGCAGAACATTAAAATTATCGATATCCTATATTTTGCTCGTTGATTGCAATGCAATTTGTTCTTTATAATACTATTTTTGTTTACACTGTTTTCTTTTGTACTCAGCTAATATTTATATACCCTATACTGTACATGGTTTTTGTTTTCGAAAATAATCTTTCTTTTTTTTATTGATTTTATGTTTAGAGATATTTGGCTTTTACAATAATTAATGGAATGAAAAGATTAATGTCGTTTTCCATTGGGACCACCAGAAATCTTTTTCAGATCTCAGATTTTACGTGGCAAATGGAACGCGCAACGAAATTGATCTGCTTTTATAAATGTATTAGTGCGTTATGTGGCAGTAATATCATCTGTTCAATCTGCATTTGATTTTGCAAAAAACCCAAATGGATATCGACTTCGAAAATGTTTTCCCTGTTGCAGATACAAATTTGGTATTTTTGTTGATTCGTAGTCTTCAGATGACGAGGAAGACTATGAAGATAATAATTCCTCCAAAATTATATCCATGGCTATTTATGTATTTCGTTATTTTGGTTTTCACGAAACTTTTCGCATTTGGATTGAAAGCAAACTTCTTAAAATGACGTAAAACAGCTGTGCAAAGCATATTGGTATATGTAGATCTGAAAAAATATCGAGATCTGCAAAAAGTGCTCCGAATCGAAAAAAAAATTGATTTTTTTGCCCAATGGAACATGAAAAGTGATTTAGATCAAAAAAAAGATTGATTTTTTGTCCCAATGGAAAACCACATAAGTATTGAAATAATTTATAAACACATGGCATACATTTATAAGGCAACAAGTAGACATAACGTTTGTTTAGAGGAAATTATTTGTGATATTGAAGAAAAAATAAAAACAAATCATTTGTGACTTAAGCGATTAAATAGAATTCTTAAGCTGTTCCTATAAGATTAGCTATAATGATATAATAAATAAATTTTTACTTATGCGTATGCTTATAAGGTTAAATATTTAACAAAGATATCTACAAAATATTTACTTTCGCTGAAAATGTTTACAATGCTTAAATTGAAATAGAATTGTGTCGCTTTACAATTTATACACACATTTTGGGTGTTTGCAGTGGCTTGCAGTTCCAAAGTTTCAATGGCACGTAACAGAATAGAGTTACCAGTTTTTTTTTTCTTCTTATTCCTTGTTCAAAATAATTGCGTAAGCTTTGGAGTACAAATCGGTGAGATCAGAATATGGGAAGATGGAAATATGTTTAAGCGATTCACGCTACTACGATACTACTTTTGACACACTTTATTTAAGGAACTAATATATGTATGATCCTCCTATGGATAACCGCTGCGTAAAATTTATCACCAGCAGTGTGTAACAAAAAGTTGTATGCAAACGTGTTGAGTTAATTAATGTGAAGGCGAATCGTTATCATTTCGTGAACATAATATTTCGTCAGGACTATTCATATGAGACCGAATTGCGAACTGCGAACTGCGAACAGGCGAATATTCGTAGATTCTGACATATCATTCACATGAAAAGTTTTTTAGTCTCACGTACCAGCGAATCAGTTTCATTGTTGAAAGTCCAGTTCGAACGAATTTTTCATTCGTGAATTTGTGGATCGCTACTGTTTTATATGGATTGGGAATAAAGTGTGACAGTTCGCGGCGAGAGTTTTCAATTCGATGGAAAATTACTTCAATTGTAAATTTAGCTATTTAAATCATTTGAGACTCAGTTTTTTTCAGATAAGTTATTAGAGTAATTAAGTATACTGCTTTGGTGGTAGAACAAATAGCAATTTTCAATTTATAAATACAATTAAATTGATTTTTAATTCGCGCTCATGTGAATAGTCCTCTAGCGAAGCTTAACGAAAGTGAAACAAGTTAATAGGCATGAGAAGCGAATCGCATTTATGCAAATTGTGGCCTAAATAGCTTCGGTGAACCAAAAATGCAGTGAGACAAAAAATCCCATACAAAACTGACAAAATGTAAACTCTGTCATAAAGGAAAAATATCGTTATTCATTGATGATTACGACAGATGGGAACTTTGAGTTCAAGTTTTGATACAGTTCACTTACTCAGAGCTTCCATTCATCAATGTTTCACGGACAGAATCAAACAAAGCGTTACAGCCGAAAAGTAGGCACGCGGATTCTTCTTGGACTGTACAGGAACCTATGCACAAGTTTTTTTTTCCACTCCTACTTATTGCACGGCTGGAACTTCACTTTGAAGAATACCATCTGCATTAACACTTCAGGTGAATGTATTGAACATAACCCCAAACAAAATAGTTGTATATGCATCAATATCGCATCGCTAAGTTTTATCTCAAACGACAGGGCTAAACTGCGTCGCCCGTAGGGGAGCCAGGTAACTAAGCTCTTTAATTCCAGGCAGAGCAAGTTCTATTTCTATTTTGAGGCAACGCCATTCTCATAAATATACATTATCACCTCCAAGCGATGTTGCCATATTCATTTCGCCTTTATGCATCTCCAGCCTAAAATGGAAATGGTAAAAACTAGAATTTGCATCTTTTAGCTATTAAACTTAACAATTCTCTTTATTTTTTGTTCATCAAAATAAATATTGAATTCCGAAATAAATTGAAAGCAATTCATTCTAAATGCGAAACTAATTTCCAATCCATATTATTCCAGGAATATTATTTGACAGTTCAACTGTCACTCCGCATAATTACAAATTTCATTTTCAATATAAACATTAGTTCAATGAAAAACAAAGAAAAAAAAACCTAATGAGAAGAGAAATAGAAAAAAAAGGAGAAAAAAACACTTAATCCTACTACAGCTCAGTCGTAATCTCGTCTTGCGGTCGAAAGCCCAACTTAAAGAATTCATCCTCCAGCCACAGAGAGCTCTGATTAAGATCCGATATCAGATTGCCCTTTAGGGTGTTAAAGCTGCTGCCGAACGGATCGGACGGTCGAGGTTCCTCGAACTCATGTAGACTTATCAGCGATCCAAAGAGCTGTAGTTTTTGCGGCGAATTAGACGGACTAATTCTCGCTTTGAATGTAGTTGGCTTGTATGGTGATTCCAAGCGGTGATTATCACCGTTGCCTGGACTTTGGAAAAAGTCTATTAACTGACCCACCTGGGGTTTGTAGCGATCCAGCGCTTGCTCTGACCACGCGTATATTCTATTCCAATCGTGTGGTGGAGCTGGAATCAGCTCGATTGGCCGATTGAGCAGAATGAGAATCTTTGCTAGATCTCTTATAATCGGTCGATAGGAATTCGCCGAAGCAGCATCACCAGACAAATAGAGCTTTCTGATCTGTCGACGCGTGTCGTTGATCATTGCGAGGAAATATTCTGCATTTGGTCGCATGTCATTCAGTTGACGCAGAAAGTCTGATCGATCCATTGTATTTTCGTTTATGAGTTTTTGTTTGATTGTTTTTCGCCGTCGTTTTCGCTTGACAAGAACTATGGCCACCGCTAGCAGTGACAGGCATACGAAAAAACCGCCAAAAAGGCCGGCAAGGGCTGCCAATAGAGGCCCTGATATGCCACTTGTGATGCATACGCGTCCCATAAAGTCGGGATGCGACGACCATTGATCTGTGTATCCCGATGGGCAAACGTCGACACATTGCCGAGTGTCAGTGACGAGTAGTGCGGGACACTTGATGCATCCTTCGATGTTGCAGCGCAGGCATTGCATGCTCGCTGATGGTGGACATCCTGCAAAGAGACGATTTCAAAGCAATCACTTAAAATGTTTGTTTGAGGTTGTAAAATGTTATAATACAGTAAATCCCAAATAAGCTTTATAGATTTTATTAATTAAAGTATGGCATTCACGAATGATTTGTTTTATATTGCAGAAACAAATCGTTCGAAATCGTATGCATTTTTCAGCACACAGAATTCCACCCGTCTGTTGATATTTTGCAAACCAAATTGGATTACTATTCAAACAGTCAATTAATCAATTTACCACATCAGTCAAGTTACTATGCAACTTTTACTGCGCGTATAGGTTAGACACACCGAAATCGACTCACGAAACGTAAATAGTATCATTAAGCTCAATTAAACCCTCTGCCACAACTTGCATAGCAATTTTTTTAATCAACCCGACCAGACCAATGTAAACAATTTTCTCTGCTGTCATCGCTTATTATCTATCTTATCCGTGTTCCTTTATCGCAGTTCCACCTGATTTGTTTGGTTGGCATTGTAAGCACTTGTAAGCCACCAAAGACGACTTGTGGCTTAAAAAAAAAATGAAAAAGACGAATAAAGCGGCGAACCACAAAAACACGCTCTGAGAAAATCTCTTCCCAGAGACACTGTATCCAGATCGACATATCTCTGACAATCTTATACTGATGTAACGCACATTGGATTCCCATGGACGGCAAGTCTGGTAGAGTACCGGTAACCAGTGCAGTGATTCAATGAATCACATCTCCACAGTTGCCAGTTGGTCGGTCCCCTTGGGGAAAACAATTCAATTAAACGAAATTACCTTTGTTGGGGGCTAACGCAATACCTCGTGCATCGCCTCTTCCCCCGCCATCTACTTGGGGCAACCGCTCGGAATGGCATCCGTTTAGAGATATGAAATTCAATTGTTCAGCTATTCATTGAATAATTTATGAAACATTCCAGCTAAAAGAACTTGTTCGGTCGTCATTCGCCATTCTTGATGGCAATTAGTTTAGTGTTTGCGATTTTTTCTGAGGTTAGACAGTGAAATTTAGGCCTTTTGGGAGGGATAAGACAAGCGGCGGCTAAATTATTAGTTTTCTAAGTGCAAAGTAAAGGACATTAAGAGTCATTAAATACAGAAGCACTTTCGCTTAATTGCTTACTTGTTGGATAGTGGCGATTTGCAAAGTATGACTGATCATTCGTGTGAGAAGAAAACGAATTGACTTTCATAGTAGCTAATAGGTCTGCTACCTAACGATAATACATTCGAACACATTAGCCAAATTTAGTCAAACTTCGTTCCCTTACGCAAAAGTTGGGTAGAAGTTTGGCCAAATTTGACTAATGTATTCGAATGCATAATTGTAAGGGAACAGGCCTATTGATGGGTCATTTCATGAAAAGATAAAACAGTAAGTATTCTGTTGAACTTTTCTAATAAAATCACTTTTATTATACCTACTTTTATGGATCATTATAATAATTCACTTACTAAGTACCAAAAGAATGTAACAGTTCTTAAACGATTCAAACCAATCACTTAATTCAATGTATTACTTTACGCTTATTTATCTTCACAATCGATTACTATTTCGAACTTTACCAATCACTGTTTGAAAATCAACTGTGCGTCCCTGTTCTTAAATCTGCCTTTTATATCCGCTCCGCCATCTATCGAGAAGTTCCTAGTTTATTCCTAGTTCTAGATTTAACTCTCCACTTATTTGACGGATTCGAGTCTCCAATTGAAAGTGGAACTTGTTTGGTTACCAATGGGTTGTTAACACTACACCGTTTGAGGTTCCACGCTACATTTCACACCACAGTACCTAAGCTTTGTCCAATTACTTCCAGCTCGATGGATCGATCACGCTTCCAGTTTGCGTTCTATGATCGTATACCGACATTCACATTGAAGCGAATTGCGAACTGCCGAATATTAGTAGATTCTGACATTTCATTCACATGCAAACTTTTTTTAGTCGCAAGTACCCGCGAATCATTTGCATTGTTGAAGGTTGAGTTTGAACGAATTTTTCATTCGCGGGTTTGTGGAACGCGACTGTTTTATGTGGATTGTGAATAAAAGGTGACAGTTCGCGGCAAGAATTTTCAATTCGCCGGAAAATTACTGTAGTTGTAAATTTCGCTATTTTAATCAATTAAGACTCAGTTTTTTTAGATTAGATGTTAGCTTAATTGAATATAATGTTTTTTTTTTGGTAAAACAAATAGCAATTTTCCATTCATAAATACAATTAAATTGATTTGTTCGCAATTCGCCTATTCGCAGTTCGCGCTCATGTGAATGGTCCTTTCAGCTCAGATATTTCCCAACATTTTACGAATAAAGTTGACTAATTTAACAAGACGCTTTCATTAACAGCTTTTCAATTAACCCTGGGAGTTTGGGAGCCGGGTCTCTTTTTTCCGTAAGTGTTTATGTGTGTGTATAAAGACTTTACGTATGACCTGTCAAAAGCACATTAATTTGATTGACTGAACGCTCGCATAGAACTCTCAATAAAAAAGCACATGACTTTCTGGCATTAGCCTGTGGCTATGTGAATGCAGAAGTCATATGCAAATTGTATACCTCTCCTTGTCGCTCTCGCGAAATTTTTTTTTTTTTCGTAAATGCTCGCGATGAACAATAAAAACAGAAATCTCTATATAATCTATCAATTTATCGCGTAACGTAGCCTTAAATTCCTTCCTACATAGCTATCTCAGCCTGCTTGTCAAACTCCACATCAATGAGATGCTGTCAAAAGTTCTACATATCATGGAACTTCAATAGAGTCGAATGTGGTAGGTATTCGATTGGGCTTCTTCAGATTTGCTCTCAGATTTCATGTGCCTAGTAGAACATAAAAACGTCACTTGCTCTCTTTTGTGTTGATATTCGTGCGACTTGAATAGATATGTGTGGTCTTCGACACTTTTCTAAGCGCTTTCCATTCACTGGTTAAATTTTATGTTAAAACATTCGAAAGTTCCGTCCCGATTGATTTCTAAATATTTTTTACATAAATAATTTACAAAAATAGATTCACCCGATGCAATCCCTTTCTTTGCCGTAAAATGCACGAAAATGTAAACAAACTGCACCAGTTGTCAAAATCAAATGCACTTGTATGGGTAAATCTGAAGCAAATCTGAGAAAATATCTAGATTCGCAAAAGTACTCTGAATTCCGAAAAAGATTGCGTTTTTTGTACCAAATGAACATAAAAATTGCTCTGAGAGCAAAAAAGTGCTCTGGGAGCGCCCAATCGAATATCACATAACAGAAATAGAGAACTGTTAGTTATATGTGACTTAAGCGGTTTTGCGACGTCTCCGACAATAAATTTCTCTCATCAACATGGTCACAATACCGAGTTGAATGGACTGATGCAGCAGCTGCCTTAACAAACTGTGGACGTTTTAATGGGTACCATATAATACATACCATCTTTCAAAACAACAGACAACAAAATGAAACCTATGAACGCTGAGGTAAATCTTGACACTTGACTTTTAGTTTGCGGTAACTGGCCCTTTTTCAACCACCGCAAATCCGTCGTCTGTCTTGTGCTCTTATGCAGTTGTTGCTGCTGATTTAGCCACAAATTTCTTCCTACGAACAGAGTACATAAAGGCATACACACAAGCCCAGCTAAGAGGAAGAGAACACGCTCTCTCCACTTAATGTCGCATTGAGTACAGTAGAATGATATGGATGTACATACCTAACCTACCTATGGGCTGTAGTTCTGTCATCATCATCCTTATCCTCATCATCATCATCATTATGGTGTTTACACATGGAGGAGGCGATTGACCCCATAACGGTCCCTTCAGATGCATGCAACACTGCCGCCGCCGCCGTAGCACTGGCAATGTGTGCAGAACGAATCATCAAATGGGGTCTGAGTGCGTACTGTCATTTGTTTCGCTGTCAAATCGACTTACATCACCGTTGGGGCTTCGAAGGGGCAGAACTGTACAAGTTACTTTTCCAGAATCAATGGCTAACCCACGAACATGAACATGGAGACCGTGTGCGGAAAGTTGAAATTCTTTGAAAAGCCATCTGCAAATGCAGTGCCCATTGCTTGCCTTTATGCTGCATCTGCATCAGTTCATGAGGTGAAATCCATGAGTATCTATATCTATACGTTAATGGGCGAGTGCTTCGTTTGACCCACAACGGTAGTGAGTAGGTCTAATAGACGTGTGACGTGTCTTCTTCATTCCAAAGTACAGAAGTACCTACTCTGTCATTAGAAAGTACACAAACGATTTGTTGTTACACGCTGACACTATAGGCAACAATGGCTGTTGATTTTACTGCATTTAGTTTGACATACTTTGCTGTCACGCTGACAGGTCGCTCATCAGTTTTGCACTCCATTGGTGCATGTAATGCATAATCAACCGCAACAGTAGTATAATTGTTTTAGCTGTGACTGTGCCACAGTGCATGCACACTGCACAACTGACTGCGTGCAAGTTGGAAGATGCAGTAGCGTTTCCAAAGACCAATTTCTCGAGACAATGAGCGCACAGCGCAGTCCGAACAGAAGACCGACGGTAATGCTGAGTATGACATTTAATGGCGTGCTTTTTGGATCAAGTTCCCGTCGCAGTGTGGGGGGAGCTGATCACGCTGGGTATTAAAGCGTTAAAGAGATTTAGATCGTGTGGAAGTGGTCCAAAGAGCGGCATAGATCAACCGACCATGTCGAAACGAATAACACCGCGCTTTTTTAAAGCGAGGTACCTACTCGTATATAGGTCAATGCTTTTCAAGTGATCTAGATACGAACGGGTAATAGGAAGGTTATTGATGGTTGGGAAGTTCTGTCCATTGTATGTTGAAAGCTCTCTTATAAGAATAACAAAAAAAAAGAGATTCGATTAAGGAACATTGTTTGCGAATCGGAGTGCATTCATGTTTTGCTAAGTAAGCAGTAGTTGTGAGGTAGAAGGTAGTAAGTTAAGGTAACTAATAATGTGTTCTATGTCTGCTATTTTCTGTTGTACTTATTTGACGCACACTTTCGCATTCGGATGACCAAACTTACATGTCAGCGGCTCAAATTCGAAATGCCTTCTTAGAAGTCGTACAAAAACCTATTAAAAATATAATGCCAAAAAGTTGTGTTTTTTTTTTTAAGTAGCCAAATCTGGGGGGAAATATTTTGACCGTCTGGCAACGCTGCCACCCAACAACAATTCAAGAGTCATACAAAATAGTAAAAGAAAAACTAGTGCTCCTCAAGTTGAGTGCACAAACGGAACTACTTATTATAAAGCAGGTTCTATGTTCTAATTAATATTCTTTGTCACTGCCACAGAGACAAAGAAATCACACTCATTGCAGTCATCAACAGTCCCTATTGTGATCGCGTGTTTAGAATGTTTGATTTGACTTTGCGTTGTCACCTTTCCAATCGCTGTCATTGCTGCACGCCAAATGCTGCTGGTCATGTTTGGCCATGTATGCAATTATACATAGAAAGTCCCCACATAAATCACACAACGTCTCGCGGAACACCATTCAGATGTCATTAAAGCCGTAATGACCACAGTACAATATTATTGAACACATTAAGGTCTGCCTGTCAGAGTTTGTCATTGGATGCATGTTCTCCGGTGAAACCCCCCTGAAGGTTGAAGTCAGGACATTGTTTCTAACAGCCGTAACACAAACATCAATCATTCGAAACTGTTGGCACTGAAAGTCTGGAATTCGGTCAACGTTGGCCGTTGTCCGCAGTCGTATGACATTTCAAGGAAATGTTCTGAGTACTCGTATATAGAAATTCGCCATGCAACAGCACTTTCAATTGCTTGTCCAGTGCCATTTCCACTCGAACCACAAATGCTGTGAGTTATTTATTGTAATTAAATTAAAATTACTTCAGCAGCAGCAGCCATCAACAGTTATATGTGAGTAGCGTCGTTCACTGCATTGTGGTCAACCAGTTTCGTCTAATGACAGAGGCCATAAATTGAAAAGGAAAACGATCAGAAATTTGAGAAGATCGATCGGTATTCGATGTCGGGGTAATGAGGAAATCATATTTCCGCACTTTTCAGTATGATCGGTGTCATGGATGTGCGTAAACGTAATTACTGATTGGTATTACGAGTGACGTTCCGGCGATTGGTTTTAAAACCGAATCCGGATGGACATTCTTCGCGACAGTTATGGGTTATTGTATACGGGAAAATGTGGATCGTATTTCTTTTCTGTAATAAAATATCAATTACCCACATCTGTGACACAGCGCTCGCGCATTATTATAGTATATAGAAAATTGCAGTATTTTTGGATATCGGCAGGTTTTCAATCTATTCTTGTGATTGCGATATGTATCGAGATGGAGTCTCAACGACTTTTTTTAAATGGGATTTCGAGAGACGATTTGTGTACCACGACAATCGTCTCTCGATTTTCCTTTTAAAGCAGGTAAATGTGGATTTCCTAAGACTGTCAGATTAAGAATGTGTTACCGCCTTAATGGCGCAACCCATAGAATCCATAGCGTTTGTTGCGGCAACGTATATTCGACTGACAGATAGATGACAGTAAGGTGACCCATAATTGAGACGGATAAAGTAGGTTTACTTTCTGCTTTTTTGCCTGTTGCGCCCGTTGACACTTTGACAGTTGTGGTACTCCCGAACTCTATCACATTCCCCCACGGTTGGCAGCATTAATTTTATATTTTTTGTATGTTTTCGCATGTCACACGGATTCTAAATTGACACCGATAGGAAAACAAAATGGCGAATTTGAAAGAAAATTAAGGAGGCCAACGGCAACAGGATTGAGAGTTGGGGGCTTCAGTATTGTCTCTGCTGGATTTGGATAACAATCAGCAAAGCAGTATTCTGTAAGCACACTTTATTCCTAACACGAGGTATAGATGAGCCACGCACTAAATGTCAGGAGGGTGTAAAAGAATGGCCGCGTTCAGTATGTTATGTAGCTTTGGCTTGCAGGTGAAAGTTGCTCATTGAACAAGCACACTGAATAAAATTCCAAGCATTTCAGATATGTCAAAGTATGTTTGTGGGCACCGCCAACGACAGTCACATGTGAATGGTTGGAAGATAGTTTGCGATTGTTTGTACCGCAATGAGACAATCTACTCATTAGCTGTCTATTGCCCATGACTGGGTTGGGTGTGTCTTTCAACTAATTTTGCCGTCTCGACTATACGACTACATACCTCACCCACAGAGTTACCACTTTGTCGCTATTAGACGACGATGGCGCCAAATAAACTCAATTTACACAAGTCACAATAACGTACGCCCCTCAATTCTTCCCTTTTCGTTCTGGCACCGACTTAATTTAATACAATAATTCTTCTGATTGTCTTATTTGCAGTGTATGCAATAAGACAACCACTTGGTGTATGGACATAAGAAACTTTGCGGCACAACCACTTCATCCAGTGCCATTTCTTCATTGTTTGCGATTTGTGCGCAAATATTTATCAAGCAAAAGGAAAATCCATTTCATTGCATTATACTCCCTCTGCACAAATGGCATCACAATCACAGGAAAAAGCAAATGTTTTCCAGAACTCTGGCCCGCATTCACCACATAGCCGCGATGCAGTGCAACGTACCATGGCATGGGTTCAAACACCAAGCGAACAGAACATGTACCGAGATCTTGCGGCAAGATCAGCGGAAAACACGGAAAACCATTCAGCCCGGGATTATATGGTATGTACCCAAGACCCTACCTGTCTGCACCGCAACCGCACTCAAGAATGATTGCCCCCTGGCAGTGACTCCTTGAGGTATGTACCACTACCGCATACAAACGTTAAGGATCGTTTTGTTTGATCGATGAAAGTCGTGATGCATTTTATTAGTCCCGCACTGAAAGATACACACACACACACCTTCCTTTGCAGCAGCAATAATTGCATTTGATCTTGCCAGTGCATTTTTACCTGAAGGGGCTGGTGATCATTCCACTCCTGTACCTTCTCCTGCCTCCATCCAGATTATTTCATAATGTAGTCACATACGATCGATTACATAATTTCGTTTACCCCAGGCTTGATGCAGAGAAAAAAGAATGCGTGGCGTACCGTTCGCGCACTCCTATCAAAAATTCCACACTCGAAAATAATGCCATTTCGTAATTTTTCGACAAGATCGTAGATTTTCGTCGTTTCTCGTGTTTGGAGATTTTGACGCAACGAATGATCCCCAAATAGTCCACATTTCTGTAATCAGATTTGTTTGTTTCTTTTTTTTACAGTTCGGGGAGCATTTTCTATAGTTCGTATGAAGTTGATTTGTCACGATCGCGATCGTGGTGATCGTGTGCCTGAGAGCGGAGAATGTTTATTTTATTGGACTACTTGTTGCGTTCGGCTCCAGTGAATTGTTGGCGAGCAGTTCATTTTTTTGCTTGTCAATGGTCCTTTGTTATAGTGGCACTGATATAGTTGCTGATGATGCCACACTTGACACCCACATTTAATTGTGGAAGCTGACATCCATTGTCATTAACATTCAATTAGGTTCCAATTGCTTTTATCGTGCTACGATAAAAGTCAAGGTGAAGAGTCATCTTGGTGGGAGGTTCATTGAAAAATTGACTTATTGGGAATTACGGAATGTTGCTTGAAGTGTGTTTGGGTTCAAGAGATCTACTCGACTTGAATTCGACGAAAAGAAAGGAGATCTTCGGAATTAATATACATATTGCAGTAGACGCTGACCTGACCTTCATGAAAATTTTAAACTTTAAATGGTTGATACCGATGGAATAATACAAGCCAAGCACATCGATGACGACATAGTGACATACTTTATTATTGGTGCACTGAACGAGGTCAAGTTAAGCAGCAATTATTGCCAAACAAAAAGCTGCCTTTGAAGGGGCAAATGTATACTCGCGTGGGCTAGTGGTTAATGTACTGGACTCCTGAAAGAGTGGCCTTAGGTTAAGCCCCCAGAAGTGTTTTCTTGTACACGTTTTACACTATAGAGAGATATACAAAATTAGTGGGATGTTGTTGTACTATGAATTCTGGTCAAACAGGTCAACGGATTTGTGTCAAAATAAGTATATTTGACAGAAATAATTTCATTTAGGAAACAGGCAAAAAGCGAATGATTTTTTAGCTTTTTCTGTGGTGAATTTTTCTGTTGCCGCAATAGCACTCTGGTGAACAAAAATTAAGTAGATCCAACAGAAGACACCGTTCACCATTTAAAATTGAAAAAAATTGTTTTTCTGACAGATGAAAACAACGATGCGAAAATAATTGCTGGAACTAGATTACCTAATTGTTTAACCACAATCGAGTCGCGTTCTCCCTCTCTGTTCCGTGTCTCGCTGTCAAATTTAAACACAATTCTTTAAAGTATTTGACAGCGAAAAACATCAAAAGCGGCTCCACACTGGTTGGCCCGAAAGTGTGCATTGCGAGTCTTTTCCGACTGCTCCTTAGCGAAAAAATGTCCACTTTATACGGTAGGACAAGCAGGAAATACGGATTGAAATTTTAATGTGAAGTGACTATATTCGTCTGGACTAGATGTACTCTGAATGCAAAAATAGATCAATAGGTCACTTTTCCTACGTCAGCCACATATACAAACTGTCAACTAAGTACTCAGTCATTGCTAGACTAGATTCGTCGGCTACACCTCCATAAGCAACAACAAAAAAATAAATAAAATAAAAACTTGAACACATCAAATAGGTAAGCGAGCTGTCAGACTTCCTAAATGCTTGACGTCCCCATTCTTCTGCAGCAGATTTTTTGTTACATTGGTTTAGTACAAAACAGTGATTTTTAGAATAAAATGTAATAAACTTGACCCAGATGCCTTCTATATACGAGATTTAACACCTTTCTGAATGATGGAGTCTGAGAATCGTTTAAATTTGTGCGCAATTTTTCCATTTAAATTTGTGTGTATTAAAACGAAACAGAGGAACACACTTTGACCTTTTAAATGCGCAGCGGCCGGCGTGAGAATAGATCGTGTGCGGTTGCAGTGTGCATCCAACCATATCTAACCCACTTAGTAAAAGGTCACGGCTAGCAATTCGCCTCCATTAACACTCAAAGATTCCCAGTAGCTCATTAAGCAACTGGGATAAATTCCCGTCCAAGATAAGTGCACCCTCCAAAGACAAACAGTAGTAGCGCAAAACAACCACATAAACAACTGCTTGGTAATTCCAGTGTTAAATTGAACATTTAATGCGCGCGGCTACTTACTTCTCGCAGTCCGTCGTTGGTGCACTTAGCTTTCTATACTCGTTGAAATGGCTGACAGAAACATTTGTCGCCGCACTCCATGTGCACACCCTGGGGCCAATGAATTCCCCGCAACACAGATCCGCCGAAAGGCTCTTAAGATTTTTCGCACGCTCATTCCAGAGCCGGACCGTCAACAGCAACAGCAGTAGCACCAAGTAAAACATGTCGCACGCGGCTTGGCATTTTGAAATTCATTATAAGATTCTTGTTCACGTCCAAACAGCTAAATGGTCACTCGATGCGGACACGATGCAAGAGCGGGCGCACGACTTCATTTGGAGCAATAAGTTGTGCGCGCGACCGCATTTCCCTTAGACCGTCTTGGACACAGTCGTCTTAATAAACAATTACAACATCTGCAACTGCAATTGCAATTGCAGCTGGTGTTGGCGCAGCAACGGCACCGCATCTGAGAGATATATACATACCTACGTTTCCCGGATCATGGCGGGCGGCTAATTTATGCTGACAAAGCGCAAGGCGGCGGCACCGTCAGTCGATGTTAGTTGGATTGAGCGCTTTTAACCTCACGCCTGAATACTTTATTAAGCCATTCAGCGCGTGCATACTGACCATTTAATTTGCAAGCACTCGCCGAATATGGAGATATCAGTGTTGTCAACAGTAACAGTGTAGCCCAGTGGCACCTAGTGTACTAAGAGGGAAAGGTATTGGATACAAAGAATTACAAGTTAGAAATCGCCGTATGGAGAGTGCTCTCTTTTTTATTTTCTTATTTATGCTGGGATGAGTACGTGTACGAAAAATATACTAAAAACTGTCCACGACTAGTACGCAGCTGTTCCGTAACGAAAATTCCCATATAAAAGTGACACAACGAAATCATGAACGAACAATTTCGCTCTCCTCTTCGTTTTGCAGTACGCAGGTGCTGCGAAATGATGGCGGAAAAGTGGGTTATTGTAGTAGATTACTTGGTACAATTCTCCACTCTCTTTTGGCACACGTTTATTGTCCGGGACATTAATTGCTTGTGAAAAATTGACATTTGTACTGGGCCGTTGGCAGATTTAATAATACCTCTTATTAAATCTGGCAACACCGGTACAAATTGAAAAATGTTGGAACCAAAAATACCCAAACTCAAATAGGAAGATCAAAAATGCGCATTTTTATGTAAATGGAGTTGGCTCATTTACAATTAACTGTATAGAACTGCTTGCTTTATGAAAAGAGTGCGTTCGCAATTGAAGTATGCATTTTTTTATAAATACCTAAGGACTTGCCAAACTTTAAAATAAATAAGGATAATGCCAAAATGATAATTTCAAGGAGCATGTGAAGAGTTCGAGTGTCCAAATCGGAGATTAATAATCAATGCTGGTAGCACTGCTACATGTATATTCTTGGCATTGCGAGCACCATTTACTTCAGAGCTGAAAATAAAAATTGCCCAATTCTGCTATAAAAATATTGTTGTTTTTTTTCTCTAGTTTTTTAGCAGTTATTGTTTTGCGCTTTTGATTCCAGTACTTTCTTGTAGTTACGAAAAAACATCATCCATTTCTAAATGTCAAAGAACAGACCACTCTGCCATTCACAAGTTTTTCTCGATTTACACAAAACGGCCCCACAGTTGCATTGCAAAATGGTGCACAACTTATTTCCTTTATCCAAGATTGTCGGTGGATGAACGGACTTGTGGTTGTTGTTCTCTCGGCCAACATTTCCAAAAACAGTCACAAAAACATACAACAAACATGAATCGTAATTAAAATGCGAGTCACGATGTGAGTTAGACTTTTGAAACATTTTGGCGTAAGATGGATACGAAGTCGTATGTCTTTGGGGCGAGTATAGACAGTCAGACTACGCACGACACAGAGACGAAGACGGTAAATAGAAATATTTATCTTTCAGCGCGGATTATTAATCTTACTTTATGGCAGTTTAATTTGAATAAATCTGTTGGATAGTAGCCACTGCACTCTTTTTGATGTTTTTCTCTATTTCTCTGGCAGTCTTAAGCAAAAAAAACTATCATCAGATATGAATCAAAACGCCGACTACTGTCTGTTCGTGCTGTGAATTTACAAAGTGTGGTCCAAAAATGACTAGAGCCTGAGGTAAACAGTGTGATCCGGAAGTGAGTCTCACTACGCTCTTCCAAAAAGCGACGACCAGTCGCAGTCAGATGCATTATTTTATGTGTTGGTTCTTGGCTCGTTCGAATAAAGAAACCTCCTTAAGTCGCAGAGTTTATTATTTATTTAGTTGCACATGCGCCTTATGAAGCGGCTTTGCGGCTGAACTCCGCCGGTAAGTAAACAAAGAGATTTGTGTCCATTGTGGGGGATGTTCAGTTTATGGTGGCTTTTGTAGGCTTGTGGGTTTCGGTGAGAATTAATTAAATTTCAGGGCAATTCTGACTTTTCTGAGCGGACGTCAGTCAGCAAGAGAAGGGAACAGTGAAAAACATTTGCGTCTTGCGATTTGCTGCCAATAGTTCATAGAAAATCAATTTGCTTTCGATCATACAATGCCATTGCCAAAGAAAGTTTTTTTTTCTTCTTCTTTGTTATCCGTGTTTTTCTTTTACTATTTGATGAGTATGGGTACTGGAACTATATGACGCTTTGTTCGATGGGAGTTGATAAAAGTACAACATAAAAGAAATACGAAAGGAAAGCGAAATAAAATGAAAGCCACCATTGACGCAGCGCTACCGCGGTGATTTTACACTTTTTAAATAATTGATTTTAACTGGACAGATGGGGAATGTTGGCCGTGTTTTGACATTTCACAAATAAATTTGGAAAAACGACAGCAAAATTATCGGCATCACAAATCATGATCCCAATAAGACAATTCTGTGGCTTGCCATCTAGTACAATAAAAAGTATTTAAAAACAGGTCTTATAGGTAGCATTCACTACTCCTGACAGAAAAAACAAATGTCATTCATGACAATAGTTTTTCACAATTTAAAATTAAAACGTTTCCCACAGTTCATGTTCAGTAGGCACTAATGCGAAAAATCGCATCCACAACTAATAGCGAAAAAGTTGGTATTGCGAAAATGGTTTCCTTGGAAAATCCTAAACTAAGTTGTAAATCTCAAGACCTGACGTTTAACCAGTTTGGTTGTAAGTCGCTTTTCACCATTTTAAATCAGGAACAGTTCAGTGCGCCATGTCATTCATTTACGTACTTTCGTCCGAAATAAAAATTTAAAGGGATTAATATTGAAATATTAAAAATTCGTTAATGAAGCGCCGAAAACATTCATATTCATAAATAAACCGTAAATCTTTGATACATATACGTATAGAATAGGTATGCAAAAAGCATTACCGTCGACGTATTGGCCGACATCCACTTTTCATTCCATTCCCACTCATTATTATTCCCGCGTTAGCAACATGGACCACACCGAGCTTCTCACCACTCCTTAAGAAGTGACATCTGACACTAAACAATTTTCCAATCAATTTCCAATCGTACATTGAGTATTCCATTCAAAGTAATAAAATAATAAATTCTTGTAACGAATTGCAATTCTCAAAATATGCATACTGATCAATAAAGCAATTAACTGTCATCACCATGACATTGAGTATACGAGTTACGTAAGCTAGTTACAGTTGTTGGCAATATCTGGCGCATGTTGTATATGCACTTGCACGATTAACGACCTTCCATTGAATTTAGAATCAGTTCCATGCCACACTCGAACCAAAATCATCCGTTTTCAATTGCTTTACAATGAAAAACTTGACCTTGATCAAATTATATCCAGAGTCAGCAGCATCAGACAATGCTTGCGACGACGATAATTTGCGCCATCTCGCTAGGCATCATGCAAATCCAATTCAATTTTTGTTTTATAGAAAACAAAATAATAATAATAATAAAATAATGACAACAAACATCGTGAGTGCACAACACACAAAAGAAAAATTAGTTGGCCAATCCAAGTGCAGGCGGTCACCTACTTCGCTGTCTTATGTTTATATAGTGATCTGCTTCTGCACCCGCACCCGCGAACCCGACCAACTGTGGTGTGTTCCACTCGATGTCCAACTGCACAACCCACGCCATGCGCGTTGTTCGATTATTGCAAATTGCATTTAACCCTCGATCAGTTGTCAGTGGCGCGAATTAAAACACTTGTTTCTTACTTTTAAAATTAAACAATATTTATTTGGAACTATGTCCTTTATTATTGAAATACTTTTTACTAATTCTAAAAGGAGCTTAAGGCTACTATGTAGTTACAATAAGACTGTTGATAAATTCATCATACAGTCGTATTTATATACTTTTCTTATCTATCTACAAGGAGACCCAAGCGTACAATCGTCTTGCTTGATAATGAAGAAGAGATAATATTCCAACATTGTATACAAACGATATTATCTCTTTTACATATGTTATCATTGTAGCGTTGTGTGCAAGACTGTACTAGAGACTAAAGATATCATTGAATACAAATAATGTTATCTTTTTTCTCAATATGTTTTGCTATGGATACTTAACTCCCCCCCTTGTTAAACGAAATCGTCCCGATTTTTCGACGCTATTTTTAACATTTCTCTTTCATAAGTTTTGTTATATGCGTCAATCTTTTTTTGTTTTTGACGATCTGTTATACATTGTATAGTTTTTATCATTACGTACGTAAATGCTAGAATAACAATCAGTGTTACAATTGTGTATATAGTTGATAATATCGGTTTTTCTTCAAAAGGAATAATTAGTTTTTTTAAAGTATCTATGTTATCGAATTTGTACATTGTATCTTCTTTAATTATTTGGTCGATGTAAGACTCTGAATTATGATTTCTTAATATAACTTCTTTAATTTGCTTATGCATGTTTTTGTATATTTTATCGTCTAGATTTATAGTATTTTCATAAGTAACTAAGTTTATACCATTAATTGTTTGATTATTTAACTTATGCTTACCGCTTAATAACATAACACCGGATTCAATTTCTAAGTCGTAATCGTATTCTTGTTTAATGTTGCATTTTGAAGTTATATTCTTTAAAAGTGGAATAAGACAATTTTCTTCTTCAAAGTTAATTTCACAAATGTTTTTACTTAGATGATTTTGACAATTTCTTGTTCTTAAATAAGTTTGGTTACATAAGGCAATTGTTTTATCTGTAATGATTTTTCCATGTTTTGAATTTAAAGGTGTTACTTTATACAATTTACATGATTTAATTAGAACTGGATATTTATATATTGTGATGAAGAATTCATCAGTTCTAGCTAATAATATTTTAGAGTACTCAAGTATATTTATTATGGGTACTTGAATTATTTCATGTTGAATAATATTTTTAATGTCATCTAAGTCTAGGCTTTCTGATAAATATTCATTATTTTTTGCTGCATTAATTGTTCTGGTCAATAATAATAATTGTTCGTACACTTGTTCTATTACTAAATGTTCTTTAAGGCTCTGACCTTCGAATTGTTGCAAAATTTGTTCAAATCTAGAATTTATAGTTTTTTGTTTATTATTGTTTTCTATGAGATTATTTATACTCGTTTCTATGTTAACTAAGTCATAATGGTCAGGATTACCAAACACATATTTGAAAGCTGTTCCTAAAAAGTTAATTGATCTAGTATGCCTAGTATGTTCTTGTAATTGGTCTGCTAAATTCTTAATTTTACTTAACCAAATTTTTTCTTCTTGTGTAGGTTGATATTTACTAGTTACGATATTTACGTAAGGTTGAAATATCGAAGTCAGGTTGGTGGCATGTAACAAATAAGTTTGTTCTTTGAATAAATACACGTCATCTGTTTGCGTAAGTATAAACTTCTTGTTTAGTAACTCAGTTATTTGAACGTTTCCTTGCCCTTCTTGACTCTGTACAATTCCTAGTAATGTTAGGAATATTAATATTTTCGTCATCTGAAAAATGATAATTCTTTATGTTATCCTTGTGAATTTTTATTCCTTCTTTAGAGATTACAGTGTCTCCTTTATCTTCTTCTACTATTCTTGTTATGTATCTGGCGTTAGATTTCTTTCTAAGACCTGTGATTCTTACCATTATCTTATCTCCTTTTTTATACTCTCTGTGTCGAGTTCCTTTATTTAGACGTTCGATCACTTTTTTGGATGCTGAGTTTAGTTTATTTATTATAATTTCACTATTGCTATATTTATTTTGATTAAAGAAAATGTCTCTAGGTTTCAAACCGGTAACTGAGTGTATAGAATTATTTAATTCACGCACTGTTCTAAATATTTCTTCGATAAGTCTTGTTTTATTCTGAATTGTGAATATTCTAGACAGTTCAGTTATTGTACCGTTTACACGTTCTACCTGACCGTTCGCTGTCGATCTGTATACTGGAGTTTCTACTTTAGTTATGTTGTATTTCAAACACATTTGGTTCACCATTTCTGTTTTGAATCCCTTCTCGTTATCTGTCATGAGTCGTTCACATTTTGGGAAATAATTAGATAAGACCTCTTCCATAACGTCGTACAGTCTGTTTCGAGTTTCGATTTCCCGAAGGATTGTATATTTAGAATACTTATCTACTGTTACAAGGAAAGTATACTTGTCGTTGAAGTATATGTCCATATGAATGTGTGTTCCCACATGTGTTGGTATTTCTGAATTATTCAGAGGTTCTCTGATAGGTTTTCTTTCATATTTTCCAAATAGACATGCTATGCATTTTCTGTTGAAACTCTTTGCTTGTTTATTTAGATCGGGCCAGTAATATTTCTCTGAGATTTCTTGTATATTGTTACGTAACCCTCGGTGTGCTCTTTCGTGAGTTACCCTTACAAGTTTTAGTTGTTCCTCCAAATTTGTCACGTCTTGAAGTTTTCTTGGTGTGAATATAAATCTTACTAGTGGGAATTCTTTTTTTATGTTTTCACCATATTTGTATATGTTTTCAAATTTCGTATGCAAAGCTACAATCTTTTGGGGTTGTATAACTTCTTTCATCTGCCTTAGTAAAGAGTCTTTGTCCTTAAACTTTATTATGAGTCTTATTTTGTTACTAAAATAGATTTGTGTTTCGATATTATTTGTTATATCTTCAATAAGTTCGAACTGTGCAGTGTATGCATTAAAAGGCTGATTCACAGTTTTTATTATATCATTAGAAGAACTTTCAGCTGAATGTGCTGTTTCTATGGTAGAAGTATTTATGCGTTGACGTGATAATGCGTCAGCTACAAGATTTAGGTTTCCTGGTTTATAAACTAATTTTGCTCCAAAGTCTTCAATGATTCCCTTCCAACGTTTCAGCTTTGTGTTGGGATTTTTTTCTGATACAGAATATATAAGGCTCTGGTGATCGGTATATATGGTTAAGTCTGCTATACCATATATGTAGTTTCTGAGTTTTTGTAAGGACCATATGATCGCTAATAGCTCTTTCTCGTTTGTGCTATAGTTCTCTTCTGTCTTACTCAGTGTTCTTGACAAGAAGTGTATAGGTTGCTTATTCTGACTTAGTACGGCTCCAATAGCTATGTTGGATGCATCAGTAGTAAGCTCGAATGGTTTACTATAATCCGGTTGAAAAAGTTCGACTTGTTCTTTCAAATAATTTTTTAAAATTCTAATCGCTTCTAATGCTGAATCATTCAGATTTAACTTAATATTTTTACTTTGTTTTTTGTTTACTTTACCGTTATCTCCTCGTAAATATAATGTCAGGGGCTTGGCTATGCTTGCGTATCCTTTTATAAACTTACGATAGTAACCTGTAAGACCTAAAAATCCTCTCAAATCCTTTACCGTTTGTGGGACTGGAAAATTTTCTATAGCTGCTATTTTCTCAGGGTTCGTAGTGATTCTACCATGTCTGATTATGTGACCTAAGTATTCTACTTCTTCTTGAAAAAACTTACTTTTCTCATCAGATATTTTTAATGTGGCTTTATTGAGTACGTCGAATACTTGACTTATGTGCTGTATATGTTCTTCCTCAGATGAAGAATATATCAATACGTCATCAATGTAAACGTGTACGAATTTACCTACAAAGTCTCTCAAAATGTCGTCCACGCATCTCTGAAATATGCTTGGTGCATTTTTGAGCCCGAAAGGCATTCGTTTAAAATGATATTTTGCGCCATTTATAGCAAAAGCTGTTTTTTCTTTATCATCTGTTTTGATTTTAATTTGGTGGAAACCTGACTCCAAATCTAATGTTGTAAAGTACTTGGCTTTACCTAAATTTTGAATTGTCATGTTGACATCCGGAATGGGGTATCTGTCTGTCACAGTGTGAGCGTTAAGTTTTTGGAAATCAACAACCATGCGCCGTTTTGGTTTTCCTTTTTCGTCCAAACCTTTTTTAGGTACTGTCCATATGGGACTGTTATAAGGACTATGGCTTTTTTCTATTATATCGTCATGTAAGAGTTTCTGTATTTCTTTGTTTACGAATTCGTTATCTGCTATGGGATATGGATATTGTTTAACATAAACCGGATTATCATTGGTCGTCCTAATGCTTGCTTCTATAGTATCTGTAAAGGGTAACGGTCCTATGCTGTTATTAATCTTCATCAGTCTATCTATGTCTGCTTTATAAATATTATTTTCCCCAATTATGTAATTAATTTTCTGAATAGATTCGACACTGCTTATGGTAGTTAGAGTCATATTACTGAAATTTATTTCCGCGTTTAGAACTTTAAGTCCTTCATATCCTAATATCATATCAAAAGACTGAATATCCTCTAATTCAAAAAATGTTATATTTTTCTTTAATATCCTAACTACTTTCTTTGTATCTACCATAGAATAACCATGCATTGTTTTTATTTTTATAGGTTTAATTTTAATTTTTTTGCTAGAATCGCATTTTCTATTAATGTAATTATGGGTTGCACCAGTATCAATAAGAATTTTATAAATTTTCTTAGAAATAGTACTAGTTAAATTTAAGCAGGGCAACCCGTCTACTAGTTTAAATGATCTATTCTTATGTTATTATTTACCATACATTCCGTTTCATCTGCTTCTGCATATGTACTGCTGACATCGTCTCTGCGTTGTTGTCGGGAGTTATTTACTCTCTGCTGCTTGAAGTTCTGCTGATAAGATCGTTGCGGTCTGTTGTGTGTGTTGAAACTCCCGCTGTGTTCACGTTTCGCTGGTGGATTATATACATCGGGTTTGTATTGATTCCAATTTTGTCGCTGTGCATGTACAATTTGTCTCGAGTTTATCTCCATCGGCTGTGGTCCTTGATTGTGTTGCTGCATATTATCGTATTGCTTCTGGGGTTGATAATTCGTTGTTTGGCTCGAATAATTTGGTCTTCTTTCGTTTCTGCGTTCATGTGGCATATTTTTGTGGTGCTTATCCTGAGTGAGATGTAAATGCCTGTGCACATTATCATGTTCTATTCTGCGAGCAATTGCGAATGCGTGTTCTAGATCATTTATTGTAGCTGAATATAATGATCCTCTTGTAAAGTTGTCACTCATACCATCAATGAATATACGAACTGCGTCGTCGTTAGCATTTTTAATTAGTCTGTCGATTATATTCGGCGGATCACCTGACATAGTGATTTTTGATATTATTAAATTGAGATTTTTATTTATCTCGTCGTGGTATTCAGACAGTGTGCTTCTTTTTTGCGTGATGGCTTTCATCATGTCTTGTAACACGTATAGAGGTTCTTGATTAGAGTACGTATAATCTAATCTGTTACGTATCGCCTCAAAATTAAAAATTGTGTTATAATTAGTTAACACATTCGCGGCTGCACCCTGTATTTTACTTTTCACTATAGTCAATGCTGCTGCGTACTTACTGTGTGTTTTGAAGTTTTTAATGCTGTCCATTAATCTGGATGCTTCTTCGCGCCACGACCGATAATTTGATTGATCGCCGTTGAAAATAGGTAGGCTTTTAAATGCGTCTAACTGTATTTCACTACCATCTGTATATGTGGTTCTTATTTCCTCTAGCACAGGTATGTTTGGTACTATGCCTAATCCAGATTTTACTTCATTTAGTTTTGTTTCTAAATTAGTGTTTATTTGATTTTGGTTAGTTATTATTGCTGCTAACCTTGCATTCTCTGTGCGTGTGTGCTCTAGGGTTTGTGTTACTGTGTTGCTCCTGGTTTCTAAAGCTTCTAATCTTGCCATTAATACTGCGAGTTGTTCCATTTTGAACTCGTGTCTGTTGTCGTCGAATTTGTGTGTTTTTTTCTCCACATATACACTTTCACTGAATTGCTTTGCTGCTTCGTACGAAGAAGCTATATTTGTACCTGCTATGCTAGGTAATTCTTGTAACCGGTAACGCGAGTGTTCTGTTTATACTAGATTTCACTACTTGTTCCCGAGGTCCGCTCGATTGAAGTTAAAAAGTATATTTAACCTCCTGGCAGGATCGCCAATTAAAACACTTGTTTCTTACTTTTAAAATTAAACAATATTTATTTGGAACTATGTCCTTTATTATTGAAATACTTTTTACTAATTCTAAAAGGAGCTTAAGGCTACTATGTAGTTACAATAAGACTGTTGATAAATTCATCATACAGTCGTATTTATATACTTTTCTTATCTATCTACAAGGAGACCCAAGCGTACAATCGTCTTGCTTGATAATGAAGAAGAGATAATATTCCAACATTGTATACAAACGATATTATCTCTTTTACATATGTTATCATTGTAGCGTTGTGTGCAAGACTGTACTAGAGACTAAAGATATCATTGAATACAAATAATGTTATCTTTTTTCTCAATATGTTTTGCTATGGATACTTAACTCGCGCGGAGCGGTGCGGAAGAAAATAATGACCAAATCAACATGGCTCGCAAGCCACATGAACACTACTGAATATTAACAGTGTCAATTGATTAATAATGTTTGTTTTTGCTCTTTTTTTTGCTGTTGTTCGCCGAGTTAATTGTATTAGAAAATTAAGCAATAAAAATGTAATTGGATTCGGATTGGTGGAAGTCGTGATTGGCGTGGAATTTCTGCAGGAATTGAGTCTCTTAACAGAATAGTCTTAAAAAAAATTGCAAATAATTAAAACGAGAATACGATATTTCCTAATATCTGAATATATAGTTAGATTACTGTAGCGCGTGGCATGCGCTACAAATATAAACACATGTGCCTAGATATAATAATTTTAATGTCACTGGGAACGTTTATTGATTGTTTATGATTTTTCAAATTTTTTCAATGTTATGAAGTGACTGCTTACAGCCTTTCTAGCCGAAGGGTAGAATTTTGTAGTACTATGGAGGATTTGAAGTTGAAGTTTTGACCTAATGATTCATATTCAAACGCGTTTTGAACAACTATAGACCTAGAGCTCCTGAAAGTAGTTCTGTATAGATAAGAATCCATAAAATAACATTAATATGATTTTCATTACTTACAAGCTACATTTTTACGGAGTGTCACATATTAAATGCGCTAGCATTGTTACAAGGAAATTCGTCTTGATTAATGTCACGTAACTTCAAAAATTCTATGATTCCCCATCACAGTCGCACCATGCATATGATACTTCTGCTGCGGGCAAATTTGCTGGCAGCGTTCATAGAATTTGATCCGTTAAATTTAAATTATTCGTTATGTGTGGATAGTAATTTTTTTCTAGTAATTAGTGTACATTTAATGAAAATATTTATGAAAAATTAACAATGTAGATTGGTTGAGCGAAAATAAAAACATTTTGAGCAAACTTATTAGATAGTTTTATCAACCAAACAAATCAAATTACTCGCCTTTTAAAAATATAATACTAACTGACCAATAGTATTCAGTAATGTTAAAATGTGGTATTTCCGAACTCATCACATTCCCCAAGGTTGGTAGCACTTGTTTTTATTTTTGCATGTCACACGGATTCCAGTTGACAAAGCACCGAATGGTTAGCAAAATAGAGGGGGGGGGGGGGGCTTTCAATTTTTGTGAGTTGGGGGTCTTTTTTTGTAACAAACCCATGCCCTTTTGGCTCACACTTCAACCTAATATTAGATTCCCTTACGACGCCTCTACGATGTTGTTTAGTCAGACATTGCGTAAAGATTTACGCAGCCTCGGCTTTGTTGAAATTGTTATTTATAAACATTTTTCCAACGGCAACTTCACTAAACGAGGTTTGTGTCTAAAAAGGTTAGAATTTCGATAAACTATTACATTAAGACCACGTAGAGAGAGACAGAAATCTATTACTAACTAAAATTATTTCACTAAAAGTTAATAATCATTTAAAGTCAAATTATGTGGCAAAATTCCGAAATGCCTTCGGCGGGACTGCTGAAATATCAACCTTCATATATCATATATCTACGTGTCTTCCTGTATCCATATTTCTCGTCCAATTCCACCAACCACCACCAAATCTAGTACCTGCCCATAGGTAGACATATCTTAAGACATTCCCTACAAGCAACAAAACGGAAGTAGAACAAATAATATCACAAACGCAGAATTATTTGATGTTTTTTTATGTATTAAATATAATTTATGTCTTATAACCGCATTTGCCAAACCAAGTTCGTTTGGCGCAAATTTACGCAACTTGCGAAATGAGTGCGCAAACAAAAATGAGTTCTACTTTTAGGTTTTGTTTAAAATTCGTCCACGACCAAATGGCATTTGATGCAGAAACATATTTACCTAAGCCCTATGCAGGCTTTAAACGCAGATTTTCAGCCCTTAAGTAACGTTGCTTAGTTTTGTAAAATCTTTATAAATCTTTATAAGGGCTTTTTAGAGGGTCTGTAAAGATAAGCAGACTCTACGCTGGGTCTATAAATAAGGCTGCAGTTGTTGGGGGCCTTAATATGATTTGTCTATGATAGTAGAGCTTTGTCAATCGGGCGTAAGACCACGTAGAGGCAGCATTTGTTTACCCTTTCATCAACCTACTTTTAAAATAACCTGCAAATGAGTGGAATTTGACATATGCTATCGGAAGGCAGTACAGCCTTTTTGCTGGATAGCACGTGGGTGACTGCCTCCCACCTGGTCGTATTTATGGATTTACTTTTTCCACAAGTTACATGCGCGCTCTGTGTGTGTCCCTTATCCATCTGTCACATCAGGAGATTGCGGTTAATCCGGTCATACACACACACAGTTGAAATATTCTACCCAGATTTCATCGTCAACTTTCCTGATTGTTAGTTACCTTGCAACACTCTATATACATATTCTCTAATTCATTCAGGGGTAAATAGTTACAACTTCTCGTGTAATTGCCGCAGTGACAAGCAAATTACAACTTATCAACCCAGATACCCGTTTTACACTAATTGAGAGTCATTCATAACTTTTTGCTGCCCTCGTGCGTCCGTCCAGTTGAGTGCACTCTAATGGGGCGATGATTATTACAAAATCATTGCCTAACCGCGTATGATCCCGAAATCATGCTTAATCCAATTTACACAGTACCACCGAACGTGACGCCGTGCAATAGGAGTACACAGACGCAGCGTCAGGCTTCATCCCACAACCGTACATATCTCGCCCACAGGGAAATCCACAACTCCAGAGTGATTAAGCTGCTACCCGACTGTGCAACAACCACTTACGGCCTACGATGTGCAGCAGAATTGCTTTCCGCTGCCGGCCTGCCTTTTTGCCAGCCAACAGCCGCCACCCAATCGATGGCACGATTAATGTGCGGTGACTAACCAATTGCGGCGATTAATTGAAAATCGCTCCGCCAGAGGGAGAACCTCAATTAAACGGTTTCTGGATAAACACAAATGGCGAACATAATGCAATGGACGGGCTTTTTGTCAATGCGTCTGCGTCTTGAAAGGGACCCAGTGCGCGCGGAAAATTGAAAAACTCAGCGGATCGATCAATCGATAGATTTGTTTACGGTTTCAACACATATAGACTGAAAAGTTGCGGCAGCGGCAGGATCATTATAATCCTCACGCGGCTGCGGATACAGTGCAGTGTCTACTCCACCCACGCACGATCTCGATCGAATGGTGGGCCGCCACAAAAGTGAATTCCTTCTACCGTCCGAATGTGGAATTTTATTACCAGCCCGCCCCGCAGGCTTAGATTTATGGCCAGATTTGGTGAGTGTACCGCAGTCGATGCTGCAACAGCCATTGCCTGGGTAAGTGATTCCAAGGTATGCTAAATTAACGTAGGACCACAAGTTGTGAAGGCAAGTCCATCTACCCGCACCCCATGCTGTGGCACTTATTTTGCAAACAGTGATGTGGAGTTAGAAAATAAATCGCACGTCACACACATGTGATGTCTGATGTGCTGTGTTGACGATGTGTGATGCATGGCAAAACAGTGCGCTGCAGAGAGTCGGCGCGTCGGCGATGAGTGCGGTGTAAACTTCACGCGCTGTGCCTCGGCCTGTCGCGCGGTGTGAGTTGAATAAATGTTAATGAGATTCGAAGGCGAATTCGATCCCCCACTGAACTAAACGAAAGTGAAATGCTATGTAACTGGAGACCTCATTGTGTGTTTTACTTGGATCGGGATTCGGATGCATATAATCTTTGTATATACATTTCTATAGTAGCGCCAATATATACACAAAGATATAATATAACTAAATGACTCTGCGACGTGCGAGCAACGAACATGTGTGCGGTACTGAGATTTGCTAATTGGAGTGTTTTTTGTAGCTAGGCTCAGTTGGGGAGGTGCGGAATATTTCAAAGGAATGGATCGGCACATGGTTAGGGAGAACAGTCCAAACAGTACGCTAGGCCATTAATTTGCGGGAGTGTTTTGCCTTTATAATTATATTTTTTTGTCTCGAATACTATTGACTTGTCACTTCGAAACAAATGCTCGTTGTTTAAAAATATCAATTCAAACAATTTTACTCTGAAAAGCTTGTCAAACGATGCTCAGATCTGCTTGCTTACGTTTCAAGTTGTGGCGCCAAATTCACAACCCCAGAAAACCGTGGTTGAAAAGGGAAACTACGGGCCGCAAGCTCTTGGATAGTGAACAAAAGCGAGTTGAAAGCAATGAAGGGAAGTCTGCAGAAGTGCCTGTCATCAAAGAAGCAAATTGCAGAATAAAGGAAAATTTGGAAAATGAGTCGATAATTGGTCTGATGTCTATATTTCGTACTGGGAAGTAGTTTAGGAATTTTTAAAATAAATAAACTTTGTGCGTCCTGATATTTTGTTTAACATTCGCAGATTCGTTTTTATTTGTTGTCTCTTATGTCTGTCTGCTGTCGCTGTCTCACATTCCACAATGCCACAGTTTTAAGGCCTCCTCTTTTAAACTTCTGTTTAAAGGCTATAAAAAGATGAAGTCCCTTTCTTAATGAAGAAGGCTTGGAGCCCCTCTATCTTGACATTATGAGCGATTTGGTAGTTAAACATCCGTTTGGTATCACCTTGTATTAATTCATTCTTTGTTCTCTTTTCAATGATTTAATAAAAATATTTAACGAAGAACGCTTTTTTCACTCTTCTACATCAGTATTTACCTGAACATTGTTCTCCTACACTTTGCTTCGCTGTCATGTTGTGACACTGTTGCTCAATAGGGTATAGTTCGTGACAACGTCAGTGTCAAATAAGAGAAGAAAAAGTCAAGTGACAGCTAATAAACTTGTAGGAAAACAGAACAGATTTTATATTGTTTAAGTATAGTTATTAGTTGTGTTTAAAAAAATACTGAAAAATATGTAATAAAGTGCAAAAAACAAGATTAAAGCATTGTAGAATTGAAAAAAGAATTTTAACAGCTAAAGGCTGGTACGCTGTTCGAGGGAAGTGAAATTTTCACTCATCTCCAAGGAGTGCTCTGAAATTGAAAGTGAAAAATTTGTTTGGAGATTTTTCGTACAGAAATTTATGCAGGGTGCCTGAACTAAAAAGTTTTTTTGTTTTGTGGGAGTTCAATTCTATAAAATAAGAATTACTTCAACTTGCGCAATTTTATTCTATTTGGAAACTTCACTTTTTGTGAATCATGTGATACAGTAAAATGTATTGACTTATTGGAAGATATTCATCCCTGTCCAACCACAATTTGTGTTTTATTGCTGTACAACCAAATTCTGAAACCTACTGGCACCAGTTGCGGGCATGAACACTCCAAAAGAGTCTCTAAAAAATGAGGGGCTTTCAAAATATATTACAATTGAACAAAGCCATAGTTAAATGCACCTTGGTTCACACTACGCTGATGTACATAGAGATCTAAATATTGAAACCGTTGCAAAAGAAGTTAAACAAGTTGCTTAAACGCACAGAAGTAAGCTTTAATCCACGTTAGCTTAGACATAACCGAGTTATCAAATACCGAAAATGAAATCAGGGGATTAAAACCTCTTGATCTATAAAAATTAGGAAGGGCCAAGAAATTCCGTAATATTTAATATCAAAAAATTAGAACGGCTAGGGGCAATCCCAGTTGATATGACAAAAGTCAGTGCCTCGGGAGGTGTTTAAGATCGCTTTTATGTCCCTCCCTATTGCCGAAACATCTCTCGTGTAACTACACTACCTACCTCTGGAATGTCTTTCGATGATTTTCCCTTCCAGTGAACCTCCAAGCACAAAAAAAAATGAAAATAAAACATATTTTCAAGGATCCGTGAATTCATTTGCTGGTGTTTTTGAAACAATGGTAGGAAAATATTCTTGAGGCACCCTGCTTAGGAAAAAGTCAGCTATGACAACAATTATTTGTGCACCTAACATTATCACACTATATTCAATGAAAAATCAATTTTATAAGTGCGAAAAACTTAGTATTCTCTTAAGGAAACATCTGAAATTCCAATAAATTTCTAAACCGCTTTCCTACAAATCATTTTTCACGCTGAATGTCAACAAATTAATGCGACGGGCAATAAAAACCAAGTGAAGTAGCTGTGGAGAGATTTAAGTATAGCCACATACAATTCAGTTTTTGAAGCGCTTTTTTCCACTCGAACTGCGTACTAACTAGTGAAATTTTCATGTAGAGAGTTCATTTTGACATTTCGCAGTGAAAAATTTTTATGAAAAATTGGATTTCACTTGAACTGAAGTTAAAGCAATGGGAATTATAAACCAGCTTTGTAATCCTACAAGTTTTTGTTGACGTTTGAACCAAAAAAATAGTCCATCTGTGAAAGTATGCGCTTCGCAAAACACTCTATGAAACAAAAACTACTTCGCAAATAGCCTTCTTTTCATGATATAAAAATTGCGGAGTTTAACTGACACTTCTGACAGTATTTATACAGGCCAACTACAATTGATATTGCGGTGTAGAATGTAGAGCTGAACCCAAAATGGTGAAGAGTACACAACCCATTAGTACCCAAACAAGTTCCACTTCCAATTGGAGACTCGAATCTGTCAAATAAGTGGAGAGTTAAGTGAGGTAATTCTAGAACCAGGAACAGACTTGGAAATTCTCGGTAGATGGCGGAGCGGATATAAAAGGCAGGTTTGAGAAACATAGAACTGTTGATTTTTAAACAGTGATTGTTTCAGTTGGAAATTGTGATCGGTTGTGAAGATAAATAAGTTCAAGTTACTAAGTGAATTAAGTGATTGGTTTGAATCGTTTAAGAATTGGTAAGTGATATATTTTTGGTACTCAATAAGTGAATTATTAGAATAACCCAAAAAAGTGTCATTAAAGTGATTTTATTATAAAAGCTGGAACAGAATAGTGTTTGTATCTTTTCGAATCCTCGAAAAGTAACAATATGTTTTATCAGGCATTAAGAACCACAGGACGAACGCAGTGTTTGCATTTGAGTTCTATTCAAGTTTTCAACGTTGATAAAAAAAAGTATATGCATTACCCAACAAAAAAAATGGTTCTTTTACATAAAAAAACAAATGCTTTTCCAAAATATTGGTAGTGTGCTTTGTTATTTAAAATATTTTTTGATATTAGTGTTATTAATATTTATATTTTCCAACCTTTCTTTTCTTTGTACAATATAGATATGTGATTTGGCAGCACTGACTTTTACATCACTGAGTTTGGTGGGCCTATAGACTGCTAATGGAGATAGAGAATAGTTGAAACTGACGAGTCAAATCTAGTAAGTCTGACAGCTGACTATTTGATTTGCTTCATTTTTTTTGTTACCTAGACTGGTCACAGAGCACGAAATTAAAGTGGTATCGTTGTTTTTTTGGTTGAAGTTTATGGAAGGGCAGTCGACGAATATAGTCGAGAATTCTGTGACAGAGTACAAAGTTAGTTGGTATTTCTTATATGTGGTTGGAGTGGAAAAAGTAGCGTTGCTGACCAATCTAGTTTTTTCGTTCTAGGGGTCAATTCTCATGTGATTTTGACAATTGACACAATCCCTTTTCAGTTAAAAAGTTTTAGTTGGACTCTGAAATATTGGCGCCGGATGAACTTCTCATTGGCCACTTCCCTGTAGCCAACTGCACAAGCATAAAAATGAAAAAATCCGTCACTTAATTTGCGTGATTTTCCTAATCGCCTGAAACCACATTACGCCAGCTTTAGCCCGATTACAAGAGCTCGCTATACCCGACAATGTCCACTTGTAGTGAAATATCTGTCCAAACACGAGACAGCATTCGTTTCCAATTGAAATTGAAATTGAAATCCGTTCGATGCGCGTGGCGCGTCAAAGTCTTACTATCGGCCGTATTAGATTTCATCGTACATTCCTAATCGCATCCGTGGTGCACTGAGCCACTGGTAAAACATGATTTTTAATTGATTCCAATCGTAAGCTGCGAACACGTTTAGAGTGGAATCGCTTTTATTTCAAAGACCAATTGCCTTCTCTGTCCCGTTTGCTGTGGGCTACCAGCTACCACTGATTACTCATATCGCCATCATTAAGTCAGTTCGCATGCGACTCCAACTGTCCAACGTTGCAGCAACATACTCGTATAGCAATAGCGAAAAATTCAAATTCAAACTCGAATCCGACTACGAATGCCAATCGTCGCTATCTCAATCTGCGATACGACGACTTAGGAGTACTTGCCGCGTATTTTTGTAAATGACAAAGTGAACTGCAAAGTCTGAATGAAGGAAGGTGTTGTGTACTGTATAGCTGTTGGATACCTTAAATGTTATATTCGAGCGGGTTTTTTTTTTATAATTTTAAAAGCAACCGGTGGGAGTACCTGAAACAGGTGTACGCTGTACGCAGTATAGAACAACTTTTGGTTTTGCTTTTTCTTGTTTTCAATGAGATTCGTGCTGCTGTTTTGCGATGCTGCTTGTTTTATTTATTAATGCAAATTAGTCCAGCAGCAGTGTGGTATTCAATTACTGGGCTTGTCATATACTCGTGTGTTACTTCTTTGCGTCACCGCAACCCGATGTGTAGCGATATAGTGATCGTGTGGGATAATGTGCTGCCATGCGAATTATCCCGATGAAATTGTTTGGCGATTTGCGGTTAATATGCTGCCGGTTGAATTAGAAATTGGACAAATTAGTAAAACCAACATGTACGATTATTTTATTTGACAGACGCACTTCGTGTGTAAGCGAGGTAAGTGCGTTTACTTCAGGTGCGGACGTTTAGTGTGCTCATGGTTTTGGTGCTCTGCAAGTTGTTTAAATGCGAGGGATTTCACAAGAAAATGGGAAATCAATTTGTGAGGAATGGAGAGTCTTATGGAGGCATTGTTTCGATACAAAAAAAAACATAATATCGATGGTAATATGCATAAAATTGCTGACAAATTACTTTATCGTACTGCGGGACGAAAGTAGAATATATTTAAAGGAGTCAAATATTTCTGTCGGATCACACTGCCGCCCACCCGATTTTCAAAATCTGCTACAAAAAAAAATTATTCAAAACAAAAAGCGGCCATTAGATTTTGCATTGTACAAAAAACGTCTTATTATGCGTGTGTACGATACACAAAACTACAAATACTTCTAGCTTTTATCTGTACCTACTTAAAATCCATTAAAGATTTTCCTGTGATCATAAATAACCCTTTCAACAAATGCTCACCAAAACAGTTCACAACATCAGCGCCGTGCCGAGAAACTATTGAAAAATTGAATGCTGAATTCCCAGCCTTTAAAATATAATTACACACCTTAATGTCAAATTTCTTAACAAAAACGGAAAACCCACTAACTTGCAATTACTAAAAACAATCATGGTAACCACTCGCAAGATCCAATGTAATGACCTACCTACACATAGTCTTAGCATTTATGTTGCCGTAACCTGTTAACTACGCATTTAATCATATTTGACGTAAGAAAACTTTTACATTCCGCTTACCTTAAATTAATGTCCGATAATTTGCAGTTCCGCCATAATAACCATACAATTAAAACAAAAACATCGAAAACATTTTTAACCAAAATTGTGGCAAAGAAATGAAAGCAATGGCGCCACCATCTACCATAAATGGCTTTCCAAAACAAAATCATGCTGCGTATGTAGGCCATTAAGTGAAATGAAATGTGTTTTATTAATCACCTTTCGTTAAGTGCGACCTCGAAATGAGAAATGCCATATCTGTATTCGAACGAAATTCTTAAAAAGTACCTACGAGTAGGTGATCTCTGTGCATATTTTGCACCCCTCTACAGTTTTTTGTTCTGGTTGGGGTAGGTACCATTTTCCATTTTCAACGTCACATTTGACATTTAAGTTCAAGTTCGAAATTGTTCACGGTAATTGAGCAACTGGTTCAAGCAGACGACAGAATTGAGTAGGCAATAGGTTATACCGTATGCTCTACAGATTTGAACAATTGCTCGAAGATGATTGGGTGTGTTGAGATCTCATGTGTGTGATCGCGTTTATTAGTTGAAAACGTATTACATCACCGCACCATTATTGAATTGAGGCGTTCATCGAATTTAGATGGGAAACCAATAAAAATTGGGGCAGAGCGAGACCTTTGCATGTCAATAAGTGAATGCCAATCCTTATGAAATTGGATTGTGTAACGATTTCGAAACGATTTCGAAATGTAATTCTTTTGCAAGTGTGTGAAGGCATGAATAATCAATATTACAGTGAACTAAATATATTTGTTCCATTTCATTTTATTTATAGTGTTTCCACGTGGAAGGCAGGTATGTAAGCGGGTGGCGCTTGGTCAAAACAGATGATGATTTCGAAATGAAATATGTACTTGCATTAATTTGTGTAATTACTGCCATAATTCCGTTGGTATACTGTCGTGGCTTGTGGATAATATGACATGTCAAAGCATCGTACTACGGCGCATCTGTAAGTAAACAATTGCTACCATCTTTTTCGGCACAAATTGTATCTGAACTTGACAATTTCAATAAAAACCGATTCCGCCTTAAATTCTCGTCAGCCAATCAGAAATGCAACCTACAACCAGACATAATGAAATTATGAAAAGCATTATGTAGCGTTAGATGAAAATAATACCAAAGCAGTTAGTAGAAATTGAATCCGTATTTCACATAAGACGTAGTACGAGTAGTGCCCGCCATGTTGGGTATGACATATGAGTATGAATGTCAAATTTAGCGACAATGTATTCCCCTTTATTTGTGATTTATTTTGAGTCCATTCGCTATGCCACACTTTACAATAATATTGTTGATAGCGTTTCTCGTGAAAGAAAAAACCCAAATCATGACGTCAACATGCATCACATTTTACCCACAAACTTCAACGGAGAGAGCATAATCAAATAAAAACCAAGCCAACCATCGAAATATAAATCGTTAGCGCAACAGGCCCCTATAGGGCTCTCCTCTCACCCTATGGCTTAGCTTAGCACAACCATTCGTTTCCTCTGAGACTACTATGTACTTGGGACGACTGGAATGGAACTTATAATTTCCATTTACTTGTATAGCTATCTACAGTTGTTCGTATTGGAAAATGTTATCGGCAGCTAGTATAACAAAGGCACCTATACATTTATCACGAGGATTATCGAAAAAGTAGGTTACTTTCGGGGATTCGTCTCAACGCTGTTCTGTACCAGAGCCACTTCCTCTCACTTTGAGAACACGAATACAATTTCGCAAGAAAATTTATGTATCACTTTCGAATCGGGGAATGGGAAGTAAAACGATAAAAAATAAAAATAATTAACAGTCGAAATCGATTTGCTTTTTTTTTTTTTTTTTTGGTTGAGCGACACCGCACCGCACGCCAACAACGGCAACGGTATCGGGGCCAGCATATCGCCATTCGCCGATACACAGAACAAATTTCATGCTCTAATTGGCAGCGTTGTGATGTGTAAATTTATTTGGATAAATTAACTGGCCCGATTAAGACATTCAACTGTTAAGATACATTCAGTGTAGGATTTAGCTATCAATATGAATATAATTTATTCTACTTTCCTTTAGGTAGCTGATTGGATTTACATTTTGTGCTACATATTCGAATTTGGACAGATATTTGACACCCCTTTGGTAGGTACTCTGATTTACGGCATTTCATAAAATGCTAAACTTGTATTAGCTGTTAAACATATTAAACGCCATATTCACGGATACCACATTGTGGCCAAATGTGGTCATTATTTTTTCTCTTGGTCACATTTCTTAATCGATCGGGTATTTTTTTACGAAATAAAAAAAGAAACTCGACTTTAATTTTATGCAACTTTAAGCGGTGAATGTAACAACACTGAATGCGTTCATTTCCTTCATTTGACAATTTATTCAGATGACTGGAAAACTCAAAATTGTGGACATAAATTATTTTGGTAATTTTTAGCTACAATTGGTCATTTTTATTTCCAATTTTGGACACAAACTTTATTTTCAAGTGGCAACTGTGCCCCTATTACACTGTTTGAAACACTCTTTAAAAATAACCGTTTAATTTCCCAGTGGACGCTGCCAGCGTACAGAGATGTTACAAATAAATTTTTTCGTTGCAATTGCACTGGACGTTAACATCCTCTGTTTGGGTGGTCTGACAATTTTCTTGTGCCCCTCATCGTATACAATCGCCATTAGAAATAATAGCGGCATCACTTTTTCTTCTCTCCTATTCCTATACCACTCACAGTGACCGCACAAACTAAAAAGTCGGCTTCTGCAGCAGTTTGTGCGCGCAGCCAACTAGCATTTCATTTCGCTTAGAGATCGATTGCTTGCCTGATTAGATACACTTTGCACTTTCCGCATGACAGACTCATTTGCGATGCTGCACACAAAGCACCATGGTTTTGTCTGTGTTCAAAGTCGAATGGTTCCTGTATACCACCATGGCGGCGACTTTTTGCGCGGTCTTAAGACCCAACCAACGAGCAATTTGTTTTCAAGCCACTCACAGCGCACATGGCATGCGGTTGTGCTCTATGAGTGACAGAGCATTTTACAAATTACTTGCGTGCAAACCAAAGAAGCCCATTCGAAGCAACAAAGGCATCTTAAAGCCAGCGAAGATCACTGATCTCTGTGGGCGCTGCGAGGTGATCATTAGCAGGCGAGCTAACATTTAGCCAAACACGGGCGAGGTACTGTTGTATCTTCTCAGTTACCTGCCATTTATGTTAATGCCTCTGTAACTTGTTTGCCGAACACAGGGGGATTCAAGCCTGTACTGTGAGTGATCTCTCGTCCGCCGGCATTGATGACTCCGTTCGCAAAGTGTGCGATCATCGAAAAAAGAAAATTCAATTTACTTGATTACATCATTCGACTAATGAATAATTTCTATGTTAACTGGTTTTTATTTGCGCAGCGATTTTAAAGCCGTCATCAATAATGATCTGAGGAAAACTATTCGCAGTGGGTCGGGCGGCTAGTGAATAAATTTCCTTCGCGAATATTCTTTCGCCATTTATGTCAATATTAATTGACACTTTTGCACAGGTAATTAGACAGAGATTTTTTTTTTTTGGTTTATTATCTTTTTTTTCTTATTTTTAGCCCGTCGATTTATTAACTATGGAATGTAGTTTCTTGAACTGTGAAGCCTTTAAATGGCGCAAAGCTTCTAGCACATTAGGTGTGCGCCATATTAAGTGTCAACTACACTATATGCGCAAATTTGCTGACTCTAAAAATAGTTGTAGTGATGAATTGATCTTTTAATAAGTGAGGTGTATCTAACCGGTAGCGACGCGTACATCGGATATATGCTAATACGAAATATGTTTTCTTTTAACTGGCTTGAAATGATTTACGAGCGGTGTCCGATTAATACGAGTAGTGTTGATGATGTCATTAAGCATATAAATCAGACAGTCTGTTTAACGGTGCTTACATAGAAACAAACGACTTTATTGGTTTGGAATACGAATAAGAAATTCGATTGCGATCACAGCAGTTGGCAGCGTGACCGTTGTGCGACTGAATTAGCAATGTGTCACTTTTTCTGAGAGCGTGCCACAATGTTTTCCTATTTTGACCCTTTTTCTAGTGTTGGAGAAGTTGCTTCAACCATTTTTCAAATGCTGTTATTTCCAAATAAAAGCAGTTGCCTATCACAACACTGTTATAGTGTTTAGTGAGCCTGTTGCCGCCCGGGCCACTACTTTTAGATTGTTTGAATGAATGAAATCAGACGTCAGCGAAATTACCTTGTAATTCAAATTGGTGTTTATTTGTCTTATTCGTTCGGTACAAAATTCCTGTTTAAAGTTAAATTGTAATTAATTTAATATCAACTAATCAATTTAGGTAATACACATGCTTCTAGTTTCTTGTACGCATTTCTTTTTTAATCTCTGTCTACTAGCAACCTCAAATTAAATTAAGCATGTTAGTTTTCACTGACAGGTTGTGTGACGTTTATTTGTCAAGTTCGGCTGTCGAGGCAATGCTTGTTACATATCGATCAAAAATACTGAAGGCGCAGAATAGCTTCAGAAATGACACTTTTTTCCTCATTGGCTGTTTTTCTTGCGACTTTTTAGAATTCTGCAGAGGTCACGCTGTCAGTTGGGCCTTTAAAACCTATATACAGGTATGGATGATGGGTTTACAGAAATTCCCCGATGTCAATTGATTTATTTTCGAAAAATGGAAGCTACTTAGTTTGGAAGTTCAGCAAAAATCGATAAAAATGGCCAACTGTATAAAGTTTTACAAGTAGGGTGTTTTAGAACGAACTTTTTTTTTGGATTTGACATCAACTCAAGTAAGCGAAAGTTGACCGAGAGCACGAACATGCATGTGAAGTGCATGTTCCGTCCAGACCCTTCATCCTGTGGATGAGAAACCAAATAAAAATCACCTTAACTCTTCGATCGATGATAAAAACGTTGGCGGATATTTGTCAAGATCGAAGAATTATCCTGTAAAGGATGAGCTGTGCTTAAATTTGATACGGATGCAATCTCGTTGACATGTTATCTCTATTCACTATTCTTATGAAAGAGAGATCTTCATTCAAGCGAGGAATTATCGTAAGTATATTATATAGGATAATTGCAATGTAACCTTACTTCGCCTATTGTTTCCTATAAAAAAAGGTTTGAATTCAAACTTTTGCTACACAAAAATATACTAGCGAAAAGCTTACTCTGTTAGTACTGTACGACTTGAATTTAACTGGCATTAATGTACGTATTTAGATTACATTTCCATTGCAGTAGGCACAGAAACAGATTATAGATAAAAGCCCTCAGTTAGTAAAAAGGTAGTTGTCGTTTTGTAGATGGTATTTGTCGCACCAAAGGTTTAAAATTTAAAATAAAACCTCGTAAAAATTGTGAATCCAAGTATCAAGTAGAGCTTAAAATGTTCGCTCTAGTTTGTCCCGCCTACAAAAAACATATTTTCTTGTTTGTTCCTATTAGCAAGCTTCGGAAGATGGAATTTAAAAAAAAATAGCAAAAAAGACATGTGACTCCATCTGGTGGGCAATTATTATTTATCGAATAAAAAACACAACGGGGGAGGAAAGTTACGTTAAGCATAACATAAGATGTGATTGGCATTTTTGGGGCTTACAATTTAAACCCTTACTTGGAAGTCCAGCAGGCTAAACCACGAACCGCGTGTTAGAAGAGCACAGTCAGCGTTTAAAAAAACATATTCAAGAAATTATTACTATACGTCAAAACACTAGTTTTCCGAATTTTGTTCAACTAACCTATTCACTCAAATAGAACCAATGATTGATCTGCTCGAGTGAAATGCCCATGGAGCCTAAAATTATGAATCATTTACATATATGTACCACCATTGTAAAGTTAATTTCTTTTTAACTATATTTCATTTGTTGTGGGCCTCGTTTGAACAGTGAGCGGTGCGCCTGTAGGCCTTTTCCTTGCGTGCGACTTTTCCCTCATTGACCTACGCTAGTCGGAAAGGTTATCTTCATCTTAGCTGATTGTCGTGATCAAATTTAATTGCAATACTTCATCATCATTCAAAACGGGGCCTTAATCAACTTCAAAGGTCAATGCGCGGCATGTCAAAAGCTTAAAACAGAAAACCAATTGTACAGAGAGCAAGACCAAGACCAAGAGGAGTGCCTCTTGTTTGATTAATTAATTCATTCTGTTCACTTACTAGTGGACAGCGCCTCAATAGTGATAGTGCACGGTTATTAATATTTGCTGGCATTTAATGTACTTTCCTACACTTTGCGCCAGCTAACGACGCCTCACTTCCAAGAAATGGGAGACACGGTGTATCCAATGTAGCAAACCTGGTCTTATCATCGGAGATCCAAAAATCAAGAAACCATAAACGTGCATTGAGCGTGTTTTTCTGCCTTGTTCCCTTGCCTGCGAGTGTCTTTTCTAACAACAAAGAGAGCCAAGCATTAATATTGCCGAGGCAGACGCATAGCACCGTATACTTTACTCCTATCCATAAAGGCATTACCTTTTGTTGCGCGGAAGGTTGGGTCGGGTGCGGGGTAAAATGGCGGTATTTGGGAATGTGACTATCCCGTGAGATACTCTATATAAACAGAGAGCTAGACATGCGGCTCAAACAGGTTTTTCGAACACAAATGCACACAGATACTCTTTAATACAGTCGCGCACAGGGGATATCACTTCGTGTTCCGCAGAAGAATAAAATCCAGTAATGTGGGGATTTTATCTGCTCGTGCTCGTCTCCTGACCAGCAACGAAGAAGACCAAAAATAGTTAGTTGAACCCGTGAACATCGTGAATGATTTCTGGAGAATTCAATGAAGGTATATGGACGCGATGCCTTAGAAAGGAATAATATATAGTTCCGAGGCATAGACAGAAAGCCATAGAATGAAACTCAAGTGGTATCGTTGTTGTTGAAGAAGAGCATCGCAACCAACCAGGAGGAACGCGTTGCAGTTGCTTTTTCTAATTTAAAATTACAAAAAAAAGGCACAAAGTCGTTATTTGTTTGCTTTGCCTGACTGGCTGTAAAAATGTTTTTACGAGTAATAGGCGGGCCACAGTGTGTTTGGCAAAGAGTGAGTTACTTAAAGTTGTTTGCAAACATAATAACACCTGAATTATAAATGTTTACTTGAGACTGTGACATACCGCTGACCGACAAATCGGTATAAATTGATCGCTTCAACAATGGCAGAAATTATTCTTAAAAGTAACGAGTAAAACACGTTCGCATCAAAATGTCAATGATGCAAACAATTGACCTATTCGCGTACTTTCCCAAGCCAAACGCTAACAATCGGTCAAACATGAAAAATTGGGCGAATCTCTCTCAGAGAGCTGAACAAATTCCCCAAAGTACGTGGATGGACCTCGAGCTACTTTGAGCCACTCTTATCTTTGACATCTAATCCATATCACATGTAAATATATATAAAACACCTTTTTGCAGCATATGAAACGTTCTAGGAGAAACTTCGACCACCACCAATTTTTGTTTATTTTCACAGATTTTCTTTTTCATTGCAATTGAGTCTTAAGACGGATTTTGAATTTGTTTCTTGTCAACTTTTTGCATTTGACATATTTATCAGCACTTGCCCCTTGAAATTCTCTGAGCTGTTTCGAGCCAAGAGAGGAACTACTCGTTACTCGTTATTTTACTAATTTTCTCTTTTTCTGTCATTTTTGATGAGAACGTGTAGTCTATACACGCTATTGCGATCGATTTATATCTATTGCGTTCGATTTAAACCGCGTACACGAATGAACCTAATGATTTTGGTCAACATGTCTACTTTACTTTGCTTTGATATGATTGATATAAAAATTCAATGAAACAAACCTACTGCTAAAGCTTATTCGTATGAGAGCGAACAACTGGCTACAAACGAACGAACACATATTTGCAACTTTTGACTAAGCTCGTATGAAACGGGGTCCAGACACCCGTGAATTCAATTAATATGTACCTTCAAATAAATTGCAGAGGCATTTACATTTTGAGGTTAAGTACGAATGAATTGTTCAATAGTTTGTGGAACGCGTTTTGATGCTGTGGAATGCGAACAGACTTTTGACAATATAAACTTGTTTTGCTTAGGCCACAGTTAAGGACCATTCACATGAGAACGAATTGCGATCTGCGAACATGCGAATATTCGTAGATTCTGACATTTCATTCACATGGAAACTTTCTTTAGTCGCAGGTACCCGCGAATCAGTTTCATTGTTGAAGGTTAAGTTCGAAAGAATTTTTCATTCGTGGGTTTGTGGATCGCGACTGTTTTATGTGGCTTGGGAATAAAATGTGACACTTCGAGACAAGAATTTTCACTTTCCGGGAAAATGTCTGTAATAGTAAATTTAGCTATTTTTATCAATTGAGAGGCAAGTTTTTTTTTTAGATTAGATGTTAGATTAATTGTGCTAAAAAATAACAATTTTCATAGCAAAAATTCTGTCCGAAAAATGTGCCCCTTCGAAAACAATTACAACAAAACAACCACCACTAATTGGATTCCATCAGAAAAACAAAAAATCCTAACGGATGGATTAGTGAAGAATGAAACATTTCAGTGGAATGAATTGTTTTTTTCTTTTGTGGAATTGACAGAGAAGTAGATCGGAAGAAGTTGTTCGTACGGAAGAATGAAAAATGGTAAAAAAAAAAAACAAAAGAAAATATTTACGGTTTCGATTTACAATAGAAAACAAAATTTGTTCTTCCAGTTTTATTCATGAAAAAATACATTTGTTCATATTATTAGTAACAGCGGTTAATGGTTTTCGTTTTAAAATTTTTCCATGGTTATAACTAGGGCCTTACATAATTTAATTTTTCATAAATTAATTTTTCACAGCTGACTTTTGGCAACGAACAACTGCTGTCGATAACGACGATTTCGATATGAAAGTTGCTAGGTTTGTGTACTTACTATGGTAGCCTACTGAATAGTGTGACCGTTTTCCGAATCGAATGAAGCGATCACCCGAAAAAGCATCAATTTGGTTTTGAATTTATCTACTTATTGATAAATTTAGAGCTTTATAATTGAGCAGACGACACGCGCCTCCAATGAGGTGAAAGTCCTGTGCAAATAAGTCCAAATGCAGATTTCGGACAAATCTTACACACGAGAATCAAGAGTCTTTTAGACAAAAACTAAGTGACACTACTACTCTAGTTTACGCCTTACATTATTTTCCAGAACAACCAATCAATCCAAATGCTTATTGCAGGCTATTTCGTGGCGCTACCATTTCAGAGCCACGCCCCATATTCATACAAGCCAGATCTTACATAAGGCTTGGATATGTCTAACTACACCATACGACTCATGATTTATGACCAATAATCATAAGAGAACGTAGCCGCCAATCAATAAATTTCATGAATGTCCAGGTGTCCACCTCAAATATTAATTATTCTACGCCATCACTTTGATTTCCATTTCCCAAGTACGTTATATATCACTTCGCCTTGTATGGCAGCTCTCTGAACACACCCATAGGACCGATTGTGCATGTGTACAGAGCCTAAGAGTGTAATTACGACAGTTATTAAAATCTAATAAATCGCATTCGCAATACACTGCTCAAGTCGATGGTTATTTATGTTGTGTCCAGAAGTGTGCGCGGCACCGTGTCGTTTTCAAAGAGACCGACTTGAATTTGATTGAAGTGAAAAACCTGATATAACTTCTCCTCTTTATATAAATACAGCCTGATCTTTATCCAAAGGCCACCCAGTATAAATCAAAATAAAATTAATGTTTACGTATTGAACAGAAGATTCAATGGTTTTTATACTTATGGCGTATAGCAACTTTAAATAAACAATTTAGACGACACCTTGAAGTTGGAAATACAATCATATCTGAAAAAGCTTCCCTCTCAATCGAATTTGTACATTCATTGTCAGCGGGTGAATTTGAATTGCCTTTGAATGATTTTAAATCGTAAATCATTGGAAGAAGATTTACCATTATGAAGTTCGCAGATTGTTGTTTTTTTTTTTGTTGATTCCATTTTGGGGTCAGTGGCTTGAAATGGAACAGAAAGCCTTTGAAAAGTAGAAAGAAAAAGGGTTACCAAAGGAAGTATATACCATTTGCAAGCACATATGACTTTAATGGAATAAGTGTAATCGTACAAGCATAACTGATGTTCTAACATCGTTAGCGGTTCACCTTTGGAATACAATGAAAACATTGAGCGCTGAAAGTAGGCGTTTTAAGGTTATGTATAGACATGTGCTTAAATACAAATCCTGATGATGGATGACAATGCAGCACGGAAACATTAATTTTACTGACTTACGTAGACAAGTATTCATTTTATGAAGCGTTACGGTTTGCCTTTCCCATCAAGAGAAGTACCGAGCTATTAAGAAAAAATTAAATATTTTCATCCTTATAATGAGCGGTTAATAAAATTTTTAAACTGGCCACTCACTTGCGTTTTCATTTTAATTTCTCATCGTGGAGAAATGTTCTGCTTGTGCCCTTTCTCTAAATAATGTGCATCGGTCTTGGAGCTTTCATACGAAACTAAGTATCTATTACTATGAACGTTTCATGTTGCAAGTTATGCCACCATTATGTCAGTAAATTTGTGAATAGCTTAGCTGTAATTTTAATTTGTCGGTGAGTAGCATATTTAAATATGAGAAAAAGAAAACAGCGAAAGTACGTTTTGTACCAGAATCCGGTATCTCGAAATTTATTTAAAAACGAAGAATATTTGGATGACCTTTTGGAGATGTCCAATGAACCATCTCTAATGCCAGCGGAAGATCTGACGGACTCAACCCAATTACAACAGAATACACTTTTGCCTCCGATTCCAGTTGCACCGGTCTTATATGATTCATTAGACTCAGGCAGCGTTGCCAGTTTGGGGTTTCCCCAAACAAGTCTTTCGAAAAAGAAAAAAACAAAAAAAACAGTTTCACTAGGAAAAAGTTATAGCTTTTCCTCAAATATTCTTTCGGATATAAGCACCAACCTCAGCAGTAAATTTTATTAACAATAATATAAAGTTGCGCTGGGGCTAAATGTCAACAAAATGGTTTCAAAAAGCAACATGCGTTAACATGTTCAGAGTGTTTTTAGAGTGTATTTATTTGGGGCACACTTTTTCAATCGTAAGACCAGACATGGTCGCGCTTCAAGTTTGAAATTCCAACTTTTATATCGTAAAACATATTAAGAAAATATTGACGAAAAGTTGGGATTTTTTTTTAGACATATTTCTGGCAACGCTGGACTCAGGGCATGTGAAGAAGCAAAGAACAGTTAAAATGAAAAAAGCGAATTACTTACAAATACTCTTCTTGAGGCGTCAAAGGTTTAACTGAGGCAATAGCAAACAAGACTGCGTTCAACAGTACTGATAACTCTGAGTTTGGAGCATGCATTATCGCATAATAAAAAAAAAATAAAGAGCAGGGTAAACTCTACTATACCACACTTAGGTCCTTGTGGACCCATTGGCATGCCCTTTTTTGGGGTTAACCGTTGGTGTTGTTGATGGTTAGCTCGTGTCTTTACCCGACGCCGTCCAGCCATCCTGATGTCCTGAAAAACCTGTAAAAATCAGAAATATAGTTTTCTCTAACAATCTTCTGAATATCTTCATGTAGAATTTTGTCAAAACGTGTCTTGGTTTCTATATTCTTCGTTCTTATAAAGTTATGTTCGCTAAAATATCAAAAGCATTTTCGAAGACGCGGCGGTTTCTTGACAGCATATAATTAAACCTTCTTGGTCAGCTGTTCAATTAATCTGTGAAGTCGAAAATGTTAAAGGAAGATTACTTGTGGTAGGTATATATAATTTTTCCCAATTGCAAAATTTAGGTCGGAGCATCACCTACACGTCCTTTTACTCCAACATCTACATAAATAAAGCGAAATCGCCATAAAGTTAAATGAGTTACTCCCTTTAGGTATAATTAAAATATATTGATTCAGCTTTATTCATAGACCTTATTCTGCAGTGCTTTCCTGGAATTAATAAACTTGTATGAGGAAATGTAAAATATGAAATTATTCGAGCAACATTTAACTTTCATATGTAAACATACCTTCCTCTTCCCTGCATAGCAGCCAACGGGCCAAAAACTTATTTTTAAGGTTCCGTACTCAAAGAGAAAAAACGGGACCTTATTAGTTTCGCTTTTTTTTTTTGTTTCATTTGTAATTTTTCAGTTTTGCTCAATTCGATAATTGCTGCTTTACTTAGCAAATTAATGTTTAGAACACACAAACTGAGCAGATCCGAATCCATAATGATTTATGTTTCAGGTTTTTGGTGATCACGGAAGGAAAAACACTACTATTCTATATTAAACAAAATCAGCAACACCTTAAGTCATTTTCCTTTCTTCGATAGAAATCAAAAACACAAATATTTAATTATTTTTGCTTGTCACAGAATCAAAACACGTCCAAATTGAAAGTGACGGGATACGATAATAAGGGAGCAAGTTACGTTCGACGCAGTCGTGCGCATTTTATGCTTTTAGAGCGGACGCCATTGACAACACATTATGTGAAATGGAGACTACGAAGCAAATCGCAGAAAACTTTAAGATGTAGGTATCTAGTAATTTTTTACCCGAGCTCTATGCGCAACTAATTTTATTGATTAAATTTAAAAATGAATTCCAAGTAACTTACATTTTATGAAAGCGTATTTAAGCCCTATTTATAAAACCTGTTTTATTTCAAGGCGTTACTAACATAATTTGTGTATCCAAATTAAACCATGCGAATTGTGTTCTCATTTGCGTTGACACACTTTCATGTTGGTACGCAAATAGCCGCATTCCACATAATCAAGAAACGCTTTCACTACAAAAGAACAGACCCAAAAAGATTAACAATCTATCCCCAAAAGTAAAATATTTGCTTTTCCCATATAACTCGTACGAGTAGTATTTACCTATCGGAGTGTGCAAACAAAAAGCTGGGAAATCCCAAGCTGTAGCACATATCGCGTGTGTAGGAGTAGGTGGGCGTGAGTCACTTTACTATAAACAATTTTCTGCTATTTGCCTACAAAAGCAAAAACGAAACGACTCCCTAGGTCGTAAGTGTACGCTGCCCGCCGAGCATGCGCAAAATCCATTAAAATAATAATTTAGATCGAGATCAGATCGCATTGTAAACGACAATTACCAACAAAATACACACTACACCTGGTATGAAAAACAAAAAACACCCCAGGTGCGAAATCACGCACATTCTCAAGTCGCTAAAAGAAAAACTGGGACACGTTCGAGCATTAACATCTATCTGCGGTGATTGTACTGAAAATCGGAGTAGAAGGAGAACGGAGGACGGAAAAAATGATGTAAATAAGACTATCTAAACGGTGAGTGCCTCTCTGCATTAAGACAAATCACTGTGTTCACACTGTGCGGATATTGAATGGATATACTCGTATCTGCCTATGCATAGTGGCAAAGTAGGTAATCTACAAGATTAACAATAATCACGAACGATGTCAACTTCCTATCAACAAAGAAGCTAAGCGACACTGACACCCAAAGAACGGCGCGCCGCTGATCAATCGGTCTATGGAGTATGGAGGATTGGCGTTGGAGTGGAGTCAGCGTCGGTAGGAATTCCGGTTATGGTAGCGCGTCCAACATGAAATGTGCGTGCACATGCTTACTGCGCAGTCCGACATATTAATACGTACGGATGGAGTATTCATAAAGCGATGCGACGTTGCGTGTCATGTGCAACACGGTCTGTGTAAAAATATTTTACATATAAGGTGTAAGGATGGTAATTTGGAAACACCATAATGGGCATGCAATGGAACTTCGGGAAGACCGTCTCTTCTGGGACATATTTTTTTTTATTCGATGTCAATGATTTATGATTAAATTAATTACAGGTTCCTAGATATTTGTAGAGATTTATCTCCTGTTAAACGATTCCCTTCAAAACCCCTTAAACTTTAAAGGCGGTTTTGTTAATATGAGGGCTTAATTTTTCCGGAGTATCAGTACCAGGCTTTAAGTTCTACAAGGTAACTGACTTTTGGTTTTGGCAAATGTGAATTTCCAGAGATGTGAGAATTCGTAAGTCGTCAATTTATTTGACCTAAAGTTTTTCGTATGACGAACACAATATTGTTTCATCGACAATACTTTTGTAATCCCTTTTTTAAATTGAAACTTTTCTTCATTAGGTATCCACTTTAGGTTGAAACTCGAAAGTCAAAAACACAGAAAGAAACACGAAGTCATAAAGCGATAAAGTGGTAGTGGTTAGAAGACAAAGTTAAGCATAATAATTGTATTTTAATTTTTAAGAAAACAAATAAAATAACACTTCGATAGCTTTAAAAATCTGCCAGCAACTTTGTTCGAGATCACCCACCCCACTTACTCACTAACATCTCTGTTGGGAAGTTTTCGCATAGGTACGGAAACGAAAACGCTCTTAAAAAGAAATGAGGAACTAAGCGCACCACATTCAAAAATTAACTCTAGTTCAATACAACTCGAACCAATATCCCTCTGCATCTAAATATACTTTCCGAGGCGGCCCAGCAACCTGCCGAACTGCACCAGCAGTCTCTTTAGCAAAGCAAGCCGATATCATTTACAGTCCATAAAAGTCAACAATTAGTATGATTTGCTTACATAACCTGAACGTGTTAGACATGCTTTTTAAGCCATAATTCCACTCTACCGTCATTATACTTTGCCATTCGCATTCATGAGGCAACACTCTTGTGTGTAGCATGGCTGCTTGCAGTTTCAGCAGTGATGAACTACAACGCACACACGCAGCCAACGAACTTTGCAATTCTTTCTAATTGAGTGCTAAAAAGTTGTTGCAACTATAAGCACGTCTAAGTCTTAATGATGCCATGATGATGGGCACATAACTTTTGCAATTTATAGAACTTTAAGCAAGTGCTGTACTTTGAGTTTTGTTTTTCGTTCACCTTTCGTTCAGCACTTACTTATTCAAACATCCGGGACGAGCAAAAAAATAGGTGTAGTTCCGACTTTTGTTTATTCAGGGCGGTGACGTAATACGGTTTTAATGTGTATTGCCCTTAAAGCTGATAGTGCACAAACGATGTTACTATTGTTTCTGAAAGAGGTTGGCTTTGTTTGGGATTCACATTCCTTAAGATTTGTTTGGTTGTCAAAGATGATAGTTATTTAAATGCTTCAGACAAATGAGCCATTAATTACATTGGAAATGTTTTCGTCGTTTGTTTTCTTTCTTTCGAATCTACTTTCGCTTTTTTTTAGTCTCGTTTTAAACGGTGGTCATTATAATACGAGAATCATTGCCACACTCCAAATCTAAAGATAAATTACCGAAAAATTAAGTCTTGGAAATTTCTAAATAGAAAGAAACTTATTAATTCTATGAAGCTGTGAAATTGCTAAGATACTATTACTTACAAATTAGTTAATTTCGTCCTTTTCTGAGCTTAACTTCAAAATGCTATCCGGTTGAAAACACTTAAGCTTAGTACGCTGCTCGAGCTAAATTTTCGCTCCCATACAAAATCCTCTTCATAATTTAGCTGAGCTAAATTTAAGCGAACCTATCTAACTGAGTGGTACGCAGCTCGAGCTATATAGTCAAATTTTTGTTCCAGAATGTACTTCATGTAACTGTCAAAATTAAGCGCGCCCATTTAATGGGTTGGAACATTTTCTCAAGCTAAATTTTGACAGACCGTTGTGGTATCTTGTTTTTTTTGCGCGTTTTTGTATTGCGAAGTATGGGAGAAGTAAGCAAAGATGAGTTTTTCGAATAAATAGCTCGGCGAGGAGTACATAGAATTGGAAATGGATAAAATCAGTTGAATTTTTGAAGTAAGTTGCTTTCCAAGCAGAGCTGTTTTTTGAGACAGCTGATGTTTGGAGAGAAAAATTGGAGACCAGATAAAATTTAGCTTAGCTCGAGCAGCGTACTAAGCTTAAAGAAAGAAAATGTAATGCGTGGGCAGGGTGACACTTCGACACAGGAAAAACACAATAAGCTAAAATATCTAGGAGATTGGGTTCTAGATTGTTTTCTTCGCGCTCAAATTCGAAATGAAATAGCTACTCATTTTATTATTTGAATAAATCAAATTTACCAAATTCAGCATTTTCAAACAATTATCATGAATATCATATGGAAAAGTGAGCTGTCAGAAATGAAGTCAGTGAAAGTTAAAATAGGCTAATGTTATATGTGCTTTGTAATTAAGAGTTTCTTTTCTGTTGATGAATGTGAAACAAATGGATGTATAGAGTCCGACAGCAGGCAACTTGCTTACCTACTAAAAAAAAAAAATTAACGCAAAATTAAAAAAGGAAAGCACTCGATCGATTATAATGACCAAATTCGTCCGTCCGTTCAAAGTCGTTATAATCGATTTTGACTTTGTCATGAAGGACCCTTAATTGAAACTATTAAAACAGGTAAGAAAAAAACAGTACAGTAGGTACTTACAAATCGATCATGGATACCTATATGTGTAAAGTTGTGACCCTGTGTTATGAGCTTCAGCTTACCAGTGACAAGGTAATGTTAAGCCCAAGACACATGTGCAGAAAATTGTTTGACTTGCATTGCATCGGCTATATGACTACTGTCATTCGCCGACTAAGGCCCCAGTTACAGCCATACGTGAAACCAAACCTTTAAAATGTTCGTTTGCTTTTGTTGATCACTTAAACTTGATGGTTGAACTCAATTTTGGTCTTAAAACGTTGCTTAGGAATTATTAAGTTAGTTAAAATAACAATTTACAAATTTTTCCGTACGAAAAACTTTTTCCGATGACGGAAAAATGAATAAATTCTTTTTCTAGAAAATGTTAACACAATTTACTCCTTTTCTGTTTTTTTGATAAACTAACTTTATAATTCATAAGCAACGTCAAAGCAAGGTCAAAAAAAGCAAACGAACATTCTTAAGGTTTCGCTTTACGTATAGCTGTTACTGGGGCCTAGCAGCTGGTGTGTTTATAATAATAACAAAAACAATCAAGATCACCAAATGTCAAAAGCCGAAGATGCCAAATACTTAAAATTGCAATTGATTTTCTTTTGTGTTGTGGTACGCCCGAATTTTGCAGACAATTTAGGAATAGAGACATGTTGCAGTGCTGCAGTGAGTGCAGAATTTACGTGTGCCAACATCCATATAAACATGTGAATTCTAATCTTGCTGCGCAGTGAATTCTGCACATGTGTTTTGGGCATTACAGAAATTCACAAGTCTCATTCATTGTCATTTTGAATGCCTGAGTATAAATTTCAAATTGAAACATATCCACATAGAAAATATTGCATTTCAACGTCCGTCAATAGTAAAGAATCACCAAATCACCAGCAAATTACAAACTGTCAGTCACAACCCCTACCAAAAGTCAATTGTTAATGAACCCTCTTTCGATTTAGTAGCATTTAATTTTAACACCCCAACTCACACATCCATAGAAAATACCACACGCTTTCCTCATAAAAAATAAATCTCATTATTGATAAGGAAAATTGCTCATTACATATCAAATAATGAAGTGTACAACATTTTATGAAACACCTTATTGCCTTGCGCAAGATACTAAAAATGTACACCAATATGCACTGCACAAAGTAACGTTTAATTTTATTCGTTGAAAGGCCCGTTAAATCAACAATAAAATTCGAGGAAACGTGATGCCCAATCCCAACCCTCTTGCTAGGCACGCAGGAACGAACGATAGATATGTGTTTTTTACGATCGATTCCAATTCTATTGTTGAATAATAAAACAGAGATTTGGCCTGCGTGTCGACTAGAAGATGGTGGATCAGTTTATAAGCTAAGCGCTGTTGTTATGCTAATAGACGAGGGAGGTAACGACAATAATAACCTTACACGCAGATGTTTCTTTTATGAGTGTTAGGTGGGCTCAAATCTCTGATCCAGTGGGTACAACACATAAACTGTCATTTTGGGGCACACCCAGTGCAGGTTGAATTAATGGTCATTGGAATTTTTTTAGTTGTTGGATCTTGATTGATGAAAAGGTTATTAAAAGAAACTGCAAACAGTTGCGAAATACCTTTCTGTCGATAGAAAGTTGACAATTGTTTTGTAGTCCCTAGCTGTCAGCGTCGATTTAGTACAGAAACCGTTTAATATTTATAGCACAGGTTGGCGACTTTCAGAGGCCAATCGAATATAAATACACACATTTGTGTGACAATAATTTGTGATCAACGAACTTGAGGGGCTTTATTGGAAAGCTGATAATCATGTATGAAACAAATATGAAGATTATGACGATTATGACTTCATCTATAGCTTGACATAAGTTTGACGGTTCATTAGCACTTAAGGCCCAATCATAATGTGCATAGATTTGCATAGGTTAGGTACCTATAATTTTCAAAAATTAACGTTAAAACTTATGCACTGTCAATACTTATTATAAAGGGTGATTTTTTAAGAGGTTTAGAACTTTTTTTTTAAAAAAAACACAAAAAATTCGAAAAAATGAATGAAATATTTATTTGAATCGATAGTTTGAACCTTGCAATTTAATGTTTAAAGATAATTTCATGCAAATGTTGACCGCGGCTGCGTCTCAGGTAGCCCATCCGCTGAGTCCAATTTTGGCATACTCTTTCACACATATCGGCCGGTATCTCACGAATGAATGCATGGATGTTGGCTTCCAGTGCGTCAATCGAAGCGGGCTTGTCCCTATACACATTAGCCTTGGCATACCCCCACAAAAAATAATCTAATGGTGTCAAATCGCACGATCTAGGCGGCCAATTGACCGGCCCGAAACGTGAAATTAACTGTTCACCAAACTCGCCTCGCAATTGCGCCATTGTTTCGCGTGCTGTGTGGCATGTGGCACCGTCTTGTTGAAACCACATATCATGCAAGTCAAGAACTTCCATTTCGGGCAAAAAAAAGTTTGTTATCATCGCTCGGTAGCGTTCACCATTGACAGTAACGCTGCGATTCGCATCATCTTTGAAGAAATATGGCCCAATAATGCCGCCGGCCCATAAACCGCGCCAAACAGTGGCTTTTTCGGGATGCATTGGTAGCTGTTGCAATGCTTCTGGCTGATCTTCACTCCAAATGCGGCAATTTTGCTTATTTACGTACCCATTTACGCCTCATCGCTGAACACAATTTTTCGATAAAAAAGCGGATCCTCGGCCAGCTTTCCAAGAGCCCATTCACCAAAAATTCGGCGTTGTGGTAGGTCGGCTGGCTTTAGTTCTTGCACCAGCTGTATCTTAAAAGGCTTTACGCCCAAATCCTTCCGCAAAATTTTCCACGTAGTGCTGTAACAAAGGCCTAACTGCTGGGAACGGCGCCGAATCGACATTTCGCGGTCTTCTGTCACACTAGCTGATACGGCCGCAATATTTTCTTCACTACGCACAGTACGTAAACGTGTTGGTGGTTTAATGTCCAACAAAGTAAATTTGGTGCCAAATTTGGTCACAATCTTCCGAATAGACTGCTCAGAAGGTCGAGAATGCCGATCATAAAATGGAAGCAGCGCGCGATGAACATTTCGAACCGAGCACGAATTTTGATAGTAAAATTCAATAATTTGCAAGCGTTGTTCATTTGTAAGACGATCCATGGTTAAATTGCAAACCAAACTGAAGCTGTTTGACAGTGACACAAGGTACTAAACACACGTCAGCTGTCAAAACCAGTGTTGCCAAAACCAAACCAGCTAAAAAATCACCCTTTACTGTGGTAAAATCAAGTAAATATTCTGATTAAATACATAAAATACATTAAATTGCGTCTGCTTTTGTGTTGCGCTGTTTCTCTTCCTTGAAAGCAGATAAGAAGTTTTAGCTTCGGGACTAGCATAAAATGATATGAAATAGGGAGTACAATTATTGTGTAGATGTTGTATATCTACATTTGTTATCTCTTGGGGTTTACGCTTTTGTCGGCTTGACAGCGCGGGTATTTTACCATACGAAGCCTTCTTAATAGATGACGTATGAGAGATAAAATGGCAGTCTTGAGGAAATAAGCAAACATTAAAAGTAAGAGCAAACAATATGTCAGGGTCTAAACAAAAGAGACCCCGTGGACAAGGTATTCGTTAATAATAGAACTCACAATTTACAGTCTTGAGTGCAGAAAATGTGAGATTATGACATTTGGGTTTAGTTTGCTCAGATTCTGCACATATACATACTAGGAGCCAGCAATCATTCAGAACGTATAGTCTTGTATCAATAATTCAACTCATATATTAAATAAAAAAATGGTAGCCTTAAATGCACACGTGATATGTTATCCTCATTTTAATTTGCTTTGCTTTTATACTCCTTTAACCGAAATGATACTTGACACTACCATTTCACAGAGTCGCACTTTGCACCCCATTTAACTGGGCATATTCAAAAATCTATTTCTCTTAAGTCGACTAGACTAGGTCTGGACTAGATGTAACCTGAACGCAAAAACTTGATTGGGCGGGAATATCACTTTTTCCAACGTCAGCTATATGCGGACTATAAACTTAGTACTCAGTAACGAATTTCGTAACTAGATTCGTCAGGCAGCTGTCAGACTTACTAAAGTAAATACGTGAACGTCCCCACTCTCTGATGAATTGCAAAATTCTGTGTGCTGTCAAACAGCCTATTGTCATATATCTGACAAGTGCAAATGTCATTCAGGCTCCGATACCATTTGGAAATGAAAATTTCACGTCAAATATTTACCATTTAGTCATCTTTGCTTATTTCTGTTAATGATGACACCATACAATGACCACACTTCAAATTCCATTGTTGTTAAATTGCAGCATTGACAGTTCAAAGAGGGAAATTCTAACTAAAATTACAACAGACGAAAGTGTATTGCTGTTCCAACAAAGTAAAAATAAGATTCTGTCATGAACTCTAAAAGTTTTTGTCACACAGTCTTTCAACGGTTTCAGTTGTATTTTGACTTGCATATATTACTTCTACGATATCTCAATGCTTCAATCGAAACTACCTGGCCAATAAAACCAATTCAAATTGCCCCATTAAATGCCTTTCGAAAACCAGAAGCACTTCATCGATATAATATGTGTTTACAACTTTAATCATCCGACCAAATATTGTATCGCGCATATATGCCACGACTTCAGATGAGGAATTCACTCACGATATAATTCGCCCATAATTCTCAATTCACAGTATATACTATACACGAAAGTCAAACAGCCTTAAGCTCAGTATCCCAAATGGAAGAAAATATAAATGCGCACTTAGCCACCGACAAACTTTAGTGTGATCTCAATTTGCATAAAGTTTACCTCAAGCCAGCCGCGTGACTTTGAAAACCACACAAAAAAAGGTGTAACTTCTGGGTGGCGTACAGCGGCTGCGACTAGGAGAAATCATATATTTTCTTTTTTCTAACACTCGCATTGTATAAGAAAGTTAATTTGAAAAGGGGCACGACCGTCGCAAAGTGGATGCCCCTTTCAGCCCTGTTTCGATGCTACATCCATTGATGTTTGAAATGTGATCATCTGACGCGCCTGCTCATTGGGCAGCTGGTTAAGGCATATCTTTTGGCTACAGATAATCGCAATGTTGAGCTTTTTTTATTCTGAGAAATGAACGCTCCACTGCATCACAAAACTGACCCCACAGGCAAGTGACGGTCATTAAACAACTACAACAGCAATCTGGCATGGCATGAGCATAAAACTGACAAAAATAAAACATGTGAAACATGGGAAATAAGACTGAGCTGGGCGATCAGACTGCAGAGTTTGGAGAAAAAAAGAAAAAGACAAAAAAAACTCTCCCCGGTAAGTCACGTCTTTATGACAGTGAATTTGAAAGCTTGTCAGTAATCAGCATAGTTGTGCTGTTTCTCGGTAGCATGCGCGGCTGGAGAAGTGATGAAAAATAATAATGATAGATGCATGTCACGACTGAGAAGCAAAATGCGGACAAGATGGCGATATTTATCGCACACATCTGTAATGCTGCATTTACAACAAAGTGAACGGTGGCAGCTTAAGGTGTCAATCTACATATAAACTGGAAAGCAAATAGAAACTATTGCCAGTTATAGGGAAATTTAAGTTTAAAGGTTTGTTCAAGAACCATTTTTCTAAAAAATCCACGCAATTAAACATGGGACGTATAGATCTCTTTAATGGTATTAAAATTTGTGCCGAATTTTTTTGTGGTACGTTACAAAAAAGAACATAGTCGTTTAAATTTGACTTGTGATACGACAACACAGCTAATCTAACGAGTCGAACGGGATGTGCTGTACAAAGTCAGTGTAACGAGCAGAGACAATACTCAGACCCCCAACTCGCATTCCTCTTGCCGCTGGCCCCCTCAATTGTGTTATGTCAATTTAGAATCCGTATGGCATGCAAAAACATACAAAAGATATAAAATAAATGCTGCCAACCGTGGGGGAATGCGATAGAGTTCGGCAATACCACATTTCAACATTACTGAATGCTATTGGTTAGTTATTATATTTAAAAGGCGACTAATATAATTTGTTTGATTAATAAATATGTTAGGACAAGCATGTCATTTCATTTACCTACCTTCCTATCTGATAGCTGTCAGTTTGGGTATCAATTTCAGTTATCCAGTAAATATTCTTCTTTTTTTATTACTCTCTTGACCTCAAATGAATGTCCAAAATTACCATCCACACATGTTGTTTGAGCATTTTTTTTACGACAACCATTCCACCGCCATGTGTCAAAGCAATGTTGACAGAATCACCACAATGCAAACAGGATATTCAAAGTGTACCCTCTCATGTGTGATGGCTGATCTTGCTACTGTGACTGCAGTAAGTAGGTAGGTACCTACGCCGCCAAAAGCCTCTAAAGTAAAGTATTACGATGACATACACTTAATAAATACAACTACAACTTCCTTGAGCGTTTATGCTGTCTCAAGATACTAATCTAATGAAATACTTCCCTCCAGTGAAAGAGTGTTTAAATTTTATATCATGAAATTTCAGGTACAATATTTTTGGATAAGTTGTCTAAAAAAAATGTAAAACTCTTAACACAAGATAAGAAGACTGTACAAAAAGAAAAACACTCATCTGAAGGAGGTTTCAAGTGGAACCACAACTCTTCTGGAAGACAGTAAGAGGCAGAGCATGAGATAAAAACGGATCTAACAAGGAACAAAATGCCCTTTTCCCGTATCGTGCAAGTGCCTCGAAGCGTTGTCGGAGCCCTTAATAAAAACTTAAACTGGTTTTTCGTTTTATTTCACTCTCAATCTCAAAACGCTCCACATGTGGCCCGGCCGCCGGCCCAATCTAACGTGAGTAAATATATGTATCTTTTCATTTTTGTTAACAAGGAGAGGAGACAGGGCACAAGGTTTTTCGTATAGGTATAGGTGCATATGCGGAGTATGCACAAAGACTTTGGTTATGCGCCACAAGAAGCGCATATGGATATTATTTTTCCACCTTCGAATGGGTAATGAAATGTTTAGAACTGCTCTGCAATAAACATGAGAGGAGGAGAAAATTGTAAATAGAAACCGAAAATTTGTAAACAAAAATGGAGAAAGAGGAAGAGAATAATAAAAGTGATGAGTTGAAAGAATAAACAGAGATGTTCGCGGGTATACATCTGAAACTGCAATATGTAGTGATGTTGGCCAGGTAGCTGACAAAAATGAATACATGACAAGTTACACTTGCCACAGAAGCACTTGACGCTAGAACGCGAGTTTATTGACTCACATTGCACCTTCGCATTGTGCACGAGATTTGAATCAAGGAAAGTTAAACAAGGACTATCGTGTCAATTATGTGGGATTCACAGGTTCTTGCCTTTGTATCAGTGAATCGCACTTAAATTGTTTACGGGAAATGTCAACAAGTAGATAGATATATATATTTCAATTTTGATCTGCATTAAGGTATACCTATCGTATTCCTATTGTTGCAAAGATCGAATAATAATAAGATACCATAAACTTCAGCTGCGAAACGACATTCTTAAGGTTTCGCTTTACGTATAGCTGTTACTGGGGCCTAGCAGCTGGTGTGTTTATAATAATAACAAAAACAATCAAGATCACCAAATGTCAAAAGCCGAAGATGCCAAATACTTAAAATTGCAATTGATTTTCTTTTGTGTTGTGGTACGCCCGAATTTTGCAGACAATTTAGGAATAGAGACATGTTGCAGTGCTGCAGTGAGTGCAGAATTTACGTGTGCCAACATCCATATAAACATGTGAATTCTAATCTTGCTGCGCAGTGAATTCTGCACATGTGTTTTGGGCATTACAGAAATTCACAAGTCTCATTCATTGTCATTTTGAATGCCTGAGTATAAATTTCAAATTGAAACATATCCACATAGAAAATATTGCATTTCAACGTCCGTCAATAGTAAAGAATCACCAAATCACCAGCAAATTACAAACTGTCAGTCACAACCCCTACCAAAAGTCAATTGTTAATGAACCCTCTTTCGATTTAGTAGCATTTAATTTTAACACCCCAACTCACACATCCATAGAAAATACCACACGCTTTCCTCATAAAAAATAAATCTCATTATTGATAAGGAAAATTGCTCATTACATATCAAATAATGAAGTGTACAACATTTTATGAAACACCTTATTGCCTTGCGCAAGATACTAAAAATGTACACCAATATGCACTGCACAAAGTAACGTTTAATTTTATTCGTTGAAAGGCCCGTTAAATCAACAATAAAATTCGAGGAAACGTGATGCCCAATCCCAACCCTCTTGCTAGGCACGCAGGAACGAACGATAGATATGTGTTTTTTACGATCGATTCCAATTCTATTGTTGAATAATAAAACAGAGATTTGGCCTGCGTGTCGACTAGAAGATGGTGGATCAGTTTATAAGCTAAGCGCTGTTGTTATGCTAATAGACGAGGGAGGTAACGACAATAATAACCTTACACGCAGATGTTTCTTTTATGAGTGTTAGGTGGGCTCAAATCTCTGATCCAGTGGGTACAACACATAAACTGTCATTTTGGGGCACACCCAGTGCAGGTTGAATTAATGGTCATTGGAATTTTTTTAGTTGTTGGATCTTGATTGATGAAAAGGTTATTAAAAGAAACTGCAAACAGTTGCGAAATACCTTTCTGTCGATAGAAAGTTGACAATTGTTTTGTAGTCCCTAGCTGTCAGCGTCGATTTAGTACAGAAACCGTTTAATATTTATAGCACAGGTTGGCGACTTTCAGAGGCCAATCGAATATAAATACACACATTTGTGTGACAATAATTTGTGATCAACGAACTTGAGGGGCTTTATTGGAAAGCTGATAATCATGTATGAAACAAATATGAAGATTATGACGATTATGACTTCATCTATAGCTTGACATAAGTTTGACGGTTCATTAGCACTTAAGGCCCAATCATAATGTGCATAGATTTGCATAGGTTAGGTACCTATAATTTTCAAAAATTAACGTTAAAACTTATGCACTGTCAATACTTATTATAAAGGGTGATTTTTTAAGAGGTTTAGAACTTTTTTTTTAAAAAAAACACAAAAAATTCGAAAAAATGAATGAAATATTTATTTGAATCGATAGTTTGAACCTTGCAATTTAATGTTTAAAGATAATTTCATGCAAATGTTGACCGCGGCTGCGTCTCAGGTAGCCCATCCGCTGAGTCCAATTTTGGCATACTCTTTCACACATATCGGCCGGTATCTCACGAATGAATGCATGGATGTTGGCTTCCAGTGCGTCAATCGAAGCGGGCTTGTCCCTATACACATTAGCCTTGGCATACCCCCACAAAAAATAATCTAATGGTGTCAAATCGCACGATCTAGGCGGCCAATTGACCGGCCCGAAACGTGAAATTAACTGTTCACCAAACTCGCCTCGCAATTGCGCCATTGTTTCGCGTGCTGTGTGGCATGTGGCACCGTCTTGTTGAAACCACATATCATGCAAGTCAAGAACTTCCATTTCGGGCAAAAAAAAGTTTGTTATCATCGCTCGGTAGCGTTCACCATTGACAGTAACGCTGCGATTCGCATCATCTTTGAAGAAATATGGCCCAATAATGCCGCCGGCCCATAAACCGCGCCAAACAGTGGCTTTTTCGGGATGCATTGGTAGCTGTTGCAATGCTTCTGGCTGATCTTCACTCCAAATGCGGCAATTTTGCTTATTTACGTACCCATTTACGCCTCATCGCTGAACACAATTTTTCGATAAAAAAGCGGATCCTCGGCCAGCTTTCCAAGAGCCCATTCACCAAAAATTCGGCGTTGTGGTAGGTCGGCTGGCTTTAGTTCTTGCACCAGCTGTATCTTAAAAGGCTTTACGCCCAAATCCTTCCGCAAAATTTTCCACGTAGTGCTGTAACAAAGGCCTAACTGCTGGGAACGGCGCCGAATCGACATTTCGCGGTCTTCTGTCACACTAGCTGATACGGCCGCAATATTTTCTTCACTACGCACAGTACGTAAACGTGTTGGTGGTTTAATGTCCAACAAAGTAAATTTGGTGCCAAATTTGGTCACAATCTTCCGAATAGACTGCTCAGAAGGTCGAGAATGCCGATCATAAAATGGAAGCAGCGCGCGATGAACATTTCGAACCGAGCACGAATTTTGATAGTAAAATTCAATAATTTGCAAGCGTTGTTCATTTGTAAGACGATCCATGGTTAAATTGCAAACCAAACTGAAGCTGTTTGACAGTGACACAAGGTACTAAACACACGTCAGCTGTCAAAACCAGTGTTGCCAAAACCAAACCAGCTAAAAAATCACCCTTTACTGTGGTAAAATCAAGTAAATATTCTGATTAAATACATAAAATACATTAAATTGCGTCTGCTTTTGTGTTGCGCTGTTTCTCTTCCTTGAAAGCAGATAAGAAGTTTTAGCTTCGGGACTAGCATAAAATGATATGAAATAGGGAGTACAATTATTGTGTAGATGTTGTATATCTACATTTGTTATCTCTTGGGGTTTACGCTTTTGTCGGCTTGACAGCGCGGGTATTTTACCATACGAAGCCTTCTTAATAGATGACGTATGAGAGATAAAATGGCAGTCTTGAGGAAATAAGCAAACATTAAAAGTAAGAGCAAACAATATGTCAGGGTCTAAACAAAAGAGACCCCGTGGACAAGGTATTCGTTAATAATAGAACTCACAATTTACAGTCTTGAGTGCAGAAAATGTGAGATTATGACATTTGGGTTTAGTTTGCTCAGATTCTGCACATATACATACTAGGAGCCAGCAATCATTCAGAACGTATAGTCTTGTATCAATAATTCAACTCATATATTAAATAAAAAAATGGTAGCCTTAAATGCACACGTGATATGTTATCCTCATTTTAATTTGCTTTGCTTTTATACTCCTTTAACCGAAATGATACTTGACACTACCATTTCACAGAGTCGCACTTTGCACCCCATTTAACTGGGCATATTCAAAAATCTATTTCTCTTAAGTCGACTAGACTAGGTCTGGACTAGATGTAACCTGAACGCAAAAACTTGATTGGGCGGGAATATCACTTTTTCCAACGTCAGCTATATGCGGACTATAAACTTAGTACTCAGTAACGAATTTCGTAACTAGATTCGTCAGGCAGCTGTCAGACTTACTAAAGTAAATACGTGAACGTCCCCACTCTCTGATGAATTGCAAAATTCTGTGTGCTGTCAAACAGCCTATTGTCATATATCTGACAAGTGCAAATGTCATTCAGGCTCCGATACCATTTGGAAATGAAAATTTCACGTCAAATATTTACCATTTAGTCATCTTTGCTTATTTCTGTTAATGATGACACCATACAATGACCACACTTCAAATTCCATTGTTGTTAAATTGCAGCATTGACAGTTCAAAGAGGGAAATTCTAACTAAAATTACAACAGACGAAAGTGTATTGCTGTTCCAACAAAGTAAAAATAAGATTCTGTCATGAACTCTAAAAGTTTTTGTCACACAGTCTTTCAACGGTTTCAGTTGTATTTTGACTTGCATATATTACTTCTACGATATCTCAATGCTTCAATCGAAACTACCTGGCCAATAAAACCAATTCAAATTGCCCCATTAAATGCCTTTCGAAAACCAGAAGCACTTCATCGATATAATATGTGTTTACAACTTTAATCATCCGACCAAATATTGTATCGCGCATATATGCCACGACTTCAGATGAGGAATTCACTCACGATATAATTCGCCCATAATTCTCAATTCACAGTATATACTATACACGAAAGTCAAACAGCCTTAAGCTCAGTATCCCAAATGGAAGAAAATATAAATGCGCACTTAGCCACCGACAAACTTTAGTGTGATCTCAATTTGCATAAAGTTTACCTCAAGCCAGCCGCGTGACTTTGAAAACCACACAAAAAAAGGTGTAACTTCTGGGTGGCGTACAGCGGCTGCGACTAGGAGAAATCATATATTTTCTTTTTTCTAACACTCGCATTGTATAAGAAAGTTAATTTGAAAAGGGGCACGACCGTCGCAAAGTGGATGCCCCTTTCAGCCCTGTTTCGATGCTACATCCATTGATGTTTGAAATGTGATCATCTGACGCGCCTGCTCATTGGGCAGCTGGTTAAGGCATATCTTTTGGCTACAGATAATCGCAATGTTGAGCTTTTTTTATTCTGAGAAATGAACGCTCCACTGCATCACAAAACTGACCCCACAGGCAAGTGACGGTCATTAAACAACTACAACAGCAATCTGGCATGGCATGAGCATAAAACTGACAAAAATAAAACATGTGAAACATGGGAAATAAGACTGAGCTGGGCGATCAGACTGCAGAGTTTGGAGAAAAAAAGAAAAAGACAAAAAAAACTCTCCCCGGTAAGTCACGTCTTTATGACAGTGAATTTGAAAGCTTGTCAGTAATCAGCATAGTTGTGCTGTTTCTCGGTAGCATGCGCGGCTGGAGAAGTGATGAAAAATAATAATGATAGATGCATGTCACGACTGAGAAGCAAAATGCGGACAAGATGGCGATATTTATCGCACACATCTGTAATGCTGCATTTACAACAAAGTGAACGGTGGCAGCTTAAGGTGTCAATCTACATATAAACTGGAAAGCAAATAGAAACTATTGCCAGTTATAGGGAAATTTAAGTTTAAAGGTTTGTTCAAGAACCATTTTTCTAAAAAATCCACGCAATTAAACATGGGACGTATAGATCTCTTTAATGGTATTAAAATTTGTGCCGAATTTTTTTGTGGTACGTTACAAAAAAGAACATAGTCGTTTAAATTTGACTTGTGATACGACAACACAGCTAATCTAACGAGTCGAACGGGATGTGCTGTACAAAGTCAGTGTAACGAGCAGAGACAATACTCAGACCCCCAACTCGCATTCCTCTTGCCGCTGGCCCCCTCAATTGTGTTATGTCAATTTAGAATCCGTATGGCATGCAAAAACATACAAAAGATATAAAATAAATGCTGCCAACCGTGGGGGAATGCGATAGAGTTCGGCAATACCACATTTCAACATTACTGAATGCTATTGGTTAGTTATTATATTTAAAAGGCGACTAATATAATTTGTTTGATTAATAAATATGTTAGGACAAGCATGTCATTTCATTTACCTACCTTCCTATCTGATAGCTGTCAGTTTGGGTATCAATTTCAGTTATCCAGTAAATATTCTTCTTTTTTTATTACTCTCTTGACCTCAAATGAATGTCCAAAATTACCATCCACACATGTTGTTTGAGCATTTTTTTTACGACAACCATTCCACCGCCATGTGTCAAAGCAATGTTGACAGAATCACCACAATGCAAACAGGATATTCAAAGTGTACCCTCTCATGTGTGATGGCTGATCTTGCTACTGTGACTGCAGTAAGTAGGTAGGTACCTACGCCGCCAAAAGCCTCTAAAGTAAAGTATTACGATGACATACACTTAATAAATACAACTACAACTTCCTTGAGCGTTTATGCTGTCTCAAGATACTAATCTAATGAAATACTTCCCTCCAGTGAAAGAGTGTTTAAATTTTATATCATGAAATTTCAGGTACAATATTTTTGGATAAGTTGTCTAAAAAAAATGTAAAACTCTTAACACAAGATAAGAAGACTGTACAAAAAGAAAAACACTCATCTGAAGGAGGTTTCAAGTGGAACCACAACTCTTCTGGAAGACAGTAAGAGGCAGAGCATGAGATAAAAACGGATCTAACAAGGAACAAAATGCCCTTTTCCCGTATCGTGCAAGTGCCTCGAAGCGTTGTCGGAGCCCTTAATAAAAACTTAAACTGGTTTTTCGTTTTATTTCACTCTCAATCTCAAAACGCTCCACATGTGGCCCGGCCGCCGGCCCAATCTAACGTGAGTAAATATATGTATCTTTTCATTTTTGTTAACAAGGAGAGGAGACAGGGCACAAGGTTTTTCGTATAGGTATCAGTGGCGTGGCGTCCATATAACTCGATTCCTACCGAGTTACCTTTTGAAATCTCCACCAGGCAACACTATCTATCTACCAAAAACCGAATATACATGAAACACTACCAAATGAATGTGAATACTCACCAAATGGTACACACACAAAAGCACTCATATAAAAATCGTGTGTGTATCCATTTTCATACAACGTCGTCATCGTCTCGTGGCGACAAAGCGAAGGTAACCCAAAATAAGTCGGGTTATTAAAGTTCTCACTTTATAGTTCATTTTGAGAGAAAATTTGCTTGTTATCTCTTTTTTTCTTCCCTGAGTACTTTGTCTGACTCTGACACCTCTTTGTTCAACACCCATTGTAGAAAATAACCCGCTTTTCTTCGAGTTATTCGCGGTTCTCACAAAGTTCATTTTGACTGCTGAGTACTGAGTGAACATTTGTTTGTTCACAAGCAGAGCCAGAGCTTGTTACTGGTACTGGCCATGGCCACTGGGTTGTGTTTTGGGTATGTCGTATGTGTTTGTTTGGTTATGAAATGAACAAAATAACACGCTTTTCTTCGAGTTATTCGATTTATTCTACTTCTGCTTGTCTGATTGTGAGGATAATTGCAGGTAGTATGTTGAGGTAGGTGTAAGTGTTGTAATGTGAACCCAATTTGCAAATTTACAATGAATGATTTTCTTTCAAGGTACACAGGTGTAAGGTTTCTTATATTTATATGTGATTAATTTTGCTTCGACTTCCTATTTTAAAACATTCACGCCACGCCACTGATAGGTATAGGTGCATATGCGGAGTATGCACAAAGACTTTGGTTATGCGCCACAAGAAGCGCATATGGATATTATTTTTCCACCTTCGAATGGGTAATGAAATGTTTAGAACTGCTCTGCAATAAACATGAGAGGAGGAGAAAATTGTAAATAGAAACCGAAAATTTGTAAACAAAAATGGAGAAAGAGGAAGAGAATAATAAAAGTGATGAGTTGAAAGAATAAACAGAGATGTTCGCGGGTATACATCTGAAACTGCAATATGTAGTGATGTTGGCCAGGTAGCTGACAAAAATGAATACATGACAAGTTACACTTGCCACAGAAGCACTTGACGCTAGAACGCGAGTTTATTGACTCACATTGCACCTTCGCATTGTGCACGAGATTTGAATCAAGGAAAGTTAAACAAGGACTATCGTGTCAATTATGTGGGATTCACAGGTTCTTGCCTTTGTATCAGTGAATCGCACTTAAATTGTTTACGGGAAATGTCAACAAGTAGATATATATATATATTTCAATTTTGATCTGCATTAAGGTATACCTATCGTATTCCTATTGTTGCAAAGATCGAATAATAATAAGATACCATAAACTTCAGCTGCGAAACGACTCTCGGTGTTGTTCTTTTATTTCTGTTTTACTTCAGATAGGGACGGAACTGTCAAAAAAAAAATGTTTTCTCTTTTAGACGTAGGTATCAGAGCTCGGAGTTTATTTCTTATTTCGCATAGAGCATGATCAGAGCAACCTCTAAGGATCTGAATAATGGCAAAATGATATTCTGACAGCTTACAATATGATTACTGATCAGGAACGCGAGAGGTGGTAGGTACCAAAAAATAAAAAAGTGTAGCAGACTAATTAAAAAACATGAAAACTGTACCTACACTTTTGTTTTTTCTAAGTCATATGGGAGCTTGTGCTCAAATGAGCTTAATGCATAATTCAGATTGCTCTGAAAATACTGGGCTCAGAGCATGTCCGAGGTTCTGTTGACATCTCTGACAGATATACCAACAACATTTCGTGCGCTTAGTTCCTCATTATATTGGGTACGTTCAAGTATCTAGTTTAGTAAGTCTGACAGCTGTCCAACCGAGATACATGGTTTTGATTGGCTGCAATAGTGCATA